>JAKZAO010000001.1:7459105-9859105 GCA_023053555.1 Branchinecta lindahli
GGCCCACGCTGATCGTACTGCATCTTCAATTATCATCAGATTGTCTATCGTTGATCTTCTTTTCCTAAATCCCGCTTGAGAACTTGGGATGAGGTGGTTTACTTCTGCGAACCATTCTAGGCGTTTGGCTATCATCTTCTCTAGGATTCTGGCTAAAACTGGAATAAGCGCAATTGGTCTATATGATGATGTCTGGCTTGGTGGTTTTCCTGGCTTTAGGACTGGCTTGATGCACGATAGTTTCCAAATGGAGGGGAACTTTCGTGCTTGCCAGGCGGTGTTGTAGATATGAAGGAGGGTTTGTCTGAATTGAGGGCCCGTGTGCTTGATCCATAGATACGAAATTTCGTCTCCTCCTGGGGCTGAGACAGGGTCTGCTTCGCTGATAACTTCGTCAAGTTCCTGGGTTACAAATGGAGCAACTAGCTCTCGTTTGCCAGAGCTGGCTCTTTTGAGTTCTGGGATTTCGTATGTATCTGTCAGGGGTGGTTGTTGTTTACTAAACTGTGAAGCAAAAACCTCTGCTTTTATCTTGTCATCTATTAGTTTTGACCCGTTTGACTCCAGAAATGGAATCCTGGAATTTGAATAGCTGTCTTTTCCGCACATCTTGTTAATGAATGAATGTACTTTTGAAGGCGGCACGTTCTCGTCCAGTTCAACTGAGTAATTTTTCCATGTGGCTCTCTTTGCTCTGACTACAGCTCTGCGGGTGTTTGCAGCAGCTTTTTTGTATTTGAGGGCATTTTCCACTGTTGCATTTCGCTGGAAGCAACGTCTACATTTCTTCTTTTCTGAAATTGCGGCCTTGCAGTTCTCGTTCCACCATGCCTTGGGAGTTTTCGTTTTTCTTCTTGGTTTTTGAACTGGGTTTGTTTTTGGGATTGCACGGTCTGCTGCATCAAGTATGGTTTTTGTGATCAGTTCCACTTTTCCGTCCAGGTTATTTAATTTCTCAATACTTGCTGTTTCACTTTCCTCCAATAAATTCTGGAACAGCTTCCAATCTGCTTTTGGTGTTCTGTATTTTGGGGGTGGTGGGTCCAATTCCACTTCAAGTCCAATCTCTGAAATTATGGCAACATGGTCGGATAAGAGCTTTGGCTCTGTTCTAACAGTGATATTACCATCCAAATTTACCGATCCTAGCTGAAGATCAATTGTTGAATAATTTCCCGTCCGCATATTGAAATATGTTGGGAGATTTACTGGAGTGAAAATAGTCATCTCATCAATTTCCAGTATTCCTTTTTCAATGCTTTTTCCTGAATTGTTTATTACTGATTTATCTTCCCATACTGAACTATGGGCATTAAAATCCCCTAGAATAATGGTGTTTTTACTTTTCATCTCTTCTCTCAAAACTTCATATATATTATTGTTCCCATTTGGGTTGTACATGGACGTAACTTTCAAATAATCTGCTCCACCATTTAAGTGTATGGCTACACTAGCGACATCAATATCAATCGGGTAATTCTTTTGTTCCAACACTGAGTGGGCTATAATTGATTTAATTATTATGGCTACCCCGCCGCCTTTCTTCCCTGATGCTCTATCCTTTCTGTAAACATTATACCCTGGTACTGTTATTTTCCTCAACATGTCAGTTGAATGTCGGAACTCTGAACATGATTATCCTTCATTATCTCGTATCTTTGTAACATTGTGTTGAGTAACATATGATTCTTATTTCCTGGATAGCTAAGGTCCCTCTTGGAAATTCAAATGTGCCCGAGGAAGCAAAAATTAAAAAGGGGAAGGGTCAGCAAAAGCTCAATGCCTTTTATACTTAGCCACAGTTTGTTCATTTTGTAAAACAGTAAGCAAAGTTTTAAATGTTGAGCTGATCTATGCTATATTTTTACCCCCCAACGTCTGATTTAGGTATCCCGGTTTAGGAATCGATGAAGTGATATCGGAACCACGTTGAAGTTTTTTAACTACAACCATTACGCGCCCATGGGGACTTGTATTGGCGAGAGCTTTTGTATAGTGCATCACATTATCGCTGGAATCAGAAACTTCACCGGGAAATTGAAGGTCTTGAGCCTGTTTGGTTGTTTTAAAATTCGTGACAGGACTGACCGTCTCAATAACGCACCACTATCTTACCTTTTGAAAACGGTGGGGTCTAGCTGAACCGTAACCCTCCTCCATTTTACCAATCCTTCACATATCGTAGGAAGTGACGGGGTAGGACAATGCAACCCGGATAGACATTCGTCCTGCATAGGCTGCCAAGTTCTGCCATTGTCACGCGACAATTCGAACCGAACCGGTGCGGCCGATGGGAATTTGGAATTGACGTTCGCAGAATATTCGAACTGAAAGAAAACAGGACACTTAAGAGTTCAAGACGAAATAAAGCTTTGGCGACGCAAACTCGATTACTGTTTGGTTTCCCCGTCCGGATTGCGCGCTCTCATGATTCTACTCACAGAATTAGACCTATTTGATGTGTGGATGTTAATGATCGTGTGAAAGCACAGGGACATTGTTGAAGCATTCACTGCATAGGAACGACCTATGACACCGCGCCTTGGTATCGTAACTGGACTTGTTAATCAGAGGTCTGAATAATACATATCCTATGGTGTGTTCCAAATAATCTTTCCCGAAAACCCCATCGAATCAAACCAATAACATGCCAAGAAACGGACAAACAATCCGTCACTTAGGCCTACCCAATCAACTACGCGTTAATGTAGGAACTAAAACAGGCGCGTTTTCTGCACCTGTTTATTCTACGAAGCTACTGGACGGCTAGATAAGAGGGATGTCACGGTCGCGAGACGACCCCTTCTAGGTCCCCCAATGGGAAGATGGGAAGCTTCGGATGACTCATTCCAAAGCCCACCTCGCGCTCTTAGGCGGGGGTAATCGGAAGACGGAACGTACATTTCATCAAAACCCTGAGCTACTCAGCATCTCAGGATATAATATGTTCATGAAGTTTCGACCAGATGACCATTGTCTAGGTAAGAAAGGTGGTGGGGTCGGTATATATACACATGCTAAAATTAATTCTCGTATTGTTGATGTCCCTTGCCTCCAGGAAACAGATGAAATTATGTGGGTTTATTTAAAACCCAAACGGCTCCCGCGTAAGTTCAATGGGATTGCACTATGCGTTTTTTACTATTCACCCGGGCAGAATGCGCAGTCCCGCTCAGCCTTCTTGGAGAAACTCCAACTAAGTGCAGATTATGTATCCGGAAAATTTTCAGGTTGTGGAATTTTTATTATTGGTGATGGGAATGAATTACGTCTAGATCATATTAATAGAGGATTAGAGCTTAAGCAGTTGGTAAAGTGCCCTACTACTAGAGGTGGAACCTCGCTGGATGTGATTTCGACGAATATGTCTGAATTTTATGAAGAACCTGTTGCTGGTTCTCCCCTTGGGGGCAGTTACCACTATACATTAGAACTAAATCCTTGCAACAGCGTTAAAATAGAATATACGACGACAGAAACTACATGCCGACCAATCACCGATGAGGGCCTCCTGAAGTTTGGCGACTGGATTTGCCAAGAGAAATGGGAGGCAGTCAACACGGCAAAAGATGTGAATAGTAAAGCTAGTATCCTTCAAACTACATTACTTGAAAAATATCATGAATGTTTTCCGGAAAAAAAAGTAAAACGACACTCGTCCGACAGGCCTTATATTACGAAGGCCGTTAAAGACCTCATTTTTGAAAAACTGCGGCTTTTTCGAGCTGGTAAGAATGACCAAGCAAAACGTCTAAAAAACAAAATTCGCAAAATTACGAGGAATGCTGCGGCCGATTATTATACCAAAAGGAAAGAACATCTACTAAAGTCTAACCCTAGAAAATGGTATAGTGATGTAAAACAAATGATGGGTAAGTCTCAGAAAGGTGTTGACTTCAACCTCGATGAAAGTGAATTTGAAACTGCAAATAAACTAAATGCTCATTTAGCGTCGATTGTTCAGACTCTCCCTCCCCTTCCCCGGGATGAGATTCCTAATGCAGAACCTGATTTTGATTTCCCCCAAATTAGTGAAGATGATGTAGTTAAAAAACTGAAAAAACTTAAGAGAACTAGTGTAACACCAGTAGATATACCCATAGAGATTATTAAAGCATTTCCAGAAAAAATAAGTGGTCCACTCTCTAAAATTTTTAATGGAATAACGGTATCTGGTGATTATCCCGCAGTTTGGAAGACTGGATATGTTACACCTATCCCGAAAAAGGATTCTCCTAATGATTTTACTGGGGTGCGCCCCATAACTATGACCCCTATTTTCAGTAAAGTTTATGAACAGTTCCTTTCATCCTGGTTGAAAGAAAACATCCTGAAACATGTTGACCCTAAGCAGTTCGGCAACCTGCCAAAAACATCAACAGCACATTATTTAGTTAGTTTATTAGATCGGATATTAAAGAATTTGGATAAACCCAGTACATGGATAAATTTAATAGCAATAGATTTAAAGAAAGCATTTGACCTAATTAACCATAGCAAGCTCATTGACAAACTTTTAATTAAATTCAAAATTCAACCATTCCTAGTTCGACTGGTTGCTCAGTTTCTGTCCAATCGAACACAAAAAACTAAGTATAAAACAGTTTTTTCTGATAGTTTACCAATTTTTTGTGGGGTTCCACAGGGTACCCTGTTGGGACCGCTTCTTTTTTTAGTTATGGTCAACGAGCTTGCTCTGTCTTTCACAGATAGATGGAAATACGTGGATGACCTGTCGCTCCTGGAAGTTTGCCGAAAGAACATAAAGAGCAGTGCAAAAGTCATCATTGACGACATCTGTGAGGAGGCTGTTGTGGATGACATGGTTGTCAACATGGACAAATCTGTCGTCCTAACCATAAATTTTTTAAAAACCGAACCACAGTTTTTCCCATCCCTTCCCAAGCCCCAGCAGGTTGATGATATCAAGCAGCTTGGAATACATATCACTCACGATCTAAAATGGAATAAGCAAGTAGATAGCATGCTCAAAAAAGGTAATATGGCAATCCGGTCACTTAAACTCCTGGCCCGTTATGGAGTACCCACTGACCATCTGTTGGTAATTTTTTTGACTTTTGTTCGTCCAACCCTTGAATACTGTTGCCAGGTTTGGCATTTCGGGTTGACCCGTGACCAGTCGGATCTACTTGAACGGGTGCAGTATAGAGCCCTCCTTGTGGCCTCGAAATCCCCCAAAGTCCCTTATCTCGAATTGTTGAAAAAATTTAATCTAGAGTTGTTAGCACAACGCCGAAAAAAGTTATGTTTCAGTTTCGGTCTAAAAACGTTGGAGAGCCCTGGTCTACGAGAAATTCTTCCCCCTGAATATCAACCTATTAGGCCGAGACCGGCACGAGCTGCTGCCCAGCCTGTTCCTAAGTTGCAGCCAGTATCCTGTTCCCACGACCGATATAGAAAAAGTTTTGTTCCGTCATTCACGGATCTTTTTAACGGGCATTCCGGAACACCTCCTTAATTTTACCGTATTCCTGTGTGTTTATTGTTATTGAATTGTAAATATTATAATTGTAGATAATATTTAGTGTTTGTTTGGGGTTATTTTTGACCAAATAAGAAAAAAGATGTTTGCTTGGTAGATGTTATTTATGATGTAAGGTTTATTGCGAGTTTTATTGTGCGACACATGTAATTTGACCAAATGAAGATTATTTGTAATGTGGCTGTTGTTTTTAATTGTTTAGTTGCGATGATACTGTATACGACGAAAAAATTCAGTGTTCGGCTTTGTCCGTGAAGGAATTTTTGAAAATAAATTGAATTGAAAAAAATTGAAAAAAAAAAACATCTACCGCTACATAGGTTTCGACACGTTGTACGAAACCCTCTTATTTTCATTTGCATCCCAGCACAGTACGAGCGAAAGATCAGCCTTGAGACTTGCCTGAACGATTGAATTGTTGAAAAGAACAATCAAAATCCACCGTCTCATTATACGCGGGAAGTTTGCCCTGTGACTTCAACACGAAAGCAGAGCTGTTCCAAAAAACTTCCGCTTGAGCTTGAGAGTCCTTAGTCCAAAGAAGGTCTTTGGGCTCGCCGTCGTCAGCAAAGCCGTTAGTTATACTGAAACAAAAACAATGAATGAAGCAGAGCAAAATAACTCTCCGCCTTGAGGGAAAGGCGGCATCAGTTGACAATACCGTTCGGGAGCAAGTGTCTGGCATCACATGCGCATCGTGCCATCCTACCAGACTTTGAGACCCTAGCAAATAGTAGGCCTAATACGAGACAAAGACAGAGGGATTCCGGGAGGCTTTATATCGAAGCCAGAATTTCTCAGATTGATGCCTGTTTTGCCAATTAAAAGCCTTACCTGTCTAGTCTAGAAAGAATACAGGTAGCCTACCTCGAAACGAAGGTTCGATACCACCCATTCTCCTCTTTTGTTGTGGAAACCAATGGTCGGTTGCCAAAGACGCTAGATAACATTCTCAACTCGAGCTTCAGTAAGCAAAAGGACGTTTACAGTCTGAAATAAAACATTACCGAATTACGAGAAACGCAGTACTACAATCTAAAGTAAAACGAAACGTTTTTTATATATGCAACGCTGAAGGCCCTATGAACCAGTTTTCAAAATTTGCCAATTTTTAGGAAAGCTTTTCTTAGAAAACTGTTTCAAAGGGCCTTCAGGATTGCAGCTAGGATGAACTCGGGAAAGTCCGGCCACGGGGTAAGTCCGGCCATTTCACCCCTCGTCTGTGTTTTTTGTGTATTTACTGTGGCTAACTAGCCTCTTTTCATCCTTAAGGATAGCACTTGGGAGCAGTGTTGGAGATTTCCACAATTGTATTTACCTCGCGAAGTTACAACAGGTTGAAAATTTGAGGACGGCCATTTTTATGGTTCCAGGGTAGGGGATGGAGATGCAGTCAGTTACAGCTGTTTTGGAAATGTACTTACAATCTCTATGGTGATTGGAGAGTTCCCCAGAATATTTCCACATTTTACTCTACATAGCTACTTGACTTAGAGTGATGGCCGGACTTACCCCCAAAATATCCCTGTTTTGGGAAAGAGCGGCCGGCAGTACTTTCCTCGCATGAGGGAACTTCGGCTACTGGCCGGACTTCCCCCAAACAAGTGATTTTTAACGGAAATAGCCTTTCACTTTGTGCAAAAAATAAAATGATTCAGGCCAGTTCAAGCATTTTCAATTTCCTGCTCTTACTAATCGTTGCAACAGGAGACAGACTAACAGTTTGGTGTAACTAAACAAAAACAGTTTGGTGTAACTAAACTGCAGTTTTGGTGTAACTAAACAAAAAATGTGAAGGACATAACAATAATGATCATTAACGAGACAATAAATCATTTAAAGGGCGAAGTATTTTCCGAAACAAAAAAAAATGGAATACCTATAGGCTACCAAGAAATTCCAACTGAAGTTGAAATTAAAGCCGCTTAAAAATTAAGCCATTAAAACTTACTGAATCAGGGTCGTTTGGAGTTTATCAAAATCGTCAAGGGATCAAAGCGTACTAGGCGACCATTGCCAAACGCAAATGAGTGCTAGTCTGAGCAAAGTTTGTGGACGAAGTTCTGATTGTATTTGAAATTTCCTATTCAAACATATGATCAAGATTTACAAGAAACCACATTTTCGTGTGTACCACACTGTCATTGTCGTGCATTTTTGTTCCAGGGTAAGTCCGGCCGGCCGTAGTTACCACAGACTAAGGAAAAATCAATGGTTCTGACATGTGGTGGCTTCTGTTGATGACATAGCCTAGTTTTAGAGATGCATTCATATTGATCGCGGCATGCTCTACAAGATGTCAGGCTCCAATTATTTGTATCTTCAAAAATAAAAAAGATAGATGGGGTGGCCGTATTTACCCTAAATTTGGGGTAAATCCGGCCACCCTGAGGTATCCTAGTTAGAAGGACCACGGAACTCGACTGAGTTAAGTTATCAAGAAACTTAGATGTGCAAAATATCCGCAAGAATGTCAACTACCCTAGAGATACATTCAACCAAGTCCGGCACTCAACAGGAAATCTTCCATCATACTTTTGAAAATAAAGCATATTAAATGGCCGGACTTTCCCGAGTTCACCCTACATAACGTTTGATCGGAAAACTGGTTCAAAGGGCCTTCAGCACTGCATGCTGAAGGGTTGCAGCTACATAACATATCATCGGAAACTGGTTCTAAGGGACGGCATCGTTGCATGCTGAAGTGTTGCAGCTACATATCAGCATCATCAAAGACAATGGCTGGGGGTTTGGATGGTAAGGGAGACTGAGGGATAGGTTCAGGCTCAGGAAGGAATGTAGGGTCAAAAGATGAAGTGGTTTTAAAAACCACAAAACCAGACAAGGGAGGATCCACAGTATCAGAAGGATGATCCAACCGTGTATGGGTGCCCAAACTAGTCTTCCAGTCAAATTCCTTCGGACAAAAAGGGCAGAAAAGCATATCTTGACTAATCTTCCCATCATCGGAAGATCTATAATGTTTCTCAAGAAATAACTCACTGTAGAGTTTGTAACCACAGTCCTTACACCCTGCAGAAGATAATTCTAAAAAATAAAGTAAAAAGATTAAAACAGAGTTTATAAAACTCTGTTTTAAGGTATTTACCGAATGGCTGGTCATTTTTACTGACCGTTTTTGAAGATAAAATCGACTATTATTGAGAACAAGAGCTGTAAGCTCATATAGCACTTGCATGGGCTGAGATATATTTTTGACAAAAGCACTTTTCGACTTTGTGGTTAAGATGCGCACTTTAAGGCATATGTAACACTACCAACGATCGGTGCACCAGACAGACTGCACGAATCCAGCGTGAATTTGTTTAATGAAACCTGTTGCTTCGGAGAACTAATCTGATCCTGTTTTAGAACTAAATGCGAGTAAAGAAGGCTCTTGTTTTACGCAAAAACTGGGACAACACTACTAGGCTCCGTAAAGCGGGAAACGCGAGGCAAACCCTTGAGACTGGGAAGTCCCTGGAGACATTTCAATAGTCCAGCCTTTATCCGGCCATAAGCGAGAAAATCGATAACCCTTACCCTGAATGCGTTTTCCATTCCAGCTCTCTGAGTATCCTCGTTGCGGTTCCACTTTCAAATTCACTTCGGAAAAATACCCTGTTTTGTATAGGCAGCCATTTTGAAAATACTGACGTCCTGTACTCCAGTCGAATACTATCATTGTTGCAAATAGATGGGTTTACACAACTGAAGTAGACCTAAAATAACAAAAGATCATGTTTAAAATTTATCGGGGTCGATATTGTCATTCTTATCAAGTTACTTCCTTGGGGGAACTCATAGAAAACAAGACCAAAGTTTTCGATGGGATCCCAAAAATTTAATATTTGATCCAGACAACTAGGTCTTGTCTTCGCCAGATCCACACGAACTATATGTCCGGGTAAAATGATTGTCATATACAGATTCAGCGTCTTTTCTTACCCTTAAATCTATCATCTAATCAACTTCAAATAAAAATTTTGCTTTTAACAAATTTTCCGGTTCTGGCCGGATTCCGGACGAACTACCTGTCCGGCGAGAAAATGGTTTTCACCATCGTGTTCAGCATGTCTTCTTACTCCTAAATCGAACATTTAATCAACTTCAAATAAACATTTTGCTTTAACAAATTTTCCGGTTTTCGCCGGATTCCGGGCGAACTACTTGTCCGGCAAGAAAATAGTTTTCACCATCGTGTTCAGCATGTCTTCTTACCCCTAAATCAAACATCTAATCAACTTCAAATACAAAATTTGCTTTTAACAAATTTTCCGGTTCTGGCCGGATTCCGGACGAACTACTTGTCCGGCGAGAAAATGGTTTTCACCACCGTGTTCAGCATGTCTTCTTACCCCTAAATTGAACATTTAATCAACTTCAAATAAACATTTTGCTTTTAACAAATTTTCCGGTTTTCGTCTGAGTCCGGGCGAACTACTTGTCCGGCAAGAAAATAATTTTCACCATCGTGTTCAGCATGACTTCTTACCCCTGAATCAAACATCCAATCAACTTCAAATAAAACTTTTACTTTTAAAAAACTTTCCAGTTTTGGCCGGATTCCGGGCGAAATATTTGTCCGACGAGAAAATAACTTTCATATTCGGATTCAGCGTGTCTTCTTACCCATAAATATACTATAATTAATATAACTTTCAAAAAATATTTTTTTTGCCCCTTAATTTGAAACCCCTCCCCCGCCCTCAAATATATGGCTACACAGCCCATCTTTGAACTTGACTTGTATTTTGACCCAAAGGATCCTCCCACTAAGTTTCATCATAATATCTCAATCCCTTCGAGAGTTATTGTGCTTACAGACGGACAGACAGACGGACAACTTTTGCGATGTCATAGGTATCCCGCCACTTACGTTTTGGGATCCCAAAAAAACAAAAAAAAACCTACTGGTATTACAATAATTGACTAATTTTTGACCCGCTATAATGCACAACTCTACGCAAACACGGAGTAATTAAATAAAAAGAAAACAAAAGAAAAAAATAAAGAAGGAGTAACATGAATGGCAATAACACAAACTTGTAATATCTAAATTACATCAATGAAGAATTACACTATACAGAGTATGCGCTGGGTTGAGGTTGCGCTTAAGTGCTCTCGCCTATCCATATCCCGGGAGCTTCAAAACAAAATCAAAGCTAACCGAAATTGGGACAACTGAAATTCCCGTGGTCTCAGAGGAAACGGGGAGGGGGGGGGGGGGGGGCTTTAAAAGTATCAGAAAAACATTGTCGAAAATGGAGAGAAGGGATGCCAACATAGCGGGTTAGGAGTCACCATAAGTCACGCAGCCTATCTGCTAAGTCTGGTCAGGGACGGGTCCGAGATATCATCCCTCACCCAAAGAAAACGCCGTGGTTCAAAGTCTTTCAGGTTCATCCACCAACTTCAAGTTTGAGGGGGGGGGGGGCTGCAGGGGACGATTTTCTGCCCCCCCCCCCCCCCCACTCTGAATCGAAAAGTTCATTTCAATTTAAAGGAACAGTAAACTTGACTACGCAACTTTCGGCCATCGAATCGCCGGGGGGGGGGGGGGCTTAGATAAATATACAGGGTCTTATTGACGACAGGCCCCACCTTCTTTGTTATCTCGAACCGTCTCGAACCCCCTCCTTAGTGTTCGAAAAGCTAGCTGGCAGGCCCTTGCCCCTTATGCACTGTCACTATGCACTTATGTACTGTAAAAGTTCGCCTTTTTACATGTAGACCACAGAGAAACGACCTCCCCGACAAGGCGGCCGGGGTTCGATTCCTAGTCGCGGCACACAAACCTTTTGCTTTTGCAAACCTTTTGCTCAAAGTCGAATTCTCGGAAAGTGCAATGGTCGTAACGAGAATTTTTCTTACTCTCAATATCGACTCAGGGTACATTCTTGATATGTTAGCTAGCTCCCCGAGTCAAGTTTGAGTCAAGTTTTCTGTTCCTTTAATTTATTTTCAAACCATTCGCGGACTAGCCGAATTTTTTGTTTTTGTCAACAAAAATAACTATATCAAGACATCAATACAACAACAACAACAAAACAGGATAATCAGACCACAATATAGGTTATTTAAATTTAAAGAACAAAAGAAAATTTAAGACATACATTTTTATATTAGTAGTTAATCAAACTGCTTCGGAATTGAGCCGGCTCACGAATGAGGGCACGAAGCTACGCTGATACCGAGCATGAGAGCATATGACCGGTTGTCGAAAATTACCGGAATCGGTTGCGAAGCATCCGCCAGGCCTGACTCGAACCGCGGAAAAACCGGGGGCAGGATGGGGCGTAGGGTTGGGTCTAGTAGGATTTGTTTTCCAAGGTTAAATGACAGGGTTTTGCGGCGTTGGAAAAGGGTTTTAGAGTCATAGGTATCCCTCCGCTTACGTTTTGGGATCCCAAAAATTAAAGCAAGGGTGCACACTTTCCCCCAAGTTGTTCTCTTTATTTATAAATGACGTTGAGGATTTTATGACAAAAATGGGTGCCCCTCTGGTTAGTTGTGACATTATATCTTTATGTATGTTGTTGTTCGCTGACGACATCGCCATGGTAGCAGAGAATCGGTCAGATCTACAAAGGTTGTTGGATATTTTGGACCAGTATTTGGCGAGGAAGGAGCTACAGTTAAACGTGTCAAAAACGGTTGTAATGATATTTTGGAAAGGGGGTAGTTTAGAAGATGAAGTTAAGTTGAAATTTAGAGGGGAGGAAATAAGTTTTAGGGAAGAATTTAATTATTTAGGATGTCTGTTTAAGTCAAACGGTTCTTTTGGGAGCCAAGTGGAAGCAAGTGTTGCAAAAGGTAAGCGATGTATAAATATGGTATTAAGAAGTAAGTTAAAGCAAACAAAAAAAAGCAAACTTTCGCATGCAAACCGATTAGGATTCGCGTAGCGCAGGTGCCGATCTCCTGATTCTCTGCCCTTGGCCGGGGTGCAATGCGTGGCTGGGGGCAAGTCATCCGACGCTTTTCCCTAGATTTCTCTAGGTACCCATTTGAAGCTGGGTGGACTTTTGGCTTGTCTTACGGGGAAGCGCCACTAACCCTCGCCCTAAACCAAACGGTCGGCACAACCGAGACTCGAACCAGCGACCCTTCGCTCGTGAGTTCGGCGCGATAACCATTCGGCCACGGACGGACATCCGAAGATAAGAAGATAGTTAGAAGTAAGAAGTAAGTTAAGGGCTATTGAAAATATGAAGTTACATTAACGGGTTTTCCAGACAAAATTCCAATATCCCTTGGAAATCAGGCGTTAGGTTTAGAACGGCGCTGCTTTCGATTTGAGTCCGGAGGTTTCCTGCCAGCTTCTCTTTCACAATCTTTGTCCTAAAATCAAACACAAATTGGTTTAGTCATTTAGTTAATTGCCACTGCCGTTTATTCGTTTAGTTAGTATGCCACTGGCATGTGTGGTACTTCATTTGTCCTAGTACTATTTCCATTTGAATAAATTTCTACCTACCTACCTGACGATTTCCAAACGAATTCGAAATTTCACATTCAAACTTTTTAGAACGAAGATTTTTTCCTCAAGGCCCATGGTAATATATTACTTTCCAAAGTATTCAATCTACGGTAAAACTGAAGACGTCCCAGCCCAAAACCCAGTTTTGGGTTGCGAGCAGTTTAAGCGATGAGAACTTCAAGCTAGTTGTTTCAAGCGTGTGTATTTTTTTTTTTTTTCTGGGATCCCAAAACGTAAGTGGAGGGATACCTATGACATCGCAAAAGTTGTCCGTCTGTCCGTCCGTCCATCCGTCCGTCTGTGAGCAAGATAACTCTCGAAGGGAAAGATATATTTCGATGAAACTAGGTGGGAAGATCTTTGGGTCAAGGGAAAGGTCGAGTTCGTAGATGGGCTCTATAGCCCTACATTTAGGGGTGGGGGGTCAAATTAAGGGACAAACAAAATATTTTTCAACAACTAATGATATAGTCGAATAAGGGGTAAGAAGACATGCTGAACACGGATATGACAACCACTTTCTCGCCGGACAAGTAGTTCGCCCGGAATCCGGCCAAAACCGGAAAGTTTGTTAAAAGTAAAAGTTTTATTTGAAGCTGATTAGATGTTCGATTCTAGGGTAAGAAGGGATGCTGAACACGATGTTCGATTCTATAAGAAAACCATTTTCTCGTCGGACAAGTAGTTCGCCCGGCATCCGGCCCAA
Source organism: Branchinecta lindahli (assembly GCA_023053555.1). Taxonomy (NCBI): domain Eukaryota; kingdom Metazoa; phylum Arthropoda; class Branchiopoda; order Anostraca; family Branchinectidae; genus Branchinecta; species Branchinecta lindahli. Next base: position 7,472,798 of record JAKZAO010000001.1, read on the forward strand.
ACCGGAAAATTATTTTAAAGCAAAAGCTGTATTTGTATAGTTGATTAGATGTCGGATTTAGGGGTAAGAAGAGATGCTGAATCCGAATATGACAATCGTTTTTTAGCCGGACATATAGTTCGGCCGGAATCCGGCTGAAACCGGAAAATTTGTTACAAGTTATTAGATGTTGGATATAGGGGTACGGAGATACGCTGAATTCGTTTTTGAGCTTTATTTTTTTGTCAGACAAGTAGTTCCGGAATTTCGCCAAAACCGGAAAATTGGCAGAAGTAAGGCAGGATCATTTAGATCGGCTTCGTCAAAATAGAGGTAAACACATATGCTGAATCCATATCTGAACTCGGTTTTCTCAGATGATTCGCTATTTTGCCTTATTATTATTATGGCGAAGACTGGATCTGGTGAAGACAAAACCTAATTGTCTGGATCAAATACTGAAGTTTTGGGATCCCATCGAAACCTTTGGTCTTGTTTCTCATAGCTGAATGTGTGAACTAAATTTTTGTTTCTTTTTTTATTACTCCCCAGCGTTGAGGGATAGAAATATTTAAATAAACTCACTTTTCCGTCAACAACTCCCCTATGCTAGTCTCATCGCAATGGACAAGCGCAAAATTGTACAAATCCTCCTTCAATTGAATGTCGTCCAGGCTGGAGCTGGCCGCTTGTTTCCAGCAAACCTTCCAACCTGCTTCAAAACCTTCGTCCGAGATTTGCCTACAGGTTTGAGTAGAAGTGAGGAGGTCTCCTGCCTGAAAAGAAGGAAGGGTTACGACGAGGCTGTAGATGTTGCCAATACGGCCTCCCCGATATCCTCCTCGACACCACAGGAAGATCCTTCCGGACTTCTTTACACCCTCTCATGGACCAAACACGCGAAGCAAGAACGACCCGAAACCCAAGCTTGTTGCCCCGCCTATGAAACCTTCAGAAAGATACCTAAGTTCATTCGTTCCGTATTTCACTGAACATTTTAACTGTGCTTGATTTATGTTCGTTTCGTATTTATTGTTTGTTAGTTTGTGTTTTATTTGTATTGTTAATGAGTGTTCGTTTTTCCAATTCCGGCCCCTGTTAGCTTAGTGCTATTAGGGTTGAAATAAAATTGATTGATTGACTGAAATTTCGGAACTTTTAGCCATGGTTCACACAGACTGCGGTTCTGCACTAAAAAGTACGTCTTCGCGTTTCGTGTCAACAAGCTACGTTTGGACGCTACCATTCTTAGTTGAAAGATTTAAACTTTAGCGTCCGCGGCAGAATATAATGCAAGAGGTGCAATATGTGTGAACCAAGGGATACGCACCTCTGTGCTTCACCCTTCTGTTCCTTCCTGCGAGAAGGTTTCAATTAGTTTGTACGCGGGTTTGAAATGTTTCTCTTATGTTCAGTATTGGTCTGGACATTACAATTACAATTCGGTTATTTTATCCATAAATATTTTTACAAACAAAAATAGTGCTGGACATGTCATTACATTTAAAAACATCAATAAGGGATATTCAAGTGCATGTGGACCCGAGGAAAATTCCATGCATTTTTTAAGAAAATTATTTATTGATTGGGAAAAAGGAAAGGAACAAGGTGAACAACAGGCGAATGCTGATGCAAGTGTGCACACGATAAATAGTTGACTACTATTTATGCGATTTTGAGATTTGGAAAGAAGGAGACTGAGGTCCTAGGAATACAGGGAGGCACTGGATGGGGTTTAACCGTTTAAGGTTGACTCCATATCTTATACTACCAGCCCGTGCATGCGAGGGTGTGAATATAGTACTATTCTCACCCTCGGAGGCAAGGGCGAAACCAGTTCATAGCGAATGCGCAAAGCACAGGGTAGCTGGGGCAAAGGCCCAGGTAGGTAGGTAGGTAGGTACTTTACGCAAAAGGAAAAAAAAGTGAAGAAATTGGATAAAAACTCGTTTACCCGTGTGTATGGTACGGTAGCACCTTTTTTCAACCGTTTCAGGACAATTGTAACCTATGATTTTTATATACACAATTCACGGTTTAAGACACATTTCATCAAAATATGAACGCGAATTGAAATGACAAGTCATGAAAACAATTAAAAAAATAATTCGTCATAAGTTTCGCTACTATTCCAATATTTATAAAACAAAATGATTGAGATAGAAAAAATTCATCGGAGATGAAATGGTCAGATGAATAAGGTAGAACGCGCAGAGAGCGGTCGGGGGCGTTTTTTTTCCCTTTAGTCGCTTGACTTGACTTTCCTGTGGATGTTTCTCGGCAAATGGAACTGTTTATGCGAGCTCATCTCCGACCAATGTTCTGCTCTCTAGGTCGAACAGAAGTTTCCACGGGATTCTCATTCGTCCGAGCAGACTGTCCAAAACTTTGAGAAACAGAAACAAAACGAAGTCAGCAGAGGCTGAGGATCCCTAAAAGTGCTAAGCTAAAGTCAGATGTCTCCAACGGCGCAAAATAAACTATAACAGCAGGCAAACTATAAATACATGCACTAAGAGATCAGAAAACGAATCCGCAAGACTGAACAACGTACCTCAATAGCTTTCTCAGCAACCAGGGTAAGTACCATCCCTTCAATCTCGCGCTTTTTGCTTTCGCCACTGCACAGCATCTGTCCAAAGACGAATGAGCTTTACCGGATTTCGGTAGTTCTTCGGACGGGCTTTAATCGCTGATTCAACCAGAGAAACTCGATCTTCTTTTAGCCGCACTGAAAAGAAAGATACTCGTGTCAACTATGTATGCGTTAGAGTCCATCTGTAAAGTTATGGAAAAAGTTTAAAAGTTAACCTTTTCGAGAAACTGACACGTGACGGGTCGACCACGGATGAAAGAACATGCACAGGAGACCCAGCGAAGACCACAAATCTACAAGAACCGATCAAGGTTACAATATCGATCAAGAAATCGATCAAGCTCGATCAAGAACAAGACCAAAGGTTCCGATGGGATCCCAAAAATTGAATATTTGATCCAGACAAATAGGTATTGTCTTCGCGAGATCCAGTGTCCGCTAGACTATTTGAAGATTTTTACTGTATTTTGTTTTACAGATTGGTATGCTTATCAGATGGGAAGTGTATTTCCGGTTTCGGTTTTGCTTTTAACAAACTTTCCGGTTTCGGCCAGATTCCGGGCTAACTACTTGTCCGGCGAGATTCAGCGTTTTTTCTACCCTTAAATCTATCATCTAATATACTTCAAATACAAATTTTGCTTTTAAAAAATTTCCGGTTTTGGCCGGATTCCGGACGAACTGTTTGTCCAGCAAGAAAATGGTTTTTACCATCGTGTTCAGCAGGTTTTCTTACCCTTAAATCGAACATCTAATCAACTTCAAATAAAAATTTTGCTTTTAACAAATTTTCCGGTTTTCGCCGGATTCCGGGCGAACTACTTGTTTGGTAAGAAAACGGTTTTCACCATCGTGTTCAGCATTTCTCCTTACCCCTAAATCAAACACCTAATCAACTTCAAATAAAACTTTTACTTCTAACAAACTTTCCGGTTTTGGCCGGATTCCGGCGAACTACTTGTCCGGCGAGAAAATAACTTTCATATTCGGATTCAGCGTGTCTCCTTACCCCTAAATCAACTATCTAAACACCTTTCAAAAAAAAAAATTTGCCCCTTAATTTGAAACCCCTCCCCCACCCTCAAATATAGGGCTACAGAGCCCATCTTCGAACTTGACTTGTAGTTTGACCCGAAGGATCCTCCCACCAAGTTTCATCGAAATATCTCAATCCTTTCGAGAGTTATCGTGCTAACAGACGGACAGACGGACAGACAGACGGACAACTTTTGCGATGTCATAGGTATCCCGCCACTTACGTTTTGGAATCCAAAAAACAATACATACTCCTCTTCGGGAAACCACCAAAATCTTTGGTCTGGTTGTTCTAGGCAGCCATTCGGATCCGGAAAAATCAGCAGATGATATATCCCTCGACCCTTACAGTTACTTAGCGACATTTAACGTTAGACAGAAATTTAACATAATTTTTTTATGTCAGCGTCTCTTCTTACCCTCAAATCTGTCATCTAATCAACTTCAAATAAAACTTTTGCTTTTAAAAAATTTCCCGGTCTTGGCCGGATTCCGGGCCAACTACTTGTCCGACGAGAAAGTGGTTTTCACCATCATGTTCAGCATGTCTTCTTACCTCTAAATCGAACATCTAATCAACTTCAAATAAAACTTTTGCTTTTAACAAATTTTCCAGTTTTGGCCGGATTCCGGGCGAACTACTTGTCCGACGAGAAAATGGTTTTCACCATCGTGTTCAGCATGTCTTCTTACCCCATAATCGACTATCACATTAGCTGTTTCAAAATATTTTGTTTGCCCCTTAATTTAAACCCCCTCCCCCACCCCTAAATGAAGGGCTACAGAGCCCATCTACGAACTCGACCTTACTCTTGACCCAAAGAATCCTCACACCAAGTTTCATCAAAATATCTCATTCCCTTCGAGAGTTATCGTGCTCACAGACGGACGGACGGACAGACGGACGGACAGACGGACGGACAGACGGACGGACAGACGGACGGACAGACGGACGGACAGACGGACGGACAGACGGACGGATTGAACAGACGGACGGACAGACGGACAACTTTTGCGATGTCATAGGTATCCCTCACTCACGTTTTGGGATCCCAAAAAGCCACCATCACCATAGGGCTTCAGCCAGCCAATCAGGAGTTTGCCTTTCTGAAGGACAAACTGGACGACGTGACCAACCTCCAAAGAAAGCTCTTTCGATAGATTTTGGGTTGGATTCGGGGAGTTTTATTCTAGCCGTTCACCAGAACACTTGCTGGTACAGGAATTCAAAATGTGTAACTAAAGTAAGTTTCTTTTCCTTAGATCCATCTCCTCCGACGCCCTCGTCGCACTCTGACCGGCTCAGCTCAACTCCCCTTCTATAACATATACTCTGACTATGAACGCCTTCTACAATACTGATCATCTTACCTTCTTCTGACTCTCCACCTATCCACTGTCTAATTTATTTTTTTATACCAACTTCATACCATTATAATAATAACCTATACACGACTTGAGAGTTTACGAATTAAGACTTAGAAGTCGGGTAGATTGTTCACCACAGCAGATGGGAAAGCAAGAACCGAATATACGCCTTGCCGAGCGCCATCGTCTACGCTACCAAAGTAACATTTAATCCGGCGGCTCCTCGCCAAGCCGCCAAGTAAGGTCGTCTTCAGGTTCAACCGTCTCGCACGATACAATCGATCGCAACCCGTACACGCATGCCCAACTCCAAAACGAGCTCCAAAAGGGCCGAGACGAAGAACACCCAGAAGGAAACCATTGCCACAAAGGCTCACAAAGGATAACAAGACCAAAGGTTTCACTGGGATCCGAAAAATTTAATGTTTATTGGACTTCTTGATCCAAACAAGGTAAAGTATTTTACTTTGACCGAATTCCTCGTTTTACCTGTATTCCGGGCAAATCGCATCCAGGGTAAAAGAGCTGGTGTCATCGAGACGCGAACCAGGAACCTCCCGATCTGCAGTCTGGCGAGCTAACCTTCTCTGTGTTAACGTTGAGACTTAACAATACACAATAACAACAGTCGAGTTAAAAGTTTCACTTTTCGCGTCGAAAAGTGAAAAGTGCCGAAATTTCGGCAGAATTATTAGTCTGACCAGAAAATAAAGTTCAAAAATGGATTCATCGTGAGTTCTTATCCACAATACGAGCCTCTAATCGAATTAAGAATGAACTTTCATTTTTACCAATTTCCGGATGCCGGGTAAACTTCTCTTCCGGCGAGAAAATTGGTTTCAAATCTGGATTCAACATGTCTCATCACACTACGTCGACTATCTTATTGGGTTTTGAAACTTCCTGCTAAATTTCCGGTTTCCGCGAACTAGTTGTCCGGCAAGAACATAAAGTTCAAAAACGAATTCAGCATGTCTCCTTACCCCAAATCGAACCTCAAATCAACTTCAGATAAAACTTTTACTTTTAACATATTTTCCGGTTTTGGCCGGATTCCGTTTGAACTATACTTGTCCGGCGAGAAACAATTTTCATATTCGGATTCGACATGTCTCCTTACCCATAAATCGACTATCCCATTAGCTTTTTAAATATATTTCTCTTAATTTGAAAACCTTCCCCTACCCCTAAATATAACGCTACAGAGCCCATCTACGAACCTGACCTGTACTTTGACCCAAAAGATCCTAACATTAAGTTTGAACAAAATATCTCAATCCTTTCGAGAGCTATCGTGCTAACAGACGGACGGACGGACAAACAAACCTCGTCACTGACGTTTCGGGATCCCAAAGACGATTTAGCGCTTTCAGATATGTTCAGACATCAGTTGAGGTATTTCACAAGTTTTAATCCTTTCAGTCATGACTTTTTTCCGTCAATGGAAAATACTGAAAAGTTTACTGCATGACACTTTGGGCTACCTAAGGACGGTGTATTTTTTTTTCAGATCTTTCAGAGATACCTTTCTAAGTTTTCTAGCATGTCCTCAGATGAGGACAGTGTGATAATGCTTGCAGCCAACGGCTCCAATGACGTATACCAGTCACTTTCCTCACCAGTCACCAGGTCATTCGGTCCGGCTTTTGTCAAGCTATACATCGGTCACGAGGAACCATGTAAATACACTGGCTTATCGACCCAAATACTTTGTGCTTATCATCCTGTAAATAAACTGGAACGTTTTCTAAACATTTGGTCAAATACGGGAACCAAATTTTATTTTTCGTGGTTGGATTTTTCAGGAAAGGAACAAAACCAAAGTGGTGACAAATTTAGATAGCTTCTGACACAGCTCTCTAAACTTGTCACCACTTTGGTTTTATTCCTTTCCTGAAAAATCAAAATTTAGATTTAGAGAGCTTCTGACACAGCTCTCTAAATTTGTCACCACTTTGGTTTTGTTCCTTTCCTGAAAAATCCAACCACGAAATGCTTCTCTGCATGTACTTAGCCTGTGCTACCTGTACTGTCAGAAGTTTCATAACAGATACACAAGGATGCGCAGTTTCAACAGACAACACCTGGTATGTAATCTGTTATGATCTGGAAACGTTATGCATTAAATGTTATGCATAACAAGCATTGCCAGGCCTAGCACCGCCGAAAAAGCATTTGCTGACTTTTCTGATATCATGACGACAAACAAAAAAGTCACACCCCAAGTGTTGTCTGTTGAAACCGCTGATCCTTGTGGTATCTGTTATGAGACTTCTGACAGTGTACCTGTACTACAAATTTACAGAATATACCGGTAGCCTACTAAATTACAACCTCAAATCCATTTCCTCTGTCAACTGTGACACACGACAGCTAGAATAAATCTGTCGCAAACTGGGATCCGTTCCCACAGACAAGTTAACACCGGATGGATCCGCTGACACCTTGCACGCCCTCTTAACTGGGTCAAAAGACCTTTGAATCAACGTACCTTGACTGTTGCAGGGCTGCATCATCCACGCCACTTGCCGAGTCCAGATACTCCCTTGCCACCTTCAACGCAATCTCTTGCCCTCTATCGATTGGAACACGAACAGCCAAACTGCTAGGAAACTGCTCCGTTGCTACTTTAGTACCATCTATCAACGAAGCGGCCAAATGCATGAGCTTATCATCAGCGCTAGATAGCAGGCTTTCCACAACGAACTCGCAACACAACTGGGGCGATACTAGCGTCAGACACTGCTCTCGCAACTCCAGCATTCGCCGGAGTAGGACGCGCCACTCCGACTCGTCGTGTGACTGGCTCTTAACCAGTCGTCGGGACAGCATGGCCAATAATTTTTTACTTTCCTCGAAATTCTCACTCTTGTTTTTAAGCTCCAGGAAGCTGGCTTTAACATCATACTTTTTCAGCAAATCGATGGAATTTAGCACACGTTCGAGCTCGTCCGCTCTGTCTTGGAGCTCTATCATCTCCTTATCATCGTCACTTCCCCTCTCGGGTAAACACTCGTAGATTTTGAATGCCGTATCGAGCTCATCCGCCGACTGGCAAGCATATACACAATCCACGGCTAGTCGCACCAAATCCTTCGGATCCTTAATCAGTGACTCCTTTGACTCCTCATTCTTGCTTTCGTATTCAAACAGCAGATGAACAAGGCTAAGCGTGTTCTCAGAGCAGGAGAGAAGATACTGCCGGAGGAGGTTGTAAGCTTGCCCAGGGTTTCCACGCTCGCAGCGATCCAAGTAAGGAAGGAGGGAATAGTGCAGGTCGTTTACGAAGTCGGTAGGAGTCGTCTGAAATGTGATCCATATTACTATGTGAGTACTAATAGGCACGAGTCACGACCCAACCCTATTCAACGATAGAGCGGGAATTTGTTTGCACAAAGTAGGAAGTTCAGCGAGTCTCGACAATTGGACACAGTGAACTAAACACGATTTGTGGTGTTCCTGTGTTTCGAGGAACAACTGTGACTCACCAACAGTCACCAATAGCGGACGTCATCACGGCCAATGCATAAACTGATACCGCCCGAATATCAGTTAAACAAAATTAGTTAAACAACGTCCAAGACACCATAAGACAGTCTACTCGCTCTGGTGAAATGACGATGCAAGTTTTATCGCCTTGTTAGGCGGGCAATACAAATAGTAGCGTTCTCTGGGGCGTAGAATACAGTATTTTCCGACAAGCCTGTTAATCTTATAGATACACGGATTTTCCCCGAAACCCCCCCCCCCCCCGAAGGGCAAACCCCCCCCCCCCCCCCCCCCCCCCCCCCGTAACACGTCATCACCGGAATTCCGGGAAACCCACTTCAACTCCCCTAAAAGATCCCTCAACGCTAAGCGATTCACGAAAATTCCGGTGAACCCCTTCACCCCCGCCCAAGAATCGGATCCGGTTCGGAATTGACACGGAACATCTGAGACGACACCTCTTTCCAACTGCCAAGTTTCGTTCAAATCCGATCGCCGGTTCAAAAGTTAATAATGCCACTAGATTCCGGATACCCCATCCCTACACTCCCCCACGATGGTTGGATCATACAAACGACTATTCTCAAGTCGGTTTGTTCGAGTCCCTGATACGCCAGCCAAATTGCGTCGTCCCAATACATCAGGAAGTACCGAACTCGAGGGACCACCGGAATTCTGGACCCCCCCCCCCCCCCACTTCCTCCAAAGTGCCCGAATCCGGTCCGGTATATCAATGATGTTTCTAGGACATGTGCTTGCTCTTCCCACCAAGTTTCATCCCGATCGCTCGACTCTAAGCGTTTCCCAAGATTTCCGGTTCCTCCCTCCAACTCCCCCAAAGTCACAGGATCCGGTCCGGATTTTAACTGGGTCATCTGTGTGACACAAGGTCTTTCCACAAATCAAGTTTCATGAAGATCCGATCACCCGTTCAAAAGTTACAAATACCTAAAGATTCCGGATTCCCCCTCCCTCCACTCCCCCCACGATGCTCGGATCGAGGAAGTGACTATTTCCAACTTAATCATTTGGGGTCCCTGATATGCATGCCAAGTTTCATCGTCCTAGCTTATGTGGAAGTGCCCGAACTAGCAAAACCTGGACAGACCTGGACAGAAATTAGTTGTTACAACTCTTCTATAAAGGCCCATCCTTGGGCAAGTGTCCTGAAACAGTAGTTCAAGCGTGTTGCTTTTCGTTGTTTTCTTATATTTGGAATATTGTGTTGTCGTCTTGCCCTTCTCTTTTTTTGTTTTTTGTTGTTTTTGCTTTACTCCATCTGTCCTGTTTTTGATGAGTAATAAAGGCTATATATAAATATAGACCGACCGACCGACAGAGCGACGGACGGACAGAAATTGCGATCGCTATATGGCACTTGGCCGAAGGGCAAGTGCCATAAAAAACGGTTTCAACCGGATTCCGGACAAACTATATGTCCGGGTAAAAACTGAATGTCATATATAGATTCGGCGTGTCTTTTTACCCTTAAATCTGCCATCTAATCAACTTCAAATACAAACTATGCTTTTAACAAATTTTCCGGTTTCGGCCGAATTGCGGGCGAACTACTTATCCGGCGAGAAAATGGTTTTCACCATCGTACTCAGCATGTCTTCTTACCCCATAATGGACTTAAAAATACTTTGTTTGACCCTTAACTTAAACCCCCTCCCCAGTAGCGTATATTCCGATTTGTTTCGGGAGGGGCGACAGCTCAGTGAAAATATGCGGCCGAATTTTCGGCGATTTTTTCATTTTTTGACCGTTTTTAACACTAAAAACACCTCTAGCCAGACTAAAATTCGACTCCAAATGACGATTTTGTTAAAAACGAGGTGCAAAAAACACCTTTTAATCTTGTAATCATTTACATTACGACTCAAAAACTGTTTCTGAGATCTATTACTGAACCGTGCTGTAAATAATTTCGATTGATCTTCTCAATTTGTCTTTTAGCGTACGTTTTTACCGTAAAAAACTCCTTTTCCGAGAATTTCGGGTGAGGATCGCCCCTGTCGCCCGTGTTTCGCACACGTTTTTCCCACTAAAAATCCCTTTTTCAAGAATTTCGGGGGGGGGGGGGGGGCGATTGCCCCTGTCGCCCCCCCCCCTAATATACGCTACTGCCCCTCCCCCACCCCTAAATGTAGGGCTACAGAGCCCATCTACGAATTCGACCTTACTCTTGACCCAAAGAATCCTCACACCAAGATTCATCATAATATCTCATTCCCTTCAAGATTTATGGTGCGCACAGACGAACGGACAGACGGACAACTTTTGCGATGTCATAGGTATCTGTCACTAACGTTTTCGGATCCCAAAACAGGAAACTTGAAAACAGGTCCTGTTCTGTTTTAACAGAAATGATGAGTTCCAAAACAGGAACAGCTGTTTAACAGGCGAATAAAAACAGAAACGGCAATTTAAAACAGGTATTTCTATTTTTGATTTTACGTAGGTATTTTGTTATTTTTATGGCACTTGCTTTCCGGCCAAGTGCCATATACCGCACTTCACCGTTGGATGGTCGATAAGTCCGGTATTTGCGAGTTCGGGTACTTGAAACTTGGCAGGCATATTAGGGCCCCGACCAAACTAACTCTGAAATAGTCACTTGCCCGCCGACCATCGTTGGGGGAGGGAGGGGAGCCGGAATTTGGAATTTAGTGGCATGCATAACTTTTGAACGGATGATTGGATCTTAATGAAACTTGATATTTGGAGAGATGTCATGCCTCAGATGGCCCATTTCACGTCCGGACCGAATCCGATGAATGTGGGGGGGGGGGGTCGGAGGGGGGACCGGAAATCATATGACATGCTTAAAATGGAGCGAAGAGAAACTTGGTGGGAGGAAAAGCACAAACCCTAGGTATATCATTGACAGAACCGGACCGGATTCGGGTACTGTACGGGAGATAGAGGGGAAGAGCGTGAATTCCAGTGATTGCAAGTTACGGTACTTCCAGACGTGCTAGGACGATGAAACTTGGCTTGAACATTAGAGACATGAGGTGGTTGGCTTAGAAATAGCTCCCTAATCCGACCATCATGGGGGGAGTGGAGGGAGGGAGAATCGTGAATCTGAATAATCTGTTGTAGGCTTTCTATAATTTTTGAACGGTATCGGATCATAATAAACTTGATATTTGGAAAGACCTCATGTCTCAGATGTCCTATTTAAAGTCCGGATATAATTCCATAAATGTTGGGGGGGAGGTGGAGGGGAGAACCGGAAATCTTGTGACACGCTAAGAGTGGAGCGATTGGGATGAAGCTTGGTTGGAAGAACGAGCACAAGCCCTAGATACATCAGTGATGTATCCCGGTGGCGCTTCGTTGTACGCCCACTATAACGTTGGACATACAAAAAAAAGAACTGATTAATAAAGTGATTTCACTTCAGATATCTGCACCATGCACGAAAGAAATAAACGTAAGGTCCTTAATACACCTCACAACTTTCATCGTCAAAACCTCTATTAAAGTAAGTGAAACCCTTCGTACCACAAGATACACCCCCCCCCCCTGTTTTCAATCCCCCACAGTGGCCGAAGCTGGGTCCGATCTGTGAATAGAATATCAAAGACTTGTGCTCTTGTCTAAGCCTGCCACAACATCTCCGGTGCACCCTCAACTCCCAACGCAGTAGTTGGATCAGGTCCGGACTTTAAATGAAATATCTTAGATACATACTTTTGCCGGTTATTACGTTTATTCGTTTTTGAAGACAAGTGTTGACAAAATGTTGTACAAAAAAAACTTCTAAATCAATGCGCACCGTTGTACAAAAATACGACTGTGTTGATGAAAGTCTGCAAAATTTTAGGGAAAAACTACTATTTTTAAGAAAAAGCAACTGTTTTCATGGAAAAGCGACTTTTTCTAAGAAAAAAATTGACTTCTATTTTTTACCGACTGGCCGACAACATTAGGGGGGCATCTCCCCGTAGTAGTGATGCCTCTGACTAGCACTAACAGTAATCCTTAACAACATTAACATTTACTTTTCAGAAATCATGCATTTCCTCTCCAAGTTTTCTCTCCAAGCAAGACTTTTCTGCAGACTGAAACATGTAACGATCAGTCTTTTCCATTGTGAATTACCTACATTTTCCTTCCTTCGAATGTCTAGTACTTGGGTCTTGGTTCTTGGACTTGGGTTCTACTCGCACCACTGCCACTGGTTCCACCTTCCTAACCTTTAAAGATGCCATATAAAAATGCTATCTTTGGCTAAAACAGACTGGAAATCATCCCCAGAGCCTAAATCACAGCTCAAAGTCAAAGGAAAGACCACAGAACAATGAGAACTTTTGAAGATACCTAGGCTACACAGTTTCACCAAGTAATAAACAACAACATGCCGTCGAATTCAGGAACTAATCAACCCTCAACAAACCAAAAATCAGTCGTCAACTCTACGTAGTAAAATCAGGCAGTGTAAAAGCTCTTGTTGACAGTAGCACAGTGAGTAAAGACATACAGCAGACACGGAAAAGAAATGTCGTATAGTAAATGCAGTGGTTATAAGTCATTTGTTTATCACTTAATTTTGTCACGGCTGGTATATATTTGCAGGCGACCGCATAAAGGCAGAGTTCATAGAATAGAATTGTTCAAAGAAAAGTCGACACAAATATTCAAAGAAAAGTCGCAAAAAACGCAGTGGTTATATTTGACAGTGCAAAACGGAACGTCAGCCAAATCTTTCTTGGCAAGGTTCCTCTTCAGGCTCAACGCCGCTCAAGTTGGCAAAAGAAACTTGTGGAAACCTTGTGTTTTTCTTTTTTTTAACTTCAGTGGCTTTGAGCCTGAAGAGGACCCTTGCGAAAAAGGACCGAAATATAGCTCTAATAAAATTTAGCTGACGTATCCGTTTTGCACTGTCAAATTTGATTGGCAGTCAGCTTGGGCTGAAGGAATATTTCGTAGTGGTTTTCATCGCCGTCACGTATTAGATCGACCCCCCCCCCCCTACAGCCTACTTCTCGTCAAAACATGATAGGCTAGTCGGTACATACCTTGCACCCTCCCCTACCATTTGCCTTGGTATTTAGTTTTGCTTAGTTCATCGCTTATTTGTTCAGGACTGGTAAAAATTTGAAGGTGTCACGCATAACAGCAAAGTTTATAGAACAGAACCTTGCAAGTTTGTGAAAAAAAATCCAAAGGAAAAAATTTCCCCATTTCTTTTTCCCGAATACCGATTTTATTTTTAGTAGTTTCGATTTATTTGTTTTTCTATGTTTACATTTTACTAAATAAATCATCGACCTGATCCATTGACGCGTCTTCCAATTTCGACAACTCCAACGATCCTGTTAATTCTGATCCGAAATTGTCTTGAACGTGATTTGCCGGAAGTCCCACCTCTCTGGAATCGGTACGCTCACCGATTGAATGTATGACACCGACTGAATGGATCTCCATTTCGGTAAGAACCAATTCTAGTTGTGCTCTGAATGTCAGTCAGTATAGACAGGGGCGGTTCGAGGGGGGGGGGGCGTGGGGGGGGGTGACTCACCCCCCAAGAATCAGAGAATCGTACTCTCAGTCGTATGTTTTGAGCGTGTCTGAATGACAGTCGTATGTTTTGAGCTTGCCAGAATCACATAAAGGCAGTTACAAAACGTGAATTTTGTCCGCAGATGACATTTCTAGTCGGATGGCTACGAAGTTCTTTCCTAGTCGTATGTTTAGGTCTGTCAGATTCACAGTAGTTGTATATTCTGAGTTTGTCAGAATGATAGTCGTATATTCTAGCGTGCCAGAATAACACCAGATCGTGAATTTCACCAGACGAGATCACCTGTTCCTTGTCGCATTTACGAACAGATTTTATAGTCGTATATTAGAGACAGTCGTAATTTTTGAACTTGCAAGATAAGGCCCCTAATCCTGAATTTTAGTCGCAGATGACCTGGTTCTGGTCGTATGGTTAGAAAAAAGGCAGATTTTAAAGTTCCGCCTGCGGTGCCTTTCGTAGCAACCCTTTCACTATTTACTTGAAGCGTGCGTCATTCAGGTGGGTTTTAAGCTTGAGATTTTGGGGTTTGAGCAACATTAAAAACTATAAATTGGATGGGAAGTAGTTGAATTTTGTCAGTAAAAAGTCAGATTCAAAAAATTTCGCCTGCGGCGCTCAGTTTTTCTTTAGTAAATACGTTAGAGGCTACTGCTTGGGATCGTAGCCAAGTTACAAGCAGAATTTAAATGGGAAGTAGTTGAATTGTGCCAGAAAAAAGGCTGATTTCAAAAAATTTCGCCTGCGGCGCCTTTCGTAGTAGGCATATCCTATTAGGGTTTTTTTTTAAGGGTGCGTCAATTAGGTGGAGTTTTAAGCTTAAGATTTTGGGATCTGAGATACATGAAAAGCTAGGATTTGTAGGGGAAGCAGTTGAATTTTGCTCGGAATAAAAAAAAATTTCGCCTACGGCGCTCAGTTTAAGTTGTCTTGAGCACATCCATCAGAAGCTGGTACCGAAGACTGGCTGTTTCCTGCGAAAGTTCAAATAAACGTCATGCTGAAACTCATAACCTTTTAAAAATCTAAGTTTATATTTCTTGAGCCTGTGGTATATTGTGCTTTTCTATTTCAGTTTTTTTTAATCGACATAATTGCCGATTACCTAGTCGTATGTTTTGAGGTCGTCACCCCCCATGCCCAAGCACTTCGAACCGCCCCTGAGTATAGATTGTAGCTATAAGAATGGAAGACCAAATTGATGACTGTTTTGACCAGTCAGACATCGACGAGTTTTTAGGGCAGCCGAAAACTTGGGACGAAGGGGGAGACGAGGAGACGAGTGGAAGTGATGAAAGTGATCGAGGGCCGTCGTACTTTCAACAGTGGAGAGATAGAGTCTCCAATTCCTTGTGGGTAGCTCTGCCAATAATCGGCACTGTCGAGCCTTACGCTCGTCAGCCAGTCCGGAAGCAAACGGACGCTACTGAGGAAGCGCGTCCTCACCAGCCGCGTGTTTTAAGGACACGGAAGACGTATCCTGTCGCAGACTGGTAAGTAATTTATCTTGTTTGGTACGTAATAAATTAACTTATCTGTGCCGCTCTCGTACTACAAACTAGGCCACAAGCCCAAACTTCTACGGAATAAGCTGTAGTCAAAACGCCATCCAGTTCTGTATATGAGGTTTATTTATCTGAATAAACAAAACGCATTAGCAATTATGTGGTGCATTCGAAATCCAATGATGGCGCAACTTCTCTCGAGTGACCTGTAATAAAATAACTTAGAATATCATAGCATAGGCTTTTTGGGATCCCAAAACGTTAGTGACGGATACCTATGACATCGCAAAAGTTGTCCGTCTGTAAGCACGATAACTCTCGAAGGGATTGAGATATTTTGATGAAACTTGGTAGGAGTATCCTTTGGGTCAAAGTCAAGTTCGAAGATGGGCTCTGTAGCTCTATATTTGAGGGTGGGGGAGGGGTTTCAAATTAAGGGGCAAAAAAAATATTTTTTGAAAGCTGTTTAGATAGTGGATTTAGGGGTAAGGAGACACGCTGAATCCGAATATGAAAGTTATTTTCTCGCCGGACAAGTAGTTCGCCCGGAATCCGGCCAAAACCGGAAAGTTTGTTAAAAGTAAAAGTTTTATTTGAAGTTGATTAGATGTTTGATTTAGGGGAAAGAAGACATGCTGAATACGATGGTGAAAACCATTTTCTTGCCTGACAAGTAGTTCGCCCGGAATCCGGCGCAACCCGGAAATTTGCTCTTTAAAGTTGATTAGATATTCGATTTAGGGGTAAGAAAACGTGCTGAACACGATGGTGAAAACCATTTTCTTGCCGGACAAGTAGTTCGTCCGGAATCCGGCCAAAACCGGAAAATTTGTTAAAAGCAAATTTGTATTTGAAGTTGATTAGATGATAGATTTAAGGGTAAGAAAAAACGTTGAATCTATGTATGAGCGAAATTGGGAGTATGAAGTACTGATCTGGAATATTTGTAGACGACTAGCGCCTCATGTGTTTGTGAAAAATGTTTTAGTCCTGAAAAGGACTATTTTTTTTCTAAGCGGAAGCCAAAATGTTGATGGTCGATCTCACGTGCTCGACGTTCTCTCTGTCTCTCGTTGATTTCTGGTTCGATGATTTATCTCGGGCTGGGTCTGTCTGGGTCCGGGGCTGTTGATGGTCGCTGGTTCGATGATCAATCTTCAACAGGGATTAGAGTAAAAAAAAAAAAAAAACGATAAATCCATACTCTCAATGGGATTACGATTCTCAAGGTCTTTCGATTTACAGGTGCCTCTGTCAAAACTGCGTGGTCTGGGAAGACTTTGAAGAGGAAAACGAATGCTACATGGAACCACGCTACCAGCGAATAACCAAAGAATGGTGTGATCGCAGGAAAATAAAGTGCGCCACCTCTCATCCGGACTTTGAGGCTGTCTGCACAAATGAATCGGTTCTGAGCGTCGCATACCAATATGTGCGATCCGAAGAAAAGATGCAATTCTTACCAAAAGATGCTGTACCGAACAGGTAAGCAGGTTTTGTTTACCACTTTGTCTTACCCCATTAAATTTTTCTACAGGAGAGACAGAGAGGAAAGAAGTCGTCAACTTACCCTAATCTTCGTCGCTGCTGTCATGGACATAGTATCTAAATCCCTCATGCTGCGGTAAAGGAGATTCCTCCCGTTGGAAAGAGGGACCGGGCATAGGGTCGTCACCCAATAAGTCTGCCTCCCTAGCTTGAACGACTGGCCGCTTCTTCTGTCGCGTTGCCTTGGTGGTCCGCGGCGTCGATGAAAGCGGAAGTATGCGCTTGCCACCGCGCGTACTTTCGCTGGTTTTTGACTTATCTGACGGTTTCACCGGTTCAGCGTAGTCATAAACGAAAGATGAGGACGCACGGGAGGTTGTGAACCTAGACTGGTGAGAAGCGAGCAGCGCCTCTTTGTCAACGTGAGGACGGACAGTAGACGGCGGCTCAATCATTCTCAGCTGGCGGCCAGTCTTTCCTCCCTTATCGTTAAGTAGCTGCTCTTCGATGTTCCACCTCAATGTCTCAAAGTACCCTGAAAAAAAAAAATTAATCGGCCTCCCAACACAATTTTTTCAGCACACATTGTGTGCAACTAAGACATCGAACGATTTCTCTCTCCACGTATTCCAACAGACTGACTGGCTGACCTTCACGGAAACTCAAAAACTAGAAAATAACTAATACATTTACTGCAAATTAAGCGGGTGATCTTCGCAATGAGGAAGCTGACTTCCAGCTATCTAAATATTTCTGTTTCTGGAAGCTGAGATACACTGCGTACCGAAGCTGGGTACGATGGACTCACGGAACTTGTGGTAAAAAGAACAGACTTCCGATACCATCGTGCGTCTTGAGAAAAATCAGAGCTGCTTTCCCGGAAGACAAGTACACACATTTCAAGTACACAGACAATTGGGATTAACCGGAGGTGTATTTTGTTTTTGTAAAAAAAATAAAAAAATACCTAGACTAACTGCAAAAGAAATTTTAAAGGTAGGCATGAAGTTTACGAGATTAACACTTACCATAATCAGGAGCCTCACGGACAGGTTCGATGACAGGCCGATTCTTGCGGTGTTTCTGATACCGCACTCTCCACATAGGTTTGCCTGTTTCTACGGCGACTCTCTGCCGGCGCTCTGCATTATGGTTAAAGTGAAGAGCAGCAACCATAGTTCGTGCTGCATGTCCTAGCCATCCATAGAAGAGATTTTTAGGAGCAAGGTGCGTCAATACGGAATTAAAACTCTCCACCATGTAGGTTTGGTGGTCTTTGGAGAGCTTCCGAATGTCTTCCAACAAGTTCTTGTTGGAAATAATCTCCTCAAAAGCAGTGTGGGCACGGGAACCTTCGATCAGGAAATGGACGACTTTGTGGCTCATGGGCCCGTGTGGTAAACGGCGCTCTTGTGATGATGGATGCCAGCTACATGATTGGCTATTGACGTCAACATCGCCACCCGCTCATCCGCAGTCTTTGCATTCTGGGCAACCCAATACATATGGTTGACAGTCGCTCTAAACCAAAATAAAAGTATAGTATTCGCTTTATGACTGCTATTTTATGTTTTAGTTGCAAAGTAGAGAAGGGAGAAACAGATAAGGCTTTGTACGAGACCTCGATCGCACAGTTGCTTTTTGGGATCCCAAAACGTAAGTGGAGGGATACCTATGACATCGCAAAAGTTGTCCGTCTGTCTGTAAGCACGATAACTCTCGAAGGGAGTGAGGTATTTTGATGAAACTTGGTGTGAGGATTGTTTGGGTCAAGAGTAAGGTCGAGTTCGTAGATGGGCTTTGTAGCCTTACATTTAGGGGTGGGGGAGGGGGTTCAAATTAAGGGGCAAGCAAAATATTTTTAAACAGCTAATGTGATAGTCGATTATGAAGTAAGAAGACACGCTGAACACGAATATGAAAACCATTTTCTCGCCGGACAGATAGTTCGCCCGGAATCCGGCCGAAACCGGAAAGTTTGTTGAAAGTAGAAGTCTAATCTAAATTTGATTAGATGTTGGATACAGGGGTAAGAAGGCATGCTGAACACGAATATGAAAACCATTTTCTCGCCGGACAAGTAGTTCGCCCGGAATCCGGCCAAAACCGGAAAGTTTGTTAAAAGTAAAAATTTTATTTGAAGTTGATAAGATGTTCGGTGTAGGGGGAAGAAGGCATGCTGAACACGAGTATGAAACCATTTTCTCGCCGGACAAATAGTTCGCCCGGAATCCGGCCAAAACCGGAAAGTTTGTTAAAAGTAAAATTTTTATTTGAAGTTGATTATACGTTCGATTTAGGGGTAAGAAGAGATGCTGAATCCGTATATGACAATCATTTTTTAGCCGGATATATAGTTCTTCCGGAATCCGGCTAAAACCGGAAAATTTGTTAGAAGTTAAATTTTGATATGAAGTTGATTAGATGTTGGATATAGTGGTAAGGAGATAGGCTGAATTCGTTTTTGAGCTTTATTTTTTTCGCCGGACAAGTAGTTCTGGATTTCGCCAAAACCGGAAAATTCGCAGAAGTAAGGCAGGATCGTTTCGATCGGCTTCTATAGGGATATGCACACATGCTGAATCCATATCTGAACTTGGTTTTCTTAGATGGTTAGCTATTTGGCCTTAAACTGTTTCTAAATTATAAGAGTAAAAATGTTCAAGGAGTCTGGCGAAGACTGGATCTGGCGAAGACAAAACCTACCTAATTGTCTGGATCAAATATCGAATTTTTGGGATCCCATCGGAACCTTTGGTCTTGTTGAAAGCGATTTCAAAGATTAGTCTGTCGTAAATCCACGTAACAAATTTAAGAAATGGAGATAAAACAGAACACTCGTAGACTCATCAAAGTATGAATAAATGAGTTTTTAATGCGACTGCGTGTCACTGCAGATCATAAACCTTATAGGCTACACCATAAATTAAACACAGATTTCATATGTTACATTCTAAGCCTGCTCACTATTCGTTACCTCATTAATCTCTGCCTCACTAGTCAATGAACGTTCGCATATCATGCTATTAATGCTTAAAACCAGTTCTTTTAATTTTGCCAAGTTTTTTCTTTGCCATGTCAATGCACCTGGGAAAAGGCTTAAATCCCCCCCCCCCTACAACTCCTCCACAGTCGCCGGGGCCAATCAGGTTTTGGTTGCATTCCAGAACGGTGTCGACTATATTGTAGCAAAATTGGTTACAGTCGTGACGTATTTAGTGACATCACGTGATTGTGGCCCCAACCTAGCATTTGATTGTCCCTAGGCCATCTCATAAATGTA
The DNA here is from genome assembly GCA_023053555.1 of Branchinecta lindahli. NCBI lineage: Eukaryota > Metazoa > Arthropoda > Branchiopoda > Anostraca > Branchinectidae > Branchinecta > Branchinecta lindahli. The sequence goes on from JAKZAO010000001.1 coordinate 7,493,074, forward strand.
AACGCACCCGCGCCTCGCTGGCCGCTTGGCTCTATATATAAATATATATTAAAATATATATTCACTGATACGAATAAACTGCAATTTTTTGTTTTCTGAGGTAAAATAAATCAAATCCTTGTGACGTCACGCTTGTAACGATTTTTGCTACAACTTAGTTTAGACCTCCAGAACTAAATGATAACAAATTTTTATTGAGGACTTTTTGCGTTCCAGGTTTCTGATTTCAAAATTTAAGCTCCGCCCACCTACAATTTCCGTTCCAGAAGTTTGAAGATTGTTGACTGTTTTGTAACGATAGTCCGTGAGCATCATTGGAAAAAGTTTTTTCCAAAAATACTTTTTTCTTTGGGGGAGGGGGAGAGGTTTAAAAGTTAAATCGAACCCAGGTCCAAAATTAGATGTACAACCCAAAATATTCAAATCCTGGTTCTCCTAAATTTACTAGATGATCGAATTTGAAAAGTTCTGTTTTACTTGTCTTCTGTACTCCTTATCGACACTTATTATCTTAGAGCACTAGCACTAGAATATCACGAATATCCTTTGTGCAGCCTAGCACTAGCACTTGCCACCTGCTTGCCACTAATATCCATTTCACGAACTAACATTTGACATCGAGAAATCGTAGATTCACATATATTGCACCATCTACGAGCTTTCCATCCCAGCAAGACTTTTCTGCATACTAAAACATAGGATCGATCAGTTCTCTCCATTGTGAATTACGATCTTTATGATACCACCAGTCACAACCACGCCCGATTCGAAATTTGAAATTACTTGCCCGCGCTGCTAAACTGCCATATAGCTATGGCAGATAAAGAGCGTGTTCCACCCTACTTACCGTGGTTACTACGCTAGTTACCGTAGTCAAAGACAGTAATAGTGGGAAAGACCGGCGACTCGGCCAAAATCGCGTCGTTGAAAATCGATCGTGCTGCTTCCTAGCGTTTGGTCTTTGTCCAATTTCAAACGGCAGGTTTGACGTAATCAAGGCAAGATGGCGTTCACTGGCGCTGTCATTATTTGCTGTGAAATTAGTGGTTACCCATGAATTCAACACTTTTGTTCCATTAAAAAACAAGTAAAGTCGGGTCTTCACCTTCCGGAATCTGGGTTCCCAGATTCTACGTGATTTTTTCTGAATTTCTTCTGCGATGCTTAAAAATTCCGGAAATCTGGAAGTTCAAAAGCCCCTTTTTTCCGGATTATTTTGATGTACTTTCGGACCGGTTCATATTCCAGATGCAATTTACAGAAGAAGTCAAAGAATAATCTGGAAGCCCAGATTCCGGAAGTTCCGGGTTGTGAAGACCAGACTTAACTGATTGTGTTTCTGCCTGCTTTTTATTCCAATTAAAGAGGAAATCTGAATGGAGAGTAGGGGGGGGAGGGTAGCAGACGAGCTGCAGAAGGTTTGAAGAACTTTTCTAGAACAACTTTTTGTGCTGAGAACGAAAATCCTACCGCACCGATGTACGTCACCGACTTTTTAGCCTATAAAGGCAGATTAGGCCTATAAAGACCAACACTATAAAAACAATTTTCCTAGCAGGACCGCATAAACTAAATCAAACAAACTATACATATTCTGAATCCTCTTTTTATCGTCTACCGAACGGTATATTTTTTACTTTTTTAAACTTACACAGTTTTCTTAGAAACGTCTTAGAAACCAAGAAAAAGCGAAAATTATTTAACTTTTTAAACTAAATTGTCATTTATCTCGGAAAAACTTCCAGCAAACTACATATTTTTATTATTCAATTAGAAAGATAAGCTACTTGCCAATCGTTTGAGCTATTAAAACTTAAAAAACATTCGGTTTTAAGAATTTCTAGATTTTTTTAAAGCAGAGCATCCACGTTTTCATCAGTGAGTGACGGCATGAATTTTAAAGGAATGACGGTAAGTTTAGGGTTAGTTTTTGGCGTGGAATCCAATTATGACAGTAGTTTTTCCCTTGGCATATGTATAGGTCATGTAGGCTATATAGCCTATAGGCTGAATAGCCTATAAATCCAATAATGATATTTTGTTTTGAAAACATAACGTTTTACCGTTTTAAGCATCTCGTTTTACCCTTAAACTGGACATCTAATCAACTTCAAATAAAACTTTTACTTTTAACAAACTTACCGGTTTTGGCCGGATCCCGGGCGAACTACTTGTCTGGCGAAAAAACGGTTTTCATATTCGTGTCCAGCATGCCTTCTTACCCCTATATCGAACGTCTAGTCAGCTTCAAATAAGACTTCCACTTTTAACAAACTTTCCGGTTTTGGCCGGATTCCGGGCGAACTACTTGTCCGGCAAGAAAATGGTTTTCATATTCGTGTTCAGCATGCCTTCTTACCCCTAAATCAAACATCTAATCAACTTCACACAAAACTTTTACTTTTAACAAACTTTCCGGTTTTGGCCGGATTCCGGACGAACTACTTGTCCGGCGAGAAAATGGTTTTCATATTCGTGTTCAGCGTGTCTACTTACCCCATAATCGACTATCACATTAGCTGTTTGAAAATATTTTGCTTGCCCCTTAATTTGAACCCCCTCCCCCACCCCTAAATGTAGGGCTACAGGCCCATCTACGAACTCGACCTTACTCTTGACCCAAAGAATGCTCACACCAAGTTTCATCAAAATATCTCATTCCCTTCGAGAGTTGTCGTGCTCACAGACGGACAGACGGACGGACGGACGGACAACTTTGCGATGTCATAGGTATCCCTCCACTTCCGTTTTGGGATCCCAAAAATCAACAAAACGCGCTTTGACGATGATTCTGCTGAACATGGAGGATAAATGTCAACAGAGCAGTTTTTTAATGAAAGACCAACCGCTAAACGGCGCTGATTGTTGCGACTCATGGGGCTTACGGGAGTCGCCGGTCTTTCCCACTATTACTGTCTTTGACCGTAGTTACTACGCTAGGCTGCAACGCTTTTTGAATTTTTCGGTCACATATCAGGCCGCGGGGTGATCCGACCAATCACGTTACAGAGATGCGTAGTTACTACGCTAACTACGCTCCCGAGCGTGGTAAGCAAATAGTTACTATTTTGAGAAGGCTGGAACGGTTGGCGTAGTAACTTTTCGTGAGGCTGGAACGGAAATAGTAACTAATAGTTACTATTGGTAGAGGGGTGGAACACGCTCAAAATCAATTCTCTTGAAACGACAGGGGATATGACCTAGCAAAACAGAACCAGAGGAGAACAAAAACCACGAGAAAGGATAGGCGAAGGGATCAACTTGTAGCAAAGTTATGGTGTTTCCAAGTAACTCCTTGAAGAAGATTCGGCAACCACAAATGAAACCTTATTCAGGGGTGGCCCGAAGCACTCAGGCCAGGGGGGGGGGTGAGGCCCTCATTTCAACGACTTCTGGATCACAATATACGACTCGAACGTACCGACAAAAATGAACCGTTGCCGCAAATTCCCCACCAACAAATAATAGAACCAGTGTATATATAACTAATTGCAATGCATCACCTGAAATTATTCTTGTAATGAAAATTCGCATATACCTAAATTCACAACCTCAGCTTTGCATTTCAGCTTCGCTAAAGAGGAAAGCTTCCAACACCTGTACCCAGGACAATTAAAGCAAGCGCCGCAGGCGAAATTTTTTCATTCTTTCTTTTTCTGACAAGATTTAATTACTTACCATCCAAATTGTAGAATTTAATGTGTTTCAAATCTGAAAAATTCCAAGCCTAATCGCCAAATAAAATGCGTCAAAGGCGAAATTTTGTAAACGCTGAGGAGCAGAGCATCTTTTCGCGGTCCCAATGAAAAGTAAAGAATACCTATGACATCCTGAATAAAGTAGACCCAAAGTAGATTTGTTCCAAATTTACAGCAAACGAAAATGTAATTTAAAAGACATGCTTACTCAGAAACAAAACTAGGAAAACATGTTTGCCGGTGAATTTAAAAAATATAACACCTGATTTACTCTGACTTTTGGTCTTCGTACGACAGGAGTTTACAGATTCGGACTTGACTTTTTATCTTTAAAAAAAGACGCCGACGAGACTAAGTTACATTTTTTCGGATGTAGTTCTGACATACTTTTGTTTATTTATGAAAGTACCGTGTACCGTTTTGTTTCTCCATTCGACACCCTTTACTTTCAAAACCAAAACAAAAGTACGTCAAACCATAATGAAACTACATCCGAAGAACTGCAACTTTAAACTGGTTTGCAGAATTTGATTCCTTTTGTGTCAAAGCAAAAACCCGATTCATTGACGAAATAAATTTTCGGCTTTCACTCGACAGAAACAGGAGGAGGGGACGTCCCCCCCCCCCCCAATGTTGTCGGCCATCGGACCAGTTTGGAGGCATTTGTTGGAGACACTTTGATGTTGTACTATGGTGTTGTTTTTGTGTTATTTGTTTGTTAGTTTATTGCGAAAGTTGAATTAAAAAGTTAATAATAAGAATAGCCGAGTCGGCGCGAAGCGCCGCGATTTTTCGTAAAAGAAGTCGATTTTTTTCTTGGAAACAGTCGTTTTTCTTCAAAATGGTCGTTTTTTCGTAGAAACAGTTGATTTTTTCCTTAAAAACAGTCGTTTATTCTGCTTAAACAGTCGGCAAAAATGAAGAGCCAGTCGGTAAATACCTTGCCCCCCCCCAAAGATTTTGGCTAGTGACGCCTCTGACCTATTGTAATTTTGACGGGCTAAAAAAAAAAAATCTGCAAGACCTAAGTGAGACAGATACAAATCATATGCGAGTAAAACAGATTTTAAAACAAGGCGAGTGTTGCTGTCATCATGAATCATGTCTCCGACCTAACAGGGTCATGAAACCTGGTTTAAACGACTCGGCTTGCCTTTGACTGGTGCGGATTTACGACTGAAGCTAGGTTACTTCAAAAAAATTTATAAACGACTCGGACTGTGTTAGTTATACTGAACCAAAAACAATGTATGAAGCAGAGCAAAATAACACTCCGCCTGCCTTGAGGGAAAGGCGGATCAGTTGACAATAGCCGCGTTTTTTTCTAAAACTCCATGTTCCTTACGCCGATCTCCGTTTTGCTTATAAGCAAGTTTTTTGTTCAATGAGTTTCAAACTCGTTCTCCGTTGAGGTTGTTGCAAAAAACGCTTATTGCACCAGTTTTCAACTGAGGGGTTAGTAACTAAGAAAATCAGGATTTGCGTACGACTTTGGATCACTCATGAAAATTTAATCCTTTTTAATCCGAGATAATGACCCATTGTTCAAGGGTCGAATGTCTTCAAGGCGCAAAAGGGCCTTAGTCAGTTGAATGTCGGAACTCTGAACATGATTATCCTTCATTATCTCGTATCTTTGTAACATTGTGTTGAGTAACATATGATTCTTATTTCCTGGATAGCTAAGGTCCCTCTTGGAAATTCAAATGTGCCCGAGGAAGCAAAAATTAAAAAGGGGAAGGGTCAGCAAAAGCTCAATGCCTTTTCTACTTAGCCACAGTTTGTTCATTTTGTAAAACAGTAAGCAAAGTTTTAAATGTTGAGCTGATCTATGCTATATTTTTACCCCCCAACGTCTGATTTAGGTATCCCGGTTTAGGAATCGATGAAGTGATATCGGAACCACGTTGAAGTTTTTTAACTACAACCATTACGCGCCCATGGGGACTTGTATTGGCGAGAGCTTTTGTATAGTGCATCACATTATCGCTGGAATCAGAAACTTCACCGGGAAATTGAAGGTCTTGAGCCTGTTTGGTTGTTTTAAAATTCGTGACAGGACTGACCGTCTCAATAACGCACCACTATCTTACCTTTTGAAAACGGTGGGGTCTAGCTGAACCGTAACCCTCCTCCATTTTACCAATCCTTCACATATCGTAGGAAGTGACGGGGTAGGACAATGCAACCCGGATAGACATTCGTCCTGCATAGGCTGCCAAGTTCTGCCATTGCCACGCGACAATTCGAACCGAACCGGTGCGGCCGATGGGAATTTGGAATTGACGTTCGCAGAATATTCGAACTGAAAGAAAACAGGACACTTAAGAGTTCAAGACGAAATAAAGCTTTGGCGACGCAAACTCGATTACTGTTTGGTTTCCCCGTCCGGATTGCGCGCTCTCATGATTCTACTCACAGAATTAGACCTATTTGATGTGTGGATGTTAATGATCGTGTGAAAGCACAGGGACATTGTTGAAGCATTCACTGCATAGGAACGACCTATGACACCGCGCCTTGGTATCGTAACTGGACTTGTTAATCAGAGGTCTGAATAATACATATCCTATGGTGTGTTCCAAATAATCTTTCCCGAAAACCCCATCGAATCAAACCAATAACATGCCAAGAAACGGACAAACAATCCGTCACTTAGGCCTACCCAATCAACTACGCGTTAATGTAGGAACTAAAACAGGCGCGTTTTCTGCACCTGTTTATTCTACGAAGCTACTGGACGGCTAGATAAGAGGGATGTCACGGTCGCGAGACGACCCCTTCTAGGTCCCCCAATGGGAAGATGGGAAGCTTCGGATGACTCATTCCAAAGCCCACCTCGCGCTCTTAGGCGGGGGTAATCGGAAGACGGAACGTACATCTACCGCTACATAGGTTTCGACACGTTGTACGAAACCCTCTTATTTTCATTTGCATCCCAGCACAGTACGAGCGAAAGATCAGCCTTGAGACTTGCCTGAACGATTGAATTTTTGAAAAGAACAATCAAAATCCACCGTCTCATTATACGCGGGAAGTTTGCCCTGTGACTTCAAGACGAAAGCAGAGCTGTTCCAAAAAACTTCCGCTTGAGCTTGAGAGTCCTTAGTCCAAAGAAGGTCTTTGGGCTCGCCGTCGTCAGCAAAGCCGTTAGTTATACTGAAACAAAAACAATGTATGAAGCAGAGCAAAATAACTCTCCGCCTTGAGGGAAAGGCGGCATCAGTTGACAATACCGTTCGGGAGCAAGTGTCTGGCATCACATGCGCATCGTGCCATCCTACCAGACTTTGAGACCCTAGCAAATAGTAGGCCTAATACGAGACAAAGACACAGGGATTCCGGGAGGCTTTATATCGAAGCCAGAATTTCTCAGATTGATGCCTGTTTTGCCAATTAAAAGCCTTACCTGTCTAGTCTAGAAAGAATACAGGTACCTCGAAACGAAGGTTCGATACCACCCATTCTCCTCTTTTGTTGTGGAAATCAATGGTCGGTTGCCAAAGACGCTAGATAACATTCTCAACTCGAGCTTCAGTAAGCAAAAGGACGTTTACAGTCTGAAATAAAACATTACCGAATTACGAGAAACGCAGTACTACAATCTAAAGTAAAACGAAACGTTTTTTATATATGCAACGCTGAAGGCCCTATGAACCAGTTTTCAAAATTTGCCAATTTTTAGGAAAGCTTTTCTTAGAAAACTGTTTCAAAGGGCCTTCAGGATTGCAGCTAGGATGAACTCGGGAAAGTCCGGCCACGGGGTAAGTCCGGCCATTTCACCCCTCGTCTGTGTTTTTTGTGTATTTACTGTGGCTAACTAGCCTCTTTTCATCCTTAAGGATAGCACTTGGGAGCAGTGTTGGAGATTTCCACAATTGTATTTACCTCGCAAAGTTACAACAGGTTGAAAATTTGAGGACGGCCATTTTTATGGTTCCAGGGTAGGGGATGGAGATGCAGTCAGTTACAGCTGTTTTGGAAATGTATTTACAATCTCTATGGTGATTGGAGAGTTCCCCAGAATATTTCCACATTTTACTCTACATAGCTACTTGACTTAGAGTGATGGCCGGACTTACCCCCAAAATATCCCTGTTTTGGGAAAGAGCGGCCGGCAGTACTTTCCTCGCATGAGGGAACTTCGGCTACTGGCCGGACTTCCCCCAAACAAGTGCTTTTTAACGGAAATAGCCTTTCACTTTGTGCAAAAAATAAAATGATTCAGGCCAGTTCAAGCATTTTCAATTTCCTGCTCTTACTAATCGTTGCAACAGGAGACAGACTAACAGTTTGGTGTAACTAAACAAAAACAGTTTGGTGTAACTAAACAAAAAATGTGAAGGACATAACAATAATGATCATTAACGAGACAATAAATCATTTAAAGGGCGAAGTATTTTCCGAAACAAAAAAAAATGGAATACCTATAGGCTACCAAGAAATTCCAACTGAAGTTGAAATTAAAGCCGCTTAAAAATTAAGCCATTAAAACTTACTGAATCAGGGTCGTTTGGAGTTTATCAAAATCGTCAAGGGATCAAAGCGTACTAGGCGACCATTACCAAACGCAAATGAGTGCTAGTCTGAGCAAAGTTTGTGGACGAAGTTCTGATTGTATTTGAAGTTTCCTATTCAAACATATGATCAAGATTTACAAGAAACCACATTTTCGTGTGTACCACACTGTCATTGTCGTGCATTTTTGTTCCAGGGTAAGTCCGGCCGGCCGTAGTTACCACAGACTAAGGAAAAATCAATGGTTCTGACATGTGGTGGCTTCTGTTGATGACATAGCCTAGTTTTAGAGATGCATTCATATTGATCGCGGCATGCTCTACAAGATGTCAGGCTCCAATTATTTGTATCTTCAAAAATAAAAAAGATAGATGGGGTGGCCGTATTTACCCTAAATTTGGGGTAAATCCGGCCACCCTGAGGTATCCTAGTTAGAAGGACCACGGAACTCGACTGAGTTAAGTTATCAAGAAACTTAGATATGCAAAATATCCGCAAGAATGTCAACTACCCTAGAGATACATTCAACCAAGTCCGGCACTCAACAGGAAATCTTCCATCATACTTTTGAAAATAAAGCATATTAAATGGCCGGACTTTCCCGAGTTCACCCTACATAACGTTTGATCGGAAAACTGGTTCAAAGGGACGGCATCGTTGCATGCTGAAGTGTTGCAGCTACATATCAGCGTCATCAAAGACAATGGCTGGGGGTTGGGATGGTAAGGGAGACTGAGGGATAGGTTCGGGCTCAGGAAGGAATGTAGGGTCAAAAGATGAAGTGGTTTTAAAAACCACAAAACCAGACAAGGGAGGATCTGCAGTATCAGAAGGATGATCCAACCGTGTATGGGTGCCCAAACTAGTCTTCCAGTCAAATTCCTTCGGACAAAAAGGGCAGAAAAGCATATCTTGACTAATCTTCCCATCATCGGAAGATCTATAATGTTTCTCAAGAAATAACTCACTGTAGAGTTTGTAACCACAGTCCTTACACCCTACAGAAGATAATTCTAAAAAATAAAGTAAAAAGATTAAAACAGAGTTTATAAAACTCTGTTTTAAGGTATTTACCGAATGGCTGGTCATTTTTACTGACCGTTTTTGAAGATAAAATCGACTAGGCCTATTATTGAGAACAAGAGCTGTAAGCTCATATAGCACTTGCATGGGCTGAGATATATTTTTGACAAAAGCACTTTTCGACTTTGTGGTTAAGATGCGCACTTTAAGGCATATGTAACACTCGGTGCACCAGACAGACTGCACGAATCCAGCGTGAATTTGTTTAATGAAACCTGTTGCTTCGGAGAACTAATCTGATCCTGTTTTAGAACTAAATGCGAGTAAAGAAGGCTCTTGTTTTACGCAAAAACTGGGACAACACTACTAGGCTCCGTAAAGCGGGAAACGCGAGGCAAACCCTTGAGACTGGGAAGTCCCTGGAGACATTTCAATAGTCCAGCCTTTATCCGGCCATAAGCGAGAAAATCGATAACCCTTACCCTGAATGCGTTTTCCATTCCAGCTCTCTGAGTATCCTCGTTGCGGTTCCACTTTCAAATTCACTTCGGAAAAATACCCTGTTTTGTATAGGCAGCCATTTTGAAAATACTGACGTTCTATACTCCAGTCGAATACTATCATTGTTGCAAATAGATGGGTTTACACAACTGAAGTAGACCTAAAATAACAAAAGATCATGTTTAAAATTTATCGGAGTCGATATTGTCATTCTTATCAAGTTACTTCCTTGGGGGAACTCATAGAAAACAAGACCAAAGTTTTCGATGGGATCCCAAAAATTTAATATTTGATCCAGACAACTAGGGCTTGTCTTCGCCAGATCCACACGAACTATATGTCCGGGTAAAATGATTGTCATATACAGATTCAGCCTCTTTTCTTACCCTTAAATCTATCATCTAATCAACTTCAAATAAAAATTTTGCTTTTAACAAATTTTCCGGTTCTGGCCGGATTCCGGACGAACTACCTGTCCGGCGAGAAAATGGTTTTCACCATCGTGTTCAGCATGTCTTCTTACTCCTAAATCGAACATTTAATCAACTTCAAATAAACATTTTGCTTTAACAAATTTTCCGGTTTTCGCCGGATTCCGGGCGAACTACTTGTCCGGCAAGAAAATAGTTTTCACCATCGTGTTCAGCATGTCTTCTTACCCCTAAATCAAACATCTAATCAACTTCAAATACAAAATTTGCTTTTAACAAATTTTCCGGTTCTGGCCGGATTCCGGACGAACTACTTGTCCGGCGAGAAAATGGTTTTCACCACCGTGTTCAGCATGTCTTCTTACCCCTAAATTGAACATTTAATCAACTTCAAATAAACATTTTGCTTTTAACAAATTTTCCGGTTTTGGTCTGAGTCCGGGCGAACTACTTGTCCGGCAAGAAAATAATTTTCACCATCGTGTTCAGCATGACTTCTTACCCCTGAATCAAACATCCAATCAACTTCAAATAAAACTTTTACTTTTAAAAAACTTTCCAGTTTTGGCCGGATTCCGGGCGAACTATTTGTCCGACGAGAAAATAACTTTCATATTCGGATTCAGCGTGTCTTCTTACCCATAAATATACTATAATTAATATAACTTTCAAAAAATATTTTTTTTGCCCCTTAATTTGAAACCCCTCCCCCGCCCTCAAATATATGGCTACACAGCCCATCTTTGAACTTGACTTGTATTTTGACCCAAAGGATCCTCCCACCAAGTTTCATCATAATATCTCAATCCCTTCGAGAGTTATTGTGCTTACAGACGGACAGACAGACGGACAACTTTTGCGATGTCATAGGTATCCCGCCACTTACGTTTTGGGATCCCAAAAAAACAAAAAAAAACCTACTGGTATTACAATAATTGACTAATTTTTGGCCGCTATAATGCACAACTCTACGCAAACACGGAGTAATTAAATAAAAAGAAAACAAAAGAAAAAAATAAAGAAGGAGTAACATGAATGGCAATAACACAAATTTGTAATATCTAAATTACATCAATGAAGAATTACACTATACAGAGTATGCGCTGGGTTGAGGTTGCGCTTAAGTGCTCTCGCCTATCCATATCCCGGGAGCTTCAAAACAAAATCAAAGCTAACCGAAATTGGGACAACTGAAATTCCCGTGGTCTCAGAGGAAACGGGGAGGGGGGGGGGGGGCTTTAAAAGTATCAGAAAAACATTGTCGAAAATGGAGAGAAGGGATGCCAACATAGCGGGTTAGGAGTCACCATAAGTCACGCAGCCTATCTGCTAAGTCTGGTCAGGGACGGGTCCGAGATATCATCCCTCACCCAAAGAAAACGCCGTGGTTCAAAGTCTTTCAGGTTCATCCACCAACTTCAAGTTTGAGGGGGGCGGGGGGCTGCAGGGGACGATTTTCTGCCCCCCCCCCCACTCTGAATCGAAAAGTTCATTTCAATTTAAAGGAACAGTAAACTTGACTACGCAACTTTCGGCCATCGAATCGCCGGGGGGGGGGGGGGGGGGGGGGGGGGCTTAGATAAATATACAGGGTCTTATTGACGACAGACCCCACCTTCTTTGTTATCTCGAACCGTCTCGAACCTTAATTCGTTTTTGAGCTTTATTTTTTTGTCAGACAAGTAGTTCCGGAATTTCGCCAAAACCGGAAAATTGGCAGAAGTAAGGCAGGATCATTTAGATCGGTTTCGTCAAAATAGAGGTAAACACATATGCTGAATCCATATCTGAACTCGGTTTTCTCAGATGATTCGCTATTTTGCCTTATTATTATTATGGCGAAGACTGGATCTGGTGAAGACAAAACCTAATTGTCTGGATCAAATACTGAAGTTTTGGGATCCCATCGAAACCTTTGGTCTTGTTTCTCATAGCTGAATGTGTGAACTAAATTTTTGTTTCTTTTTTTATTACTCCCCAGCGTTGAGGGATAGAAATATTTAAATAAACTCACTTTTCCGTCAACAACTCCCCTATGCTAGTCTCATCGCAATGGACAAGCGCAAAATTGTACAAATCCTCCTTCAATTGAATGTCGTCCAGGCTGGAGCTGGCCGCTTGTTTCCAGCAAACCTTCCAACCTGCTTCAAAACCTTCGTCCGAGATTTGCCTACAGGTTTGAGTAGAAGTGAGGAGGCCTCCTGCCTGAAAAGAAGGAAGGGTTACGACGAGGCTGTAGATGTTGCCAATACGGCCTCCCCGATATCCTCCTCGACACCACAGGAAGATCCTTCCGGACTTCTTTACACCCTCTCATGGACCAAACACGCGAAGCAAGAACGACCCGAAACCCAAGCTTGTTGCCCCGCCTATGAAACCTTCAGAAAGATACCTAAGTTCATTCGTTCCGTATTTCACTGAACATTTTAACTGTGCTTGATTTATGTTCGTTTCGTATTTATTGTTTGTTAGTTTGTGTTTTATTTGTATTGTTAATGAGTGTTCGTTTTTCCAATTCCGGCCCCTGTTAGCTTAGTGCTATTAGGGTTGAAATAAAATTGATTGATTGACTGAAATTTCGGAACTTTTAGCCATGGTTCACACAGACTGCGGTTCTGCACTAAAAAGTACGTCTTCGCGTTTCGTGTCAACAAGCTACGTTTGGACGCTACCATTCTTAGTTGAAAGATTTAAACTTTAGCGTCTTCTTTAAGAAATGTAAGACTAGTGAGTATGGTTAGGTTTTGGGAAAGGATTGTTAGGATGCCACGCGTTAGACTATTAAAATCTGCATATTTGGAAGCGTTGAAAGAAGAGTCTCCTACTTCATGGCCATATCTAGTAAAAAAGATACTGGATGATTGCGGAGTTGGTGAATTGTGGAATGATGGATTAGGAAGGGAGGAAGGAGTGACTAAGGTAGTGAAAGAAATACTTAAGAGCCAGGAAATACAGGTTTGGCACGCCCAGAAGGATCAATCGGAATCTTTGGGGTTTTATGCTACGGTAAGGGAGACATGGGGTGAGAATATAATGTTTAAAGCGGGTCTTAGACGGGATGAGTTAAAGATAATTATTGAACTGTTGGCAGATTGTCTACCAATTGGGGGTAGAAGACGTTATATTGGTAACTGTAAGCAGAAGTTCGGTCCTTACTTCTGTCCGATGTGTGGGTGCGTGGATGAGAATGTGATTCACATGCTTTGCGATTGTATTGAGCTGAGTGACTGGAGAAAAGAAGAGTATGATGTACGCGTATTTGACGAAGAGTGGTTAAAACGAATTTTTAAGGACGAGTGTTTTGCTGGTATAAAGAAAATGGGGCGATTTTTGAGGCTAGCGGTGGAACATAGAAGTAGATTTTTGGAATAAGTAAAACAATTCAAACGGAAATTATGTTCGAGTATTATTATATGTCAGTGTTTGTGTTTTTTCTTTTTTCTTTTGTATGTTAAATTTTTGCCATGGCCCTCGGGCTGCTTATAGCAATAAACTATCTATCTATCTATCTATCTATAATGCAAGAGGTGCAATATGTGTGAACCAAGGGATACGCACCTCTGTGCTTCACCCTTCTGTTCCTTCCTGCGAGAAGGTTTCAATTAGTTTGTACGCGGGTTTGAAATGTTTCTCTTATGTTCAGTATTGGTCTGGACATTACAATTACAATTCGGTTTATGGAAAAAGGAAAGGAACAAGGTGAACAACAGGCGAATGCTGATGCAAGTGTGCACACGATAAATAGTTGACTACTATTTATGCGATTTTGAGATTTGGAAAGAAGGAGACTGAGGTCCTAGGAATACAGGGAGGCACTGGATGGGGTTTAACTGTTTAAGGTTGACTCCATATCTTATACTACCAGCCCGTGCATGCGAGGGTGTGAATATAGTACTATTCTCACCCTCGGAGGCAAGGGCGAAACCAGTTCATAGCGAATGCGCAAAGCACAGGGTAGCTGGGGCAAAGGCCCAGGTAGGTAGGTAGGTAGGTACTTTACGCAAAAGGAAAAAAAAGTGAAAAAATTGGATAAAAACTCGTTTACCCGTGTGTATGGTACGGTAGCACCTTTTTTCAACCGTTTCAAGGTTCAAGGTTCAAGGTTTAATTACGCTTCATTATAAAATAATCAATACATGGGGTTAAGCCGGAGACACAAGGTCGATTGACCAAAACCCGGTACAATAAAATAACAAATCTATTTAACATATAACAATTTTCAGGACAATTGTAACCTATGATTTTTATATACACAATTCACGGTTTAAGACACATTTCATCAAAATATGAACGCGAATTGAAATGACAAGTCATGAAAACAAGTAAAAAAATAATTCGTCATAAGTTTCGCTACTATTCCAATATTTATAAAACAAAATGATTGAGATAGAAAAAATTCATCGGAGATGAAATGGTCAGATGAATAAGGTAGAACGCGCAGAGAGCGGTCGGGGGCGTTTTTTTTCCCTTTAGTCGCTTGACTTGACTTTCCTGTGGATGTTTCTCGGCAAATGGAACTGTTTATGCGAGCTCATCTCCGACCAATGTTCTGCTCTCTAGGTCGAACAGAAGTTTCCACGGGATTCTCATTCGTCCGAGCAGACTGTCCAAAACTTTGAGAAACAGAAACAAAACGAAGTCAGCAGAGGCTGAGGATCCCTAAAAGTGCTAAGCTAAAGTCAGATGTCTCCAACGGCGCAAAATAAACTATAACAGCAGGCAAACTATAAATACATGCACTAAGAGATCAGAAAACGAATCCGCAAGACTGAACAACGTACCTCAATAGCTTTCTCAGCAACCAGGGTAAGTACCATCCCTTCAATCTCGCGCTTTTTGCTTTCGCCACTGCACAGCATCTGTCCAAAGACGAATGAGCTTTACCGGATTTCGGTAGTTCTTCGGACGGGCTTTAATCGCTGATTCAACCAGAGAAACTCGATCTTCTTTTAGCCGCACTGAAAAGAAAGATACTCGTGTCAACTATGTATGCGTTAGAGTCCATCTGTAAAGTTATGGAAAAAGTTTAAAAGTTAACCTTTTCGAGAAACTGACACGTGACGGGTCGACCACGGATGAAAGAACATGCACAGGAGACCCAGCGAAGACCACAAATCTACAAGAACCGATCAAGGTTACAATATCGATCAAGAAATCGATCAAGCTCGATCAAGAACAAGACCAAAGGTTCCGATGGGATCCCAAAAATTGAATATTTGATCCAGACAAATAGGTATTGTCTTCGCGAGATCCAGTGTCCGCTAGACTATTTGAAGATTTTTACTGTATTTTGTTTTACAGATTGGTATGCTTATCAGATGGGAAGTGTATTTCCGGTTTCGGTTTTGCTTTTAACAAACTTTCCGGTTTCGGCCAGATTCCGGGCTAACTACTTGTCCGGCGAGATTCAGCGTTTTTTCTACCCTTAAATCTATCATCTAATATACTTCAAATACAAATTTTGCTTTTAAAAAATTTCCGGTTTTGGCCGGATTCCGGACGAACTGTTTGTCCAGCAAGAAAATGGTTTTTACCATCGTGTTCAGCAGGTTTTCTTACCCTTAAATCGAACATCTAATCAACTTCAAATAAAAATTTTGCTTTTAACAAATTTTCCGGTTTTCGCCGGATTCCGGGCGAACTACTTGTTTGGTAAGAAAACGGTTTTCACCATCGTGTTCAGCATTTCTCCTTACCCCTAAATCAAACACCTAATCAACTTCAAATAAAACTTTTACTTCTAACAAACTTTCCGGTTTTGGCCGGATTCCGGCGAACTACTTGTCCGGCGAGAAAATAACTTTCATATTCGGATTCAGCGTGTCTCCTTACCCCTAAATCAACTATCTAAACACCTTTCAAAAAAAAATTATGCCCCTTAATTTGAAACCCCTCCCCCACCCTCAAATATAGGGCTACAGAGCCCATCTTCGAACTTGACTTGTAGTTTGACCCGAAGGATCCTCCCACCAAGTTTCATCGAAATATCTCAATCCTTTCGAGAGTTATCGTGCTAACAGACGGACAGACGGACAGACAGACGGACAACTTTTGCGATGTCATAGGTATCCCGCCACTTACGTTTTGGAATCCAAAAAACAATACATACTCCTCTTCGGGAAACCACCAAAATCTTTGGTCTGGTTGTTCTAGGCAGCCATTCGGATCCGGAAAAATCAGCAGATGATATATCCCTCGACCCTTACAGTTACTTAGCGACATTTAACGTTAGACAGAAATTTAACATAATTTTTTTATGTCAGCGTCTCTTCTTACCCTCAAATCTGTCATCTAATCAACTTCAAATAAAACTTTTGCTTTTAAAAAATTTCCCGGTCTTGGCCGGATTCCGGGCCAACTACTTGTCCGACGAGAAAGTGGTTTTCACCACCATGTTCAGCATGTCTTCTTACCTCTAAATCGAACATCTAATCAACTTCAAATAAAACTTTTGCTTTTAACAAATTTTCCAGTTTTGGCCGGATTCCGGGCGAACTACTTGTCCGACGAGAAAATGGTTTTCACCATCGTGTTCAGCATGTCTTCTTACCCCATAATCGACTATCACATTAGCTGTTTCAAAATATTTTGTTTGCCCCTTAATTTAAACCCCCTCCCCCACCCCTAAATGAAGGGCTACAGAGCCCATCTACGAACTCGACCTTACTCTTGACCCAAAGAATCCTCACACCAAGTTTCATCAAAATATCTCATTCCCTTCGAGAGTTATCGTGCTCACAGACGGACGGACGGACAGACGGACGGATAGACGGACGGACAGACGGACGGACAGACGGACGGACAGACGGACGGATTGAACAGACGGACGGACAGACGGACAACTTTTGCGATGTCATAGGTATCCCTCACTCACGTTTTGGGATCCCAAAAAGCCACCATCACCATAGGGCTTCAGCCAGCCAATCAGGAGTTTGCCTTTCTGAAGGACAAACTGGACGACGTGACCAACCTCCAAAGAAAGCTCTTTCGATAGATTTTGGGTTGGATTCGGGGAGTTTTATTCTAGCCGTTCACCAGAACACTTGCTGGTACAGGAATTCAAAATGTGTAACTAAAGTAAGTTTCTTTTCCTTAGATCCATCTCCTCCGACGCCCTCGTCGCACTCTGACCGGCTCAGCTCAACTCCCCTTCTATAACATATACTCTGACTATGAACGCCTTCTACAATACTGATCATCTTACCTTCTTCTGACTCTCCACCTATCCACTGTCTAATTTATTTTTTTATACCAACTTCATACCATTATAATAATAACCTATACACGACTTGAGAGTTTACGAATTAAGACTTAGAAGTCGGGTAGATTGTTCACCACAGCAGATGGGAAAGCAAGAACCGAATATACGCCTTGCCGAGCGCCATCGTCTACGCTACCAAAGTAACATTTAATCCGGCGGCTCCTCGCCAAGCCGCCAAGTAAGGTCGTCTTCAGGTTCAACCGTCTCGCACGATACAATCGATCGCAACCCGTACACGCATGCCCAACTCCAAAACGAGCTCCAAAAGGGCCGAGACGAAGAACACCCAGAAGGAAACCATTGCCACAAAGGCTCACAAAGGATAACAAGACCAAAGGTTTCACTGGGATCCGAAAAATTTAATGTTTATTGGACTTCTTGATCCAAACAAGGTAAAGTATTTTACTTTGACCGAATTCCTCGTTTTACCTGTATTCCGGGCAAATCGCATCCAGGGTAAAAGAGCTGGTGTCATCGAGACGCGAACCAGGAACCTCCCGATCTGCAGTCTGGCGAGCTAACCTTCTCTGTGTTAACGTTGAGACTTAACAATACACAATAACAACAGTCGAGTTAAAAGTTTCACTTTTCGCGTCGAAAAGTGAAAAGTGCCGAAATTTCGGCAGAATTATTAGTCTGACCAGAAAATAAAGTTCAAAAATGGATTCATCGTGAGTTCTTATCCACAATACGAGCCTCTAATCGAATTAAGAATGAACTTTCATTTTTACCAATTTCCGGATGCCGGGTAAACTTCTCTTCCGGCGAGAAAATTGGTTTCAAATCTGGATTCAACATGTCTCATCACACTACGTCGACTATCTTATTGGGTTTTGAAACTTCCTGCTAAATTTCCGGTTTCCGCGAACTAGTTGTCCGGCAAGAACATAAAGTTCAAAAACGAATTCAGCATGTCTCCTTACCCCAAATCGAACCTCAAATCAACTTCAGATAAAACTTTTACTTTTAACATATTTTCCGGTTTTGGCCGGATTCCGTTTGAACTATACTTGTCCGGCGAGAAACAATTTTCATATTCGGATTCGACATGTCTCCTTACCCATAAATCGACTATCCCATTAGCTTTTTAAATATATTTCTCTTAATTTGAAAACCTTCCCCTACCCCTAAATATAACGCTACAGAGCCCATCTACGAACCTGACCTGTACTTTGACCCAAAAGATCCTAACATTAAGTTTGAACAAAATATCTCAATCCTTTCGAGAGCTATCGTGCTAACAGACGGACGGACGGACAAACAAACCTCGTCACTGACGTTTCGGGATCCCAAAGACGATTTAGCGCTTTCAGATATGTTCAGACATCAGTTGAGGTATTTCACAAGTTTTAATCCTTTCAGTCATGACTTTTTTCCGTCAATGGAAAATACTGAAAAGTTTACTGCATGACACTTTGGGCTACCTAAGGACGGTGTATTTTTTTTTCAGATCTTTCAGAGATACCTTTCTAAGTTTTCTAGCATGTCCTCAGATGAGGACAGTGTGATAATGCTTGCAGCCAACGGCTCCAATGACGTATACCAGTCACTTTCCTCACCAGTCACCAGGTCATTCGGTCCGGCTTTTGTCAAGCTATACATCGGTCACGAGGAACCATGTAAATACACTGGCTTATCGACCCAAATACTTTGTGCTTATCATCCTGTAAATAAACTGGAACGTTTTCTAAACATTTGGTCAAATACGGGAACCAAATTTTATTTTTCGTGGTTGGATTTTTCAGGAAAGGAACAAAACCAAAGTGGTGACAAATTTAGATAGCTTCTGACACAGCTCTCTAAACTTGTCACCACTTTGGTTTTATTCCTTTCCTGAAAAATCAAAATTTAGATTTAGAGAGCTTCTGACACAGCTCTCTAAATTTGTCACCACTTTGGTTTTGTTCCTTTCCTGAAAAATCCAACCACGAAATGCTTCTCTGCATGTACTTAGCCTGTGCTACCTGTACTGTCAGAAGTTTCATAACAGATACACAAGGATGCGCAGTTTCAACAGACAACACCTGGTATGTAATCTGTTATGATCTGGAAACGTTATGCATTAAATGTTATGCATAACAAGCATTGCCAGGCCTAGCACCGCCGAAAAAGCATTTGCTGACTTTTCTGATATCATGACGACAAACAAAAAAGTCACACCCCAAGTGTTGTCTGTTGAAACCGCTGATCCTTGTGGTATCTGTTATGAGACTTCTGACAGTGTACCTGTACTACAAATTTACAGAATATACCGGTAGCCTACTAAATTACAACCTCAAATCCATTTCCTCTGTCAACTGTGACACACGACAGCTAGAATAAATCTGTCGCAAACTGGGATCCGTTCCCACAGACAAGTTAACACCGGATGGATCCGCTGACACCTTGCACGCCCTCTTAACTGGGTCAAAAGACCTTTGAATCAACGTACCTTGACTGTTGCAGGGCTGCATCATCCACGCCACTTGCCGAGTCCAGATACTCCCTTGCCACCTTCAACGCAATCTCTTGCCCTCTATCGATTGGAACACGAACAGCCAAACTGCTAGGAAACTGCTCCGTTGCTACTTTAGTACCATCTATCAACGAAGCGGCCAAATGCATGAGCTTATCATCAGCGCTAGATAGCAGGCTTTCCACAACGAACTCGCAACACAACTGGGGCGATACTAGCGTCAGACACTGCTCTCGCAACTCCAGCATTCGCCGGAGTAGGACGCGCCACTCCGACTCGTCGTGTGACTGGCTCTTAACCAGTCGTCGGGACAGCATGGCCAATAATTTTTTACTTTCCTCGAAATTCTCACTCTTGTTTTTAAGCTCCAGGAAGCTGGCTTTAACATCATACTTTTTCAGCAAATCGATGGAATTTAGCACACGTTCGAGCTCGTCCGCTCTGTCTTGGAGCTCTATCATCTCCTTATCATCGTCACTTCCCCTCTCGGGTAAACACTCGTAGATTTTGAATGCCGTATCGAGCTCATCCGCCGACTGGCAAGCATATACACAATCCACGGCTAGTCGCACCAAATCCTTCGGATCCTTAATCAGTGACTCCTTTGACTCCTCATTCTTGCTTTCGTATTCAAACAGCAGATGAACAAGGCTAAGCGTGTTCTCAGAGCAGGAGAGAAGATACTGCCGGAGGAGGTTGTAAGCTTGCCCAGGGTTTCCACGCTCGCAGCGATCCAAGTAAGGAAGGAGGGAATAGTGCAGGTCGTTTACGAAGTCGGTAGGAGTCGTCTGAAATGTGATCCATATTACTATGTGAGTACTAATAGGCACGAGTCACGACCCAACCCTATTCAACGATAGAGCGGGAATTTGTTTGCACAAAGTAGGAAGTTCAGCGAGTCTCGACAATTGGACACAGTGAACTAAACACGATTTGTGGTGTTCCTGTGTTTCGAGGAACAACTGTGACTCACCAACAGTCACCAATAGCGGACGTCATCACGGCCAATGCATAAACTGATACCGCCCGAATATCAGTTAAACAAAATTAGTTAAACAACGTCCAAGACACCATAAGACAGTCTACTCGCTCTGGTGAAATGACGATGCAAGTTTTATCGCCTTGTTAGGCGGGCAATACAAATAGTAGCGTTCTCTGGGGCGTAGAATACAGTATTTTCCGACAAGCCTGTTAATCTTATAGATACACGGATTTTCCCCGAAACCCCCCCCCCCCCCGAAGGGCAAACCCCCCCCCCCCCCCCCCCCCCCCCCCCCCCCCCCCCCCCCCCCGTAACACGTCATCACCGGAATTCCGGGAAACCCACTTCAACTCCCCTAAAAGATCCCTCAACGCTAAGCGATTCACGAAAATTCCGGTGAACCCCTTCACCCCCGCCCAAGAATCGGATCCGGTTCGGAATTGACACGGAACATCTGAGACGACACCTCTTTCCAACTGCCAAGTTTCGTTCAAATCCGATCGCCGGTTCAAAAGTTAATAATGCCACTAGATTCCGGATACCCCATCCCTACACTCCCCCACGATGGTTGGATCATACAAACGACTATTCTCAAGTCGGTTTGTTCGAGTCCCTGATACGCCAGCCAAATTGCGTCGTCCCAATACATCAGGAAGTACCGAACTCGAGGGACCACCGGAATTCTGGACCCCCCCCCCCCACTTCCTCCAAAGTGCCCGAATCCGGTCCGGTATATCAATGATGTTTCTAGGACATGTGCTTGCTCTTCCCACCAAGTTTCATCCCGATCGCTCGACTCTAAGCGTTTCCCAAGATTTCCGGTTCCTCCCTCCAACTCCCCCAAAGTCACAGGATCCGGTCCGGATTTTAACTGGGTCATCTGTGTGACACAAGGTCTTTCCACAAATCAAGTTTCATGAAGATCCGATCACCCGTTCAAAAGTTACAAATACCTAAAGATTCCGGATTCCCCCTCCCTCCACTCCCCCCACGATGCTCGGATCGAGGAAGTGACTATTTCCAACTTAATCATTTGGGGTCCCTGATATGCATGCCAAGTTTCATCGTCCTAGCTTATGTGGAAGTGCCCGAACTAGCAAAACCTGGACAGACCTGGACAGAAATTAGTTGTTACAACTCTTCTATAAAGGCCCATCCTTGGGCAAGTGTCCTGAAACAGTAGTTCAAGCGTGTTGCTTTTCGTTGTTTTCTTATATTTGGAATATTGTGTTGTCGTCTTGCCCTTCTCTTTTTTTGTTTTTTGTTGTTTTTGCTTTACTCCATCTGTCCTGTTTTTGATGAGTAATAAAGGCTATATATAAATATAGACCGACCGACCGACAGAGCGACGGACGGACAGAAATTGCGATCGCTATATGGCACTTGGCCGAAGGGCAAGTGCCATAAAAAACGGTTTCAACCGGATTCCGGACAAACTATATGTCCGGGTAAAAACTGAATGTCATATATAGATTCGGCGTGTCTTTTTACCCTTAAATCTGCCATCTAATCAACTTCAAATACAAACTATGCTTTTAACAAATTTTCCGGTTTCGGCCGAATTGCGGGCGAACTACTTATCCGGCGAGAAAATGGTTTTCACCATCGTACTCAGCATGTCTTCTTACCCCATAATGGACTTAAAAATACTTTGTTTGACCCTTAACTTAAACCCCCTCCCCAGTAGCGTATATTCCGATTTGTTTCGGGAGGGGCGACAGCTCAGTGAAAATATGCGGCCGAATTTTCGGCGATTTTTTCATTTTTTGACCGTTTTTAACACTAAAAACACCTCTAGCCAGACTAAAATTCGACTCCAAATGACGATTTTGTTAAAAACGAGGTGCAAAAAACACCTTTTAATCTTGTAATCATTTACATTACGACTCAAAAACTGTTTCTGAGATCTATTACTGAACCGTGCTGTAAATAATTTCGATTGATCTTCTCAATTTGTCTTTTAGCGTACGTTTTTACCGTAAAAAACTCCTTTTCCGAGAATTTCGGGTGAGGATCGCCCCTGTCGCCCGTGTTTCGCACACGTTTTTCCCACTAAAAATCCCTTTTTCAAGAATTTCGGGGGGGGGGGGGGCGATTGCCCCTGTCGCCCCCCCCCTAATATACGCTACTGCCCCTCCCCCACCCCTAAATGTAGGGCTACAGAGCCCATCTACGAATTCGACCTTACTCTTGACCCAAAGAATCCTCACACCAAGATTCATCATAATATCTCATTCCCTTCAAGATTTATGGTGCGCACAGACGAACGGACAGACGGACAACTTTTGCGATGTCATAGGTATCTGTCACTAACGTTTTCGGATCCCAAAACAGGAAACTTGAAAACAGGTCCTGTTCTGTTTTAACAGAAATGATGAGTTCCAAAACAGGAACAGCTGTTTAACAGGCGAATAAAAACAGAAACGGCAATTTAAAACAGGTATTTCTATTTTTGATTTTACGTAGGTATTTTGTTATTTTTATGGCACTTGCTTTCCGGCCAAGTGCCATATACCGCACTTCACCGTTGGATGGTCGATAAGTCCGGTATTTGCGAGTTCGGGTACTTGAAACTTGGCAGGCATATTAGGGCCCCGACCAAACTAACTCTGAAATAGTCACTTGCCCGCCGACCATCGTTGGGGGAGGGAGGGGAGCCGGAATTTGGAATTTAGTGGCATGCATAACTTTTGAACGGATGATTGGATCTTAATGAAACTTGATATTTGGAGAGATGTCATGCCTCAGATGGCCCATTTCACGTCCGGACCGAATCCGATGAATGTGGGGGGGGGGGGGTCGGAGGGGGGACCGGAAATCATATGACATGCTTAAAATGGAGCGAAGAGAAACTTGGTGGGAGGAAAAGCACAAACCCTAGGTATATCATTGACAGAACCGGACCGGATTCGGGTACTGTACGGGAGATAGAGGGGAAGAGCGTGAATTCCAGTGATTGCAAGTTACGGTACTTCCAGACGTGCTAGGACGATGAAACTTGGCTTGAACATTAGAGACATGAGGTGGTTGGCTTAGAAATAGCTCCCTAATCCGACCATCATGGGGGGAGTGGAGGGAGGGAGAATCGTGAATCTGAATAATCTGTTGTAGGCTTTCTATAATTTTTGAACGGTATCGGATCATAATAAACTTGATATTTGGAAAGACCTCATGTCTCAGATGTCCTATTTAAAGTCCGGATATAATTCCATAAATGTTGGGGGGGAGGTGGAGGGGAGAACCGGAAATCTTGTGACACGCTAAGAGTGGAGCGATTGGGATGAAGCTTGGTTGGAAGAACGAGCACAAGCCCTAGATACATCAGTGATGTATCCCGGTGGCGCTTCGTTGTACGCCCACTATAACGTTGGACATACAAAAAAAAGAACTGATTAATAAAGTGATTTCACTTCAGATATCTGCACCATGCACGAAAGAAATAAACGTAAGGTCCTTAATACACCTCACAACTTTCATCGTCAAAACCTCTATTAAAGTAAGTGAAACCCTTCGTACCACAAGATACACCCCCCCCCCCCCTGTTTTCAATCCCCCACAGTGGCCGAAGCTGGGTCCGATCTGTGAATAGAATATCAAAGACTTGTGCTCTTGTCTAAGCCTGCCACAACATCTCCGGTGCACCCTCAACTCCCAACGCAGTAGTTGGATCAGGTCCGGACTTTAAATGAAATATCTTAGATACATACTTTTGCCGGTTATTACGTTTATTCGTTTTTGCAGACAAGTGTTGACAAAATGTTGTACAAAAAAAACTTCTAAATCAATGCGCACCGTTGTACAAAAATACGACTGTGTTGATGAAAGTCTGCAAAATTTTAGGGAAAAACTACTATTTTTAAGAAAAAGCAACTGTTTTCATGGAAAAGCGACTTTTTCTAAGAAAAAAATTGACTTCTATTTTTTACCGACTGGCCGACAACATTAGGGGGGCATCTCCCCGTAGTAGTGATGCCTCTGACTAGCACTAACAGTAATCCTTAACAACATTAACATTTACTTTTCAGAAATCATGCATTTCCTCTCCAAGTTTTCTCTCCAAGCAAGACTTTTCTGCAGACTGAAACATGTAACGATCAGTCTTTTCCATTGTGAATTACCTACATCTTCCTTCCTTCGAATGTCTAGTACTTGGGTCTTGGTTCTTGGACTTGGGTTCTACTCGCACCACTGCCACTGGTTCCACCTTCCTAACCTTTAAAGATGCCATATAAAAATGCTATCTTTGGCTAAAACAGACTGGAAATCATCCCCAGAGCCTAAATCACAGCTCAAAGTCAAAGGAAAGACCACAGCACACAGAACAATGAGAACTTTTGAAGATACCTAGGCTACACAGTTTCACCAAGTAATAAAACATGCCGTCGAATTCAGGAACTAATCAACCCTCAACAAACCAAAAATCAGTCGTCAACTCTACGTAGTAAAATCAGGCAGTGTAAAAGCTCTTGTTGACAGTAGCACAGTGAGTAAAGACATACAGCAGACACGGAAAAGAAATGTCGTATAGTAAATGCAGTGGTTATAAGTCATTTGTTTATCACTTAATTTTGTCACGGCTGGTATATATTTGCAGGCGACCGCATAAAGGCAGAGTTCATAGAATAGAAATGTTCAAAGAAAAGTCGACACAAATATTCAAAGAAAAGTCGCAAAAAACGCAGTGGTTATATTTGACAGTGCAAAACGGAACGTCAGCCAAATCTTTCTTGGCAAGGTTCCTCTTCAGGCTCAACGCCGCTCAAGTTGGCAAAAGAAACTTGTGGAAACCTTGTGTTTTTCTTTTTTTTAACTTCAGTGGCTTTGAGCCTGAAGAGGACCCTTGCGAAAAAGGACCGAAATATAGCTCTAATAAAATTTAGCTGACGTATCCGTTTTGCACTGTCAAATTTGATTGGCAGTCAGCTTGGGCTGAAGGAATATTTCGTAGTGGTTTTCATCGCCGTCACGTATTAGATCGACCCCCCCCTCCCCTACAGCCTACTTCTCGTCAAAACATGATAGGCTAGTCGGTACATACCTTGCACCCTCCCCTACCATTTGCCTTGGTATTTAGTTTTGCTTAGTTCATCGCTTATTTGTTCAGGACTGGTAAAAATTTGAAGGTGTCACGCATAACAGCAAAGTTTATAGAACAGAACCTTGCAAGTTTGTGAAAAAAAATCCAAAGGAAAAAATTTCCCCATTTCTTTTTCCCGAATACCGATTTTATTTTTAGTAGTTTCGATTTATTTGTTTTTCTATGTTTACATTTTACTAAATAAATCATCGACCTGATCCATTGACGCGTCTTCCAATTTCGACAACTCCAACGATCCTGTTAATTCTGATCCGAAATTGTCTTGAACGTGATTTGCCGGAAGTCCCACCTCTCTGGAATCGGTACGCTCACCGATTGAATGTATGACACCGACTGAATGGATCTCCATTTCGGTAAGAACCAATTCTAGTTGTGCTCTGAATGTCAGTCAGTATAGACAGGGGCGGTTCGAGGGGGGGGGGGGGCGTGGGGGGGTGACTCACCCCCCAAGAATCAGAGAATCGTACTCTCAGTCGTATGTTTTGAGCGTGTCTGAATGACAGTCGTATGTTTTGAGCTTGCCAGAATCACATAAAGGCAGTTACAAAACGTGAATTTTGTCCGCAGATGACATTTCTAGTCGGATGGCTACGAAGTTCTTTCCTAGTCGTATGTTTAGGTCTGTCAGATTCACAGTGTAGTTGTATATTCTGAGTTTGTCAGAATGATAGTCGTATATTCTAGCGTGCCAGAATAACACCAGATCGTGAATTTCACCAGACGCAGATCACCTGTTCCTTGTCGCATTTACGAACAGATTTTCTAGTCGTATATTAGAGACAGTCGTAATTTTTGAACTTGCAAGATAAGGCCCCTAATCCTGAATTTTAGTCGCAGATGACCTGGTTCTGGTCGTATGGTTAGAAACAAGAGCTGTAAGCTCATATGGCACTTGCAAGGGTTGAGATGTATTATTTGATCAAAAGTAATTTTCGACTGTGCGGTTCAGATGCGCACTTTAAGGGAGCTAGAGAAAAAGTATTTTATCGTTGAACTTGGCTGTAATGATGCGCACTTTAAAGGCGCTAGAAATTCATCTGTAAGGAAGACCCTTGAGGCAAAAACGATAGCAGGCTCTTAGGGATCATTGATATATACGTATGATCAAAAGCATTTTTTTTCCACTAATGCGGGTAAAGTGCGCACTTTAAGGGTGCAAGAATTTTTTTTTTTTTGCATAACCCTTGTGGGACAACTGTTCATGGGTTGAGATGTATCGTTTGATAAAAGTACTTTTCGACCTTGTGGTTAAGATGCACACTTTAAGGGAGCTAGAACTTCATTTGTAAGCAAAACCCTTGAAGCAAAAATGATCATGAGCTCATGGGGATGATGGAAATGCATATTTTGCTTAAAAGTATTTTTCTTAATTTGCGGTCATGATTGGTACTTTAAGGAATGGTCGGATTTGAAAAGTGGCGATTTCTAAGCCAATCTTGTCGAATTTCTAATACTCCAGCCAAATTTCATCGTCCTAGCACATCTGGAAGTACCTTAACTCGCGAACACCGGAATTCCGGACCCGCCCCTCAAACTCCCCCCACAGTCGCCGGAGCCAATCCGGTTCTGTTTTGGACTTGTTTGTTATTCCCACGAAGTTCCATCCCGATCTCTCCAGTCCAATCCGGTCACGTATTCCCCCCCCCAATTGATCCGGTCCGGACATGAAAAAGATCCCCACATGCACGCCCTCTGTTCAGTTATGAAATTTCACTCGAATCCGATCACCCGTTCCAAAGTTACGCATGGCTATATCTTCCGGATTCCCCCTCCCTCCGATCCCCCCACGACTATCGGATCGATTGAATTTTTATTTACAAGTCAGTTTGATCGGGTCCCTGATACGCCTCCCAAGTTTCGTCGTGAAAATCCCCAAAACCGTCATCACCAGAATTCCGGGAAACTCCCCTCCACCCCCCCCCCAAGTGTCCAGGTCCAGTCCAAACGTGTAAACGATTTATCTGGAGCAGATTCTTGTTCTTCCCAGCAAGTTTTACTCCGATCCCTCCATTATAACCGTTTCTCGAGATTTCCGGTCTTCCCCCACCCCAACTCCCCCATAGCTGTCGAATCCGGTTCGGACTTCAAATGGAACATCAGAGATATGTCATTCATTCAGGTATTAAGTTTCGTCCCAATCCGATCACCCGTTCGAAAGTTACACAACACTCAATTTTCCATATTCCCCCGCACTGCACCACATATACAAACCCCTTTGACCCTCGAATGCACTAGCTCTTTCCAATGTTAACAGAGTGATCCGATGCAAAGAGTGACGTCACGCCACGCGCAGACCTACTAGTGTGTAGAAAGGAAAAAAGGCAGATTTTAAAGTTCCGCCTGCGGTGCCTTTCGTAGCAACCCTTTCACTATTTACTTGAAGCGTGCGTCATTCAGGTGGGTTTTAAGCTTGAGATTTTGGGGTTTGAGCAACATTAAAAACTATAAATTGGATGGGAAGTAGTTGAATTTTGTCAGTAAAAAGTCAGATTCAAAAAATTTCGCCTGCGGCGCACAGTTTTTCTTTAGTAAATACGTTAGAGGCTACTGCTTGGGATCGTAGCCAAGTTACAAGCAGAATTTAAATGGGAAGTAGTTGAATTGTGCCAGAAAAAAGGCTGGTTTCAAAAAATTTCGCCTGCGGCGCCTTTCGTAGTAGGCATATCCTATTAGGTTTTTTTTTAAGGGTGCGTCAATTAGGTGGAGTTTTAAGCTTAAAGGACCCCTCTTGCTTATTCTGCCTTTAATAATATACCTAGCTCCCTTGTGGAATTATAAGCTTCTAAAATCCTCACCTTTCTCCATTGTTTCGTTTTGTGCCTACGAATTTTTAGCTCTTTTTCGGCCGTGCCGAGTTTTGCTCGTCACAGAACGCAAAGTTTGCCGCAATCTTCAATGTCCTCTGACAACTCCTTCACATATAAGGATACGAGAATCTTCTGTTTTTTACTTCTTTTATTTGGTTAGTTTTCCAACTTTTTAACCACGGCGCGTTCAGTTTTCAAACGTTTTGCGCCCAGCCGCCGTGTCGGAGAGCAAGAAGGCTGGATATAGTCGACAAGCTCTAACAAGAAAATCACTAATTTCAGGTGGAAAGTAATGGTGTTTTCGAAAATAGTTTTATCTGGTCCGTTCCATAGGGAAAAGATCATTTCTAGTAAGAGTTATGCTTTAAGATTTTGGGATCTGAGATACATGAAAAGCTAGGATTTGTAGGGGAAGCAGTTGAATTTTGCTCGGAATAAAAAAAAATTTCGCCTACGGCGCTCAGTTTAAGTTGTCTTGAGCACATCCATCAGAAGCTGGTACCGAAGACTGGCTGTTTCCTGCGAAAGTTCAAATAAACGTCATGCTGAAACTCATAACCTTTTAAAAATCTAAGTTTATATTTCTTGAGCCTGTGGTATACTGTGCTTTTCTATTTCAGTTTTTTTTAATCGACATAATTGCCGATTACCTAGTCGTATGTTTTGAGGTCGTCACCCCCCCCCCATGCCCAAGCACTTCGAACCGCCCCTGAGTATAGATTGTAGCTATAAGAATGGAAGACCAAATTGATGACTGTTTTGACCAGTCAGACATCGACGAGTTTTTAGGGCAGCCGAAAACTTGGGACGAAGGGGGAGGGGAGACGAGTGGAAGTGATGAAAGTGATCGAGGGCCGTCGTACTTTCAACAGTGGAGAGATAGAGTCTCCAATTCCTTGTGGGTAGCTCTGCCAATAATCGGCACTGTCGAGCCTTACGCTCGTCAGCCAGTCCGGAAGCAAACGGACGCTACTGAGGAAGCGCGTCCTCACCAGCCGCGTGTTTTAAGGACACGGAAGACGTATCCTGTCGCAGACTGGTAAGTAATTTATCTTGTTTGGTACGTAATAAATTAACTTATCTGTGCCGCTCTCGTACTACAAACTAGGCCACAAGCCCAAACTTCTACGGAATAAGCTGTAGTCAAAACGCCATCCAGTTCTGTATATGAGGTTTATTTATCTGAATAAACAAAACGCATTAGCAATTATGTGGTGCATTCGAAATCCAATGATGGCGCAACTTCTCTCGAGTGACCTGTAATAAAATAACTTAGAATATCATAGCATAGGCTTTTTGGGATCCCAAAACGTTAGTGACGGATACCTATGACATCGCAAAAGTTGTCCGTCTGTAAGCACGATAACTCTCGAAGGGATTGAGATATTTTGATGAAACTTGGTAGGAGTATCCTTTGGGTCAAAGTACAAGTCAAGTTCGAAGATGGGCTCTGTAGCTCTATATTTGAGGGTGGGGGAGGGGTTTCAAATTAAGGGGCAAAAAAAATATTTTTTGAAAGCTGTTTAGATAGTGGATTTAGGGGTAAGGAGACACGCTGAATCCGAATATGAAAGTTATTTTCTCGCCGGACAAGTAGTTCGCCCGGAATCCGGCCAAAACCGGAAAGTTTGTTAAAAGTAAAAGTTTTATTTGAAGTTGATTAGATGTTTGATTTAGGGGAAAGAAGACATGCTGAATACGATGGTGAAAACCATTTTCTTGCCTGACAAGTAGTTCGCCCGGAATCCGGCGCAACCCGGAAATTTGCTCTTTGAAGTTGATTAGATATTCGATTTAGGGGTAAGAAAACGTGCTGAACACGATGGTGAAAACCATTTTCTTGCCGGACAAGTAGTTCGTCCGGAATCCGGAAAAAACCGGAAAATTTGTTAAAAGCAAATTTGTATTTGAAGTTGATTAGATGATAGATTTAAGGGTAAGAAAAAACGTTGAATCTATGTATGACAATCATTTTTTAACCGGACATATAGTTCGTCCGGAATCCGGTTGAAACCGGATTTTTTTTTAGAAGTTAAAGTTTTATTTGAAGTTGATTAGATGTTCTTTATAGGGATAAGGAGATACGCTGAACTCGTTTCTGAACTATCTTTTGTTTTTGCTCGGCAACTAGTTTGCTCGGAATTCGGCCGAAACCGGAAATTTGGCAGAAGTACACCAGGAAGTTTCAATCAGTATCGTCAAAATAGATATGGCTTATACAGGTATATCTGAACTTGGTTTTCTCAGATGATTAGCCTGGCGAAGACTGGATTTGGCGAAGACAAGACGTAGATAATATTAAATTTTTGGGATCCCATCGAAAACTTTGGTCTTGTTGAAAATATAAACAACTATAAAGGCTTAAACCAGCCCTCGTACTAATATTATCCACGGCTTTTGCTGTTTTAAGCCGTTCTCTGGCCCATTGACTTGAAGCAGTAACTGGGAACGAAAACGTTAGTGACGAGACAGCTATGACTTTTCCCGTCTGTTAGAACGATAGAGTCATCGTAAAAGGGGTTGAAATACTTCGTACAAACTTGGTATGAACATTCACTGTGTCAAAAGTACAGGTCAATTTCGTAGATGGGTTCCGTAATAAAAAAGTTTTTCAACCTAGGGCGTTTCGGATCAGTACTATTTGCCTTACCCAAGCAAAAAGTGTCTGCACAATAAATATGAGAGCTTGCCTTACCAGAGCGAAATTGGGAGTATGAAGTACTGATCTGGAATATTTGTAGACGACTAGCGCCTCATGTGTTTGTGAAAAATGTTTTAGTCCTGAAAAGGACTATTTTTTTTCTAAGCGGAAGCCAAAATGTTGATGGTCGATCTCACGTGCTCGACGTTCTCTCTGTCTCTCGTTGATTTCTGGTTCGATGATTTATCTCGGGCTGGGTCTGTCTGGGTCCGGGGCTGTTGATGGTCGCTGGTTCGATGATCAATCTTCAACAGGGATTAGAGTAAAAAAAAAAAAAAACCGATAAATCCATACTCTCAATGGGATTACGATTCTCAAGGTCTTTCGATTTACAGGTGCCTCTGTCAAAACTGCGTGGTCTGGGAAGACTTTGAAGAGGAAAACGAATGCTACATGGAACCACGCTACCAGCGAATAACCAAAGAATGGTGTGATCGCAGGAAAATAAAGTGCGCCACCTCTCATCCGGACTTTGAGGCTGTCTGCACAAATGAATCGGTTCTGAGCGTCGCATACCAATATGTGCGATCCGAAGAAAAGATGCAATTCTTACCAAAAGATGCTGTACCGAACAGGTAAGCAGGTTTTGTTTACCACTTTGTCTTACCCCATTAAATTTTTCTACAGGAGAGACAGAGAGGAAAGAAGTCGTCAACTTACCCTAATCTTCGTCGCTGCTGTCATGGACATAGTATCTAAATCCCTCATGCTGCGGTAAAGGAGATTCCTCCCGTTGGAAAGAGGGACCGGGCATAGGGTCGTCACCCAATAAGTCTGCCTCCCTAGCTTGAACGACTGGCCGCTTCTTCTGTCGCGTTGCCTTGGTGGTCCGCGGCGTCGATGAAAGCGGAAGTATGCGCTTGCCACCGCGCGTACTTTCGCTGGTTTTTGACTTATCTGACGGTTTCACCGGTTCAGCGTAGTCATAAACGAAAGATGAGGACGCACGGGAGGTTGTGAACCTAGACTGGTGAGAAGCGAGCAGCGCCTCTTTGTCAACGTGAGGACGGACAGTAGACGGCGGCTCAATCATTCTCAGCTGGCGGCCAGTCTTTCCTCCCTTATCGTTAAGTAGCTGCAACCATAGTTCGTGCTGCATGTCCTAGCCATCCATAGAAGAGATTTTTAGGAGCAAGGTGCGTCAATACGGAATTAAAACTCTCCACCATGTAGGTTTGGTGGTCTTTGGAGAGCTTCCGAATGTCTTCCAACAAGTTCTTGTTGGAAATAATCTCCTCAAAAGCAGTGTGGGCACGGGAACCTTCGATCAGGAAATGGACGACTTTGTGGCTCATGGGCCCGTGTGGTAAACGGCGCTCTTGTGATGATGGATGCCAGCTACATGATTGGCTATTGACGTCAACATCGCCACCCGCTCATCCGCAGTCTTTGCATTCTGGGCAACCCAATACATATGGTTGACAGTCGCTCTAAACCAAAATAAAAGTATAGTATTCGCTTTATGACTGCTATTTTATGTTTTAGTTGCAAAGTAGAGAAGGGAGAAACAGATAAGGCTTTGTACGAGACCTCGATCGCACAGTTGCTTTTTGGGATCCCAAAACGTAAGTGGAGGGATACCTATGACATCGCAAAAGTTGTCCGTCTGTCTGTAAGCACGATAACTCTCGAAGGGAGTGAGGTATTTTGATGAAACTTGGTGTGAGGATTGTTTGGGTCAAGAGTAAGGTCGAGTTCGTAGATGGGCTTTGTAGCCTTACATTTAGGGGTGGAGGAGGGGGTTCAAATTAAGGGGCAAGCAAAATATTTTTAAACAGCTAATGTGATAGTCGATTATGGGGTAAGAAGACACGCTGAACACGAATATGAAAACCATTTTCTCGCCGGACAGATAGTTCGCCCGGAATCCGGCCGAAACCGGAAAGTTTGTTGAAAGTAGAAGTCTAATCTAAATTTGATTAGATGTTGGATACAGGGGTAAGAAGACATGCTGAACACGAATATGAAAACCATTTTCTCGCCGGACAAGTAGTTCGCCCGGAATCCGGCCAAAACCGGAAAGTGTGTTAAAACTTAAAAGTAAAAATTTTATTTGAAGTTGATAAGATGTTCGGTGTAGGGGGAAGAAGGCATGCTGAACACGAGTATGAAAACCATTTTCTCGCCGGACAAATAGTTCGCCCGGAATCCGGCCAAAACCGGAAAGTTTGTTAAAAGTAAAATTTTTATTTGAAGTTGATTATACGTTCGATTTAGGGGTAAGAAGAGATGCTGAATCCGTATATGACAATCATTTCTTAGCCGGATATATAGTTCTTCCGGAATCCGGCTAAAACCGGAAAATTTGTTAAAAGTTAAATTTTGATATGAAGTTGATTAGATGTTGGATATAGTGGTAAGGAGATAAGCTGAATTCGTTTTTGAGCTTTATTTTTTTCGCCGGACAAGTAGTTCTGGATTTCGCCAAAACCGGAAAATTCGCAGAAGTAAGGCAGGATCGTTTCGATCGGCTTCTATAGGGATATGCACACATGCTGAATCCATATCTGAACTTGGTTTTCTTAGATGGTTAGCTATTTGGCCTTAAACTGTTTCTAAATTATAAGAGTAAAAATGTTCAAGGAGTCTGGCGAAGACTGGATCTGGCGAAGACAAAACCTACCTAATTGTCTGGATCAAATATCGAATTTTTGGGATCCCATCGGAACCTTTGGTCTTGTTGAAAGCGATTTCAAAGATTAGTCTGTCGTAAATCCACGTAACAAATTTAAGAAATGGAGATAAAACAGAACACTCGTAGACTCATCAAAGTATGAATAAATGAGTTTTTAATGCGACTGCGTGTCACTGCAGATCATAAACCTTATAGGCTACACCCTAAATTAAACACAGATTTCATATGTTACATTCTAAGCCTGCTCACTATTCGTTACCCCATTAATCTCTGCCTCACTAGTCAATGAACGTTCGCATATCATGCTATTAATGCTTAAAACCAGTTCTTTTAATTTTGCCAAGTTTTTTCTTTGCCATGTCAATGCACCTGGGAAAAGGCTTAAAACAGCCAAAGCCATAGATGGTTTGTTAAAAACATAGCCTCGTTTTACGGTGTTACAACAGTCTTGGCTCATGGAACATTATACAGAAAATAGTGTCCTTCCTTTAAGGTAATTTGTTATTCTTGTTGGCATATCTCATCAGATCTTCAGTTGAAAACCTGACTCAATGTGTAAATTGTAGTACAAGACCCACAGTCATCTCTTTTCTAAAAAAAGAAGAAATACTGTAGCACCCATGTGGTTAGTCCAACATACTCTGCAACCTTTCTCGAAGCATTGACTGCGTCCGTTTTTGTCGTACGGTTAGCCAATCCAACCGTCTACTATAAGCATTTTCTTTAGAAGCCGAGAATAAGGCGCGGTCTTTGTCAGGCTGAACTAAAGTTTGATTAGTCGTTCCTGAAACGACAAACTTAGGCGGAAATTCAGTTCTAACGGACAACCGAAAAAATTGATTGTTTGACAAAAAATAAAGCAAAAACACAACTTCGCATGTCTACTGAAATTACCGAAAAAAAATCGAATCCCCCCCAAAAAATACTTACGGTATCCATAGCTCTATGTCCTTGCATCCTGACTCCTGACTAGCTGCCTTCAGCTTCTTGGATAGGCGAAGACAAGACCTTTATGTCTGGATCAAATATTAAATTTGTGGGATCCCATCGAAAACTTTGGTCCTGTCTTACTCCCGATACGAACGTCTAATCGAATTAGTAATGAACTTTAGTTTTTATCAAATTTCCGGTTTGGCCGGGTTCCGGGCAAACTTCTTGTCGGACGAGAAATTTAGTCTCAGACCTGGATTCAGCATGTCTCCTCACCCTGTATCGAATCTTAATGGGTTTTAAAATAAATTTCATATTGGGATGTAGCATGGTTCCTTAACCCTAAATCGACAATCTCATTAGCTTATAAAAATATTTCCTTCGTCCTTAATTTGAAACCCCCACCCCTAAATATAAAGGTACAGAGCCCATCTACGAATTTGACCTGTAGTTTAACCCGAAGAATCCAAGAAGACCCAAAGAAAGAAGTAATCGTGCTAACAGGCGGCCAGACAGACAGAGAGGCAGACAGACGTACGGACAACTTTTACGAAGTCATAGGTATCCATCCACTTACGTTTCGGGATCCCAAACAAGTTATAAAGGAGGAAGTAGTTCGCGGAAAAATCCTAGTAGCTTTTGAGAATAGCAAGCAATTATCGACAAATCATGGGTTCTGGCTTGAGGATATAAAAAATCGTACTAACCTGAAATCATCATAGATTCCAACTGGATTCTGGATTCACTTCCTTCCCACCGACGTATCCAAGAGGAGAGAAATTCCCGAATTTTGACCGGATTCCGGCTCCCAAAAACGGAGCTTGATATCCTTCCTTTGAGCATCTCTAGGCAAACTCAGCGACTTATTCCTGAAAAAAAAGTATTTTTTTTTACTCCTTTCCAAGAATAGGCCTAATCTAAAGTTCCCTTCATCAAACACAACAGTTTCTAAATGGTCCAGGTTCATTTAATTTTCAAATAATGAAAACAAATAGTTTTACATAACTTCATGGCAGAGAGCAGGCTCAATGGCCAGAAGACTAAATTAAAAAATACAACTAATCATGGCCATACACAAGTGTATACGGTATAACAACCACACTGTCAGAAGTTTCATAACAGATCGCGCATAACACTTTCAAGAAAAACACCTTTTCACTTAGAAATAAAGTGTTATGACCAGTTAAGTTTGCACTATTTTGTGTCTAGATCTCCAACAACACCTTCAATTGGTAAAAATGCTAAAGGGAATGAAAATTATTTTATCTGTTACAGCAGCTGCTGTTGCAAAATTTGTATCTGTTATGGACGCGGTAACATATTACTTGTAACACTTTGCTTCAACTATCAGTTTTTGAAAGGAAAATATGGTTGCTATCCCGGACGGAAAAATGAGCGCCAAGTCTAGAGGGGTAGCGGCCTTTTAACACTCAAATCATAGTGTGTTGCATGTGTTGCACATTCTTCTGTTGCAAGGTCTAGCTGTTGTCTGCAAAATGTTATAGGTACAACAGAAGGGAGGTAACACTTTGCTGTCTGGGCCATTTTCGCCCTGGAAAAAGTGTTCTGACAATTTCATTCTCACTTTCTGTTCTCACTATATGTGTGGACAGACAATAGATCATAATTGAGCAAACTTCAGACTCAAGGATATATGTTATGAGACATCTGTTATAAGACTTGCTGTTACTCCCCAGGGGCTGTTATGTTATGTGCTTTTTTCTACTTCCAAATCCTGCAGGCGAATAACAGAGGCCTAATGCGAGGGTTAGGGTGTCTGCCTCTATCAGGGTTGAGAAAATTAGTAACATATCCATCGTCATTTAGGCATATGACTTGTGTAGACAGTTTTTGTATGACTTTCATTATTCCCCTGTGCGCGCGATCGCAGAAAAAATGCCTCCGTTCTTGGAAGTCAAGACAAATCTCGTAAATTATGCCGGACTCTACGTTCACGGTCGGGGATTAAACTGGGGACGCCCGCGAAGAGGTCGCGGACTGGAAGAGTGACCGTGATCAGAAACAAAAATGGATTTCAATCCACCAAACTACTTTTCCTTCTTTACTTTTCTCTCCTTTTTTTTATACTTTCACTTTCACTGCCTTCTCTTTGACTCCCAACTCTCAGCCATTCAACCAACGACTGAAGAAGAGTTATACCCCCGTCCATTCCCTACGGGTCCGGCCTAGTAAATTATGCCGGACTCTACGTTCACGGTCGGGGTTTAAACTGGGGACGCCCGCAAATCCCTCTCTACCCTTCATCACAACCTAATTAATACTTTTTAACACAGACCCCCAACCCAACACCAACCATAAAAGGGGGGTGGTCTTAGGAATTTACTGAATTCAAATATCTACGACACTGACAACGGTTACCTCAAAAACAGGGTCATGCAAAACTGGATCGTGACGCCTAACCGAAATACTCGCTTCAGACCAGAGTTGTTGCTCCTCTGATAACTGAATCAAACGATCTGAGGTTGTATAGGCCTACCGCTTTAACATAACACAATTTTTCTAACCAACAAAAGATTGTACCGAGGATTGTACTACACCAGCCTCGGTCCCGGAATTCAACAGCGAAATTGCGGCCCCAGCACGGATACTGTGAGGCGTTTCTCCTTGATAAATATCCAATGACTTGAGAGACTCCTTCAACGAATAATATATTATATATCATCATATAGAATATGCCCATTCAAATTTCCCGCCAATGTATTTGGGAATAGAAAAGATTTTCGTAGTAGCAAATCTGGCAATTTGCAAAACGTATATACTCAGTAAGGGCTTCAACAGGGCAAAGATTCTTGTCCGAAAACTAGAATCCTGTCCGTCACACTTTCCAAGGTTTTACCTTCAGATTTCACTAGAACAAAACCCCCGCCTACTTTCCCTTTTCACAGGGAACTGTTGGGCAATCTATTCAAATCGGAAAAAACGCGCACCGGTAAAATGCAACACTAAACGAAACGCCTTATTCCTAAAACTCAAAACTTCTTTGTTTTGCAATTGTCGACTCGAGATAACCTGCCATAATGATCGGCGACACATTTTAGTGCTGCCAAAAACATCGGTACCGCCTGCTTGACGGGTGTCATGGCATCCTTTTGTTCGTCTCTGACGGACTTCTGATACGATTTAACTTTTCCGGATAAAATGGGGTTCTCGAAACCAGTTTGGGAACTATGCTCGCTCGTCATCCCTTACTTTCGAAAAATGGCAGACAACTCGCCAGACACGGAAGAAACCGCATCGACATGCAACCCCACTGACCAAGGGCAAGTGTTTCTGCCCTTGGCCTCAAGCCTACGATCAAAATCGTGTGCTTTTGTTTTACCGCCATCCTCTTTGTAGGGTTGGCGTCCGACAGTCTTACATTGGTGCCTCGGAATGACTTCAACAATCTGATGAAGCATATTTTAAAGCCTCCTTTTGCTTCCCGTTTTTCAAACTCTTTGAACGCGCCTGCAGAGGCAAACGCCTTGTTTGCATGGGGCCTCAATGATCCCCAAAACCATGGATCACATTATACAACATCGGTAATAATTATATATTCACATGCCAGGAAAAAATGACACTCAATCTTCAGACAAACGTCCTGACATACGAACGGCATACAAACAAACGGCAACTTTCGAGGAACATAACCCGACTTGATAGGAAAAGAAGAGGGCCTATCTCTCCTCGCGAACCTAACCAAAGCCAACTAATAGCCAGTTTACAAACTGTTAGCCACCAAAACGGCTTTTTGGTCCAAGGGGTACCCCCATTTTATACGCACTATTTACTCCACTCTCCAAGTGCTTTGTGACTTACGGGATCATTGCAAAGGGGGGAAACACATAATTGTTCCCTTCAGGGGTGCCACTAGCAAAGCAATCGTTTCCAGACGACCCCAGTAGCGGTAACGGTGAAAAATACGGCAAGGCGTTTCCCGTTGCATTTTCATAGCGTTAGAAACCAACGTCACCAATTCAAAGGTGTGCCTTCCCCTCCCACCGAATCACTCCTCGACCTTTTGCCACGAATGACTAGACAAGGTAACATCAAATTGGTTCAATAACGCGGGACGTGTAATCCGCTACATTGTCGCAAGGGCGGACGAATTTTAACTTCAACCGAACACTGAATCGGACAACAGAAGAAAATATTAATTTTATCGCTCTTTCCATTTACAGCTTCCAGACTTGACGTTCCCGGGGCGCGAATTTTGAAAAGTATGGAAGACCAACTGGCTAGTCTGGCTATCGTGAACCAGAAAGCAGAGGTTGCGGCTGCTTGCCAGCCCTTGTCAGATACCTTGCCGGCGACGATGTTAGCAACATGGGAATGGCGAAAGGGCAGGATAGATTTGAGTTTTAAGTCAAAGAATTGGTAAGTTTTACACCTGTTTACAAATTGCTTATTTTGGTTTGTTTGAACGTAAGGGAGGCTAGTGTGAGGCTGAAGTCATTCACTGTCCATGATTATTTTTTGTACACCGTTAAACTTGACTTTTGCTGCAATTTGGCTGGAGCGAACCTACGCCTACGGCTACTACAGTAGAGGTATGCTTATGTGAACGTTTGTTCACTTCAGATTTTGCCATTTTCATGCACTTGCTGTGTCTAAAGATAACTGCAAGTTTGTCAAAGTAGGCAAGAAGGGTAGCTGAAATCACCTGTAGGCTACAGGTATTTTGGATCTTCGTCTACCTTTTAGCCAAAAACTGTAGTGTTCACATTAAAATAACTGTTCACATAAGCATACCTCTACTGTAATTCATAGGTCTTGCCTGGGTCTTGCAAAGTGTCCGTAAAGACAATCCATGTTCGGATGTACTATTCTCTGACTAATGTACTGTTGTCCGCTTATAAAGAGGTATATCTGTTCAGTAGAAAATTAAAATTAAAAAATATAAAGTTGAGATAAAAAAGTTAACTTAATTTAAAAATCAAAATGAAAATTTAGAATTTAATTTAAAATTAAAAAATAAATTAAATTTTAAAATGAAGGTTAAGTTAAATTCTGATCGTAAGTTCATATTTTAATTCATCCTTTTAATTTCAATTTCAGTTTTTGGTTTGAGTGGGGTAAACCTGTTCAATAGACCCTTGCTTGTTTCTTGTCTTCCTCTAGGGTTTCGTTAGTTGTCTATCTCTATGGTAAGAAGAAGAGGTCCCTGCACCCCAGGGGTTTGCTACTTGCTGTGAATCGACGTACTTCGAACTCGAATGGAGCCAGTGCCCCAGGAGGTAAAGTCGTATGATTAAACAAACCTACCTTAGGTGAAGTTTGATCCTGGTAATACCGAGAAATGGGAGCACTGGCTTTATAATGGTTCATTTCAGTAGTATTGTGCGAGTCGTTTCAGCTACTGTGTGGGGTAGTCTAGCACAATCCCCTTGCTTCTGGAAACTACTCACCTTGAAGTATGTCAATTTACCACAAGTAGCGAACCCCTGGGGTGCAGGGACCTCTGATCTCTCTTCCTCTATACTGCCGCACATGCACACGCCGTAGAGGTAGACACGGAACAAAACCTTAGAGGTAGACACGAAACATGGAAGGGTCTATTGAACAGGTTTACCCCACTCAAACAAAACATCAGGACATGTTTGTTGAGGAAGGGTTTCCTTCTCTCACTGAAATTCACGTTTTCCATTTTTTTTCCGCAGTCAATGAGTTTAGCGTCGAGCAGTCATCTGCTGATATATAATATTTTTTTCTCTCACCCCATTTCCTGGATCACAAATGCGTCCTTCTTTGCTTGCGTGGTGATCCTGGGGAAGTAATGTGTTCGACCAAGACCAAATTCTGATAGATCTCTGTATACGACCATGCGGAGTAAAAAATTTCCACATACCCTACCCGATGCAAACAAGCGGAGGTTAGGAGTAACGCAGTACATCAAGTTTCCTCGCCTCTGCAAATAGCTTTGTAGCTGTGAAGCCCCGTGGAGGAGACTTCCAAAGTGAAAGCCAATTGGTTCTCTCGAAGCGCTTCAGAGCGGGTCAGCTTGCCTCCTGCACGTCTCTCTGCTACGAGCAACGGCGAAGACAGAAGTAGACGATATCAATTCAAAGCTTGAGCAATTACCTCTTGCTCCGCTCAGTTTTGTCGAGGTATCAGTATCAGTAGTCGCTGCATGGGACCAAAGACGGAGGTTCTATCAGATTATTTGTTTTTGGTTCGACCTAACATTAAAGATGCTTGTGTGACAATTTTGATGAAGAGCAGGGGCGTCACTATGGGGGGGGGGGGAGGGGGGGGACTCCCCCCCCAAAGGTCTTGAGAAAGTACTTTCGTCGGGCGGAGCCCGGCGAAAGTTCACTTGTTTGTCGGCGCGAAGCGCCGGCGAACACAGAAAATAACATTTTGTATGCTTTTGTCGGTCGTCGGTTGATTCGTCGGCACATCAGGTTATTTTATACACAAGGAATAAGACCATGCAAACATTTGTCGGGCAAAACACTGAAGAAATCGTAATCTGCATGCTTTTGTCGGCTTCTCTTCGGCACATAGGGTTCTTTTTATACAAGAGGAATACTGAAGAAATAAAATTTTGTATGCTTTTGTCGGGCTTCGGTCAACTTGTCGGCACATCGGGTTCTATTTATACGTAAGGAATCAAATTCTGCAAACTTTGTCGGTCACACGCTGGAAGTTCAAGTCTCGTCGGCACAGCGGGTTATTTTTAAACGTAAGAAATCAAATTCTGTAGAGTCTAGTCGGGCAAAACACAGAAGAAATCAAAGGCTGTATGGATTTGTCGGGCATCGGTATTCTCGTCGGCACATCGGGTTCATTGTACACGTAAAAAATCAAATTCTGTAAACGTATCGCGCGCATCCTGAAAGTTTAAGTTTCTTCGGCACATCGGTTTCTGTTTACACGTAAGAAATAAAGTTTTTCACAGTCCTGTCGGGCAAAACACAGACGAAATCGAATTCTGAAATACTTTTGTAAGGCGCCGATATTCTTGTCGGCACATCGTGTACTTTTTATAGGTAAGAAATCAAATTCTGCAAACATTTGTCTGTGCAAATTTTTTCCGGAAAAAAGACAGATTTAAAAAATTTCGCCTGCGGCGCTTGGTTTAACTTGTTCTGGGTACAGTCGTTGGAAGTTTCGCTTTTTAGCGAAAGTTTGAAACGAAAAGCCCAGTATGTGAAATTTCAGTATACGAACTTACGTCAAAGGGACAATCTCAACTGATGCATTACAGTTGGTTTTACACAAATTCCGCCTGCGGCGCATTTGTACTATTCTCTATTTGGAAGAATGGTGTTTCACTTAGTTGGCATTTTAGGATTGAAATTCTTGGGGGTATGAAACACTTGTAGTTGTATGGTAGGTACAGCTGAATTTTTCCGAAAAAAAGGCAGATTTGAAAAATTTCGCCTGCGGCGCATAGTTTAACTTGTTCTGGATACAGTCATTGGAAGCTTCGCTTTTTTAGCGAAAGCTGAAATGAAAAGCCGAATATGTGAATTTTAATATACGAAATTACATTAAAGGAATATCCTCAACTGATGCATTATAGTTAGTTTTAACCCGGTTCTATTCTATGCTGGCGGGAAATATACGCCGTTGCCGCGAAGCGGCAACGGCGTTTTTTGTCGGCACATTTGTTAGTCCGTCGGCACAAACCGGACGTCCCCCCCCCAAAGGTAAAAGGCTAGTGACGCCCCTGATGAAGAGTAATACCTTTCGTTCACATTTCTTGTTTTTAT
The DNA here is from genome assembly GCA_023053555.1 of Branchinecta lindahli. Classification (NCBI taxonomy): domain Eukaryota; kingdom Metazoa; phylum Arthropoda; class Branchiopoda; order Anostraca; family Branchinectidae; genus Branchinecta; species Branchinecta lindahli. Next base: position 7,535,832 of record JAKZAO010000001.1, read on the forward strand.
GGTACTTGCAGCCTCTGGCTAAGTACCATATACCGATCGCAATTCCGTTTGTCGGTCGGTCGGTCCGATTTTTTTGTCACACTTTTCGAGTTAGGGCACTTCCAGATGTGCTAGGACGATGAAACTTGGCAAGCGTATCAGGGACCCGATCAAACTGACTTATAAATAAAAATTTACTTGATCCGATAGTCGTGGGGGAGTAGCGCGAGGGGGAATCTGGAATATTGAGTCATGCGTAACTATGGAACGGTTAATCAGATTTGAGTGAAATTTGATATTTGAACAGAGGACATGTCTCTGGTAATCTTTGTCATGTCCGGACCGGATCCGACAGCAATTGGGGGGGGGGGAGGAAGACGTGACCGGCTTAGACTGATGAGATCGGCATGGAACTTGTGTTAAGGACAATTAAACAGATGGTCTGGATAAATCACTTACAGAACCGGATTGACTCCGGCAACTTTGGGAGAGTTTGAGAGGGGGGGGGGGGGGTCCGGAATTTCGGTGATCGCGATGTAAGGTACTTCCAGATGTACTAGGACAATGAAACTTGGCAGGCTTATCGAGGACCCGACCATTATAACTTGGAAACATAGTCACTGCCCTGATCCGTCATCGGGAGGGGATAGTGGAGGGAAAGGGAATTCGGAATCTTCTGTCACGCATTCTTTCGAGCGTGTGATCTGCTCCGAATGAAACTTGATAAATGACAAGCCATAAGGATGTCTGTTTAAGTCTTTTCAGGTACAAGACTAGCCTATAATATACTGGCATTTGTTCATGACATCTTTAATTCTAGGTTCTCAGCGACTCTCGCGGGGAGTTCCCAAACGTAAACATGGAGGAATCCGTGAAGCTCTCTGTAGTTGCTTGCAAAACTTTCCTTACGACCAAGGCCGTCAACAAACCCTCCGAAGACGATGTGGATACGTTTTTTCGTCTACATAACTTCTGCCTTCGCCAAAGCATGCCAATGATCCAGGCGGACGTCGAAAAACTGCCGCGCAAGAAAGTAAGTTTTAAAACATCATAAGTTGTAGCTGAAGGCTGTTGCCTATTACTTAAATCCATATTTATTAGCATTCATAGCGGAGCTTAGTCTAACATCCCGCTTGTCATCGGACCTGGATTTGAGGAAGTCAATGGAAAATAAACTTGGACGCAAGAGCAGCAGCACGCAGCCGTTGAGGCGCCGTTTTTTTTTTTTGGGGGGGGGGGGATACCGCTCCACTCTTAGATTTTGAAAGGCAAGATCCAAAGCAGTGACTTTGCTACATATTCGAAGAATCTTTCAAAATTACCCCAAAATGGTAAATTAGATTTTGAGCCGGTGTAAGAAGCCTGGAATTAGGCCTAAATTGATCTTACCCGTCCATAAGGTTTGTTGAAATGGTGCAACTGAATCAAGCATACGCATAATGTTTCTTTTTTCTGCAGGCCGGTCCACCGATGATATACTAAACGACTGACTACAAATTTGACATTGTGATAGCCCAGAAGACCGCTTTCCAGGTCCGACACATTGTCAGCACGACGACAGTATCGTCATGACCAGCAGGTCGGAAGATAGCGGGGATGAACTTTTCGGCGACGAGTAAAATGAACTGCCCCTTGCTGCAGGAGAAAAGCCGAATGTCACTTTAGGAGATGGTAAGTCAGTCATTGTATTGTTTCGCAATATGGCTGTAACTTACATTGTAGGTTAAAACGTTCGAAACTGAATTTCCTGTATTCTTTTTCCTACAAAATTTCTCCGTTTCTACTTCATAAGACACATTTCCAAACGTTGGATAATGTTTTCCTATAACACTTACTTTGCCACATATATATGTATAATACATATAGATGAAGGTGCATCACCATATTTTTCCCATTGAACGTTTTATTGCTTTTTGTGTTTGCTCCCTGCGGCCTGATCCTTATTTTCCGCCTGCGTACAATCAGTGTTTTTGCTAGAATAATACTATACTATATACTATATCATACCAGCTTTGATCAGATCAGATGCTTCAGGGAAAATTTCAGTGAGATATACACAAATTATATAGACCAAATTGCTGTTTTAATACATTATCCGAACCGCAGACTTATTTTCTTCTTTTATTGCAGGGATAGAGAAAAGTGTTGCAAGGACTCTGTTTGCCTGCACAAGGAAAAGTCCACGCGGAAGAGTAGTTTTTTGAAATTTGTATTTCTTTTGATTCAAGTATTTCTTTCATATGAAGTTCAAGTAAGTCGATTTTATTCAAATAATTGAAGTTTTACCGTTTTAATGTCTGTTTCTTCCGATAAATAATCCAAGGGACAGCTGTGGTCTGTTCGCAACACCAAGAACCATAACAGTAAAATGACGACAACAGTTAGGCGTAACAGGAGGATGCCCGATTTCAACATTTCAGCGTAACACCGGTCTCGTCACAACATCTGAGTTCATAACAGATGCCTTGTGATGACACTTACGAGCACAACATCTACTTCGTCGTAACAGATACGATCACAACACCATACGCTCCATGACAGTAAACGCTATAACGTTTTAGAAACATAACAGATAACACTAAAAGTGTTATCTGTTGAAATCGGGCATCCTCGTGTTATCTGTTATGAAACTTCTGACAGTGTAGGTTTTGTCGGAGGACAGCCGAGTTGCTGTCATCATGAATCATGCCTCCGACCTAACAGGGTCATGAAACCTGGTTTAAACGACTCGGCTTGCCTTTGACTGGTGCGGATTTACGACTGAAGCTAGGTTACTTCAAAAAAATTTTAAACGACTCGGACTGTGTTAGTTATACTGAACCAAAAACAAGAGCAAAATAACACTCCGCCTGCCTTGAGGGAAAGGCGGATCAGTTGACAATAGCCGCGTTTTTTTCTAAAACTCCATGTTCCTTACGCCGATCTCCGTTTTGCTTATAAGCAAGTTTTTTGTTCAATGAGTTTCAAACTCGTTCTCCGTTGAGTTTGTTACAAAAAACGCTTATTGCACCAGTTTTCAACTGAGGGGTTAGTAACTAAGAAAATCAGGATTTGCGTACGACTTTGGATCACTCATGAAAATTTAATCCTTTTTAATCCGAGATAATGACCCATTGTTCAAGGGTCGAATATCTTCAAGGCGCAAAAGGGCCTTAGTCAGTTGAATGTCGGAACTCTGAACATGATTATCCTTCATTATCTCGTATCTTTGTAACATTGTGTTGAGTAACATATGATTCTTATTTCCTGGATAGCTAAGGTCCCTCTTGGAAATTCAAATGTGCCCGAGGAAGCAAAAATTAAAAAGGGGTAGGGTCAACAAAAGCTCAATGCCTTTTCTACTTAGCCACAGTTTGTTCATTTTGTAAAACGGTAAGAAAAGTTTTATATGTTGAGCTGATCTATGCTATATTTTTACCCCCCAACGTCTGATTTAGGTATCCCGCTTTAGGAATCGATGAAGTGATATCGGAACCACGTTGAAGTTTTTTAACTACAACCATTACGCACCCATGGGGACTTGTATTGGCGAGAGCTTTTGTATAGTGCATAACATTATCGCTGGAATCAGAAACTTCACCGGGAAAATTTAAGGTCTTGAGCCTGTTTGGTTGTTTTAAAATTCGTGACAGGACTGACCGTCTCAATAACGCACCACTATCTTACCTTTTAAAAACGGTGGGGTCTAGCTGAACCGTAACCCTCCTCCATTTTACCAATCCTTCACATATCGTAGGAAGTGACGGGGTAGGACAATGCAACCCGGATAGACATTCGTCCTGCATAGGCTGCCAAGTTTTGGACCTAAATGCGAGTAAAGAAGGCTCTTGTTTTTACGCAAAAACTGGGACAACACTGCTAGGCTCCGTAAAGCGGGAAACGCGAGGCAAACCCTTGAGACTGGGAAGTCCCTGGAGACATTTCAATAGTCCAGCCTTTATCCGGTCATAAGCAAGAAAATCAATAACCCTTACCCTGAATGCGTTTTCCATTCCAGCTCTCTGAGTATCCTCGTTGCGGTTCCACTTTCAAATTCACTTCGGAAAAATACCCTGTTTTGTATAGGCAGCCATTTTGAAAATACTGACGTCCTGTACTCCAGTCGAATACTATCATTGTTGCAAATAGATGGGTTTACACAACTGAAGTAGACCTAAAATAACAAAAGATCATGTTTAAAATTTATCGGAGTCGATATTGTCATTCTTATCAAGTTACTTCCTTGGGGGAACTCATAGAATAAAAAAAAAAAAAACCTACTGGTAATACATTAATTTAATAATTTTTGACCCGCTATAATGCACAACTCTACGCAAACACGGAGTAATTAAATAAAAAAGAAAACAAAAGAAAAAAATAAAGAAGGAATAACATGAATGGCAATAACATAAACTTGTAATATCTAAATTACATCAATGAAGAACTACACTATATAGAGTATGCGCTGGGTTGAGGTTGCGCTTAAGTGCTCTCGCCTATCCATATCCCGGGAGATTCAAAACAAAATCAAAGCTAACCGAAATTCCGACAACTGTAATTCCCGTGGTCTCAGAGGAAACGGGGAGGGGGGGGGGCTTTAAAAGTATCAGAAAAACAATGTCGAGAACGGGTCCAAGATTGGGACAACCAAAAGCAGAGGTTCAAGGCCCTTGTGTCGTAGAAAATGGGGAGAAGGGATGCCAACACAGCGGGTTAGGAGTCACCATAAGTCACGCAGCCTATCTGCTAAGTCTGGTCAGGGACGGGTTATCATCCCTCACCCAAAGAAAACGCCGTGGTTCAAGGTCTTTCAGGTTCATCCACCAACTTCAAGTTTGAGGGGGGGGGGGCTGCAGGGGACGATTTTCTGCCCCCCCCCACTCTGAATCTAAAAGTTCAATTCAATTTAATTTATTTTCAAACCATTCGCGGACTAGCCGAATTTTTGGTTTTTGTCAACAAAAATAACTGTATCAAAACAAAATGACGCCCAACGTAAAACAGATAAATACAACAACAACAACAAAACAGGATAATCAGACCACAATATAGGTTATTTCAATTTCAAGAACAAAAGAAAATTTAAAACGTACATTTTGATATTAGTAGTTAATCAAACTGCTTCGGAATTGAGCCGGCTCACGAATGAGGGCACGAAGCTACGCTGATACCGAGCATGAGAGCATATGACCGGTTGTCGAAAATTACCGGAATCGGTTGCGAAGCATCCGCCAGGCCTAACCCGAACTGCGGAGAAACCGGGGGCAGGATGGGGCGTAGGGTTGGGTCTAGTAGGATTTGTTTTCCAAGGTTAAAAGACAGGGTTTTGCGGCGTTGGAAAAGGGTTTTTAGAGTCATAGGTATCCCTCCACTTACGTTTTGGGATCCCAAAAATGAAAGCAAGGGTGCACACTTTCCCCCAAGTTGTTCTCTTTATTTATAAATGACCTTGAGGATTTTATAACAAAAATAGGTGCCCCTCTGGTTAGTTGTGACATTATATCTTTATGTATGTTGTTGTTCGCTGACGACATCGCCATGCTAGCAGGGTCAGATCTACAAAGGTTGTTGGATATTTTGGACCAGTATTTGGCGAGGAAGCTACAGTTAAACGTGTCAAAAACGGTTGTAATGATATTTAGGAAAGGGGGTAGTTTAGAAAATGTTGAAATTTAGAGGAGAAGAAATAAGTTTTAGGGAAGAATTTAATTATTTAGGATGTCTGTTTAAGTCAAACGGTTCGTTTGGGAGCCGAGTGGAAGCAAGTGTTACAAAAGGTAAGCGATGTATAAATATGGTATTAAGAAGTAAGTTAAGGGCTATTGAAAATATGAAGTTACATAAACGGGTATTCCAAACAAAAATTATCTCGGCTATGAATTACGCAGCCGAGATTTGGGGATTTGGTAAGTATGAGAAGCTAGAGCAATTACAATTAATGTATTTTAAAAGAGTATTGGGAGTTAGCAATAAGATAAATTCGATAGTTCTAAAGGGGGATTTAGGCTTGACTAGTTTAAGGAAAAAGATCTGGATCTGGGCCTGACGTGTGAATTGAAAATGTAGGACGTGGACCAAGTAGCGTACCATCCTTCCCGATCCCACCAAAGTAAATATTCCTTCAGCCTGAAATTCTACTCGAAGCCTGCCACCAGAAATCCGTTGCCCCTTCCCCCAACATCCACCGCAGTAGCCTGATCCGGTCCAGACTATAAATCAAATATCTCTGACAAATGATCTTGCCAGTTATTAATTTTCATTCATCCGATAATTTGTTCATTTGTTCGACAGTTATGTATGCCTGAACATTCCAGATTCTCCACAACTTCCAAGATGGTCGGGTCATCTAGAAGTACCCTAACTTGTGATGACCAGACTGATGGACAAAAATTGTCTTATGGTACGTAAGCTGAAGGGAAACTTAAGTTCAAAGCGAGTTGACTATTCATAATTTAAGAAACAGACTCTTTTGTTTCGTATGGTTTGCAGAGTTAAATTGTGTAATTGGACTATATAAGAGTATGTAACTTAGTTTGTTCTTTGCTGAAAATGGTTACCGGAAGTGCTGCTGACTTTCGAATTATATTATCCCTTGCATAAGGTCTTAGAGGGATAATTAGCTGATCTACAATACCCAAGAATTTCATTTTGTTTTCTTATGTAGGTGTAGGGAGCAAGTGCCATTAAAACTATTATTGCTTTTTTGTAAATTTCAGTAAAATATGCATTTGGCATAGCCTAGGGTGTCCACAGATCAGAGATTTACGGTAGACTGGTGGTATTAAATCCATTTCATTCACTTGGCAAAAACTGCACCATCTGAAGTTAAATAACTATCTCAAGTAAGATTTAATGGAGATTACTTATTTTAACTTTGAACAGAGACAAAGAAAATGAGAGATATTTGTGCACAGTGCTGAAATTCTCAAAACGGCTGTACCATCAGTGCCCATGGCGCCAACCCAGAGTAGCCCCTCGACTTCATTGCAGACCAAATACAGTGTCGCAATAGAATCGTGACAAGAAATTCACATGAAAATAACAGATTGCACCAAAAGATTTTTTTTTTCTTTATTTTTTTTTTACTTATTCGGCCTATTTGTGGCCCACTTTTTGCATACAGCTGAGAAACCTAAACAATAATTAAAAGGCACAAATGACCTTAGCTGTTATGAATGTATGACCTAAGCTCTTATGAATGTAGGGTTGTTCAAAAAAGACTATTTAACCTTACACATCCTTTGTATGGGTAACTGTCTCTATTTCAGGTTCAGTTTACTTTAACAAACAAAATAACAAAAGGTCCAGAGCCCGTCTGAGAAGACAAATTCGTAATGCACGAGATGGAATCTGAATTTTCAGATTAACCATATATTTAAAAAGAAAAATAGATTTTATACTCCAGATCAGCAAGTTAAAGATAATGTCAATTCAATATTTAGGCCATTTAAAAAACTTGCACAACCAGATAGGACAAGAGCTGTAGGCTCATATGGCACTTGCATGGGTTGAGATAAGTTATTTGATCAAAAGTACTTTTCGACTTTGCAGTTAAGGTGCACACTGAAAGGGAGCTAGAGAAAAAGTATTTTATTTCTGAACTTGGCTGTAATGATGCGCACTTTAAAGGCCCTCGAAATTCATGTGTAAGCAAAACCCTTGAGGCAAAAATGGTAACAGGCCATTTTTCACTTTTCTGTTAAGGGGGTACGGAACCCTAAGCCAAGTTTGCTCGGTTCAGCCAAGTCTCGGCAGCGGCAAACACAAAGCAAGGAGGCGCAAATTGCTTTTAAATCATTTTATGACGACCCTCTCAGTAGCGGACTGAGAGGGTCGTCATAAAATGATGTAAAAGCAATTTGTGCTTCGTGGCTGTGTCGACGACCCTCCGTGAGACACCTACACCAATATTTACATTGTTATTACCTATGTGTTGCAGGGGACCAGGCCCGTCATTTCAGCAAAACCTAGGGGGGGGCAAAGAATTTTCAACCCCTAGGACCATCATTTCACTGAACAAGAGCTGTAAGCTCATATGGCACTTGCAAGGGTTGAGATGTATTATTTGATCAAAAGTAATTTTTGACTGTGCGGTTCAGATGCGCACTTTAAGGGAGCTAGAGAAAAAGTATTTTATCGTTGAACTTGGCTGTAATGATGCGCACTTTAAAGGCACTAGAAATTCATCTGTAAGGAAGACCCTTGAGGCAAAAACGATAGCAGGCTCTTAGGGATCATTGATATATATGTATGATCAAAAGTATTTTTTTTTCCACTAATGCGGGTAAAATGCGCACTTTAAGGGTGCAAGAATTTTTTTTTTTTTTGCAAAACCCTTGTGGGACAACTGATCATGGGTTGAGATGTATCGTTTGATAAAAAGTACTTTTCGACCTTGCGGTTAAGATTTACACTTTAAGGGAGCTAGAACTTCATTTGTAAGCAAAACTCTTCAGGCAAAAATGATCATGAGCTCATGGGGATGATGGAAATGCATATTTTGCTTAAAAGTATTTTTCTTAATTTGCGGTCATGATTGGTACTTTAAGGAATGGTCGGATTTAAAAAGTGGTGATTTCTAAGCCAATCTTGTCGAATTTCTAATATTCCAGCCAAATTTCATCGTCCTAGCACATCTGGAAGTACCTTAACTCGCGATCACCGGAATTCCGGACCCGCCCCTCAAACTCCCCCCACAGTCGCCGGAACCAATCCGGTTCAGTTTTGGACTTGTTTGTTATTCCAACAAAGTTCCATCCCGATCTCTCCAGTCCAATCCGGTCACGTATTCTCCCCCCCCCAATTGTTGTCGAATCTGGTCCGGACATGAACAAGATCACCACATGCACGCCCTCTGTTCAGTTATTAAATTTCACTCGAATCCGATCACCCGTTCCAAAGTTACGCATGGCTAAATATTCCGGTTTCCCCCTCCCTCCGATCCCCCCACGACTATCGGATCGAGTGAATTTTTATTTACAAGTCAGTTTGATCGGGTCCCTGATACACCTCCCAAGTTTCGTCGTGAAAATCCCAAAAACTGTCATCACCAGAATTCCGGGAAACTCCCCTCCACCTCCCCCAAGTGTCCGGGTCCAGTCCAAACGTGTAAACGATTTATCTGGAGCAGATTCTTGTTCTTCCCAGCAAGTTTTACTCCGATCCCTCCATTATAACCGTTTCTCGAGATTTCCGGTCTTCCCCCACCCCAACTCCCCCATAGCTGTCGAATCCGGTTCGGACTTCAAATGGAACATCAGAGATATGTCATTCATTCAGGTATTAAGTTTCGTCCCAATCCGATCACCCGTTCGAAAGTTACACAACACTCAATTTTCCATAATTCCCCCGCACTGCACCACATATACAAACCCCTTTGACCCTCGAATGCACTAGCTCTTTCCAATGTTAACAGAGTGATCCGATGCAAAGAGTGACGTCACGCCGCGCGCAGACCTACTAGTGTGTAGAAAGGGGTAGGGGTTTTACAAAAACTACTAAATTTTCAGGATTCCCCCGCCCTCTACTCCCTCCACGGTGGTCGGATCGGGGAAGTGACTATTTGCAAGTTAGTTTGGTCGGGTCCCTGATATGCCTGCCAAGTTTCATCGTCCTAGCACATCTGCAAGTACCCTAACTCGCGATCACCGGACCGACCGACCGACCGACCGACCGACCGACCGACCGACCGACCGACAGACCGACCGACAGACCGACCGACGGAAAAGTGATCGGTATATGGCACTTGAGCGAAGCTGCAAGTGCCATAAAAATCCGGGGGGGGGGGTATTTCCAGCCACGTTTTTGTTTAGTGATAGCCGTGTATCCTTTGCCCAAAGTTAAAATTCGGCACTTTTATTGCAAGTCTAGATTTCTATAAACTAGTACAAAAAGGGTAAGAAAAAGGAATTGCTAACACGAATTTGCATATGAAAAGAACTAAACAAGGGGATAGCGCCTGTTCCCTAATGCAGCAAATCTGTCTACAACCTCTTCCACATTGGCCTCCTCTTTATTATTAATAATCCTCTTTATTTATAAACAGATAAAAATGGCTGACAAACGGATTCAGCAAGTCTCCTCATCCCTATATCGACCCTCTAATCAGCTTGAGCAACATTTTTTACCTTCCGCCAAATTACTGATTTTGGCCAGATTTCTGGCGACCTACTTGTCCGGTAAGAAAACGAACCAGAAAAACGGATTCAGCCTGTCCTCTTACCCCACTGTCAACCCTGTAGTAAGCTTCAGGAACAACTTTTATCTTCCGCCAAATTACCGGTTTTGGCCGGATTCCGGGCGAACTACTTGTCCGGTAAGAAACTGAAGCTGAAAAATGGATTCAGCATGTTGCCTTACCCCTATATCGACCCTATAATCAGCGTCAGGAATAACTTTCTATTCAGCATAACCTTTCACTATATCCGTTTCTGTTTCACATACTGCTCTCGTAACCTTTCGAGGTGTAATTGGCCGTTGGTTAAGTTTAGGCCACGTTTATTTCTTTTTTTTCCCATCTTGGAGGTTACATGTAACAAGCACAAATCCTCTATGCACCTAGAAAGGGGATGAAATACCTCTGCTGCCAAAAATATGCCTCTTTCCAGCACACGGCACATTCACCCCGTGGACCCTTTTTACGGCAAATTTTTATGACTCCCTAAAATCATCAACGTCAAGCTGTAAGATTAGCGGCGGCCTTTTATTCACTCTGTTAAAAGCTACAAAGGACAACTTGAAGAAAATGTAAGGCGGTAATTAGCAGAAATCAGGGGACTGAACCAACCACAGAAGCAAACTCGAAATTTCGCTGAGAACATCCTATTACTACTTTTTTTGCGCATCCGCCAATATCAAAAGTGTTTCAATCCCTTGGCCCTCTGTGGCACACTAACGGTAGAAAGTTTTTTTGTTTTCTTAACTTTTCTCGTTACAGGATTGTCGGCTTCAGATTCCGTTGAGATCTTCTTGTAGCCCCGTGTATTTTCTTTAAAATGGCTATTCTGTTTGTTTTTTCTTTCTCACCCAGCTCCCTCACAAACTCCAGAAAAGATTTTTCGTTTAGCATGGGAAAGGCCTATACCTGCTACTCTTCACGCTTAGAATGCGCACTGGAAGGATGCTAGAAATAAATTTATAAGCAAAACCCTTGTGGCACAAATGATCATGGGCTATGATGTATCATTTGAACAAAAGTACTTTTCGACCTTGCCGTTAAGATGCACACTTTGAGGGAGCTAGAACTTCATTTGTAAGCAAAACCCTTGATGCAAAATGATAATAGGCTCATGGGGACCATGAAAATATAGCCTATATTTTACTTAAAAGTATTGTTCTTACTTTGCGGTCAAGATTGGTACTTTAAGGACTAGTCGGACTTGGAAAATGGAGATTTCTAAGCCAACTCGTTGAATCTATAATACTCCAGCCAAGTTTCATTGTCCTAGCACATCTGAAAGTACCTTAACTCGCAATCACTGGAATTCTGGACCCCCCCCCTACAACTCCTCCACAGTCGCCGGGGCCAATCAGGTTTTGGTTGCATTCCAGAACGGTGTCGACTATATTGTAGCAAAATTGGTTACAGTCGTGATGTATTTAGTGACATCATGTGATTGTGGCCCCAACCTAGCATTTGATTGTCCCTAGGCCGTCTCATAAATGTAAACGCAACCCGCGCCTCGCTGGCCGCTTGGCTCTATATATAAATATATATTAAAATATATATTCACTGATACGAATAAACTGCAATTTTTTGTTTTCTGAGGTAAAATAAATCAAATCCTTGTGACGTCACGCTTGTAACGATTTTTGCTACAACTTAGTTTAGACCTCCAGAACTAAATGATAACAAATTTTTATTGAGAACTTTTTGCGTTCCAGGTTTCTGATTTCAAAATTTAAGCTCCGCCCACCTACAATTTCCGTTCCAGAAGTTTGAAGATTGTTGACTGTTTTGTAACGATAGTCCGTGAGCATCATTGGAAAAAGTTTTTTCCCAAAATACTTTTTTCTTTGGGAGAGGGGGAGAGGTTTAAAAGTTAAATCGAACCCAGGTCCAAAATTAGATGTACAACCCAAAATATTCAAATCCTGGTTCTCCTAAATTTACTAGATGATCGAATTTGAAAAGTTCTGTTTTACTTGTCTTCTGTACTCCTTATCGACACTTATTATCTTAGAGCACTAACACTAGAATATCACGAATATCCTTTGTGCAGCCTAGCACTAGCACTTGCCACTAATATCCATTTCACGAACTAACATTTGACATCGAGAAATCGTAGATTCACGTATATTGCACCGTCTACGAGCTTTCCATCCCAGCAAGACTTTTCTGCATACTAAAACATAGGATCGATCAGTTCTCTCCATTGTGAATTACGATCTTTATGATACCACCAGTCACAACCACGCCCGATTCGAAATTTGAAATTACTTGCCCGCGCTGCTAAACTGCCATATAGCTATGGCAGATAAAGAGCGTGTTCCACCCTACTTACCGTGGTTACTACGCTAGTTACCGTAGTTACTACGCTAGGCTGCAACGCTTTTTGAATTTTTCGGTCACATATCAGGCCGCGGGGTGATCCGACCAATCACGTTACAGAGATGCGTAGTTACTACGCTAACTACGCTCCCGAGCGTGGTAAGCAAATAGTTACTATTTTGAGAAGGCTGGAACGGTTGGCGTAGTAACTTTTCGTGAGGCTGGAACGGAAATAGTAACTAATAGTTACTATTGGTAGAGGGGTGGAACACGCTCAAAATCAATTCTCTTGAAACGACAGGGGATATGACCTAGCAAAACAGAACCAGAGGAGAACAAAAACCACGAGAAAGGATAGGCGAAGGGATCAACTTGTAGCAAAGTTATGGTGTTTCCAAGTAACTCCTTGAAGAAGATTCGGCAACCACAAATGAAACCTTATTCAGGGGTGGCCCGAAGCACTCAGGCCAGGGGGGGGGGGTGAGGCCCTCATTTCAACGACTTCTGGATCACAATATACGACTCGAACGTACCGACAAAAATGAACCGTTGCCGCAAATTCCCCACCAACAAATAATAGAACCAGTGTATATATAACTAATTGCAATGCATCACCTGAAATTATTCTTGTAATGAAAATTCGCATATACCTAAATTCACAACCTCAGCTTTGCATTTCAGCTTCGCTAAAGAGGAAAGCTTCCAACACCTGTACCCAGGACAATTAAAGCAAGCGCCGCAGGCGAAATTTTTTCATTCTTTCTTTTTCTGACAAGATTTAATTACTTACCATCCAAATTGTAGAATTTAATGTGTTTCAAATCTGAAAAATTCCAAGCCTAATCGCCAAATAAAATGCGTCAAAGGCGAAATTTTGTAAACGCTGAGGAGCAGAGCATCTTTTCGCGGTCCCAATGAAAAGTAAAGAATACCTATGACATCCTGAATAAAGTAGACCCAAAGTAGATTTGTTCCAAATTTACAGCAAACGAAAATGTAATTTAAAAGACATGCTTACTCAGAAACAAAACTAGGAAAACATGTTTGCCGGTGAATTTAAAAAATATAACACCTGATTTACTCTGACTTTTGGTCTTCGTACGACAGGAGTTTACAGATTCGGACTTGACTTTTTATCTTTAAAAAAAGACGCCGACGAGACTAAGTTACATTTTTTCGGATGTAGTTCTGACATACTTTTGTTTATTTATGAAAGTACCGTGTACCGTTTTGTTTCTCCATTCGACACCCTTTACTTTCAAAACCAAAACAAAAGTACGTCAAACCATAATGAAACTACATCCGAAGAACTGCAACTTTAAACTGGTTTGCAGAATTTGATTCCTTTTGTGTAAAAGCAAAAACCCGATTCATTGACGAAATAAATTTTCGGCTTTCACTCGAGAGAAACAGGAGGAGGGGACGTCCCCCCCCCCCCAATGTTGTCGGCCATCGGACCAGTTTGGAGGCATTTGTTGGAGACACTTTGATGTTGTACTATGGTGTTGTTTTTGTGTTATTTGTTTGTTAGTTTATTGCGAAAGTTGAATTAAAAAGTTAATAATAAGAATAGCCGAGTCGGCGCGAAGCGCCGCGATTTTTCGTAAAAGAAGTCGATTTTTTTCTTGGAAACAGTCGTTTTTCTTCAAAATGGTCGTTTTTTCGTAGAAACAGTTGATTTTTTCCTTAAAAACAGTCGTTTATTCTGCTTAAACAGTCGGCAAAAATGAAGAGCCAGTCGGTAAATACCTTGCCCCCCCCCAAAGATTTTGGCTAGTGACGCCTCTGACCTATTGTAATTTTGACGGGCTAAAAAAAAAAAATCTGCAAGACCTAAGTGAGACAGATACAAATCATATGCGAGTAAAACAGATTTTAAAACAAGGCGAGTGTTGCTGTCATCATGAATCATGTCTCCGACCTAACAGGGTCATGAAACCTGGTTTAAACGACTCGGCTTGCCTTTGACTGGTGCGGATTTACGACTGAAGCTAGGTTACTTCAAAAAAATTTATAAACGACTCGGACTGTGTTAGTTATACTGAACCAAAAACAATGTATGAAGCAGAGCAAAATAACACTCCGCCTGCCTTGAGGGAAAGGCGGATCAGTTGACAATAGCCGCGTTTTTTTCTAAAACTCCATGTTCCTTACGCCGATCTCCGTTTTGCTTATAAGCAAGTTTTTTGTTCAATGAGTTTCAAACTCGTTCTCCGTTGAGGTTGTTACAAAAAACGCTTATTGCACCAGTTTTCAACTGAGGGGTTAGTAACTAAGAAAATCAGGATTTGCGTACGACTTTGGATCACTCATGAAAATTTAATCCTTTTTAATCCGAGATAATGACCCATTGTTCAAGGGTCGAATGTCTTCAAGGCGCAAAAGAGCCTTAGTCAGTTGAATGTCGGAACTCTGAACATGATTATCCTTCATTATCTCGTATCTTTGTAACATTGTGTTGAGTAACATATGATTCTTATTTCCTGGATAGCTAAGGTCCCTCTTGGAAATTCAAATGTGCCCGAGGAAGCAAAAATTAAAAAGGGGAAGGGTCAGCAAAAGCTCAATGCCTTTTATACTTAGCCACAGTTTGTTCATTTTGTAAAACAGTAAGCAAAGTTTTAAATGTTGAGCTGATCTATGCTATATTTTTACCCCCCAACGTCTGATTTAGGTATCCCGGTTTAGGAATCGATGAAGTGATATCGGAACCACGTTGAAGTTTTTTAACTACAACCATTACGCGCCCATGGGGACTTGTATTGGCGAGAGCTTTTGTATAGTGCATCACATTATCGCTGGAATCAGAAACTTCACCGGGAAATTGAAGGTCTTGAGCCTGTTTGGTTGTTTTAAAATTCGTGACAGGACTGACCGTCTCAATAACGCACCACTATCTTACCTTTTGAAAACGGTGGGGTCTAGCTGAACCGTAACCCTCCTCCATTTTACCAATCCTTCACATATCGTAGGAAGTGACGGGGTAGGACAATGCAACCCGGATAGACATTCGTCCTGCATAGGCTGCCAAGTTCTGCCATTGTCACGCGACAATTCGAACCGAACCGGTGCGGCCGATGGGAATTTGGAATTGACGTTCGCAGAATATTCGAACTGAAAGAAAACAGGACACTTAAGAGTTCAAGACGAAATAAAGCTTTGGCGACGCAAACTCGATTACTGTTTGGTTTCCCCGTCCGGATTGCGCGCTCTCATGATTCTACTCACAGAATTAGACCTATTTGATGTGTGGATGTTAATGATCGTGTGAAAGCACAGGGACATTGTTGAAGCATTCACTGCATAGGAACGACCTATGACACCGCGCCTTGGTATCGTAACTGGACTTGTTAATCAGAGGTCTGAATAATACATATCCTATGGTGTGTTCCAAATAATCTTTCCCGAAAACCCCATCGAATCAAACCAATAACATGCCAAGAAACGGACAAACAATCCGTCACTTAGGCCTACCCAATCAACTACGCGTTAATGTAGGAACTAAAACAGGCGCGTTTTCTGCACCTGTTTATTCTACGAAGCTACTGGACGGCTAGATAAGAGGGATGTCACGGTCGCGAGACGACCCCTTCTAGGTCCCCCAATGGGAAGATGGGAAGCTTCGGATGACTCATTCCAAAGCCCACCTCGCGCTCTTAGGCGGGGGTAATCGGAAGACGGAACGTACATTTCATCAAAACCCTGAGCTACTCAGCATCTCAGGATATAATATGTTCATGAAGTTTCGACCAGATGACCATTGTCTAGGTAAGAAAGGTGGTGGGGTCGGTATATATACACATGCTAAAATTAATTCTCGTATTGTTGATGTCCCTTGCCTCCAGGAAACAGATGAAATTATGTGGGTTTATTTAAAACCCAAACGGCTCCCGCGTAAGTTCAATGGGATTGCACTATGCGTTTTTTACTATTCACCCGGGCAGAATGCGCAGTCCCGCTCAGCCTTCTTGGAGAAACTCCAACTAAGTGCAGATTATGTATCCGGAAAATTTTCAGGTTGTGGAATTTTTATTATTGGTGATGGGAATGAATTACGTCTAGATCATATTAATAGAGGATTAGAGCTTAAGCAGTTGGTAAAGTGCCCTACTACTAGAGGTGGAACCTCGCTGGATGTGATTTCGACGAATATGTCTGAATTTTATGAAGAACCTGTTGCTGGTTCTCCCCTTGGGGGCAGTTACCACTATACATTAGAACTAAATCCTTGCAACAGCGTTAAAATAGAATATACGACGACAGAAACTACATGCCGACCAATCACCGATGAGGGCCTCCTGAAGTTTGGCGACTGGATTTGCCAAGAGAAATGGGAGGCAGTCAACACGGCAAAAGATGTGAATAGTAAAGCTAGTATCCTTCAAACTACATTACTTGAAAAATATCATGAATGTTTTCCGGAAAAAAAAGTAAAACGACACTCGTCCGACAGGCCTTATATTACGAAGGCCGTTAAAGACCTCATTTTTGAAAAACTGCGGCTTTTTCGAGCTGGTAAGAATGACCAAGCAAAACGTCTAAAAAACAAAATTCGCAAAATTACGAGGAATGCTGCGGCCGATTATTATACCAAAAGGAAAGAACATCTACTAAAGTCTAACCCTAGAAAATGGTATAGTGATGTAAAACAAATGATGGGTAAGTCTCAGAAAGGTGTTGACTTCAACCTCGATGAAAGTGAATTTGAAACTGCAAATAAACTAAATGCTCATTTAGCGTCGATTGTTCAGACTCTCCCTCCCCTTCCCCGGGATGAGATTCCTAATGCAGAACCTGATTTTGATTTCCCCCAAATTAGTGAAGATGATGTAGTTAAAAAACTGAAAAAACTTAAGAGAACTAGTGTAACACCAGTAGATATACCCATAGAGATTATTAAAGCATTTCCAGAAAAAATAAGTGGTCCACTCTCTAAAATTTTTAATGGAATAACGGTATCTGGTGATTATCCCGCAGTTTGGAAGACTGGATATGTTACACCTATCCCGAAAAAGGATTCTCCTAATGATTTTACTGGGGTGCGCCCCATAACTATGACCCCTATTTTCAGTAAAGTTTATGAACAGTTCCTTTCATCCTGGTTGAAAGAAAACATCCTGAAACATGTTGACCCTAAGCAGTTCGGCAACCTGCCAAAAACATCAACAGCACATTATTTAGTTAGTTTATTAGATCGGATATTAAAGAATTTGGATAAACCCAGTACATGGATAAATTTAATAGCAATAGATTTAAAGAAAGCATTTGACCTAATTAACCATAGCAAGCTCATTGACAAACTTTTAATTAAATTCAAAATTCAACCATTCCTAGTTCGACTGGTTGCTCAGTTTCTGTCCAATCGAACACAAAAAACTAAGTATAAAACCAGATAGCTGTTTATCTATATTTGCCCCCAGGCTGTTTGTTCTGAGGGTGTATTCATTTACTCTGCAAGGTGAAATAAGATTATTAATATATTTTATTTTTATTTGCTGTAGTTTATTATTGAACTTTACTTTTATGACGAGCATGCTTTTTAGGCATGTTGCAATTTTTAGTCTGATGGGCGTAACTTTATTTCATGCCTGACTCTTTCTTGAACTTTCGACAGTGTGCCTTTAGTGACCAACTTGTGACAAAATGTGCATTATTAGAATTAGGTGGTTGATTCTTGTCTTATGAATGAATGATTTTTACGGAGTGTTTGTCTTTGAATACATACGTTCAGTTATATTTTAAAATTTCGTACGACGGTAAAACAATCAACGTGAAATACTAGCTTCAGACCGAACGGGAATATAATAAAAAAAAAGTTTCGCAACGTTTCAACCGAAACGCCCTCTAACAAATCCAGTAAAACACGGTGCGGGCCGGGGATTTTGGGATTCTTTAACTTCGTAGGTACTAGCAACTACTTCAGGGTGGACAAACTAGAGGAACATAAAGTTTCCATAAAAGCATGAAAAGTTTAGCGCGGTTGCTCGAATGCCCGTTGTTGATCATCGTTGCCCATCCCATAGTCACATTACCGCCCGATGACAAATTCTTTGACTGTGTAGTTGTATGGTAGTTGTACGAAAAAGTTGGATGTATTGATATGTAGTACCCTAGTAGCCTATGGAATATCCAATCTTGCTGTAGTAGCATCCAGTTTGCTAGTAGTAGCATGTAATGGCAACAGTTACTGCTGCATGCTACTTTTTCGTGCAACTCCATACGACTAACTCTCGAAAATTTTTCATCGGGCGTACTACCTAAGCTAAAGTATTTCAAGCATCGAGAACCGGATCAGGTTAAAATTTCGCAACTGGTCTATAGAGGTGTCGAATTAACTTCAGCCGATTATCCGAGGCTCGTGACGGCGCACCTAGTTCTAGTTACATGAGAATTTCATATTTCCAAACCTAACCGATTGTCCCTAGAACGGCTTATAAATGTAAACGTGTCCAGGCTCTATACATACAGATCCAAATACAAATTAAACCATGTTGGCTATATTTAATCAAATTTCCCAGCTTTTTTCGTGACGTCACATCTACCTCACTAGTATCGGATAATCCGCTAAGATTTGGTCTATACCTCTATACAGCGCTGACCGCGCCCACTATTACGCTCTATATGGAGTATAGAAAGACGGAAAACACGGCTACATGGAGGCGATCACACCTAACAAGGTGAAAGGTAGCTAAAACGGGCTGTGACACCGAAATATCATGGGTTCTTGCTAAGGTGCCTTTTCACGTTCTGAATACGGCGCAGACCGGGGACGGAGATTTGTATTCGTGTCAGCTTGAAAACCCTAGTAGCTATCTCCGGCAAGCATTCCTTCACCCACCATTGGTTTTCCTGAAGTTGTGAAAGCTGCCGTGCTCTTAAACTTTCACCCTAAACAAAGCTGGACTAACAGGCTCACAGTCCACACAGCGGTCTGCATTCTGGTCGGGATTTGGTGCAAGATTACCATTTAACAGTTAGTATTCCCATCTGACACTGTGATTGTTTCACTGGGCAACAAAAGTATCCTTCACTCTACTTCGCACAACCACTTGAGATGTGATTATTTCACTTCTTCACTATCCAGACTTCCAGATACTTAGGGCTCACATACTTAGGGCTCACTTTGGCTCTTAGGGAAAATAAATCTTAGATTTCATACTGTCAAGAAATCTAGTGTCCTTTACTCCACTTCGCACAACCACTTTGAGATGTGATTATTTCCCTTCTTCACTATCCAGACTTTCAGATACTTAGGGCTCACATACTCAGGGACCACTTTGGCTCTTAGTGTAAATAAATCTTAACTCTCATACTGTCAAGCGATCTCTCAGATGCTGGTGAGACTAAGGACAACCAGGTTATCTGTTGCATATTTATTTCCTTACAGGTTTTTACCTTTATGACACCAACCTGAGGATTCCATCAGCCTGGTTTCCCAGATATTTTTGGCCTGTTTTCATCCCAAGTAAAAAAAATAAAAAAAGATTTCTAGAAACAAATTTGGTAGTGAAGACTGGCCAATAATTACCCCTCTCCATCTAGTGCTCACAACTTACAGGGCAAAGACCATTACAAGGAGAAGCACAACAATGATAAAAAATGGCAGCCATGTTTTCACAAATGCACCAAGACTGAGGTATTTTGACTTCAGAAGAAACAGTGTACATAGATTCACCATATTCCAATCTGTTCGATGGTCATAAGCCATTGTGTTCAAGGCCAAAGCAACATGAGAGTGGCAGTTGTCGCAGCAAAGGTTGTGCTAGAAAACACAGACTTGTCAGTGACTATTGATTCACCGCGCCTTCACACAGAGATGCAACACAGTTTAGGGTTCCAGAAGGCTGACAAACTGCCTTGTAGTTACGGTTGCCTTCAGCTCATAGCTCTTTTGCCATCAAGAACACACAAGTATGCTAATGACAAGAGATTAATAATATTTGATTCTAAGGCATTATTAGCTAAATGTAAAAAAAACAACTAGACTGACAAAGAAAGATCACAGACCTTCACACTTACATTATGTTTCTTATACTCTTCAGAAGCACTGGCTACTCCTCTGTCAAATGCTGGTTCTCCACCAACAACATTATCCACATTCAACTGCCAGTACTTAGTGGGATTTCCGAAAGCCATGCAGCCTTCTGATACATAGTAAGGTCCAGCAAAATCTCGGATTATGCCCAGACTCGAAGCAATGCCAATGTGTCCAATGAATGGGAAGAGCCAACTAGAAAATTATTTAGGACTTGGTAACTTTTTGTATCTAAAGTCATGACTAGTTAGGCAACCTACTGCTACAACTTGTAATAGAAGATTATTTCAGGATGACTCATCCTTGATTTATCCCCAACACACTACCCTTATGCAACTCTGCCTCAACTAAAAAAGGCAAATTCAGAGCTAGTGTCAGGCAAAGGCCAATTTGTTAACTATATTAGCCCAGTCATACACAAATCCCCAATTTTTGGGCATGGTGCCCTAGCTTCTGGGCATGCCCCAACATATGGGCATGGTGCTCATACGTTGGGGCACCATGCCCTGTAGCAAGGGCATGGTACCACCATAAAATGCCCAGACTCGAAGCAATGCCAATGTGTCCAATGAATGGGAAGAGCCAACTAGAAAATTATTTAGGACTCGGTAACTTTGTGTATCCAAAGTCATGACTAGTTAGGTAACCTACTGTTACAACTTGTAATAGAAGATTATTCAGGATGACTCATCCTTGATTTATCCCCAACACACTACCCTTATGCCCAATTCTGCCTGAACTAAAAACGGCAAATTCAGAGCTAGTGTTAGGAAAAGGCCAATTTGTAAGCTATATTAGCCAAGTCATACACAAATCCTCAATTTTTGGGTATGGTACCCTAACGTCTGGGCATGCTCCAATGTATGGGCATGGTGCTCATACGTTGGGGACCATGCCCTGTAGCAAGGGCATGGTACCACCATAAAATCTGCTTGAAAAGCTAATTTCGATTTCAGATTCTCAATTCAACAAATTTTCATTGGGGTAACATGCCCTCCCTACAGGGCATGGTGCCCCAACATATGACAGACGTATGAGAACCATGCCCATAATTTTTTACGGCAATTACGGCATGCCCAGACCTTGGGTCACCATGCCCAAAAAATGAGGATTTGTGTATGATTGATTAGCCTAATTAGCTACCAGACTAAACTGTATCTGGAGCTAAAGTGGGAAACTATTGAGCAACTACAACTGGATTTTTAGTGTACAGAATAAATCTCAGCCCATTATCCGATAATGGTGAGGTCAATGTGATATCATGAAAAAAAGATGGGAAATTGGATTAAATAAAGATTGCTGAATATGTATTGGCATCAACATATATAAGTTATAGAGCCCAGATAGAGCCAAACAGCCAGCGAGCAAGGCATCTGATGCTTTTACGTTTGGATACCATTTTAGGGACAATAACCTAATTTTCAAGATGGAAAATAGGAAATTCTCATGTGATTAGACTTGATGTCACAATCATCAGATAATTGGCTAAGATTTAGGTGACAGCAGATTTTGACTGGATTATTTTGCAATTACCTAAGGAGAGGAATGGGAGTCCAAACGATGCAGTTGGGATAGCGATTCCTGGCAGAGTCTACAAGTTTATCTTTGTAGTCTCCCATAACTAAGGATAAGCCTAGTTTCTAGGACGTCCCAACAATCTCACATCTGCACATCACAATGCCACCCGACGTTTTTGAAGACGACAGACTTGTGCCGTGATCGGTGATCCTTACTTTGTGAATCCCGTTGACGTGAAGCTTATGTCTGTTTGGGTGGACTGGGTAAAATGTTAAAGCAGTATCATCGAAAAAATCTTGGTTGAACCGAGATGGAGGTAAGTAGATGTCGAAAAACATTGCTGCATTATTGTTCGTCATTACTGTTTACGTCAGAATTTACGGAAATAAACAAATTTGCCAGGGATTTCGGTTTTACAAATGCCGCAGCCATTAAAGGAAGCGCCAAATTTGAATGGGACGGAGACCAGCCTGTAGTATGAGCTTATTCACCACAACAGAAATTACCATAATCCAGTTTCCTGATGTCACTGCCATTACTCTGTTGCAGGAGCAACACTTTTGTTTTATCGTGTAATTTTTTCCCTCTGAGATTTCACCTTATTAATAGGAGATGGTAAGTGTCGAACATGTGCGGTTTTTGCAGAAAGTGTGGAACTCAGGCCAGATTAATGTGGATTAATGAATATGATATCCAGAGGCGGTACTAGCCAGGTACTAGCCAACATGTTTGGGGGGGGGGCAAGGCAGGGGCAAGGTATTTACCGAAATTCTAAAACTACTATTTTCAAGAAAAAAATGACAGTTTTAAAAGAAAATTGACTGATTTTTTTAAACGGATTGTTTTGACAGAAAGTCGACTGATTTCACAGAAAACGACTGTTTTCATGAAAAAAAAATCAACTGTTTTGACGAAAATTGTGGAGGTTTGCGCTGACTCAGTTATTTTTCACCGACTGGCCTGACCGACAACATTGGGGAGGGGTGTCCCCCACCAGTCGTGATGCCCCTGATGACATCACATTTTGGAAAACTTCGTGGAGCTCTTGCCTGCCATCATAAACTACATAAAGGATGATTTTCTCTTGTCCTAGAGCCAGAGTCTACCAGGAGTCTACAGTGTGTAAAATGAAGTGGAGTCGTATAGCCTACATATGTCAGAGTGGACCATCTTTTGCCAAGCTTTCGTTTCTTCAAACCACGTTTCTGTTTTCGAGTGGAAAGCTCTGTTCTAGTAGGCAAGCAAGCAGGCACCAGCTGAGCACCAGTTTCAAATTAAAGGTGGGTCTAAAATTTGTAAATATGTGCTGCAGTTACCTGGCCCCATAGCCAATGTGTCATCCTCGAATGATAAATAGAAAAATTTGCAGAAACAAAAAAGTAAAATTTTCCCAATCATCCAAAAGTGCTGCCGTCTGTTGGTACTAGCTATTTCTGTTGAGTTTATCATTCCATTTTCTGCACTTAGGATTGAGGCAGAGAAATGGTATCAGATGTGCCTCTCAAACTTCAAAAGTTCTATCATCAAAGATCATGTTGATGCCGAACAAATATCAGCCTGATAGGATGTATCCAAAAAGGTATGTCACGTTCTATAACATTTCATAAAGTAAAGCCAATCAGTAGTTGTGTTTTTGCAGATACCATGGTACCTAACACTGAAAAAATCGTCTCACTTTCATCATAACGAACACAAGAGCCTAGGTTTTTATGGCACTTGCCCTTCGGCCAAGTGCCATATAGCGATCGTAATTTCTGTCCGTCAGTCGGTCTGTCTGTCTGTCGCTCCCGGTTTTGCTAGTTCGGGCACTTGCAGATAAGCTAGGACGATGAAACTTGGCAGGCGTATCAGGGGCAGGACCGGATTAAATTAGAAATAGTCGCTTCCCCGATCCGACCACCTGAGGGGGAGTGGAGGGAAGGGGAATCAGGAAAAAGTAGGAAAAATGATTTATTTTTAACTTACGAACGGGTGATCGGATCTTAATGAAACTTGATATATGGAAGGACCACGTGTCTCAGACCTCCCATTTTAAATCCAGACCGGATCCGGTGACATGGGGGGTAGTTGGAGGGGGAAACCGGAAATCTTGAAAATCGCTTAGAGTGGAGAGATCTGAATGAAAGATGGTGAAAGAACAAGCACAAGTCCTAGATACGGGATTGACATAACGGGACCGGATCCGCTCACTTTGGGGGAGTTGGGGGGGAATCCGGATTTCTAGTGATCCCGCGAGTTCGGTGCTTCCTGATGTGCTGGGACGATGAAAATTGGCAGGCATGTCAGGGACCCGAACAGATTGACTTGATAATAGTCGTTTCCCCGACCCGACCATCCGGGGGGAGCTGGAGGGAGGTGAATCCGGAAAGATGAGGTATTTTTAAGTTACGAACGGGTGATTGGATCTTGGTCCTAGATACGGGATTGACATAACCGGACCGGATCCGCTCACTTTGGGGGAGTTGGGGGGGAATCCGGATTTCTAGTGATCCCGCGAGTTCGGTGCTTCCTGGGCAGGCATGTCAGGGACCCGAACAGATTGACTTGATAATAGTCGTTTCCCCGATCTGACCAACCGGGGGGGGGGGGGCTGGAGGGAGGGGAATCCGGAAAAATGAGGTATTTTTAACTTACGAACGGGTGATTGGATCTTAATGAAACTTGATATATAGAAGTACCTTGTGTCTCAGACATCCCAGTTTAAATCCGGACCGGATCCGGTACAATTGGGGGAACTGGAGGGGGGAACCGGAAATCTTGGGAAACGCTTTGAGTAGAGAGATCGGGATGAAATTTGGTGGAAAGAACAAGCACAAGCCCTAGATACGTGATTGACATAACCGGACCGGATCCATTCACAGTGGGGGGGGGGGGCGGGGGGGGGGAGATCCGAATTTCTAGTGATCCCGTGAGTTCGGTACTTCCTGATGCGCAGAGACGATGAAACTTGGCAGGCGTGTATGGGACCCGAACAGGTTAACTTGAGAAAAGTAGTGTCCCGGACCCGACCATCTGGGGTTGGGGGTGGAGAGAGGGGGAATCCGAAAAGTGAGGTATTTTTAACTTCCGAACGGGTGATGGGATCTTGATGAAACTTGATATATAGAAAGATCTCGTGTCTCAGACGCCCCATTTTAAATCCGAACCGGATCCGGTGATATTGGGTGGAGTCGGACGGGGGAACCGGAAATCTTGGGAAACGCTTTGAGTGGAGGGTTCGGGATGAAAGTTGGTGGAAAGAACAAGTGAATAGCGTAACCGGAATGGATCCGGTCACTGTGGGGGAGTTGGAGGGGATCCGATCCGAGTTTGTAGTAATACCACGAGTTCGGTACTTCCTGATGTGCAAGGACAATGAACTTGGCAGGCTTGTCAGGTACCCGAACTATTGACTTGAGAATGTCGTTTCCCCGATTCGACCGTCGAGGGGAAGTGTACGGAAGGGGAATCCGGAATCCAGTGGCAAGCTCAGCTACTGAACGGGTTATCGGATTTAAGCGAAACTTGGTATTTAGAAAGGTCTCGTGCCTCAGACATCCCATTTTAAATCCGGACCAGATCCGATGACATTGGGAGGAGTTGGAGGGGCGAACTGGAAATCTTTGAAATCGCTTAGAGTGGAGGGATCGGGATGAAACTTGGTGGGAAGAACAAGCATAAGTTCTAAATACGTCATCTGGAGCTTTCAGATTGAATGAACCTAGATATCCTAATTCTAGGTCCGAACCGCATTTTTGAATGGCGGGGTGTTTATTGTGAAGTTCTCTTCTACTTTCTCGTACCACTACTCGTAACAAGTGCCATATGAGCTCGTAGCTCTTGTTGTTAATTTGGTGGGCGAAAAGTTTATCACTAGTGATGTGAGTGAACTGAAGTATTTTGTTTTCGGTTACCGTTGTTTCTTTGCAATTATCGTCTTCCCCGAAGTAAACCACGCGGTTCTCTCGTTGCTAAAGAAATTGAAGCTTATACTTTGCTTCTTTCTAGGTGGGGATATTAGAGAGTTGGCCTACAGCAGTAAAGTCAACTTTTGAACTAACATAGATTTTTTTTCAATGGGGATCGATAGCCCTTGATGAGCTGATCAAAGTGGGCCTGTATGTCATCCGTTTTGTTGTTCAAAAATTCCTTCATGAGAAAGACCACTTGAAAGTTTTGTGGGTTGACAATTTCAGTGGTAAGGTGCACATTGAAATAGAAAAAAGGTGAATCTCCATTGTGAGACATGTCAGGGACTTCTTAGTAACAATCAGCTCAGCTGTTACTAAAGGTTAACTTCCGACATCGATGTTGGTATCGGAAAATAACATCGAGACGGCCATTGAAAATAACCCATCCAAGCTGAAGGCGAGGTAGGTTATGAAAATATCTACCTAGCCGAAGGCAAGGTTGATATTTTTAAATGGATGTCGAGATTGTTATTCTGATATGAGCCGATATGAAGGTATGTTAACTATTATAACTTTTTCGAACATAATATCCCGATGAAAAATTATCTCAAAATTGTAGTATGTAGTACTACGAAAAAGTAGCATGCAGTATCAACTGATGCTTCTGTGTCAAGACTACCGTGGTACTGCATGCTACTGCTTAAGATTATCCGACGCTAAATGCAGTTGTATGAAAGTAGTTATACTACTACATACTAGGACCTTGGGCATAGGCTGGTTGTCTAAGAGAGTAAGATGTTCCATCATTTTTCAACATTTAGTTTATTTTTATGGCACTTGCAGCCTCTGGCTCAAGTGCCATATACCGATCGCAATTCTGTCTGTCGGTCGGTCTGTCGGTCGGTCTGTCCGAATTTTTTTGTCCCACATGTTCGAGTTAGGGTACTTCCAGATGTGCTAGGACGATGAACCTTGGCAGGAAAATCAGGGACCCGACCAAACTAACCTAGAAGTAATTAGTTTCCCGATCCGACCATCTGGGGGGGAGTTGTGGGGCAGGGAAATTCTGAAAATTAAGGAGTTCTGTCACACTTTTTCGAGTTGGAGTACTTCCAGATGTGCTAGGACGATGAAACTTGGCAGGAGCATCAGGGACCCGATCAGACTAACTTGGAAACATTCAGTTTCCCAATCCGACCACCCGGGGGGGAGTGGAGGGCTGGGGAATCCGGAAAATTGTAGTAGTGTGTAACTTTAGAACGGGTGATCGGATTGGAATGAAACTTAATAACTGAATAAATGGCATACTTCTGATGTCCCGTTTGAAGTCCGGACCGGATTCGACAGCTATGGGGGAGTTGGGGGGGGGGGGAGACCGGAAATTTTCGAGAAACGGTTAGAATAGAGGGATCGGAGTGAAACTTGCTGGGAAGAACACACATCTGCTCCAGATAAATTGTTTATACATTTGGACTGGATCCGACCACCCGGGGGGGGGAGTGGAGGGCTGGGGAATCCGGAAAATTGGAGTAGTGTGTAACTTTCGAACGGGTGATCGGATTGGAATGAAACTTAATAACCGAATAAATGGCACACTACTGATGTCCCGTTTGAAGCCCGGACAAGCTATGGGGGAGTTGGGGGGGGGGAGACCGGAAATTATCGAGAAACGGTTAGAATAGAGGGATCGGAGTGAAACTTGCTGGGAGGAACAAGCATCTGCTCCAGACATTACAAATGACGTTCTAGCTCCCTTAAAGTGTGAATCTGAACGGCCAGGTCGAAAAGTGCTTTATTTCAAACAATACATCTCAACCCATGATCATTTGTGCCACAAGGGTTTTGGATAAAAATTTATTTCTGTCACCCTTAAAGTGCGCATTTGAAATGAAAAGCGAAAAAAAAACTTTTGACGAAACGGTATACATCAAGGATCCCTAAGGGCCCGTGATCGTTTTTGCCTCAAGGGTTTTGCATACAGATGCATTTCTAGCGCCTTTAAAGTGCGCATCATTACACCCAAGTTCAAAAATAAAATACTTTTTATCTAGCTCCCTTAAAGTGCGCATTTTAACCACAAAGTCGAAAAATACTTTTGATCAAACAAAACATCTCAACACTTGCAAGTGCCATTATGAGCTTACAGCTCTTGTTTTTTTACTTTTTGTATGATCTTAAAGTATTTGATGTGTTCTTTTACTGAAATATTGTTTTTAGTTTATTTTTTGGAGGTCAGATTCTACTTTTCAGTATTATTCTGATGAAAAGTGGTCGATGAACATCTGCGGAGACTGATACGGCTTCGTGTCAGCATCTCTGGAGGATGATACGAGGTCCTAACAACCTCCACAAAAGTAATTATCATAATACAACTTCCTGTGGGACATAGGAAGATATGCATTGCATACCTGTTCGAGAAAAGTTATACCATAATCATTGTTGGCAGTGAGGGGTTTGCAACTTTTGCTAGTTGGTATACCTATTATTTGTTCCCGGTGTATTTGATTGTAAGAATAATTTGGTTCCAATGTCTATCACGGAGAGGACTTGTAATTGCGAATACGCAGCTGATACAAATGATAATGCAAAACAATGAGTGTCATAATGATGTCAATCACTTTTTGGGATCCCAAAACGTTAAGTGATACCTTTGACTTCTCAAAAGTCGTCCGTCTGTCCGTCCGTCTGTCAGCGCGATAACTCTCGAAGTGAATGAGATGTTTTGATGAAACTTGGTGTGAGGATTCTTTGGGCCAAGGAACAGGTCGAGTTCGTAGATTGACTCTGTAGCCCCTCATTTAGGGGTGGGGTTCAATATTCCTTCAGCCCAAGCTGACTGCGAATCATATTTAACAGTGCAAAAACGGAAACGCCAGCTAAATTTTATTCGAGCTATATTTCGGCCCTTCTTGGCAAGGGTCCTCTTCAGGCTCAAAACCGCTCAAACTGGAAAAACGAACTTGTGGAAAAACAAACTAAAGATTCTAGCTAAGCTAGACAAAACAAGTTCGTTTTTCCAGTTTGAGCGGTTTTGAGCCTGAAGAGGACCCTTGCCAAGAAGGGCCGAAATATAGCTCGAATAAAATTTAGCTGACGTTTCCGTTTTTGCACTGTCAAATATGGTGGGGTTCAAATTAAGGGGCGAACAAAGTATTTCTTAACAGCTAATGAGATAGTCGATTCAAGGATAGGAACACGAGCTGAACACGAATATATATATATGGAAATCATTTTCTCGCCGGAGAAGTAGTTCGCCCGGAATCCGGCCAAAACTAGAAAGTTTGTTAGAAGTAAAAATTTTATTTTAAGTTGATTAGATGTTCGGCTTATAGGAAGATGTTATTCAATTATCCCCAAATACGCTAACGAGAACGCCATTTGATTCCCGAGTTACTTTCAATCCTCTGCTGTTGAAGCTAAAAAAGGAATCCGGACAAAACCGGAAAATTTGTTAAAAGTAAAAGTTTTATCTGAAGTTGGTTAAACGTTCGATTTTGAGATAAGAAGACATGCTGAATCCATAGATGACAATCATTTTCTACCTGAACATATAGTTCGTCCGGGATCCGGCTGAAACCGGAAAATTTGTCTATAGTAAAAGTTTTATCTGAAGTTTATTGGTATTTAGTGGTAAGAAGGCATGCTGAATCCGTATATAACAATATTTTTCTACCTGGACATATAGTTCGTCCGGAATCCGGCTGAAACCGGAAAATTTGTTAGAAGTTGTAAGTTATATCTGAAGTTGTAAACGAGGCTCGATATAGGGGTAAGGACTCGAGGAGATTTGCTGAATTCGTGTTTGAGCTTTAGCTTTTCGCCGGACAAGTAGTTCGCCCGGAATCTGGCCGAAACCGGAAAGTTTTAACCAAATACGTCGAAGTAGATATGACGTATAGGGAAACAAAATTATCTATTGGCTAATCTGTTTCAGAATTTGTATACTAAAAATGTTCAAGGAGTCTGGCGAAGACCGGATATCTACAAGACCAAATTATCTGGAAATATTAAGTTCTTCAAATATTACAAATATACAAATATTAAAGTTTAACTGAAAAGCCGACTTATTTTTTTGTTGTTTAATTGAATACATTGAATTATTTGGATTCTGCAAAGGGATTTTTTTTTATTTCCACTATCTGCTCTAATTATGACGTTCAGAATATCTGCGGCCGTCCCCACAGCGTAAATTCTACTATGGCGCGGGAGATTTTAATCTCAACACAAACGCGGCTTTTCAGTTGGCAGTGGTGATAATGGAGAAGATTGCTTAGTGCCTGAACAATTTTTTTTTTAAATATTTCTCGTAAGGCATACAACAACAAAACAAGCGCATAGAGTACTACAAATCATATGGAAATTCCACTATTTTAAAATCGATTATTCGTGAATAGCGGAACAACGAAGTAACGCATTTTCAGCGGGTCTTCAAGCCAATTTAAGTGAATAAGTGATGGGTAACCAGATTGTCCTATCCCAGCCCTTTTCGGTTAAACTTTAAGTTTTTGGGATACCATCGAAGCCTTTGGTCTTGTTTCCTAAATGTTTCGTGAGTTTTCGTATGCAGCTGCCCCCCCCCCCCCCCCACTCTGCGGGGGTCAAATGACGCCTCTGGTCAGGGTTCTGATCTTACCAGGGAAGAATGCAGGCTTGTGTACCCATTGTGAATGTGCAACGACTAGAAATGAAAGCTGTTCGTGAAAACAAGTATGGCTATTATTTTGCTATGTTTTACTGAGCTTTTTACTGAGAAATGTGTTAATAATAGTTTTTATAAACATTGGACTGACATTAGAAACATTTTACTTGCTCAATGTATTTCTCACTATCGTTGAAAGGTCGGTTGCCCTAGAAGGAGTAGCGTAGGCTCGTAAATTATCCTGACAAAAAAATGGTTAGTCACCCTTTAAAGATTCCCTGAAGAGCGCATTATTCCCATTTCCCATACCAGGGAAAATTCAGGATCGTAGCTCCGACTGAACTCTCAAACAACGCGAGGGGTGAAGCTAAACCGGACCATACTCTCGATGGGAAGATTAGATTTGGGTGAATAGCCAAAGCACTTAAGGCCCATTCACAACGGGTTTTAGCTAATACTCGATACCAGCCAGTCCCGGAAATCGCTCTGAGACCGAGAATTAGCTGGGATTCTGCTGTTCGCAATTGATATTAGTGCCAGTTTTGGGTACCAGCTAAGTCTTATTGGACCCAAGTTGAAATCAGTTCAACTTTTGAGGGTACTAGGGGTACTTACTTTGGGGAATACTGAGGAATATTCCGATTGGCTAATGCTGCTGAACCACGTCATACAGAATAACAATGACCTAATTCACTTTCGGTTTTCAAGACAGCAAGGAGTGGCTGTGATTTTATCTATTGGGCTTGGTTCGAAACTAGCCAATCAGAATATTCCTCAATGCTACCCAAAATAATCTGATTGGCTAGTACCCTCATAAGTTGAATTGATTTCAACTTGGGTGCGAGACTAGCTGGTACCCGAAACTGGCACTAATATCAATTGCGAACGGCAGAATCCCAGCTAATTCTCGGTCTCAGAGCGATTTCAGGAACTGGCTGGTATCGAGTATTAGCTAAAAACCCGTTGTGAATGGGCCTTTAACTGCGAAACGAAAGTAGAAAATTGTGGGACCGGTGGCGGTGCTTATGATTGATAAGGAACATAACTGCTTTAACGAGTGCTTTGCCTGTACCTAGCCGCCTTTCTTCGCCCAAGCGTTCTTTACATTTCAGGAAATCGAGAAATTTAAATTTGCCAAATAAATTTGAAGCTCCTCTTAGAGCAAATCACGTGTTCCCAAGGAAGACCAACTAATGCGCCATAGGACTTCGCAAACGAGACCATCGTGAAGTCTCAGTGGACTGACTAGTGCTGCTTGTCTTCGGTCCCCGGAAGTGGGACTTGTATTGGCGAAAGCAGGTTGACGTCCGACAGGTAGGAGAAATTGGTTTCTTAATTTATCCCTTTTGAGTTGACCGATCGTGAGGTTTCAGTGATCCATTTGCACCAAGAATCCATCAGTTCGGCAGTATGAATGTCTCATGCTTGATATGATTATGGGCAGAAAGACGTGATTCGTTGTGAAGCGTTTCGCAGTTGTGAATGTTTACTGGTGTGCTATAGCAAGATCGGTGACGGATTATATATCCCTTTGTTCTGACAGACCTGAGGAATTGTCGATAAAGGAAAAAAGAATGCAAGCCCATGGTGAAAGCAAAACGCGAGCGCGGTCTGCAGGTACGGCAAGAGCTTAAGTTCTTAAAGAGAGCTGACACATTCTTGGGGCATTGTTTACAAATACGTGAATACTCGGCTGTTCAAATGTGTGAACGGGTCTGTGAATAGTCTGGTTCTTCTCAGATGTGAAAATATTCCCGTGCTTGCACAATGAAACTAAGACTGGCCGCCGACGCAAAATCTTCGCGGCTTCCCTTTTACGATTTGCAATGTATGAACGTGGTTTTAGGTATTGTGCGCACAGCAGCCGAACGACCGCCGCGCGGACCTTGTTCTGCAGCGGTCGCTGTCACTGAACACGGGCACGAATGCCCATTAGTAATAGTTACGCTTGTTAACTTGTACCTATAGGGCTACCATGCAATGGAGCTGGTAGGTGGTGGTAGCTGTGAAAATTTGAGTGTGAAATTTGAATTTAAAAATAAAACGCTAAAGTGACCGAAGACAGCGTGTTATATAGATCACGTGAAATTGGCGGGTGTTAAGTTGCGGTGTGCGTAAGAACCAGTTTTAACAAAGAAACCGAAAATTTTTAAACAAATCTCGTGTGAACTTGATTTTTGTTTCACGCAGAAAGTTACCGTCGCTTTTCCAGCGTTGTCCAGTCTTTCTCCACGAACAAACCCTGCATTACTTCGGCAAAATCAAATGAAGATGAGAATTGTTTCAAATTTTCTGATTCCTTTGTTATCGAGTGTGTCCTATAATATATAAAATGGTGACTCAGTTCATTTCAGTTTCGGTTTCCAAACGGAAATCGGACAAGCCGTATAATTCGTTCACACTAAATATATAATATATTTTGACGGATCTACCGCTAGAAAGTTCTCGAACGGATCTCGGAACGGATTCATCTGCAGTAATTACCTTCAAGTCACCTTAGCTTTTTATTTTCCAAAATCGATTTTCCATTTCAGTTTCAAAGCTATCTCTAAACGTGCAAACACATTATCACGATTTCCCGTACGGATTTTCTGCACTATTATCATTAAGTTTTAAAAACTTCAACTTTTCCTTACCGGTATGGAACAAAATGGTAATGGTAAAAAAAGAACCGAGTCGAGATTTTTAGTGAAAATAGTCGATTTTTTCTTAGAAATAGTCGTTTTTTCTTAAAAACAATCGATTTTTTTTAATCCCCCTTAATCTTGTCCCCAAACATTGTCGCTAGTAACGCCTCTGCCCTGGGCTGTCCTGGCCTTAAAGCCAACGTTCTTTGAGCGGTCCTTTTAACAACGGCTTAGGCCGCGTTCGTAAAGTTTCACGTAAAATATGCTCTATAAAGTTTGTCACCGTTCAGCTGAGAATTGGTCCTTTTTAGCTGAGCGAAAATTTTGTGTGGAAAATTATTGCTCTACAGGTTAGTATATACACGGATACTATATTTCTTCTTTCATTGAAAAACTGATATATCTGTGATTCTTTCGAACTAGAAAAATCGTCAATGTCTGTTCCCTAATTCCACATTTTCGGATTTATTTGAAAATATGTTGCTTTAGATCCTATTGGTCGACCTTACCAACTAAACGAAAAAAGTTAACCAGAGTTGAACTTCTTGTCTAGCGCCGTATAATAATGATAAAAATAATATAATGCAACAAAAAACAGGCCACTGGCCTCTACAGATAGAGTAGTACTTGACAAAAAAAAGTGCAGGTTTGCGGAAAAATTTTACAACGTTTGTGAACGACATCTGAGCATGCTTGCTGGTGAGGTTTCATCGCAAGCAGTATCGTATGCGACCTACAGAAATTGGCGGACATAATTTTTGCAGTAGCCTACTTTGTATGGCTTCTGTAATCCCAAAATGGCTATCTTTTCAGGCTCCAGCATGTTTAATATGTATTTGACAAAGGACAATGACAAAGGCGGGCAGTCGAGAGGTGCCGGCTGCACTGGACATGACGCTTACGGCTACACGAACTACGCTAAGCAGATTAAGCCTTACAGAAGAAGGAGAAGAAGCATTAGCCACTCCCCGACAGGGCTGATTGCAGGAGAGTCAAAATGGTAACTTTATTTACCATATTTCGAACAAAAAGCCTGAGGTCATGGCAATGATGGTAACAAGAAGGAACAAGACTAAAGGTTTCGATGGGATCCCACAAGTCAATGTATATTAGACTTCTTCATCCAGACAATCGGGTCTTTTAGATTTTCTGTCTTCGCCGCAGATCTTGTCAACATGTTGTTCTTTCACAGCTCAGCTTAGCCGGATTGGGGTCAGATTACGACCGGAAAATGCTGGTCGAAATAAAAATAAAATAGTCAGATCCAAAAAGTTCTTCCAGATCATTTCCGATTCTGATCAAACCGCTCTGGAGTAAAACAAAGCTAATAGATCGATTCAGTCCCACAATCTGTGTTCCGACAAGATTAACCCGACAGAGAGGTTTATGAGAAACGCTGAAAGTGTAAAAGTGCTGGTTTTTCACGAATTAGGTTTGAGATAAAGAATAACATTATATGAATATAGCATGCATTCTTGCGCCCAAATCAAACCTCTAGACTTCAGAATTGACTGTTACTTTCATCGAATATTCGGGTTGCAGGATTCCGGATGAATTCCGTGTCCGGTGAAAAATACAGTTCAGATACAGAATCAGCATTTATTTTTAATAGTAAAGCGAATCTATAATCGACTTCACAAAACACTTTTACTAATAGCAAATTTACAGTTGGCCTAATTCCGGGTGAACTGCTTATCCGTCAAGGAAAATCTCAAAATTGGACTCAGCAATCAGCATGTCTCCTTACCTCAATACCCAATCTCTTATCAACTTCAGAAACAACTTCAACCAAAGTTCCGGTTTTGGCCGGATTCCGGGTGAACTTTTTGTCAGGGATGAAAACAAAGTTCAGATTATTCAGCGTGTCTTCTTACCCCTTCAAACGACTATCTCATTAGCTTAAAAAACATATTTTTTACCCTTTAATCTGGAACCCCCATCCCTAAATATAGGGCTACAGGGTCCATCAACGAACTTACCTGTACTTTGATCCAGTGGATCTCCGTACGAAGTTTGAGCAAAATATCTCAACCCCTTCGAGAGCTATCGTGCTAACAGCTACGGCGGCAGAAGGACAAACTTTACGAAGTCATTGGTATCCCGTCACTAACTTTTTGGGATCCAAAAAGCACTTAAACGAAAATCACGAAACTAAACTAAAAGAAAACCAACTAAAGGAAACTTTCTCTGTGAGCCACAGCGACCTTAGGCTACCAGTCTCTCAAAAATGTGAAAATCCGTAACTTCCGATCGCTCTACTCATCCACACTTCGTCATTTATTTTACCTACACTCCCAAATATTTCCACCCGTAGGATCTCTAGTTCGCGACATTCACACATCAAATGAAACGAATACTTCAGCCTATGTGTCCCAGTTTATTGCCAAAATATTTCCTCCGATTCCCCAGATACTGTCGCTTCTTTTGGAGACAAGCCCACAGGGGATGTACATTGAAGCCGTTGAGATTAGTTGCTATCAATGCTTGGAACGTCAAAATCTGTCAAGAAAAAGGACAATAATTGCACCAGAACAGGGCTCCTGTCTCTGAAAGAAGAAGAAGACGAAAGTTAAAACAGGGCCCTGCCTTGTAAAAATACTGCGTTGAAACCAAGCGCATCGGTGACGACTTAGCTCGGGCAGACGTTGTCCCAGTTCAATCCAACGTTTTACCCGGGCATTGGTGGTGTTATGACTTCTGTGACTGGTTCTGTCTCTGTCTCTCTAACTGGCTCTGTCTCTCCTCGACGGAAATGACATTTCTTTCTCCTCCATCTTTCGTTTCCGGTTTTCTGCAGGCCTTTGCTGATCCGTGTCCAGTGGGCTTACATGACGGGCTATAAATAATTTTATCTATCCAGATGTCCAGTTCACACACTAATTTATGGAATTGCACCGTAATAGTTGAATTTGTTCGACTGCGAATTTACTTCAGCAGTGTAATGTTTCGTATTTACCCCCCAGTGCCTTCACCAAACGTCCATCCAAGGCATTCGTTTTCTTTGATCAGTTTTAATTTTATTCACTGTCCTTCTCCCCCCTCCCTGATGGGGGGGGGGGGGCCGGCCGAACAAAAAACGATGTATTTTGTGGTCGAGATAAGAAATTAGACGTACGCCATTTGGTTTGTTCTGCAATATCAGTCGCTGACCTATCATCAAAACAATTCCGGGCCAAGTGGAAACTGTTGCTCTTAATTCATAGCTATCTTTCGTTGGCAAGGTAACAGATTGTTGCTCAAAAGATAGCATGCAAGCTGGTGCTCAACTATTGAATAAAATCAGTCAATATTTTGTCTGTTCACTGCCTTTTCTTTACCGTACTGGATACTTTGGATATAACTGGATAATATTCCGATATAGAATTTTCGTCAGTAGTCTATATGGTATAGATAGATAGATAGATAGTTTATTGCTATAAGCAGCCCGAGGGCCATGGCAAAAATTTTAACAGACAAAAGAAAAAAAAAAACACAAACACTGACATATAATAATACTCGAACATAATTTCCGTTCAAATTGTTTTACTTATTCCAAAAATCTACTTCTGTGTTCCATCGCTAGCCTCAAAAATCGCCCCATTTTCTTTATACCAGCAAAACAGTCGTCCTTAAAAATTCGTTTTAACCACTCTTCGTCAAATACGCATACATCATACTCTTCTTTTCTCCAGTCACTCAGCTCAATACAATCGCAAAGCATGTGAATCACACTCTCATCCACGCACCCACACATCGGACAGAAGTAAGGACCGAACTTCTGCTTACAGTTACCAATATAACGTCTTCTACCCCCAATTGGTAGACAATCTGCCAACAGTTCAATAATTATCTTTAAGTCGTCCCGTCTAAGACCCGCTTTAAACATTATATTCTCACCCCATGTCTCCCTTACCGTAGCATAAAACCCCAAAGATTCCGATTGATCCTTCTCGGCGTGCCAAACCTGTATTTCCTGGCTCTTAAGTATTTCTTTCACTACCTTAGTCACTCCTTCCTCCCTTCCTAATCCATCATTCCACAGTTCACCAACTCCGCAATCATCCAGTATCTTTTTTACTAGATATGGCCATGAAGTAGGCGACTCTTCTTTCAACTCTTCTAAATATGCAGATTTTAATAATCTAACGCGTGGCATCCTAACAATCCTTTCCCAAAACCTAACCATACTCACTAATCTTACATTTCTTAAAGAAGTTAAACCTAACTCACCCCTAACAACAACACTATTTGTAAATTTACTTACTCCTAACCACCTTTTAAAAATAACCTAACTGCACGACTTCTACCTTATCTATTTTCTCATACCCCCATACTTCAGACCCATAATGCATTACCCCCACTACCTTAGACCTAAATATTTCTTTATGGGCCCTAAGGTTTCAAATATCTTTTAGTTCGCTCCTAAGTATCAAATTCGAATATAAATCGACCCTTCTCTACACTCTTTTCAATATGTTTACTAAATGTCTTACCTTTAGCTCTGAATCTTACTCCCAGGTATGTCCACTCTTCCTTAAATTCTATTAATGTTACTTGGGAATTTGATTATTTACTGAGTAAATGGGAAAATGACTGTATACGTTGCCAAACCGCATCCTTACTTGTACTTGTGTCACAGAACGCAAGCTTTGCAGCTCTTCCCGGCGATGGCAGCGTAGAAAACAAGTCGTGCCATGAATCTCGGTCTTTCTTGAAGGGCATCGAGAGTTAAAGCAAGGTGATCCCACCCCCTTCCATGACGACTGAAACCTCCGATGGGATCGAGGTCTACTTCGAGGGTCCTCACCCACGTTTTACGTTGCCTTCGCGGAATTTCTCTTAGCCCGGAAGTGGGTTGGCGAGAAGCAGATCGATGAATTCATCCTTATCCCTAGAACGGCACGATGAGCTCAACCACTACATCTTTAGAACTGCCGAATCCCCTGTTGTCATCGGATTCACGAGAATCCGACTGAGCTGTAGAAAAATGAAGCTGGAAGATCAGTTCGATTTATTTAGTGTTCGTTTATTTCCCTCAAAACTGAAGAGTACAAAATATAATATATAGAACAAAACTGTAGGTAACCGATCCATTCAGTGACACTCTCGATACTACAGAAAAAAAATACACAAGATTTGGGCAACCAAATAAAAATTCTTAACGTATTCCAATATTCACTTTTAAAAAAGTCGGTACAGGTTGTGGGTTTGGAGGGCTCTTCCGATTTTTGTTTTTAGGTTGTCAACTTTTTCTTTAGAATTAGAACTGGATCTTTTGTGCATGTCTTCTCAACACTATGTGAATTCCGTAGGCTTGACAGTCTTGACACACGAGGCCCGTCGGACACCCATAACACTTGACAAAGAAATCATTAGCGCTATGGAATTACCCTCGCAAGATTCCGGCCAAATATTGGTCCTGAGGAAAAATCTAAGTAAGAATATCGATCCTGCGTGTCTTACCCTTATTTCGACACTGACAAAACTTCTACTTCTCACAACTTTCCGGTTTATTCTGAATTCGAATCGCGATTTCCGAATCCGAATTCATAGTCGAATCCGTCTTTTGACACTGACAAAACTTCTACTTCTCACAACTTCCCGGTTTATTCTGAATTCGAATCCCGATTTCCGAATCCGAATTCAAAGTCGAATCCCTATTTCGACACTGACAAAACTTCTACTTCTCACAACTTTCCTGTTTATTCCTGATCCTGCTTGTCCGGCGGGAACATAATAGTTCAGATATGGGCTCACCGTGTCTCCTTCCTTACTCCGAAATAGTGAATTAGCTTGAATATTTATTTCATGCCTTAATTTCCAATCCCCTTCTCCATCCCTAAATTTTGTGCAAAACTCGATTTGTACTTTGATTAGAAGGACCCTCACGACAAGTTTGAAACAAAATGCTTCAGCTACATCGAGACTTCTTTTACTTATATATCCATCACTTATATACCCATCTCTGCTAATTCGACCACTGTTTTTCATTTTAGGAGTCGCTCTAGAAGCAGGTCTGAACGAACAAAAGGAATAGACTGTGTAACAGTCGAAAATAAAAGCATCGACGTACTTGGAAGTCAAATTGACCTAGCAGCGGAGATGCGGAGGTCTCTTCGGTAAGTATCCGCACTCCTTATTCCCCTCTAAATGGGATCGGAATTCAGTATCCCATTTCGTATGGACTTGGGGTGGATTTGCTTTGTTTTCGAAGTATAGCTAGCCTGTTGGCTGAATCCCTAACTGAAACGTAGATTGGAAATTGTCTTCTTCGTATATTCACAGTAATGGGCATTTTCATATGTGTAATTTTGATTAGCACTTGGTGATATTTTTTGCTTTGCGCTCTTAGTTAACGTTAATTTTTGATTAACTGAAAAAAAGACGTTGGGTGAAACTGTCATTAGGAAACACGCTGAGGATACCCCTGCCGACCCTGTCAACTAGCCTTTAAAGCACAACTCTTACTAGAAATGATCATTCCACAATAAAATGGCTCAGGAATATCGTTTCCGAAAATACCATCATTTTCCACGCTAAATCATAGATTTTCTTATTAGAGCTTCGGGATTCTATACATCCTTCACGCTATCCGACGCGGCGGCTGGACTCTAAATATTTGAAAAATGAACGCTCCGTGGTTCAAAAGTGTGAAAGCCAAGTCCAAAACAGAAGATATAATAGTCCTAGTAGTCTACATGTCTTTGAAACACTACTTTGGATCTTCTCATATTCTTATGTGTGAAAGAGTTGTCAGCGGACCCTGAAGCTTTCGGCGAAGTTTACGTTGCGTGACGGGTAACCTCGTGTTAGGCCGAAAAAGCGTTAAAAAGCCGCGAGTACAGAACGAAAGAACGTTGAAAAGCGGGGATTTCAGAAGCTTATAATTTCATAAGGGAGCTTGGGATAATAAAAACGCAGAATAAGCAAGAGGGATCCTTTAATTGCTTTTTCATCTATAGGTCCAGCTCCAGAGCTCGTCTCCAGAACCGTATTCCACATATGTCCAACAAATCAGGACGGGGCGTAGCCGCAAGCCTAGATGCATTTGCCAAGATGTTCAACTGTTTGTCGCTGGAGGACCATGGCTTCAGTTTCTGTCGACGGAGGTAAGCGTTTCTCCTGGGAATAGAGGCGTCGCGACTGGGGTGGGGACTCCCCCCCCCCCCAGTGTTGTGGGCAACTCGGTAAAAGTGGCTGCTAGTTTTGGGTCGATTGTTGGTTTGCATGAGCTTCTGAACCGGCGAAGGCTTGCACATGTTTTTAATGTTACTGCTTTGCCACAGTGTCTCCTAGCTTCTTCGTTCCTCCCAGTTTTTCGGCTTGCTGATACTTCGCATATTAAAACTCGATATTTTACGTTTTCTAAATGGCTGTGTCGTTTTAGCAGGTATGAGTCCAATACTAATATGATGGAGACTTATGGTATAAAAAACCCTCTTGAAATTGTGATGAAAAAGCATGAAAAGTTTAGACGTAAGTTGCAAGGGCTCAAACATAATTTATCAACTTTCCTTAATGAATTTTAAACTTTGAATTTTATACTTTTTTTTCTCTTTTTTTTATTTGTTACAATTTCAGTTTTGAGTTAATTTGTTTGTGGTTTTTGTTCCATTTTCATGTGTGTGTGTGTGTTTTTTTTGTCGTTCCGATGGATTGGAGTTTGCCTTAGTATTGGTTTGTTCTTGTGTATTTATATTAACATTTTTTTTTGTTATCATCAACTTTGGTGGATCAATAAAACATAATAATAATAATAATAATAAAATAAATATTGTTGAGTTTTCAATCGTCGATTTTTTCTTGAAAACAGTCGGTGAAAATTACCAGCCAGACGGTAAGTACCTTGACGGTAAGTACCAGACGGTACCCCCCCCCCCCAAAAAAAAAAAAAAAAAAAAAAAAAACATGTCGGCTGGTAATGCCTCTGCCTGGGAGAAGGGGGAGGGCTAGGAGGGAATCGACTGGAGGAAATGCAGTATTAATATAAATAAACCTGTCTTTCTCAAATCGCTGGCAATAGACCACCGATCGACATATTAAACTGATTGACTCTGTAGCGACATCTTCATCTATGAAACACAGCGTTTCTCTGGTTCGAACTTAAATAGCAGATGGCGGTTGAGTAGTTTATCTACTGGAACGCCATCTTTTCAAGTCACGTCCTTCGGCGACAAGGCATTCATATTTCTCCTTGACATTCATTTAAGCCTGCAGGCTTAGTAATGTAATCCGAATACTGGTCAGCCCGGCCGGGGATTTAGAAATGGAGGATAGCCCACCTTGATCTAGAAAACGGCCTTTCTACCTTCACCTAACCCTGAAAACTCCAAATCCAACCAAACATAGTTTGAAAGGGATTTCACTGCTTATTCTTCAAAAGAATCTTCCAGTTTCATTTTGGGTAGGTTTTGTCCACTGTCTAGTATGGCGCTAACGGGCGTCCTTTGGAACAGATGGGAGAAAGAACTACGTTCATTTAATTTCATTATTTTGCTTTGTTTTCAGTGGGCCTAAGCGCAAACGAATTTTCTGTCTTTCCACACTAGAACGCGGAGAGCGCCATCTACTTTATGTCGAAGATGTGCGCCTTCTGACAGACTCTTAGGAAACTTAGGGCGGAAGAAGCCCGCTAGAAAGTAGATGAAGCCACTTGCACATAACATACTTTACATATTTTTCGCCTCATCGGCACTATACATTGGTAAATCGGCAACAGTAGCTGTAAAGGACCCGTCTAACAAATAGGGAAGGGATTATATTTATACTCCGTCTTTTTCTTTTTGAGTGTATGATGGGTTACAAATAAATTATTATTATTATCATTGCTGCTTCACTCTGCTTCTCTTATCATTTCGTCTATTATCGTTTATGAGATTTCGAACTTTCTAGGTCATTTTACCCAGTCTATTAGCACAACGCTCTTCCTTGTTTCGTTTTTGACTCTTCGCGAGGCGGATCATGCTCCCGCTTCGTCCGAGGATCCCATTGGTCAGCAATTCCTGTTAGGCCAGCTTTTCCGTGTCTCGTCAAAACTGGGGGCAACTGAGGCTGAAAACCGACGAGATGGGTTTGTAATCTCCTCGTATTTTCAAAAGAATCACCTATGCTAGAATACTGGAACATAAATTTTACCTACTGCCACTTGTACCTTGGAGGCACATCTGACGGTGAAGTTTTGAATATTCGCATTTATCACAAATATGATCGCGAACACAGACAGATCTTCGATGGGGTAATCGAGGGGTCGAAAACTCCGTTTCCGAATGTATTCTCAGACAAAATAAATTTTGAACAATATCGGAGTTTGGCTTGAAAATGTAACCTATTCATTCACACCTCCTACTTCGTTTTCGCCAAATATAATCAACTATTCCTGACTGCAGTGAGAGCCATTTTTGCTTTATTCAGGAAATTTCGCTGCATTTGGTGAGACAAATGTTTTCACCAAATTCTGATAAAAGGCTCTGGAAATTAGTTTCATCATACCACTATACGCCCTGGTATTTTTTGTCTTCTAATATTCACTCTCTGGTTGGGACAATCACCGGTTATCTCCATTTTCGGTAAACTAACAACGGCGTTTATAATGAGTATGATTCCAGACACATCTGTTCTACCCATAAATGTTCTCATCTTGGCTCATATTCAATAGTCACGAAGTAAAAAGAAACAAAAATACTAAAACAAAATTGGACTAGATGTATCATTATCTGATACAAATGTGAGTGAGGCCGATTCGCCGCGAGGTCAAAGATTAACGCCCTCAGCTAGCCTCTGGCCCCTCATATTCCCTTCATTCTATTCAGGATCTTTCCTACCTTCAACACTAATTCAGCCTACTTCTGTAATCGCTCCACCCATTCTTAAAAGTTCATTTGACCTTCGTAACGAAACCTCACTGATTTCCGCCTTGCCTTGTTTCGTCACCCAGGGGCGTCGCAAGGGGGGGTGCAGCCCCCCCCCCCACATTTTTGAGATTTGGTAAAATTTTGGGCCGGAGGCCCAAACTTTTACTAAAATTGTTCGGTATTTTTTCGATAGCAGAACTATTCGGTATATTTATGGGTATTCGGTAGTTTTACAGAATCACAAAAGGGCTATCGGTACAAATCTATTCGGTATAACGATCGAGATCCGGTATAATTGCCAGTATTCGGCAGTTATTACGTATTCGGTGAGGGAAAATACTGAAATTATTCGGTAATTTTTCCATGTCAGAACTATTCGGTATATTATGGAGATCCGGTAGTCCCAAATAAGCTATCGCTCCATCGGTTTTGTGATTGGGATTCGGTAATTTATTCGGCATAATTTCCAGGATTCGGTACTTTTACCACGAATCCCGACTTTTGTTCCAGTTTCGACGATCTTTCGATACCAAAACAATCCGGTATAATAACTGGGGTACGGTATTTCTAATATACCGAAACATGTATCCCGAACATGCTATCGGTCTAGGCTTATTCGGTATAATAGCTGGGATTCAGTAATTTATAGGGAACTATTGCCAGGATTGGGGAGTTGCCACCAACCTGGAAACTCAGAAGAGGTCGAGTGAAGCACTGGTTGCAAACAAAAGGACTGATCTATGATTTCATCAATAGTCCTTACTTTTATCTTGGATCCCAAAAAGAAGATCTAATCATTAATGTTTCGAAAATTCCGCCTGCGGCGCTTTTGGTAATTATCTCTGTCTTGTGGAAGGGCGCGTCATTTGACTGGGGTTCTAAGCCACTTTTAGGATTGGGATTTCGAAACATTCAAAGCTAGAATCTGGACGGATATAGTTAAATTTGGCAGGAAAAAGCCAACTGAAACAAAACCTCGCCTGCGGCGCTCACTTTATGTGATCACGGGTAGTGTTGACTAGACTACAGTAGCTGCTGTTGCCGGAATGTCGATCCATCCGGTTTTTGGACCTAGAGTCTCGGTATTGAATCCGCGGTAAATGGTATAAACTGTTAGAGAGTCAGTTAAATTTTAGCCTACAGGAAAAAAGTGTATTTCGAAAATTTTCGCCGGCGGCGCTCGATTTCATTTTCTCTTGGGTAGAATAGATAGAAGCTATTACTGCAAACGTGCCCGGCAATATATTCGCCAAGTGGGTTTCGCCAAAATGCCGCCTTAATAGTTGGATAATTGTCTTTCATGCTGCCCTTTAATGTTACTGTTCCTACTTAATCCTTTCTTGTTCCATAATTTAAAGCTCGAATTCTGAGTTCCCAGGATTCGGTAAAATTTTTGAGGGATTCGGTAAAATT
The DNA here is from genome assembly GCA_023053555.1 of Branchinecta lindahli. Classification (NCBI taxonomy): domain Eukaryota; kingdom Metazoa; phylum Arthropoda; class Branchiopoda; order Anostraca; family Branchinectidae; genus Branchinecta; species Branchinecta lindahli. Next base: position 7,580,232 of record JAKZAO010000001.1, read on the forward strand.
TTGGCTCTGCACCCCCACCGAAAATGCACTTGCGACGCCCCTGTCGTCACCTTCAAGGTGTATCTTGCTGTCGACGGTTATTTGCGACAAGTTTATTCGTCAGAAAAAAATGGTTATGTCAGTTTTTCCCTATTTCTGCTCGAAGTTAAGGGGCACGGAAAAGTCCTCGCACTATTTACTGTTTATTTTCCAGTGTTCAAAACTCTCCGAATACTGTCGATTCAAGCTCGGCTTTTAACAAATTCTTCACGCCTTTGGCTGTTCTAAGTCTTTTTCAAGATCCCATTTACTTCAAGATCCAAGCTGGGCAAACATTCAGATAACCGATTTTACGCATATTCAAAATGTGGGTTCAGAATGTAACATGTGAAACTTGGGACTCAGGATTTAATAATTAATACATGCAGTTAGTACAGTTGCGGAAGTAGGTTGCGTCGGCATTATAGGTACGACGGATCCCTTGAAACAGCTAAAGCCGTGGGCAGTTTGGTGAAAGCAGAGCCTAGTCTTATAATATTCAACTATTTCAAGATACGGTACAATAAACAGTAAATAGTGCGAGTGGTCCTGATTTCCTGAAGTAATCTTTGCCTTTATTCCCTAATAAAGTAGCCCTCGAATTCGACAGCTGTGGAAATTATGTGTCACCAAGGTGTCACTCAGTACCGTTCTCCTAAATGCTAATCCAGAAACCCGAAAACAACAGGAAGATTATTGATTGATTAAAATCTGTTGAGGAAAAAAACAAAACAGCTGTATGGCTTGAGCTTACTTTGTGTTTGCGACATCGATTCTAAAAATAAAATAAAAATAAGTCAGGATTGTTGACACAGAGGCAGTCTCAGTATGCTAAATTAGGTCACTGCGTGTCTCCGTAAAAAAGGTGTATTCTCGCCGTTCCCTGAGGACTTCACTTGAGGAGTCCCCGCGATTTTGTTTGTCCCAGGGACTCAATCCCCGTATTCTCGCGAGTCCCCACGGACGGAGACTGCTCCGATTATCATCACCATCATCAAGAAGGACTCCCTTTCAGATTCGGAGGGGAATCAGTTTTTGCTGGTGTTGGTGAAATGTAAAATTAATTAAAAACAACAAGAGTAAAAAACCAAAAATAAGCTGGATCCAGACTTATTTTTTCATCTGTATAATAATAATAATAATAATAATCTGTATTCAAAGCCAGAGGCCATATACATGAACAAGTTGTGCACTAATTAAGCAACTAAATTAAACAAAATATAACTAAAATTCAACTTCTATTCTCACGAAACTTCGCTCCTTCTTCGAGAAATCTGCACACTTTGCATATTACCTGTGCCGATGTACACTCCAAGATGTCTGGAAGCCGCAAATTCCACCCAAGCAAAGACACCCTTAAATCAGAAAGCTCATGACACTTCAGCAAAAAGTGCTCCAAGTCATCATTCCCTACATTACATAGAGGGCAAGTTGTCACTACACTCGGTTCTCCATTTTTTCTTTTTAAGAATTTATTTTTTCGATGTACTGGTAGGCAATTCGCTCTCAACTGAATCCAATATCTGAGGTACTTATTAGGCAAATTTAATTTAAAATAATACTCAGCTCCAAATATAGATTTCACGGATTTATATGACACTAGCGATTCTGACCTTTCAACCACGCCCCGCCATTGCTGGATCTCCTGGTCCTGCAAAATCTCAGTCACCTTCTTAATGATTCCGCTGTGATCCGTTGTTGGTCCAAGGCCATCATTCCACACAAATGATAGTCCTACTTCATCCAGTAGTGCTTTAATCTGGAACGGCCAAGTTTTTTTCTTACCCATTTTAAGAAGCTCTTTTTTTCGAACAAAATCCATTTTGGAAGCATTTCCCGTGTTCTGGCTGTTTTATATACGCGGAGTCAGCGTGGGGTGACTCCCTCTATTCTCGCCGTTCCCTTCGATTCCCCGAGGAGTCCTCGGGGAACGGCGAGAATACGCCTATAAACGGACTGACTGTTAGGTCCTCGTCTAGTACTTTTAAGAAGAGGATGTAAAGAATTGCTAATGTAAAGACTATTATTTTTTTAGTAAGAAGAAAATCATCGCTGTTTTAAAAAGCTGTCATGCTACTTGTAAACCGTTTGATCGAGTTTAGTATAATCACGAAGTAAAAACGTAAAAGCCAGACTTCACCTTCCAGATTTTTCTAATGCTTTCCATGTATCCGTTTTCGTCGAGATGGATCAGAAAGGTGAAGCCAGGTGAAAAATATGCTGGACACCTTTGAAGTCGGAAGTCTGGAAGGTGCCATAGAGGCAATACATTCAAGAGACACGATAAATATTCAAATGTTGGAGGAAAGGGGAGGTGATGATGATGATAAATTAGTTCCCATTTTATGACAAAAAACTCTTCTTTAATGGAGTATGAAAAGAAGAAAAAGGAAAAAAGAAAAAGAGGGAAAAAACCGTAGATCTACATTAGCTAAATGCATAAAACACAAAAACTAAATTACAACGTAGCAGGATATAAATTGTGGCTAGGGTCCAAGCCCGCCGCAAACCGATGACGCCAGTCTTTTATCTGCTGATTTGGGTCTAGAAGACCGTTTTTGTCGCAGCATGGGTGTTTCTGATCCAGAGTGGCAATGTCAGTAGAACTTAGCATGCTTAAAATAAATAGATCGGATACGCTTCTCATCAGTCGTTGTAAATAAGGACCAAAAAATTGATAGTGCCAGAAGATGGGGGTTTACAAAAATTTAATAGAGGCGGGCTAGGACCTGGTGGTTATTCTTCGATGTGCACGGTATAAGTACTCGATCTCGATGTGTTTTAGGTGTTATAAGTGAAAGTGATTGACCGTTGTGATTAGGAAGCAAAAATATTTGAGTTTTGACGGGGACATATAGAAACTCATGGGGTATTTTGTTGTAAAGTCCGGTCTTCACCTCCCGGAACTTCCGGAATCTGGGCTTCCAGGTTATTCTTCGACGTCTTCTGTAAATTGCATCTGGAATATGAACCGGTCCGAAAGTATATCAACATAATCCGGAGAAAAGGGGCTTTTGAGCTTCCAGATTTCCTGAATTTTTAAGTATCGCAGAAGAAATTCAAAAAAATTCTCGGAAAATCTGGGAAACCAGATTCCGGAAGGTGAAGACTTAACTTAAGGCAAAAATGGTGGTCCAGTGTGAAAAGCACCAAAGCCAACGTGATCACGCTTTATCCTTGGAGAAGCCAGCCTGACATTTGAGCAAAATGGTACCGTTCCTTGTATGAAGCTAGCCAAGTTCCTTGCGTGTGGCACGATCCTTGCGTGGGACCAGACATCTTGGCTCTCTTCCTTACGTCTCCCATATTGATATATCTTCCTTCATTATGCCTTCGTCATTCCCAGCCTGTATCCTAGTTACCAAATCGGTAACCACATACTTAAATAATGATTAATTGGATAAGGTGTATTCCGTATGTGGGGATGGTTCGATGTGGATGATGTGGTTGGCAAGATAAGAGATTGTATCGTCGGTTGGCTTTCGTAAAAGGGAGTCGAGGAGTCTCCATGTGTAAGCATGGTGATGTGGAGACTTGGTCGTTCTGTTAATCTAAAAAACGTGCAAAGAACGAAAAAAACTGCTTCTTAAGTAACGCTAGAATGAGGTTACAAGTTCATATCTAACAAGACCAAAGGTTTCGACGGGATCCCAAAAATTTAATATTTGACCCAGAAAACTATAGGTCTTGTCTTCGCCAGGATAATCATCTGAGAAAATCAAGTTCAGATATACCTGTATAAGCCATATCTATTTTGACGATACTGATCGAAACTTCCTGCTTTACTTCTGCCAAATTTCCGGTTTCGGCCGAATTCCGAGCGAACTACTTGTCCAGCCAAAAAAAGATAGTTCAGAAACGAATTCGGCGTATCTCCTTATCCCTATAAAGAACATCTAATCAACTTCAAATAAAACTTTAACTTGGAAAAAAATCCGGTTTTAACCGGATTCCGGACGAACTATATGTCCGGGTAAAAAATGATTGTCATATACAGATTCAGCGTCTCTTCTTACCTTTAAATCTGTCATCTAATCAAGTTCAAATAAAATTTTTACTTTTAACAAATTTTCCGGTTTCGGCCGGATTCTGGGCGAACTGCTTGTCTGGCGAGAAAATGGTTTTCACCACCGTGTTCAGCATGTCTTCTTACCCCTGAAATGAACATCTAATCAACTTCAAATAAAACTTTTGCCTTTAACAAATTTTCCGGTTTCGGCCGGATTCCTGGCTAACTAGTTGTCCGGCGAGAAATGATTTTCAACATCGTGTTCAGCATGTCTTCTTACCCCATAATCGACTATCACATTAGCTGTTTCAAAATATTTTGTTTGCCCCTTAATTTGAACCCCCTCCCCCACCCCTAAATGTAGGGCTACAGAGCCCATCTACGAACTCGACACTCTTGACCCAAAAATCCTCACACCAAGTTTCATCAAAATATCTCATTGCCTTCGAGAGTTGTGCTTACAGACAGACGGACGGACTGACGGACAACTTTTGCGATGTCATAGGTATCCGTCAGTCGTCACTAACTTTTTGGGATCCCAAAAATGACAAATGTGCGATGGCTTAATCGTTCGAAATTAGCACTGAGCAAGGGGTAAGAGACTTATAAAACCAGAAGTTTCGATGATATCCCAAGTAGGAAATGGGTCTTACATTTTCAGACCTATTTGTTAATTCCTTTTCTGTCTTTTGTTTTCCGAATTTCCGGTTCGCCAGAATCCGTCGGTAAGATCAGCCAAGCAGGAAAGCATGGTAGATACATCGATTCAACATGTCGGCCTGCCCCACTGCCGGTACTCTAAATCGCGTTCTCAAGCATTTATAAGTCTTACCACAATTCAGGATTTTACCGGATTCCGGTCGAATAATTGGTCCAGCAGGAAAAAAAGCAAAATATCCCGATCCAGCGTGTTTTTTACGCCTGTTTCGACACTCCAACCGATATCAGAGAAAACTATTGTTAGAAAAATATTTAGGAAATTTCGCCGAATCCTCGAATCCTCAAGGCCGGAATACATTTTTCTATTTTCTCCAAAATATCGTGCCAGGGGCTAGTCGCGCCAATTACGTCACATAGGTCATAGTTACCACAGTTACTGTGCTCCCGAGCGTGGCAAGCAAATAGTTACCATTAGTTACTATTTCGAACAGTCAGCTTATTTCAAGAGGTTGGAGCGAAAACAGTAACTAGACCTCCGTTGCCTGTGCAACGGGAAGTGTTGCAGCAACTGTGCCCTGTTCCTTAGGGCACAGTTGCGGAGCAACACGTGCAACTATGCCCTACGGGACACAGTTGCGGAGCAACAGTCTCCATTATGTCCTTCAGAGGACATTTTTCTAATGCGGCTTCGATTGTTATCTTGAAGCATCTTTGATATGGTTTTATTTCGAGCTCCTGCTAAACTGAGTTTGGTAAAATGTTTAGCTGGTCCAGAAATAAAAGAGAATAACACAATGCTCCGAGGACATGACAAAACTTCTAAATAGAAAACCTACAGAAGGAATTTTATATCCGGAAAACTATTGCAAGTTCCAGTCTTATGGGATCGAGATCTGTCGAACCGCGTTGGAAAAAAAATTCTAGCTGGCCCAGAACCGAAGTTACCTCTAGAACGTCGAAACTTCGGAAATTATTTCTAAGAGAACGAAGCAACTTGGTATAAAGAACACTTCACTTCTTCTTGCATAACTTTCATAGCACTACTCGATAAAAATAAAATAGACATCAAAATCGAAAATTTAAGAAAATTCCAAAAAATCGGAACGAGATGGACTTTTCCGGAATTATTTCCGGGAAATCTGTAAGAGCTACGGAATTTCATGCTTCAGTCCTCGAAAAGATCAATAAAAGTTCTATATGAGTTCATAATTATTTTATCTCTAAAACGTTTACTTCCAAAACTAGGGCCGTCTTAACTTGACGCCAATCCGAAGTATTATGTTTCGAGACGCACATTTCGGGAATTATTTCCGGGAAATATGAAAGAGATACGGAAATAACGTCTTATAGTTTTCTGCTTAACTTTTGATGGTCTAAGCTAGGAAAATATAAAACAAACCAAATTCACCAAAAAATTTAAATTGCCCAGAGGGCATGACAAAACTTCCAAATAGAAAAACCCAAAGAAGGAATTTTATTTCGGAGAAACTATTGTAAGCTCCAGTTGTTAGGAGATCGAGAACTGTCGAACCGCGTTGGAAAAAAAATTCTAGCTGGTCCAGGACAGAAGTTACCTCTAGAACGTCGAAACTTCGGAAATTATTTCTTAGAGAACGAAGCAACTTGGTATATAGAACACTTCACTTCTTCTTGCATACTTTTCATAGCACTACTCGATAAAAATATAAGAAACATCAAAATCGAAAATTTGAGAAAATTCCAAAAAAAATCGGAACGAGATGGACTTTTCCGGAATTATTTCCGGGAAATCTGTAAGAGCTACGGAATTTTGTGCTCCGGTTCTCGAAGAGACAAATGAAAGTTCTACATGAGTTCAGCATAACTGTATTTCTAACAAGTTTATTTCCGAAGCTAGGGTCGTCTTAACTTGACGCCAAACATCGAACGCAGAGTTTCTAAGAAAAAAACGGTTTTATTTTTTTTTCTGGAAAACTGTTTGAAATTTTAGCAACTTCTCTGGAACTTTTTTACTCTGTTTCACGTTTCCCTTCCCTCTGAAAAATCTCAAATTTTTAACTCTTACCACTTCGGAGCTACAGGTCGCTGATCACGGTGAAAAACAAAAAAACAAAAAAAACTACGAAAGCAGTAGTGTTGCTCCGCAACATAACTAATAGTTACTATTGTTAGAAGGGTGGAACACGTTCAGGGGTCGGAGAACCACTTCATATTTAAAAATAGATTGAAAAATAGTGATAATTAGGTAATTTTGGAATATTTCTTTGGTAGTTTATATTAAGGTGTATGTTATTGTCATTATTATCAGTGATTATGGGTTGGGTTGGGGGTAAAGAAAAAGAAAAGTAAAGGTTAAGATGATAAATGTGTGTTACGTTTGTCGGAAGTGAATGAAAACTGTAGGCTACACTCCCACAAAATACACGGTTGTGCCCTGCAGGGGGATCTTGTTTTATTGAATGAATGATATACGGTAAATGACATGAATTTAAAATTTAACTGAACTGAATTGTCTAAGCTATCATGTTCCTTCTGATCAGCTGAATTATTCATGAGTGAGCGGAATCGTAGTCATAAAGGTTTGATTCAGTAGTTTTTACAATAATCATTTCTCTCCGATTTTCTTCCACATCATTTCACTCCTTTGATGTTCATATTGTCACACGAGTCCACTGAGAGCCGTGGCAATAACACCCGTAACGACCTAGGAAATGTGCCGTTTTAGCTTCATGTCTCTATCGCACACTTTATGATCGTTTTATGCGATTTTTCACGCTGGTTCTTGATGGGGCACGTCCAGGCTTTCAACCGAACGGTCATCCCGGGAATCTAGTTTTCGGAAGGATTTTCGCCCGCAGGCGAGTTCAGATTTTCTCGGTGTCGAATGGCAAACTTTTGAATGGAATCTTCCTCCCTAATTGCTGAGAGTTCGGTAGTTTCAGTTCCGGCAGTATTGTTTCAAGTGTTTTAATTTTGTCACCTCCGTACAAGATAACTGTGAATGGAGGGCAAGCCCCTCCTGTAGTGTATGATGGACGTACCAAGGTTGAATACTATGCAGTTGTATCATAGTGAATAAATCTAGATTGAAAAATAAAGTCTGAATATAAAAAATAGCTGGAGACCAAGGTCGAATAACAAAACCCGGTACAGCTATGATAACATACCTAGTTGACATATCACGATAATTTCATGACTTACCATTAACGCGCACCTTCCCCACAAACTCACGGATACTTCGCAAAGATTCGACAGAAAACGCACACAGTAAAAAGCCACCGTGAGAGCAAGGGTAACCGATGGCCAGCCAGTTATAGGGCAAAACACAACAAAACAGTATAACAATATCAGCATAAGAAGAAAACGACCAAAGGTTACGATGGGAAACGCTGGGAAATCCAGACAATCGGATCTTTTGCTTTATCGAAAGTCTTCAGGCCTATTTAAGTGAATAAGTGATGGGATCGATCCGGTTTGTAAAAAAAAAGTCTACCAGTTCTATGAGTTCATGGTAACAGCAAATCGTGTTTGTTGCCGATAAACGGCTTCGTTGAATAAAAGACGAGATATCCAAGGAAACAAAAAACGATTCAACTGAACCATATTTCGGATCACGGAAAGGGATAGTTAATATCTGATTATGGATGATTCGTGACTGTGGGAAGCTAGGTTGCCTACGTCATGGATTGACGCGTCACACGGGTGTTTGTCCAGCAGTTGCTCAGCGCAACCTTTTCCCGACGTTTCTATGATGAAGCCCGGAGTCGCTGCTTCCCCTGTAGAAGCCGGACCAATTCATTTGGGCCCGATCTCTGGAGTAGGTTGGTCCTATTTTCTGTTGGGAAGCCCTAGATCTCCATCGGTGAAAATATGGAATATGTAGATTCAGTTCAAGAACTGAACATTGCGAGTATAGAGCTCAGTTGTTAAGGATGTTCAGTATGTATACACAACGACGTTTGCGACTGCAGCAGCAACACGCTGCCGAGCATATGGAGTACTTGGGACACGATCGGTTTAATTACAAGAACCCTAGTGTGAATTATGATAAACCGGCGAGGAAGATTAGACCGAAGAAGGTCCAGGCTCGGGTGGAGAAAGAGGCCCCAGATGACCCGATTATTATAGTGACTGAAGCGTCATCTAACTCGGAGGTGTTCTCAGAAATGTTGGCGTGTATGGGACCCAGGAGTGAAGACGATATTGAAAGAAGTCGGAGTCCGACGAAGCAGTACATGATCAGAAGGTCAAAGTCGGCGTACAATCGGTTGGTCTGGTTTTGGAACTTTTTTTTCAGTCTCTTCTGCAGTTCTGCGTATGACAGTCTGATCGTACTTTTTGTATTGCTTATTTGTTCGTGCCAAGATATCTGTATTTTTGCTCTTGTCGCTTGTCCTATCATGGATCTAAATAGTATAGGCCACAAAGGTCCTTTCAAAGGACATGCACAAATTTATGTTACGCTTCCATAGTCCCTATCATTCGGACCCACCTCTTCGGACCAACGTCTTCAACGGAAAAGTTCGTAAAATAGTGGAATTTTGATTTTTTCTGTCTTTCCATCGAAGAACTAGACATTAAACGGATGTTACTGATGGCGAGACTGATGTTATTTCCCGTTTCTACCATGGGTTCGACACATCTTGATTTAAGTGTGTGTGTCTCAGGTAGTTGGAGGCTTTATGCTTTCCACCTATTTCGCTTCTACTTTTTTTGTGTGTATAATAATAATAACCTTTAATTTCCTTCATATCTCGTACAGTTCACTCGCTAGCTTAGGATCGTCATACAGTGAACAACTAGTAGCCTAGCCTACTATAATAACAAAATATAAAACATTTTGATAGTAAATTTTGAAGATACACAGTTTGCTGTTAATAAACACAATTTACCTTGTTAACTACAGCATAGTAGAGTAAGGCACGAAGAACTTGAGGTGCCTGTCAGCTTAGTGTGTGTTTGGGTGAACAGGGTTTGGTACTTCATAGTCCGGTAAAATAGCTCTGTGAAGATCTGAGGTCAGGCACTTACGGCAGAGGTCCATATTCAGTTTGTGTCGTCTATCAGAGAGAGTAGAGAGATCAAGCTTGGCCGTCATACGAAGGGAAACGAATAGTAAATTGAGATGTATTTAGCAAGCCGAAGTTTGCTGTACTTTGAAATAAATAATAACAATAAAAGGCCCTCATTCCTAGTATTTCTCTTAAAAGTAATTTTTCTCGCAGAACTGAGAGCTACGTAGAAAAATCTGGGACCATCCGGAACGACGGTGCTGGATTTCGGAAAAGGGGTTCCGAAGAAGAGAACAAAATCCGGGGAATTTCGGCAAGAGCTGTACACGAATACGTTGAAGCCACGGGTCGATACGTGATCATCGAGCAGCTTGAAGATCTTGGTGAGTTAATTATCTATCTTCCCTTTTTGAGTTACCCGAATTGTCATTATGTAAACCGAAAATTGCGGCCGGGAAACAATTTAGCTACCGATCATAAATTATCCGATGTGAGCTGGTTCTTCTATAAAAATAAAACAAGAGCTGGAAGCTCATATGGCACTTGCAAGGCTGGGTCAGAGAATGAAAGTAGGAATTCGTCAATTTGTGGGTTTGTTGTGATCATTTGTAATCAAAACTCTTGAAGTAAAAAACATGACGAACTCATCGGGAGCACGAAAATGTATATTTTGCTCAAAAGTATTGTTTGTACTTTAAGGAAATCACTTGTTAGGGATCATAGGGATCACGAAAATGTGTATTTTGCTAAAAAGTATTTTTTGTACGTTGTGGTTGCGATTAGTACTTTATAAGGAATTATTAAGGAATTCAGTTGTAAGCAAAACCCTTGAGGCAAAAATGATCATGGGCTCATAGGGATCACGAACATGTATATTTTGCTTTAAAATATTTGTTTGTACTTTGCGGTTAGCATTAGTACTTTAAGGGATGGTCGGATCAGGGAACTGACTATTTCTAAGCCAATCATGTCAAGTCTCTAATTTTCAAGCCAAGTTTTATCGTCATAGCACGTCTGGAAGTACCTTAACTTGCGATCATCGGAAGTCCGGACCCCCTCCCTCTAACTCCCCCACAGTGCCCGAATCTTGTCCGGTTGTGTCACTTACGTACATAGGGCTTGTGCTTGTTCTTTCCACCAAGTTTCATTCCGATCGCTTCACTCCAAGCGTGTCACAAGTTTTCCGGTTCCCTCCTCCGACCCCCCCCCCCCCACCTTCATCGGATCTGGTCCTGACTTGAAACTGGGCATTCGAGACAAGTGATCTTTCTACGTATCAAGTTTCATTATGGTCCGATCACCCGTTCGGAAGTTATATATACCTCAAGATTCCGGATTCCCCCTCCCGTCACTCCCCCCACGATGGTCGGATCGGGAAGTTAACTATTTCCAGGTTAATCCGGTCGAGTCCCTGATTTGCCTGCCAAATTTCATTGTCCTAGCACACCTGGAAGTAACTTAACTCCGTATCACCGGAATTCCGGACCCCCCCTCCAACTCCCCCCACAGTGCACGAATCCGGTCCGGGTCTGTCAATGACGTACCTAGGGTATGTGCTTGTTCCTCTCACCAAGTTTCATCCCGATCGCTCCAGTCTAAGCGTGTCACATGATTTCCGGTTCCCCCCTCCGACTCCCACCCCCACATTAATCGGATTCGATCCGGACCTGAATTGGGACATCTGAGAAATGACGTCTTTCCAAATATCAAGTTTCATTAAGATCCGATCACCCGTTTGAAAGTTATGCATGCCCCTAAATTCCGGATTCCGGCTCCCCTCCCTCCCCCCATGATGGTCGGATCGGGGAAGTGACTATTTCTAAATTAGTTTGGTCGGGTCCCTGATATGCCTGCCAAGTTTCATCGTCCTAGCACATCTGGAAGTACCCTAACTCGCGATCACCGGACTGACCGACCGACAGACCGACCGACCGACCGACGGAAAAGTGATCGGTATATGGCACTTGGCCGGAAGGCAAGTGCCATAAAAAGAGACATTCGTCAGACTGTTCGTATGTGTACGGGAACCTAAAGAAAGTTTTGCTTTGCTTCAGGTCAGTTTGTCAACAGTGTGGCGATTTTTTTTTCGCTCGTATTACATGCATGACATGTCTTGGGGCTCTTGATGAATAAATTCGTTCATTCATGGAGGCTATTCTGAAATGTAACTGTAATATTGACAAGCTTGTGTAATATTGACAAACGCGTGAAAGTATAAGCGAATAAATTACAGTTCTGTTCTGTTCTATTCATGTTATAGGAAGGTAATTAAAATTCCAGTTCGGAAGAACAAGTCATCGTTACAAAATTACAGAGCGCAAATCCGATAATCTAGAACAAATTTTCAAGCGGGACTTCGAAAATCTCAACCTTTTGGGACCTTTGATCTCTGCTTTCTGACTGAAACTCAAAGAAGTGGTCCTGTCGTTAGTGCCAAATTAAAGAGCGTAGCGAAAGTTGGAAAATCCATGCAAAAAATGATGTAATATTTCATCCTTTGGGATCTGTAATCCTGAAGTTCGAGTCCTTGACAGTCGGAAAATTTCCAGACCTTGTTTTCTTTTTCTCCGAGTTCGGGGAAGATACATCAAAGGACCATTGACAGAAAGCTTGTATAGTTTCGGCTAATTGGTTTCGGTGCTGTTGTTACCATAGAGACGTTAAAGAAACTGTAACGAATTTAACTCTAGAAACAATGGAAAAGGTCAAGCACCCTTTAGGAAGACTTTGATTTGTTTTCCTGAAAACAGCTTTTACTTGTGTGCCCGTGGGATTGCAGACTTCACCTATATCGTGACGTGGGGGGCTCACCAAACTGGTTGCAGGTCTTAAAACTATTTGAAAATTGTGAAATTATTTATTCAGAATTGATCAGTTATTTTAAAGTATTACCCAGAACAAATAACCCAATATAACCTCCGTCTTTGGTGCCATGCAGCGACTATGGATACCCCGACAAAACTGATCGGAGCTAGAGGTATTTCCTGTGAGCTTTGAGTTGATACCCATCTACTTTCCTCTTCGCCGCTGCGCATACCAGATGAAAAGCTGTAGGAGGCCTGCAGGCTGTAGGGTGTCTCCAACCGGTCAGATTCTGGAAATCATAATAATGTTACAATTAGACAAATATTGTCTGCGAGAATCGTGTCGAGATATAATAATGTTATATTAAAAGTATAAATGCAATTGTTTTTCTCAAGGGCATCAGGATATAGTTGCAGGCTTACGGGGTTCAGCCAAGACCGAAAATATACAACAGTCGATCGTCTGGGTTAGAAAGATCAACAATTATCTATCTTTGTGATCCCATGGTAACCTTTGTCCTTGTTAATACATTAGTAAAGTTCAACCGAATTGGGCTGCGATACAAGACCCGATGAAAATGCGTTATTTGACCGGTTTTCATCTAATTAAATGCTTCTTGCAGATTCGTGGTACCTCTAAATGCTTGTACCTCTATGCTTGAAATGTTTAGCAGCTCCAAATTTAAAATATTTAAAATATTGCCGCGATCACATGCAGTAGCGGGCTTCTTTGTCAGAAGTAACCTCGCAAGTTGAAATTGAACATTTCCTGAGCTTTGCTTCGTTAGCTATTCAGATGCACGGTTTTGTCGAAATTCACATTTCCCGTGTCGGCGGGAGGGGGGCTTTGTCTTGGTGACACGTATTTCGCTATCAGGAATTTTGTCCGAAGACCTGATGGTACTGTCATTGGCAGTGGCAGCAACACGCTGAAGGATTGAAGTCAGTCGTGCTGTTGTCGAGGGTACTTTCGTGTTTGAACTATAACGGCTGCCAGCCCAAGATCAAATCCTTGTTTGGGCTATTGGTTTCTCGCTGAAATCGATGCTGGTCATCGGTAAGGCTGGCCATTGAATCCCCAGTCGGACTTGGAGAAATGTGTGGGAAAGTTCGGGAGCGGCGGACCCACAGCCACGCACCTGGCTATTGTATCACTACCGTCTCGTTCAAACTGGTGTAATGAACTGTATAAAACAGCTCGCCGTACTGAGCTGGACGTGACGGGCGTGATTAAGAAAATAGAAAACAATTCCGTTTTCTCATATTTCTATCAAATCAAATCGCCGCCTGCTTGGGTTGCTCTGGCTAGCTAAGAAACGATGACTCGGAAATTTCCGTATGCATTCTAAAGACGAACAAATCCTTATTCGTTTCTTCCACTCCAGCAACAGCCTGACGAGGACCCTTGCTAAAAAGGGCCGAGATATCGCGGACGAACATCGTAGCTGATATTCCGTTGTACTCATTGTTCAATTTATGTTTCCCAGTCAGACTCAAGGAGTATTATCCTTATTATCCTTATGCAAAATATTACACCAGTTTGAATAGTGCTTAAATCAGCACTTAAAATAGGTGCTTAAATCAACAAATCACCGTGTGTGCCCCGTAGGCACACGAACGCATCTTAAAGGAGTTGCATCGTAAGCGTTCTAGCACTTGCAACGTCTAGTTCAAGTAATATTGGATAACGTTGGCTACCGTGAGGATTTTGAAGAAACCACCCTTCTCGGCCCACATGGATCAAAGACTTTAATGTCTACATACTTTGAGTACTGGCCGGATTCCATCGTAAGTGTCTGCAAGAACAGATAAGCCAATAGAACCTCCGTCTTTGGTCCTATGCAGCGACTATGGATACCGCGTCAAAACTGAGCTGAGCTAGATGTACTTGCTGAGCTTTGAGTTGATACCCGTCTACTCCCCTCTTCGCCGCTGCGCATATCAGAGGAAAGAGTGCAGGAGGCGTTCTGACCCGCTCTGCAGCGCGTCACACATGACGTCACAATGATAGACAACCAAACGGCTATTACTTTGGGAGTTGCTTCTCCGGGGCTTTACTGCAATATACCTGTTTGTAGAGGTAACGAATTCTTGTGTTCCGCGTAGCGCCTACCCTCCGATCGTTTTCATCGCGCAGGGTATAGGGATCTGTTCTACTCCGCACGGTCGTATTACAGAGATGGAGAGATGGAGGTTCTCGTTCTTATTTGTTCTTGGTGTCTGGTTTACCGGCCCAACCATGCTCTGTAGTGAGGGGGCAACCCGGATGTCTTAGCATTCGTATGATTGTAGTGAGTTGGAAATCCGAAAATTTTTAAGCGCCGTGAACCGATCTGCTGTTTTGCGGTCCGAACTATATCCGACCACTGTTGAAAGAGTCCGAGCTCGCACTTCTTCTTAAGCAATTGTGTGGATATTTTATTAATTAGGAAATGCGGTTGCAAAAGCCTCGTCCGCGGAAATTCCTGTTTCGTTTGCTTTAATATTTAAGCAAATGAATTTTTGATTGAGTTTCTGTGCGGTTCCCTTGGCAATGTGTGTGCTAATTCTCTTACATGGATAACTGCTTTACGGTCAACGCCTCTCCACGTATTTACTTATTCGCTGCCATGTCTTCCGCGTTGAGCCGGCTGATGACACGGGATACACACAAAGGCAAATACCTTAGCCTCTTTTTTGTTGCACGCTGCATGATAATTGGCGTTTTTGCACTGCAGTGCTTCCGAGGAAGACGGCAGCGCTTCTCGAGAATCGCGGACTTCCTCACCGACCAAGTCCGTGCTGCAGCAGCGATGCAGCAGCACTATTGCAACAAAAACGAGGCTCTTAATAGCAGGAAGACAGGAAACTTCGCTGAAAGCGCGTTGTGGAAAATCGAGCAGCCCGCCACCTAACGTTGATAAATGTCTGCGTAAACAAACCAAATAACATGTGTTGTTTGATGATTTTTCCGTAGAACGATCGGTAAATGTCAACAGTGCGAATAGGTCATATAGGTCTGAAATACTACAGTCTAGTTACCCATCACTTAAATGAAAATCTATTACTTAGTTGCTCCGCTATCCATACAATCAGTTTTCATCGGATGAACCTTTTCTTTTGGATTTTTGAAACCTCTATTTGCTTTTACTTCTGTACTTAAAATGTTTAGCTACAACAAGCGTAAACGACTGCCGAAAAATATGTTATTTTGGGGGTCACATACAGTTGCGGACTTTCTTCAGAATTGAATATTTCCCGAGATTCGCTTTATTAGCCATTGAAATGTACGCTTTTGTTGAAATTCAAATACGCCTATTGTATGAACTTTGCCTTGTCAGGCATCATATTTTTAACGTTCTACAGCCCAGGATGGAAAAAAAATAATACCTTTGCAGAGACAATATGATTAAGTGTGTTTAGATCCAAGATAAAGATAAGCTGGCTTTTAAGTTAAACTTAACAAAAAACAACCGCCAATCAGAGCTGATTGCTGCGAACCGTGGGACTTCTGAGAGTTCCCTGTCGTTCCACTGCTAATTTCTTTGCACAAAGGTGAAAGAGAATAAAGGTTGTCATCCTTGCACCTACTGCACTAGTTTACTATCTCCCCCTACCCCATACGACCTAGTAAGTAATGCCTATGTGTCTAACTCGGGTATGGAAACAGGGTCCTGCGGGTTCCAAGAGGCACGTTTTGAAACAGTAAGTTTACGAGGAAGTTCGTAATGAAGGAATGGAAGGACCTCTGTTCCTCCGGGAAAAGATACATTTCGAACAAAACGGACACAAAATTGACACGCGAAGAAGATTCTTGTCACGAATTCATGTCAGCGTTTTCTAAAATCCCTGAACTTTGTTTATTTTGGCCAGTCAAGGAAGGTTTGAGGGGAGAGACATTACTCGAAAGCGAAAGGTTATGGAAAGGATTCCCCGAGCCGAAGCTGACCGCGAATCATGTTTCTTGGTCCTAATTCGATTTGTCAGCTGGGATTTTCTTTTCGGTGATTTTTCGTATCTTCTTTGCAAATGGCTGAAACTAAGAATACGAAAACAACAATAAATCGACAATTTTAGGAATTTTTCAGGAATTGCTAGAGGTAAAAGCTATTCCTGGTTTTTCATTTCATGACGCGGAAACTATTTTTGTGCATGATTGTGACGTTGACATTATGTCAACTCGTATGAGAGATTTTTCCGTTTTGTTTTTCTGATCCGTTTTGAAAGAGAACCGTTCATGAGACACTCAGACGCGCCTTTTGGGTTATCGGTCGATACCTCACCGACATACTATTCCGGGTTGGAATGGGCTAGGGGTGAAGCGGATTTTTTTTTGTAACTGTTAAAAACAAATTTCGTTCAAAAATTTTTTAGTTTTTATGGCACTTGCAGCTTCGCTCAAGTGCCATATACCGATCACTTTTCCGTCGGTCGGTCGGTCCGCTGATTGCGAGTTAGGGTACTTGCAGATGTGCTAGGACGATGAAACTTGGCAGGCATATCAGGGACCCAACCAAACTAACTTGCAAATAGTCACTTCCCCGATCCGACCACCGTGGAGGGAGTAGAGGGCTAGGGAATCCTGAGAATTTAGTGGTTTTTGTAAAACCCCTACCCCTTTCTTCACACTAGTAGCTCTTCGCGTGGTGTGACGTCACTCTTTTCATCGGATCATTCTGTTAACATCGAGGTCAAAGGGGTTTGTATATGTGGTTCAGTGCGGGGGAATTGGAAAATTGAGTGTTGTGTAACTTTCGAACGGGTGATCAGATTGGGATGAAACTTAATACCTGAACGAATGACATATCTCTGATGTCCCATTTGGGGAGTTGGGGGGGGGGGAAGACCGGAAATATCGAGAAACGGTTATAATGGAGGGGTCGGAGTAAAACTTGCTGGGAAGAACAATAATATGCTCCAGATAAATCGTTTACACGTTTGGACTGGACCCGGACACTTGGGGGGGGGGGAGGTGGAGGGGAGTTTCCCGGAATTCTGGTGATGACGATTTTTGGGATTTTCACGACGAAACTTGGGAGGCGTATCAGGGACCCGATCAAACTAACTTGTAAATAAAAGCGACTGTGGGGGGAGTTTGAGGGGCGGGTCCGGAATTCCAGTCATCGCGAGTTAAGGTACTTCCAGATGTGCTAGGACGATGAAATTTGGCTGGAATACTAGAAATTCCACAAGATTGGCTTAGAATTCGCCACTTTTCAAATCCGACCATTCCTTAAAGTACCAATCGTGACCGCAAATTAAGAAAAATACTTTGAAGCAAAATATGCATTTCCATGATCCCCATGAGCCCATTATCATTTTTGCCTCAAGGGTTTTGCTTACAAATGAAGTTCTAGCTCCCTTCAATTGTGCATCTTAACCGCAAGGACGAAAAGTACTTTTTATCAAACGATACATCTCAACCCATGATCATTTGTGCCACAAGGGTTTTGCAAAAAAAAAAAAAAATTTCTAGCACCGTTAAAGTGCGCATTTTACCCGCATTAGTGGGAAAAAATACTTTTGATCTTGACTTGACTTGACTTGACTTACTTTATTTACAACTAATTATAAAATAGACTATATAATCACACAACCGCCCGGGGAAGGCTCAAATAGCCTGATGATGGACGGCTGCAATCCTCTGACTCTCAACCTTCAACAAATTTCATTAAAAAAAAAAAAAAAAGAAAGAAAGAAAAGACAAAAACACCTTCACTCATTTAACCTTTAATACCAAAATCTGAAAAATAAAAAAAAGAAAATTATCTCCCCTCTCCCAATAAATGTTTTTTAAGTTTTACTTTAAATGACCCAATGTGTTCAGCCTCCCGAATGCCAGCTGGTATACCATTCCAAATAGCCGGAGCTAAATACCTAATGCCGAAACCTGCACGTGTGGTGTCTCGGTACTCAACAATAAAATTATCCGCCTCTCTAGTCGCATACCTGTGGAGTGAACGATTTACGCGAAAAAAATCGGTAAAAACTGCAGGACAAACATCATTCCAGCATCGATACGCAAAAACAGCAGCTTGATAATCGCGAATCTGGCCAATGTTAAGCACTCGTAATTTCTTGAAGCATGATGCGGTATCATTCACTTTTTCTACATAATTACCAAGAAGACGTACTGTTTTATTTTGTAGAATCTGCACTCTTTTAAAATTTGCGTAGAAATTACTAGACCAAAGGACACAACCATAAGAAATATAAGGCGCAACAATAGTATGATACAATAATAAAAGAACTGATAATGGTAAAACATGCTTTAATCGACGCAAAATTCCCAGACCTCTAGCAACTTTAGCTGCAACAAGATCACTATGGTTCTTCCAAGATAAATTGCAATCAAGCTGGAAGCCCAAATACCGCACTTCATGCACCTGATCATACGTATATATCAACGATCCCTAAGAGCCTGCTATCGTTTTTGCCTCAAGGGTCTTGCTTACAGATGAATTTCTAGTGCCTTTAAAGTGCGCATCATCACAGCCAAGTTCAACGATAAAACACTTTTTCTCTAGCTCCCTTGAAGTGCGCATCTGAACCGCACAATCGAAAATTACTTTTGATCAGATAATACACCTCAACCCATGCAAGTGCCATATGAGCTTACAGCTCTTGTTTGGGGTGGAGCTCATGTTATTTGGTTAAGTGTTTTTGTTTATGTTCTCTCTGCCGTTCTTTTATTTTTGTGGTACGGTTTATGTCGGTCAAATTATCTCTCTCTCTCTCTTTCATCATTGATTCTGCATATACCAATGGTCCGCTAACTTAGTCCCACCTACACATTTTCCCATTTTTCGGTTTAATGACCTCCCCCCCCCCCTACACACACACACTAAGCTTTTTCTATATGTGTTTGACAAAGCGCATTTAACGTTCTAAGCCGTGTCGAGTACTTCCAAAGTTTATACCCAAGTATCGAGAATAAGTACCTACCTGAAGCAAATATAGTTTGTTTGACTTATTTATATTATCCACATATAGTCAGTGTATAAAATGGGGCCGAGCTAACGAGCTCGTATCCCTGTCGGCCCCCAGTGATCGGTGTATTGTTATGAAGTGTTTTTGAAATTAAAGTTTAACTGAAAAGCCAACTTATTTTTGTGTCATTTAGTTGAATACACTGAATTATTTAGATTCTGCAGAGGGATTTTTTTGTTTTCCACTATCTGCTCTCGTTATGACGTTCAGAATATCTGCGGCCGTCCCCACAGCGAAAATTCTACTATGACGCGGGAAATTTTTATCTAAAGACAAACAAGGCTTTTCAGTGGGCAGTGGCGATATTGGTGAAGATTGCTTAATGCCTGAACAAAAAAAAAGTCATAAATCTTTCTTGTAAGGCATACAACAAATTAGAGGTACCACAAATCACACGGAAATTCCCCTATTTGAAAATCAATTATTCCTGAATAGCGGAACAACCAAGTAACGCATTTTCAGCGGGTCTTCAAGCCAGTTTAAGTGAATAAGTGATGGGTAACTAGATTGTCCTATCCCAGTCCTTTTCGGTTAAACTTTAAAGAACCTGAACCAGTACTTGAGTTTTCACTTGTACATAACAGTACCTAGGCTACTTACTGCAATTTTTAAATATCGCAGAAAGTACTGCATGTTGAGAAAAAATAGTCTTTGCAGCTTTTAATGGAGCTCCCGAATCTATTTGTATTCTTAGCATAGAGCAGTGTATTTCACAAACTGCCCGAGTTTCGTCAGTTTTATTTTTCTGAAGACTTTTAATTGTTGCGTAAATGCTGCCGAAGAAGACTTTCAATTTTGTGTATCGATGCGATCTAGGCAGATTCTACTTGTGGCAGTACTTGGAGATTTATTGGTACTTGAAGCCTTGTGGTACCCTTTTTTTTTTACCCAAGTAACAGGCTAAGTATGAAGTATTCCAGGGAAGCTATGCCTAAGTTACATAGTGTTTTAAGTACAAGTACGTGCGTGACTACCTCAAGAACTATGCTAGTATTTTATAAGTAGTGAAGTGAAAGACAAAATGCTCCTCAGCCGGGATTTGAACCCAGGACCCTCTGCTTACAAGGCAGGCGCTCTAACCGTTTGAGCTACCGAGGGGCTAAACTATTTCCATCTCAAGGGCGTATTCCCCATCAAAATTACATTTGGATTTGTTTGGTTTTCACCATGAGACACCGCCAAGTGGGTCCTGGTTTGTCTACGTGGCTCCGACATTAGAGTTCTAAAATTCAAAAAAGTTGCTCTTGGTTCATTAGCCACGGTAAAATTCCCTTGTATAAAGTGCCATCTATGTTTTGACTATGCTAGACTACCTCAAGAGGACAGAGTTGAAATTTTAGTACTTGAAGTACAAGTACTTCGTGTAGTTCCCAGCACTGGTTCTAACCAACCGTACCAATTTGTAGGATCACGGATATCGAAGCAGTGGTTTCTGGTCCGGGACGAGCAACTGAAGACAGAGCGCCTCCTCACCATCGTCCCCTATCTCCCTCCTTCAAAAGGAAAGTGCCGCCTAACGATAAACCCCTGTACTAGAGCCGCCATCAAGGGTCTATTTCAGCTCTTGCAGCATCCGTACATATACCCGGTCTTGGATGTTGAATTCCTCAAAAGCGTAGCGGATAATGATTGGGCAATGTTGGTGATGGTGTTTCCTTTCAACAACAAAGGGTCCCTGAAGGATCTGGTTTATAAGGTATGTATAATATACGTATAATGTGATATTTCTAAGGTATAATATACATGCCGTTTAACATCTTGGCGTAAGCTGACAGGGACCAAAATGGTTCATTAGTTCGGCTTCCGAAATTGGACGTGCACTCATCACGATAGCAGTGATGCAGGGTCCGGTTCTCCATTTGGGCCTTGCTAGAGCACGGGTATCGTGCTAAACAAATTCCGAAACTTTTCCGTTTGTAGAAGAATCTGGTCGAAAATATAACAAATAGCCTACTTAGAATAGCCTGTTCACATTATTTTGACCACACTACCTCAGTAAGACACATTTGGAATTTGTCCCTTGGTATGGGGGCCTACAATGAAGTTGAACGGGAATTGTACTCAGCCTATTTTCGTAATCGATCCATCCATTACTGAACTCGAGACCCAAATAAATTTGATAAAAGCACAGCCGAGTTTAAAAGTAATCAACCATTTTATAATACTAGTTCAAAACAGCACAGTGCAGGTGTATACTTTTTGGAACACCTCTGAAAATTTTGATCACTTTAATTTCGTTTTCGCATTTTCGCAAAACCTGAATGGTTGTTGTGGGTCTCCATTTTTACGATTTAGCCAAAAACTGCACTGCCTTAAGTTAAGTAATGTGCAAAGAAGCATACCTCTGCTGTAATTACTGCGAAGTGTTCTTTAAGCGAGAAACGCAAAAGGCATTCAAGTACTTTCTTTTCAAAAATTTCTTCGGGAAAATCGAGCAAGGAAGAGCTGTTGTTAACGAGAATGCTAACGAGAGTTCGGTTGAGATGATGTTCGTGCGGTTAAAGGTGGAAATGACAGCACTAATTGTTGCTTTACTTCCGGAAGTGGCTTACAGTCCGGCGGGCAACCGGAAATTCCCACTGAAATGAAGGTAGTCGGTAAAACCCGGAGCAACTTGAAAGCGAAACAGGACGAGCGAAATGAAAAATGACTTTCTTCTTTCTCAGGATTTGAGAGGCAGCTGTTCTAGTGTAATTATTCTTATTCTTCTTTGACAAATCTCGACGGTCGGAGCCTTTTTCTTCGCAATATTAGCCTCTGTGACGAAGAAGGCTCCGACTGTTAACTTTATCAACGAACAAAGCTCAAACTTTTACGTCAGTCTCAAGTAGGCTCTCCAGCCCAGTGCTTTCACATTTAGGGAGATTACTCTATTTTTGGGTAATATGGAGTTTTTCATGGGTACTTATTTTCAATCTAGGGATTTAGGGTAATCTAGGGGAAAACAGAGGGTATTTTAGGTTTATCCTGCGATTATCCTGTGGTCAAAATTTGCTTTCTTATTTTTAACCGACTCAAACGTGAATTTTAAATCTGTGTCGGAGCAGCGCTCTCACAATTTCCGGCAGGCGGCAAATTCAAAACTAAGGAAACGCGGGCTTTCCTGTATAAGAAGGTTAGAAAAGTTGCGTTTCAAAAATTGTTTCCTATCAGACATGAACGGTTTGCATGAAATAGTCTCGAGAATGTCACTCTCGTATCACTCGAGTCCGCTACTGGCTGAAAAATGAAGAAAAGACAGCGACCACTGTCAGTACTCCAGCTGCTATCATAGTGCCTTTCAGACGAATTTTAGTGCCACATGCGAACAAATGTTAGCGATGAGACTTGACAATTACCACTACTTTCTTCGAAGTAGTCAAATCTTGCATCTGCATATTTTACAGTTCACTGTTCATATAGGCAAAATTTTTAGTTTCTTTGGTAAACAAGTAAAAAAAAAAACGTTGGTCAATCACGATTATTTCGTGGGAATTATACGGCACAACATCCTCTTTTCTAGGGGAGAATGAACACAGAAAAAGGGAATTTTAGAAATTTTTTTTGAAAATTGTGATTTAGAGGAAAGGAAATAAAAAATGGAAGCACTGATCCAGCCTCATACCATGTTTCAAATCTCCAGATAAGCCTTCCCTATAAAAAGGTCGATCTGGCTTAAAGGACTCCTCTCGCTTATTCTGCATTTCACAATATCCCTAGCTCCCTTCCGGAACTGTTAGCTTCTTAAATCCCCGCCTTCCGCCATTTCGACTTTTTTGCCATTCCGCTACGACGTTTTGGCGCTTTTTCGACCGAGTCGAGTTCGAAGTATGTCTTCCATTTTAGAAGACATGGTAGACCATCAAGTCTATTTTGTGTTTATTCTGCTTAGCTTTCCCGTTTTTGTTCCCACGGCGCGTTCTATTTTCAAATATTTGTCTGAGAGCAGAAAGGCTGGATCGAGTTGACAAGCGCTAACAAGAAAATCGCTGATTTCAAGTGGAAAGTAATGGTACTACCGGAAAACAATATTTCAGAACCATTTCCTCGTGAAAAGATCATTCTAGTACCGAGATGTGCACTAAGAAGGAACTAAAAAATAAACAAAATATCAGGTTGAGGCCAACACAACTGTCACATCTTGGAAGAGTGAATTCTTCAGAATTTTAACCAGAATCACATCACTGACACCTGACATCGGATTTCTTTCCGTGATTTCGTAGATGATACAAATATAAGAGTTAACAACCAGAAACGCCCTTTTTAGGCCGGCTTAAACAAAAGACAAGGCAAATATGAATTCTCAGTTTCTAGAATTCGGTAAAAATAAATTGAGATATTCGGTAAAAGCCAAATCGTATCGTGTTCTTTCAAAGAAAAGTTGTTACTTCAACTTCCAACAAAGTAGAACTTTCGTGCTCCCCGTGGCAACTCAGGCAAAGCTCATCTTTCCCACCAAGCGACCTGATTGGCTCTGCATAAGACAAAATACAACCCGGGTCTATTATTCATGTACTGCATAGGAAAAGACGAAACTGTATACGCCGGATTGTACCTTATTACACCTATTTGAACTATGTGTTCTGGGACACAAGTCTAACACAGTAGGCACTCGTGATTTGGTTCTTTACTCTACCTCGCAGTTTGAGTTAATTTTTGTGTTCGTGATCCTACCGGTATGTTTCTGCACCTTCATCAGCATACACCTTGGTACTCATGACGCAGTCCTGTGCCTCCACCTCTAAGTTGAGTTGTGTCCAATAGGTTTCGGTTCGAGGCAGAAGCTCGCCTGAACGGTACGAAGGGCAAAAAGACAGTTCATCCGTTAGGTGCCTCAGGTGTTCTCCCTTGAAGTTTTTTCGAAAATTTAGAAGAAAACTCTCGCGACAAAAAGATAAAGAAAAACATGAAATGGTAAGTTCGTTGGAACTGCACAAGTAGATGCAGCTTGCAGCTTTGTCGGCAAACACGTATAACGCCCCAACTTAATATTTGGCCGAACAAGTTTTTTCCGTAAACACATTGGGACAAGATTCTCGTTGTCGCACTTTTTTGGAACAACATTCAAGTTGACATTCGGAAGTAATTGCGCTTTGCCCAAAGTCTATCAGTAGTTTAACTTGTGCTGATTGAAATACTTTACTGTCAATGTATTCTGTAAATATGGAAGTTATTTTAAATCGTAGAATTGCAGTAGCTTTTGGCATAGCGCATGAGCTTCAATTTTCGTGTACGTTCAAAGGCATGATTAGCACACACAATAGGCTACTTTCTTTCATCAGTTAATTCCAGGAATCTGTGCAGCGGACAGTCATAAAGGTTCTTAATTTTGTCAGTACCGAGAATTCAGTTCTCGCGTACGCAGTGCGAAAAGAGCTCCCTCCTTTGTGAGACTGATTAGTGTATCTTTTTTTTTTAATTATACGTTGTTTCTTGCTGTTTTTCTGTAATTTGTGAATATGTAGTTGAAAACTGTCAAATTTGTCTCCAGGAGAGAAATACCTTTTCCTTCTTTGCTAGGTGGGGAAGGAGAACGTGGTCCAGCTCTTCCTTCTGTGCCAGGTGATTTCGCGTTAAAGGGATACATTTCTCGGGGGTCTTTGGTTTTGGTTCTCGGTATTCTGAGATCGACGAACCCCAACCTTATCGTAAAAGTTTCAGGATTTGTATAGACAGCACTTAGATTTCATAGACAGATTAGGTTGGAATGTGGAAGGCAAAGCCGTTTATTGGTATGTTTTCCTGATTCTCTATGGCCTTTCCTCGAAATACACATCGTCGCTATAGAACTAGTTCATGGGGACTTAAATTCGGTTTCATGAACGCTTAGGCAATACCGTAGACTGCTTTAATTCATGCTGTTCTGTAAAAGATCTTAGGGCTTCTTGTCCTCCTTTTGTTCCTCCTTAGTTCCTCTCTTCCTCCTTAGAGGGTCAAAAACGAATTGAACTGAACGACACCTGACAACTAAGTCAGTACAACTTTGCCGAAATTTTCCGCCTGATATTGACCTAGACAAAATGAAACAGACTTAAGTTTTTCCTAAAGTTGATTAGAGGTTCGAAGTGGTAAGGAGGCATGCTGAATCCATATATGTAAAGTATTTTTTCGTCGAACCAATAGTTCGTCCGGAATCCGGCCAAAACTTGAAAATTCGTTAAAAGTTTTATCTGAAGTTGATTAGAGGTTCATTAGAGGATAAGGAGATCTGCTGGATTCATTTTTGAGCTTTTTTTTAACGGACAATTAGTTCGCTAATTGTCCGCGGGCAACCCCCCCCCCCCCGAAATAAATTCCTGGATACGGCCCTGCGTATAGGGGTAAACACAAACACTGAATCCATATCTGAACTCGGTTTTCTCAGATGATAGCCATTGGCTTTAACCTTTTGTTAAATTTTAATAGTAAAAATTTTCAAGGAGTCTGGCGAAGACCTGATATCTAGAAGATCCAGTTGTCTGGACCAAATATGAAACTTTTGGGATCCATCGAAACCTTTGGTCTTGTTTCAGAGTGAATTTGACAAACGGACATACTTTAAGCTGCGTTCCTGATGTCTCTGGAAAAACCATGGTCGATGGTCTTTCCAAAACCGATAGATGAACTGTTGGAACGTAATACCATCTGAAGTCGTGACGCATGTTTCTGCTCTCAAAAACTCTTGGATTACATTTTGCCGAAAGAATGTAGGCTATAAAGGACAGTTTTTCAGACGATCTTTGTAGAGGCTCATCGTCCATTTTCTGCATTGTAGGCTACTTAGTAGATAGATCGATACATATTTTATTCGCCAAAAACTTGTCGTGGCTTACGCCAAATTTGTTTGGTATCTTCGTAGATACAACCCATGAATACAAACATACTTTCATTGTCATTGTTGGTAAATGATTTGTCTCGTTCACTTTGGATTTAGAACTATATCCTTTACTAACAGTCCCGAAGCTAAAGATTATTTAACCCCATTCCAATGTTTACCTCTCCATTGGAACTTCCTAACTAGAATTTGCTGACAATATAATCCGTTCAACGGAATTTGTTTCAGGTTGGGTTTCCATCTTGTAAACTTTGGTCAGTTTTACGGTTGAGCAGTTTTTCCCAGGAACTTGGTTATTAGATTAGGGCTTCTGTGGAATTAGCGCTTCTGTAGAATTATCGCTTCGGTTTCGGAATTGCTTACTCGTGGAGTAGCGTAAAGCGTGGTCAGCTCTTAACCCTGGCACTTATTAGAGCGATTTTCGCTTCGCTCTGCTAAATTTTTTTCATTGCGAGAGGAAAGTGGCACCTTTTCATCAAGACTCAGGTCAACCAAGGGAAACTCGTAGGACAAAGTTCCCACCTTTTGCGGGGTTACCTTCGCCTTGTGTGACGGTGAATTCGCCATACAGCGCCTCCAAGCGGATATTACATTTTATAAAGCACCATGTAATATCTATGATCTTCCGTGACATAGGGATGTGAACTGATTGGATGAATTTGCCGTCGGGCGGGATCACTGTTCCTATAGCCAGTTTCTATCTGCTGTTTTGGTGGTTTGCACAGTGTTCACAAGCCCCTCGGTTGCTCAATTGGTAGAGCGGTCGCCTTATAAGCGGAAGGTCGTGGGTTCAAATCACGGCCGAGGAGAATTTTTGTCTTTCAGTTCATTACTATAAATGCTTCCAAGCGGACTAGATTCCGATCGTCTCATTGTCATAACACATGTGATAGATATGGTAAAATAGGTCCCCAAGTTGATGAGTAGAAAATCTGCAGTCTGCTTGCGAGTACTGGAAGTTTTGCGCTGTCTTTGGAGCAGAATGTTATAGCTATGTTCGGCTCTTTACCTTATGTATACATATTTTACTATCCCTCTGTCGTAGGTGTTTATAAGACAATGGAATGAATTTCAGAAAGTATTCCGTTTAGAGCGTTGAATTGGAAGAAGCGGCTATCAGTTCAGATCCGATAAACTATTCAGATTAGTTGTTTCATGCTACTTATTTTCCAACCCTTTTCTCGAATTGATTTGACGCTTATGGCTGACGCCTCCCGAAAAACAGTGGTCGATGACGTTTCCCAAGCCTTAAGATGCATTTTTTGAACGCACTGCCATCTGAATTGGCGATGCTTGGTTCGGCTGTCAAAAACTCTTAGACAGAATTTTCGAAAAGCGTTTTCTTTTGCTTTCTTCTCGCAAGACCAGTTTTTCTCTTCACTTTTTTTGTTCTTCTGTTGGCGTACATCTTTATTTCCTTCCTTTATTTTGCTCCCTCCACGGACATGGCCAAATTTTATTCGATAAATTTTCCTCTTGTCTAATGTAAAGCCCAGGATATTGTCTCTAAGATGTGTCATCAACGAAAACCAAGGTAACTTATAGGGTGGGGGGGGGGGCAGAATCTCCTAGAATTCATGCCAGTGTCCTTGGGATAACAATGAAAAATACGTCATCATTTCTTGTTTTCATCTATTATTCTTTGCTGGTCCTTGTCTGATGATTAGTGGTTTTCGCACAGATCATTTGTAACCGATTCGGATAGTGTCCGGGTTTCCAAGGTTTACCCCCCCCCCCTTTCCGTAACTAGTCAGAGCCCGGGTGTGATTCTTTTGTGTGTCCGTAAGCTTGACAGATTCTGCTAATTAATTATCGAAAGTGAACGTTTTACTTCGTTTGTCATTGAGGTCCTTACAGTCACATCGGCGGCCTTTTTTGTGTTTATGCTTCCTTTGAGATTCATCTTCGGCCGTTTATAGTGGTCCTCCCGAAAACGGGACCCCGGACCCCTTGCCACCGGACCCTTCTGGCAAACGAAAACAGGACCCCAGGAAAACGAAAACGGGACTCATCTGGCTAACCGAAAAGAGGACCCATTCAAAACGAAAAAGGGACCTACACCAATAATATGGACAGCGAAAAGAGCACACATAATTTTCGAAAAAGGGACCCTTAACTTAAAATAGTACAAGAGACTAACAAGAGCTGTAAGCTCATATGGCACTTGCAAGGCTTGGTAGGAGGATGAAAGTAGGAATTCGCCAATTCCTGGGTTTGTTGTGATCACTTGTAAGCAAACCCTTGAGATAAGAATGATACGGACCCTTTGAAATCACGAGAATGTATCGTTTGGTAAAAAAAAAAAGTAATTTATTTGTGCACTTAGCTGTGATGATGCGCACTTTAAGGGAGCTAGAAATACATCTGTAATCAAAACTCTTAAGGCAAAATTGATCCTGGGCCCTTTAGGATCATGAATACATGGTTTGGTGAAAAGTATTTTTTTTTTGCTTTTCGGTTAAGATGCGCACTTTAAGGGCGGTAGGAATTTATTTCTAAGCGAAACCCTTGAGGCAACAATGATCATGGGCTCATGGGGATCATGAAAATGTAGGTTTTCCTTAAAATTATTATTTGTACTTTGCGGTTAAGATTAGTAGGCCTACTTTAAGGGATGGTCGGATCTGGGAAGTGACAATTTATAAGCCAATCTTGTCAAGTCTCTAATGTTCAAGCCAAGTTTCATCGTCCTAGCACATCTTGAAGTACCTTAAATTGCGATCACCTGAATTCTGGATCCCCCTCCATCTCACCCCAGAGTTACCGAATCCGGTCCGGTTCTGTTACTGATACCCAATCGCTGTATTCTAAGCGTGTCACAAAATCCCCCCCCCCCCGACTCCCCATATTGATCGGATCAATCCCACTTGAAATTGGACATCTGAGACATGAGTTCTTTCCGAATATCAAGCTTTATTAAGTTCCGATCACCCGTTCAAAAGTTGGACAACCTCAAGATTTGGATTCCCCCTCCTCCACTCCCCCACGATGGTCACATCGGAGAAACAACTGTTCTTAAGTTAAAATTGTAAAGTCCCTGATATGCCTCCCAAGTATCGTCATCCTAGCACATGTGTAAGCATCTTAGGTCGGGATCACCGGAATTCCGGAACCCTCCCTCTAACTCCCCCCACAGTACTCGGATCCGGTCCGATCTTGTCAACTATGTATCTAAGGCTTGTGCGTGTTCTTCCCACCAAGTTTCATCCCGATCCGTCCACTCTGAACATGTCACACAGTTTCCGGTCCCCCCCTCCAACTCCCCCCAAAGTCACTGGATCCATTCCGGACTTGAAGTGTGACATCTGAGACACGAGGTCTTTCTAAATATAAAGTTTCATTAAGATCCGATCACCCGTTCGAAAGTTATACTTGCCTCAAGATTCCGGATTCCCCATCCCTCCAATCCCCCCACGGTGGTCGGTTCGGGGAAGTGACTATTTCCAAGTTAGTTTGGTCGGGTCCCTAATATGCCTGCCAAGTTTCATCTTCCTAGCTCATAAGTAAGCATCTTAGTTGGGATCACCGGAATTCCGGAACCCTCCCCCCAACTCCCCCACAGTGCTCGAATCCGGTCTGGTCTTGTCAACTATGTATCTAGGGCTTGTGCTTGTTCTTCCCACCAAGTTTCATCCCGATCCGTCCACTCTGAGCATGTCACACGATTTTCGGTCCCCCCCCTCCAGCTCCCCCCAAGTTCACCGGATTCATTCCGGAGTTGAACTGTGACGTCTGACACACGAGGTCTTTCCAAATATAAAGTTTCATTAAGATCCGATCACCCGTTCAAAAGTTATACTTTCCTCAAGATTCCGGATTCCCCATCCCTCCACTCCCCCCACAGTGGTCGGATCGGGGAAGTGACTATTTCTAGGTTAGTTTGGTCGGGTCCCTGATATGCCTGCCAAGTTTCATCGCCCTAACACTTCTGGAAGTACCCTAACTCGAGAACAGTGGACCGCCCGACCGACCGACAGACCGACGGACCGACAGACCGAAAAGTGATCGGTATATGGCACTTGAGCGAAGCTGCAAGTGCCATAAAAACAAGAGCTGTAAGCTCATATGGCACTTGCATGAGTTGAGATGTAGTGTTTGATCAAAAGTACTTTTAAAGATGATATATAAACTTTCAGTTTACCTTTCCAAAGTGATCGCGACCCCACAACTCAAGTACGACTGCCTTTTTTCTTTATTGTTGCTGTTTCGGTTCGAGAAAAAAACCGCGCAGAAACCTAACGTCCATCCCTCAGAGGATGCGTCGGCAATTACAAAAGATAAAAATATGCTATGTTACTGCTAATTTTTTTCACAATTACAGTTGTTGCTTCTACTCTTTCTTTTTTTATTTTAAAGAAAATTGGATTACTTAGCTTGTTTTTTACGGAATTTTCTTTTCCCTCTTCCCGCTTCCAAGAGGACTAGTTTCTGTTGTCAGTCTCATTGTCCTCACCGTCAGCACTTGGATCAGACATGCTAAAATAGATCCACTGGTTAGTAGCCTAGTGGAAAACCTGTCATTTGCGTCCCGGGGAATTGAGATTTTACATATGTCTCAGCAGCAGAAAGTGAAAGTCACCCATTACCCTATGGAACCGACTTTTTACTATGTCTACACAAGTGTTGAGCCTGAGGAAATAGGGGACTGTTACTCCGCTTGGAGCGCTGAACTGTAAAGATAGGTGCCCACAGAACGCGAATTTTTTCCGCACGAATTTTGACCTTTCGCGCCGCTCGACGAATTCGCTTCGTAGGTCCCACTGGAAAGCGAATACTTTAACGAATTCGCCAAGACTAGATCGTAGACCAGAAGATGAAGGGTGACTGATGGTTAACTGGCGGAACAGGATCGAAGTGGGCACAAATAGATTCTCTTTGCACCAAAATGTGAAAAAAGAGAAAATAAGGAAAAACACAAACACACCATTACTAAACAAGATTCTGCAACAGAAGCTCTTGAAATCTGAATTTTATTTTCAGAACTCAGTTCCAGTCACCTCAGAAAATCTACACCTCTAAAAGAAGTCTTCATCCTCGTCCTATTTTAATAAAAAAAAAAAAAAACAATAACGACTTTGCATCATTAAAAAAGCTTTCTCGTCTATAAATTTGTCACAGCACTATTAACACACAGTACTGTGTCAGCCAGGTGTCACATCTGCTTGAAATTTCTTTCTGCATTCACAACATTTCTGGGAGGTGATTCACTATTCTGTTTCTGAGACTACCCTTACAGTGTTTAGAATGAAGTATTAATTTACAACATTTCTGACTCAAAGCTGTTTTTTACAGTGTTTGCAGCATCTTTTTCCAATGTGGTAGTGTTTCCATATGAGGAGTGTCTCTTAGCTCTTCTAGTTCTGTATTCTTCCAAAACAGTTGGTCATTGTTCTATGCCACTTCTGCAATCATGATTGTTTCAGTCAAGCACTTGCTGTCATTTACCTCTTCTGTGTTTGTTGCCTTTTGCTACCAGACAGATCAGACTCAATCACAAAGTTTGTTTTGCTGTTGGTGTCAGCAGCTACACAATGGTCATGGAGCCTGAAAGGACAGGGCTTCATCATATTCAAGTTGAAGCCTTACTTGCACCTGAGCGGCTTTTGACAAACTTTTATTTTCTTATAAATATGTTCATGAATGTATCTCTGAGGTTTTTCCATTTGCTCTTGCATCTCACAGAACTGAAAAAAAAAAATAGCTGCTGCAACAAACCATTCTCTTTTAATATTTTGAAATACAGTTGTTGGTGCTAATAATAGGCTTGGTGAAAATTTGTTTGAGGGAATACTCCCTTCTTGGCAAGGGCACTCTTCATGCTGTAGTACGAAATAATTAAACTGCTTTCATCAGCACAACAAACTACGTTCTCAGTCAGCTTTGGCTGAAAGAATGGTTATCTTAGAACAGTACCTTTAAGTCTGCATTAAGTAGCCTACCTAGAACGTTTAGTTGGGTGATCTTATCTGTAATTACCACTCCTACACAGGAACAAGCCTTTGTCAAATTCTGCAGCAATTTTACTGGATAATAAGTTATATAATATAATATATGTATTATATTGGGCTACTGAGAAACTAGCCTATATATGTATAGGCTGTAGAGATCAGGTCAGATATAGGATATACACTAAATATCTTTGATAAACAAAGAAAAAGCTGAACTATCAGATAGGCTACAAGTACAGGAGAGGTACCCACTATCGAATGTATATAACCTACAAACTGGCCTAAAAAAATTTCGATAATAACCTCTTGGCAGTCTTAGCTAATACCTAACTGTCAGAACTGAAATTCCCTTTAACAATTTTGAGGCCAGTTTCGAGGTTGTATACTTTCGAGGTTGGTACCTTTTCTGTACCTGCCTAACATAAAGATGAATCCACCTCTTGGAGAGAAACTGCTCTTCTTCACAGTGGAGTCCAAATGAGGTCGGAAAAAAAAGAGGGCAAAGAAAATTGGTTCAGGGAAGTTTGATACAGATAACCGAATGATACCGATCAGCCACCAAAGCTCACTTGGTCTTGGAACTTAAGCAGTCTACCACACCACTTGATTTTGGGGATCCTATTCAAAATTCTCTGATAATGTATCTTGAACCATGGATTTGTGGTAGATTGGTTTACAGTACTGTCTATACAGTAAACAATATGAAAAGGCTACTCACCATCCACATTCATCTCCTCTCAGAAATGCTCTTCCAACCATTTTGGATGAGATTTGGGCCTTGTGCTGCTTCTGTTTATGGTTATTATGGATGGATAACTCCCCAGAAGAGCAACCAATCTGTCTACATTATTACTTTTTCTAGTTTGGCTAAGTTGATTGTTGATTTCCTGAACTTCGTCTGCGCGAAACTGAGGCGGCGCGAAAAAAATTCGACTTGAAGTTGAAACGGCGCGACGCGAATTTTTTGCCTAGCGAAGCGAATTTTTTCCGCTCGCGACGCCAAATTCGCCCAGGCGAACGCGAATTCGCGTTCTGTGGGCACCTATCTTAATAAGGCCAAACTGAAACCTGGCGTGTCTCTTTGGATTTTCTTGTTGTTTTCTTGTCTTTTTCGTGTGTTGGAAGAATCAGAAAGGCTGTAGGGATGGTAAGCACTGTATCTCTTGCAGAAATAGCATTTTTATATTTCTGCTTTAAGGTTACCTTTGCGGTTCAGATGCGCACTTTAAGGTAGCTAGAGAAAAAGTATTTTGTTTTAAAACTTGGCTGTAATAACACGCACTTCATAGGCGCTAGAAATTCATCTGTAAGAGAAGCTATTGAGACAAAACGATCACAGGCCCTTAGGGATCGTTGATTTTTACCCGTTTGGTAAAAAGATTTTTTTTTTCACTTTTCGGTTAAATGTGCACTTTAAGGGTGATAAAATAAATTTTTAAGCAAAATCCTTGTGGCACAAATGATCATGAATTGAGATGTATCGTTTGATAAAAAAAAAAAAAAGTAGTTTTTCGACCTTGCGGTTCAGATGCGCACTTTAAGGGAGCTAGAACTTCATTTGTAAGCAAAACCCTTGAGGCGAAAATGATAATGGGCTCATGGGGATCATGAAAATCTATAATTTGCTTAAAAGTATTTTTCAAAATTTACGGTCAAGATTGGTACTTTAAGGAATGTCGGATTTGGAAAGTGGCGATTTCTGAGCCAATCTTGTCGAATCTCTAATATTCCAGCCCAGTTCCATCGTCCTAGCACATCTGGAAGTAACTTAAATCGCGATCACCGGAATTCCGGACCCCTCCCCCCTCAAACTGACCCACAGTCGCCGGAGCCAATCCGGCTCTGTAAGTGATTTATCCAGAGCATCTCTTTATCATTCCCACAAAGTTCCATCCCGATCTCCCCAGTCTGAGCCGGTCACGTATTCCCCCCCCCCCCCATTGTTGTCGAATCCGGTCCGGACATCAAAAAGATCACCAGAGACATGTCCTCTGATCAATTATCAAATTTCACTCAAATCCGATCAGCCGTTCCAAAGTTACGCATGATTCAATATTCCGGATTCCCCCTCCCGCTTCTCCCCCCACGACTATCGGATCATGTAAATTTTTATTTATAAGTCAGTCTGATCTCGTCCCTGATTCGCCTCCCAAGTTTCGTCGTGAAAATCCCCAAAATCGCCATTACCGGAATTCCGGGAAACTCCCCTCCACACCCCCCCCCCCAGTGTACGGATCCATTCCAAATGTATAAACGATTTATCTGGAGCAGATGCTTGTTCTTCCCAGCAAGTTTCACTTCGATCCCTCCACTCTAACCGTTTCTCGAGATTTCCGGTCTCCCTCCCCCCAACTCCCCCATAGCGGTTGAATCCGGTCCGGACTTCAAATGGGACATCAGAGATAGGCCATTTATTCAGTTATCAAGTTTCATTCCAATCCGATCACCCGTTCGAAAGTTACACACTACTCCCATTTTCCGGATTCCCCAGCCCTCCACTCCCCCTAAGGTTTTTGGATTGGGAAACTGATTAGTTCCAGGTTAGTCCGGTCGGGTCCCTGATGCTCCTGCCAAGTTTCATCGTCCTAACCGAACTGGAAGTACCCCAACTCGAAAAAGTGTGACAAAAACTACTTAATTTTCAGAATTCCCCGGCCCACCACTCCCCCTCAGATGGTCGGATCGGAACACTGATTATTTCCAGGTTAGTTTGGTCGGGTCCCTGATTTTCCTGCCAAGTTTCATCGTCCTAGCACATCTGGAAGTACCCTAACTCGCGATCACCGGACCGACCGACGGAAAAGTGATCGGTATATGGCACTTGAGCGAAGCTGCAAGTGCCATAAAAAGTTGTTCTTTTTAATGATCCGAACCCTGTGGCCACCTGTGGGGGGGGGGGGAGGGCCCCAAGTTTGTGTCAACAGCACATCTACCTAATATGGTAAGTGGTGAGATCCAGCAACTCCACATATTATGTGGAATTGCTGGATCTCACCAAACTTGGTGGAAAGTTAGAATAGGGTCCAACACTTTTGAGGGTTGACACACAACCCGACCCCCCTCTGTGGGGGAGGCAAGTCCCTATATTTTTGTTAACAAAACATCTACCAGAAAGGTGGAGCTAGGGTCCCTGACATACCGTTTGAGGGCTCGAATCCGATCCTACCATATATGGCATATTGTATCATGTAAACCTTCCTCCAGCCAGGGTATAGAATATTCAATACAAGAAATCCCTTTTTTTCGCAGTTTACACCAATCTGAACAATATTGTAGCCACATGGGTACCGTATTCATTCTTATTGGGTCCTGTTTTCGTTGTCCGTATCGTGGAGGTAGGTCCCTTTTTCGTTTTGAAGGGGTCCTCTTTTCGGCTAGCCAGATGGGTCCTGGTTTCGTTTCCGGGGGGTCCTGGTTTCGTTAGCCAGAAGGGTTTGGGGTCCCGTTTTCAGGAGGACCATTATAGATTAAGTAATGTATTCTTTATTTCCATAATAGCTCAACAGGGTCTGGCTAGAAGAGGATCGTCATGACGTAACACATGTCAAAACAATGACATACTATATATATAATACATGATGATAATGAACAGGCGTACAGAACATAATACAGGTCACAGATCAAGAGTTAGAATGGGATAAGGTACCATCTAATTCAGACTCTGACCCGGTCAAATTGAGATGTTAGCCAAAATATCTTATTTCTGTGGGAGAAATTAACAAACCCCAGAATAGTGGTGTTAATGTGTGCTTATTTAGTTTCTCTTTGTTGCCTATAATTTAGCTTTTGTTATTATAGCATTTTTTTTCATTAAACCTTAAAGTTTAACTGAAAAGCCGACTTATTTGTGTGCCATTTGATTGAATAGCCTACGCTCAATTATTTGGATTCTGCAAAGGGATTTTTTTTATTTTCCACTATCTGCTCTAGTTGTGACATTCAGAATATCTGCGGCCGTCCCCACAGCGTAAATTCTACTATGACGCGGGAAATTTTAATCTCAACACAAACGCGGCTTTTCAGTTGGCAATGGTGTAAAAAAGGTAAAAAGGTAAAGGTGTCAGCTATCAGCCTTTACATGCTGATCTTCGATTCTCGGCCCTCAGCCAGGAAGTGCAATGGGGGGTTGGGGCCAGCCATCCTGTGCTTTCGCACACCCTTCCTGTCACCTTCCCCGGATTCTCCAGGTACCCATTTGAAGCTGGGTGAACTTTGGCTTGTCTTACAGAGTTACGCCACTAACCCCCGCTCGAAACCAAACAGTAGGCACGACCGAGACTCGAACAAGGGACCCTTCCCTTGCGAGTTCGACGCGCTAACCATTCGGCCACGGAGGGACATATGGTGAGATTGGTGAAGATTGCTTAGTGCCCGACAACAACAAAAAAAAAATCATAAATCTTTCTCGTAAAGCATACAACAAAAATACAAGCGCATAGAGTAGCCTACCGCAAATCACAAGGAAATTCCACTATTTGAAAATCGATTATTCTTGGATAGCGGAACAACGAAGTAACGCACTTTCAGCGGGTCTTCAAGCCAATTTAAGTAAATAGGTGGTGTGTAACTAGATTGTCCTATTGCAGCCCTTTGCGGTTAAACTTTAATTGTCAGTAACACTGATATTGATTTTTTTGTAATATATTTGATATATATTTTTTTTGTAGAGGTCATGTCATGTTTAGCAGGAGGACTGTTTCAGCTGACTTTCCAGATACATTTAACACTGAGAGGTGTCAACAAAACTAAAAAAAAAACACAGACAGTTTCAGTCTGAGCAAAGGTGAAGCGGAACTTACTGCAAACTATGCGGTGCCTAGCTTATAATGCACAGCATCGCACCGAATCCTGAGAGCGTTCCGAAAGCCTCTAGACTTATTGGAATCTTACGGTGTGTTACAGTGTCCCCATAAAATCTTTGTCTGAAATCCCCCGTAAAAGTAACCGCGAACGGAAAATCCCCTATCAGAACCGGAATCTGCTCGGAATCCTCGTTTCCATGGCCCTGATTAGCAGGTACCAAATTAGCGCGGAAAGCTAGCACTTTCGTAATTAGTGCTGGTCTCCAGACTTAGGCGCAATCGATTTCGACTGATTTTTTGCTGATAATGTTAAATTACTTCTCTCGATCTGCGTGGTCTGGGTCCAAAGAAGTTAATCAGCTATTTTGCGAGAACTTCAGAACTAGAGAACTAGGACGTCGTGAACCCGATTTTCGCGCTGATAATACTCTTGGCTTCTTAACATTCATTTACTTGGTTACCCATGAACTCTTTCTCTGGAATACTCCCCACCGTATGCATGGTTCTAGGTCGATGTTTTCACTTCTGTCCTTTTTACCCAGGCGTGTAGTCTGACACATAAGCCAAGATTAATATTTGGCGTTTTTAGGATCATTTTGTTCCGAAGGAGTTTTGGACCCAGTGGCGGGAGTGGGACCATAGATGTTCCAAGAAAACCTTTGACACCGGATAATAATAGCTGGAATAACGAGAGTAAAATTTGAAAAGGACAATAGACCATGATAGTTGAGCTATTATTTTATTACCGCCCAGTGCCAGTGCATTTATGTCTTGTCATGGGCGGTTACCTATCATGATGGGTTATTGTGTAGTTTGGCAATAAAATAATCTAATCTAAAAATCTTATGTTTAAGAGCTTGTGGCAAAACAGCTGGAACCAGAAATACTGCAACCGTACCGAAGGTCTACCTGTGATGCAAGTGCAGAGACTCGGGAGGCAAATCTTGGAAGGTCTATTGTTCCTCCAGGACAAAGGATTTCCTCCGTTTGGTCACCTGCACTCAGGAAACATCATTATTCAGAATGGCGTAGCGAGGTAAGACTTTATTTATGGCTGGTCGATGTATTCAGAAAGTTATCTGAGACAGCAGGTTGGAAACAAAAGAAACTTTCGTTGGTATTGCGCTATTTTGCGTCGGAATGTAAGCTACGAATGTTTGGATTATTCCTTCGATGCTTACGAGATTTGTGTAGCGTTGTCGGTGTATCAGATACTGACCGTCCTAGCATTTCTGAGTGTGCCAGTATTGTCCTGTAATGCAGCTATAAGGGATTGAAGAAAGAGGAAAAGCAAAATCTTGATCAGCCCATGGGGTTTCAAAAACAAAACAAAAAAGCTTGACTTAGGTCGGCTATCAAGCAGATGGCTGTGGGATGGTATTTTTGCGCTGGCTCTCCAATGGGCACAGTTGTGCAACTTCGAGATCACAGGAAACCATTTTCGGGATCGCTAACAATAGCTGGTAAATAGCTACGTAAAGCAATTTCCCTCCGTCTATCTGTATAACAATTACCTGGCAGTTTTGAGTTGGTAAAGAGCAGGTAAATAGCTTCGTAAATTTTTCCCTCCGTATATCGTATAAAACCCGCCGTTTTGAGACGACCGAGCAGGTAGAATAACAACTGGACTAGGCAAAGTTTTTTTTAGCTTTACATTGTTCAAGTCCGATCATGAAACCGTTTGAATAGCGGCCACTCCAGCCCCACTCCTAAATTCAAATGAGAGTGCGGTCGTTATACCTAGATGGCAGTGATGTTCCTTCGCGTGGCTTTTATGGCAGCTTCTGTTGTTTACAACTGTTCAAACGTTTTGCGTCGTTAGAGTAAAATACAATATTACGCGAATTGCGTCCATCTGGCTGACTTTCAGGGGCGATTCTGGCGATCTCTTGGATTCGCTTTCCGAAAAGCAAAGCGAGAATCCGCCGAGTGCAAGAATAAACTGAAAGTCGTTGCGCCTCAGTTTCACCTTTACAACTTCTTCGCTGACCTGCAGAAACCGCTTTCCACTCGCGTGTAGTGGATTCGCGTTCCAAGTAAATTGCGGAAACTAGCGGAGTGCGAGAACAGCTCTAGAAAGTGAAGCGAAGTCGCAAAAAAACCCGGTGCGTAAGTACGCGGAGCTTTTCAGACCGCCAGAATCGCCCTTTAGCCTAGGTTCAGAACGAGAGGTCTTTGTCATTTCCAGATTCGAAACTTCTTTGTGCTTTTAATCAGCCGTACTTCGGCAAGTGTCAATCTGAGCACAAAACCTTTCGAGGCCAGGGAACTCGGAATTGATTGAATTACAGATTTTGGGGGGGGTTTCTTGCTTCTCCAACATGTACGGCCGTTCATGAGAGGGATACGTTCTGCCCTGACATAGCGGCGGAGGGTTCCTTAAAGTTTAACCGAAAGGTCTGAGACATGACAGTCTAGTTACCCATCACTGATTCACTTGAAGACCTGATGAAAATTCGTTATTTCGTTGCTCCGTTCTTCGTACAATCAATTTTCGTCGAATGAACTTTTTTTTCGGTTTTGTGGTATCTCTATGTGCTTGTACATCTATGCTTGAAATACTTAGGAACTAGCCTACAACGTTACACGATTTCCGAAAATTACATTTTTGGGGGTCACACACACGAGCGATCTTTCTTCAGAAGTGATCTTACAATATGGAATTGAACATTTCCTGAGCTTCGCTTCATTAGCCATTGAAATGCACGCTTTTGTTGAAATTCAAATTCTCCGCGTCTGGATGAACTTTGTCTTGTCGGAACAGCAGTGCATATTCTGGAACGTCAATACTATAGGGTCCAAGATGAAAAATAAGAATTCATTAGCAGAGTCAAAGTAATTCAATGTATTGAGTCCAATCCAATATACAAGAATAAGATGACTTTTCAGTTAAACTTTAAAACTTGCCCAGAGTTCGACTGTCGCCTAAGTTTTTAGTGGATAAGAAGTTCCTTGTCTGGTGCCAAATCATTCATATTTATATGGTTTCAGGCCCGATGGTTATGGGGGGTTATATCGTATTTCGTTAATAAATATATAAAAAGGGTACTTTATTCTCCAACTTGTCACCAAAAGAAACTGTTTAACAGTAGTCGGATTTTACAAATATCGTACTTCTCTCAAGTAGGTTTTGTAAATATACAAAAAGGGGCACTTTATTCTCCAACTTGTCACCAAAAGAAACTGTATTACAGTAGTCGGATTTTACAAATATCGTACTTCTCTCAAGCAAGCTACGTTATTCGCCACGTTATTAACTACTTTTTATTCGCCCCTGAATGTATCAGTGCACTGAGTAATACCTTGGACAGACAATCGCCGAGGGGGTGGTCGAGGACCGGATTTCCTGCCAGGGTTTTTCCCACCATCATCACTTCTGGACGGAAAAGTTGGAGTTTGTTAAACTTTGTGATGAAAATGAAGAAAAATCTAGCTGGGGACACCTGATCGGCTGCTTGCAGCAGGGGAGTTCCCGACAGAGCCGCAGTGGGCTATTGGCACCCAGTTCGAATCCACGCCAAGACGCCTGGTTTATAGCGACGAAACTCCGTACGTTCGCCAAGAACTATCTCTGAATAAAGCCTGGGATGGCATGAAATTATGATGACGATGATAAATTTATTTCCCACTTGTATGACAAAAAATTTGTCTTAAATTGAGTATGCATATTTCATGAAATAAGAAGAAAAAGGAAAGAAAAAACAAAACAAAAAAAGGAGGAACAAACAATAAATCCACATTAGCTAAATACATACAACGCAAAAGCACAAAAACTAACTTACACCATAGCAGGGTATAAACTATGACTAGCGTCCAAGCTCGCCGCAAACCGGTCACGCCGGTCTTTTATCTGCTGATTGATTCTGTAAGACTTTATTTTGTCGCTATACGAGTGTTGAGCAAGTCTTCCGACGAGCCGCTGGTCGCGTTTTTGGGATCCCAAAACGTAACTGGAGGGATACCTTATGACATCGCAAAAGTTGTCTGTCTGTCCGTCCGTCCGTCTGCACGCTCTGTAACTCTCGAAAGGAATGCGATATGTTGATGAAACTTGGTGTGAGGATTCTTTGGGTCAAGAGTGAGGTCAGGTTCGTAGATGGGCTCTGTAGCCCTATATCTAAGGGTGGGTGAGGGGGTTTAAATTAAGGGGCAAACAAAATATTTTTAAACAGCTAATGTGATAGTCGGTTATGGGGTAAGAAAACATGCTCAACACGATGGTGAAAACCATTTCTTGCGGGGCAAGTAGTTCGCCCGGAATTGGGTCAAAACCGGAAAGCTTGTTAAAAGTAACGGTTTTACTGGAAGTTGATTGGACGTTCGATTTAGGGAAAAGAAGAACACATTTTCTACCGGACAACTTGTTCGCCCGGAATCCTGCCAAAACCGGAAATTTGGCAGAAGTAAAGCAGGAAGTTTCGATCAGTATCGTCAAAATAGATATGGCTTATAGAGGTATATCTGAACTTGGTTTTCTCAGATGATTAGCCTGGCGAAGAGTGGATCTGGCGAAGACAAGACCCGATTGTCTGGATCAAATATTAAATTTTTGGGATCCCATCGGAACCTTTGGTCTTGTTTGTATTGTCTAAAGGGTGAACCGTTGTCTTGTGGTGAGATGGAAATTCCTGGCTATATGTTCTTGTTTACGTTGAATAGCACCTAATTTGCTCTTTCTCAGGTTGACTGGATTCGAAAACTGCATTCTCGGCTTTACGTCCCGAGTCAATCCAATCCTTCTCCCCCTCTTGGCAGAAGATCCAGAAGCCATCGATACCCTTTGCTTCGGTGAGTCGTTTGTTTTCCTTCGTATTGTGTTGAGGGCGAATAGGGTGAAGATTTCGGAAACTCGAAGCTCCTTGAACGGGATGACATTGAAGTTTTCCATTAGTCGAAGAGGTCTTTGGAAGATAAGATTCGGTCGAAAAGAACCTGGATTTTCTGAATGGGGAGAGACTGATCAAATTCCATTTTCATTAGTCGATTAGTTGAAGAGATCTTCGTAAGATTCTGCTGAAAAGAACGTGGATTTTTCAAATCAAATTTCACTTTCGGAAGTGGCGTAGATCTTATGATGTCTGTAAATCTTATTTGATTCCAAAGCAGTCTGAATTTTTCGACCGTGCCTTATCATCCACATAGCAGTCGCGTCCGGAAAGTTGGAAGTCAGTTTGTGCAAATTTGATTAACAAATTTCGCTTCGGTTTGGGAAAATATTCCTTTTTTTCTGCACTGCAATGCCTATCCTTTCTTTTCGTTATTAGAGAGTTAGAATAGGGTAGAATTTAATTTAAAAATGACTTTCAGAGCAATGAGGTCATAAACAAAATATTGTCAGTTCAACATTTACAGCAGATTCACAGATGTCAATAATGAATACATATAGGCTACAATTTAAACACATCTAAACTAGATAAATTCAAATGAAAGAATAAAAATTCATTTTTAAGTTTTCATACCTTTGCTTGTTTCTTCGTTTGTAAAAGCTCTAAGGTACTTGTGGTTTCTTATTATGGAGTTAGATATTTCTTCAGTGAATGACGATGAAAAGAACCGCGCGCGTCTCCCGGCCCTGCGCTATGCACAAATCCGCGATCGAGTTCCGTAAATACTGTTCAGGTGCTAAACCATGAATGTAGAGCGTGTTCCACCCTACTTACCGTAGTTACTACGCATGACGTCACGAATTTTGGCTTCTTGGCGTCAAGGTTGGAACAAATTTTTAAATTTTTGGTAAAATATCACTCCACGGGGTAATCCAGCCAATCACGTTACAGAGATCCGTAGTTTCGACTCTTACTACACTCCCGGGCATGGTAAGCAAATAGTTACTATTTCGAGAAGGTTGGAACGGTCACCGTAGTAACTTTTGGTGAGGTTGGAACGGAAATAGTAACTAATAGTTACTATTGTTAGAAGGGTGCAACACGCTCGTTGTCTATTTTTCACAGCACCATGGTGCTGGTGTGCTGAAAATTGCCGGGACGTGTGAAAGCAGATGTTTTTGGTGCTCACTGGTAGAGCACGTTCGGACTAGGAATATCGTAGTTTGGGGGTGGGTGAGTTGCGGACCCAGGAAGAGAATGAATGAAAAAAATGAAACGCAAAGGAAAAAGCACAATTAGGAAATTGAACGGAATAATTAACAGTAATAAGGGCTTGTAGTAAGCGCATGACCTTCCACCGTTTAAATTGACAGTTGTGTTATTTCTGTAGCGAACTGGTCGATTTTGCAACATCGTGAGCGAACCAGGGAAGCCACGACTAGCACTTATTGACGTCTTAAATGTTCATGGCCTGCTTCGAGAACTTGTAACATTGATGATAGAACGATTGACTTTTATCTTTTACGAGCGGTCAGGCAAGACTAACTATCCCAGTTAGTCAGGGGCCGACACAAGTTGCCCTCTCTCCTGTCGCCGTACGTTCACACCACCTAAATTGCTTTATTCGTCTTTTGATTAAGGCTTAAAATTGGGCGGCTTTCTGAAGGAATTTCATGTTTGGACATGACCTTTTTGTTCTGCTATCTAGTAGATTTTTTTTGTTTTTGTATTGTACAATAAAGTATTCAAGTATTTAATTACCTGCTAGAAATACTACAACAATCTGAGGGCACAAGTGCAATATAGGCTAAATAGAAAACACACAAATAATTTACAGCAAGACTAATCACAGATGAGAACTAACCTAACGGTGTGTTGAACAGGTAAACGACGAATCGGAGAAGCAAATTCGAAGACAGGTTTTCTATTGGCAGCAGCGATAAATGGTGATGACGATGAAATTTTATTTGTGCACTAGACAAGAAAAAGGAAATAGCGCAGTACAAAGAAAACAAGACCAAAGG
Source organism: Branchinecta lindahli (assembly GCA_023053555.1). Taxonomy (NCBI): domain Eukaryota; kingdom Metazoa; phylum Arthropoda; class Branchiopoda; order Anostraca; family Branchinectidae; genus Branchinecta; species Branchinecta lindahli. The sequence continues at coordinate 7,624,076 of JAKZAO010000001.1, forward strand.
TTTCGATGGGATCCCAAAAATCATGTTGTAAAACAGATATTCAGGAATAACTTTTCTCGAACAGGTGTGTAATGTATATCTTCCTATGACCCACGGTCAGTTATATTACGATAAACTTCACAATGAAAACGCCACGGAAAATCCAGCCAATCACATTTCAGAATAAGTCATAACAACCTGCTGGAGAGGTTGTTATTTGTCATATCAACCTCCCCGGAGGTTGTTATGACTAATTCTGAAACGTGATTGGCTGGATTATTTTCAGCCCCGAAAAGCGGAAATTCTGTTCGAAAAAGTTATAATAGTTAACATACCTCCATCTCGACTGATATCGGAATCACAAGCTCGACGGCCATTTCAAAATATCAACCTCGCCTTCGGCTCGGCTGATATTTTCCATAACCTGCCTCGCCTTCGGCTCGGACAGGTTATTTTCAATGTCCATCTCGCTGTTATTTTCCGATATCAGCCTCGATGTCTGAAGTTAACCTTTAATAACTACGATGATTGTTTGATTGATTGATTGAAAAATTTAATATTTGACCCAGAGAACTAGGTCTTGTCTTCGCCAGATTCAGTCTTCGCGCGGCTAATCATCTGAGAAAATCAAGTTCAGATATATAAGCCATATCTATTTTGACGATACTGATCGAAACTTCCTGCTTTAATTCTGCCAAATTTTCCAGTTTCGGCCGGATTCCGGGCTAACTACTTGTCCGGCGAGAAAATGGTTTTCACCATCGTGTTCAGCATGTTTTCTTACCCCTAAATCGATCATCCAATCAGCTTCAAATAAAACTTTAGCTTGCAGCAAATTTTCCGGTTTCGGCCGGATTCCGGGCTAACTACTTGTCCGGCGAGAAAATGGTTTTCACAATCGTGTTCAGCATGTCTTCATACTCCTAGATCGAACATCTAATCAACTTCAAATAAAACTTCTACTTGCAACAAATTTTCCGGTTTCGGCCGGATTCCGGGCTAACTACCTGCCCGGCGAGAAAACGGTTTTCACCATCGTGTTCAGCATGTCTTCTTACCCCTATATCGATCATCTAATCAACTTCAAATAAAACTTTTGCTTGCAACAAATTTTCCGGTTTCGGCCGGATTCCGGGCTAACTACTTGTCCGGCGAGAAAATGGTTTTCCCCATCGTGTTCAGCATGTCTTCTTACCCCATAATCGACTATCATATTAGCTGTTTCAAAATATTTTGTTTGTCCCTTAATTTAAACCCCCTCCCCCACCCCTAAATGTAGGACTACAGAGCCCATCTACGAACTCGACCCTACTCTTGACCCAAAGAATCCTCACACCAAGTTTCATCGAAATATCTCATTCCCTTCGAGAGTTATCGTGCTCACAGACAGACGGACAGACAGACGTTTTTTCGATGTCATAGGTATCCGTCACTAACGTTTTGGGATCCCAAAAAAGGAAAAACTGCACTGAGCTTTCAGTAACGGAGTAAATTCACAAAGATGAAATAGAACACAGAAAAAAAGAAAAAGGGACTAATAGGGTCTAAAAAATCTTCCTCAAGAAACAAGAACAAAGGTTCCAATGGGATTCTAAAGTGGAATATTTGTTTATCTTTCTAATGCAGCCAATCGGGTGTTCGGCCTTTGCCAAACAGCGTAAACATCTGATAATCATTTTAATAGACCACTTCATCAGAACCATCGCCTGCGGGTTTTCGTGTAAATATATTATATTCTGTTTTATTGTAACACCTTCTAGCAAAAGAAAATACCAGACATTCAGGCTAATTCGTAAACATCCAGTTTTGACCAGATCCCGACCGGACTATCCATGTGAGGCGGGAAAAATAGTCTGTACCACTCCCGATTTCAGAATTTGTCTTTACTTTTATCAAATTTCTGTTTTCTGCCGGATTCTGGGTGAACTACTGAAATCAAAAAGAAAATAAGGTTAATAAATGAATTCAGTTTGTATTTTTGCCGCTATGTAAATGTTTCCATCAACGTACTTTTACTGTGTTTGACATTGCAAAACGGATATGTCAGCAACATTTTATTAGAACCGTATTTCGGCCCTTCTTGGCAAGGTTCCCCTTCAGACCTAAGCTGGAGAATGAACTTGTGGAAAACAATTAAAGGTCATCTGAATGAAGTCTAACACCCTAAATTGCCACTTTTACATACTGCTTACCATTTATCTCTCGAAAACCGGACTAAAATCGGATGAAGTTTTACCGTGCTATAGTTTTCAGCCTTTTTTCCGACTTGTCTTGATCGTGACGCTCGCCGTAACAGTTGTAACAGTCCATGCGTAACAGTTCATGTTGTAACAGTCCACGCCGTAACAGTCCATGCGTTTATCCATCCATGTGCGGTTTATCCATCCATGCGTTATCAACGTACGTTTATCCATGCGATAATGACAGTTTAAATATTGGCGCTAAATTTGTCTTGGGAGGTCGTAACGAATCGCCATAGGGAGACTTAGAACTTCAAGAGTGGATAGCGCCGAAACCACGGAGCGAAAAAAATCTTCTTCTCTGTACCGGTACTGTGAAGGACGATCTGAGGGGTTCATGGAAGTATGGTATGATCGTTCAGGTGTCCTTTAAAGATTCTTCCTTAAATGTCTAATTTTGTGAAGCTGGTGCCAAAGCTGGTGCTGTGATTTTATTTTGAACACGGCTGCTGTTTTGCTGCTCGATTGGGTCTTTGAAAGGATAGAGATTCTTCTGCATTTTGGTTCTGGGGTAGCCTGTCTCTTCTTCTTTTTTTCCAGCTAAGATGGATACCTCTCGGTGGCATGTCTGGGCGATTTGAAGTTCCGTACTTCGGTGATAGATACTCCTTCAGCCCAAGCTGACTGCGAATCATATTTGACATTGCAAAACGGATGCGTCAGCTAAACTTTATTATAGCTATATTTCGGCCCTTGTTGGCAAGGGTCCTCTTCAGACACAAGACGCTCGAAATATAGCTCTAATAAAATGTAGCCGATGTATCCGTTTTGTAATGTCAAAGATGATTCGCCGTCAGCTTGGCTGAAGTACTTTTTACTTCTAACAAATTTTCGGCTTTCGTCAGATTCTGGTAACGCCGGCAAGTCTTTACTTGTCCTGCGGGGAAATGAGCTCAGATATAGATTTGGGATATATTCCTATCTATATATCGACACTAACCAACTTCGGAATAAATTTTTGCTTCTCCTATTTCCGGTCCAGTATATGTCTTCTTATCTTTAAGTCGACTGTCACATCAGCTTGAACCTGTTAATTAATCTGAAACCCCCTCCCTCACCCCAAAATGTAGAGCTACCGGACCAGTCTACGAACATGACCTGTGCTTTGGCCCAGTGGAACGATAACGATATTGCTCGGTCTTCCCGAGTTGTCTTACTGGTCCTCTCATTTGTAATTAACCTTTCCTAGCTTGACCCGAAGAAGTGTTGAACATCGCCTTCAGTGCTGTCCTTTGGACGGTTCGACCAGTTTTACCGCGGCATGTTTCCCGGTTTATTCCCTTTTATCCGAAAAAAAATCTCGAGGGAACAAAGCCTGATCTGAAATTGAATCTGTGTCTTTGTTAGAAAGTTGCTATGGTGCTTCTTTTGCTTGATCTAAACTAATCTGATTTGTTTTTCAGGTCATGTTCTGTTCGAAATGTGCGCCGGATATGAGCTTTCGGAAGCAAGACCGACGTCGAAAAACTTTAACGATATTGCCGGATATCCGCAGGTATACAAATCTGGTCTATACCCATTTTTAGCTTGAAGATCGAACATCCCCAAAGAGATGTCGTCGTGAGTTCGCGTTGACATCGTTTTTTCGAACCTTTTATAAGCATGACAAGCATTGCAGGTACCCGGCCCTTGCTGCAAGAGCTTGTTGCCGGGAAATAGTAATAATAATAATTTATTTTATTACCCACAAATTTCAGAGGAAAAACAAGTGGAGTACAATAAAGAAAAAGAAAGAAAAAAAGTACTGAAAATAATAACTATACATACAAAAGTACTAGCACACAAACAGTGGGGTAATATGGTGGTGAGATGAAAACCGGGAGTAGGCTGATCCCGAAAGCTTCGTGTGTATCATTAGTAATTTCTCCGAAATATCAGGGACACCGAACTTACGAATAATACCTCTGATGCCAAGGCGGTAGGTAAAGAAGGAATAGATTGCGTTTGGGGCGAGCTTTGCTGTTGCAGTGGTCTTGTAGAGTGAGAGCTTGGGCACTACTGCGCTACAGATAGGGTTTAAAATAGACATGTCCCGAGTTCAATGGTGCCTATCCTCCCTAGGTCTACGACGACAAGACCCCCCTAAATATTACAAGTCCCCCAACAAGCGTCATTACAATCACTTTAGGCGACCATTCTTTAGTATATTTCCAATATGCGAGGGCTGTAGCCGAGGTCTATCACCCAGTCGGAAATTTAGTTATTTCGGTCTGCAAGGGAGGGCTTCTTTTTGCGAAAGTTCTTTAAAAGTGCGGAATTCGGCAGCCAGCTTTTACGGTTTCTTTTGCAACCCTACACACACTAGCGATGCCGAATGCCTGAAAGCTTTCAGTAGGGAATTTACCAACATTTATTATTTATTTATTACCCACAAAATGTTAAAGTAGTGGACTAGAAAGATAGGAAAGTGCGAAAAATAGAAAAGACGACAAATTTAATAAGTTAAGAAGAGGTACAGTAGCAAATAAACATCGCAGTAGTCCGTTTGAAATTGATTTTGTGCCAGGGATAAATATCTCTTTCATCTGCTTTTGCTTCTCCGATTTGCGAAAAGCTATAATAGCCTCAATTAAAGTAGCCTACTTGCGATCGCTTACTTCAATTACTGTTACTGTTGCCGACAGAAAAAAATAGCCATAGCTAAACGAGTAAACTGCTTTAGTATAGCTGAAACACAGAAAGAAACACTGACATTATTTACTCTTCCAGAAACAAATAAACAGTACAGTCAAGTACAGTAGAGCCTTAGCCTTATAACCCCTATAAGGCTACCGCCTGACAGTGGGTAACTTCCATTCAAATTGTGTTTTCAAGTAAACAAATCAACTAAAGTAGAAAAAAGGAGAAAGAAAAGGGAAGAAACTAGAAAAGAAAAAACAGCAAGAAAAAATACAAGCAAACGATCTGCTAGACCAGCACCTCCAGCACCTACCAGCACCTCTTCACCGGTGTAGACAGGGAGGTCCCAAGCGGGTAGGAATGTCCTCAACGACTGAAACTGATGCGTCACGCCTACTTACCCTGGATAGAGGGTATTACCGTATTATACCCACATACCCACTACTCCAGTGAAGGCTGCACTCTCGCCAATCTAGAAATCATGTTTACCCGTGATGGCCGACTTTCGTGAAGGTTGAAGAAGCACGGGAATGTGAAAAAGAATGTCAGCTGTAATCCTTCTTACAATGAAGTAGGCTATAAGAAATTGCTGGGTACAACTCTGACCCCCCCCCCCTTTAGGCACCCCTGCCTGGATTCAACATTTTGTATGCTACCTTATATTACCCTGGTTTGCTAGCGACAAGCCTGTGTAGCCTGTTGACCTTGTCACTGTCTGTGCTTACGGACCAGTCAGAACACATAGATTTGATGCAAACGCCTGTTAGAAGGGGGAGATAAAGTTTCGTAGAAGCCGGCAATGGTAGACAGCTAGACTGGTGCACCCCGCCTTAGAGCCAGTACAGCCATAAGCCTGAATGCTTGGCCCTATAGGTTACAACAGAGTTCAAAGAATGACTCGATTTCCTGTCCGAATTTCCTCAAAATTTGTCTCCTGATCAAAGCTGTACGCTTCAAAGAGACGACAACTAATTATCCGAAAGAATTGTCCCCTTCCAAGAAATGGTATTTTGCTTCGGTTCTGCGGCAATACCTTGTATTTTTAGCAGTATATTCGCTTCTGTCTAGCCAAAAACAGCATTAGCAAAACAGACAACGAAAACATCCTGACACTCAACCGTTGGCTATGTAATAATATCCTTTTATGTCGTCATAAAGCAGAGATGGACCTTTTACTGAAACCTTATCACTGGTCAGTGATTGAGAAAAAAACACCGTGACCTTTCCCGTTCCCTCAAAAGGTCTCCAGCTCCGAGTTAATCAACAAGAAACGTTAAGGGACTTGAGCAAATCGTTTTGATAGGGCTTGATCGTTCTGGGAAGTGGGGAGCGGAAGACTAATGATTTGAGTTTGACCTTAGAACAGCAGAAGATTATTTTTCAAGATTCTAAACTCTCTCTCTGTATGAACTTTTTTCCAACTCGGAAAAAAGTAAAATACGCCTTCTGTCCCGACTTGCCGCGCTCCGGTTTGCTTAGCTATACGTAAAGTAAGCCACGTTTTATCGTCCAGTTAGCTGTGGAAGTACGCTTGCCAGAGACTGTGAGCGAAAGACGGAAGCGTCTCGACTAGAGTCGATCGTCATAGAAGCAAATTTGGAGAAGACAAAAGTTTCGGGATAAGAATTGAAAGACTGATGCAATAATTAGAGTGAATTATTGTTCGACGTGTCCTTGACTATAATATTGAAAATGCAATCTCCATAGTAGCTCCGTCCCAAATCCTTATGGGGTTTGGCGTTCCTCTTTCGAGTTCGGATAATATTTACCAGGCAACGGGACATTCAGGAGGTGTGGTAAGATCTGGAGTATGTTTTTGCTTTATAAGTGATAGACAAAGTACCCCGCCGGCAGGATTTGAACCCACGACTTTTGGCTCGCAAGGCCACTGTGCTACCATAGAGCTGCTAAAGGGCTTGTGAACATAGTTTGCAAACCATTACAATAGGGAGATAGAAGCTCTCTATAGGAACGGTGGCCTCGCCCGAAGACGAATTCATATAGATCGTGTTCCACCCTTCCAACCTCGTCAAAAGTTACTACGCTGACCGCTTCAGCCTTCTCGAAATAGTAACTAATAATAACTATTTTTTTATCATGCTCACGAGTAAGCGTAGTAACTACGGATCGCTGTAACTTGATTGGTCCGATCAGCCCGCGGCGTGAGATTTGGCCGAGAAAAGAAACAAGACCAAAGGTTTCGATGGGATCCCAAAAATTTAATTGACCAGACAACTACGTCTTCTCTACGCCAGATCCAGTCTTCGCCAGGCTAATCATCTGAGAAAATTAAGTTCAGATATACCTGTATAAGCCATATTTATTTTGACGATGCTGTTCGAAACTTCCTGCTTTACTTCTGCCGAATTTCCGTTTTCGGCCGAATTCCGAGCGAACTACTTGTCCAGCAAAAAAAAGATAGTTCAGAAACGAATTCAGCGCATCTCCTTATCCCTATAAAGAACGTCTAATCAACTTCAAATAAAACTTTAACTTATAAAAAAAATCCGGTTTCAACCGGATTCCGGACGAACTATATGTCCGGGTAAACAAGTCCATCTCCCCGTGATAGACATGGCCCAGTATCGTTCTTACAATGAAGTACACTGGCAAAAAATAAAAGGTATACCAACTAGCAAAAGTTGGCAACCCCTCATCACCAAAGATTCTAGCAACCGATTCTTACTTACGACTCCATGTCCTCGTGATAGAAGTGGTACCAAATTCTTCGTACCACATAAAGCACAGAAAACAAATTGTCGGTACACCAAGTAGACGAAACTGCTAACCCCTCACTGCCGAAGATGATTATGGTCTAACAGTCTATTATCAGACCATGAGACTATTAGAAGTCCCCCACTTGTCTCACAATTGAGATCGGCCTATTTTTGGTTTCAGTGTGTACCCTACTACTGAAGTTGTCAACCCCTCTAAACTTTCCAACTGTTATATAGCCCGCAACCACCTACTCTTTTCCATTATACCAACCCCTTCGACCCTGATCGCACTAGCTCTCTCTCTCTTACGTAAGCTCTGCGCAGAGCTAGGCTATACAAATCCCGCGCAGAGCTTTACTAAGAAAAGGGGTAGCGGGGGTCACAAATTTGGTGTCCGGTTTTCGCCGGATTCCGGGTGAACTACTTGTCCGGTGAGAAAATAACTTTCATATTCGGATTCAGCATGTCTCCTTACCCCTAAATCAACTATCTCAATAGATTTAAAAAAATATTTTTTTTTTACCTATTAATTAGAAACCCCTCCCCCACCCTCAAATATAGGGCTACAGAGCCCATCTTCGAACTTGACCTGTACTTTGACCCAAACAATCCTCCCGCCAAGTTTCATCAAAATATCTCAATCCCTTCGAGAGTTATCGTGCTTACAGACAGACGGACAGACGGACAGACGGACAGACGGACAGACGGACAGACGGACATTTTTGCGATGTCATAGGTATCCGTCACTAACGTTTTGGGATCCCAAAAAGCGTTCCAGCCTTGAAGCCAAAAATCGTTATGTCATGCGCAGTAACTACGGTAAGTAGGGTGGAACACGCTCATAAGCGTTTCACATCACCGTGTCACGGGCTTCGATAGTTATTACGTAAATATGTCACGTTAAAAGTCCCTTGTGTAATTTTATTTTATTTGTTATATCTTAGGTCGTTCGGATTTTGCACTTCATTTTCGATCATCCAAGCGGCTCTTATCCAACAATTGAGAAACTGGCCGTATTAGATTTTTTCCGAAACATCGACTTGAGAGAAATGAGGAGCAGCTTTGTCCCGGTAAGTGAATGAGGTCATCCAAGTTCATGTTCTTTTTAATCTGAAAATACACGATTATATAAGGATATAAGCAATCTGTATAAGGAACTATAAAGTTTCACAGAGAAGGCGTATACAGTCAGCATCAACCCCATTTTTTCTGTATATGAAATTCTACTGAGCAGATACTGAAGTTTTACTGAAGCGGGAATCTAGCACAATCCATCAGCAATCCCCTTATATCATACGATATTTATTATGAAGACAAAGGATCATAAAAAGAATAACGAATCGCAAAATATAAATTAATTACATAAGACTTCTCGGTGTTTCGCTGCTACCCGAATGAACTTCGTTAAAGTTTAACCGAAAAGGACTGGGATAGGACAATCTGGTTACCCATCACTTGTTCACTTAAATTGGCTTGAAGACCCGCTGAAAATGTGTTACTTGGTTGTTCCGCTATTCAGGAATAATCGATTTTCAAATAGTGGAATTTCCGTGTGATTTGTGGTAACTCTAATTTGTTGTATGCCTTACAAGAAAGATTTATGACTTTTATTTGTTCAGGCACTAAGCAATCTTCACCAATATCGCCACTGCCCACTGAAAAGCCTTGTTTGTGTTTAGATAAAAATTTCCCGCGTCATAGTAGAATTTTCGCTGTGAGGACGGCCGCAGACATTCTGAACGTCATAACTAGAGCAGATAGTGGAAAACAAAAAAAAAATCCCTTTGCAGAACCCAAATAATTCAGTGTATTCAACTAAATGACACAAAAATAAGTTGGATTTTCAGGGAGTTAAACTTTAATATTTTTTACCACCAAGAGCCAGTTATCCTCAGTTAACTTAATTAGCCCACCCGCTCCTGGAAGTTCCTTCTGTAAGAATCCCCCTTACTCTTTTTCCTCGGTTTCCGCTAAGATGACGAACGGCCACGATAAAAACGTTGACAGTGCTTTTCACTTTCTGCTTGGACAAATTGATTCAGGCGTTTTTTGAACGGTGAATTAGTTACTTCTCTCTGTCTCGCCAAAAAGCTATGCTCCAGTACTATACCCGACAGTTGACAAAATGTGTCCTAGTAAAATAGGAAGAATGGCCCTGTTTTAAAGCACAGCTCTTGCTAGAAAAAGCTTTTTCACGATAAAATGGTCCAGAAGTAGTTTTTCTTTTGTTACATTAGGGATGCCAGTGCGCAAAAGCTTGGCTTGAACTGTTGTCAAGCACACCTCGCAGTATTTACTGTTTATTTTCCAGTATTCTAAACTATCTGAGTAGGCTACTGTAAAACTAAGCTCTGCTTTTAACATTAACAACGGCTTTGGCTGTTTTAAGCGATTTCCCAGACCCATTGACTTCTAGCAAAAACTAGGCAAAATTCAGGAAACCGGTTTTACGCATAAATAGCGTGATTCTCGAACACTCGTCGGAAGCATATTGCGCATGGAAACTATACTGAATCGTGGCAAGCGCAAAGATTAGTGAGGTGTCGTCAGCGGGTTTAGAGTGTAACATATGAAATTTGGGTTTCCGGGTTTAAGAATTTATTAATGCTTTTATGGAAGTAGGTTGCGTTGGCATTATAGGTACGACGGGTCCTTTAAGGGAGAATATGTTGAAACCAGTTCTTTGCCAGCAAGTGGCCAGTGTAACTGCGGGGTCTAGGCGAAAAACCCCTGGCGAAACCCTCCCGCAACCCCCCCCCCCAAAAAAAAAAAAAATACCCGAATGCAAATATACAGGGAATTATAAAAATCTTACTATAACCTGCAGTTTGGACTTCGGACCGCGTAACTGCCGTAACGTCCCTAGACATGCGAGTTAAATGTAAACGCGTGGTGGCGGCTAACTGTATTTTATTAACAATGTGTGGGAGGAGGGATGGTACCGGGGGGGGGGGGTTCGGAACCCGTAACTGCCAATGCTAAAGGGTGACAGTGGAGTTAGAAAGGGCCCCGAAATACGCTATTTCTTCTTAAAACAAAATCCCCTTCAGCATGATACCAGCAACCTTTTCCTTACATGAGAGTGCCATAAACACTGCAAAAACGCAAATACATTCAGTTCCTTTCCACTCGCAAGTGGCTAACCAACCCCTTTAAGCTCGCCACCTGGATGCCAATCGGCGACGACAGGATTCTTAATTTCCATTGCCTAATAAATCACCACTTGATAATTTAGTATTTTAATTACCTATGAGTTTTAAATGTCGGCATGTAGTTCTTCCAGCATGTTCCTCCTTTAAAAGTATTTTCAGGGTATCTTTTCATTTTTATGGCACTTGCCTTCCGGCCAAGTGCCATATAGCGATCACATTTCCGTCGGTCTGTCGGTCGGTCAGTCCGGTGTTTGCGAGTTAGGGTACTTCCAGATGTGCTAGGACGATGAAACTTGGCAGGCGTATTAAGGACCCGACAAAACTAACTTGGAAATAGTCACTTGCCCGATCCGACCATTGTGGGGGGAGGGAGGGGAGCCGGAATCCGGAATTTAGTGGCACGCATAACTTTCGAACGGGTGATCGGATCTTAATGAAACTTGAAATTTGGGAAGACGTCATGTCACCGAATCCGATGAATGTGGGGGGAGTCGGAGGGGGGGAACTGGAAATTATGTGACACGCTTAGAGTGGAGCGATCGGGATGAAACTTAGTGGGAGGAACAAGCACAAGCCCTAGGTATATTATTGACAGAACTGGACCGGATTCGTGCACTGTGGGGGAGTTGGAAGGGGGTTCCGGAATTCCGGTAATACGGAGTTAAGTTACTTCCAGGTGGGCTAGGACAATGAAACTTGGCAGGCACACCAGGGACCCGACCAGGTTAACCTGGAAATAGTCACTTTCCCGATCTGACCATCGTGGGGGGAGTAGAGGGAAGGGGAATCCGGAATCTCGAGGTATGTATGACTTCCGAACGGGTGATCGGGTCATAATGAAACTTGATATGTAGAAAGACCACATGTCTCGGATGTCCTGTTTCAAGTCCAGACCGGATCCGATGAAGGGGGGTCGGAGGAGGTAACCGGAAAACTTGTGACACGCTTTTGGAGTGGAGCGATCAAAATGAAACTTGGTGGGAAGAACAAGTACAAGCTCTATCTACCTACATCAGTGACAGAACCGCGGACAAGATTCGGGAACTGTGGGGGAGTTAGATGGGGGGTCCGGAATACCGGTGATCGCAAAGGTACTTCCAGGCGAGCTAGGACGATGAAACTTGGCTTGAAAATTAGTGACTTGACATGATTAGCTTAGAAATGGCCAGTTCCCTGATTCCGACCATCGTGGGGGCAGTGGAGGCAGGTAGAATCCTGAATCTTGAGGTATGTGTAACTTTTGAACGGGTGATCTGATCTTAATGAAACAACAAAACAAAAGTTTTGATGACAAATGATCACAACAAACTCACGAATTGACGAATTCCTACTTTCATCCTCTGACCCAGCCTTGTAAGTGCCATATGAGCTTCGAGCTCTTGTTTGTGTTCTTGCGCAAAGTTGGTTAATGTTATTTGAATCTTGGCGGTATTGATGGTGACTCACAGGAGAGGATGGGTTTATGCCAAGCAGAAAGTGAAAGATTGGAACAAGGATGTCCAGGTTTTGATAAGGACTTAAATGGCTTTATGGGATATTGAGCGACAGATTTATTTTTATTTATTTTTCTAGGCTGCTCTCCAGTCCAAAGTTTCTCGTGACGTTGCGCAGCTCTTAGAGACTGTCTCGGAAAGAAATGGATACACAAGGTAAGTGAACCACCCCAACTGCCAAGGCGATGTACTAACAGCATCACGCCAAAAAAACAATAAATGACGCTGGTTTGAAAGGTCAACGCGCTGCTGCCTAAAATGACCCTCGTCCTTATTCTGCTTTCAAATTGTTGCAGCCCGCTTACAGAAATACGATCTTAAAATCCCCGCTCTTCGCCATGGTTTCGTTTTGCACCTGTGACTTTTTAGCCCTTTTTTGGCCGACCCGAGTATGCTGTCAAGCAGAGCAAACTTCGCCGAAAGCTTCAAATCCGAGGTCAAATCTTTCAGAAACAAGGGCATGAGATCAGACCCCTTTTCTTTTGCTTCCACACTTGAACACGGCGCTCACAGTTTTCAATTTTTTTCCGCGAGCCTCCGCTTCGGAAATGGGGTGCTAACAAGCAAATCTCTGCTATCAGGTATTCGCAGTTTCGAAAAACGATGTTTCTGAATCATTTTATCGTGAGAAGATCATTTCTAGTAAGAGTTGTTCTTGGACGTGGGCCAAAGTTCGTCAAGTACGCATAATCAGACGCCAACAGTAGGTCGACTGTTTTGGTTGAGCAAAGTTTCCAAAAAAGATCGAGATAGCTATGCAGCCCTACGAAAATAACAGCACTTATGGGGTATAAACATCCACCCGTCGTTCAGCCTATGAAAGTTTTCCTATCAGATGCTTTATGCTAGCAAGGAGGTATCGAAGCAAAAAGCAGCCCTCTTGGAGTCCAAACCAGACCATACTAGACTGGCGAATTGTGTGAGCACGCTGAGAGAGAACAAAACCTGTAGTATGACAGAAAACATAGGACATAAGTACAGTAGAGGTATGCTTATGTGAACATATTTTGTTGACTTCGGACTTTGTCATTTTCTTGCACTTGCTGTGTCGAAAGCTAACTACTGCAGTTAGCCAAAGTAGGTAAGAAGGGCAGCTGAAAACACCTGTACAGGGATTTTGGATCTTCAGTCTATCATTTAGCCCAAAACTACAGCGTTCACATTAAAGTAACTGTCCGCATAAGCATACCTCTACTGTACAAGAATTGATGATCTAGGGCGCAAAAATGAGAGCATTTTTTTCAATGCCAGGGTTTCGACCTCCGTCGCTCTGTATTTCATGGCAGAGAAACTGATATTTTTTTTTACCACCCGCAACGAAAAAAATAGTTTGGTATACCATTTTCTTATCAACATGATTTATTGACTGTGAAGCGAAAACAGGCGAGGGCAGGATCACAGCAGCATTGGAAAGCTAGTTCCCTCGAAAAAAAAAAAAATAAAGTAGAGAGAGGTATTAATTAAAAGTACGACGAAACGAGTACCAAAAATCTCATATCCTCTGTGTAAACCTTGTTTTCATTGAATAGATTCCATTTTCATCGTCAAGGTAATCCCTCACCGAACGCGTGTCTTAAAGGACCACATTTACTTACTCGGGGAGTTTTGCCAGTCACACAACCCAAACTTCGTAAGACCTGGTAGACCATCAGGTCAATCTTCTGTTTTGGACTTCTTTTGTTTTGCTTGGTTTTCCCACTTTTTAACCGCGGCACGTTAAGTTTCCGCTGTGCGGCACGTTAAATATCCGCCGTTAACCATGGTTCACACTGCTGCGTTGTATGCGACATGATTTTTTCTTTGATGTTCCGAAGTGCGACAGAATCGCATGAACGTTCCCACCACCATGCAGATGCAAAAGGAAAAGGAAATTTTTCGTCGAGATTATTCTGCAAAAGGACAAAAGCCCATGAGGAAACGACCTCTGAAGATGTTGGGAGATTACCGATCTGAACACCCACCCACTTATTAGGAAATTTTCAATCAAACCCTATATGTCATCTTGTTCAAAACAGGTTAACAAAAGTCTATTCAGAAGATATTTTGCATTCAGCCATCGTAGGATTACAGTAAAAACAAGGTAGAGCAATTTTTGGTCTTGAAAATTAACTAATCTTAGTTTTTCTTTTCTTTCCCTAAAAAAATCGCATGGTTATGTCGGATCAGTTGAAATATTTGAACGCATCCGACACTGCGACAACACGCTAAGTTCTGCGTTGCTTGTCGTACGATTTGTGTCGTATGTCGGATGACGCAGAATTTTGCGCGAAATTGCAGAAGTGAGAACCATGGGTTAAGAGAGGGAAAGCCGGATAGTCGACAAGCGCTAACTAGAAAATCGCTAATTTCACAGCAATTGGGTTTTCGAAAAAGATATTTTTGAGCCATTTCATCGTGAAAAGATCATTTCTAGTAAGAGCTGTGCTTTAAATCTAGATGCGAACCGATTGATTTTTTTTAAATGAGAAGCTCCATCCGAAACGGTTGCTTTACCGGTGTTACTCAGGGTTGACTGAGTAATTTATTCTGAGATGCGCCCATTTGACGATCCCTGTCTGATGACTGAGGTGGCTATACAGAAACTTGTCTTTTCTTTCAGGATACGGTCCCGCTCCCTCTCCGCGTATGACTTGCGTTCATCTATATCATTTCTTGACGATTCGTCCAACTCGCCAACAGATTCAAGGTTAGTATAAGTACTCCTTCCTCGCTTCAGTTGTAGAGTCAGGATTTCCCTGACGAGATTTTCTGCACTTTCGTCATCAAGTTGGACGAGTCTCAACTTTTCCGTATGGAACTGATGATAGTGCCGAAAATCGGGGAAGAATTTTCAGTCCGGGGCAACCGACCCTGATTGTCTGTTCAGGGCATTAATGAAGTCTGTATCTGACTAAGTGGCTCCTTAAAGCTGAACTGGAAGCTACATAGCCCATAATTATTTTTCTTCATTTTCTCATCGGACAAACAGTTTACTGGAATCCGGCAAAAAAAAAAACGAAACCTGATTCAGCCACACACTTCTTGGACAAGTTATCGATTTGCACGTGTGAGACAGACAATACCCTCTTCTAACTCCAAAATCCATTCTAATCCGTCGCTCTTACTGGCGCTCTTACTCGTTCACAGTAAAAATCAGGTTCTATCCCTTTCCGAAGTCCGTAAAACATCGGGACATGCTTCCGGCGAAGGATGAGAGTTTTTTTCAAATGGCACAAGGAGAGCTCCCAGCCCAAGAGTAGGTCGGACAGGTTTTAAGCACCACACATGATCGTTCGGGATTTTCAAACCATTTCTTGTGGTTCAGTAGGAGTTAGGCGATGTAATTTCTCAGGCATAGTGGAGACCTGACCAAATTGACTAGTAGACTGTCACTTCCCGCATCCGACCATCCAGGGGGAAAGGGAGGAGGGGGAATCTGCAATCTTGGGACACGCATAACTTTCGAAAAAGATCCTATACCGGAAATCTTGTGGCACGCTAAGAGACGAGGAATTGGGACGGGATTTGTAGAGAAGGACAAGCATATGCCATTGCTTACAAATGAATTCCTAGCCCCTTAAAAGTGTGCATCGTAACCGCAGAGTCAACAGTTTTGGCCTAACGATACATTTGCGTACATCCTTTGTGCCTCAAACATGCTTCTGTCCAAACGAAAAAAAGTCATGTTCTCGAAGTGCCCGTGAACATTTATGCCTCAAGGGTTGTGCTTACATATGAGCTCCTAGCCCCTTTAAAGTGTATACTTTGGACAACCGTTACATTTTTACGTTCCCATGATTATTCTCGCCTCGAGGGTTCTTCTTTTTCGCAAAAATAAATGAATTCCTGGCATCCTTCAAGTGTGCGTTTTCACCTGCACACTGAATTAGCACCTTGGCAAAATCGTACGTTTTCGTGCTCGCCAAGGGCCCACGATCGTTTGTGCCTCTCGGGTTTTGCTTCCAAATGCAGGACTCGTGTTCTTATAGTCTCCGGCGGGAGGGCGTTTCCTCGTTTTAGGTTCCGGAGGGGAGGGGGTACGGTGTGAGTTTCCACTCCAAGAGGAAAGTCTTTGTGAAATCACTTGTCCTAAATGTTCAGTTAAGGTCCGGATCGAACCATGGCCCTTGGGATTTCTGAGTAATTACATGTCAAATCGTATCACATATATTCCGGCACATTCGCCGGAAAGTTTTTCCGGAAGACTAGTGGAAAGCTTCACCAAAAGTCGAAAGTTTGTGCTACGATAAAACTGGTGCTTTTCCTTAAGCGGGAAATGTTTATTTCGAGTATTGAAATTCCATGTTTTTTTTGCGGTGAAAGAAACTGGAAAGCGAGTTCATGGATTATGTTTCTTATGCTTTTTTCATGATGTGCTTCGCTTGCTTGAAAGGTGTTCTCAGAAGCGGAATGTTTGACCACTGTTGCTTTCCATTACAAGATAAGGTTCGGGAAATCGTTAAAACTGACGTCAGAACCCTAATGGCGTTTCTAAGGTCTTTGTCTCAGATTACCTCTCTGTTTAGGTACCTCTATGACGATTCTGTCTTCGAATGATGGAATTAGGTACGGAACGGACTGCTGTGATACCACTTACCCACCCTTGCCCACATCCTTTGTAGACAGAGCCAAAGTTATATTCCTGCAAATCAGTTATTCCGAAAATCTCCAGATGAAACGGTCAATTTACGAGCGATTGTTTTTATTACAAGATAAGGCGATATATTTTGGAGACATCAAAAACAAATACTTTAACCCAAGCTGACTGGGAATCGCATATAAAAAATTACATCAAGGAAACCAGCACCAACCGGTGCTTGTGCTTGTGATCAACAATGGCACCGGAGGTAGACAAGATGAGATTTGCAGAATATAGCTTCAAATTATTAAGTAGCTTAGGTTTTCTGTAGATTAGACCTTCATGTTTCTTCTTCTTCCTTTTCTATTAGTTCGTAGTCGTATGTTAACCCCTGTCACGGGAAGTGAAAATCAATCAGTCAGTCAATCTGATTATAAGAAAGCTTTACTTAGAAAATCCATACCGTGAAAGAGCCCTTTTACGGCATTCTACCACAGAAAGCTTGGATTTTCTAGGAGATGGAGGCAGTCGTAGACAAATCCTCAGTTTTTTGGGCACAGTGCTCTTACGTCAGGGCATGCCCCATAAAAATCAGTTTGAAAAGAAAGTTTTCATTTTAAATTTACTGTTTGACAGATCTTGTCGGACCGGTGCTCATACGTTGGGGAATACCGTAGCGTTGGGGCTAGGCATGGACACTGTTCCTGTTTCGTGTTCCTGTTTTTGTCTCCCTGTTTTATGTTTTAGGGATCCAAAAATAAACAGAACAACAGAACAGTCAGTTCTGTTTATTTTTGGATCCCCAAAACAGAAAACAGGAAACTGTAAAACAGGAAATAACAGGAACATGAAACAGGAACAGTGCCCATGCCTAGTTGGGGCACTGTGCCCTAAAATTGAGGATTTGTATATAACTGGATGGAGGACTTTCTGTTCCGTGGTAATCTCTAGCTAGTCAGTACCGTAAGTTTGATTGTTGTTTTTCCTATCTTAGGACACCGAAGATGTTTACCTCAAGCCCCCTCCATACTCCCAATAGTCTCCTTTTGAGTTCAAGGCGTGCAAGCGATGTTAGTATGTACGGTTCAGCGACGGCTCTTTGCGACTGCCAGAAGCTCGCGGGCGTGTGTCATAATTGTGGGGAGCTCTCTTTCCACTCGCCCATGCGACCTTCCACACCTATTGAGGTAAGCTTGGTTTATATTTATTTAGTAAGGTCTATTGAATAGTAGTCAACTTTCTTCACAAGATAGTAATCAACTTTCTTCACCTACTATCTCAGAAATCTCAGAAATCTCACAGCTTACGTATCTAGGCAGTTCGGCAAGCTCGATTTCTTTTTGGGACACAGTGGCGCGGGAGCAACAACCATGCGAAGTGCAGTGACGTCGTGAAGGGTGGTTCCCAAAATCACCACGATCTTTTTGCCCACTCTCACAATGCCCACGCTCAGAATGCCCACGATCAAAATGCCCACGGTTCAAAATGCCCACGATCAAAATGCCCACGATTAAAATGCCCACGACTCAAAATGCCCACGACTCAAAATGCCCACGACTCAAAATGCCCACAATTCAGATGTGGAACCCCCTAAATCGAAATCGTCCGAAATGCAGGCGGCTTAAAAATGCCGACAGTTTCCAAATGTCAACAGTTCAAAATGGTCACAGGGGAGGCTAATATCGTCTTGGTTCAAAATGCCGACGGCTGAAACTGTCCACAGGGCGGTCAACATCATCCTGGGAATGCGGACTACGAGATTACAAGGGGTAGGATTAATCACGGAAAAGGTTTTAAAAGGAATTATTTTATTGTTTCTTGAAGAACGATCCAAAAAGACCAGCAAGTTAAAGCTCTTAAAGAAAAGTTCCAAGGGGGGTCCTTATCAGGCAGAGGTTCTCCTCAAGAAAGCACAGCGCTTTTGCGGCAACTAACCACGAGCCAATACCCATGTTTCTTGTAAGTATTTTACCAGAATTATATTATAATTGAGATTATACCAGCTCAACATACGATCATCGTCATTCTGATACCCCGTCTATTATACTCTTCCGGTTGCTCACTCGCCCCTGATTCAAGTTTACTACGTTCTGAACACCTCAAATAATCCAATCGTGGGCATTCTGAACCGTGGGCATTTTGAGTCGTGGGCATTATGAGTCGTGGGCATTTTGAGTCGTGGGCATTATGAGTCGTGGGCATTTTGAGTTGTTGGCATTTTTAGTGGGCATTTTGAGTCGTGGGCATTATGATCGTGGGCATTTTGAGTGTTAGCCGTCGTGAATAGATAGGTAATTTGAAGCAGCCAAACAGAATTGCGCTCCCGCCTATGGTGTATGGGTACGATCTACGCGTTAGGAACACAGTGGCGCGGGAGCAACAGTCGTGCAAGTGCAGTGACGTCGTGAATAGATAGGTAATTTGAAGCAGCCAAACAAAATTGCGCTCCCGCCTATGGTGTATGGGTACGATCTACGGAGGCGCCAAGTTCAGAGCTGTGTACCAAAAGCTTCTCATGGGGGAGATAGGAGCTTGCTTAAAGGACGGCTCAGACGGCGTTCGTAAAGTGTGTAAAGTCGTTCGCAAAGTTCGTAAAGTTGCTCCGCGAACCCGCGTAAAGTACTTTACGGAGGCAGGCAAGAAGTTCAACTTTAGTTAACTTTTTTCGTAAAGTTCGGAAGGTTGACCAATAGGAGAAGAGATCGAAAAAAAGATATGAAAATAAATTTGAAAAAGGGGATTAGGAAACGGAAAAATGATGAGATGATGGCTCTAGTGGTTTTTATGATAAATAATAATAATCAGTTCGAATAACTTGAACTTGTTTTTTTGCAAGAATAATTAGAAACATTTTTTTTTTAATTAATTTTGTTCTTGTTGGTTTTTGTCAGGTGAGTTGGGAAGAAATAATTACTTATTGAATTAAATTGTTTAGAACTGACTTATTTATTAATATTATTTTTGTTATTGGATTATTCTAATTTATTTATCGGAGTTTTTTTTTTGTAACTGGATATTAACCATGGCCAATTATGGCTTTTAGTGTTAATAAATATCTACTTATGGTTCATATATGATAAAAATAATCTCTAATAATTATAATCTTTTTCTTTCTAGAACAAATCGTCATAAAAAATTCTCGTAATGTCATCTCAAATTCCCGTCTGAGCGGCGACAAACTTTACGGAGCATACTTTGCGAAAAACTTTACGAACTTTACGAACACCGTCTGAGTCGTCCTTAACTGCCTAGATACGTAAGCTGTGAGAAATCTTCGTCTTCTTTCCGTCTACTAAACCTGGATTTTTGTTATTGAGAGCCGTCTTGTTTCTTTGCCAAATATCTCAGGCACCTAACACAAGGAAAGGTACAATTTTAATAAGATAATAAAGTGGGCATTGTGCGAGAGCAAGAGCTAAAAAAAAGCATCAGACATGTCAGTGGCAGACAACAGAACGGTGCTTTCTTACTTTGCTGTTTTTTCGTAATTAAAGTTTAACTGAAAAGCCAACTTATTTGTGTGTCATTTAATTGGATACACTGAATTATTTTGATTCTGCAAAGGGATTTTTTTATTTTCCACTATCTGCTCTATAGTTATGAGGCTCAGAATATCTCCGGCCGCCCCCACAGCGAAAATTCTACTATGACGCGGGAAATTTTAATCTCAACACAAATGTGGCTTTTCAGTGGTCATTGGTGAGATTGGTGCCGATTGCTTTGTGCCTGAAAAAGAAAAAAATGATAAATCTTTCTCGTAAGGCATATAACAAAAATACAAGCGCATAGACGCACCACAAATCACACGGAAATTCCACTATTTGAAAATCGGTTATTCGTGAATAGCGGAACAACGAAGTAACTCATTTTCAGCGGGTCTTCAAGCCAATTCAAGTGAATAAGTGACAGGTAACTAGATTGTCCTATCCTAGCCCTTTTCGGTTAAACTTTAAATAAAAGAACCCTAACTGCCCGTATGGAAATAATTAAGTCGTAAACAGTTGTTAAAGCACAACTCTTACTAGAAATAATCTTTTCCCTATGAAATGGATCAGAAAAAAACATTCTCGAAAATACCATTACTTTCCATCTGAAATTAGCGATTTTCTTGTTATCGCCTGTCGACTACGTCCAGCCTTCCTGCTCTCCGACGCGGCGGCTGGGCGCAAAACATTTGAAAACTGATTGCGCCATGGTTTAAAAGTGTGAAAACCAAGCAAATAAAAGAAGTAATAAACAAACGCTTCTCAGATCATTATATGTGAAAGAGTTGTCAGCAGACGTTTATGATCCCGGCAAACGTTTCTTTGTGTGACGGGCAAAACTCGGCAAGGCCAAAAAAGCGCTAAAATTTCGTAGGCACAAAACGAAACAATGGAGAAAGGTGGGATTTTAGAAGCTTATAATTCTGAATGGGAGCTAGATATATTATAAAAAGCAGAATAAGCAAGAGAGGTCCTTTAACGATCGTTTACAATTGTTAACAATTGTTTGCAGTTGTTAACGATCGTAAACAATTGTTTACGATCGTAAACGGTTGTTTAGTCGTAAACGGTTGTTTACGATCGTAATTTTACGATCGTTTTTTTACGATCGTAATTTAACGATCTTTTTTTTACGATCGTAATTTAACGATCGTTTTCAATTGTTTACGATCGTTTTCAACTGTTTTCGATCGGAAACAATTGTTTTTATTTTCAAGACGATAAATACAGACCTGATTTCTAACAACGGCAATAAGAAAGTTGATTAGTTTTTAGTTTTGCATAATCCAAATAGTTTAACTAAAAGCTGAAACTAAAATTCCAATCGTAAACGGTTGTTTACGATCGTAATTTTACGATCGTTTTTTTACGATCGTAATTTAACGATCGTTTTCAATTGTTTCCGATCGTTTTCAACTGTTTTCGATCGGAAGCAATTGTTTTTATTTTCAAGACGATAAGAAAGTTGATTAGTTTTTAGTGGCTGGGAGGTTTGGTATAGCTAGGGGTAGGGTTGGGATAGTGTTAGAATAGGATTAGGTTGAGGTAGTTAGGTTAACGGATCACTAGCGACCATTGCCAGGCGATCATACCTAACCAATTGATTACCTTTCCTTTTCACTTAACCCCTATTATTCTACCCACTCTGAAAAGTTACGTATACCATTATTCACCCCTATAACTTGGCGCTGACAACGACAAGTTATACCGGAAATGCCTTCTTCCTATACAATGAATTCCCAGAGGTATGCTGACCTCACGTACGCAAAGCATGACCTGTGACTGCGCTCTGCAACAAGCCAATCAGCGCCGACCGCCTCAGACCGCGACCGCCTCAGGGAGTGACATTTCTTCGGGGGTTGCGGATAAATGTTCCCTTCGTTAGTTTTTATTCGTTTTGTCCAAACAATTGAACAAATGTAGAACTGGCTGAGAATGATATCTTTTCTACTCTAGTGGGTGGCTTAGTGGAATCTTCAAGTCTTCTTATGGTCGCAGATCTTTCAGGACCTCACCAGCTGGAAGTGGAATGCCTTCATGACAGCATATTTTACAAAAATCTGGAAATATCAGTTCTTAATTCAGTTATAAAAATGGAAGTGACTACATACAGTGTGGAAATATGCCCAGTGCTCGTATTGAAAAAAAAATCTTAGAAATAACTGTTTTCGATAATAACGATCGTTTACTATTGTTTTTTTTTCAGCTTGAATTATCTGCCATAATCATACTGGAAATACGATTGGGAACAACCGTTTCCGATCGGAAAAATACGATCGTTAACAACTCTTTCCAATCATAAAAAAACAATCGTTTACGATCGGATTGTCCCATAATACTATTGGGAAAAAACGATCGTTTTCGATTGGAAACAGTTGTTAACGATCGTTTTTTTTACGATCGTAAAAATACGATCGTTAACAACTGTTTCCGATCGTAAAAAAACGATCGTTTACGATCGGAATGTCCCATAATACGATCGTAAAAAAACGATCGTTTACGATTGGAAACGATCGTAAAAATACGATCGTTAACAACTGTTTTCAATCGTAAACGACTGTTTCCAATCGTAAACAACTGTTTCCAATCGTAAAAAAAACGATCGTTTACGATCGGAATGTCCCATAATACGATCGTAAAAAAACGATCGTTTACGATCGTTTACGACTTGAATTATTTCCATACGGGACAATGGGAAAACTCTCCATTTCCATATCATGTCAGTCGGGCAACGCTTCCAGTTCAAGTTCCGTTTAGTTGAAGTTCTGTTCAGTATACACCTAATTAATACTTAAAGAGCCCAATTCGGCTGAGAGTGGGCTTGAGGCTAAAAGATGTCCCTACTACACCTGAGCTTCCATGACGACGTAGGCAAGGCATGTTTCAGTGACTCTTCAGGCGTTCGACATTGGTGACAAGTGTGTCCCACTACACTACGAACGAAATACGTCGTGGCCTCGTGGGTCAGTGTTGCCACTTATGCCGCATTTCGCGGCATTACGCCGCGATTCTGAGAGAAATGCCGCATAAAATTTTGATCATGCCGCACGCCGCGATTATGCCGCGAAATGTCTTTTTATACCGCATTCGTTCCCGTATGTAAAATTTGTAAAACTTCAAGTTTCTTATCTTTCGCAAATGTCTAAGATATGTCTTTGTTGTATAAAATGGGGATTTCAAAGACGCGTCCGACTCGTTTCGCGGAAGTCAACTACGGTCCTTAATTAATGACCCGTCGGTCGGCAGCTTGTCCCCTGGGATACCATAGTGTTCACCATTGGGTTGAGTTGTTTTTGCGGGTTTGACGAAACTTTGACGTTTGAGTTTCTCAGTTCAAATCATGACCTCTGTCAGCTCAGCCCAACCAAACAGTTCATTTCTAGTTTGTGTTTTCAAGTTAGCAATGAGGACCAGACAGACTTGTCTTATTTAACAGGATGTTTGATGGTCAGTGGTAACTATATTTAAGTAGCCCAGATGTCGTCAGAACCGTTATTAGCCAAAATGTCTGGGGGGGCAAGGTATTTATCATTTTTACCGACTGTTTTTCGAAGACAAAAACGACTAGTATTGAGAAAAAACGACTGTGGTGACGAAAAATCGGCTGATTTTGAGAAAAACAACTATTTTCAAGAAAAAACCGACTGTTTTTAAGAAAAATCGACTGTTTCCAAGTAAAAAATTGACTGTTTTCACGAAAAATAGCGGCACTGCGCGTGGACTCGGCTACTTTATAACGACTGGCCGACAATATTTGGGGGGGGGGCGTCCCGCCTCCCCCCTAGTCGTTATGGCCCTGGATGTCATCAGGTCAGAAAGAGTTAACTGACCCAAAAAGTACTGGCCTATCCTAGGGGGTGGGCGGCTTCTATGATCTGTTTTCTGTTTACCAAAACAACGTGTTTTAAGTAGTTGCCAGTTCGTTACTTCATCTTTTCAAAATTCGAATTCATCATATGGTATCAACCAGAGGTTTAGTTCTTAACGTAAGTCTTGAAAGCCCGATTCATGCTAGAAGAGATCATCAAAATCACCATGATGAAATAGCTAAGAAATGTAGATTTTTTCGAAATTAGCAATTTCCATGTTAGCACTTGTCGACTATGTCCGATTGTCCGGCCTTTCTGCTCTCCGACGCGGCTGGCTGGACGCATAATATCTGATAAGAAAAACAAGACCAAAGGTTTCGATGGGATCCCAAAAGTTCAATATTTAATTCAGACAATTAGGTTTTGTCTTCGCCGGATCCAGTCTTCGCCAGACTCCTTGAACATTTTTACTCTTAAAATTTAGAAACAGATTAAGGCAAAATAGCTAATCCTCTGAGAAAACCAAGTTTAGATATGGATTCAGCATGTGTGTTTAGGCCTACCTCTATAAGTCATACCTATTTTGACGATACCGATCGAAACGATCTTGCCTTCTGTCAATTTTCCGGTTTGTGAAGGCTAGTGCCTCTTCTCGTGAGTGTAACGTTCTGAACCAAAACAGTGTATATGGTTTGGCCAAAGATATTGTTTGTCACACAAGTCTTATTTATCTGAATGTTCCTTTTTGAAGCTTTTGATCTTGATTTTCATTAAAGATTAACCGAAAAAGGTTGAGATACGAGAATCTAGTTACCCATCAATAATTATTCTATTGGACAGGCTTGAAGGCCCAAGGGAAAATTGCTTTTAATTTCTTCACTATTCACTTCACATTTATTCGGTTTTTCCACCGTGGACTTTCCTTGTCGACGCTGTGGTACCTCTGCACTTTTACTTCTGTTTCATGCTTGACGAAAACGATGAATGACAAATGTGTGTTCCCGTACTGAGCTGACCATCCTTACCTTTGACCGCTGAAAAGAAGGATAGATAGCACGTGTTTTCTCGCAGTTATGACAGATCTTCACCACACTTCACTTGACACTGGATCAACATTCATATTAAAACGAGATTTTTCGCCCATTCTCTCTCAAAAATATAAAACACAGCGTTTTCCAAGAATTTCGGGCATGCCGCGATTTTTACCGCATTTTGTTCAAGGATGCCGTGGAAATGCCGCTTTTTGACGAGGCCGGCGCCGCGGAGCGGTGCCGGTCGAGTGGCAACACTGTCGTGGGTCTCAGAGCAAAATAGAAGCTAAAGATTCTACGCGCGGTTGGGACAATGTCTGTGGATCTAAAGCCATGTAGCTAAGTAGTTTAACTTAAAGATCAAATAGAATGGCTTAAAGACGGCAGCATAGTTTTCTTTTTTATTGCGCTGGGAATTACAAAATCTAATCAATTCAAGACCCAGCGAAGATGCTGCTGCGCTGGACTTTCCGTTGAGGCGAAAATAAAATGGGCGGGAAGATTCGTGATTCGGATGAGAATCCGACATGAAAGACAAGGATCCGAGTCCGACCGAAAGAACCCCGGATAGAATACACAGTATCTGTTTTCCCCCTGAGACCCAAGATGTATCACGTTCGCAGTGGAAATCAGTTGTCAATCATACAGTTGGCGAGTGCCCCACGTAAAACGACTAGAGCTTCTTTCATAATTAAACACTTTGCTCCGGGAGTGTGGAATTCAATACCTGATGAGGTAAGGGTTGCGTCTACCCTTTCAGCTTTCAAGTCACAGGCCAAGTCCTTTTTCCTGTCAAAAACATAATTTCCTTCCTTTATTTATTTATTTTTTCCTTTTTTTGGGGGGGGGGCAAGGGCGCTTTGTTGACGAAAGATCGTCCGTCAACGGATTTTCTTGACAGTTTGTCATGTCTTTATTCTTTTTTCTATCATTCTTTTTGTAGACTTGTTTGGTTCGTTTCCCTTAAGATTATATGACTAAAGAATAAACCCCGCCCATTGCCAGGCCTTATGTTAGGCCTTATGGTGGGGTCATAATGAGTTAATGGTGCTTATTATTGTTATGAATAAAACTGAACTGAACTAAAAATAGCTGTGCCTGTGTTTTCTGATTGGTCAGCAGTCACCATTCACCAAGAGAATCCGTGCCGGATGAGTGTTAAAATATGCACATCTCTATTGTAATTTCCTGCTGTTCCGTTTACATTATCACCTTTTAACTTGCAGGTAGAAAACATCCGCACCGAGTTAAGAAACATTACTCTAGCCAACTCCCACACAACCGTCCCTGGTCTTTCTCGTGCGAATCTCTGCTTGAGCTGGGGTCGAGAAGATTCGGTATATCAAACCCCCCTTCAGTCGCCCTCAGAAGTACAACCCTTGCCGGCACCGACAGTGTTAGTAACCCCTCCTGAGACGGCAGTCATTGAACACGCGATTTGAACTTGTTTTGTACTGTGCCTTTGTGAGGGAAGTGAGTGATGTAATTTTTACACTGTCAGAAGTTTCATAACAGATCGCGCATAACACTTTCAAGAATAACACCTTTTCACTTAGAAATAAAGTGTTATGACCAATTAAGTTTACACTATTTCGTGCCTAGATCCCCAACAACACCTTCAATTGGTAAAAATACTACACTGTCAGAAGTTACATAACGACAACAGAAGGATGCCCGGTTTCAACAGATAACACTTTGGGATGCCCGGTTTCAACAGATAACACTTTGGCCTCTGTGCTTTTAGTGGAATAAATCTTATCTATCTTATCTTATCTGATGTGTTTCTTTCGTTCCCGTTAGTGTGAAGGTGTTGTTGGAGATCTAGGCACGAAATAGTGTAAACTTAATTGGTCATAACACTTTATTTCCAAGTGAAAAAGTGTTATTCTTGAAAGTGTTATGCGCTATCTGTTATGAAACTTCTGACAGTGTATGGAGTTCATTTTTAAATGCGACTTTGTTAGGTTTGAATGCGTCTCTTCTCACGTGTTACTTCGAAATCAATAAACAGTTTCAACGGTTTGCAAATTCTGAGGTTCTCGCTCAGAGGGCGAACAGTGACAGCACCAACAGAAATCTTAGCTTCGGTCATCTGATTGAGCTTAGAAAGACATTTCCCAAATTACGAGTTCGTGGTTGCCTTTGTCTGATACCCCTTGATTAAAAGAAAAGTCCGACTTGCCTTTTCTCCTTAGTTGGCTGTTATCTGTTTGTAATTCTGTCCATAACTCTGAAACAAATGCTGGCACGGATCTCTGGGATTTGCTCACGGGATAGGTTTTTGAAATGCCCAGTTAACGTCCACAAATAAGTCAACTACCTGCGGTGCTATTATAGTGCGAAAAGATGATGAGGTTCCGGGACCGGAATTCTTGTCAGAATTCTCCGCACAATCATCACTTCCGTATGGAAAAGTTGGGATTTTCTCACTTTATGGTTTAAGTGAAGAAAATCCGGGCGGGGACTCCTGAAATGTGTGTTTACTCGGGAATGAGTATGTCTTTTCGGTCAGTTTTTTTATGCACTATAGCTTGGTGCTGTGGTTGCGCTTTCTTGTCGAGCTATTGCCCAAGAGCTTTACATCTTGTGTACGATGATTCCTCATTTTTTATTGGAAAGAATGCATGAATCTCTTCCTCTCTCGAGGAATCCTTCAAAAAGTCGTTAGATGAAGAGTGGAATGGTTGGTGTGCCCTCGAAGTACAACTGGGATGCATCTGACCCCTAACTGATCATCACATCATCAATCACGGAGCGATTCAACAGATCAAGACTAATCTTAATTCGCTCCGAAGTGCGAATTAAGGTAATACCTTTTGGGTTAGGGCATTGTAGAGGCACGTGTCACGCCTCGATCTGCAAAGAGTCATTAGTTGCGTTTTAGCAGATACCATGGCCTAAAGTCGTTTTCGCAGTTACCGTGGTATCTGATACCACGGTCAAAAGACGTTTTTTCAGTTACCGTGGTATCTGACCAGACACCGTGGTGTCAGATATTCAGATACCACGGTAACTGCGCAAACTACTTTAGACCGTGATATCAGATACCACGGTAACTGCAAAAAGACTAATTGCAGATCCAGTTACCCTGGTAACAAATACCAGGGCATCTGCAAAAACGCAACTATTAGCGCACACGTAGGCTACCTACCATAAACAGAAAAAGGTTTCGTAGTAGGATTTCGAACTGAAGTGTGTGTCCTCCACTGGCAAATCGTAACGGTCGTGTCGTAAGCGGCCATTTTGGCAATTTTATGCCAATAAGAGCACAACGGGTCTGCGGTAACGAATGCCTTATGGTTTTCAGTGGAGGATTCGCTTGAATGTTTTAATCGCAATTGCAGGATTCGGGGATAAGGCCGGTAAGCCCACCTGGCGTCCTTTACGAAAACACGGCGTTCATTGTAGGCTAAGAATAAAATGTTGCGCCTGAAATGGTGAAACACGTATCGCTGTTTGAGTTTAGAACACGTTCTTAGGCCACTATCGCCTGAAATGGTTCAGTTGGGAGTTTAATTTTCTGTGTGCCTTCATATCCAGCAGCGACCAGAAATGTATAGAGTTGAATATAGAAACTAGTTCTTTTTCCTCGGGGGGGGGGGGGGGGCGTTCTCTAATTTTTGGGATAAGTCTATAAGGCTAGTTCATACTGCTGTGATTTTGCAACATATCTCGTCAATGCGACGTTGATCCTGAAATGGCCAAAAAGAGGTAGGTGACAACATGCATGTCAACCGGTCGGAAATATGGTTTAATGGCGTTACGTTTCGTTATGTATTGTATTTCCTTTCGTTCGCCACTGCCTGCATTGCCCTGTTTCCGTTAGATCCAAAGCCGCACCGCTATCACCTTTGGCTGCGTGACGCCGAAAAACCCTCGGCGTGGTTGCGCGCCGAAAAATTTTCACGGCCTTTTCCGGACCTTTAGGGGTCGGGTCTTCACCTTCCGGAATCTGGGTTCCCAGATTCTCCTTGATTTTTTCTGAATTTCTTCTGCGATACTTGAAAATTCCGAAAATCTGGAAGTTCAAAAGCCCCTTTTTTCCGGATTATTTTGATGTACTTTCGGACCGGTTCATCTTCCAGATGCAGTTTACAGAAGAAGTCAAAGAAAAATCTGGAAGCCCAAATTCCGGAAGTTCCGGGAGGTGAAGACCGGACTTAAAGTCCGGTTATACTTTCAGGATCCTTTGGCCTAAAATCTAGAGCGTCTTTTGGCAAATTGGCGGTATAATGTAGATGAAGAGAAAAACGATGAATGAATGAATGAATATTTTATTAGCCAATGTTGGTTGAGCTAACCAGCCAGGTATGAACTCAAATTCAGATTGTCTAGCACAGCCTGCCAACCCTTTAGCAAATGTGTAGACAACTAGAATCATAATCAAACAGAAAGAAAGCAGGAATGGACGATCAAAAATTGGGACAGCTATTACGCGCTGATTACTTCTCAATAAAAATAGTAAAAGAAAGGTGATAATCAACTTCGATTATCACCAGAAACTTCAGCAACTAAAACAAGAGCTAGGTAAGTAAAATATAAGTGTGGACGTCACAAAATCCTTCCGCATTGTCGTCGGATGTGGTTCAGACCTAAGGCGTATTCTCGCCGTTCCCCGAGGACTCCACTTGAGGAGTCCCCGCGTTTTTGTTTGTCCCGGGGACTCACTTCCCGTATTCTCGCGAGTCCCCACGGACGGGGGACTGTTCCGATTATCATCACCATCATCAAAAAGGACTCCCTTTCAGATTCGGAGGGGAATCAATTTTTGCTGGTGTTGGGGCAATATAAAATTAATTAAAAATAATCAGAATAAACAAAACCAAAAATAAGGGAGATCCAGACTAATTTTTTTTTAACTGCATATTTGTTTTAAGAACAAAATCCGTTTTGGAAGCATTCCCCGTGTTCTCGCTTTTTTCTGTACGCGGAGTCCGCGTGGAGTGAGTCCCTGTATTCTCGCCGTTTCCTTCGATTCGCCGAGGAGCCCTTGGGGAACGGTGAGAATACGCCTCTAGAAACGAGACGTTTCACTCGAATTGGAGCATTGTCGGGAAGTACCTGGTACCCCTCCCACCCCACCGTGGTGGCCGGATGCGGTTCGCGGTCTGGTTTCAGGAATACTCTATATGAATAAGTCCAAAACACACCAGTGATCCTCAAGAAGAACGAGTAAACGTCTCACTAACGACTCAAACTTAACAACTGAAATCCTGTGTCAACCAATCACGGCGATCCTTGGGAGCAGATGTGATACCGCTTCCGGCTCTTCCGCTGGATATCCGGCGCTTTCGCATCGGCAGGAGAGTTAAGGAGGGTTTTCGCGAGTTGGAAAGCAAAGTCGGAATCACTTTCCAGTGGTATTCGCGCTACGTCGGAAAGTTGCCGAGCTTTCCCACCCGGTTTTCGCGCTTTGGAAATCGAAGCAGCTTTCCAGGAAAGTGATTCCACGAAGTTAGTGGAAAGCTCCGCGGAAAGTTGATTTTTTCGGCGGGAATTTCAGAAGTATGGAAAAAAACAGTGGAAGTATCACTAATAAATAAAGAAAAATTGCAAGCGTTGTTAGGATGACTTCGGTGAATTGTATGAGATTCAAAGAAGTACTAAAGTGAACCATATTTATTCGAAAGAGCTTGTAATTCAATAATTTACCGGCGACGTCAGCTTTCCATGCGTTTTCGCGATCAGTCCAGCGGGAAAGTGGAAAGTGATTCCAGGAATAGCTTTCCCACAGTTTTCACGATGCGCTTCGCTCGCCGGAAAGTGATTCCGAGATTTCGCGAAAACCCTCCTTTAGTCATCAAGACCATTCAGACAAATTCAGTCGCACTTGCCAGCGAAAGGTAATCCTGTAGAGCGTTGGAGGTAATCCTGTCGTGCGCTATATACCGTTTCTCTCTTATCCTCTGTCTTGTCAGCCCAGTGACTAGAGTGAAGCGGTGCATTTAAATTCTTGGAGCCATGCTTTGTGTTGAACTAAGATTAGAATGCATTCTTATGAAATTAAAAGAAACCTTCGCTGAGAGGAAAGATAGCAGAACAGAGAAATTCGACAATGTGATCAGTAAGTTTGAACCCTTCTCTTCTTCTGGTGTCTCAGTCTCACTACATTCTCACTACTAGGCTAGCATTTAATTCCATAGATCACTAGATGTGTTTTCCGCAATTCTAGCTTACATAGTTCTTGTGGCTTGGTTTTAGCCCAAAAAGAGTTTTTTGGTGGTGGCACAAGCGTGCTTCCATGACTAACAACTTTTGTGTGGCTCGAATTTGACAAACAACTGTCAAGGTGATTTTCTATTTCCGATGAAAAATATCCGAGAATTAGCCGCATGGAGTAGTACGAAAAAGTAGCATGTAGTAGCAACGTTGCTACTACATGCTACTACTAGCAAACTGGATGCTATTTGATACTACTACATAAGATTAGCCCAGTCGGAGGCATGTTTATCAAAAAAGTATTCCATACTACTACATATCGCTAATCAAACTATTCCATACTACTACATATAATTCCATGCAACTTTTTCGTACAACTACCATACTACTAGCCAGTCAAAGAATTTTTCATCACAGCTTGAATTTGGTAGGTAGTTCCAGTCATGCACAAATCCTCAATTTTTGGGCATGGTGCCCCAAAGTCAGGGCATGCCCCAAGGTATGGGCATGCCCTGGAGCATGGGCATGGTACTAGCATGGCACCCCCATGATATTTGGTTGAACTGAGATTGATTACATGTTCTATCTAACCTCTTTTTCCAATTTTAAAAATATTAGAGAACTTCCAAGAAATTTAGCCACGAATGAATTCCCCCTTTTCCCTGGAAATGGATAGGTAAACCAATAGGAAAAAGTGGTCTTCATTAAAGGCTAAATTTCTTGGAAATTCTCTAATATTTTTAAAATTGGAAAAAGAGGTTAGATAGAACATAAGATCAAGTATCTTGTGGTCTAGGAGAGGAAGACAGCCCTATTTAGGTATGTAATCAATCTCATTTCAACCAAATATCATGGGGGTGCCATGCTAGTACCATGCCTATGCTACAGGGCATGGTGCCCCAGCGTATGGGCACCATGCCCATACCTTGGGGCATGCCCTGACGTTAGGGCACCATGCCCAAAAAATGAGGATTTGTGCTTGACTGGGTAGTTCCAGGTAGTTCCAGTTTAGCAGCAAAATAAAGTTTAAATAATAAAAGTAAATAATTTATTGAGCATATAGACATCAAACCGTGGGTCTTTCTTGCACAGAATGGTAAGGACCACTCTTGCACAGAATTGTAAGGACGTTAGCATGTACTCCTGAAGGGCTGAAGTGTTATTTATTGAGATTGGGATGGTTTTCTATTTATGCTCAGACATTTGAAGTTGCCTCCAAAAAGACAGACAAAACAGAAGTGGCGTTTTTGATTGCCGATTAGTTCGGCGATAGCGTAGCTGTTTGACTTTTTGGCATTTTTGATGTTCGCCGGAAGCCGATAGCCGTAGCTGTTTCTTCTAATTTCTGTTTTTGTGCTCAACGGCTAACGTCTGGACGGTGCCTCCAACGGCTATCGGCTATAGAAAACAGTAAATAAGCACGAATCGGCAAACTTCTTTTGTCTACCGGGGAAATTTCATCGGCGATCAAAAACGCCACTAGAGTTTCTGAGAGTTGCAACTTGTGACTCAACTGTGTGGCACAGAATCTTGTTCCTGCAACAAAAACTCAGAAGTGAGTGGCCACAGTTGTGCAGTGGAAGAATGCTTTAGGTCACATTCAGTCCTTGTCCAGTCTACCACAAACCCCTGATTTGGGATACCCTATAGTTGTTGGCTAATTTGTCAGGAAATTTAGTCTAAAAGGCAGCAAAATAAAGTCTAAATAATAAAATTAACTATATATACCTACATATGATTATATTTGACGATGCAAAATAGGTAAGTCAGCTACATTTTATTAGAGCTATATTTTGGCCATTCTTGGCAAGGGTCCTCTTCAGGCTCAAGCTGGAAAGTGAACTTGTAGAAAAACAATTAAAGAGTCTTCCTTAAATATCTGCTATATTTTGGCCATTCTTGGCAAGGGTCCTCTTCAGGCTCAAGCTGGAAAGTGAACTTGTAGAAAAACAATTAAAGAGTCTTCCTTAAATATCTGATTTTGTGAACTTCTTCTCTGAAAAATGGTTGGAGTTAAAGCTGGCGCTGTGATTTCATTCTGGACTCGGTTGTTGTTTTTGCTGTTCAGTTGGGTCGTCGAAAGGGTGGAGATTCTTCTGCATTTATATGATTATTTAGCCTACCCATCGTTAGACCAAAATGGTAGAGATGAAATACAAAAAGGGACACAAAAAAGAGAGAAAAAAGATACTTATAATTTAAAACTTGGTCCTAAAACACAGAGACTAATTTTTCCCCCATGTAGGTATAACGGATATAAACCATTAGAAGAATCTAACAACTCATTAAATTTCAACCTCCATTTTTGAATTGAAACTATGTGATCTTTAATATTAAACTTTGTAGTGATCCAGGTATTACTTATCCAGGGTGGGAAATTTAGAGGATATTTTTAAATATTTGAAGTACATTGGTCTTACTTTCTTTTTCTCTCTGTTACTAAATATTATCCAAAAGGGTGAAAGTGAAATAATATGGGGATTTGCAAGACCACTGAAGATTTTCCCAGGGATCAAGCCATGTAGACATAAAACTGAGGATCCTTTTTTGCACTGAATGGTAGCCTAAGGATGCAAGACCGAAGTTTTATTTATTGAGGCTGTTCTGGATTTTATCTTTATTTTCTGATAATTGAATTTACTGAAAAAAACAGACAAAATGGCTTTTCCGGGAGTTTCAGCTTGTGGCTTGACTTTCTGGCACACGATCTTGTTTTCATGACGAACACTCAAAAGTTTTTGGCCCACAATTGTGCAGCAGAAAAACATCTTATTCCAAATGTGCTGGGTATTTTCATTGTTTGGCATACCCTTTGCCTAATGCTGGATAGCCCTACCCTAACCCAATGAAATCTTGATGATTTGATTGGAGGTCAGAAATCGAAGTCATTTGGGATTTGTTAAGTGATATTTAGGGTAATTTGAGGTAACAAAAAAAAGTAATTGCTAGTGAAGTATAACACAAAAAAAATAATTTGCCGAATATTAAAGTTTTAAACACTGCTCAGACAAAGTTCTGCAAAGTTACTTTTCTTCCCGGTCCTGTAGCCTACTGTATGTCTGTTCTTCGCATTTGTGTTGTTAGCCTATGGGAATAGTATTGTAACTGTATCCCACCTTTCAGAGCTGCTGGTATCGCAGCATGGACTGCTTAGAACTCCTCCATTTGAACTCAGGGACCATGTTCTAGACGTGTTCAAGGACTGCTTGAAACACAACTCGAAACAAGTGAAGGAGCAAGGCATTGATGGTATATTGGTGAGGACGGTTTCAAACTTTGCCTAGAAGGAGCAGGATTATGATAATCACCCTCCCTACTCTGCTTTCTCATTTAGATATTGCATCCTTTCAACTTTCAGCAGACAGAGACCTTTTTGTAAGTAACCTGCCACATGTTTATTAGGTGTGGTGTAGTAATCTTAATAATGTAAGTAGCCTAAGTAAATAAGTATTTTGATTTTTTTTTAAACCCAATATGGACAAGCCGATATTCAGTTCTTCCGTTAGTGATAGATAAACATTACGCTCATGCCAACGAAGTAAGAAGTTCGAGACTTGTATTCTTTTTCAATTATCTTACTTGAATGACATATGGACCACTCTGGTTAAGTCAGATACTGGATAGCCTAATCTCATTTATTAATAATTCGTTATTGTTTTGATAGGTAATTATCGAGATGCTACATCCTTACAAGTGCAGTTAAAGTAATAATGCAGAACAACCTCTGTGGAAGTCTGTCGTCTGAAAATGTACTGATTGTAGTGATTTCCTACATTTTCTCTTTCTAGTCACTTCTGAAAGATAATAGGCTTTATGTCAGTGAGTTTGACCCTGAAGAAGACAGGAGCTGGCTGTCCTCCCAGCTTGTTGCAGCAGTTTCATCCCTAACTCAGCAGCCTCAAGACATTCAATTAGGGATCTTCAAGGTAAGCTTCCTGCATCAAGTGCCCCTTATCCATATTTATTGAAAAAAAGCTCAAAGGTTCAAGGTCTATTGATACTTCTTTCATGCATTTACTGATAAACCAGGTCTCAAGCACTTCATTTAATATGTTAATCTTACCATTAACCAGTTATTGCTATGACTCGATAACAGAGTAGGCAACCGCCCTGCTAACCCATGGATAATCTCGAGTCTACCGTTATACAAACCATATTGTTGATGTTTTAATGTATTTTGTAAGCATTTTGCATGTTGACCTCTTATAGCTTTTAGATGTTTGGTATTAAAGTTGACTGATTGATTGACTGATTACCTCTTTTCATCTTCTTCTACAAATATTTTAAATTTCATGGTTTTTATTATTGTGCCAGGTTTGGTTTGCTATACTAATTACCCCATACCGTCAAGTTTCTGTTGTGTAAATCATCAATATTCCGAAATCAGTCCTATGTCTGTTACGGGTCTTAGATTGAAGAATGCCTCATGAAAACTAATAGTCAGGGTATTACGTTGTTTTTTTCTTTAAAAGTAGTTCTTGCAAATCGGGTTGTAAACCTGGTGAGATTTTTTTTTTTTTAACGCGAGAATCTTTATCATCGTTATTCCTACCGACATAACAATATTAATGACGCATAAGAGAGACTTGGCTTCAGTTTGGAAAGCTTAAAAGAGGACTTCATGGTGATATTGGCAGTTGCCTTGCAAAATTGATAGGTGTGAAAGCTTAGCCCTTGGCCTATAACTTTCAGTGTAATATTCTACAAACGGCAAATTTATTGATCAGTCGTCTAATAGCATCTGAATCAGAAGTGCGAAAACCAACACAATTTTCGGGTTCTCTGAATGCAGTTTGAATAAGCTCAGTCACAATAGGCTTGTGATTGAACGTAGTTACTTTCAACGGAAAAAGACGTACAGTATGCAAGTATGAACTGTAACCTATTTCTTTCAGGCATTTCTGACTTTTGGATGTCTTGATATCAAGCACGCAAAACTTACAGCTCGCATAGTCACCGAGATCTGTGGTCTTCTGATCGAAGCCGTTGAGGAGCAAAACAAGTGCGAAGATGTTCGTATCAGTGCCGAAGTAGCTCTGAGTCAATTGCTCAAATGTTTCGTGAAACAGCTCGGTAAGGATGACTTGGCTATCAGTCGAGCAGCATTGGTATTCCCTTAGCCTTTTGTTGTTACGGTAATCGTTATTATCTGTTTATGACCCGTCAGAGACCGAGGTTGGAGGATGAAGAGTAAAAAGAATAAATTCAGTACACTAGATGGGAAAAACTGAGTGCGGAAACAAAATATCAAGAACAGAGTTACTCCGATTTCGATGTCCCTCGTATCTTCCGTTTTGTTTCGTTAATTATCTGCCAAACGAAAACTGAAGGGGCTAGTATTGCGTAATATTCTGGCTTTACGTTTTTGCCACTTTTTGGCTCTTGAGATTCCATATATCTTGGTCAGGAACTTGGATTTTGGGTATTAATTCTTCTTTCTCGCCGCTCTAGCAAAAAGAGATCAAACATAATCTTCAGCTTGGTTACCTGCTGCCATACCAGCTCCTCCTAACTTTAGGACATAGAACACTGAATGCGGACTGGCTTTGGTTCGTGGTTTACTATTATTTATTAAAGTCAAATAGAAAAAAAATCCAGCCGCACTTAAATGATATTGCGACAGTGCAAAGGTATTTCGTAGTTTGACTGGAGAAAAACACTTGTTTGAATGGTTCAACCCTTTCAGAAACAGTTCGCAGACATGACGGAAGTGCACGGATTTTTCGGGGTATATTTCCCCCCCTCACCCCACCCCACAACGGTTACATTTAACGCCGGCACAAAGCTTGCAGGCTTGTGCTGGCCCGAGTTTTCCATTCACACTTCAGATATTTCCTTTTAGCTGTTCGCGCGGAGACTTCCAGTCAAGATTTCATGAGAGTGGAGAGAGGACGTGCTGATCCGGCTGTTTTACCCTCAGTGCTCACCCACCTCAATGAAGCCGTGCCTGTTGTTCAGTACATGTGTGCCAAGTTGGACGAAGTCAACCAGAGGTGAGGGGGGGGGGTGTGACACTGTAGTGATGCAATAGGATATTAGGATTAACCGGTGCCGTCTCAGCACATGCGCTGATGCGGCACCGACAGCTATTTTGTTCTAAAGAAATGGCTCGGTGACAGCTGCTCGTGCGCACTGTCACCGTTCACCCAGAACAAATTATCATAATCATAAGGGGGTAGCGTCAAGCAGGGGCGTCGCGGATGGGGGGGGGACGCCCCCCAATTTTGTCGGCAAAAATAACCAAATCGGCGTGAAGCGCCGCGGTTTTTCGTAAAAACAGCTGATTTTTTCATGGTTTTTCTGAAAATTAGTCGATTTGTCAAAAAATTGTCGTCAAAACTGTGGTTTTTTCCGCAAAAACAGTCGGTAAAAATGACCAGCCAGTCGGTAAATACCTTGCCCCCCCCCCCCCCAAAAAAAAAAACATTTTGGCTAGTAACGCCTCTGGCGTCAAGACCAATGATTTCCATGCGTCGGAGATGGTCCCTACTCATACCGCCGCCCACCTCGCTCGTCATTCAAAGCGAGACAAACTTGCGAGTTTAGAAAATGCTAGAACAGCTAAGATGAAATAGGGAGGTTGTATCTTTTTTCGCTGTGCTCGGAACATGGAATTATTGAAGCAAGCGCTGGTGAACGACAGATTGAGTTGTATTAAGGAGGTTATGTATCACTAGTGGTGCTAGTGTCGCTGCTATTCGAGTCTGTGTCACTTTTTTCAATCTTGGCGCTACTTCCTAGTATAATATTCCTAGTATTATATCGGTTCTCGAAGTTTGGATTGAAAGAAGAAAATAATCCCCCGGAGATGAGGGACAGGTGTGCGAAATGGTGTTCTCTAATGAGCTTTGAATGATCGTGAACAGTGAATACACAAAGAATACAAATGCCAAATTATTCCAATGGTACGAAAGCGGCGATTCTGGAGCTGTCTCACCCCCGCGTCGCCTAAACAAAAATTCAGCTAGAAAAATAGCATTGGCCTCATTTCGATGACAACCGGACTACAGCCAAGATTTTCTAGTTGATGTTTTCGTTTTGACAAATACACCACAGTATATCGATGACAGCATTCAGAGCACTGTGAGCACTATACTGTATCGCATCGCAGATAAAGATGTGCTGGAGCTTCACATTATGTGTATTGTTGTCTGCATACTCCGCCCCAACCGCTTCTTACGATTGTAACATGGGTACCCAGGGAGAGAGATTCGCTAGAGTTCTAACACCTCTGTAAATTTAGTGTCGCCGGAGACACGTCGTGCGACAAAGATGGAGTCTTCTGCTTCGTTCTTAACTCGCTCCACTGTCTGCTTTGCGAATTGCCGCCAGAAGTCAGGGTTAGCAGTCGTTTCCAGTCAGCTATCTGGCAAAAGGTGGCGCCTGTACTGATTGGTGCGCTGCAGTCGAATGGGCGATCTAGCCAGTCTTTAGAAACCAACCTCCAGGTGGCACTGAATCTGTTGGATAGAAGAGATTCTGTCAGGAAGGCCAAGCTGATATTCATGTAAGTAAACATTT
Source organism: Branchinecta lindahli (assembly GCA_023053555.1). Lineage (NCBI taxonomy): Eukaryota > Metazoa > Arthropoda > Branchiopoda > Anostraca > Branchinectidae > Branchinecta > Branchinecta lindahli. The sequence goes on from JAKZAO010000001.1 coordinate 7,662,839, forward strand.
TTTTTTTTTATTCTTGTCAACATTACCTTTATAAAGATTTCCCCGGAACAAACCATGGATGGTTTAGCAAACTCCGCCCTCAAATTTGAACCGTCTGCAGACGAAAATATTTGATTATTGATGGGGAAAGATGAAGTGGCAGCCGTGGGTTGGAATTCTTGGAATGTTTCTTCTTCCGGAAGTTTGAGGGCGATCAGTCAAGGGCTACCAGGTTCTCCAGGATGCCCATACAGCTTTAGAAATAGTCTAGCCAATAAAGTTCCTTCACTAAAGAATATGGAGAGCACTAGATGCCTGAATGATATAGAGAGCACAAGAATGGGCTATAGCTTTATTCCGCAAGTTCTATTCAACCTAAGGCAAACCCTGCACTCGCGGTCTAACCATCGGACCTTCTTTTACTTTACTATAATTGTAGGATTGTTATGGAGCTTATCCGTTTATTTGGAGGTGTGGGACACATCCGTCCAGTCTTGGAGACTCTCCTTCACCGTCTACTCGTCTCGTCAGTGCCAGAAGACAGGTGTGAGATTCTCAAAGCCCTCAACCTTGTAAGTTTCAGTATTTCTCAGTATCTTCTGTATCTTTCTTTCAGTATCTTCTGATCCTGCGGTGTAAGCTTAGTCGAGCCCGTTTTAACTCCCCTGCTATCTTCGTAAGAAAAGTTTAGTTTCATTTCAGGTGACGAAACAAAATTGATTCGTCAAAGGACCCCTTCTTGCTTATTTTGTTTTTTATATTGACCCTAGCTCCCTTATAGAATAACAAGCTTCTGAAATCGCCACCTTTATCCATTGTTTCGTTTTGTACTTGCGACTTTTAAGTGTTGTTTTGGCTTAGCCGAGTTTTGCCAGTCAAGTAACGCAAACTTTGCTGAAAGCTTCAAGACCCGCCGATAACTCTTTCACACATAAGGATATGAGAAGCTTCAAAGTGTTCTTTTTCATTTTGGAAGACATGGTAGACCATCATGTCTATCTGTTCCGGACTTCTTTTGTTTTGCTTGGTTTTCTCACTTTTTAACCACGGCCCGCAAATATTTCAAATATTTTGGTTCCTGCTAACAATAAAATTGGCAATATCGCGTCATGCTATTTTCGAAAATCGATATTTCTGAGCTATTTTATCGCGAAAAGATCATTTCTGATAAGAGCTGTGCTTTAACACTGAGCACTCGTTTGAAACACTTATTTAAACCAGTGTTTCTGTACCTAAGTTCGCAAAGGCGATTAATTTCTGACACTGCAAAACGGATACGTCAGCTTTCATTAGAGCTGTATTTCGGCCCTTCTTGGCAATGGTCCTCTTCAGGCAAAAAAGGACACGTCTGCTGGTTTTGCTGCTCGATTCGGTCGTTGAGAGGCTAGAGATTTTTCCGGATTTTGGATTTGGTACCACCTGTCCCTTCTTTCCAGCTAAGTGTCTGGGCGATTTGAAGTTCAATACTTCGTTGGCAAATATTTCTTTAGTCCAAGCTGACTGCGATTCATGATTGACACTGCAAAACGGATAAGTCAGCTAAATTACATTGGAGCTACATTTCGGCTAAATTTTTCAAATTTTTTGGCGGTTGATTTTGTTTTTTTTCTGTCATCTGATATTTGTTTCACCGATATTTCGGCCCTTCTTGGCAAGGGTCCTTGCTTGTCAGGCTGTAGGCATGCAGAAGAACGAACCGGCAATAAAATGAACGAAGTTTGTAGCAAACGTGCAGAAAATCATCTCCCATGTCAACGACCCAATAGAGCAGCAAAACAGCAGCCATGTCCAAAATGAAATGCCAGCAGTAGCTTTTCTTCCAGCAGTTCCTAAGTAGTTGCTAGAAACGTCGTTTACTTTAGGGGAGAAGGGCCCACGTTCGGCACTTTTTTGGACTAGTATTTTTGCAGGGCACATTTCCGCATGTTTTTGGAGTTTAGCGATACAGTGTTGTTTGCTCATCCTAGCTTAGGAAAAAAAAGATCCTTCCGATTTCTATCCTGCTGTGAGCAAAAGAGGTTTTCCTGAAGCTGGTCAAAAGTGCCGAACCTGCCCCACCCCCGTCCACGTTCGGCATTCAATGGTCCAGGTTCGGCATGTCATTATTTCAGTACTAAGACCAATGGCGAACTATCTTTTAAGTGGTCTTGTAATGTCTATTACTGTGAAAATGAAGCTTGTACTTAGGAAAGTAAAAAAAGTAGGTCGGACATTGCTGAAATTACGCTAAGGACTAGTTTTACGAACATTAGTATATACACTGTATCCGCACCAAAAACAAGCTGTCTATTTTTTATTCTGTCTAAAGGATGAAATGCAAACCTAGAACTTGAAAATATCATGTAACCGATGCACATTAATGTTATGCTATTCCAGCATGTGGGGCCCACGTTCGGCAGGGGAGGATTGCATGGAGAATTGCATGCCGAAAGAGGGCCTGGATTAGGTGCCGAACCTGGGATTCACGCCACCTTTTGGAAAAAAATTAATTTCGAACGAAAATAAAAGATGCTGTTGATCTCGACAACGAAACGCACAAGATCAAGCCTATCCGTATTCGACACCGTTCACAGTTTTTTCTCCTTCAAACATTTCATGTCGACTTTTCAACTTCTTGTGGATCCAAAAATGTTCGTTTTAACGGCTTAAAACAACTTGTGTCAACAAAAATTTCGAAATTTAACAGAGAGCATCGAAGTTACAATCAAAACATCCGGAACAACTGTGAGAATGTCCGAGCCGTACTTTCGGAATTTTTCGAAAGATGGCTCGCCTATAAAATAAAAAAGACGAACGTGGGCCCTGCCGATCGTGGCCCCTTCTCCCCTACTGTAAGTTCGTTCTCCTAGCCATATCCTGACGAGAACCCTTGCCAAGAAGGGCCGAAATATCGCTGGAAGGAATCTCAGCCGACTTTTTCCATTTAGCGCCATTGACCATGATTAACAGTCAGCATGGGCGGAAGAAATATTTGTAGGATAATACTTTTTTTTCTTCGTAGGCCTTTTCGCGGATGGAAGTGATTTTACCCCTAAGCGCGCCACCGCTGATTGGCAACGTGAGCGAAGCTCCCCACTCGGATATCGCCCTTTTCCGAATGTAAGTTGTTTCCACTTTTGGAGCAGTTTCCGCAATTACTGATTACGGGCCAGGAGCTGCGGCAACCTTCAGCTTGAGACTGAGATAAGTTGCTAGCAGCAGCTGCATCATTAGTCTGAGCCAAATACATTTTTTAAAGTTTAACTGAAAAGCCAACTTATTTGTGTGTCATTTAATTGGATACACTGAATTATTTGGATTTTGCAAGGGATTTTTTTATTCTCCACTATCTGCTCTAGTTATGAGGCTCAGAATATCTCCGGCCGTCCCCACAGCGTAAATTCTACTATGACGCGGGAAATTTTAATCTCAACACAAACGCGGCTTTTCAGTGGGCCGTGGTGAGATTGGCGAAGATTGCTTAGTGCCTGAAAAAAAAAGATCATAAATCTTTCTCGTAAAGCATACAACAAAAATTCAGTACCATAAATCACAACTGGAACAACGAAGTAACTCATTTTCAGCGGGTCTTCCAGCCAATTTAAGTGAATAAGTGATGGGTAACTAGATTCGACGTGGTTCAGATTTGCAGCAGGACGTACGTTATAGGCCGTGTCAGAGCCTCGACGTACTAGTCCCAATCCAGTCTTCGACTTCTGTTCCTCAACTGTGGATCACCGTCAATACCAGCCAAGATTTCAGGCATGAAACATTCTTGTTCACATTGCGATCAATTTCGAGCAACAGCAGAGAAAACAAGATCAAAGATTTCGATGGGATCCCAAAAATATAATATTTGACTCAGACAACTACGTCCTGACTACGTCTTGTCTACGCGAGATCCAGTCTTCGCCAGGCTAATCATCTGAGAAAATTAATTTCAGATATACCTGTATAAGCCATATTTATTTTGACGATACTGATCGAAACTACCTGCTTTACTTCTGCCGAATTTCCGTTTTCGGCCGAATTCCGAGCGAACTACTTGTCCAGCCAAAAAAAGATAGTTCAGAAACGAATTCAGCGCATCTCCTTATCCCTATAAAGAACGTCTAATCAACTTCAAATAAAACTTTAACTTATAAAAAAAATCCGGTTTCAACCGGATTCCGGACGAAGTATATGTCAGGGTAAACCAGATCCAGTCTTCGCCAGGCTAATCATCTGAGAAAATTAAGTTCAGATATACCTGTATAAGCCATATTTATTTTGACGATACTGATCGAAACTACTTCTGCCGAATTTCCGTTTTCGGCCGAATTCCGAGCGAACTACTTGTCCAGCCAAAAAAAGACAGTTCAGAAACGAATTCAGCGCATCTCCTTATCCCTATAAAGAACGTCTAATCAACTTCAAATAAAACTTTAACTTATAAAAAAAAATCCGGTTTCAACCGGATTCCGGACGAACTATATGTCCGGGTAAAAAATGATTGTCATATACAGATTCAGCGTATCTTCTTATCCTTAAATCTATCATCTAATCAACTTCAAATACAAATTTTACTTTTAACAGATTTTCCGGTTTCGGACGGATTCCGGGCGAACTACTTGTCCGGCGAGAAAATGGTTTTCACCATCGCGTTCAGCATGTCTTCCTACCCCTAAATCGAACATCTAATCAACTTCAAATAAAAGTTTTACTTTTAACAAACTTTCCGGTTTTGGCCGGATTCCGGGCTAACTACTTATCCGGCGAGAAAATGGTTTTCACCATCGTGTTCAGCATGTCTTCTTACCCCTAAATCGAACATCTAATCAACGTCAAATAAAACTTTTGCTTTGAACAAATTTTCCGGTTTGGGCCGGATTCCGGGCTAACTACTTGTCCGGTCAAAAAATGGTTTTCACCATCGTGTTCAGCATGTCTTCTTACCCCTAAATCGAACATCTAATCAACTTCAAATAAAACTTTTACTTTTCACGAACTTTCCGGTTTTGGCCGGATTCCGGGCGAACTATTGGTCCGGCGAGAAAATGGTTTTCACCATCGTGTTCAGCATGTCTTCTTACCCCATAATCGACTATCACATTAGCTGTTTCAAAATATTTTGTTTGCCCCTTAATTTGAAACCCCTCCCCCACCCTTAAATATAGAGCTACAGAGCCCATCTTCGAACTTGACTTGTACTTTGACCCAAAGGATCCTCCCACCAAGTTTCATCAAAATATCTCAATCCCTTCGAGAGTTATCGTGCGTACAGACGGACAGACGGACGGACGGACGGACGGACGGACGGACGGACGGACGGACAACTTTTGCGATGTCATAGGTATCCGTCACTAACGTTTTGGGATCCCAAAAAGTTAAAGGGGACATTCAAAATATTCGCAAGACGGACTTGTTACATGCTGATATTTCACAGATATTGCGTTGATTCAGTGATGATTCATTTTACTAATGTAAGGAAATTAAAAATTTCGGCGCCGCCAAATCGCATCCAGGTGGCGAGCAAAAGGGTTAGCCACTAGCGAGTAGCCAATTTAAGGTTGTAAGTGAGTGTGCTGCAAATTTAAGGAAGTAAACGAATGTGCTTTTTTTTTCGGTGTAGGCTACATGGCACTTACTAGGAGGACAAGGATGCTGGTATCACGATATACAGAGATGAGCTGGTGGTAAAGTTTAACCGAAAAGGAATGTAAAAGCACAATCTAGGTACCCAAGACTTGTTGACAAGGCTTGAAGACCCGATGAAAATGCGTTACTTCGTTCTTTAGCTGTTCACGAATGATCGATTTTCAAATAGTGGAATTTCCTTGTGATTTGAAGTACCTCTATCTGCTTGTGTCTGTGTCGTATGCTTGACGAAAACGATTTACGAAAAGTAAGTGTTGACGCAGTGAGCCCCCTTCCTCGAGCTGATCACTGACCACTGAAAAGCCGCGTTTGTATTGAGATTCAGTTTTTCTGGGTCATAGTAGAATTTTGCGTTGTGAGGACGGCCGTAGATGTTCTGAACATCATACTAGAGCAAATAGTGGAAATAAAAAGAATCCCATAACACAATCAAAATAATGCAGTGTAGTCAGTTAAATGATACAACAATAAATTGGCTTTTCAGTTAAACTTTAAGCAGAAACTGTGTATTTTAAGACCCTCTTTTGACTGCAGCTTGTTGGAATAAGCACACTGTCACTAGTGTTTTATTTTTTCCCAAGAGCCCGTAAGTTTATGTTCCGCAAAGCCTGCCGCTGTCGTACTATATAGCCTCCACCGACCCTTCTTCTCCCTCAATGTATTGTAACTTTTCCTGTTTACCTGGCATGGTTCGGATATAATTTAAATAGCTGGAAGTTATCTGATGTTGTCATTGTATCTCATCTACCAAGGAACTAAAAACTTTTCAAGGTGCAAGATGATCTTCCAGAACCCTTAGTGAATCGGAAAACGATGCAAACAAAATCAATGGCTCTTTCCCGCACGATTCTTGGGAATTTCATGAAATACAATTTGTTTTCAGGGTGGTCGTGTGCATGGAAGATGCGTGTCTCCATAAAGATCCTCAGGCGGTCGCAGTTTGTGTTGAAAACATTCGAAGCTTGTTGGTACTGCTGACACAGGCCATCGGGGTAAAAAACCCAGAGGAAGGATTCCCAATACCTGAGGAATATGTGAACATTCTGAATTCGACATTTTTGAAAATGGCTGACGCGAGCTATAATGGTAAGTTTTCCCTTGTTTGTCTGCTTTTGCGCTTAAGTAGGATATAAAGCATCCCTGAAGCCCTCCACTATATGCAAATTTCTTGAAAATACATCGCCCCGTCACAATTTTCCTATCACTTCGTTTTCGCGCTGAAGCCAAGGAAGCCAAATGCATTTTTCCAAGTAGAATTTTCTCAGTGTAGCCTCTCCTGAAATTTAGTCGATATTTGTGGTGTCAGATATGGTACGTACCAGTTACCAGTGGCGTAATTTAATAATAATAATAATAATAAGCTTTTATTCCGCCAAAAAGACGAGTTTAAAAAAATAAATCGACAACAACTAAATCATAAACACAATCATAACAAACCACTATATAACTAATAGATAAAAAAATACGACCAATAATCTATATCGAACAAAAACTAACGTGAATAATCGTTTCGCTAACTAACGAAAATAATCGTTTCGCATGCAGAATAAGTTGAGAGCAAATGCATTGGGGGCTGATTTGTTTTAAGGTTTTAAGTTTAGTGGGAAATTCACACAATAGCAAAAGCTAAATAATAGTGAACAAAAAGTAAACGAGTATAACGCAAAGATAGATAAAAATATGTAAATAATATTGCGCTGGATCTGGAATAATGAGCAACTGAATGCTCGTATTTTGTCGTAGAATTGGACCGATATTCCCCTAATAATCAGCGTTAAATAATTCTCCGAGGTCACTGGGCTGTGTCCTCTGGGGTAGTTACTCCTACTAATAGCTACTTAAAACTGCCGTCGCCGTTCCAACCTAAATGAAGAGCAACTATTCCTTCTGCCCAAGCTGACTACGAATCACATTTGATGGTGCCAGACGGATAAGTCAGCTAGGATTTGCTCCAGCGATATGATATGATATGATATGATATATATTTGCACAAAAAGCCCGAGGGCCATGGCAATACAAAACAAAATGGAAAACAATTGCGGCCCGTCTTCGCAGGGGTCTTCTTCAGACTGTGTGCAGTCGTTTTGTGCCTTATTTCGTTCGGAATTTCAATGGAGACAAGCTTAGAGAAATTGACTGCTGACTGAATTAAATTGTAAATATAAGATTTGAGTAATTGTAAATATATTTTTGATTTAGTTTATTTATTTATAACTGTCAATATTTCTGCTTAATTTCAGTTGTGCGTGTTGTGTGTTTTGTATCATTGTATTCTTTGTGACGCGTCCAAACTATCTTATGATATTGGCAAGAAATAAATTGATTGATTGACTGAAGAACGAACCTGCATTAAAATACATATAGTTTCTGGCAACTTGACGTATCCTATTTTGGAGAGCTACATCTTACGAATTGCCTTGCTGGTCGGTTGGGTCGTTGACATGGGCGATGTTTTCCGAATTTTGATTATCTTTGGGTTTGTTGTGAAAAAGTGCTTAGGGTTCGAATTTTCTTTCACTGAAATACCCGCATTGCCGCATTGCGTCGGTTTATGCCATATTAGAGCGATGGTGGTAGCCGTCGAGGCCGACGGGCTTCTAAACATACTGCCCAAATCATTATGATCGCCGGATAGAATTGCTTACAGAATAATAATGCTAATTTATTTCTAACCCGCATACAAGATTGAATACTTTTGATTAGTTTAGGAAATAATGCCCCCTTCACTGTTCAGGACCATCGACTTACCCCTCCGCAATGCACAAAAACCCTGGCGAGCAGACATTCAGTCCCACCTCTGTTCACTCAGCATGTGAAGTCTTCGAAAGTTCCAGCTCTGATGATGAAGTCTGTGCTAGAGACAGTGGTGACAGCGAGTGCGACTTCGAAAAGCCAACGGAAAGTCAGGAAGACCAGCCGGAGCATGAGTCAAGGGTTTGTTGCTTCCTCTTAGCTAAGTGCCGCTGAAGCTGCCCCATCCCCTGTGTTATTTTTCATGAAATTGAGGAATGGAGAAGGCGATAATGGCATCCGGAAAGCGCGGGTCTCATCCTATACCTAGATAGGAGGATATTTCCAGAAACATTTTCCGTCGAAGAATAAAATCATCTCGGAAACCGGAAACACGTGGAAATTTCAGACTCTGGTACACCAGTTCTTTCACACTAGAATGTACAGATCATTCTGTTTGGCTGCATTTTATTAATATTTTATTTTTCATGGCCCGAACTTCCAGCTTTCTGTGGAGCTTTCCACTAGGTTTCTGAAAACGCTTTCCGGGAAAGCTGTAACATTTACAGATCGCAATACTGTGCGGAAATATTTCCTTAGCAACTAGCCGTTGGAGGGCGACAACGAACGGAATTGAATTTCTGCTTTTAATTCCAGCTCGTGAAAACCCACCTTTACTTTGCAGATTTCTCTGAAAATTCTTGCATTGAAAGCAAACTCCTCTTCATATTAATTTAAGTCTGGTCTACTTTGGAATAGTGTATGCCTAACGCCCGTTACCCTAAGCCAAACGTTGCCTTAACCCACTGAACATAATTTTGAATTGTTGTTTTCCGAAGTTCGCTCAAATCAAAAACGTCTTATTGGGTGAGGGTTCTCAGCGAATAGAAAATGAAGAAGAAAAGTAGTTTTTTCGCCCACACTTTCACGGTAATAAAACCAAAATTGGTGAGTACTGTCATGCAGAAATTTGTCAATATTACATTTAAGTTTAAAAGTGCATACAATTTATACAAATGGTCAAAGGCTATTTAAAATTTCAGCAATCTTTGGTGTAAATCTATTCTGGTAACGGCTGTGGCCGCGACTAGTTGGAATTTTGGGACCTTCGTAGAGACTGCTCGCTCTTGTCTTTCCGCTACATGGCTTTTTACCCTCATCGTTTTTCGGTACCAAGGGGGTACCAAGGGGGTTGTATTGTCAGGCCGGGAAATTACATTCGTTTCGGAATTCCAGTACCTCGGCATTCTGATAACGGATGACCTTACTGACGATGCCCAGGCGAAAGCCTCGCTATCTGGTCTTATGAAAAGAGCCAACTTCCTTATATGGAAATTTGGTGATTGCTCTGAAAAGGTGAAGCTTCACCTGTTTAGATCGTATTGCTACCAACTGTTTGGCCTTGCTTTGACGACGAATCTGAAAGGTACGACGCTAACTTCACTGACAGTGGGGTATAATCGAGCAGTATTTGACAGTGCGAAAACGGATAAGAAAACGGAAATTCGTCTACCGCCTATATGTAGTGTGTCTGCTGAACTAGTGGGAAGGCGCTGCTGTACTCTCCGGGAAATGATGCGGAAGGCTCGGTCGAGCTTCTTCCTGCATCCAGAAATCAGAGAATAGCCTTGTTAGTATAGCCTGATTAGAATAGCTTGAATAGCTGATCCATTGTTCAAGTCACTACCGCCTACTACCGGTAGTTGCTAGTCTTATAGATTAGTTAAGCATTAGGGTCCTCTGTGTGTTGTTGTGTTTCGCGAAGTATGCGTGTTTTTTTTGTTTTTTTTTTGTTTTTTTTTTATGGGGCAAGCTGAAATAAAATTGATTGATTGATTGACATTGTTATATGGGGGAGGGAGTAACACGTTGTAGATGGGGTGCGAAATAATCTTACCGATCCGGAGACATAGGTTCAGTCTCCGTCTCTCCAGGGTATCGATTTTGTACATGCTTAGAAGGAGGGAGTAGGGTACTTATGGGCCTGTATGGAAAATATGGAGAGCGCGTTTTTTAGTTCCGCGTTTGGCATAGAATATTTCAAACTGTGCCAAACGCTCAACGTTTGGCACAGCCTATCAGGTATCATGGATTTGTGCTAGACTTGGAAGATAGAAGGTGATTTGGGAAGTGGCTAAATGCAGACCCAGCCGGGAGTGGCGCTCAACAGACTGCGTAACATCATTTGTTCAACAGATTCAAATATTTCAGGATTTCCATTCCAACCTTGATGGTTGGCACTCCTGCGGTCAGTATGTTGTTGAGAAAATTCGCCGCCAGGTGCCGAGCTGGCGCTGTCAGCGGAGCGTAATTCATCTGGATGAGGAGATCCAGAAGTTTTCAAATGTCCTTTTAAAAGGTAAATGTATTTTCTACCCGCTTACTGGGAAACGCTTGTTATTTCTCCGAGGGAGGGTTTCTCATAGATAAGATAGTTGAAGAGAGAGATTTTCAGCCTAGTCTAAACCATCACCGAAAAAATTTAAACCAAGAATTTAACATTGCGAGGCATAGGTTATTATCGGTGTTTGGTATCTATATCTGATCCTGAGCTTTTTAACGCCTGGTCCCTAGTGTAACCTACGTTTATAATAATAATAATAATTTATTGAGGCCCGCTATACAACAAAGGAAAGAGCGGAGTAATGAAAGAGATATATATATTTGTCAAGTATACGTAGCCTACTGATATTTCTATTAAGTTATTTTATACTTGTTGACTGAGTGATATACTGTTATATATATGACACTAAAATCCAGTAATCGGCTTTGTCGTCGTATCTTTTTTGAAAAAAAGTGAAATTGGATTGAATTATTTATATGTATATATGTAGTAGATATAGCTGGACGGAAATGCTAATGTATTGACAAGGTACCAGATTTATCTATTCTTCGCTGTTTTCAGTTAAGTAGCGGTATGTGTAGAGAACTATGCCGAGAAAAGCTCTCTGGTAATCACTTAGACCTTTCCTTTTTACAGATCTTCAAGGTTCAGGCTATGCCCTCTGCACCACCATAATCACTGGCGAGATTCTGTACAGACTAATCTACTCTGTCGTCTGTATCAACTACAATGTGGAGAAAAATCTCTACCATGGGGAGAGTTCCGATTCACCGGATATCATATCAGAGGTGATTTCGAGCATTCTATTTATTTGTTATCACTGAAGTTATTAAGTCTTTTTCGAACGGGGACTGATTTCCAGACCCTTCGGCCATCTCCTTATAAAGAAAATTAGTATTTTCAACAGTTTGCTAACATTGTTATTGAGCAATAGTTGAGTTGGACCTATGTTCAGTTTCGAACAAAAATTCGGTGTTATTTCGGGTTTTCAGTGAGATCTTTTTCTGAATAATTGTTGATGCGGCTTCTTAGTTTGTTTTTGGGACACCGAAACCAATTTTCTCTTTTTCCATCCTTCTGTAAATAACTCACTAGCGCTTGTACCTGTGTTGATGAAACCTAGCAAGGTAGCTAGTTAGATACAGTTTCTGTGCTGCGAAAATGAAAACCTCAAAAGTAACCACGAAAGACCCATACAAAACATCAGACTGCCAGTGACAAATGGTGAACGAGTCATTTCTCACCCAGACTGAATTAAAGAACCCCGAAAGAACCCAGGATTGGAATCTTTACGTCGAGCTCCTAGGTGACTGTCTTTTTACCTTAAGGTCCCCTCTTGCTTTTCACTTTTTCGCACCTCCATTGGCAACTTACGTGGTCTTCTGACCTCTGAAATCTCTGTCTACAGAATCCTTGTGAATTTGAATTTTTCGCTTTTCAGCGCTCGCCGAGATTTTCCTAGGTTACCAGTTATGGTTTGAGATGTGAGCTTTCAGTTTTCAAATATTTTGCGTCCAGCCACCGTGTCGGAGAGCAGGAAGGCTAGATGGAGTCGACAAGCGCTAACAAGAAGATCGCTAATTTCACGTGGAAAGTAATCGTAATTTTGAAAAACGATATTTCTATGCCATTTCGTCGTGGAAAGATCATTTCTAGTAAGAGTTATGCTCTAACATTCAGAGAAGGTGCTAACGGAAGTCCATCTTTGAACAATCCCCCTTTGGTGTTCTCCGCATCACTAAGATCCACTGTAACATTCGATTGTAATTTTTTTAGTTCGATTGATTAAGTTTCTTTGTATAGCCTGCCTTCATGTCATTGAGTCATTCTTGGGGTTTTGGCCACTTAAGTCCTGTCTTTCTCGCTGAACTCTACCAGACGGCTGCTGCGGAGAGTTGGAGCATATCAGTTGATGGGGGTACCCTGGCGGCAACCATCCAAGATATAGGACTAAAAGGAGACCGCTCCTGCTATCTGTCGGTCTGTGAACGACTTCATAAGGCAGCGTCCTGCTCGGAGAGAAGTGATTCCAAAGAAGCAGGTAGGTCATCGTTTTTATGGAACTTCAGCCAATCGCTTTGCCGTCGGTCGGTCGATCCGCTGATCGGGAGTTAGGATACCTCCGGGTCGGCTAGGACTACGAAACTTGCCAGGCGTGTTAGGGAGCTGACCGGATTAACTTGGCAATTGTGACTGCTCGGATTCCGACGATCCGTGGTGTGAGGGCGGAGGGTCCAAGTTTTATTGGTTAAGAAATTTCCTACGATTGATCTAGCCAACTGACAATGCTATGTCGCGGGAACAGTGGGTTAACAAAATTGACGCCAGACGGCTGGTAATAGCAGTGGTTTCTGATAATTGTAATGATAAGACGAAGTAAGCTTTAAGCCCGATGTCAGTCGGTCTTTGGTGAAAGAGTCGGCTTCTCCGGTGGACAGCTTCCGTGATCCAGCCCCCAATTTTGTCTTTGTCCATCCATCCGGAAGGAAGAGTGCTGGGTTAATAAACAAGGATATTTTGTTTTAGGAAAGATAGACAAAGATAGCAGTGCTTCCCTAGGCTAAATAGGACACAAACAGTGTTTCCACTGGTCGCAGAATTCTGCGATTTGTCACAGGTTTTCTTCTACTCCGCTTTTAACTCATAGCGTTTAGTAGGTTGTAAACAGTAGTTTCGTAGAGCAATTGCTTATAATTGTGTTATATTTCAGCTAAGAAACTTGCCCGGCACATGCTAACTTCTGTGTGGGATCAGCTGGTCGGCATCCTAGCGGTGGGAATGGGATCTGTTGACCCAAGAGGGCTGGAGGAGCTCGTAGCCAACTCACTAGGTGTCGCAGAAGGCTCTTTTTCAGCTACAATCAATACTTCTGTCACCGCCCTTCAGCTGTTGGCCAGTCTTTGCTGCGAGCTAGGTGAGTAGAAGGGAGTGGGAGAAATGAATAGATTCGGCTGCAAACGTCGGGCTTTCTGTCCATTACAATATTCAAACAATCTCCCGCTTTACGCCTAAAACTTGAAGCACAATCTGAAAAAAGGAAAAAGTCAATATAACCCGGGGCTAGAACTTTTCTTTGGAACTTCTCATTGTGCTATTTTTTGCCAGAAAAATACTGGTTGTATTTCCTCATTTCAAGAGCGTCAGCCTTATCTGTCGAAAAAAAAATGCGCAGTGAGAATCTAGCTTTTTCAAGTTCAATATATGGGCTACAGCGTCATCGATGTACAACGAAGATTGAGAGTTGAACAGATATGTGAATAATTCTCGCTTTCTGCAGTCTATTTCCTGAATTAGGACTGGAATCCTATCTTTGCGAAGCCAACCATATTTGTTATTGGAAGGTTTAATTTAGTTTGACTGTATTTTGTCTCTGATCCGCCCGGGAAATACTAACCTTAAACATTGAAAGTCGTCTAGTTGCAAGATCACAACCTCCTTAGCAGATATTCTGCATTTGTTTCGCAAAATGTTTGAGTCGTGTCTGTTGTCTGCCCGGGAACAAAACTTTAACATTAAAAGTTGTCTATAGTTGCAAAAGAATCGTGGCTCTGATTGGAGTATAGAGTAGCTCTCCCTAGGACCCTAAAGAAAGCTAATTGCATGAGATGTCTCTCGTCTGTTCTTTATGGCTGGGTGGGGACGCACGTGCTGCAATGAACGACTTGCATATTGGGTGTTAGGGCAGCGAATGAGAAAGTGAGTGTTCTGCCCGGCTTTCGGGACTGAGTGTCTGATCACGGTTTTATGAGTTGTAAGAACGGTGTAAATCCCCTTAATCACGAAAAACATGTCTTGGCTTACCCTAAATTTGTTTGGTAACGGTAAATAACTAACGAGTTAGATACTCTCAGCTTACGCTTCGTTATACAAGGTCACAAAATAGTCTTTCGACCGTAGTAGCAACCTTGTGAGCAGGAACCTTTTCGCCAGTTTATACTTACTTACTTATTTGTACTTGAAACAGGACAACAGCTGTGAGCCTTCCATGGCATCTAAGACTAGTTCCACAGTCGAGTTCCATCCTGGTCGGTCTTTGACATTCCTGTGTGAGTTCATTCATTCATTAATTTATTCCATACTACACAAACTACAGAACGTAATTAAATGGCAAGAGACAAGATCCCCTGAAGCTGTCTTGTCGGGGATCCACTACCTATACATTAATCTACACGTGAGTTCGAGCCAGTTCTTGTCCCACCTTCTGCCAAATCCTTCTTTGGGCTCGAGCACGGCTTTGATGCAGGTGAGCCAGGTTTTGCTTCGACCTCCTTGACGTTTTCTTCCACCCGGGAAAGGCTGGCAGTAAAGGGCTCTTTTGGTGATCGCGTCGGGTGGTCGGTGCTGGACGTGCCCGTACTAGCGTACTAGCTCTTGGTAATAGAACCATCAGGTTTTCGTTAGGAAAAAAAGAAATAACTTTGACGTTCTAAGTTAGGACTGGAGTCGTCGATAAGGAAAATTTACGAAGTCGCTTCTTACAGAAATCCAAGAGTGCTGCGAAACTATCTTCTCCCTTTTGGCCTCTAGCACATGCATCGTTTCCGAGACTAAAATAGTGAGAGGACTTAAGAAGCGGAATAAGCGCCGGATTTGGTTCGGCAGTCTGTCCGAAAAGCTCAGAAAGAATATCTACTACTCCCAAGTGCTGAGTATGAACGTCCTGTTTACACGAGGGTTGGAGTTGGCGAGCCTAGAACCGGACTGCTGGAAGCACGTTTTCAGGTAGGTTAAAAAAAATATTTAAAAAATCAATTTGGCTTGTATACTAAAGTCCCATGCGCGCTCACTCCAGAAGTAGGCGTGGACAAAAAATTTCAAGCCAGAGGGTCTTATACAAAAAAAAGAAGCGAAAATATTTGTGTATATCTTACATATGCTTACCAAGAATGCAGCTACGAATGCCCGTTGTGGGAAATTGAAACGATAAGCTTGAAAGTAGTAAGTAAGTAAGTAAGTAAAGTATTTATTACTCGTATTTTTCACTCAATTAGCCTGGAGTATTGGAACAGAAACAGTATGTAGTACGAGTTGTCCTTTAAGCTTTTGTTTTTATTTATGCTGTTTTCTTGTAGGTGCTGCTTGTTTCTCAGTGTCTTGGAGCGAAGAGACTTCTGTGGACTGTCTCAGCAGAATGGTATTTCTCATAAGTTGATTCCGAAGTTGGCACATTTCAAGGCTAAATTTGGATCGAAATTCGCTGAAGAAGCTGCTGCTGGTGATGATAATGAGGATGAATGGTAATTATCTTAAATTTTTAGTTTTGGCCGGATTCCAGGCGAACTACTTGTCCGGCAAGAAAAAAAAGCTCAGTTATGGGTTCAGCATTTCTCTTAACCTCGAAATCAACAATTTCGTTAGCTTTTACATTTTTTTTTTGTCCATCAGTTTGGAAAGCTCACCCCTAAATAAAGGGCTACAGAGCCCATCTACGAGTTTGACCTGTAATTTGGCCCGTAGAATTTGAGACCAAGTTTGAACAAAATACCTCAGCCCCTCCGAGTGTTAAACGGACAAAAAAGTAAGATGGACGGAGGGACAGACTGACAAACTTTACGAAGTCAAAGGTATCCCGTAACTAATATTTTGGGATCCCAAACAGAATCGGTCACAAGAACTAGCAATTAACCTCCTCAGCAACAAAATTCGGCAACGCTGTCCCGCGCATCGAAAACGTCAACTAAAGCACGCTTGGAAAACGTTTTTCGAGGAATGGCACAGAATGAGCAGTGTTGCTCTGTACTTTACTTACATATGGAAAACAAGAAAGAGCCTTCTTTATCATACGACTTTTTTTTTTCAAGCGTCGACGTCTATGGGTTTATCAGCGCTGCCGCGACTCGTAGTCCGCATTCCACTGAAATTGAGGACCTACTTAAAGATATCCCTGATAACCAAAATGGGCTGGACAGGGAAACAGCGAATAAAGCGATATCGACGCTATCGGCTGTTCGTGACAGGTTAGTTGTAAAACGACGATTTTATCTAATGTGCTAGCCAATACTTTACTTCCGTGATAGGACCAGCGGTGCGAACTGAAAGGAAGCTGCTTGTAAATCACATTGTCGTTCGGGCTAGCTTTTCGATTCAGTAGCGTCTCTGTTGGGTAGTTCGCAGCAATCGTAGCCTTCTTCAGCTTGGTTTCAGGGAGGGTTTATTGGTCGACTTATTGTCTTTTAGTCCCTTCGAGCTTCGACACTTCTCTGACACGAGCCAGTCCTGTGTTAAGCCGCGTTCGATTAGCCTTGTCTCAGTCCTTTCAGCTAAATGCCATTTTATTTAGCTGCCTTGTCTCCTTAACGGCGTTTTTATTTGTCCTGTCAGGTGACAATTGTCATTGCCCTTTAGGACAAGACCCCGTGAATGATGACTTGATCGTAGCAGCGATTCTCAGTCCTGTCTCAGGTAGAGTTCTCGACTGTATTTTATTTGTGATACTTGTCTGCGGGGTCATTCAACTGACAAGGCTAAATAAAACGGCTTTAAACCTTGACAAGGCAGTAACAAGAAGACAAGACCGAGACAATGTGAGACCAACGAGACCAAGACCGAGACAGTGCGCACCGTATGTTAACTTCCCTGCTGGACTACGTTCTATACTCAGAAAAAAGGATCTTCGACGCATACGCTCGACATACTTCAGATATCTAAGATTTGTTATTTACCTACCACGGCGCACGCGGAACCGCAACCTGATCCGCCGTTTGTTAATTTCCGACCCGTTGTTGACATTTGAAGCCCTCTCCTCTAATTTCTTTTCTCCGATTGGAAACTTACCTGTCCACGATCCCATCGATGTGATTCTAAATCAGTGAACTTTTATGGAAAATATTTGTGACTGTTTTGCGATTATCTTATATTTCTTTGTCCTTTTCTACTGCACGTACGCCCTTGGGCAGTGCGTCATAAATCCGT
The DNA here is from genome assembly GCA_023053555.1 of Branchinecta lindahli. Lineage (NCBI taxonomy): Eukaryota > Metazoa > Arthropoda > Branchiopoda > Anostraca > Branchinectidae > Branchinecta > Branchinecta lindahli. Next base: position 7,680,420 of record JAKZAO010000001.1, read on the forward strand.
CATTCATTCATTCATTCAGTGGTGACTCAAACCGAACGCAGGTTTACTTTCAAGGAAGGCTCTATATGCGTCATAGTTCGTCGTGCGCGTCATACCGAAAACCGCAGAGCGGATATTACTCAGAACTCTTTCTGTGAAGATATTCTGTAATCTTAGTTTCCTTTTTAAATATTATTCATCCAAATTGGCTTGGATTTGCGTCAGGATAAACGGAGCACGAAGTTCCGTAACAGTCTTTTGTCATTTTTTGTGGCACTTGTTGCATCCTTCAGCTCAAGTGCCATTTATTGATCGGACATGGTTCGAGAATGCTCAGATTCGATTAAAACTTGATGGGCGGGAAGCAGGATACCCCAGATTATCCGATCCTTTAATATGTCCGAACAGGATCCGGCCAACGCCGGAGGGATGGAAGAAGGGGAACATGGAACCTTGTGGAGTGGGTCCCGACCTGATATGGTCTCGGTGGGAATAGCTTGATAGGAGAAAGACGCAGTCAAATACCATTAAGATCGATATAATACAATGGACTGAACGATTATGTATTGAGAGTGAAAAAGTACTACAAATACTGCATTTCCATGTGTGTAGTATCAAGAACAAATAATCAGATAGAACTACTGTGTTCCTGCAGCAACTGAGCTGACCGAGAGGTATCTACTCTAGCTTTGAGAGGATGTTGATACCCGTTTACTCCTCTTCTGTCTTCGCCGTTGCTTATTGCAGAAAAAATATTGAAGATTGCTTGCAGGAAGCGTACTCCGCGCGTTGACCCGCTCTGGAGCACGTCCTTAGAGCCAATCAGGTTTGAATGTTACTTTTCCACATCGGGCGCTTCGCGGCAATTTAGCTATTTGTAGAGTTAACGAAACGTGATGTGGCGCGAAGCTAGTAACCTCCGCTCGTTTGCGTCTGGAGTCGGCCGTATTTCACTCGACTCAGCATGTTTGTATGACCGCGATAGGGAGACAGCAGTTCTATCTCCTTATTTGTTCATGGTATTATGCACAATTTAGCTTGATATACTGTTGTTGTCCTTTAGGATGTATGAAGATGCGGCGACCAAGCTGCAGCTGAATGCGCTGTGCAGCTTTGTCAAGGAGCTCTGCCGGTCAAGTATGGAGGAGCTAGTGGACTGGCAGGCTAAAAAGTCGTCAGGTAAATCAGTTATATTATTATTCAAGATCGTTAATCCAGGTCGTCTTTGTGTAACTTTGAACATTTTTTTTGTTCATTTCCCTTGCATTCAGTATTTCTTTTCATTCGCATTGTTCGCCGAATTATTTTTTGTTTGTCTGTGGCCATGGTGATACCTCTTATCCCGCGAGAATTAATATGGACAAAGTAAAATACTATACACGTTTACAGAATAATACACGTCATGGCTTAGAAATGTCCTTTTTCTAAACTACTCCCTTCCTACTCTCCCCCCATGAAGGTAGCAATTTTCCTGTGTCCCAGCGTGTTTTCCTTTCCCTACTTCAGCATCAATTATGATTCGTAGTCAGCTTGGGCTGAAGGGATACCTATTTCGACACTATAACCGACCTCAGAAGAACTGTAATTTTTCTCGAGTTTCCGGTTTTGGCCGGATCCCGGGCGTATTACTTGTCTTGCAAGAAGATACATCCCAGAAAAGGATTCAGCGTGTTTTGCTTTCCCCTATATCGAAAATCTGCTAACAAATTTTCTAAAAAATTTCGGGTTTTGACTGGATTCTAGTCAGGCTCGTCAAGCAAGACAACAAATATCAGATAAGAATTCAGCATGTGTTCTGATCCCTATATCGAAGCTCTAGTCGACTTCAGAATGAAAACTTTTACTTCTACTTTAAATTTCCGATTTTGACCGGATTCCGGCTGGACTACTTGTCCGGTGGGAAAAGAAGTTTCAAAGATGAATGCATCGTGTCTCACTACCTGTAAATCGACTCATACACTCTTGATGACTAACTCTTCGTTCCGATGAAGGATCGCCTTATGACTATCGAAGAGCCAGAAACGTCACCACAACAAACGTTGTTGACTGGTCTACGTAGGGCTTGCATCGTTTTTGAGGATTCGTTTGGCTGACGTTTCTTGTTCTTCCCGAGGTTCACTGGTGTGTTTCGGGCTTAATCATATAGAGTTTTAGCTAAAAAAAAATTGTTTTTCGTCCCAAGCCCATAGTTTTTGGGATCCCAAAACGTAAGTGGTGGGATTACATCTCAAAAGTTGTCCGTCTGTCTGTAAGCACGATAACTCTCGAAGGGATTGAGATATTCTGATGAAACTTGGCGAGAGGATTGGTTGGGTCAAAGTACAGGTCAAGTTCGAAGATGGGCTCTGTAGCCCTATATTTGAGGGTGGGGGAGGGGTTTCAAATTAAGGGGCAGACACAAATATTTTTTGAAAGCTATTTAGATAGTTAATTTAGGGGTAAGGAGACACGCTGAATCCGAATATGAAAGTTATTTTCTCGCCGGACAAGTAGTTGGCCCGGAATTCGGCGAAAACCGGTAAATTTGTTAAAAGCAAAATTTGTATTTGAAGTTGATTAGATGTTCGATTTGGAGGTAAAAAGACATGCTGAACACGATTGTGAAAACCATTTTTTCGCCGGAAAAGTAGTTAGCCCGGAATCCGGCCGAAACCGGAAAACTTGTTAAAAGTTAAAGTTTAATTTGAAGGTGATTAGATGTTCTTTATAGGGATAAGGAGATGCGCTGAATTCGTTTGTGAATTATCTTTTCTTGGCTGGACAAGTAGTTCGCTCGGAATTCGGCCGAAACCGGAAATTTGGCAGAAGTAAAGCAGGAAGTTTCGATCAGTATCGTCAAAATAGATATGGTTTATACATGTATATCTGAACTTGATTTTCTCAGATGATTAGCCTGGCGAAGACTGGATCTGGCGTAGACAAGATCTAGTTGTCTGGGTCAAATATTAAATATTTGGGATCCCATCGAAAACTTTGGTCTTGTTGTAGAGGAGCTGGGGGACAGTTTGAAAGGCGGAACAAGTAAGAGGAGTCCTTTTAAGGAACAATAATGCTAGATCTGTTGCTGGTTGTACAAATGTTTGCTGAAACGGAGTATGAAATAAAAGTTTTTGGGTTCAGATCTGATTTTAGTTGCGCATGTGGGGTAAAAGGTCGGCTTTATATTGCTTTTAAAGTGCTGTTTTATTTTTCAGGCTTCTTTCTTCTGCTACAGCGGCTTGGCGATGTGATGGTCAGAGTTGTCAGAAGCAGACGGCCACTTTTACATATTATGAGAACGTGGACAATCGCAAGCTCTCATTTTGTTGAGGTAAAGTTGGTTACTCGGTCACATTTATAGCTGTAACTCCTTTACCATGTTTAGGAAATTCTGCAGTCGGATTTTTCTGGAGCCGTATCGCTCCCCATTTGCATTTTTTGTTCACCTACTTATTACTAATGTTAGGCTACATGATTGATTTGTGCCATTACAAGGAAGAGTTTCCGAGAATGTGAGAAAACCAAGTAGGCTCAAGGGTAAATAATCCTGTCATTTTTTTTTGGAATGATAATATTTAGTGATAAGCTGCCCGTGCAGTGGTGTCGCGCACGAACCATGAGACAAGATTCAACTTTCAACTGGGATTAAGAGACTCTAGTTCAGTCACTACGGGGTTCACTGCTAGTTTTAGTCTCTACTAGCTAGTCACTGGTCACTAGCTAGTTCAGCCACTTCAGGGGAACATTGAAAAAAAACAAAAACTATTTTACTCCCGTTGTTTTCATCAAGAAGAGGACGTATCTTAGCCAAACCATGCAAAAATTGTTTGAAGGAGTAGGTTCAGTTTCTGTTCCAGTATTCTAACAGACATGATTTCTTTGGAACTCTGCTAGGTTTCTGACAGATTCCAAACCCGTCGTGGCCGTTTCAGTCTCGATGGGCTCCCTTGGTGTCGATGAGAAATACGGACAAACTTCCATAACTGGCGTTACTGACTAATGAGCTCTGTGGACACGGCAACTTGTGGCTGATCTGCCTCGAAAAGAGCGAAACAAGGTAATGCGAAAATCAGAGTAATGCCGTGTAGGATGGATAAAAATGAAGCAAGTTCGAATTCTTGGAAATAGGAATTGATGAATGATTAGGGGAATTGGGTATAGCCCTCCCCCCTCCAGAATAGACCTCTAAACCCCGCTAGAAAAAAAAGTCAGAGACTGAGACTTCGTAGACTTCGGGGGAGTACCCGACAACGTCTCAAACGTTTATTTTTGCAGGTTTGTCTGCGATTTACAGGGGAGCCCGCTACCATCGCCGTGTCTAATCTTCACTTCATCGTCGGTGCTATGCTCGAGGAGGTGTCAGAGATCGTCTCCTTTCGCTTCAACGAGAAAATACTTAGTCCGTACGAAGTCCTGATGCGCAGTCCAGTAGTGTCCGTGGAAGCGAAAGAGCAGGTATGGTATATCATCATGATCGTCAGCCAATAAGAGGGTTTGTTGTGACCATTTGTAAGCAAAACCCTTGAGATAAGAATGATCATGGGCCCTTGGAAATCACGAAAATGTATCGTTTTTGGTAGTAATTATTTTATTTTTGCACTTGGCTGTGATGATGCGCACTTTAAGGGCGCTAGAAATTCATCTGTAATCAAAACCCTAGAAGCAAAAATGATGGTCCGATAGGGGTGACAGGCTCATCGAGATCAGGAAAATGTATGTTTTGGTCAATAGTAATGTTTGTGTTTTAAGGGATTCATTTGTAAGTAAAACCCTTGAGGTAAAAGTGATCTTGGGCGCTTGGACTTGAGACTTAAAATATTACACAGCTGTGGGTAATTTGTTAAAAGCAGAGCCTAGTTTTAAAGTACTCTATTTTGAGATGCCGAGTATATATAAACATTTAAACATTGCGAGGGGTGCTTTAAAGGATGTGTCAGGTTTCAATCCTTTATAGCTGCTGCACCACCGTAAACGAAAATTACAAGCATGGCATGGCATAAGTCGGCGACAAGCAGGGTTTACTTACTTTATTTTTAGATTCTTTGTTCGATTCTGGATATAATCGAGAGCTATCGCGACGAGATCAAATCCGGCTGGAATTCGGTGTTCAAGGGTTTGGGACATCTGCACCTACCTGGTTTAGTCAAAGACGATACATTGAAGTACGTTGCCGGATCTATTGAAGATATTATGAGAGGATTCCTGAGTACAAACGACCCCTACGTCATAGCAGATGGAAGTCACGAAGCTGGCCTGGCCTTATGCCGATTTTATAACGGTAAGCTTTATTCCTTCACTCTCTCTCAGAGCCCGCCTAACCTCATGTCTCAGAAGGCTGACTGTAATGTATCTGTTTTAAAAGACTTTCTCAGAAAACTGTTTAGTCTACTATTTAGCCTACCTTATACCGTAGATCCTCCTGAGCCATCGGTGGCGCGTGGGACGCCGACGAAGCCATCTAGTTATCACGAAGCTGCTGTGATTTATCCCATTGTAGTCATTAAGAACGTGGAAACTAAATCCTAGACTTATGTCGACGATTTGGTTGCTGGGATTTTTTTTTGTGGGGTGGGGATGGCAATCCCATAACCCAACCCTCCTCCTTTAACAAACGGTCTTGGGAACGACTATGGCGCATTCTATCGAAACTGAACCTTTCTCACCAACGGAAGTCATCTAATAGGATTGAAAAATACCATCTACCTCCTTAGGAGACACCAAGAACAAATAATCAGATAAAACCTCCGTCTCCTTATCTCTGGAATATGACCATGCGGAGTCGAATGTTTCCCAGTACCCTGCCTGATGCAAACGAACGGAGGTTAGGAGCTTCGCACCACACGTTTCATTACCTCTACAAATAGCTATATCGCTGTGAAGCCGCGTAGAGGAAAACCTTCAAAGTCAAAGCCAATTGGTTTTCTGGACGTGCTCCGAGCGGGTAAGCGCGCCTCCTGCACTTTTTTGCTCTGCGATGAGCAATGGCGAAGACGGAAGTAGAGTAGACAGGTATCAACATCAACTCAAAGCTAGAGCAAATACCTCTAGCTCCGTTCAGTTTTGTCAAGGTATCCATAGTCGCTGCATGGCCAATTGTGTGACTGATTATATATGAGGACGGTTTGCCGGAAGTGCAGCCGAAATATTCGAAATTGATTTATCCCTCGCACATCATCTTAGAGGGATAATTAGCTGATCAAAAAGAAACCCCGAAAATCTCGTTTTCATCATTTTGTTTGCATGGGACCAAAGACGGAGGTTCTGTCTGATTATTTATTCTTGGAGACACCCAGCGTCACTTGTTTACTGGTTGAATTCGCCTTCGTTTACACCGCACCATAAATATTCAGATATCCGATTCAGTTGATTCTATTCGATTCAACTGTTATCTACAGCTCTGTAGATATAGGCCTATTGAATGTAGAAAATTTGGAGAGACCAAAAGTTCGTCCATATTCGAGTTTGTGGATTCCTGTATCTTTGAATCCACGTTGGCACATTTATAATACAAATAATGAAAAAACGTTCCAGCGTTTGGAATATTCTGTATGGATTGCTTGAAATAGATATACAGGGGCGTTAACAATATGTTTTGTCCGTAAGTCATCGTGAATGTATTGTTTAGTTTCCGTTCATATGTTGTTAATTCAATTCAGTATTTTCGGTCTCGCCGATATAAGGTTTACGTCAAAGAATGCGAAAGGGGCCTGGGACAGCGACGTTGCCTTTAGGTTTTCCCTTAGGCTTCCGCGAAATGACGCCTTTGAGGCTATTTGGAATTTGTATGGGCACATCCAGTCATCCATTCACGCATAATAGATAACGGTGGGAACGAAAAGCCGGTCCGGTATGAATAACCGAATTGCAACGTATGCCCTCAGGTGAATGGAAAGTGGAAGTCTGCTCAGCCATGGCGTCCAAGTACCTGCTCCTGATGGTGGATCAGCTCTGCAAAGCCCATCAGACTGCAATCTATCCTAAATTTCTTGTGAATGCCACGTAAGTTCACCGAATTGTTATTTTTATGGGGGGGGGGGGGGGGGTACAATGTTTTTTTTCAGTTTGACCGTCTTTTATTTGATTGCCTAACGTTGAATGCCTGGTGCAACTTTGAACAAAAAACTACATTTGTATTTTTGGCCAAATTGCTATTCCTTAGGCAGTTAAGGTTCCCTCAGACTACCCCGACGTAGGTTACCGTCAGTGTCACTCCCTTTCGGCAAGAGCTCTATCCTTGCCTCTACAGGCGATTTTCTTGGAAGGATAATGTTGATTAGGGTTTTGTAGGTTACCGTACCTTCAATGTCGGTCGCTTTCGGCAAGAGTATTATCGTTGCCTCTACTGGTGATTTTCTCGGAAGGATAACGTTGATTAGGTCTTTGTAGATTTTGCGCTTTCACATTGAGTGCACTGAACCGATGAAAAGTTATCTCAAAATTGGTAGTATGAAGTTGTACGAAAAAGTAGCATGCCGAACGAACTGATGCTACTAACGTGCTTCTATGTCAGGGCTACCGTGTTACTGCATTCTACTGCATGCTACTATTAGCAAGACTGGATGCTACTATAGCAAGACAGGATGCTACTGTATACTATTGCTTAGTATTGGCCCAGTCTGAGGCACATCAAGTGATAGTATTCATTACTATTACATGTAAATACATGCAACTTTTCCGTACAACTATCATACAATTACGCTGGCTACAAATTTTTAAGTTTAACTGAAAAGCCAACTTATTTGTGTGTCATTTAATTGGATACACTGAATTATTTGGATCCTGCAAAGGGATTTTTTCTTATTTTCTACTATCTGCTCTAGTTATGAGGCTCAGAATATCTCCGGCCGTCCCCACAGGCCCAGAGGCGTTACTAGCCAAAATGTTTGGGGGGGGGACAAGGTATTTACCGACTGGCTGGTCATTTTTACCGACTATTAAAACGACTATTATTGAGAAAAATTGACTGTGTTGACGAAAAATCGGCTGATTTTAAGAAGAAACGACTATTTTTAAGAACAAGAGCTGTAAGCTCATATGGCACTTGCAAGGGTTGAGATGTATTATTTGATCAAAAGTAATTTTCGACTGTGCGGTTCAGATGCGCACTTTAAGGGAGCTAGAGAAAAAGTATTTTATCGTTGAACTTGGCTGTAATGATGCGCACTTTAAAGGCACTAAGAAATTCATCTGTAAGGAAGACCCTTGAGGCAAAAACGATAGAAGGCTCTTAGGGATCATTGATATATACGTATGATCAAAAGTATTTTTTTTCCACTAATGCGGGTAAAATGCGCACTTTAAGGGTGCAAGAAATTATTTTTTGCAAAACCCTTGTGGGACAACTGATCATGGGTTGAGATGTATCGTTTGATAAAACGTACTTTTCGACCTTGCGGTTAAGATGCACACTTTAAGGGAGCTAGAACTTCATTTGTAAGCAAAACCCTTGAGGCAAAAATGATCATGAGCTCATTTGGATGATGGAAATGAATGTTTTGCTTAAAAGTATTTTTCTTAATTTGCGGTCATGATTGGTACTTTAAGGAATGGTCGGATTTGAAAAGTGGCGACTTCTAAGCCAATCTTGTCGAATTTCTAATATTACAGCCAAATTTCATCGTCCTAGCACATCTGGAAGTACCTTAACTCGCGATCACCGGAATTCCGGACCCGCCCCTCAAACTCCCCCCACAGTCGCCGGAGCCAATCCGGTTCAGTTTTGGACTTGTTTGTTATTCCCACAAAGTTCCATCCCGATCTCTCCAGTTCAATCCGGTCACGTATCCCCCCCCCAATTGTTGTCGGATCCGGTCCGGACATGAAAAAGATCACCACATGCACGCTCTGTTCAGTCATTAAATTTCACGCGAATCCGACCACCCGTTCCAAAGTTACGCATGGCTAAATATTCCGGATTCCCCTCCCTCCGATATCCCCACGACTATCGGATCGAGTGAATTTTTATTTACAAGTCAGTTTGATCGGGTCCCTGATACGCCTCCCAAGTTTCGTCGTAAAAATCCCAAAAACCGTCATCACCAGAATTCCGGGAAACTCCCCTCCACCTCCCCCCCCCCAAGTGTCCGGGTCCAGTCCAAACGTGTAAACGATTTATCTGGAGCAGATTTTTGTTCTTCCCAGCAAGTTTTACTCCGATCCCTCCATTATAACCGTTTCTCGAGATTTCCGGTCTTCCCCCACCCCAACTCCCCCATAGCTGTCGAATCCGGTTCGAACTTCAAATGGAACATCAGAGATATGTCATTCATTCAGGTATTAAGTTTCGTCCCAATCCGGTCACCCGTTCGAAAGTTACACAACACTCAATTTTCCATATTCCCCCGCACTGCACCACATATACAAACCCCTTTGACCCTCGAATGCACTAGCTCTTTCCAATGTTAACAGATTGTTCCGATGCAAAGAGTGACGTCACGCCGCGCGCAGACCTACTAGTGTGTAGAAAGGGGTAGGGGTTTTACAAAAACTACTAAATTCTCAGGATTCCCCCGCCCTCTACTCCCTCCACGGTGGTCGGATCGCGGAAGTGACAATTTGCAAGTTAGTTTGGTCGGGTCCCTGATATGCCTGCCAAGTTTCATCGTCCTAGCACATCTGCAAGTACCCTAACTCGCGATCACCGGACCGACCGACCGACCGACCGACCGACAGACCGACCGACAGACCGACCGACAGACCGACCGACGGAAAAGTGATCGGTATATGGCACTTGAGCGAAGCTGCAAGTGCCATAAAAATCGATTATTTTTAAAAACCGACTATTTTTGATTGTTTTTAAGATAAAACGACCACTTCTAAGAAAAAAAATCGACTGTTTTTACTAAATATCGCGGCGCGGCTATTTTCTTGCCGACAATATTGGGGGGGGGCGTCCCCCCTCCCTCCCCAGTAGTGACGCCCCTGCCCGCAGCATAAATTCTACTATGACGCGGGAAATTTTCATTCCAACACAAATGCGGCTTTTCAGTGGACAGTGGTGAGGTTGGTGAAGATTGCTTAGTGCCTGAACAAAAAAAAATCTTTCTCGTCAGGCATGCAACAAAAATAGAAGCGCATAGAGGCACCACAAATCACACGGAAATTCCACTATTTGAAAATCGAGTATTGGTGAATAGCGGAACAACGAAGTAACTCAGTTTCAGCGGGTCTTCAAGCCAATTTAAGTGAATAAGTGATGGGTAACTAGATTGTTATTCCCCCGATAAAGTAGCAAATTGTTGTCGTTGTTAGAGCGTTTCTAGCAGACAGGCACCGCAGTATCTCGTTAAGACAAATGTAGAAGTTTTTGGGCTATGCGATTTCGTAGCAGCAGGCATTCCCACATGCCACATTGTTCGTTTTCTATGTTCCAGGGCTATCGCTTCTTGTGTGGACGGTAATATAAAATTGACCAATGTTTTATTGTAAGCCGTAAGGGCTGTCCTTTCGCCATTTTGTTTGTGACGCGAGTAAGGTATTTTCGGTTAAAGTTTAAAGATAAAGAGACAATCATATGTGATTTCCGGGATCCGACTGTGCCATCCTGGGGGGAGTGGAGGGATTGGGAATCCGCAATCTTGAAGCGTGCTTTTCTTTCGAATGATTTATGCAATACGGAAGAAACTGCCATGTCTGAATCCATGGCAACGTTCAAGTCTCGTTAAAGCAAACAGTGGGAGAAGAAACATTCAGGTACCCGTGTGATTATGAATCCTGTTAGTCAATCTTCATGTCAAAAGTGAACAATAGAAGACCATCCAACCAGAAAACCAACAATTCCAGAGTATATATATTCATCATCGGTCTTATTCGCTCCAAAGTGCGAGTTAATGTGTTTATGTCGATGTTATAAAGAAACAATCACGGCCTTTAGTTTGGTCTATTTTTGACTTCAGGAATGCTCAAACCAAGCTGTGATAATACTCTGTCGCCCTGTTTTTTTTTTTTTTTTTTAAGTGTAGTATAGTCATTAGCACCCAATTTCAAGTAAATACTCCGTTGTAGCGTTAAGGATTTCTTTTCCGAGACAAAAATTGGCTGCTTCCGTTTCGTGTTTTGCTTGTTGTGCATGTTTTTGTTCTCGAAAATAATTGAGTCCAAATTGTGTCTGTTTTGTTTTTGTCTCGCTGCAAATACTAGTCATAAAATTAATTCTATTGACTAAGCACTGTTACTGTTTTGAGCACATGTCGATATGATAACTTGAAATTGGTTTCCCATGTTTATTCCATTTCTGTCATGTGGTGGTAGTGAATGACCATTTTTATCCCTAGCATAATTTGGATCGTAGATTTCGGGACACCGGGAAGCGATACCAACCCACCCCCAACAAATTTTACCCTCAAATGCGAAAGCGCTTTGCAAATGGTTCAAATCCTCCTCCTGCAGCTTGCATAGAGGGCAGAAGCTAAGTCTCTCCCGTGCCAGATGGGTTCCGGCTAAAAAAAAAACCGGCGAAACCCCCCCGGACAACCCCCCCCGCCAACCCCCCCGGCTAAAAACCCCCCGTTACCAAACCCCCCCCCCCCCCCGACCAAACCCCCCCGGTACCAAAACCCCCCGGTACCAACCCCCCCCCCGCATATAAAAAGACGGGTATGCAAGAGTAGAGTAACTGGTAGGTAGAGAGTAAGAGTAGAATAAACTTCTTTCGCAAACTTGACTCTACAAGAATGTCTGAAGTACAGTGGGTATCAGAACAATAAAAAACAAAGGGAGTGTAAAGCGAAGGTGAAGGTTGATGATGACAGACTTGATGGGAGGATCCTTTGGGTCAAGGGAAAGGTTGAGCTCGTTTTGTGAGTCCCAGAAATATTCTACCAGCTCTTCACCTTACTCGTGCTTGTCAATGGTAAAACTGTCACATGGGTGTTCGTTTTGTTGCCCAGTAAATCCCAGTCTTAATATGTGTGAGTGTCTAAGGATTCGGGGGGGTTTCGCGGGGGTGGTACCGGGGGGGTTTATATTCTTCTCTTTCTCTCTACATACAGGTTACTCTACTCTTACATACCCGTCTTTTTTATGCGGGGGGGTTTTGGTACCGGGGGGTTTTGGTACCGGGGGGGGGGTTTGGTACCGGGGGGGGGGGGGGGGGTTGGTCCGGGGGTTTTTGGTAACGGGGGGGGGGTAGCCGGGGGCGGGGGGTGGCGGGGGGGTTTTCGCCGGGGGAGGGGGTTTCGCCTAGACCCGTGCCAGATATGCTTCAGACCAGGAAGGGACAGACTGGGTTAGTCAGCTGGTTTATATTCGATGATGTTTCGGCCCTCATGGCAAAGTGTCGTCTTCCTGCCGTAGCTTGGACATGTCTGATGGCGTCAAAAGAATAAGTCGGCTGAGATGTGTTCTAGTGAGAAATATCAGCTTTCTCAGATATTTCTTGAGTAAATCTCAGCTGTCTCATAAGGTTCGCACTCAGTTTCCCATGAAGGAGTACATAGCTTATACAATAGTGACGGGTTCTTGCGAGAAGGCGGTGAAATCGCCGAATGACAATTCCAGCTAAACATTCCGTTCAGCGCTACCAAACGTCAGTCTATCGCAGTTTAGGGAACTGGAGGACAATTGACTGATAGACCGACGATTAGAGAATGCTTGTAATTAGCAAATGTTTTTCAGGGAAGCATCTCTTGCCGAGTTTTCCCAGGTCGACCCTGTCGTTTTGACCTTCACTTTGGTGTACTTTGGACCGATGAGGGTCGATACAGATAAGAAGACCTTGGAGTTTGCGAACCAGTCGAAAAGCGCTTTCGAGATTCTTGCTAGTCCGGAGTTTGCAGTAAAAGGTTTGTCTTTCCTTTATTCTGGGCCGGAAATGGATGGGATTCGATATCGCGCTTGAAGTTGTGAAAAGGAATTCAAATCTGGATTTGAACATTTCCTGAGCTTCGCTTCATTAACCACTGTACTAGAAATCACGCTTTTGTGGAAATTCAAATTCTCCTCATCGGTGAACTTTGTCTTGTTTGGACCGAAGCAGTCTACCACAGATCCCTGGTTTTGGGAAAGCCTATGCCAACCGCCGGGTATATCTAGCGTTTGGTATATCCTGTGCCAAACGCTGGATACACTATGCCAAATGCTGGATACTGGGGCCCAATCAAATATTGATGAAGCTCAAAAATTTGTCAACGTCAACGTTTTTACATCCCAGGCTATTTTAACGAATATTGGGAAAAAATAAAATGATTCTGATTCTGATAACGAATCAGAATTCAACTGTAGTGAGGTAAGTCAGGGTGAAGGTGCCAACAGCTATCCGGCGTTTGGCATAGGGTGTCCAGGGTTAAGCATAGGCTATGCCAAACGCTGGGCATATCCAGCGTTTGACATGGGTATCCAAAAATCAGGGGTTTGTGGTTGACTGGACCGAAGTGCATGTTCTGAACGTCACTATATAGAGGCGTTTTCCCGCGACAATTCCGGATTATAATCATAGATAACTCAATCATCAGAGAAACAGCGAATCGACTATCTCAGATTACAAAACGACAATCCGACGATCGTGGTGCGTTGGAAGATTCTCGAATCGACAATCCAAGAACGAATCCGGATTGTCGGATTGTTCAGTTCAGTTCAGTTAAATTCAGTTCAATAACTGAAGGCCAATACTTCTCAGAAAGAGGTAGATATGGCATGCGTAATATGAAGGTATTTTATTGATTTGGTGGAAATAGTGTGGAAACCATCACCAGCCTGTTGCATACACAACTGTTCTCTTTTCTGTAAAATCCCTATTCCAACTATCAACACTCATTAATGACCGAAACAAATTCAATCAACCGTTTGGAACAAATCGTCCCTCTTTTTTTATGTGAGCATTCGGGCAGAAATTTGAAACAAGCTCAAAACAATTTAATTGAAAGAAGTCTGTTTCTAACCGTCGCTGTTTGCATTGCATAGTTTTCTCTGCGGTTCTGGTATAATAATAATATGAAGCACAAAAATAAGCCATTGACCTCAACATAAATATGTAATCATTTACCAGTTACTGCTTTTCTAAGCTTCGTTTTTTTTGCATAATGGTTTTTTGCATGAACCAATTTTTTTTAGTTGAACATTCATATGGCTATTGTATTTAGTAAACTATTAACTCATGCATTGGTTCTTTTGGCATGAACAACATTTTTTTAGTCGAACATTCATATGATTATTGTATTTAGTGAACGATTAAGTCATGCATTGGTTCTGTTGTGCGAATTTCCTATTTTTTCTCAGTTTCAGTTCGCGTATTGTTCTGCCAATTAGTTTCTGCGTGACACCTGGTGCGTGTAATAAGGCCATTCATGTTCTTCCAACCCGCAAATTTGCAATATTGCGAACATGTGACGCCAGGACATAAAGTTTCTTTAAATGCTGAAAATCTTTGTTTGAAACCATTCACTTTTCAAATGCGTATTTAACTATTATTTGTGTTAACTACGGTTGTTATTTATATTGCTTCTGCTTTCTCCAACTCTGCACTTTCTATAGTAAAGTGACACGAGAAATTATTCTTTAAATGATCTGTCATACTTTTGTTACTGAAAAATTCTACGTCCCTGGTCGCTCCATCCGTCCTCAGTTCTGAGATTTCGAACTGTAAATTTAGCCCCCCCCCCCCCTTCTAACGACACTACGCTTCCCAGAAGTAAACATACTCCCCAGAAGTAGCCCCCCCCCCCCGGGAAATATCCCAGAAGGTTATAAATTAGCACAAAGAAATTGCACACACGAAATGTCCAAGACCAGAAATGAAGTTTGTATTATTTGTTTGAATATTGTGTTTAATCTTGTATTTATTCTACTTCTGTAAATCTGTTGCAAACGCAATTGACAAAGTTTTTCTTTGACTAACGTGTTGACGTGAAATACACATTCGGCACCATCGCTATGAAATAGATTCTCAAATTAATTCTACTCTACTCTACTATAGTGATATGTGCATCTGCCGTGTCTGACTTATCTAAGCTGACCAGGCTTTTGTTTCAGTTCAATCTCAGTTTTATTTTGGCATAAACACGAAGTACCAAAATTAATTTTATGGCAGTTGCAGCTTCGGCTCAAGTACCACATACCGATCGCTTTTCCGTCCGTCCCACGATTGCGAGCTAGGGTACTTCCAGGTCTGCTAGGATGATGGAACTTAGCAGGCGTACTAGGGACCCGACCAGATTGAAGGGGAATCGTCACTTCCTCGATCCGACTGTCCTGGGGAGAGTAGAGGGAGGGGGAATCGGGAATCGAAAAGGATTCTGGAGGGGGAATCCGGAATCGAAAATCTGGTGGCAGCTTATAGTGGGCGAATTGAGATTCAATTTGGTTGGAGGAACAAATGTACGCCGTAGTCCCTAGATACATCATTTACAGAACCAGAACGGATCTACGTTATGTGGGAGAGTTGGAGGGGGCGGAATTCCGGTGATCGCAAGCTAATACGACGTATTATACTTCGGTCCAAATATTAAATTTTTAATGTTGGCTCAAGGGTTTTGCTAGACCCTTCATGGATTCCTAGACCCCTTAAAGTTTAACCGAAAGGGCCAAAACCCGACAGTCTGGTTACACATCACGTATTCACCTAAATAGGCCTGAAAACCCGATAAAAGTGCGTCACTCCGTTTGTCCGCTGTCCACAGATGATGGATTTCATCGAATGAACTTAATCTTTCGGATTTGTGGCACCTCTATGCGCCTGTCTGTCATACTCTGTGTGTATTCTTGAAATGAAACATTTGAAGCCTGTGTAGTTGTGTGGTTGTTGTACGAAAAAGTTGCATGTTTTGAAATGCAGTAGTACAACATGCTTTAATTTAATGTAATAATGTAATAAGTAATAATGATCCACTTCTTATTTCATCGGTGTATAGACCCCCTAGTGCTAGCCCTGGATGTTGAAGGGCGGGAGGTCTTCGGTGTTTTTTTCGCAGTTTTTCGGGGTGGGGAGGGGGCTGATTCCGGTAAAAAAAATAATTAATAAGAATCTTTTTGTGTTGTTGTTTTTCATATATAAGATAGCCTAGGTGGATAATCATGAGTTGTTATGTTTAGATATTTATTTATAAGATATAATAGTAACAGGAATTTGCAGCACAAGTCCTTAGGACTTTCTTTTTGCTGCAATAATTATTAGGCGTGTCATTTTTATTTATGTTTATATTTTGGATAAAAAAAAATTTACCTACCTACCTACCTACCTAATATGGCTCACACTGGGCTAGTCTTAAGCAGTAGTATTCAGTAGCATCCCGCCTTGCTCCAGTAGCATCCAGTCGTGCTATAGTAGCATGTAGTAGCATCAGTTGGCACTGCATGCTACTTTTTCGTACAGCTTCATACTACTATTTTGAGATAATTTCTCATCGGGTTACCAACTACGAAGGTTAGCTGTTGCCGAAAAAATAAGCGCCCGCTTATCCTCTTCAATCCTGGGTATGCAGGCTTGTTTTCAAACTCAAAATCTCCGCGTCTGGATGAATTTTGGATTGTCGTGCAAGCAGCGCATATTCTGAACGTCATTACTAGAGCCTCGGGTGAAATGCAAAATCCCCTAGATGGGTCAAACAGTTTCAATGTATTCAAATATCAGATCAAAAAATAAGCTACCTTTTAAATTCAACTTTAAAGTTTGCATCTTAACCACACAGTAAACATATTGTGTTCCACTTGAATAGGACAGTTCGGATTCGACAATTGTGGGGATCGTTAGTTTGGGGGTACTTGGAAATCTTTTGAAATACTTAAAGGGAGATATCTAGACGGAGCTTGCCGGACAGGACTATTATAGACTTCGGGGGAGTCGGTGGGGGAAGACGCATATGACGTAGTCTGACGATTGAAAAGTTATGACACACACAGGACACACATGTTTTTTTTTTATATTTTGTTTTGTATTTGTTGTGTTTTTGTGGCACTTGCAGCCTCTGGCTCAGGTGCCATATACCGATCGCAATTCCGTCGGTCGGTCGGTCTGTCCAAGTTTTTTTGTCACACTTTTTCGAGTAACGGTACTTCCAGATGTGCTAGGACGATGAAACTTGGCAGGCTTATCAGGGACCCGACCAAACTAACCTGGAAATAATCAGTTTCCCAATCCGACCACCTGGGAGGGAGTGGAGGGATGGGGAATCCGGAAAAATGGAGTAGTGTGCAACTTTCGAACGAAACTTAATAACTGAATAAAAGACATACCTCTAATGTCCCATTTGAAGTCCGGACCGGATTCGACAGCTATGGGGGAATTGGGGGGGGGGGGACCGGAAATCTCGAGAAACGGTCGGAGTGAAACTTGCTGGGAAGAACAAGTATCTGCTCCAGATAAATTATTTATAGGCTACAGTTGGACTGGATCCGGACACTGTTTCCGGACCCGGTAATGGTTTTTTGGGGGATTTTCACGACGAAACTTAGGAGGCGTATCAAGGACCCGATCAAACTGACTTATAAATACAAATTTACTTGATCCGATAGTCGTGGGGGGGGGTAGCGGGAGGGGGAATCCGGAATATCGAGTCATGCATAACTTTCGAATGATTGATCGGATTTGAGTGAAATTTGATAATTGAACAGATGACATGTCTCTGGTTATCTTTGTCATGTCCGGGCCGGATCCAACAACAATTGGGGGGGGGGGGGGAATACGTGACCGGCTTAGACTGGTGAGATCGGGATGGAACTTTGTGGGAATAACAAACAGATGCTCTGGATAAATCACTGACAGAATCGGATTGGCTCCGGCGACTGTGGGGGAGTTTGAGGGGGGGGGGTCCGGAATTCCGGTAATCGCGATTTAAGGTACTTCCAGATGTGCTAGGAGATGGAACTTGGATGGAATATTAGAGATTCGACAAGATTGGTTTAGAAATCGCCACTTTCCAATTCCGACCATTCTTTAGAGTACCAATCTTGACTGCAAATACAAAAAAAATACTTTTAGGCAAAATGTACATTTTCATTTATCCCCATGGGCCCATTAGCCTATCATTTGTGTCTCAAGGGTTTGCTTACAAATGAAGTTCTAGCTCCCCTAAAGTGCGCTGAACCGCCAGGTCGAAAAGTAGCCTACTTTTTTTTTCAAATGATACATGTCAACCCATGATCATTTGTGCCACAAGGGTTTTGCTTAAAAATTTATTTCTATCACCCTTAAAGTGCGCATTTTAACCGAAAAGTGAAAAAAAAATACTTTTGACAAAACGGTATAATCAATGATCCCTAAGGGCCTGTGATCGTTTTTGTCTCAACGGTTTTTCTTACAGATGAATTTCTAGCGCGTTTAGAGAGCGCATCATTACAGCCAAGTTCAGAAATATAATACTTTTTTCTCTAGCTCCCTTAAAGTGCACATCTGAACCACAAAGGTAACCTTGAAAGAACTTTTGATCAAACAGTACATCTCAACCCATGCAAGTGCCATATGAGCTTACAGCTCTTGTTTTATAACCTTGTTGCCAGTTCGCCTTACACTGCGAAATATTAACTGAAATTTAAATAGGACTTGAAACATGAAACCTTCGTAAAAAAGACTAACAAAGTGTGTTGTAAATGTGCCGAATACCAATTAGTGTTACCGCAGTTGCACAGCAAAAAATGGGCAAAAGAAATCCGAACACGAAAATATTCCCCGACGAAATCGTAGCCAACTGCTGACTTACACACCACATCATAAAATGGTGCTCAACGTATTACCGCTTGAGCGGTAATTTGAAGTGACGTTGCGCAAGAAAGTGCTTATCGTAATTTTGTCAAATTACCGAAGATGTAAAAAACAGAACTATGTGATTAAAAAACGACTCTGGCGAAGAAAATGGGACATAATTTTGTGATACCAGACAACTTGAAGAAAAGGCGTTTTAGGACCTTTGATTCTGAATCTGAAAATGAACAAGCGCGCAAACGTGAAGTGTGAAAGAATGAGTAAAGCTAACGATTGCCATATAATTTCAGTCATCAGTGGTCTAACTGCCACGTCATTTGATTATCCCCTTATTTTAAAAATATACCACCAAAACATACAACCATACATAGATCCAGAACGCCATAAATTGCAATCCCGTTATTATAAACGAGAAAACCTGTGAAGGCATACTAAGATGACCTTTTAAACATTGCTCCACATTGACCTTTAATACTTCTAAGCGCCGAGCTAAGCGCGCCTGTTAGTGTTCTTGTCATGGAAGGAGACTCACACAGGTTTTTGGGAACGTCGGCCCAGTTGCCCATGAACCAAGTGGAGGGGAGGAGTCGGGCCACTGTTGATCGATACCAGCTATAATCAACTCAAGCGCAGCGTATACTTCGTCGTCTTTACCCAAACCGTGATCAGATTTTGAAATTCGAGTTACTGGGCACTATGGGCCCAGTTGTTCATGAACCAAGTGGATGGGGAGGAGGCGGGACCCTGTTCATCGGTACCAGCTATAATCGACTCAGCAGTGTTTACTTTGTCGTCGTTCCTAGAACCGTGATCAAGTTTCGAAATTCGAGCTACTGGGCAGTGGGCACTAATCAACCCAAACACAGCGTTTATTTTGTAATTCGAATTTCGAAACGGACTGAGGAAAGACGGCAAACTTGACCTTAACTTGACAACGGTTAGAAGTAAGACGATGAGATCTCGCGTACCTTCAGATTCTACGCTCTGGAGATGCCGTTTAGAGTTGGTGGGCAACTGGGCCCATAGTGCCCAGTGACTCGAATTTCGAAACTTGAACGCGGTTTGGGTAAGACGACAAAATAACGCTTTACTTGAGTTGATTATAGCTGGTACCGATCAACAGGGTCCCGCCTCCTCCCCTCTACTTGGTTCATGGGCAACTGGGCCCATGGTGCCCAGTAACTTGAATTTTGAAACTTGATCACGGTTTGAGGAAAGACGACAAATTAAACGATGTGCTTGAATTAATTATAGCTGGTATCGATCAACAGGGTCCCACCTCCTCCGCTCCACTTGGTTCATGGGCAACTGGGCCGAAGTTTGAGTAGAATTTCAAAATACTTTGTCGTCTTTCCTCAAAACGTGATCAAGTTTCGAAATCCGAGTTACTGGGCACTACGGGCCCAGTTGCCCACCAACTCTAAAAGGCACCTCCAAAGCGTAGGATCTGAAGGTACGCGAGATCTCATCGTCGTACTTCTAACCGTTGTCAAGCTACGAACGTCACTGAGCAGTCGTGAACCCATTGCCCTTGAACCGGGAGGGCAAAAGAGATAAAAACATAAAAAGGCACTCCTAGGTCCTGAAGTTCCGTAAAATTCCTTCGTCCGGCCTGCACCCGTTGCCAAGTTACGAACTTAAGTCGGTTGGCAATACACGCATGTTTTCTTATTTGTGCTTTCCTCCTCAGTTTAGATACAAGTTTGAACGTTGGATAAACAGCTATAGTTACACCGAGTTACCGATGACTTGGATATTCATGTGTTGACGGCGGAATATTTGTCCTTGTGACTAGTGGCGTGATTCTGCAGGAGTAGTCACATAGTACGACCCGGCTGTAAATTACCACACGAACAGTTACCAGTGTCTACACTGGCAGACGTAAAAACGTTCATTCTGTAAAGCCCTTTCGGTTAAACTTGTTTACTGTTTATTTTTTTCAGATCCTACCGTCGCTGTTGCTGAGCTTGCGGACGAGAAAGGCGCTGTCAGAATTGTGCTAA
Source organism: Branchinecta lindahli (assembly GCA_023053555.1). Taxonomy (NCBI): domain Eukaryota; kingdom Metazoa; phylum Arthropoda; class Branchiopoda; order Anostraca; family Branchinectidae; genus Branchinecta; species Branchinecta lindahli. The sequence continues at coordinate 7,701,012 of JAKZAO010000001.1, forward strand.
ACCTTATCAGTCGCTTGCTTTCGGTTCTCAATACTTCGGCATATCCTACGACGGTCATCTCAACAGTCCTGGACGTTCTAACCGCCCTGGTCTTGCATAAAGGTGGGTAAGGCTCAGTTTCCATGGAAAACAATCTGTACACCGTCATAACAAGCATTACCAGAAAGAGCCGAAAACGTATCTGCCGACTTTTCCGATATATTGGTGACGAACAAAAAAGTCAGCAGATATTTTTCGCGGTATGAATAACGTTTTAATGTGTAACTATTATTATTTTTATTGTTATTTTATTTCCCCCAAAACACGCAAGGTGCTAACATGGAGTAATGACAAAAGAACAAAAAGAAAAAAAATACAAACACTTCTATCTCACAACAACAAAGCACTCAGTAAACTATTTTCACGATCTAGAGTATTCATAAAAAGAGACCGACGTTCTTCAATAACTACAAATGGTTACGGTATCTGATTCAGTTCTCAGTTAAAATTCCTACCCAGACATAAACTTTGTAATCCTGACACAATTTTTAGCTTCTTCTTCAAATAAACGCTGCTCTGTTGTGATCCTCTTCAGGCAGGGTTTTCGCAGTCAAACATTCCTATCCTGCTTAGCAGCAATCCTTACTCAAGAAAGAAAATAAAAATGGAAGAAGTCGTTCAGAAGATCTTAAGGCTGAAATGTTTACAAGCTAATGTCTGAAGCTAACATACACTCATGCTTCATAGCGCTAATTATTCAGTGATGATTTGTTGAGAATATTATTGACTGACGATTCCATACGTAAGGAATTAAAGAATTCCGGCATCATGGAACCATGTTAAAGAATGACTGGCTATGAGCAGGGTTAGAGACTCTCCGATCAACAACCTGAAGGGAGTGAATGCACGTGTTGTCTTGAATTAGTTCGAGCAGAAAAGAGGAAAATTTGTGGTCGGCTTTGAAGTATACAAAAAAAGATCGGCCCATGTTGGCCTTATTTGAAATAAATAATAATAATAATAACGTCAGCGAATGTTGCTGAAACAGTGTATTGGTTGCTTTATCAACATGCTGAACATTTTTACAAAGGGGCGATGGAATTCATGGAAGGTTTATGGCACGTCTTTTCACTAGAACTAGTTTATCCCGCCACCTTTAATGCACAGTAACTTGCGTCCAACTGAAATGAATGGACGTCTGCTGCATGGAGATGACCGATTTGCCTTGCAGCGTGATAATATGGTGAACACAGTAACGATGTACAAATACATATCAGTTTGGAGAACTGCTCTTGACTCTATGCTCCGTTCCGACCTAACTGATTTTTTTGTTCCGACCCTTTTTTCGGTCAAACATTTCATCACTTGCCCGGCTATATTTCCCCTATTCCTTTCTTCTTTTGCATAGCTCGTGAAGGGGCTAGAGGGGTGCCCTTACGAATGGTTCGCTGGGCTCTAGAAACTTAGCAAAAAGCACGCTTTAACTTTTTGTTTTTATAGAGTTACGGCTTTCCATTTTCTTTGTTGTTTTGTTGCAAGTTTTGCTCCTTTCATTTAATTTTGTTTCAGTAGCGATGGTCTGTGGACGACTGACGCCGTCTTGTAATTTCACGGTAAGTGTGTTTATTGTAACTGCCTTGAATGCTGCTATTCCGATAGACCTGTAAGAGAAGTTAAGTTATAGAGGATTGATGCTATCAGAATCCTTTGGGCCTGTTCAAACAAATTTGAATAGATTAATTTTTTTATTGAATAGAACTATGAAATTTCCTCACTATGCTTTCTAATTTTTAGAGAACACGTTATTGTTGTTGCTACTTTGTCTAACTGGTAGTTTAGCTTTAAACGCAGCATGTGCATGAAAATGGCAAAGTCCACTGTCAACAAACGTTCACATAAGCATACCTCTACTGTACAGTCCTTTGAACTTAAATTAATGTTTATCCACCTAAACGGTACTCTTCTGATTTTTGCGTTTACCTTATTTGGCTCTTTTTGAGGAGGATAAGACTCGGACTTCTGTGGGGCTCATTGGTCAGGAATATCGGTTATGCAAGTTTTCCGCGTTTCTCCTCAGAGCCAAGGGGAACAAATAGCCTTGAAGAAACTTAAGAAACAGCCTTGGCAGGCGTGTACAGTCTTTTGAGATACCCAGCAGAGGTTCGAAGGAGTCACACGTATATTTGGAACATTGGAGAAGAAACTAAAGGCGTATTCTCGCCGTTCCCCGAGGACTCCACTTGAGGAGTCCCCGCGTTTTTGTTTGTCCCAGGGACTCACTCCCCGTATTCTCGCAAGTCCCCACGGACGTTAATGCTCCGTTTATCATCACCATCATCAAAAAGGACTCACTTTCAGATTCAGATTCGGAGGGGAATCAATTTTTGCTGGTGTTGTGCAATGTAAACTTAATTGAAAACAATCAAGAGTAAACGAAACCAAAAATAAAAGTGGATCCAGACCAATTTCGTCAACTACATATTTTTTTTTTCGGACAAAATCCATTTTGGAAGCATTCCCCATGTTCTCGCTGTTTCCCGTACGCGGAGTCCGCGTGGAGTGACTCCCTACTCTATTCTCGCCGTTCCTCTTGATTCCCTGAGGAGTCCTCGGGGAACGGCGAGAATCTTAAATAAGATTTGTTTTTTAGTTGCTTTTCTCTGAAATAGTAGTTTTGACCGGTGTTACGCGACACTCGTACAGTATTCATGGAGAGGTCTTGAGACTAATTCGCAACCATTATTCCTATAGAGCTTGACATTGCCTGCTTCGCCATTCGCTACTTAGTGCTGTCGACCCTGCAGCGGTTGATGAGGACTGAGCAAAACCTGCATTTGGCGAAAACCCTCGCTACCGAGCTTTCCGAACTCGTCGTTCAGATGTATTCCATGGTTGCTGCGAGTAAGTACTGCTCCTTTTCTTTCTTTCTTATGTCACTTGCAGCCTTCGGCTCAGGTTCCACATAGCGATCATAATGTCTGTCGGAATTCCCTCTGTCCAACTTCCTCTAGTTCGGACACTCGGACACACGTGAAACTTTGATACATGTAAAGGACGATCGATCCAGTGCTCGAGGAAGCCGCCTCTTTCCCCGGTCCGATCATCCGTAGTGGGGGTAATCTCTTGTAGGGATCGAACGAGTTGAGAGATTGGGATAGAACTTGGATGATACCTATGACATCGCAAAAGTTGTCCGTCTGTCTGTAAGCACGATAACTCTCGAAAGGATTGAGATATTTTGATGAAGCTTGGCGGGAGGATTGTTTGGGTCAAAGTACAGGTCAAGTTCGAAGATGGGCTCTGTAGCCCTATATTTGAGGGTGGGGGAGGGGTTTCAAAGGGGCAAAAAAAAATATTTGTTTAAATCTATTGAGATAGTTGATTTAAGTAAGTAGTTTATTTATGACAAGGCGTTTTTCAAGAGGCGGAGTAAGAAAAATAAAATAAGGAATTATTTCAAAACTTCTAACTTTTAACAACTAATCGTCAGTCAGAAAACAGTGAATCATATCGTGTGCAGTGTGAGCCACTGAGCCGTGTGGTTGATGATTTATGCAAGCACTGAATGTTCGAATTTTTATTCTCCACAGTGCTTGTTTAGTGTATTTGTATTTTTGTGTAAAAATAAAAAAAACTCTTCAGAGAGACGCTGTGTTACGATGACTGTATTTGTATATGGAGTTTGCACTCTCAACCTGATGTTATGGCGAGGGGTGTAGTAGGCCGGACATAAGATGGTAAATGTCAAGGTTTACAATCATCGGAGTCAGGATGGCCTAGGGCGTTGGTGGCCTACTACACGTGCAGAACTTCACGGGTTCATTATGGATTCCCCTGGTCGATTCACACTATGGTTTGCATACCGAACACACAACAGGTTATCAACCACCCATCATACACTAAGCCTTACAGGCCAGCCCACTCTAAGGAGCTTAACTAAGACTCATAGAAGTGGCCTATGGTCCGTAAATAAACATAAGGTTTTATTGACTGAAGTACTTACAACATAAATTAAACAACCTTAGGTAAAAGGTGTTTACCGGTCAAGAGCCCGGAAAGAAGTGTAGAAGAAGGGTGAGTCACACCGCGTGAGTCACCAATACCAGAGAGTTAATAAATAATCGAAAGAGTACGGAAAGTGGCCGCGACAGTATAGAAGATACAAGCAACAGAAGGGAGTAACGCTGCCTAGCGGCGGCATAACTAAAACGTACGGAATGCAGAAGGCATCACCGTAACAGCTGAAACGCCAACCAGGGTAAAAGTTACCCATTCCTTATCGAAGCAAAACTAGTAAATTCTTTACAGTTTGTCTTCTGGTCATGAGACTGGGGAACTACATAGAACTTGAAATTCTCACTTTTTGCTTTTCCAGGAAACGCAGCCACTACGCCGGAGTCCAGCCACCTCCTGCCACCCCTCCTAAGGGACCTATTCATCATATTTATCGAAGCTTGCAGTCTCGGAATCGAAGGAACGGCGCGACTTGGAGTCTCCTGCTTCCGGTGAGTCCTTGTCTTTTAAAGCACAAATGATACGAGAGTGCCCCTCTTCTTACTTTACTAGGACTCTTTAACGTCTCCGAACCCGATTGACCTCTAATAATGGCATTTAGCGTTTGTTTCTCATCACAGCAGTAAACACTTACTTGGTGTTGAGCAGGCTTTGGTAAATCGGGGCATGGCTTTGTCTTTGTCCAATCAGGCAGATGACAAATTGGTGTGGATCTAAACCGCACGTTCCAACTATGAAGAAAAGGGACAAATGATGGGATACCAGGGGCGTGAGAAAACTAGTAGGGTGGCGCTATCTCCATCCCTACGCTTCAGCTGGTCCACCATGTTTTCTGTCATTTGCTGGGATGTGTGCGTTCTGTTCACACTGTGTCCACTTTTGAGGATCATAAAATGACCTATGACTGTGTAGATACATATAACTCCGTGTGCCCAAGCGGGTCATTTAACAAATAAATAAACATTTGTTCAGATTTGTTTTAAGAATGCTTTCCGTCAAAGTACACGTTCGTAGATCCGCCCCCGTAGCCCTATATTTAGGGGTAGGGACGGAGTTCGAAGTTAAGAGTGAATACACAAATTAAACTAAATAGATAATCGATTTAGGGGAAAGGAGACATATCCGAGTCCGAGACCGAAGTCACGGTCACGAGTCAAGACGAGTCCGAGTCCCGGACAAAAATCGTTCGAGACGAGACAAGACCGAGTCCGTGAAAAAACCGTCTCGAGACCGAGTCACGCCCCGAGTCCTAACAATAAAATTTTCTTTAAATAATGAACTACATTCTTCACATACAGAGACTTCATGTGAGAATGAGCCATGGGAAATAAATCAACTGAAGGATCCTTTTCCGTCGGTCGGTCCGGTGATCGCGAGTTAGGATACTTCCAGATGTGCTAGGACGATGACACTTGAAGGCGTATTAGGGACCCGACGAAACTAACTTGAAAACTGTCACTTCCCCAATCCGACCATCGTGGGGAGAGTGGAGGGAGGGGGAATCCGGAATCTTGAGGTATACCTAGCTTTTGAACGGGATATCGGATCTTAATGAAAATATTTGGAAAGATCTTTTGTCTCAGATGTCTCGTTTCTAGTCCGGACTGGATCCGGTCACTTTTGGGGGGAGTTGGACGGGAAAACCGGAAATCATGTAAAACGCCCAAAGTGGAGGGATCGGGATGAAACTTGGTGGGAAGAACAAGCCGTCCTAGGTACATCAGTGACATAACCGGACCGGGTTTGGTCACTCTTGGGGGGAGTTGGATGGGGGGGATTCCAATGATCCGGAGCTAAGTTACTTCCAGGTGGGCTAGGGTGACTAAACTTGGCAGGTATAGCTATTAGGGACCCGCGCAGATTAACTTGGAAATAGCCAGTTTCCCGATTCGACCATCGTGGTAGGGGGGTGGAGTGCGGGTGAATTTTGTATCTTGAGGTATGTATGACTGTCGAACGGGTTATTGTACCTTAACGAAACTTGATATTTGAAAAGACCTCTTGTCTCAAATGTCCGTTTTCAAGTCTGGACTATATCCGATGAATGTGGGGGGGGGGGGGAAGAACCGGAAATCTTGTGACATGCTTAGAGTTGGGCGAACGGGATGAAACTTGGTGGAAAGAACAAGCACATACCAGATCAATGACCGTACCGGACCGGATTCGGACACTGTGCGGGGAGTTAAGGAGATGCCCGAAATTCCGGTGATCGCGAGCGAAGGTACTTCCAGATGTGCTAGGTCGATGAAACTTGGCTAGAACATTATAGACTCGACAAGATTGGCTTTGAAATTGTCACTCCCAGATCAGACCATGGTCATTTTTGTCTCAAGGGTTTTACTTACAAATGATCAGAACAAACCCGCGATTTGGCAAACTCCTACCTTCATCCTCTGACCTTCTAGCTTTTATTTATGGAAGAAATTGATTGTGGTAGAAGAGCAAACCATTATTTGGATCAGTTTCTGAGCCAAAGAGTGAGTGTGCTGTTTAAAAGAGATATTTTCATCAAGGATAAGGCTAACATATTTGAAAATGGAAGATCTTAAAAGTTCGTCATCAGAGAGACGAGGTTTAACAGAAGCTGAAACTGACGGTACCAGGAGAAAATCATGCATCAACACTTTTCCGCATTTAGAGCTATAGTTTGATAATAAAAAAAAAAAGTCAGAATCAGTTATAAGAGCTCAAGTAACGGCATAGAACAAATAAACCAGATCTGAATGCCAACCAAAAATCACAGTGTTGTAGTGTTGTAACGGCAAAATATCATGCTAACAAAATGATAAATAGGAAAGACGGATGTGATTTTTAAATATATCAGTGTAAAGAATTTAAATAGATCTCAACGAAGTGGAGATAAAGAATGCATGGGAAGGGTGATTTGCACGGGTATTTTAAAAGTTCGTCCAGGCAGAAGGTACTGATGTGTAAGTTACGAACGGCTGGTCCGATTCCAGTGATTCCTTGACGGATAAGCTGGCAAAATTTGCCAAAACCTAGAAATTTGAATCGAAAGGTTCGCCTCTCAGTGCACCAGCTCTTTTGCTCTGCATGCAGATCGCCGAGAGTAGCCTACTGCTAAAAGGAGGAATTTGGTCAAGTGGTCAAGTTAGTCTGAAGTCGATTAGAGATGAGATGCTGGAGTAAACATGCATGTCTAATCCATAGCTGAAATTGGTTATGTTATAGGTCCGGAAGTGTACAAGATTTGCTTTTCTGGATCAAGCAGTCCAATAAATACGGTATTCAGTATTTGGGATCCCATCGAAATTCTTGTTAGATATAAATTTGTAAACAGTTAATGCTTGCTGAAATTTTGGATGTTCTTCTTTGATTCTTGTTTTCTGTTTTGATCGGTGTTGCATCACGGACAGGAATGTTTGATACGGGAAATTTTGTCTCGCCTGACCCACTACAAATAGGGGCTTTAACTGAAGCAAAAGCAAAAAATTGGATTTGGATCGACAAGTCCATGTTTGCATGGGGAATTTAAGCGTTACGTTTCGCGAAAAGGTAACATTTACAAGGGTCATAGCAGATATATTCTCATAACGTTTAACACAAGGTGGTGCAAGTATGTGCTATCTGTTATCAAAGTCTTGACACACCGTTAACGACAAGACACGTACAAATAAAAATCTGAATATCCGCCTGTAGTTCGGTGCTAGAAATATGACCTGACAGAACGAATACATTGCTTCGATACCGAAGACGCCCAACCCTGAAATCGTGTTAGCATTACGGGAAACTAGATAAAAGATACCCGGGAATTCGACCCAGATCAGCCCAGATTAAAAAAAAACAAAAAACAAAAAAACACCCTCTTCTGATTTCCTGCGTGCAGTGAAAATGTGAGATGTGTTACATCAAAAAATGCAACGATATCGTATTTCATACTGATGCCGTGGTGCGTCCCACCCATGATGCCTCAACCCCTTTTCGCGCGCGTTTTTTTGTTTGAGAAGTGCAGGTGAAAGGATAAATAGGTTTTCATTCAGCCATAGCCGATGGCTCTAAACGGATAAGTCAGCTGGATAAATTCGGCTTAATCCAGTTTAGCGCTTTGAGTGGACTAATCTGTGTTAATCCCACACTTGTGTAGAAATAGTAAAAAGTCAGACCCATAAGGTATAGTGGGTAACTTTCGCTTTCCAATACGGAGACAGATGCAAAACCTCCATTACCTGAAGCAGATTGCAGATCTTCTACCCATCAATCTGTGGATCTATTTGACAATGTCTCAAGTGGCATGGGGGGACAACAGAACTGCTCCGCTTGGAAGCGCCAAACTGGAATATAGTTTTTGTAGTGGAATAATTCCAGCAACATGTCGGCCCTTCTTCGGAAGGGTCCTCGTCAGTCTGTATGTAGAAGCACAAACCTGTAATAAGTTAAAGTTTAACTGAAAAGCCAACTTATTTTTGTGTCATTTAGTTGAATACACTGAATTATTTGGATTCTGCAAAGGGATTTTTTTGTTTTCCACTATCTGCTCTAGTTATGACGTTCAGAATATCTGCGGCTGTCCCCACAGCGAAAATTCTACTATGACGCGGGAAATTTTTATCTGAACACAAACAAGGCTTTTTAGTGGGCAGTGGCGATATTGGTGAAGATTGCTTAGTGCCTGAACAAAAAGAAAGTCATAAATCTTTCTTGTAATGCATACAACAAATTAGCGGTACTACAAATCACACGGAAATTCCACTATTTGAAAATCGATTATTCCTGAATAGCGGAACAACCAAGTAACGCAATGTCAGCGGGTCTTCAAGCCAATTTAAGTGAATAAGTGATAGGTAACTAGATTGTCCAATCCCAGTCCTTTCGGTTAAACTTTAAACGAAGTTCTAGCAACTATGCATTTCCTATTTTGTTGACAGGTGTTACAGCCTAACGAGGACCCTTGCCAAGCCGGGCCTCCACATAGTTTTAGCAGAGTTATCCGTGTAGCCCCATTGACTATCGTGCTTGGCGTTACTAAACTGATTAATCCACCAAACCTGGTATCCGACACCTAAATCTGAAGCTCTCAGTCCAACCATAACCTTATGAAAACCTTGCAATCCGAAATGGAGAATATCGAGGTCAAAGGCAGACGGACGGACTGACAGATGAACGGTAGGACAGATTTACGATGATATATTTGTGCTGCGAGAGCAGCACTTTGGTTTTGTCGTGCTTTTCTTCCTAGTACCCCTAAATCAGCTTAAATGCTAGAAAGTGGTAAGGGTCTAAATTCTGCGGTTTTTACGGAAAGTGTGGACCTTAGGCTGGATTGATGAATATGACATTAAATTTTGGATAGCTCCGTAGAATAATTCTATCGTAGAATTATTCTTGCCTGGGACCTAGGAATAGTAAACTAAGATATAACAATAGCTCTCGGCTTGGATTGTCAGTTTGTGGAGTGCACCTGTTGGTTCATGATCAAATTCGCCAGTTCGTTAGCCCTAAATAAACTGCTAATTTCACAGACAGCCTCCTAAACCCTACCTTCGTTATATTAAGTGAAGCACGTAATTGGTGAACTACGAATAAATTTAAAGCCTCAAAGTTTCGTGATAGTCGGTTATCTATCAAGTTTCTGGTTATAGCAAAGTTTATGGGGTGACGCTGAATACCAAACCGCATAGTGGGTTGTGGATGACCACAGTATGGTTGGGGCGCGTGTGATGCGTATACCCTCAAATCCGTCCCCAATGCACAATATGTGGTATCCGCAGTTCGCGCGTCAGGAGCCTAAACATAGTAACCACATTTCAGAGGTTAACCTTTGGTTTTCTTAACTTGGGATGTGTTTTTTGTTAATTGAGGTGAACCGCAGTTTGTGGGATTCCGCAGATGTCTGTGTTTTGGTTACCATCATATCTGACTCTATAAATGTCATGTGGTGACTAGTAGCTGAGAGAAATAACTGGATAACAGGTGTGAAACCGCCTCGCTACCGCAGGATTTGTTGTTTGTGTGCCGTGGCCTTTGGGTGACCTTTAATGAAGAAGATAAGAGCTACCACAGAACCACGATAAGAACATTCAAAGTTCGTTGTTTGATGAACTTGTTGCTCCCCTCAATTTATTTTTGAGGCCATAACTCACTGTTACTTCCACAACAATGAGAAGAATAAAAATTAACTAGAAGGCAAAAGGTAGTCTCACTGTGGTAGGGTCACAAGGGATTTACTAAGAGAAGGAAAGGAAAGTAGTGGAAAAAGTAATAACAAGAGGAAAGGTGTGCCAGAAGGAAAGAATACTAAAAAGACGAAAGCTGCACTGGAAGGAAAGGTTTCAAAAAGGGGTCGGGCCCGATTTCGTAAAATAAACTTTCGTTCTTTTAGGGTCCTGATATTGGGCCCGATTTCTGAAGTTAAGTCTTCGTCTGTTTGGCGTGGCCGTCCTTCCTGTTCCGGAGGTTGGACCCGAGATAAAATGACGTCACTGCAGAACTCGAGCCCAACCTCAGGACCGCTACAAGAAGGAAAGCCTATTTTATGAACTTTTATTCTCCCTTTTCTGAGATTGCAGCTTTCATCTTTTCAGTTTGCCTTCTTGCTGGGTTGGCTTTCCTCTTTTTAGTACCTTTTCCTCTTTAGTACTTTTTTGGGATCCCAAAACATACGTGGAGGGATGACATCGCAAAAGTTGTCCGTCCGTCCGCCTGTAAGCACGATAACTCTCGAAGGGAATGAGATATTTTGATGAAACTTGGTGTGAGGATTCTTCCTACGAGGTCGAGTTCGTACATGGGCTCTGTAGCCCTACATTTAGGGGTGGGGGTTCAAATTAAGGGGCGAACAAAATATTTTTAAATAGCTAATGTGATAGTCGATTATGGAGTAAAAAGACATGCTGAACACGATGGTGAAAACCGTTTTCTTGCCGGACAAGTAGTTCGTCCGGAATCCGGCAAAAACCGAAAGTTTTTTAAAAGTAAAAGTCTGATTATATGACAGATTTAGTGGTAAGAAGAGACGCCGAATCTGTTTTTGACAATCTTTTTTTTACCCGGACATAAATTTCGTCCGGAATCCGGTTGAAACCGGAAATTTTTCTATGAGAAAGTTTTATGTGAAATTGATTATAGAGATAAGAAGATACGCTGAATTCGTTTGTGAATTTTCTTTTTTTGCTGGACAACTAGTTCGCTCGGAGTTTGGCCGAAACCGAACATTTGGCAGAAGTAAAGCAGGAAGTTTCGGTCAGTATCGTCGAAATAGATATGGCCAATAGAGGTATATCTGAACTTGGTTTTCTCAGATGATTAGCTTGGCGAAGACTTGGATCTGGCGCAGACAAGACCCAGTTGTCTGGATCAAATATTAAATTTTGGGATCCCATCGAAACCTTTGGTCTTGTTCTTCCTTCACCATATCTTTCCTATCCTTTCCATCTTTTAGTTAGTCACGAATAAGCACAGATCGGTTCGAGTGACTTAATAATAGTAAGACATGGTGAGTCTGTATCTTTACTTTAATTTCACGCCTGATTCTTAGTTTGCCGATCAGGATGTCGCGGAAGCAGATATCCTGTAGAAGTAAGATCGCTTCATTAAGACGACTAGAGTTGATAGCTGTTGAGAGATAAAACAAAACAGAATATATGAAATACGGTACAGTGATATGTGAAAAATATGTCATCCTCACCATATTTACGTGCCTGATTAGCTTTTCCGCCGGAATCGACGTTAACCCGAAATTCTATAGCTTACTGATAAATTTCATGTTCTAACGTTCCGTTTGCTCGTTCAAAGCCAAGGTCAGGTCGATAAACGATAAACTCCATACCTAACATTTCTTCAGCTCAAGCTGATTACGAATCACAGTGGACTGCCCTAAATGGATCTGTCAGCTGATTTTATTCGATCGATATTTCGGCCCTTCTTGTCAAGGATCCTCTTCAGGCCCAAGATAGAAATGCAAATCTGTGACCACACTGATATCATGCGACAACAAAAAAGTCAGCATATGCGTTTTCGGCTCTTCCTGATAATGCTTGTTATGCATAAGATTGAATGCAAAACGTTTTCAAAGTCACAATAGAATACCTCCCAAGTGTTGTCTGTTGAATCTGCGCATCCTTGTGCTATCTGTTATGAAATTTCTGACAGTGCAGCAGCTACAGCGTCATATCACACGCTGCTTAGTCGGGCAGGGTGAACCTGCCTATTGGGATTGACTAAAGAAGGGAAGGAGAGGAAATGCATAGTGAACGAAGAAAAGAGGATTAAAAGAGAAAAAGGTACTAAAAAGAGGAAAGCTGTCCCAGGAAGAAAGAAGGCACAGTAAAAAGAAGAAAGCTGCACGCATCACATCGATAACACATTTAGGTCTGATTGTTAAGTCCAGCCGGTAAACGGACTAAACGGAGGCGACGAGAAAGTATAGGAGAACCTTTGTGGAGTATGGACAACTGTATTGTTTCTTGACCTTCTTTCGTGTTTGGAATCACTTCCGCTGTGCACCTTCAGCGCTGTGTGCCATCGTGTGAAGGAACCGCACAGCGGACGCTTATTGTGTTAGCAACTCCCGTGGGACTTATTCAACGACGTCGGTAATTATCCGATATAATTATCCAGACATAAGGCTGAGCTCAGCACTTTGTCTACTCAGTTTTGGCGCTCGAGGTTAATCGTGTGACTTTCCTTCCGTTGAATGCTCTTTAAACAGAATTTACTGTGACATGCAAATTATCCGCGTAACAACCCAGCGACAGAGTCTGACTCCACGCGGGTATTAATTTTGAGAGAGTTGTTTATTATTTTTTATAAAGGTAATCATGAGTATGAGAAATTTGTATTTATTGTTTAGTTCATGAGTTATCTCCCAAGAGCTTATCGTGTTAGATTATTTTTTCGTTTATCTTTCCTTCTCACTTGAGCTACAAGTGCCATAACATACCGATCGCTTTTCCGTCGGCTAGACGGATGAAATAAGCCAACGTACTAGGGAACTGAGTAATTGTAGGCTATGTGTAATCAAGATTATGCGAAATAGTATTTTTGTTTTTTTTTAGCTCTCGAGTTATCGTCCAAGAGCTGATCGTATTCGAAATTTCTCTTTTTTTTCAGTTACTTTTTATATTTTTGCTCACTTAGCCGACGGCTGTGTACCGTACCGTGTACCGACGGCTTTTCCATCGGTCGATCAGTGGCGAGCTAGGTTACTGGAGCCAGAACTGACCAAATTGATTTGAAAATTGTCACTTCCCGGATCCGGCCATCCGGGTTGGGGGGGGGAGGATCTTAGGGGCATGCGTAACGCTTGGACTAGTGATCCGATCTGTATAAAGCTTAGTAGTTGGTATGAGCGAATGCCCAAGACGTTGTGTTTCAGGTCAGGACTGCATCGGAAACTTCCGGGGGAGTCGTGAGGGGTGTAACTGATGTTCTGTTTACGGCTTTGGACCGGATTCGATGAGCGGGTCGAGGGAGAGCATGACTTAGTGAATACCAACTTCTTGTTGTTCTTGTTGATTTATAGTGACATAGCTGAAGACTGTCGCCGTGTGGTAGGTGCGACGTCCTCTAAAGAATGACCCGAGGGGCGGCTCACTTCTGTTGTAAGGTGACCATAGTCCCTGCCTCCGTGCGAGAGATGCCTCCCCCGTAGGGAAAAAAGGTACACGGATTCCCGTAAAGGTGTCCGGAATTTTGGAACAACATTCCGGGCACGGAAAACGTCCCGGAATTCCGCGGTTTGACAGGAATTCCGCGTTAAACTGCGGAATTCCAGGAAACAAGACTCCCCAGGCGGGATTTCCGTTACGTTTTCCGTGCCCGGGATGTTGTTCCAAAATTCCGGACACCTTTCGGGAATCCGGGTACCTTTTTTCCCTACGGGCCCCGCAACTTCTTATTCCGAAAGCTATCTGTGAGCAGCTCCTCGGAATGAACTAGTCAGTCGTGTAATTCAAGACCTAAAGTCTTACCTAGAATACTGCGTCACTCTACGTCTCAAATCGATCCGTTCATTCCCATTTCTGAGATTTCGAACTTCATGTCAGTTTTACCCACACTGATGGCATGGTAAAACGCACGTTGAACGTGACCGCTTTGCCTTTTGCGTTTTGAAGCCTATTTGGGGGCAAGTAAAAAGGTGGAAGATTTTGGGCCGCTCAAGGATTAAGGGGCGCATGGCCACCCTGCTCCTCCCCCCAAATGTCGCCACTAGATCGTTCAGGCACCTACACATGATTAGATCACATCAGAACAATGGACAGTTTTATAAGTGATCGGAAGCGGTGATTAGAGCAATTTGAGGAAATGGCCTTCGACCAAAAGAACAGTAATTTCATAATATTGTGTTGCGCGTCGATTTTGTAAAATCAATAAGCCAAGTTTTGTACCCGCCAGGCTTCCGGCCCAAATAAAAAAGCCAGATCACAATTTATTTCCCATGTTCAGCGAGTGCGATTGTCGACATAATTGAAAATAATGATAACAGCGCACTCACACACACACCAGCATATGCGAAGTGATCACCTGAACGTAATTAGACTGTGGACTGTAACAATGGAGGTGCACAGGAAGTTTTCTCTTCTATTTCTGAAAGCGAGTAAATATAATCACCAGCAATTTACATAATTGACTGCGCCGCAATTCTGAAGTCCTTCGCGTAACAGAAGGCTTTGCCGGCTTCCACAGCAGAAGACTGAGAGCACAGTACCGAACCTGGGTTAGACTTAAGTATTCCTGTTAAACGGTCCGTTACTCTAACTAGAGAAACGAGACTTTGATCTAGTAAATGAAGACCCTAGCAAGCATAGGTATCTGATTGTGGGGATTACTTCGTAGGAACTGTTGGGAGTTAATGCTGATGTTGCGGTTTCGTTTTGGGCACGGCTGCTGTATTTTGCTGTTCGATTGGGTCGTCTATGTATCCGTTCCTAATTTGGCAACCTTCCATTAGCCCCAGCCATTTCTCATCGTATGTTCAGTACATATATGTATCTGAAAACATAATCTTTCCTTATTGTTTGTAACTTAATTATTCAGAAGTGCCTTTCAACCTATCATTTAACATAACGATACTCTTGTCCCTCTTGAGGGTAGGTTTTGTCCGTTGAAAGAGAAGCAGTGCACCCATTTGGTGAGATAGAATAAAGTACTCCAAACAAGGAAGTTTGTTTTGTTTTCAGTACGAAATGAATTTTCTGTCTATAGAAAATAGAGCGCGCAGGGCACCGTCTGAATCGGGTCGTCGTTGCGCGTATTCTGGTGGACACAGAAGAAAAACTTATTAAGGGTAAAAACATCGCCGATAAATCATGTTAGTGGCTTTACCCTTGGTCCTCTTGCGAGTAACACAATAACAATAATTGTGAAAACGCAGCATAGGCCCTGGTCAGCTAAACCACTGGAAAAAAAAAGAAGAAATAATCTGGAGCTTGAACCGTATGGTCTGGAAATGAGCAAGGTACTGAAGCAATTGACAGCTTACCTATTTACTTGTACCTGGTTCAGGACGCAAGATGTTCAGAACTTACTGATGACGAAAGCTGGCGGAAGACGTCCATGAATCCGGTCCTTGGTTAACGCCATCTCGACCTGGAGCCAGGATGAGCCCCACCCTCTCTCATGGCGACGGAAACCTCCATAGGTCCGATACTCAGTTTCGCGGTATTCAGCCACTTGCTCTTTTTGCCTCCGCGTCGTTTCTTCCAGTTCGGGGGGAGGGGTGGGGGCAATCTCCTTCTTTGTCAGGCTGTCCTCGCATCTGTGCAGCTCGCGTGCCCGACACTGACTACTGACTTTTCTCAGTTGGTAGTTATGGGTCTTGCTCACATGCTGTCCCGAGTGCGATGGTGCGTCCCCCACTATCAAATCTTCAAGATGATTAAATTCACGGTTAACGTTATCAAATCATGGAATTAGGGGAATGAGGCATAATATTAGGCTTTTGAACAGTATTTGTTCATGAACCGCTTGGCTGCCCGGTGTGCGAAATTGACAGCCGGGGAATGACTTTAGTTTGATTCTCTTGCGTCAAGGAAACACTATCCATAGTGAGGTTTGGACCTTCGAAACTCAGTTATTATGAGCTTCGTAACCCCCTTCCCGACCCATTAGAACCAAGCAACGTATTTCAACTAGGCCTACCTGTAGATTTCAACAAGATAAATCTAGGTGAGGGTGTAAATTTGTTCCGTCATTGTTGTAAAGAACTGCGTCCCGTACTTGGAACTCGTAGACCCATATTTTTTTTTTCCCGTGAAGCTTCTTTTTTGCTACAGATCGAACTAAAGCCAGTGGCTACGTCTCCAACTCAAAATCAGTGACGTTAATACAAAAATTACTAATAGTTTTTCCTGTTTTAACGTTACTTACACTGCTGTGCCGCTGTAGTGACGTCTTTACGTTGTGGAGGGAGGGCCATGTTGGCCTCTTTCAGGTCAGGATCATACTGCCTCAGCAGAGTCTGCCTTGGTCCGACTGGTTGGCCTCTTCCTTCAAGCTACCACTGATACAGTTTTGAGAACAGTCTGCCTTCGGGTATACGCAGATCTATTAAAACGCTTATGAACTACTGTGAACAACACAATATATTTCCTCGCTAGAACGGAAAGGGCAGGGTTGCCACGTCGGTGGAATCTTGTGTGCTACTAAAGAAAGAGAAATGTGTTGTACTGTGGTATTTGAAAGAAAACTTCCTTGTGTAACAGTATGATGAATCGTTATGTGCAAAACTACTCAAATTAGCATATGGAGGAGCAAAAAGCAGTCGGAACAGAACAAAAGCTTTCTTTTGAAGAAAATTGTTGGTTTAACTAAGAAGTCTCTATTAGTGCTTCTTCCAGTGCTACTATTGAAAAAAAAGTCGTGACAACCCTGTCTGTAGGTCCCGTTGTGGGTCAGGGTAAACTGTCCAGAGTTACAATGCGAAATGTTTAATCTGAATTGTTATCCAGTAGTAATTGTGAAAGCTTTGATACTGAAGAGCGATTGAATAGTAAAACGCGTGTTATGGTCATGAGAAAGGATTGAAGCAGATGTATTTTTCACTCCGACAAATGATGCTGGTAAACCTCAAAATAAACCGATATTGTACCCAGCCCGTCAATTAGGTTGCGGCTTTTCCCCGCAAGAGGCCACAGGCCGCGACATTGAGTAAACGGAGTGCGCCCGCACGCCACCGAGGTTAACCACACCAATTTTCACCCCAAGAACTGATTCAGCACAGTCCATCAATGTTCACCACCCATAAAACGGAATTTATTAGACTGGATGTGGTTTGCGTTGAGCCCGTAATTTATGAATGTGTGAAGCCTGACTTTGTCACGAAGATTTCAACCTGTCTTCTAATTAAATATTAGCTGCTCACTCTATGACGGAGGAGTTGGGCCTAGTTTCCCAGAAATTTGCGGTAGGCCACTATGACGGTGGAGTTGGGCCTAGTTTCCCAGAAATATGCGGCAGGCCTAAATGACAACAGTGTGGATCAGTCGGAACTCAGAAAAAAATATAGCAGCCACTCCCTATTTTATGACAGCCTATTAGTAAAGCCGCGTTTTACTGAAGAGTTGACGTGACGACTGATGTATTTTCATTTATGACGTTAACGTGACGGTTGAGTTCTTGTTTGTCTTCGAGTTCCGGTCTAGCTCAGGTAACAGTGCTAGTAGAAAACTCATAGAATGTTCTAATCCAACATGTTGTTTAACTCTATGTTATTCACCACCTTTTAAGTCTTAACAGAGGATTTTGTTCTTTCTGGAATTTCCGGTTTACGAGAGATTTACCATTTACTCGGTAGAAAAACAAAGCAGAAATATCTTGTTACCACTTTACGTGACGGACAACTCGACAGAGAAATCATTAGAACCGGCAAATACCGTGAATCCGGCAGAACGATATACTTAACAGAACAAGACCAAAGGTATTGATGGGATTCCAAAAATTTAATATTTGATCCAGACAACTAGGTCTTGTCTTCGCCAGATCCGTTCTTCGCCAGGCTAATCATCTGAGAAAACCAAGTTCACATATACCTGTATAAGCCATATCTATTTTGACGATACTGGTCGAAACTTCCTGCTTTACTTCTGCCAAATTTCTGGTTTCGGCCGAATTCCAAGCGAACTAGTTGTCCAGCAAACAAAGATAGCTCAGCAACGAATTCACCGTATCTCTTTATCCTATAAAAAACATCTAATCAACTTCAAATAAAACTTTAACTTATACAAAAAAATCCTGTTTCAACCGGATTCCGGACGAACTATATGTCCGGGTAAAAAATGAATGTCATATGCAGATTCAGCGTCTCTTCTTACCCTTAAAGTTTAACTGAAAAGCCAACTCATTTGTGTGTCATTTAATTGGATACACTGAATTATTTGGATTCTGCAAAGGGATTTTTTGATTTTCCACTATCTGCTCTAGATATGAGGCTCAGAATATCTCCAGCCGTCCCCACAGCGTAAATTCTACTATGACGCGGGAAATTTTAATCTCAACACAAATGCGGCTTTTCAGTGGGCAGTGGTGAGATTGGTGAAGATTGCTTAGTGCCTGAACAAAAAAAAAAATTGATAAATCTTTCTCGTAAGGCATACATCAAATAGAGGCACCACAAATCACACGGAAATTCCACTCTTTGAAAATCGATTATTCGTAAATAGCGGAACAATGCAGTAACTCATTTTCAGCGGGTCTTCAAGCCAATTTAAGTGAATAAGTGATGGGTAACTAGATTGTCCTATCCTAGCTTTAAATCTGCCATCTAATCAACTTCAAACAAAAATTTTGCTTTTAACAAATTTTCCGGTTTCGCCCGGATTCCGGGCGAACTACTTGTCCGGCGAGAAAATGGTTTTCACCATCGCGTTCAGCATGTCTTCTTATCCCTAAATCGGACATTTATTTAACGTCAAATAAAACTTTTCCTTTTAACAAATTTTCCGGTTTTTTGCCGGATTCCGGCGAACTACTTGTCCGGCGAGAAAATGGTTTTCACCGTCGTGTTCAGCATGTCTCCTTACCCCCAAATCGAGTATTTAATCAACTTCAAATAAAACTTTTACTTTTAACAAACTTTCCGGTTTTGGCCGGATTCCGGGCTAACTACTTATCCGGCGAGAAAATTGTTGTCACCATCCTGTTCAGCATGTCTTTTTACCCCATAATCGACTATCACATTAGCTGTTTCAAAACATTTTGTTTGCCCTATAATTTAAACCCCCTCCCCCACCCCTAAATGTAGGGATACAGAGCCCATCTACGAACTCGACCTTACTCTTGACCCAAAGAATCCTCACACCAAGTTTCATCAAAATATTTCATTCCCTTCGAGAGTTATCGTGCTCACAGATGGACAGACGGACAACTTTTGCGATGTCATAGGTATCCGTCACTAACCTTTTGGGATCCCAAAAAGGAAGCTGGAAAGTTGATTCTTCTTACCTATGGATTGAAAACTCGAACACTACAACACAAGGCCTATAGAATATCCGGTTTTCGACGACTTCCGTCGGTAGTGTCGACCCTGCAGGGAAATCGAGGAGATAGATCGATGCTTGTTAGACCACTTGATCAGGAAATTATAGGCACTGCTAAAATTTCCTTTTTCGTACTCCGGCAGGAAAATAAAGTGAATTCTACAAATTCAGTGTGTCTTAGGACTACCTATTTTGACACTCTTGCCGACTTTAGACAAACCTTTTACTTCTCAGATGTAGCATATCTGTTTCTTTGCCGGATTCCGGACAAAAGAACTTGTCCGGCGAGAAAACGTGTCCCTTACCGATAAATCGACCTGCTCATTATCTTGGAAAAAACATTACACCTTACTTTGAAACCCCTCCCTCACCCTAAATGCAAATTTGATCTGTACTTTGACACTAAGGATCCTCAAACGTAGTTTGAACAAACCATCTCACCCCCCTTCGAGAGTCAGCGTGGCAATTGACGCACGGACATTACTTAGGCTACGTTTTGGGACCCCGAAAACCATTTCTCGTGGCGCTTTTGTTAAAGTTGAGTATGTAATGCGTCAAGTCAAGAGATACTGTATTCTTTATTCTTTTAACAATTTCGAGTCAAAGGAGTGGAGCACAAGAGGAATTTTTTATTAATTTTAAATACACGATTAATTTTTACTCGATCGGAACCGTTCGATGTTTGCCAGAATGGATAAGGGTCACCTCGGAGACAAAACTCGTGATCCTTCTATTGGGACGAAGAAGAGAGCTGGGACAGAGCTAACGGCATTCGAGTGAAGTATTCTGGCTAATGTATTAACCAGGTCGCGGATAACTCTTGTTTAGATTGACGTGGATTTTCCCTTTCGTTCCCGTTGATTATCTATCTGCTTAGCTCTCACGGCAGGTGGGAGATTTGACAGACATGGTGAGGGAAACAGGAAGTACAATCCATCAAGAAATGTTTTTGAAACGAAAATGTCGAAGTGTGTGATTACAGCTATCTTGAATTGTATCGAATACGCGACCCTGAAAGATTCATTTCACGTGATTTTAGCCGCGATCTGACGTGCCAGCCGTTGGCGCTGGTGTCACTTGAAAAAAATATACGATATTATCTTTGTTACTTTAAAAGCCCAAGGGCCATAGCAATACAAACAAAAACAAAATGAACCAATCCCTAAATAACGCCCAAAGGTAAAAATAAAATATTGAATGGGGGGGGGGTGGACCTAGACATTGCGCTAGAATCCTTCCAGTCCATGCAGCGTTCTGATTTCGTTATGCACTCAAAGGGTGAAATTGTATCTTTTTACTCTTTCTGAAGGTCTTCTCATTGGTTGTGTACGCAACCACGATTTGCTGCGTGAGATTGTCGTGAACGCCGTGTGTATTGATTTCTGGAGTTCCTGTCTGATTTTGAAGGGATTGCAAACCTTGTTGAAGTGGTGATAAGTCAAGATAAGATAGTAGAGAATGTGAGTTGTTGTGAATTCTGGCTTCCCGTCTGGTTCTCAGCAGCTCGCAAACCTTATAGTCGAGCTCAGAGTGAAGTGACGAGATCTTGGATCTCCGCATCTGAAAATTATGCCTTTTTTGTCGTTTGCATATAAAAAATCCGCATTAGTAACAAATGTTTATTGACCCTCTAGTCCACGCGGGATAAAAATGTGATGCATGAAAAAAAAAAAGAAATTACAGTTATCCGATATGATCTTGAATTTCCACGTCGATGAATCGCAAGTCGATTACATGTTTGTTGTGATATGAATTATGGACATTGAAAACCTTGAGAAAGTAATAGTATTTATTACTCAAGCTATCAACTAAATGGCTGAGAAGTGCATCGCAGAACTAAAAGGTTCTTTAACCGGGATTTTATTATCTCGCCGGTATCCGAATGCTTACGTTTATGCTGTTCACTCTATAGTTGCCATAAACCAAAAACTATTGAAATCTTCACTTCTAGAATCTCACGTCACATCAGATCGAGTAAGGGCCCATGATATTGACCCACAAGCCCGATTTCTCAGCAATATTCTCTCATTCGTAAACGTATGTTTGGTTTCCGTAGATGGCTGGGGCATTATGACAAGAAGATGGTGCATGCGTCAGATAGAATTTGTCGGATTTTAATGTGAACACAAACTTTAAATGGTCAGGTTGGAGATACCATGATCAGGGCGTCCCGAAGAAGTGCCCCCCCCCCCCCCTATGTGTTGGGCATTCGGTGAAATTTTCGCCGAAGGCAAAAATTTGGTCAAAACGGGCATCGCGGCGAAACCGTGACGCACGTTTTATAAATCCCTTGTCGCCACATTTCCAAATTAGGTGATTTAACGTGTTTCTTGGTTCCCATTCTTCACCGAATTTGGTCATTCATCCAGCTTCTGTTGAGTCCACATTGATTTCACCGCATTCGGTCCGTCCTGCTTCGTAAATTCGGTGTTTTAACGTGTTTATTTGGTCTCATTCCTCGTCTCATTCGTTACCGAATTCGGTAATTCACCGGACTTCTCTCAAGTCCGTATCTGTTCTGTTGCATTCGGTCAGTGCATTTCATAATTTAGTAATTAATCAGATTCATTTGATTCTGATTCGTTACCGAATTCGGTCGATTTCACCCGAGAACCGGATTTTTGTTTGTTCTGTATCTGTTACCAGATTTGACTCGATTCACTCGGTTGTTTAAGGTGGTTCTAACAAGAGTTTTATTCCATTACCAAATTCGGTTTTTATACCGCTCCCGATCTGTTCCTTTTTTTGTTAGTTTTTAGGTAGTAAGAATTCATTATTTGGTTCACCCCGGTTACTGAGTTGGGTAATTTAAGTGGCATTTATTTAGCCTTGTCATTTTTCAGTTTTTTCAAACTTTTACTCCTAATGATGTACTTCAGGAATAAGCGCGTCTCTTGACGTGAAAACTAGCCTGCTTTTGTTTGCTGTAAATTCAGAATAAATGTACTTTGTCTCTACTTTACCCTGGATAGCCCCTTTTTTTCGCCAGACAACTCTGCGGTTTAATAGGTAGTCTTGGGATCGCAAAACGGCACTTTGATTATCAGTGTTTCCACAATATTTCGCCTGCAGCTTATCTCGCAGTATTATAAGAAAGGTGCGTCAAATAGCTGGCGTTTGAGGCTTGGAATTTTGGGGTGCTTGGACCACACTAAAAGCTAGAATTTGCATGGAAAGCAGTTAAATTTTGCCAGAAAAAAGGCGGATTAAAAAAATTTCGCATGCGGAGCTTTAATTTGTCCTGGCTAAACACCTTATTACATTGTAGCTTCTTGAAGGCAACTCGCTGTGTTTTTAGGAAAATATATATTCGGTCAAAATCAGGTACTGATTCGGTCAGTTTCTACCAGGTTCCCCCCCCCCCCTAATGAAGAAAGGCTCGGGACGCCCCTGGCCATGATTGAGGTACTTGACTGGGGTACTTCTAGACCAAATTATACAGTAGCCGCAGTGCTTATCGAGGTGTTTATTAGCCAAATGGCCATGCAGTACAGTACATACAGACTTTACTTGACAGCACTTGTGTAAACATGATTCAAACATTTAAAATGCTATTGTAACATGAAAAAGGAGTCAAAATGCAAAACTAAACAACAACAAAATACACAAAGGAGCTCAACCCACCGAGAGGTGCCCTTAAATTACGCCACTGGGTATTATACCTCTGCTTTAGTGTCTCTTACTGTAACACTTTGTTCAGATCTAGTTGGTCTTTTCAAATCATGATTATATACTCGAGTTACACTTCACACTCTTGAGTTTTGCGGTCACTTGTTATTATCTGTACAAAGTATAAGAAAATAAGAGGAAAAAGAAAACACAAAAATCAGTCTCTCAGAAGGAGAACCAAGTCATTACGACCGTGTTCCAACCTACTTACCATAGTAACTGCAAATGACGTCTCGGCTCCTGGCTTCAAGGCTGGAACGCATTTTTCTGTTTTCCGGCAAAAAATTGTGCCAGTGGCTAATCGCGCCAATCACGTCACAGCGATCACAGTTAGTATGCTCCCGAGCGTGGTAAGTAAATAGTTACTATTAGTTACTGTCTCGAGAAGGTTGGAACAGTCGGCGTAGTATCTTTTTACGAGGTTGGGACGAAACTAGTAACTAGTAGTTATTATCAATACACGCTCTACATAACGCATTGGTTGACAATGGAAAAAGCCATTTTCAAATATTCTTTGTAACCAGGTATAAAGGTTGAACCGAAAAACTATAAGGAAGTTTAAGGTCTAATTCCGTGATTTTATAGCGTCCTTTAGAATCGGAAATTGGATATTTCGGTTTGAAAGAAAGACTGAAGGTACGCGAACACATGTTCAGTTTTCGCAGTCGGATGCGAATTTCTTCATTCGCTTTCCCCAGAGTGACACGAATCTCGCATTCGTTCGTACTGTGTCTGCACTAGCTTGACTATCTGAAGTTTCGCAGATAACGCTGGTGGTAGGTATGGTTTTGCGGGAAGATATCCGAATTTCAAAATATGTGGTAGTTGTTTGCATTGACTTTAAGCACGCCATCGCCTTGTCTGTCTCGTTGGCCATTTCCTTGTCTGTCTCGTTGGCCATTTCCTTGTCTCTTATGTACGGTTTCCTGACTGGTCCTGGGGCTAGTTGTCACCTACGGTGTCAAAATGTCTCTAGCTCGCTCCCCAGGAGCCTTAGCTTCACCAAATCTCGCCACCACCTCCTCTCAACAATAAAATTCTGTTATGAGTGGGATCGCCTTCTCCTTGGATGGGTGCCTTCTTGGCAAGGGGTCCTCTTCAGGATCAAGCCGCTCAAGCTCGAAAATGAACTTGTGGAAAAACAACAAAAGATTCTAGCCTTAAAGTAGTTGATTCATGTGGGCCGAGAAGGTAGGACACACTATCATTTTACGATGAGTCGAATATTTACGAACACACTGTTACCTTTGGTTTCTCCGAAATCTCCATGCTATCCAAGGTAATCCACAAATTACTTTCGCTCTTGAAAACAAGTTCGTCAACTCGCCATTACTCATTAAATATTCACTGATCTCCTGTTGTGGGTCAGACCTATACTAGAATCTCCGAGAAGATCAAGGGGCGTGTAAGAGGATTAAAACAACGATGTATATCACCCTGGGGACGTTTAGATATGTCAGAAGTAAAAACCCTCGGCTAGTTTGACAATTTTTGGTATCGGAAGCTGAATATTATTTTGCTTACTTCGAAAATCTCTAAGAACTCGTTATAACGAATTTAGTATAATTTACGGCGTTTGTTTAATGTGATCTGGTTTACATCCTTAATTCTTTGGACTTCGGGAATTATCAAGAAAAAAACAGAAAACAAAAAACTCAAAGAAATCGATAATGCAAATAGTTACTTTGATTTTTCTACACATTTTCCATGTGCCTGATACAATAAAAACAATTTGTTAGATACAAAGTCAAACTATGATCACAGCCTCTCCATGTCGTGCACTTCCGACCCGCGCCACTAGATGACCCAGCGGTCGGATCGAGTCGTGTCTTCATCTTGGGTCTTGGGTGGGGGGGTTCTAGACGTTGCAAGTGCTAGAATGCTTATGATGCATCTCCTTTAAATATCTGACTTCGTCAATTTCTTCGTAAAAACTGCTTAGAGCGATTGATTGAGAGCAACTGCTTGCGATTTCATTTTAGACACGGCTACTACTTTTGCTGCTCGATTGGGTCGTTGAGAGGGTAGAGGTTTTTTCGCATTATTTAAACTTTGATCAAAATGTGTCGCCATTTCTGGTCGCTACTGCAGCTTTGGCCCTATTTCTGTAGTGTTGTGTTGAAAGTTCTATGGTTCCAGTTTTCGGGCGCCAGGAAGACTGAGGAGAAGAGTTTATCTCTATGTAGGGTTTCAGACGTCAGAAAGTCATGGAACATGACGGTATCTGACCAAATCCTATGATGTCTGGGAGTCAGCTGAAGCTGTGCGATATCGAGTTGCAAGAATTTTATCGTAGCGCAACCCGAAATCCAATCCAGTTCCCACGGGGTATCCGGCCACCCAGAACGGGTTGGTATCGGTATTTTTCTGATCGCGCTCCTGGCTCCTACTGTCTGAAATGTCTGGACTTCTGCGGCAACCTGATATCCCTCTACTGCTTGCGCTGTTGGTTTGTAGTTGACCGCAAATAAAGCCTTGCTAAGTTCTTCGATCATCATGTTGAATTTTACGGCAGATTTGTTAGATCGACAGATCAGCTCTTACATATATTTTATGCGACCGGGTTTAACTCCCTAACAGGCGCCATTCCAAAACATTTAAACATTTCAAAATGTCTGAAGGATAAGTAATCCTTCAGCCCAAGCTCATTGAAAATCAATTGGACTTCGCTAAGCGGATAAGTCAGGTGATATTTATTTTTTCCAAATGAAATCCCAGCTCCAGCCTCTCAACGATTCCTACAAAGTAGCTCACCGTAAAGCACAACTCTTACCAAAAATGATCTTTTAACGACGAAGATGGCTCAAATGTACAATTTTCCGAAAAAAATATTACTTTCCACGCGAAATTAGCGATTTTCATGTTAGCGCTTGTTTTAGCCTTCCCGCTCTCCGACGCAGCGGCTGGACGAAAAAAATTTGATAACTGAGGGACTTTAAGAAGCTAATAATTCCGGAAGGGAGTTAGGGATGATATAAAGGAATAATAAGCAAGAGGGGTCCTTTAAGATATTTATGGCTCCTTATAGAAACTTCATTTGTTTTGTCACATGTTCGTTTTTCTGGCTTGAGCCTGTAGAGGACCCTTGCTAATAACCAAGAACCCTAAGTCGGCTGGAATTATTTGCTGTGTATCTGGTAGAAACCAATTCTATAACAGTTTTTGAAAGCGCTAAACGGATACATCAGCTGATATTGCGGCACCCTTTAGGGTCCTCTTCAGGCTGTAGCTACAAATACAAGCCTACAATCAAATAAATGAAGTTTCTAGTAACCATAGGTATCCATTTTGGGGAGTTGCTGCCGAGGAATCGCTGGAGTTTTTGGGTCGTTTACATGGGGCGTTACTATATGCTTTTTCTGGTTAAGACTAATTTCTATCATCATCATATATATCTGTATTGAAAACCCCAAAGGCCATATAAAGGATAAACAAGCAACTCATGTAGAAAACTAACAAAGAAACAGCACTTAACTCGAGTGCCATACGCAAAAAATTTCCAGAGGAAAAATCACTCTTGGTTACGTAGATCGTAAGATACGATGTACTATAGTACCAAGAATAAATAAGGGAGCTTAAGACTAATTTCTGTAATCCCCTTATTTATTCTTGATAGTACATAGTACTTACGGTACAAGTACAAGCTGAATGCAGTCGGCGATGCCGTGATTCTTCAACTTCTTCCATGTACATAATGAATGATCATTGATTAATCAACAATTGCGAGTTCAGCCTTACGAATATGTTGAATGTCTTCTTTTATTTTTATTTCTGTTATTGCTCGAAACAGGTTGCTAATTGCTATGTAGGAGAATGAAGTTTCGTTCTTCAAATCTTGGATGGTGTTAGCTGGACCCACTAGAAAGGTTAGGCTTGTATCAAGCAGAAGCTCAGATGGGATTAGGATTAAATCGTCCAGGATAACTTTAGTTTTGTTGTGAAGAAGGGTTTTATAAGGGGATTACAGGTTTCCGGTATAGTGAATTCGATAGTGTGTCTCGTTTCGAGCCTGTATAATATGCGGTTTTCGCTATTTCAACGGCTTGTCATGTAGCTAGACGGAGTCCGGTGCATGTTGCAAGAATGCGGTCCTTTTTTTAAAGATACCGAATAGTATCTTAACTTCAAATCGCGAAACAACAGGGGGAACTGAAGCAAATTTTGAGTTCGGTTTCGTTGAAGGCAGAAGTTCGTTTCCCATGTGAAGCTTATTAAGGGTCGTTTGTTTGTTACAGGCATATTATCACGCACGCAGCTCCCCATCTGACCTCTAAATGCTGGGACGTGACTTGTGCTTCCATCTACAAGCTCATTGAAGTTTCCGCCTTTCCACTACAACAGTTGGCTGTTGCTTTCTCAGTTGGATCTGAATACTATTATGGGGATCTGGCGGTCGTCCAAGTAGCTGCAAGGCCTGCGACCGCAGAAGAAGCTTCGCGACTGCAATATCTCGCTTCCCAGGTAGGCTAAGTGCAGAGTTTGTTTCCAGCGCCGCTGTAATTATTACCCAAGAATAGATAATTACGCTCCGCGGGATTTTCGCCTTATTCATCATTATTTTCCAAATAAGCCAAGAGGTCCCATGCAGCTGACTATGGATTTCCCGACAAAACTGAGCTGAGCTAGAGGTACTAGCTGAGCTTTGATCGATGCCCGTTAACATCCCCCTTCGCCGCTGCACATATCAGACGCAAGGAGGCGCGCTGACCCGCTCTGAATCGCGTCCCATGTAACGTCACTACGATAGAGAACCAATCGGCTTTTACTTTGGAAATTTCTTCTGCGGGGCTTACTGCGATATAGATGTTTGTAGAGGTAACGCATTGTGAGGTTCCGTGTAGCTCCTACCGTCCGCTCGTTTTCATCTGGCAGGGTATAGGGATATATCCGACTCCGCATGGCCGTAGACGGAGGTTCTGGTGCTTATTTTGTTCTTGCTTAACCTTTGTATATGCACCCTATGCTTTGTAGCGGTGAAACCGTATCTTCATTGCGAAGTACGCATGAATTTCAAGGTCCCTACGGCGCTGGCCAACGTTTCGGTCACCACCACTGCCGTTCTGGCAGTAGTAGTCGAATATTACTTACCGATGGTTATTTACAGTTTCACAGAGCTAACATAAAACGTGATTTATTACTATGGTAGAATGAATTATAACAAGGCCCCTTCTACTAAAGGTGCCGGAAAAGTCTGGCACCTTCGGTCCAACTCCCCCTACCATGGCCAAGTGCAGTTCGGACTCATAAATGGATCATCTGGAGCACCATTTCTTACCACCCACCAAGTTTCACTAGAACCTGAGTATTTCCAGTAACCCTCCCCCCCTCCAACTCCTCCCACCGAGCTTGGATCCGACCGTGACCTCAGAATGGGTCATCAGAGTGTATGACCCTGGTACTTTTCCAAGTTTCATCGTTCCACTCGCTTAATCCCTAGACGTGCCGCGAACTTTCCGGGACCCGCTTCAGATCTCCCCACCATGGCCGAATCCAGTTCAGACACGTAATTTTATTGGATCATCTCCTCTCCTCCCTGTGTTAGGTTGATTGCGCACAATGCAAAATTTCGTAGTTTCACGCCGAATGATTTCTGCTTTCTGTCCGTTTGAATAGTGCTCGATTAGGGTAATATTTCCCGGGCATTGTCATACTCGCTGCGGCGTAAGTGCTTTTAATGAGGCAAAAAGCTGGTACTACCAGTAATTGGTCAATTGAATTTAAAGCTCATAATCTACACCTCAAGGTTTCTTGTCGTTTGTTTGTTGTTCTTAACCGAGCCTTGTTCAGGTCTGGTGACTCGAGACTCAGCATGAGCCCGATTGCACTGTTTTTTTTTTTTTTTTGGTCGAGCCATTCGACCATGCTAAGAAATATTGAGTTGTGAACCCGCCCATTACCAGCGATCTATATCTAGGGTTTGTCGGCTGTGCCTCAGCCTTTAAAGAGCTATATCCTTCGCCAGATAAAGGTTTCATATTGTTTGGTCTCTAACTCTTATTTGTTGATATTTTGGCCCTTCTTGGCACGGGTCCTCGTCAGGTTAGAAGAAGCACAACACTACACCAGAAAAGAGAAGCAGATCAATAGGTAAAGTGCAATTTACTAAAAGAAACGGTAATTACTCTAGCTGCATAAAAGTGTCAGACATGCCAGTGGCATAGAAAAATTACGCTTTCTTAGTTAACGAATTGATTTGAAACTCGAAAAAACAGAACCCTAGCTTGAGACAAGAATTATAACAAATACAGACAGCAGCACGATAATTTACGACAGTTTTACAGGGGTTTTTTTTTTTACAGTTTTAGGACAAGACACATTGAAACAAAAAGGAAAAAAGAAGGAAAACAGCAGTCGTCTAATCTTTCAAACTATCAGAAACAAAAGTAAATCAAATATAAAGAGAAAGGAAATTTAATGATCAAATAACAATAGCCTACTTTTCCAGAGCCTTAAAAAAGTTGTTCTTTCTTCAGACAGTCTAATAGTGCAGGGTAACGAGTTTCTTATTTTTAGACCTGTATGACGAATTGAAACGCACCTATAGTCTTGAAAATCAACAAATGTTTGTTTTTTCTTTCTTTCCCCAAAAGATCGCATTCGTTATGTCGGACGAATCGAAATTTTGAACGCATCCGACACTTGGGGATGTGGACTGATTAGATGAATTTGCCTTCGGCCGAGATCACTGTTCCTATGGCCGGCTTCTACCGGACTATTGTAGTGGTTTGTGAACTCTGTTCACAAGCCCCCTCGGTAGCTCAAACGGTTAGAGCTGCTGCCTTGTAAGCAGAGGGTCCTGGGTTCAAATCCCGGCTGAGGAGCATTTTTGTCTTTCAGTTCACTACTTCTAAAAAAAAAAGAAGCACGACCAAAAATTCCAGTTTATCAAGGAAGCTACTAATTCATCAACGCAACTACTTATAAGTTTTTGCAAAATTATACTCATTTGTGCATCCTGTCAGAGCGACTTCCTTTCGAAGTATTTTTTCTGAGTGAATTCTGATGCGATGCAAGAATTGCATTACGAAGTATTTTTTTTAATTATAGACCTTTTCTAAGTTATTATTGGTATTTTTTAGGCTATAAATAGCCAAAAGTGCCACAGAACGCGACGAAGAGTATAATATTACATAAGTTTCTTTAAGCACTCGACTCTTAACTCCTCAAACCGGACATGTTTTAACATTACAATGCTCATAAATAATACTTGGCTTGGTTTAGCCGTATTTTTATTAGGAGCAAATTTTAGAAAATAACATGAAATGCGTCTTTTGCGCAGGTTTACTCACCATTAACCCAACTTCTTTGAGAACGTAGACTACCCATAAATAATACATGTCTTGGTCCAACCTTGTGTTTATAGGTAGCAAATTCGAAAAATAATATTAAATTCAGGTTCTGCGCAGGATTCACCATAAATCCAACATTTGTGAGAAAATAGACTATTCATAAATTATCCTTCTCTGTCTAGCCAAGAATACTTGTCTTGGTCTAGCCTTGTGTTTATCAGTAACAAATCAACAGAAAATAATATGAAATTCAGTTTGTTGTTTAGGTTTACTCTTCATAAACTCGAACTTTTTCGAACATTTGCGTTCTCATGAATATATTTGGTTCGGTGTGCCTTGTGTTTATCTGTAACAAATTAACAGAAAGTAATATGAAATTCAGTTTTTACGCAGGTTACTCTCCGTAAACCATCATTTTTCGAACGTTGCGTATTCATAAATAACATTTAGTTGGATCTAGCCTTGTGTTTATCTGTAACAAATTAATAGAAAATAATATGAAATTCAGTTTGTTTTGCAGTTTTACTCTCATAAACCCAACATTTTTCGAACATTAGCGTACTCATAAATATATTTGGTTCGGTTTGTCCTTGTGTTTATCAGTGGCAAATTATTAGAAAATTATATGGAATTCAGTTTGTTGCAAGGGTTTACTCTCCGCAAACCAAACATTTTTCGAGCGTTTGTGTTTTCATAAATAATATTTAGTTCGATCTAGCCTTGTGTTTATCTACAACAAATTAATAGAAAATAAAATGTAATTCAGTTTGTAGCGAGGGTTTACTCGAGATAAACCAAAGATTTTTCAAGCATTTGCGTTTTCATAAAAAAAAAATATTTCGTTCGATCTAGCCTTGTGTTTATCGACAACAAATAATAAAAAGTAAAATGATTCAGTTTTTGCGAAGGTTTACTCTCCAGAAATCCAACATATTTTAAACACTGCGTACTCACAAATAATATTTGGTTCGGTCTAGCCTCGTGTTTATCTATAGGCTAACAAATTAACAGAAAATAATATGAAATTCATTTTTTTGTGGAGGTTTACTACTCGACATTTTTCGAACATTGGCATACTCATAAATAATATTTGGTGCGGGCTAACCTTCGTTAATCTATAACAAATTAATAGATAGATAATATATCCATAAACCCAACATTTTTCGAACATTTTCGCATCATAAATAATATTTGGTTCGGTCTAGCTGTGTGTTTGTGAATTCTTGGAAAACACTCAGTTTCCAGGTATTATGTTTATCTACCGCAGGAACGTTCAGGATGTCACACCTGTTTTATTTTATTTTTTTAATTCCTCGAACCATCTTTTCGAATTTCTCTCGTAGTTGTTTTAGATTTCCTTCTCCACTCGGTGACATTCGTTTTTTCACACCTGTGGTATAAATCAAATATAGCTGACGTTGGTCTTATCGGGCCAGGGGAAACCTGATTGCACGTGTTCGACCTTTACGAAAAACGGGACTGTTATCGTTGTAAAACGGTGGGAATTTAGCGTTATCTATGTAGAAAGTGAACAGCAATTATCACCGCAGCTTAAAAATTAATTGTTCCACAAAAAATAATATTTTTGAAAATTTGCAGTTTTACAGTGCCGAAGAAACATACACATGTTACATTTTCTGGCGCACGTCTAACAAGATTAGGACACGAGGCAAATCGCACTTGTCCGACACTTTCCGACCCTGTCCATGTTGGGCTTTGTTTAGCTTTGTTTTTGTTTGAAGTTGATTATTTAGTTGATTAGATGCCCGGTTTAAGGGTAAGAAAGATGCTGAATCCGTATGGCAATAATTTTTACCCGGACATATAGTTCTCCTGGAATCCGGCTGAAACCGGGAAATTTGTCATAACTTAAAGTTTTATTTGAAGTTGATTAGATATTCGATATAAGGGTAAAGGGATACGCTGAACTCGTTTTTGAGCTTTATTTTTTTTTGCCGGACAAGCAGTTGACCCGGAATTCAGCCGAAACCAGAAGTTTGGCAGAAGTAAGGCATTAAGTTTCGATCAGTCTCGTCAAAATAGAGATGACTTAATAGGGGTAAACACACATGCTGAATCCATATCTGAACTTGGTTTTCTCGGATGATTTTTGGCCATAATCTGTTTCTAAATTTTTAAATGTTCAACGAGTCTGGCGAAGACTGGATCTGGCGAAGACAAGACCCAATTATCTGTATCAAATATCAAATTTTTGGGATCCCATCGAAACCTTTGGTCTTGTTTTGTTCAAAGGTGGGGAGTCAGTTTCGTATATGAGCCGCCGTATCCCTATATTTAGGGTTGGGGGAGGGGACTGAAATTAGGGGTCGAAATGAATATTGTTTCCAAGCTATCGAGACAGTAAGAAGAAATGCTGGATCGGTATTTGAACTATTTTTTCTCGACGGATCAGTAGTTCGCCCGGAATCTGGCAAAACCGGAAATTAGTTAGATCTATAAGCTTATCCTGAATTTGATAGAGCTACGATGTAGAGCTAAGAACACAGGCTGAATCCTTGTTTGAACTTTATTCTTTCGACGAATAGATAGATAGATAGATAGATAGATGTTTATTTAAGCCCTTGGGCCATGAACAAAGACAAAACAAAAAACACTACAATATACCAACTTCACATTCATTGTACGGGCGAACTTTCAATACTAAACTAAACTCCTTCCCCCAAACGACAATCTAACCTCACATACTTTTAATTTTCTTATTTAAATGATCCAGATATAGACCAATCCTACATATAATTCTGGGGTTTGTACTATTAAGTAGATCCTTTACTGGCGTATCTATACCATTTAAAAGCTTCTCACGCAGGATAGACAACTCCTGACACTCGTAAAGCAAATGGTCCAGATCACCTACCTCAACTTTACAAAACTGACAACTCGGCTTTGCCGTTGTCCCTGCCCTTTTAATATCCCAAATATTCCCCAAAACTGGAAGACAGTTTGCCCGCAGCTGAATCCATGAACGCAAAAACCTTGAAGGTAAATTAAATTTAAAATAAACTTCTTCACCAAACCTTACCTTTGCTATCTTGTAAACCCTAAGTGTTTCAGATCTTTCCATTTTCCCCGCCCATTCCTGGATCTCTTGTCCCTCCCTTTAACTTTACTTACTATATCATTTGGCATTTTTGTGGGTCCTAGGCCTCCGTTCCAAATCCATGACATTCCTGCTTGGTCCAATATCGCTTTTATTTGGTGGGGCCAAGATCCTTTTTTATTCATCTGTAGTGACTCTTCATATGCTGTCCGAATCATTCTTTCTCTAGGTAGGCTAATTATTTGCAACCATAATTTCAGCATACTTACTTTTCTTGCTAGACTAAGGGAGAATAGGCCTATATCCCCTTGCATAACTAAACTATGGGTTGTTACATGAAGTCCAAGTAATCTTTTATAGTACTGCAGCTGAAGCGACTCAAGTTGCCTTGCAACGTCGGTTTCAGCGTAATCCAGTGGTTTCCGCGTAATCCAGCGAATAGCGAAAAAAAACTTTGGGATCGCATCGGAAACTTTGGTCTTGTTATCCGAAGGATGTCTTCTTGTCCGCCACCTGCGTGCGTGCCTGAGGGGGGTTCTGGCTTCTGGGACTCCGCACCGCTCCGCACATGGGAGTGGTTGAAGCAGGAGTTGGGCTGCTTTTCGTTACATAATACCAGTGTAATTCTAAGCATTTCCAATCTGAAACCAGTCTGAAACACCCTCTTTTCTATGGCACTTGATCTTCTGCCAAGTGCCATATATATCGATCGCAATTCCGTCGGTCTGTCTGTCGGTCGGTCCCACGATTGCGAGTTCAGGTACTTCCAAAATTGCAGGCGTATCAGAGACACGACCAGGATAACTTAGAAATAGCCACTTGCCCGATCCGACCTTCGTGGGGGAGGGGGGCGGGATCCGGAATTTTCTGGCATGCGTAACGTTTAAACGGGTGATTGGATCTCAGTAAAACTTGATACTGGGAAAGAGCTAGTGCCTTAGATGTACCATTTCAAGTCTGGACCGGATCCGACGAATGTAGGGGAGGGGGGAACCGGAAATCTTGTGATACGCTTAGAGTGGAGGAATTGAGACGAAACTTGGTGTGAATAACAGGCAAAATTCTTAGATAGATCATTTACAGAACCAGACTGGGTCTAAATTCAGAATAAATGCACTTGTCTCTACTTTACCCTGGGCTCTGTGGTTTAATAGGTAGCCTTGGGATCGCAAACGGCACTTTGGTTATTAGTGTTTCCACAAAACTCACATTCGATCGCACTGTGTCTGCACTAGCTTGACTATCTTAAGTTTCGCAGATAACGCTGGTGGTAGGTATGGTTTTGCGGGAAGATATCCGAATTTCAAAATATGTGGTAGATGTTTGCATTGGCTTTAAGCACGCCATCGCCTTGTCTGTCTCGTTGGCCATTTCCTTGTCTCTTATGTACGGTTTCCTGACTGGTCCTGGGGCTAGAAGGTGCCAAACTAGCACCGTATCCGGAGTTAAGGTACATCTAGGTGGGCTAGGACGATGAAACTTGGCATGTGTATCAGGGACGAGACCAGATTAACTTGAAACTAGCCAGTTCCCCGATCCGCCTTCCTTGAAGTACACATTATAACCGCAAAGGGCAAAAAATAATTCCGAGCGAACGGTACATTTTCGTGATCCCCAAGGGCCCATGATCATTTCCGCCTAAGGGTTTTGCTTACAAAGTTCTTATCCTAACCGCAAAGCACAAACAATAGTTTTGTGCAAACGATACTTTACAAGATCGCCAAGGGCCCATGATCATTTCTGCCTTAGGTTTTGTTCTGGTAAATATATTTATAGCGTCCTTAAAGTGCACATCCTAATCGCAAAGTGAAAGAAGTACTTTTGACAAAAAGATACATTTTGATTACTCATCTCATGATCATTTGTACTCATGGGTTTTGCATACAAATAACTTCTTAGCCCTCTTAAAGTGCGCATCATTACCCCAAGTGCAAAAAAAATGCTTTTCACCAAACAATACATTTTATAGATCACCAAGTGCTCGTGATCATTCGTGCCTCAAGAGTTTTGCTTACAACGGATTAGAATTAACGCTTACAACGGATTAGAATTAACCTACAAATTGACAAATTCCCACTTTCATCCTCTGATACAACTTGTGCCATTGACAGTGCCATTTGAGCTTCGAGCTCTTGTTTTAACAACTTTTAACCAACAGATGTACCTCATTGACCACATAATAGTATAAACACATACATCGTATAATTATGAACAATATCACACTTTTAAAGACAACTCTCCTTACTTAGCAATGTCTTCCACCAAAACATATGGGCGACGTTGCCAAACAAGCTACACTACACCCTCTGGTAACTATGTATAATGAAGAACCCCGTAATAATAAATAGAACAAATTCTTAACACGCTTAGCTAGTCATATATTTAGTATCATCATAATGATGCTTACGAGTTGACATGTAGGTTATATATTCTTTATGAGTTTTAATTTTATTTTCATTATGAATGCTCTGTTTGACCAAGTCCAAAACACGCCAGTGATCCTCAGGAAGAAGGAGTAAACGTCTCCGTGACGACTCAAACTCAACAACTCACATTCTTTCTCAACCAATCATGGCGATCTTTGGAAGCAGCTATGATACCACTTCTGCCTTTCTTCCGCCAGGTATCCGGAGAGGCCGGAGATTTTGCATCGGCAAGGAGAGATAGTCATCAAGTGTATTGAACTGACAGATTTTCTTTTTTTCTACTCTTACTTTAGGTGGTATCCAGTAAATGAATGAATGAACTCCACACCCCTTGTTTCCAATAAAAAATTAACAAACTGATCTTCCAATTCAACTGTTTTTCTTTTAGGTTTTCCTTCTGGATTTCCAACTTCAGGCGTACAGGGGTGAAGTGGACCCAAGATGTTTGACCTTTTTGATTTCCGAAACCAGTGAAGTAAACGTCCCTATGGAAAAGATGGCACCAAAAATTGTCCTGCGGATACCCTTTAAAACCATTGTGGTTTCCCTGCTTGCGCATCAGCTGACGCTTCATATGATGAGGGATTTCCTTCTGAGCGATTCGGCTATACTATGGAATGGGTGAGTCCAAACATTTGTTTTCACCGTGTATTCGTTATTGTTGATCCCTCCATTTCTGCTTGTGAATGAACGTATGAATTTTAATTGAGACCCGTCAACCATCATATGACACAATATTAGAGTAGCCTATATAGAAAGAAAAAAGAAAGAAAAAAACAAGAACAAGTAGGCTACTTGTTCGAGAATAGTACTTGACTCCGCTAAACGGTTAGGCTACATCAGCTGAATTTATTTGAGCGATATTTTGGCCCATCTTGGCAAAGGTCCCCGTGGCAAAGGTCCCCTTGGCCCTAGTCCCCGTGGGGACGTCCCTAGTCCCCACGGGGACTAGGGACGTTTGTCCTGAAAAACATCGGCAGAGCCTTGGGCAAGCTCTGGATAAAAAAACGGTTAGCCAACGTATGTCCTGCGGCAAACTGGACAACAGCTTCAGCGCGCGTAGTACCACATCTATGGCTGCGGGGCACGGCATAATTTAGCGTAAGCTATGATGTCCGTAGCGTATATACCTATCAAAAAAAAAAAAAAATTCTCTCTCTATTTTCGTTTAAAGTTGAAACCGAAGGCTGTAAACAGCGTCAGAGTTCACCATTTAAAACGAAAACACATAAATAAAAACTTTTGTTTGACAACCACCCAAGAAGCAAATCTTGTCCTAGGACCGAGCCTAGGAGGTGCCAAAAGAGCTAAATATCTTTAGACAGAGACAAACCATACCTCACAAAAAATGAAATTAAACAAGTAAAGAAAATATTCATCCTCAGAGCAACCAAGACAAACAACAAATAACAACCCCAACATAATATAAATTAATACTGTTTCTTAAAGTTCATACGTACTAAACGAATTAGACGCGTGGGAATAAAGAAAAATTACGAAGGTTTTTTTTATATCGAGCTAATTGGTCCTCAACATACACTTTTGCCTACTGACTGGTAGTCAGTGTAAAGATAATATAATCACAACAACCAAGAAGACAGCAAAATATTATGACGCTTCTGCGAAGCTTTCTCACAAAAGCACAGCAAGAAACAGGAAAGTCACGGTTGATCGCTGCGAGATGACTTCTGGTCATTTGCAATTACGCCTGGGAACTTATCCCACCAGACATATCTGTTAGCGTGTTTATGTGTGACTCCTGTCCGGTCTTGATCGCTCTTGTCAGGATTACATGATATTATTATGTAGACATAGAGATACATATATTTTTCCAACAGAGGAACCACCGTCTTCTTCAGCTTCGTCACGGAGACAGTTTTGTGGAATCACTGAAAAGTGCGAAAGTCCTTGATCACTGAGCACAGTGGATTTTTGAAACCGGTTATACCATGGCGAATCTGCCCCCGCCCTTTAGAAATTTGTTCCCTCCTAGAAACAACCTCCACAAAGAAACAAGACCAAAGGTTTCGATGGGATCCCGAAGGCGAATATTTATTTGATTTTTTCATTTTGACTTGTGAGATCTTGATGATCATGATCATCAAGATCATGATCATGATCATGAGATCTTGTAGATTTCTAAATTCCGTGGGTACCTTATGCATCCCTAGTCAACCAGATCAATTAGGTAATTCCTTTCTGTCTTTACTTTCCGATCTAGGCCAGGGTACGACCGGTAAAATGCTAGAAGAATCTTATAGAATTTTGTTGTCTTTGTCAATACCTAGCACCATGTATAGGCTACACACAGATCCAGCGTGTTTTTCAAACCCCTATTTTGACACCATAACCGATTTCTAAAACTCCGGACGAGCTGCTTTTCCGGGAAGAAAAAAAATATCAAAAAATTAAATTTGGCGCATCTCCTTACCCCTTTATCGAATCTCTAATCAACTTTAGGTACAACTTTTAGTTTTACAAATTTTCCGGTGCTGATCGGATTCCGGGCGAACTACTAGTCTGACGTCAAAATAAAGTTAATAACGGATTCATCATATCTATTTGCCCCTATAATCCTATATCGAGCCTCTAGTCATATTCAGAGAAAACTTTTTCTTTCACCAGTTTTCCGGTTTTTGCTGGACTTCGGGATAACTATTTGCCCGGCGACAAATCAAGTTTCAGCTATGGAACCCCGTTGATTGATATTTATTGTAAAGAAGTATTTTTCAAATTAAAGAACCTGGACCTGATTCAATAAGTCTCATTACCCCTAAACCGACTATAAAAAAAATGTACACCTTAGTATGAAACCCCCTCCTCCACCCGCTTCGAAGCCCATCTACGAACTTGACCTGTATTATGACCCAGTGAATCCTCACACCAAGTTTGAACAAAATATCTCAACACCTTCGAGAGTTATCGTGCTAACAGACATACGGACGTACACGTATGGACGAACATACTTTACGAAGTCATAGAAATCCAGTCACTAACGTTTTATGTAACGATTATTTGTATAACGGTTTATATAAAGATTGAGCGATAGTAGGCAGTATGCATGCGACCGGGTCAGAACCTCTAGGTCTTCGTTTTTCAGCTACTGGTCAGGGGCATAAATCGCCACTTCATTTAGAAGTCCGCGCTGCGAGAACTAACAGCAAATCCGGACCGCGTAAGACTCAGTCGGATTCATCTGGCGATTAGGTGACGATATTACCCTCTGAGGCAAGAACTAATAGCATTTCTACTTCAGTGTATCCTTTTACCGCGATGTCAACCTTCCAATGATTTTAGTCGAATCATCTCTTTATTGCCTAAACTTATAAGCCCTTTTCCGACCTCAAATCTTGAGGCATGATGTCCAGCTATGAACTCGACCTCGATCTTAAACTTGACTAACAGCTACAGACTAAATCTCTTCAAAATATTCCATCCGTGTTGTAGTAGTGGATGTCACTGACAGGCGGAAGATCAGACTGTCAAATCACATCAGTGAAGTATGCGAAATTATGTTTTTTTTTTTTTTTTTTTTTTTTTTTTTTAATTATGTTTGAAGTCCAAAACCTTGACTTCCTGATCCTAAGCCCATCTTCACCCTCTGCTTCATACCAACCCACCCTCTGTTATGGTCCGTGGTCACGACCAGAAAAGACATCGTCAAACATTCCCATTTTAAATACCAACTAATTTCGAGCAATAAAGATATTAAAAATGAAAGAAGACATTCAAATTGTCCATATGGATGAAACATTTGCAAAATGACGTCGAAGACCCATTTAAAAGGCACCACTAATTATTCACATCATTATTTACACAATAATTATGTTGATGATTAATTACGCTAATGGAAAGAGTTTGAGCATCCTGGCCTCGCGGAGCTATGGAATAGAGTGACGGGCTGTGAGTAAAGGGGTTAGGTACTCAGCAGTTAAAAACCAGAAAATAGTGAATGGTTGTGCATTTGTGTCATTGTTTATGATACCTTGGTGGAAGAAAAAACTTTCGCGTAATCCAAAGCAATGAGAGGATTTGGCTTCGCGTAAAATGGCCTATTGTGAGGCCGTCTTTAAACGGAAACATTAACAGAGGGGGATTTTTGTCATTTTCGAGAAGGCGCTAAACTGCTAGACAGCTGTGGGTGTCCTTTCCTTGATTCCAATGACCATATGTCGTTGATATTCACTTGGCCCTCCCTATATGACTTCCATGGCATTACGCAGACCGATAGGAAGTCGTGAGGTTACGCATGGGTTCACGTGACAAGGCATGGTGTAAAAAAGTCATGTGGCAGATACACCTACAAGATAGGCAATCGTCAAGGAAGGCAAATCGCGTGTCGCGGATGTTTCCTCGTTGTTTTGCATGTAGTTGGCGTACCTCCGTGATTTGTCTCTTTTTTTTTACGATTAGGATTCGAGAGAAAGGTGCGGATTTCCTTAGTTTCTGTCCGTTATGGCGCTATGTCCCGAACCGGTCGGACCGCTAGGTTCCTCTGACTAAGTTCTAGATGTCGTTGAATGATAGTATTTGTTGTACCAGATTACGAATTTCTTCAGTGGCGTTAATTGGTATAGCAGAAAACGGGGAGAAACCGTAAGCCATCGACAGGAATGATTATAGTGAAAAATATAAATTTTCTTCTGCAAAATCCTGACATGACCCAGCATTAATAACAATGATATTTAACTTTGTATGGACACGCCAGCTCAATACTTTCTCGCTCTTGGATTTTTCCGCTATATTAGCTATAGTACTGGTGGTCACTAGTAGCTATATTACTAATTTACTAAACTGTATACTTAAAAGAGGAATGATGCACCATCGTTCCTTTTATGGCACTTGCCTTCCGGCCAAGTGCCATATACCGATCCCTTTTCCGTCGGTCGGTCGGTCAGTCCGGTGTTTGCGAGTTAGGGTACTTCGAGATGTGCTAGGCGATGAAACTTGGCAGGCGTATTAGGGACCCGACCAAACTAACTTGGAAATAGTCATTTGCCCGATCGACCATCGTGGGGAGAGAGAGGGGAGCCGGAATTTGGAATTTAGTGGCATGCATAACTTTCGAATGGGTGATCGGATCTTGATGAAATTTGATATTTGGAAAGACGTCATGTCTCAGATGTCCCATTTCAAGTCCGGACCGAATCCGACGAATGTGGGGGGTGTCGGAGGGAGGAACCGGAAATCATGTGACATGCTGAGAGTGGAGCGATCGGGATGAAACTTGGTGAGAGAAACAAGCACTAGCCCTAGGTACATCATTGGCAGAACCGAACCGGATTCGTGCACTATGGGGGGAGTTGGAGGGGGTTCCGGAATTCCGGTGATACGGAGTTTAGTTACTTCCAGATGGGCTAGGACAATGAAACTTCGCAGGCAAATCAGGGACACGGCCAGATTAACCTGGAAATAGTCAACTTCCCGATCCGACCATCATGGGG
This sequence comes from Branchinecta lindahli, assembly GCA_023053555.1. Lineage (NCBI taxonomy): Eukaryota > Metazoa > Arthropoda > Branchiopoda > Anostraca > Branchinectidae > Branchinecta > Branchinecta lindahli. The sequence goes on from JAKZAO010000001.1 coordinate 7,742,325, forward strand.
GGAGTGGAGGGAGGGGGATCCGGAATATGGAGGTATGTATAACTAACTTCCGAACGGGAGATCGGATCATAATGAAACTTGATATGTAGAAAGACCACATGTCTTGTATATCCCGTTTCAAGTCCGGACCGGATCCGATGAAGGTGGGGGGTTGGAGGGGGGGGCCGGAAACCTTGTGTCACCGTTGGAGTGGAGCGATCAGAATGAAACTTGGTGAGAAGAACAAGCACAAGTCCTATGTACATCACTGACAGAACCGGGCCGGATTCGGGCATTGTGGGGGAGTTATAGTGGGGGGGGTCTGGAATTCCGGTGATCGCAATTTAAGGTACTTCCAGACGTGCTAGGACAATGAAACTTAGGTTGAACATTAGGGAGTTGATATGATTGGCTTATAAATAGTCAGTTCCCTGATCCGACCATCGTGGGGGGAGTGGAGGGAGGGAGAATCCTGAATTTTGAGGTATGTATAACTTTTGAACGGGTGATCAGATCTTAATGAAACTTGATATTTGGAAACACGTAATGTCTCTATGTAATCCGATGAATGTTGGGGGGGGGGTGGAGGGGAGAACCGGAAATCTTGTGACACGCTTAGAGTGGAGCGATTTGGATGAAACTTAGTGGGAACAACAAGCACAAGCCTTACATACATCAGCGACAGAACCGGACCGGGTTTGGGCACTGTCGGGGGAGTTGGAGGGGGGTCCGGAATTCCGGTGATCGCGAATCAAGGTACTTCCAGATGTGCTAGGACGATGAAATTTGGCTTGTAAATTAGACACTTGACAAGATTGGCTTAGAAATTCTCATTTTCCAGATCCGACCATCCCTTAAAGTACAATCCTAACCGCAAAGTACAAAAAATACTTTTAAGCAAAATATATAGACCCCAGCGAGAGAAATCCCAGAAAATCCCCAAACTAGCACCTGCGGTCCCTCTTCATGAAAGATATAGAAAGAGTTTTGTTCCGGCATTTGTTGAGTTGTACAATAACCGATAAGTCTTCCTTTCAGTGTTTTTTTTTCTCTTTTGTAACAAGACTATAGAGTGAGAGAGTGTTATTTTATTCATTTTTGTATGACGAAAAGGTCAAATTCGGCGGCAATGCTGTGACAGGTACTTTTGAAACAATAAAATTCTGTTATATTCTATTCTATTCTAAATATGTATTTTCGTGATCCCTATGAGCCCATGATCATTTTTGCCTCAAGGGTTTTGCTTACAACTGAATTCCTTAGTACAAAAAATATTTTTGAGTAAAATATACATTTTCATGCTCCCGATGAGCTGATCATCATTTTGGTTCAAGACTTTCGATTACAGATGAATTTCTAGGGCCCTTAAAGTGCGCACAGCGAAATGAATTACCAAACGATACATTCTCGTGATTTCCAAGGACCCATGATCATTCTCTCAAGGGTTTTGCTTACAAGTGATCACAACAAACCCACGAATTGACGAATTCCAACTCTCATCCTCTGAACCAGCCTTGCAAGTGCCATATGATTTTCCAGCTCTTGTTTAAGTTGCTTGGTTTGTCACGAGTTCTAGAGCATGTCGCGCACGACCCCTGTTCGATTTTATAGTCGCAGATTTGTAGACCGTCGTCATTTGGCCGTGATGCAGTTTTACCTGGTGCGGTTTTTACTCCGCGATTTCGCAGTTGTGCGGTTTTTGTATTGTGGTTGTAGAATTACTCAGTTTTGCAGCCCACGATTTCGCTGCGCGATTTTTATATCGTGTGGTTTTGGAGCGCGCGATTTTTTCTTTCACGGATTTTGCATGGCGCGTATTTTTGTTTCGCGGTATTTTGAGTTCGAATTTTTCTGCGCTAAGAATTGTTGAAGCCCAGGACCTGAGAACGTATGCTTGGCATTTAATCTTACGGTTTGCTACTTTAGTCCTGGTATATCATCTGAAAAATATAATTTTGTAGACTCGATGTGCTCAGCCCATCAGCAACGCCACTTTCATGCCACTCAGCTGGATGCATGAAGTTGCTCACTTCGTCTCAGCTCAGCCTACTCTGTGGAGCTCTAAGCTACTCCTCCTCCTCCGGGCTAGAGCTTGACGAGCGACCCGGGTTAAAATTCTTGATCCAGAAAGTCGCCTGCTTAGAATCCGCTGGCAATGCTTATAAGCGAACGGGTTCAGCCTGGAGAATCCAGACAGCAGTCCTGCTGGAAATGAGCGTCAAGGAAATCCGGGAAAACGGGTGGCAGCGAATGAGAATCGCCCAAGTTGTTGATGAGCTTAAAAAGTTGGAGTCAGTTCGAAAGACGAACCTAGCGCTGCTAGCGGATCACCTTCGACTACTCGCGGCGCTTTATTTAAGCGGACAGACTTCCTCTCTGGACTCCTTCTCATCTAAAGACATGGAGAGTCAGGCTAAAGAGACTGGGAGTGATCATAGCAGCCCATCGAAAGAGCGGATGTTAAATACCGCCTTTAACAACAGCCCTGAAAGAAACGAGGAATTTATAAGCGAGTTTCGTAGTCGCAAGAAGTACCAAATGGATTTGCTTATCCTCCACAAAGAAGAACTCCAATCTGTGAAGACGGAGCACACTGAACCTGAGATTGAGGTTCAGCGTGAGAAGAGTCTCCTTCAGGTATGTGGTTTCTAGAAAACTTGTTTTGGTGTTAGCTTAAGCCTAGCTTACATTACTTTTACTGCTTCTCTTGTTTGGTTTGAGATGCTAAATACCAAGTTTTCCTTCAGCCGAAGCTGACTGCAAATCATATTTGATGACGCTAAACGAATGTTTCGACCCTTTTTGACAAGGTTCCTCTTCAGGCTCTAGCTGTAAAAACATTTATTTTCTTTTATCACAGGCTCCTTTTTCTAGCTAGAGTCTGGATTGTATCTTTGCCAAGAAAAACGGGAAATCTGTTCAGCGCCTTTAAACATGATGCGCACCAGATGCAAGTGAAGGTTTCCTATTTAGTAGTATTTCCTTTGTAAAACGGTTAAATCCAGGCTTCACCTTCAAGATTCCCAGATGTCCGAGGCTTCCGCATAGTGAAGCCAAACCTTTCAGATTTTCATGATGAAGATGACAGCTAATTTTGCTATTCTTCAACATTTTCCCTTTTCTTCCTTTTCCCTTTTCTTCCTACATTTGCATATTTGTTCTGTTTTGGTATCTTCCAGACATCCGAATCTGGGGTGTCGAAGAAGGTTTCCAGACGTTTTTGGCCTGGCTTCACCTTCCAGATCCTCTCGATGAAATCTGCTGTCTGGAATCCGGAAGAAAAGTCTGAAAGGTGAAGCCTGGCTTTTAAGCTATATAGCTTCTCTAACTTTAAATTGTGAATATTGTGAAGACGGAGATTATTTTTTCTAGGAAACGAAACCTTGCACAAATCACAAATGTTCCCTAGCATATCTTGCTTGGTTTTGCTTTGCTATTTTGTCCAAGATATTCGACATGATTGCATACTTTTCTTAAAAAATCTCATCTTTTTAATATCTGATGCGATTGCGATGCTAGGCAGTGGTAGATTTGTTAGAAACACTCGGGCTTCGAGTAAGCAACCGCTGTCATTATCACAGAATTCACTTACAACCCCTCTCAATTTAGAAATTACAGTTCATTTCGGTTGATTGGGGAAAAAACACACCGTCAATCTGGTAATTTTTTTTTACGAATTAGGGCTGAAATAACTCCACGTTCTGGTACGATGTAAAACCTATTAAAATTTTATGTTTTCAGTGTGGACAGTTCATAAGCAACGCCCGATTTCAGTATGGGCTCAGTGAAAGAAAGTCCATTGGCTCACCGGAAGCCCATGGCGCCGAATTACACAATGTCTTTAGGACGCAATGGGATTGAACAGAAATCGTTCGGGTCTAATTTACTCTCGACTTTAATAGCCAACACGGGTTTCTTTCTTATGCTTCCTGGTGACAGAAGAAAACGGAAACACTTCAACTGATTGCTCACACCAACCATGTGATTTTCTAGTTTGCGTTGTTACTATAATAACCCCATATCATTCGCAATATAGTAATCTCTATTAAGCAGTTTTGGTATTTTTTGTTATGCTAATTTGCGGTAGTTGCATGCAACTAGGCAAATATAATTTTTACTCTCGCGATGCGGAAAAAATGCATGTGAGAAAGAATAATATTTGGTTGTTTTTAAACCAGATCACTGCCATTTGCTTGGACTTCTTAAAGTTTAACTGAAAAGCCAACTTATTTTTGTAACATTTAACTGAAAACACAGAATTATTTGGAGTCTGCAAAGGGATTTTTCTATTTTCCACTATTTGCTCTAGCTATGACGTCCAGAATTTCTACAGCCGAAAATTCTACTATAACGCGGGATATTTTAATTCAACACAAACACGGCTTTCTGTGGGCAGTGTTGAGATTGGTGAAGATTGCTTAGTGCCTGAACCAAAACAAAAAATCATAAATCTTTCTCGTAAGGCATACAGCAAAAATACAAGCGCACAGAGGTACCCCAAATTACACGGAAATTCCACTATTTGAAAATCGATTATTCGTGAATAGCGGAACAACGAGTAACGCATTTTCAGCGGGTCTTCAAGCCAATTTAAGTGAATAAGTGATGGGTAACTAGATTGTCTATCCTAGCCCCTTTTCGGTTAAACTTTAACGGATGTGTAGGCGACCTGACGGGACCAATACGAGTCCCGGGGAAAAGCTGCCTATAGGAACCTGGACTCAGAAGTTGTCCTTCCCCATGCAACGGATTAACACGTTTCGATCAACACAAAGATTCCTTGTTTTACCATTCATCTTTGCGTTAATCTGGATAATAATTCCTTCGGTTGATCAAGAGGGGCTCGATAAACTGGGCTAATATATAATATGTCTGAAGACTTCACCCATCGTAACACAAAAATCGTAAAGATATTGTTGGGATAAAAAAAAATAAAAAAAATTGTAAGGTAAGGTAAGGTACAATTTTAATGACAACTTTAGTATAACTGCAATAGCATAAAAGCGACAAACATGCCAAAGGCATACAAAATGACGCTTCGTTAATCCTAGCTGATTTACAGAAAAAAAAAATACTAAAACGCTAGCCTTAAGTATTAAAATAAAAAGAAACAAACAACTAACAACATCGGCTCGAATTTATTTTAAGACAGGGTAATTAACATTGTAATTAACAAATAATAATTATTATTGGTGTTGTCATGACGTAACACCAAGCTAAGGATAATCGTAGGAGTATCGCCCCAGAAGGAATACAGAGTATACAAGAGATATACCAGAGGTAAATCTTCTTATTGACCAAGACCTGTCGTGGATTTCGCCAATTTTTTTGTAACTTTATAACCAACAAAAAAAGAACATAACTCCTACGGTGATAGCCTTCAATCTTCGCATGCGTTTCGGCCACTATGCTTTGGATTCCTGAAACTAGGACGATCGTTCCAGACTTCATGTATGCCGTCTTTTACCCCTAACATGCGAAGCAAGACTGAACGCGACTCAAACTTCTTCCTCCGCCAATCAAATCGCCAGATCGACCTAAAGCCATTCGTCACATACTTCATAAAATATTTTAATTGTGTTGCGAGAGCAACGCTTTGGTTTTGTCCTAGTTCTATTTTTTTCCTTTGCCGCCGATTTCAGCTTATCGCTGGAAAATGGTAAGGATCTAACCTGTGCGGTTTTTACGGAAAGTGTGGACCTTAGGCCGGATTGATGAATATGACATAACATTTTGGAAAGCTCCGTAGAACTCTTGCCTGGGGCCAAAAAGGATGGTTTGTGTTTGTCCTCGAGCCAGAGCCTACGGTGTGTGAAGTGAAGCGGAGTTGAATAGCCTTCAGAGAGGACTATCTGAAATTGTGCAGCCAAGCTTTTAGTTCATCAAACTATGTTTCTGCTTTCGAGTGGAAAGCTCCGTTGTAGCAGGCAAACAGGCAGGCACCAGTTTCAGATTGAATATGGACTAAAATCTATAGGTGCTAAAAATATGAGGCAGTTGCCTGGCCCCAGAGCCAATATATCTTCTTTGAATGATAAATAGAAAATTTTGGAGAATCAAAAAAGTGTCATTTTCCTACGGGTCCGAAAGTGCTGCCATCTATTGTTTCTACTCATTTCTGCTCGTGATTTCAGCTAAGTTAATCATTCCATTTTTTGTACTTGGGATTGCGGTGGAGAAAAGGTATCATCAGACATCTTAAACTTTAAAAGTTCTCTCAGTGCTAAAGAAATTAGAGCCTATCCTTTGCTCCTTTCTAACTTCTGAACTAATACAGATAGATTTTTCAACGGCAATCGATAGCTCTTGATGAGGTGATCAAAATTGGTTGACAACTGCAGTAGTAGGGTCAGGGGCGTTACTAGCCAAAATGTTTGGGGGGGGGAAAAGGTATTTACCGACTGGCTGGTCATTTTTACCGACTGTTTTTGCGGATAAAAATGACGATTATTGAGAAAAAAACGACTGTGTTGACGAAAAATCGGCTGATTTTAAGAAAAAACGACTATTTTTAAGAAAAACCGACTGTTTTTAAGAAAAAACGACTATTTCTAAGAAAAAAATCGACTGTTTTTACTAAAACTCGCGGCGCTTCGCGCCGACTCGGCTCTATTTTACCGACCGGCCGACAACATTGGGGGGGGGCGTCCCCCCCTCCCCCCCCCAGTAGTGACGCCTCTGAGTAGGGTACACACAGAAACCTCAACTAGGCCGATCCCAGTTGTGATACATGAAGTGGACTTGCAAGCAACAATGGGCTGTTAGACCATAATCATATTCGCGATGAGGGGTTTGCAATTTTTGCTAGTTGCTGTACCTATTGTTTGTTTCCGGTATATTTGGCTGGCAGAACATTTATTTCCAATAGTATTAAGTGACTTGTAGGTAACAATCGGCTGTTAGGCTATAATTATCTTCGGCGATGAGGGGTTTGCAACTTTTACTAGTCGGTGTCCTGGTATTTGTTTCGATTGTTTTTTAAGTCTATCACGGGGAGAGGGACTTGTAAGTACGAATCGGTTGCTAGATGGATTGGTGCACCTTTTATTCGATCTCTATAAATCTGAGGGGAAGAAAATTCGTCTCGACGTAACACAGGCCAAGTAGCAACACTAGAACACAATCATGGCTAGAACAATAAGTGCAATTAGCTAAAATAATTAACAACGTTTTCAAACCGGTTTCAATTAGGCCTCCCTGGATGGCTTTGTGCGGCAACAAGTGTAAAGATGTCAGTAAATACGGGTAAATTACGTAAAATAGTAAAATTGATAAAAAAATATGTAAAATACAAATACCAGTCCGTAAAATAACGGTAAAATACCCAATTTTACCGTTACCAGTTTTACCGTTTACAGCACTATTAACACTAACTATTTAGCGGTTGACGTCCACACTTTTCAGCTCAATGTTATGTAACTGCATGGTTTCGACTGCCTAGAGTTTACGGAACCAGTCTATTGGCACTCTCCAGTTGATGCACATAATAATAATTTCTGCATCATTTATATCAGCCGATTCGTTTGCTGATGTAAGTTCCCATATAGTCCTTTCATGGGCAATTGAGTTTGTTATTTTAGGCAACAAAGACAGGAAACATCATTTTTAAGGAAATTACACTTTCAAGACCGTTTCTCGCAATTACTGTGTCTTGCAGCTCGCTGAAAATGACACCTTGCCTGATATTTATGCTAATAAAGCCCCTGGACTCTTGATTAAAACCGAGTGTGACTAAACGAGCTCTTGCGTTGAAAAATAGAAAAGTAAAATAGATTGCCCAATTTACCAGCGGAAGTACAATAGAAGTATGCTTCTTTGAAAGTTAGTTAACTTGGAACAATACACTTTTTGGCGAAATGGTAAAATCAAGACCGAAAACGTTCATTCAGATATTTTTAGGGGCTCTAATTCACTTCTATGGCTGACTGATGGTTGACTTTTGTCACAGCAAGTGGATGGAAATGACACTGTTCAAGTTCAAAGAAGCTTAGCTTTACTTTAATCTTCTTGTGAAGTATTACTTGAATTGAAAATAAACTTTCTTCATCAGCAGAAACCCAAGACCCCCGCATGATATCAAAGTACAATGGGCAGCTCGAACTATCATGATGTCATATTACCACCCCCTAGAATAGAATATCACATCAGAAATCCGCCGATTCTTAGGATTTTTGGGATCCCAAAACGTAAGTGGAGGAATACCTATGACATCGCAAAAGTTGTCCGTCTGTCCGTCCGTCCATCTGTCTGTCTGTAAGCACGATAACTCTCGAAGGCAGTGAGATATTTTGATGAAACTTGGTGTGGGGATTCTTTGGGTCAAGGGTAAGGTCGAGTTCGTAGATGGGCCCTGTAGCTTTACATTTAGGGGTGAGGGAGGGGGTTTAAATTAAGGGGCAAGCAAAATTTTTGTAAACAGCTAATGTGATAGTCGATTATGGGGTAAGAAGACACGCTGAACACGGATATGAAAACCATTTTCTCGCCGGACAAGTAGTTCGTCCGGAATCCGGCCAAAACCGGAAAGTTTGTTAAAAGTAAAAGTTTTATTTGAGGTTTATTAGATGTTTGATTTTGGGGTAAGAAGCCATGCTGAACCCGAATATGAAATTCATTTTCTCGCCGGACAAGCAGTTCGCCCGGAATCCGGCCAAAACCGGAAAGTTTGTTAGAAGTTAAAGTTTTATCTGAAGTTGATTAGATGTTCGATGTAGGGGTAAGAAGGCATGCTGAACAAGAATACAAAAACCATTTTATCGCCAGACAAGTAGTTCGCCCGGAATCCGGCCAAAACCGGAAAATTTGTTAAAAGTGAAAGTTTTATTTGAAGTTGATTAGATGATAGATTTAGGGGTAAGAAGAGATGCAGAATCCGTATATGACAATCACTCTTTAGCCGGACATATAGTTCGTCCGGAATCCGGCTGAAACCGGAAAATTTGTTAGAAGTTAAATTTTTATTTGAAGTTGATTAGGTGTTGGATATAGGCGTAAGGAGATACGCTGAATCCGTTTTTTAGCTTTAGCTTTTCGCCGGACAAGTAGTTCTTGAATTTCGCCAAAACCGCAAAATTCACAAAAGTAAGCTAGGATCGTTTCGATCGGCTTATAGAGGTAAACGCACATACTGAATCCATATCTGAGTTTGGATTTCTTTATGAGTAGCTGTTTGGCCCGGCGAAGACTGGATCTGGCTAAGACAAAACCTAATTGTCTGGATCAAATATTGAATTTTCGGGATCCCATCGGAACCTTTGGTCTTGTTATTTTCGCCAGTGTATCGTTACGGCATTTTTTGCTGTCTGCCATTCTCCAATTACTAAGTTGGACAGATAAATCGGAGCTTTTCTTCTCATACATTAGTTGCTGTTATTGCTATTGTTATCTGAGACTTCCTTGATAATTCTAGACTCAGCTACAAGTATATCTTTTAAATTTGTATATTTTTGGAATCTTTGTTTATTTGTATATTTTTTGGAATGTTCTGAACTCACATCCAGAAATCAAACTTTTCTTCCTTACCGCAAACAACAGAAGTTTCGAGTTTAGACGGTTTATTTTAGCAGCCGCCATGGCACTTTTCGGGATCCCAAAACGTAAGTGGAGGGATACCTATGACATCGCAAAAGTTGTCCGTCTGTCTGTCCGTCTCTCCGCACGATAACTCTCGAAGGGATTAAGATTATTTGATGAAACGTAGTGAGAGGATCCTTTGGGTCAAAGTACAAGTCAGGTTCAAAGATGGGCTATGTAGCCCTATATTTGAGGGTGGGGGAGGGATTTCAAATTAAGGGGCAATTTTTTTTTTTTGAAAGCTATTGAGATAGTTGATTTAGAGGTAAGGAAACATGCTGAATCCGAGTATGAAAGTTATTTTCCCACCGGACAAGTAGGTCACCCAGAATCCGGCAACACCGGACACAAAATTTGTCGACCAGTTTTTGTTCCTACCCTATTCTTCACACTTAGTATAGCTCTGTGCGTCATCCACGCGCAGAGCGCGTAATCTATGAACGTCGGACAGAGCTAGTGTAATCGAAGGTCGAAGGGGTTGATATATGTTGTTCAAGCTTAGTAGGGGTTGATATATTTTGTCCATGCTTAGCATTAGGATTCATTGGCAAAGTACAGGTCAAATATCGTAGGTCAGGTCAACATCGTAGGTCGAATTCGTAGATGGGTCCTTTAGTCCTATATTTAGAGGCAGAGGAGGTTTTCAAATTTGCGGTAAAAAAACATGTATGTTTTGTGAGCTAATAAGATATTCATTGAAGGGGTAAGAAGGTCCGCTATCCATATCTGAACCTAGTTTTCTTGCTGGACAAATGATTCATCACAAATTCTGCCGAAACTGGAAATTTGATTGAAGCTCATGGTTTTTCCGAAGTCGATTAGAGATTCGGAATCGGGGCAAGGAGACATGCTGATTACATTTTTGAACTTTATTTTAACAGTAAAAATCTTAAACGAATCTGACGAAGACTGAATGGCGAAGACAAGACCCAATTGTTAGGATCAAATATTTTTGGGATCCCATCGAAACCTTTGGTCTTGTTATCACTTTGCTCTGTAAAATGATCGATCTTCATTGTTGATCGAGAGTTTTTGAATTCTCCGCGCCGTGCAAGTACCATCTCGGAAATCGTCTCCGCCGAGATGCCTGAGAGGTATAACAGTAGAGGTGTGTTAGTAAAATGTGAACAGTGCAGTTTTGGGCTAAATGGTAGTATGAAGATCAAAAATATATATTCAGGTGTTTTCAGAGGCCCTATTACCTACTTTGGCTAACTTGTAACTGACTTCAGTCACAGCAGGTCCATGAAAATGACAAAGTCCAAAGTCAACAAACGTTCAAATAAGCATGCATCTACTGTAATGACGGAAGCGCCATCTAGGGGAATTCAGTCATATTTATTTGTCGCAAAATGTTACAAAATGCTTCAGTCTCATTAGCGAAGAAAACGACAGAAGCTGTGTTCTTTACCGCCCAAATAATCACAAGAGATATCTGGTTTTTGGATTTCTAAAACCTGTTGATTGGTTACTTGTGAATTCTGAATTGTCCGTCTGTCTGTCCGTCCTGCTTTTAACACGATAACTGCTGTTTTTGATGCATTTTGGTCTAACTTGGTCTGAAGATTCTTGAGGGCTCAAAGTATAAGACGAATAACATCGTTTTAAACCTAGATAGACTGTCGATCTCCGGCTAAGTATACACTTTGAATCCAGGTCAGAGTTTTTTGGTATCCAGTCGTAATCTGGCTAGATCGGGAATTAAAAACAGAAAGGACTACATAATAGATAACACATAATAGATTGGCCGGTTGATTGGGGATAAATAATATGCTTACTGGTATTGAATCCCATCTAAATCTTCAGTCTTGTCAGTGTAGTGCTCGTTTATGAACTATTGCGGACGCACTAGCCGGTTTTCACCGTTTTTTTGTGGAGTTTGTGAACCATTTTCAAGCTGAAACCTGGTATACTTGTTGATATTTGAGCCTAGGTATGCTGTTGGAGTTTCCAGGATAGCCTAGGGGCAACAGGGCCCAAATTGCCGAGTGACTTAAGTTCGTAACTTGGCCACGGTTACGGTTAGGACGATAAATTCCGTATGCTTTTAGATCACAGGGTTAGAAAGAGCCTTTTCGAGTGACACTTCCCCCTCACTACCCGTTCATGGGCAACTAGGCCCAGATCGTCCATAATTTAAGTTTGTCAACCGTGACAAGTATCAAATTTGAGTTTTTTGAGCTTGTTGACATCATGGTCTCGATGTCCGTTTTTTTGGGGGGAGGGGATGTCCCGACCCTCTCCTTTCCGGTTCAGGGCAATCGGACCCAGTTCATAGCGAACCAGGGTAGGTATCAGGTCGAAATTTTTTATACTCCTCATTGGTCAGTAACATATACTTGACAACGGTTTGGGTTAGGACGATTTTAATAATAAAATGGTAGTACTATAATGAAAAAATAGGCCATTGGCCTCTGTAGAAAGGCCTCTATTCTGCATTGCCTCTGTAGCTTGTATAAGCCAAAGGTCGGTTTAGGCCAAAAGTTATTGTCGAATCGTTCGCGACTGAAATTACGGTCTGAATGGAGCATGAGAAAAAGAAAGAGTGACTTACAGTTGATGGGGGGGGGGCAAAAGACAATTCAAAAGAGACATCTAAGATCTTTTGAAGAACAGCAAAATTAGCTGTCATTTTTATCCTGAAAATCCGGAAGGGTTGGATCGACTGGGCTGAAGCGCAGATATCTGGAAGTCTGGAATGTGAAGCCTTGCTTTTATTGACGCTTTGCGCTTTCCGGTCTGTGAGTGACACATTACTATGCTACCAATCATCATGCTGTAGCTAACAGACAAAATCGCCCATCGGCTTTAAGACAACCAAATAGGCTTTTAAGCATCATTTCCGAAAATTACTTTAAATATTAGCATCAATCTTTATGTCAGTTCGAATAGTTCTTCGAAATGACAAAGTTGTAGTCTGTTCCCATCGCGAAAATTAGTTTTTGCTGAATTGGAGCAGCTAAAAGTCACAGGCGGTGGTTGGAAAGTGATTTTTTGCTGAATTATGTTTAGACAAATTGTCATTCTTGTTCGCGTAATTCTAGTAGTTAGCGTTAGTAATTGGAATTACGTCAGACTTGATGAATTTCCTCGTTTGCCTAGGTTGTTCAGTTTGCACGCAAAATACGTTGCTTTAGTAATGGCTCAGTCTAGCATGCGTCGTGACTATAAACTTCACTACTATCTTCGGTAATTACAAGTTACCTTGACTGTCTATCCATCATAACGATGTGGAATACTGATTAAATGCTTACGTTTGAATTGGTCCGGGCCATCCTTTCAGCATATAAATCATCGAACTTATTTCCAATCGGTTCCGGGAAAAATTTTAGGCAGTGTCTATCGTTCCCCTATCTGGGAATCTGTGCTCCACACGCTTTTGTTCCCCATTTTTCGGGGATTCGATGTGTCAGGAATTAGTGCTCCCCGACAGATCTGGGAATCTACTTGTCCAGGGCTAATCTTCCCCGCCAAGTCGGGGAATGGATTTGCCCTGGACTAACATTCCCCGAGAATCGAAGTGTCCGGTGCTTAATGTTCCCTCATAATCAAATAATCGATTTTGAGATCTTGGAATCGAAATGTCAGAGGCTAGTGTTCCCGATAAGTATTAATGTTTTTTTAGGTCGGAGAATCGACTTGTCCAGAGCTAATCTTCCCTCATAATCAAATAATCATTTTTGAGATCGTGAAATGTGAGGGGCTAGTTCCCCGACATGCAAATATTGATTTTGTTGAGTTGAGGTCGGGGAATCTAAGTGCCAGAGGCTAATGTTCCCCGATAAGCAATTATGGTTTTTGAGGTCCGGGAATCGAAGCGTCCAGAGCTAATGTTCCCTCATAATCAAATGGCATGGCACTTGGATTCCCCGACCTCAACCCAACAAAATCAAATATTTGCACGTCGGGGATTAACCCCTCACACTTCGAATCCCCGATCCCAATATCGATTACTCTATTATGAGGGAACATTAGCTCTGGACACTTAAAGTCGCCGACCCAAAAACCATTATTGCTTATGGGGGAACATTAGCCCCTGGCACTTGGATTCCTCGACCTCAAAATCGATTGTTTTATTATGTGAGAACATTAGCTCTGGACACTTTGATTACCCAACTTCAAAATCAATTATTGCTTATCGGGGAACATTAGCCCTTGACACTTAGATTCCCCGACCTCAACTCAACAAAATCAGTATTTGAATGTCGCGGAACATTAGCTCTGGACACTGCGATTCCCCGAGTACTCGAGGTATGTTAGCCCAGGGCACATCGATTCCCCGGCTTCGCGGGGAAGATTAGCCCTGGTCAAGTAGGTTCCCCGATCCGTCGGGGAACATTAGCTCCTGACACATCGAATCCCCAACAAACGAGGAACAATAGCGTGTGGAGTCTGTGTGGAGTACCGATTCCCAGATAGAGGAACGATAGACACTACCGAAACTATAAGTGGCATGTTAAAAGTCGTAATTGCATCCTAGTCACAGCGGAATTACAAGAGAAAAGCAAGCTGAAAATGGGGCTTTGCTACGCAACAAGATCGATTTTCTGCCGATTAAAGACACGTCGTACTTATGGTAGTAATTCATTCTACATCAGTAGTATTCTACACATCATAAGTGTATCCTATCTCCTCTATTAGCATTACACTGATTGTCACGCTTTTCCACGTTTGTTTTCTTTACGTGACGTATCAGACGGGTCACTGGAAAACCAAAACACCGGAACCCCGGACCCTTTCCTAACCTAACCTAACCTAACCAAAAGGTTAGGTAAAAGGTTAGCCTAACCTAACCTTTTGGTTAGTTTTACCTAACCTTTTGGTTAGGTAGGTTAGGTTAGGGAGGTTCCGGTTTTCCAGTGACCCTATCAGACACCCGATCATTGTTTCCGAAGTTTGTCATCCAAGGCAAAGGACATCGAAAAAGGCCAAAACCTGACGAATCCTTGTGTATTTTTAAAAACATCTTAGTAGAAACACTATGTAGTGCGAGGTATTAGGACTAAGAAGCTCCTCGGGAGCTAGCGTAGGCGCAGAAATAGTAGAATATCAGAAATACAGTTTTGTAAACACTCTTATAAAATCATAGAAGTTCGCCGTGGTCCAGTAAATTAAACTGGATTATATCAAAACTGAACAAGCTTTGATCTGAAACCACCAATCAGTAATGGCCTGTTGATTGTCAACAGTCAACAAAGGCCATATTCCCCAAAGGATTCTCTTGCATGGCCGTGACAAGGTTCGGCGTAGGCTATACGAAACTGTGGTTTAAAAAATTGCTCAAAAGCTAGACTCGTCCGCGCAGAAATCTGCACTTTTTTGGTGAATCTGCTATGTTTTGAGTATGGTGTGACCAGGCTCTAGAAGTAAAAATATTTTTTTTTCAGGATGCAGAAGTTCGGAAACAGCATGCAAAGAAGCTCTGGGGCAGCTTTTTTGAAGCGCTGAATTCCATTGGACGCGACGACCAGGATACGCTGCATTGCTTGTATTGGACTTTGGCACATCTCATGGACTATCAAGACCCAACAGACTCGGATCAAATTCTGACCAATTTCTGGAAAGACGGTGGTGGACGCCTTGGTCTTAGCCGTTGATTGTTCTCTTTTTCTTGGCTTAGGTGTTTCTCGTTTTGCCGTTTCACTTTTTTATCTGTATGCACGTGATCGAAGTAAAGTTTCTTAGATTGACTGACGCCTGCCAACTATTTTTCACACATAAACACAGGGTTCGTTCCAGCCCTACTTCGGAGTCATTTCGGAGTAATTACCTGTGACGTCACAAATTAAGTACTACCTGGAACGGTAAAAGTTACTATTGGACGAGATCAGAGGCGTTATTAGCCAACATGTTTGGTGGGGGCAAGGTATTTATCGACTGGCTGGTCATTTTTACCGACTGTTTTAGCAGAAAGAATGACTGTTTTTACGAAAAAATCGACAACTTTTACGAAAAACCTACTGTTTTGATGAAAAATCGACCGTTTCTACGAAAAATCGAGGAGGTTAGTGCCAACTCGGCTATTTTTTAACGACTGGCCGACAACAATGGGGGGCATCCCCACGCCGCCCCGTACGTGACTCCCCTGAACGAGATAATGCGTGATCCTTGAATGCAAGAAGACATGGGTACTGGTACTGCAAGGAGACGGATGAACTGAAAAAATCTGTTAGTTTTTGCTGCAAAGGAAAGTCTTGGTAATTCTTTTCAAACCGATCCTTAAAGTGAGGAGACGAGGAGCTAATGCTTATGGCTTGTTAACGGAGCTGTGATATTGACTATGCCCGTTAACTCATTGTCTCTATTTCGGTTGTGTTTGGACAATTTAGTCAAGTCTCATTTTCACATAACTGTTTCCTATCCGGAACCGCAAGTCTTTCATATTCCCGTGCAGTATTTTAAGCACAGTGTTTAGTCCTGATCAGGAAGAGTAAGACCAAGATTCGAGAATCTAGAATTAAGGTGGTTTCAGATGTTCATCAAATCAGTTTTTCAGCTACTTATCATACAAAAGAAATGGTGCGAAAATTCGCCATCTTAATTACGGGTATTTGAAATTCATTCTAAACCGTCCCCGAGGTTGACTGGGAAATAGTATTGTGTGTTAATCAGCGACTTTTATTGAACAGAAGCTAAAGGCCAAATACTGCTGAGAAACACAAAATGATGTCCTGTCTGCCCTAGCAATTACACATTGTCCCACTTTGCTGCTCCAAGTTCATTTCTTAATACGGCTCTTGGAAAGAGAAAGTTAGCTAAAGATGTCGGCTATTATCTTTATAAAAAGTTACTTTGAAGTAACGGTCTCCTCCTGTAGCTTTTTGACAAGCTGGAAAGGAGAAAGTGGCGAAAAGTTACTATTTACTAACTATCCGCCGAGCTGGAACGAACCCACGGTCACCGTTCTGGGCGCCTCAAGACTTGTTCTTTGCAATGTTCCTCTGAAGTCTGAACTATAGTTCTCATACATATACAAAATGGCGCTACATGGATAAGCCAGCTAAAACTTGCTCCAGAAATATTGTGTGGTCCTTCTTGGCAAAGGTCATCGTCAAGCTGTAGCCAGAAGAAACAAACCTGTGAATCAAGAAGTATATCACTTGAAAAAATCTTAGCCGACTAATCAGTTTATCGCCATTTTTCAAGTATGTGATTCACAGTTAGCTTAGGCTAAAGGAGTATTATAGCCTACTTAGGTTACCTATTGTAGTTACCGCATTTTCTGAAAAACTGTTTAATTCATCAATACAGTGTAATATGTTAAAAATGCTTACGCTAAAGGCACTTAAAAGTATACAAATGCACTTTGGGAAATCTTTGGTTTCATAACTTGCGTTACGCGTGTAACAAGATCATACGAAGGCTCATTTAAACGAACATACAGGTATGCTTCTTTGAATGTGAGTTAACTTTGGACAGTTTCATTTACATCCGCTTGCTGTGCTGTTACGAAAGTCAACTACCGTTCAGCCGTTCAGTTTTGGGTCTTCATTTTACCACTTAGCCCAGAATGGCGCTGTTCAAATTTTACTGACATTCAAAGAAGCGTACCTCTATGTGTGCTATGTCTAATAAGGTCGCCAGACTGAATACTCGACACTCCTGTACTGATCACTCATGCTGTCATCGTCCTGTGTGTTTGCAACTTGCTGATGCTGGCTTGCTTGTGCCATTTCGTTAGGAACTAGCACTGAAGCTCTTTCTACCTCCTCGGAAGGGAGGTTTCTCCCACCTTCTTCATTACCAGCCGGGTCGACGGCATTATTCATCTCTTCATTCCTGACCACTTCTCCGCCAGTGAGATGTAATGCAGACGACAGGCCGCTTCCAGTGCTGGGATACAAGTGGGGATATAACAGACTAGATGGTGGGAGTATATTTGAATAACCGCTGGGAGTCTGCGCTTGTGGTGGATAGTATGGGGAGCTGTGGTGTGCAAACAATGGATAATTGCTGTACATGTAAGTACTCTGCTGGTAGTTGTTATTATTGCCAAGCACTTGGAATGTCGTTCCAGAGCTGTCTGTCACTAAGTGGCTGCGTTCTGGTTCAGGGGCTGTATTCAGAGCATAACGTTGCTGTCCGCTTGGGTCACTCAGTGGATTGATCTGTCGAATCGAGTAACTTCCGACGTGAGCATAGGTCTCGGATCCTTGGGCTTCCGGTTTTATAAGTGGGTATTCGGAGTGGTTTTGGATACCTGGAAAAGAAAAAAAGGAAATCATGTTTTCATCTAGATTCTGGAGGGCTCTTTGGAAAAATCAAAAAGCAAATGGTAGTCTCCTTCTTATCGTCCTGAAGTTACTGCAACAAAACAATTTTATCCCACTAGAGGAGGAGCTTGAAGCCCACAAAATATTAAAAACTTACTGGGTCAGTCTATTCTTACGTTATATTATGTTTTTTGTATGTCCAAGAGCAATTTATATCGCGTCAAACCCAAGGGGACCGGAAGCAATTTCTTCGCAACACTTCAATACCCTCAATTTTGCTTCGATTTATCTTTAACTAGCCATTATTCTGTGACAGCCAAGAGCAAGCACGAGAAATTTATTGAGCCCTGCAGCTATTTTTCCTAAAAACAATTTGTTTTATTAATTTTTAATCTCGCAGAAGGTACACATTTGTGTTAACGGTTTAGTTGGTTGGGATGGAGAGAATAATTTGACATTGAGAACATCACACGAAAAAACAAGTGACATTGACAAATTTGTCCGACCATTTTTTAGGAACTCTGGACATTCGAAGACGGACGGTAGTATACTGGGAAAAATAAAGAGAAATAAAACATTTTGTAAAATTGGTCTTTCGTGAGATCGTTTCGCGAATATCACGTCTTTGACACACGGGTGATTTTTATTGCCGCATAATTATCCTTTTCTTGAATGTTTTGTGAGTTCGGTTATTATTTGTGAAAATTATCTGAGTAATAGAAGCTTAATATGAAACACTATAAATCATGTTTTCTATGTGTGTCAAAAGTATCCTCCAATTTGGTTCGTTTATCTAAAACAGGGCATCATTTCTTGGAAACCTAAGGGGGGAGGGCAATGGCGTCGTCCAGGGACGCCTTCGTGTTCCTTAAAGTAAATCTTAGATAGGTGAGACAGACATTAACAACAAATGAATGAAAAGTAAACAATATATTCAAGAAGGCTTATGTCAATAAATATTTTTCGATTCGATTCGATTTTGCGCCTCGTCAACTAGGTTTTACAGTATTTTTTGTTGGTATGTAGCTCTGGCCTCTGGCCCCTGGGAAGGGTCAATCATTTAAAATAGGGACAGCCATTTGGTAATGATGGGAATTCAAAGCTTTTACTAACGTAATTTGACTAATTCCAGAGTAGGAGCCGAGTTTGTTGACTGAATTGGCCTTATTACAGTTCAGCGCTCCAAGTGGACTAGTTTCTATTAGTCCCCCATTGCCTCATAACCAACCCTTGTGTAGACATAGTAAAAAAGTCGGATCCATAGGGTAATGGGTCCCTTTCACTTTTTGCTGCTGAGACATATGCAAAACTTCCATTACCTGGGACACACATGACAGGTTTTCCACTAACTAACCTGTGGATCTATTTTACCATGTCTCATCCAGGTGCTGATGGTGAGGCATAGTGGGATTATCAGAAACTAGTCCGCTTGGAAGCGCTGAACGAGAATACGGCCAATTTGTCCAAGTCCAAAGTCGGAGACAGTCGGAGTCGGAGCCGGGTTCGTTGGTGGAATCCTCTCAAAGAACCAGGCTCCTACTTTGGACTTGGCGGCGAATAGTTGGAAAAGCCTTTACCTTGTGAAATAGAGGATTCAGTAGTGCCTTGGTTGCACCCTCCTGTCTCGATATCTGAATACCCCAGAGGGGTCGAGTTGTATGGCGAAGTGCTTCCTATTGATGACGACGGACCGATGACGGGAGGAGTTATATATGGGGCTGAGTAACTGCTTGTCACGTAGGGTGTAGTCCATGTTGTTTCCAGAGTGTGGATCTCTAAAATGTAAATATCAAGAGTCAGGCTAGAAGTAACTGATTTGGATCATGTTAGATCATATGATAAGATATATTGATGAATGGGATTAATTGTGATAAGTTCCCGGGGTTGTGGCAGAAATGCAGAAAATACACGAGAAGCATCAGAAATGAACTCTGGAAAAATCGGCCCTGTGCTTGATGTCAGCCCCGGGAAAAAAAAAACTATTTTAGTGCTCGCGGCACGCTCTTTACTAGTCTCTTCCAAAACCTGGACTTCTTAACCCTTCTCTTGCATACCAACCACCATCGGTTAGGACCTTTTCAGTCATCAAACATTCCCGTTTCAAATAGCAACCAGTTACGAGCAAGAAATATGATAAAATAAAAGAAGATATTTCAAATATTTGTAAGAGTTACTGTTCAAAAAACAACATCGTAAACTTATAGATATGGCCTTGCTAATTATTATCCGATTGTTCATTACGTTAATGAGAGAATTTGAGATTCCTGCCGTTGCGGTGCTACAGAATAGAATGACGTGTGTAGAATAGAGAGTTTAGAGACTCTGCAATTTAAAATGTTGTGAGTTTTGGCATAACACTTTGGGGGAAGAAAAGGTTACAGCAATATGCAAAAGCTTTTCTGAAAACACGGTAAAGCGCTGCCGTATGGACAATACGCCTTTGTTTCAAACAAGACAGAAATATGAGATGATCGAGAAATTACTGTCTTGCTGGTAGACGGTTTTCTCAGCAACAGCTGTGTTAACCATCTGGTATATTACCGGACACAGTAGCAATATTAGCTCTTTCGCCTACGGTAATGTCTGATAAATGGTCCCGGTAGGTACTGTAAACTTGCTAATTGTTTCAGAAAAATGATAAATAGGAACTGAAAGTGAAGGTGTTGTTTTTAAGCATTAGTTTATGACCCATGTGTCGAATTTGACTGTTTGACGATGATGATGGTTTTATTGACTTATTCTTCAGACGACAAAGAAGACCATGTTGCCGGTGAAGTATAAAGAGGAAAACTTAAAAAGGAACATTAGTTTAACAAATGTAGCCTACAGTTGCCTACAGGGATTACAAACTAATTATAAACTTAATTATAATTTATTTGAAAATAACATTTGGCAGTAATTATCTGCTGTATAATTGCCCAAGTTCCTTGGCCTGGCTGTGCAGGCTCTGTGGCATGCCTGTGCAGATTTCTTACCGGGTCTTTTTAGGAATAATCATTCAAGCCAGTTCGGTCAATTTACTTTCATAATTGTCCAGAACTATACCTGGAAACTCTGGAGAGCAGTAGCGGAGCACAGTATCTTGCTCTGAAAATTACAGCGCTATAATCTGTGGCTACCTCCGGTCGTTAGCAAGGGGATCAACTTTATAACCCTGTTAACTCGCCTAGGAAGAGAGCCCTTTGAGAGCTAGAGTGTAGCCGACATTCCCTAGCATTGACTCGTTACAAGTCAGTGATGGGATATACCAAACGCGCCTGGCGCACAGCTCGCCTTGTATTGTTATTGATTAGGTCGACATTTCAGTGGTTTCGCAGTTTATCTGTTTGAGTTTTATCTCTTAACCGCATTGACTTACCGCAAGTAAAACCACGAGATGGTAAATAGAAAATCTATAGGAAACTGTGCAGCCGCGAATTATCAGTTTAAGGCCCAATCCCCACAAATAGTCAAATGTTAACGTGTATTGATTATCAGACTCCGCATGCACGAGCTATTATACCTGGTTTTCACCTTAGACTGGAAATTCTCCACATCGCAGTTCCTAGCCACAATAATAATAATAATTTTATTTAAACCCTCCATACAGATACAAAGTAAATGGTCGAAGGAGTTGATAAGGAAACAAAAGAAAAAGAAAAAGAGAAATCCCACAACACTACGAAACAAAACAAGACTGCGATAACTGAAAAACCAAAACAAAAACAAGCTTGAATCACATGATTACACCAGGCTAGCCAGTGGAAAATCGTGCAGTTTTCTATTTCGACTGATGAAACGGCTAGTTGGCCCATTCATTTTTTTGCTTATTTGCGGTTTAATGTATATATTAGACCCTAAGTTATCATCACTATCATCGAGAGGTGCAGACCTCCCTGATGAAGACAGTATTTGACTTCCTTCTGTTAAATAGTGAAGGTTCTTTTTCTACTAACATACTTCACGACAAGTCCAAAACACGCCAGTGAACTACGGGAAGAACAAGAAACGTCGCCCAAACGAACCCTCTAAATTGATTCAAATCCTGTGTTAACCAATCGATAATGTTTGTTGTCGTGACATTCTGGCGCTTTCCCTTGTACAGGGCGATTCTTCATCGGCACGAACAGTTAGTCATGAGGAGTATTACCAAGAATAAATAAGGGTATTACCAGGGACCCATAAATTTCCTTTATAAGAGCCTGTCAATAAGAGATTTCTGATGTTATCTTGAGCGCACGGAATATAGTTCGAGAAATACCCACGGTCCAATAACGTTCAAGACCAGATAGACAAAATTTGGGATTGGCTGCTGGCGCCATGAGGGAGGAGTCTCTTTGGTGCGCACGTCCAATGAGGCAAACAAGAACGCCGATCGACTCAAGCGGGGATTTTTGGAAACTGGATTTGGTTCGGTCATCATATCAATATAGAAGCATAGGAAATGACAGGGGTCCCTGGTATTACCAAGAATAATTCTTGGTATTACCCTATGGGTCTATTGTACAATCTTTATGTGATGTATGTTGACAGTGAGGCAAGGAGGATAGAAACTAAACCTCTTGGAGGACTAGATTGGTGTAAGGCCTCATATATATATGCGTGTGTGTCTAAAATATGTGTATTTTATGAAGTGAAAACAGAAGAAATTAAAGAAATATATATACACAATAAATGAATACTAAGAGCAAGAATAATATGAGCAACGGCCGATTTGTGCTTTTGTAGTAATTGACGCCTTTCACTAGAACGGTTTCGCAGCGATCTTCTCCATCTCCCCCCCCCCCCCGTTCTGCTAGGTGACGCGCAGCAGCGTCGAAACTATATGATGAGTACAGTGCCCTACTTTGGAGAGAAAGATTTTTTTTTTCTTACTGAAAACAAAGCAAAATAAAATTTAATTGGAGTACTTGATTACCTTACTTCGCACTTCGGGGCGAATAAGGTACATGATGGGTCTGTTACGCTGCGGTTTTGATTGGATGGTTTTTTGTATTTTTTGCTTATTCTGTCTAACCAAAAATGTGCCATTCATTCCATACGAAACAGCAGAAAAGAGGTCGATAAATAAAGGGGGATCAAATATTTGTGGAACCGATCCTCTCGTCTTGAGTACAAAATTCGTCCTTGTATATCACTGAAGTTAGAAAAGGATTTATGGCTGGATGTGCTTTGACGTGATAGGTAGTGGAAGATCGTTGTGGATAACCAAGGCATGGGCAAATTATTATGTTTCTGTTGATTTTTTCAGTTTCATTTGACGATATTTAGGCCCTTGATATGATGGAAGTATGAACGCTTTAGTCTTTATCCATTGAAATCGGTCCCCTTCGGACCGGATTGGGGCACACTAATAGTGCGAGCACACGCTAAGGATTTCCAGGCCGGGTTTTCTTCACTACCATTTTAAAGTTGAAAAAATCTCAACTTGTGATGGTGCCGGAAATCTGGGCAGGAATTCCAGCCCGGGAGCATCCGACCCTGATCGTGTGTCCAAGGCATGAAGGAATTATGTGGTTAACGCAGACTTACCATGAGATGTTTGGGATGACTTGAAGAGGGTGGGACTAACTGAGTTCGAATCCGGCTTCCTCCGGATTCCGTCAAAGTCTCGGATATGGTCGCTGATGTAAGGCCTTTGACCAAGACTGATTGCTCGGAACTGAGTTTGCTGCTGACCTGTAAAACGACCTATACGTTAATGAAAACGTTCATGTAACTTTGTTTAGAAGGACTCGGGGTATCGTGATCTCGTAAATTTGCTATTTATGTTTTCCGGTTTATTTCCATATTTTGCGGGTACCACGGTTTCGGAAAGTCCTGGTACAGCCAATGGATTAATTATATGCTATTATTATATTATAAAACATCCTCACGGTTGTTTCTGAACAGATAAAACGGGAACAGACCAATTACCTAACGGGAATTGACCTATCATTTAAACTGTATGGTCAGGGAACGTCAGCGTCTCAGTTTCATCGTAGGATAGAAAGAAAGAAAATAAAAGGAAGACGATTCAATCAACACCTCTGTACATTATTGACATATATGGCTGATGCATGTCTGCCATTTTTTCAACAGTGAACAACGCCCAGTTGACCATAAATATAGTTGGCGATGTGAATTTTATTTACGTGTCTATAGCGCATTCTAGCGGTTAATTCTAAATTAAGCCACGGTTATAGATCTATGCAACTGGAACAAATGAAGCACTAACTCTTTACATAATGTGTCAAACTCGAGCCTTAGATGAACAACTCTCTTGTGGTTGAAAGTTTTACACCATCACTAACTAATCATTTTAGACTTGCTACGGTTAGTTAAATAGATTTATAGAGACGAAACATACATATTTTAGTAGAACTTAGTCAGGGACGGAATTTCATGAAGAATATTGGATAGCCGAGCGAGCAGGCTAAGCGAACTTGGTAGAATAATTACTTTGTAGAATAATTTTCCTAGTAGTTGTTGCTGATATTGAAAATGGAGTAAAGTAACGAAAAAAGAAAGAAAAATTTGAATGCACACAAAATTTGAATGCATTGCAACAATACCGACAGGGACGTATCGTGAAAATCAGGTGATCTCTTTTTAGTTTTGGCTCATGGAAATTAGGCCAAAATCATAAAACTGAGCTTGCTATATTGAGCCAATTACACTTGCTTGCATCGACAATCTCCTGCGCTTCCGATTTGGTTCATTACAACCGTAATTGCTTCAATATGCTGCTTGCGGGTAGTGACCTGAACGATGTAATCGGTAGCAATTGGGTATAACGCTGTTGCAGTGTAGTCAGTGTTCTCCCATTGAAGATCATCAGCCTCGGAGGCCTTCCGGTAACTTAGGAAATTACACCATTTGCTTCAAGAAAGTCTCATGTATGAAACGTGACTGAAGAAAATTACAACTTTTTTGCTGTTGTGAGACTGTTTTAAAAGTATATAGGTTGTAAAATTACAATTTGAAAGTAAATAACTAATTTGGACCCCATTCCATGTGAAGGAGTGGCTCAGTAAAGAAGGTCGTTGATAAGAAATCGGAGTCTTTTTAAAGAAAACAAAGCCCTTGACATTTGTGTTCTATATGCCTGAATTGGGAGGGGAGAAGAGGAATACTCAGGTCGCACGATCAATGGTAGACAAAAATTTATACAGCACAATAAATTATTATTAGCATTGTCCTTCGGAAGGCCAACCAATTGGCGCAAAATCTTGTTGCAAGCGGGAAAACAAAACAAAAAAGATCTGTGTCTGCATTGGCTGTTGGTGTTGATTTGAGTTAAAGGTAAGATCGAGAATAAATGGTAGCTGTAGCTTGACCTTACGCGGAAAATTTCGTTTGGCCCGCGGGATTGTTTGCGGATGGTATTTCGAAGTTTCTTCACCATGGTTCATCTTCCGGGGAGTTCATCTTCCGGGGATTTCATGTTCCGGGAGTTTACGCCCTGCTAAAGAAAAAGGACTGTTGCGAGTCTCGTATTTCCGGTATTAGTTGCGTTTTTGCAGATACCATGGTCTAAAGTCGTTTTTGCAGTTGATACCACGGTCAAAGGGCGTTCTTGCAGTTATCTTGGTATCTGGCCAGTTACCGTGGTATCTGATATTCAGATACCACAGTCAGACCGTGGTAACTGATCGTGATATCTGAAAAGTCATCTCACTTTCATCAACTTTTGTCAAATTGGTGGGATAGAAGTTTGGCACTTAGTAATGTGACAGTTTTTCTTTTGGGATGACTTCAAAAAGCGAAATTTCGGCAATTGTCATTTTCGCAGAGCAACCGTATATCAGATACCACGGTAAATGCAAAAACGACTAATTACAGATCCAGTTATCGTGGTAACAGATAGCATGGTATCTGCAAAAATGCAACTATTGTAAATTCCTTTCTTGGTTTGCATGTCAATGTGGTGTGGAATCGTAAATTATGAGTAAATTTTCTGCCCCTAATATACGGTTGCCATCCGCACCACGGTCTTGTCCGTTTGTTTGAGTCTAATTACTTATTCGTTTCTCTTCTTTTCTTTATTGTTTATTTTGTGAATTTATTCCTTCATTTCCGTTTGTAGAAGTGGTCAGTGAAAACATTAATTCATTCATTCATACTGTATTTGAACTGTGAGATTTCTGATAAACGTCGTTTTTTAAAACCACTTCATAGTTTGAACTTCTTCGCGTTGGTAACACAAATACTAAGAACCGCATTGCAAAGTAAATAGAAACAAAAATTATTCCAGTCTCCCAGATAATAGGACCAGCATAGCATTAAAATAGGAATAAATAATGTAAATAATAGGAATCCGGATAACAATAGTTAGATGTTGAATCCTCTAAGAACTAGTTAAGTGCATGTTATTATTTTTTTTGTTTACGAGACATAAAATTTAAGGCGGTCCAGCTCAACTGCAATACCTGTGCAACCTGAAAACCACAGAAGTTACACGACTCTTTTTAATTCGTTTTTCCCCATAAAAAGGCTGTTGTTGACGACTTGACTATCCTTAAAATTGTCTAACTGGAAATTGCCTAGTAATTCCGTGACAGCCAATAAAAATGATTTAGTTTTAATTTAGAAGATTAGCGGTAAGCAGTTCGAAAAGATCTCAGCATGGTACTAAAACCGCGTAGTAAATCTAAAAATCACTTTGTGTGGTTCTCTGATTTTCCAGTGGCTGCGCTGATTAGACCACCTGCTTATTAATCAAGTTATGACAACGCCGGAAAAATGACTTGACTTTGAGAAAAAGGCTCGGGCTAGCACCCTGACACAGAATTATAGGTGACAAATGATTTTACCGGGTAGATTGTCTATGGCAAGTATTGTGGTGTATGAAACCGGAAAGATTTTGTACCCAAATGCTGACCTTAAGAATGAGAGTTAGTGTTATGTAACTTCAGAAGATGCAGTATGTCATTTAAAAGCCCAAATATCCCACTCAGATGATCCTAGGAAGCCTTAAAGGAGAAGTCGCAGTAGATGCTATTTCTGTTTTCCATAGTTGATTAAATTAAAGCTTGTTTTTTTGAAAAATTAACTATAAGGCCTAACACTCTAGGCCCGTGGTTTCAATCAGAAACGGCAAAATTTCGCAACGAGAATTTTTCACAATTTAACTTCGTGGAAACCATAATCATGAGCGTGTCTCGAACGGAGCCAAACACGGCAAACATAAAAGTTAATGGATCGCCGTTATAAGGTGGATAAAATACCATGTGGGATACGGATCAGGTGTGTAATATACGCAGGTCCTATATTCAGTTGGGTTTACTTCCTTTTCCCTTTCTAAATAGCAACTACTCTCGAGCCAGAAAGATAATAAAACTGAAAGAAAGCAATCGATATATTCGTAAGGATTTATGGGTTGATTTCTGAAATGTGTAAACTTCTAAGGAATTTGACAAACTTTCAAAACTCCAGAATAGACAGGCATATCATGAGCAGACGGGTCAGATACTCCGCAGTTAGCAAACTGAAAGAAGTGATATGTTTGTATTGTTTTTTCATCATTTCTCTTACTATATAGTGGAAGAAAGAGGTTGGATGTTTCAAGAAACAGGTGGTCGAATTTATTTAGAGGCTGTCTTTAAGCAACCTTTGTTTACTTTCTCTTTCTTGTTTGTTTTTATCTTGCGCATTCTCCTTGTTGTCGAAATCTCAGCGTTTGTTTTCCTTTTCTTTCTTTATGCTGCAGTATTCGGCAGTAATCCCCTCTGTCTAGAGTTGAATAAGATTTCATCGTCGTCATCATGTTGCGTAGTCGTCATCAGTCGTCATCAGTTTCCGTAGGAAGCTGGCCTGCGTAATTGCTCACTCATAAAACCTGTGGGATATAAGTAAAAACTTACGCGTCTTACTTCTCGGTTCTCTGGGACCATCCACCGTCACTTTTATAGCCTTTGCGTAGGTCGCTACTTGAGGGGGGTTGGTTGCCACACTGATGGTCAACGTAAAGCTTTTACCTGGAAAATAGTAAGTCAGTGAGATAAGTCAATCTCGGAACTGGTCAATCAGTCCCTGAACGCTTTATTAGACATCAGACATTTTTTGTAATTTCATCCAAAACATATAAATTAAACAAACAATTTACCATTAACGGCCACTTTTAAGACAAAAGAATCCTGACTGTGGCCGCAATTCTAACCACCATGAATCCTCTAGATCATTCCTTCATTTCTCCCCCCCCCAACAAAAAAGAAAGAAAAAAGACCCTTGGGGGGGTAAAAAATAAATAAATAAATGAAATTAAATAAATACCCTTTCCTCTTATCACACTTCTTTCCTTTTCAAAAAATGGGATTTACGGTGCAAACCTATCAGGTTTCACTAGATGACATACATTTGATAGATCTTCGTTGGCTAAAATTTTTTTTTTTTTTTTAGGCTAATATTTTTTAGGAGACTTAAAGCAGTCGGATCATGATGAAAAGCTAACTGAATGATTTTTGTTTACGAATAAGCAGCAAACAGATCCAGGCTCGGGTGTTACCTGCATTTCTATTTAAAAAATTGTCAATAAAATAAACAAATATAAACCAGTTTTGTAGCCACATTAATCCAAGCAAGATTCATTGGTAGTCGCGTCGGTAGAAACTTTTGAAAAATTTGAAAATTTTTAATACTTTTGAAAGATTGATAGTTTGATGTAAATATTATTTCAAATAGTTTGATAAAATGTTGTAACTATTTTTTTTTTTATTGTTATTAGTGTAGATGACAAGGATAGATTTGGGTGGGTTAGGATTTAAAGGAACAGTAAACTTGACTACGCAACTTTCGGCCATCGAATCGCCCGGGGGGCTTGGGTAAATATACAGGGTCTTATTGTCGACAGGCCCCTCTTTCTTTGTCATCTCGAACTGTCTCGAACCCCCTCCTTAGTGTTCCCAAAGCTAGCTGACAGGCCCTTGCCCCTTATGCACTGTAATTATGCACTCATGTACTGTAAAAGTTCGCCTTTTTACATGTAGACTATAGAGTAACAACCTCCCCGACTAGACGGCCGGGGTTCGATTCCTAGTCGCGGCACACAAACCTTTTGCTTTTGCAAACCTTTTGCTCAAAAGTCGAATTCTCGGAAACTGCAAAGGTCGTAACGAGAATTTTTCTTACTCTCAATATCGACTCAGGGTACATTCTTGATATGTTAGCTAGGTCCCCGAGTCAAGTTTGAGTCAAGTTTTCTGTTCCTTTAACGTCACCTAGGGAGGAGGAGACCTCGCATCAGTTTGCAGATATAAAAAAAGAGATGTTCAAGTATGAGCTTTGACAAGGACAGTGCCGTCTTTACCCTTAGGCCGGTGCGGTGGGGCCAGGGGAAACGAGGGGCCAAGTGGCCGCTGTAAATTGTCGAGAAATTGAGGTTGAGGTTGCTAGTCGTATTACCTTGTTCATTACGATCCAGGTGTGACCATCTATGTTGCACCGTCATCGTTTACTTTACCGAAATTATGCTCAGATATGACCCTGGCTCGACCAAGAATCGTATGTGCTAATGTGCTAGTGTTTTTACGTTTTTGACTCATGAAGAGGTGAAAACCCATGGATGACCTGGGTTTACCAAAAGTAAAAGATGGCACTGGATAATGATAAAGACTCCGGCTACTAGAATTGCCAGCACTGTATGCTTCCACCGTTCGAAGTGCGACAGAAATACAGTCTTCACCCTTCAGTGCTTGGGATTGAGCAGAGAACGGAACGATGGAGCCTTCTAGCCTATCGTATTCGTTAATGCTAATAGCTAATGGTCCCCCTGGGATCCACGATAACGGCCACTTGCCAACTTGACTTCCAAGTCTCCCGTTTAGGCGACTACGCACAACGAGTTCATACCATAAACGATTCTCGTGTTATCACGGATTGGCTTTCCGGAAAGTAAAACGAAAATCAGCCACGCCCAAGAAATCATAGAAAGCTCTTCCGGCTATACAGCTTTGCGAGATCGTTTTCCACTCCCAGTTTCCAGAGCGCGAAAACATTTTTGCAAAGTGAATCCAGTCTTAGCCGAAGCCGACGCGCAAAACAGACGGGGATTTTCAGACCGTCAGAATAGCCCTTTAATCAGAATGTGAGCTCAGTAGTATCGTTATATGTGGACCAGCTTGGAGCTAAATGTTGAACGCACATTTGAGAAGGCCGGAAAAAGTAGTAGTATCGTTATCTGTGAGCCAGCTTGGAGTTAAACGTTGAACGCGCGTTTCAGAAGGTCGGAAAATACCGGAAAGACGGAAATTTATTGTTTGAATAGCTATGAAGGATGGCCAAAGATCGGTGAAACTGGAGGACTACTGTTGCTGCCTTATTCGCCCAAGTCTAAGTAATTTGTTAGAGGTCGTTCAGAGAAAGACCTATATTTTCCTATAGCTGAGCTTGATCTAGCAGAAACCAAGGAAACTTACCGGAGTTACCGGGAGGGGGAAGAAGATCGCAAAGAAATCTTGCTGTCTGCTATCAATAAATAAACGCATATCCTGTTGAAAAAATCCATTACACCTCCTGTAACTGGTTGGGAAAGAAAGCTACAGTGGAAGGTAAGATTAACTATGAACATCACACCATGGGCACTTGGTGATACCGACTATGCTAGGGGACTTCAACTCTACTTTTATGAAAAGGTACTAACCTCTTCCGCTTCGTCCAATAAATCTCAGGTCATTAAAACGAGCCACTCTGTTCTTGATTAAAGCCGTCGCATTCCGCAATTCTGCACTCCAGTTCTCGTCATTGCCGGCCTTCAAAGTCACAACAGTGCCGTCTTCAACAGCACTTAAACAAACAACCCTAAATGCGGTCGGCAGAGTTTTATTCGACCTCCAATGCGTCGGCAGGGCTGAGCACACTATTGCCGGACTTCCAGTCCGCACCAGGTCCGTGCCATTTCCAGCAATATACGCCGCCATCTGTAGGGGGTCTACCCCTACGGGGTCGTCCGGCTGACTAGTGGGTATGTATCCGTCCGTGGACATGTTAGCACTTGGTAAATTTTCGGTGGCTAGCAACATTCTACCGGGTGGCTGTTCTCATTGTGCCTCAACCTGCAACTACCTGTTCAGGTAGCGAAGGAACAATGCAACAAGTGGTCAGCAGGAGAAAAGAGCGCTGATTGGCTGCAGGTGCGCCGCAGTAGCCAATTAATGCGTCTCAATTAGGGGCTGGAAGGCATTTGTTCCAGAATCTAGTATGGCACTCATAAATAGGAACAAACGTGTTGTATGGAATTAAATAATTTCGGGTGGGCTCTGAGTCGGAAGTCTAAGGCTGCAGGATATTACCATGTGAGCGTCAATTTGGATGAATGAATGCAAATCTATTTGCACTTGACAGAGCAAAAAAAGCAAGTGCATGGAAAACAAAAGAAAAAAACTATTCCAAATAAATGACTAATCCAAATAATAGTGCCATCGTGCCATACTGGACTTTCCTTTCTGAAAAAAAAAAAAAAAATATCTGTAACCACGTAGCCTACTAGTTATAATGAGTTATGTTTTCGTCAATTGGGTATAGCGTGATGGTTCGCCATTAACTGCAATTTGGGGCTTGAAATATTGGTCTGAATTTCGGCCAGAGTTTTTGGCATACCCAACAACAATATTTAATAAATAATTAACCTCTTAATGGCTCGAATAACTAACTCGTTTCTTCCTCGCTGGTCATCAGTTCAAAGGATCGAGCAACAGGACGATCAAATTATAAAGAGGAATACATAAAAGTAATAAGATTTTCTTAGGGCTTTTTTACCTTTATAAGCCGTAAAAAGAGCACGATATATCAGAACAAGAACCAACCAAAATTTGATGCGAAAAAAAAAAGAAAATTCTAAATGATATTCAAGTATTATGTTTAGGTTATTGACGTCACTGAGAAGATTGGCTTACTTGATTTACTGAGATGGTTGATAAATATTACGGGCATATAATTAAGGTAATGAGTAATTGAAAAGGTTCATGATGTATAATGCTGTTAATACAAACGACACGTAATTACCTAACGCGGTGATTACCAAAATTAAAAATTCTGAACCAGAAAATTTTCCTTCTCATGAGCAGCCAAGACGAAATACACGGCGCCATAAATTATGCAGATGACGCAACCCTTTCCAAGAACATTACGAGAAGATATTATTTTTTTTTCGTATCGCTTGAGACATCGTTGAGGTTTTAAAAAAAACGGACCAAGAAACCTTCCATTGCGGTCTGCGCAGATTCTGCTGTGACTTGACTTAAATACCATCCGGCCTCAATGGCCGTCTCGGGGCCTCTGTCCTCGACAAGCATAAATGTACTGCCTCTACTGCTCTCTGTACTGAGCAGGGTTAACACATGCCGCACGATACTGTGGCTGTCTCTTTGTCACTCATGTCCTACCAAGAACAAATAATCAGTAAGAACTTCTGTCTTTAGTCGCATGCAGCGACTATGAAAATCCCGACAAATCTGAGAGGACCTGGAGGTATTACTCTAGCTTTGAGCTGATGCTGATACCCGTTTACTCCTCTTCCCTCTTCACCGTTGCCTACCGCACAAGAAATGTCGAAAGAGGCGAGCAGGAGGCGTACTCCGCGCGCTGATCCGCTCTGGAGCGCGTCCATAGAACCAATCAGCGTTGACTTCTAGATTTCCTCTTTAGCAACTTACCGGCGATCTAGCTATTTGTAGAGGTAACGAAACGTGATGTGGCCCGAAGCCGCTCGTTTGCATCGGGAGTCGGTCGTATTTTACTCGACTCAGCATGTTTGTATGACCGAGATAGGGAGACAGCAGTTCTGTCTCGTTATTTGTTCTTGGTCCTACGTATGCATAAAATTCAGTCTGTTTCAGAAACTGTCAGGAAATGTCCAGAAATGTCATTTTTCCAGCAGTGATTCTGATCAAAAGTGGTCATTTCACGTCTTTCGGGAAAATAAAATTTAGATGTGTCATTTATGCTGTAGTGAATCCTACCAAAAGTGACCATTGCACATTTTTCCATAAATAAAAAAAATCACTCTCTGTTTTGGGCCAAGTCAATCCTTAATTTTTTTTTGTTTTTGGGCTCCCAAAACGTAAGTGGAGGGATACCTATGACATCGCAAAAGTTGTCTGTCTGTCCGTCCGTCCGTCCGTATGTCTGTCCGTCTGTGAGCGCGGTAACTCTCGAAGGGAGTGAGATATTTTGATGAAACTTGGTGCGAGGATCCTTTGGGTCAAGGGAAACGTCAAGTTCGTAAATGGGCTCTGTAGCCCGACATTTAGGGGTGGGGGTTCAAATTAAGGGACAAACAAAACATTTTTAAACAGCTTAAGATATAGTCTATTAAGGGGTAAGAAGACATGAAGAAAACGAACATGAAAACCATTTTCTCGCCGGACAAGTAGTTCGCCCAGAATCCGGCCAAAACCGGAAAGTTTGTTAAAAGTAAAAGTTGTATTTGAAGTTGATTAGATGTTTGATTTAGAGGTAAGAAGACATGCTGAACACTCATGTGAAAATCATTTTTTTACCCGGACAAGTAGTTCGCCCGGAATTCGGCCGAAACCGGAAAATTTGTTAAAAGCAAAAGTTGTATTTGTAGGATTAGATGTCTGATTTAGGGGTAAGAAGAGATGCTGAACCCGTATTTGACAATCGTTTTTTAGCAGGACATACAGTTCTTCCGGAATCCGGCTGAAACCGGAAAATTTGTTATAAGTTAAATTTTTATTTGAAGTTGATTAGATGTTGGACATAAGGGTAAGGAGATACGCTAAGTTCGTTTTTGAGCTTAATTTTTCGCCGAACAAGTAGCTCCGGAATTTTGCCGAAACCAGGGGTAAATATAGGGGTAAACACAAAAACACACATGCTGAATCCATATCTGAAATCGGTTTACTCAAATGATTAGCTATTTGTCCTTAATCTGTTTTCCAAATTTTTAAGAGTGAAAAATGTTCAAGGAGTCTGGTGAAGACTGGATCAGGCGAAGACAAAACCTAATTGAATTTTCAGGATCCCATCGAAACCTATGGTCTTGTTTTTTTATGTGACAACCCTGGTCCTCAGCCAGAATGATCACGTAGACGAAAATCATGTTGTCTAAGAGCGTCGAAGGGGTAGGGGTGACTGTCGAAAGGGTAAAGGTGGGTAGCACCGCTCGCATTTTGACGATGATTTTGTAGAAAGATTGGTCGCATGACAACAGAACGATAGTTTTAACGAAAAACCAACTGCTAAACGGTGCTGATTGCTGCGACTCAAGAGGCTTAAGGGAGTTTCCCGTCTTTCCACTGCTAGCTACTAGACACTCCACGTCTTGGGTAATCCTGTGTATTCCCAAGTTTCCAATTTTCTCAGGATTCCGTCCCTAACGATCAGAGTTCACAAACTAACCAATCTGATTTACTTTATAGTGGTATAAGTCAGGTTAGCAGCATTTGGCATAGGGTAACGAGTGTTAGGCATAAGCTATCAGAAATTCAGTGATCTTCCCTCCCCCTCTCAAGCTAGTTCGAGCAGTTCTCCTACGGAATCTCCCCGCACCAAGTTCCATTCAAATATCTAGATTGGCTGTAGCTAGGGCTAGGACGGACAAAGTTGCGAAGTTGTAGGTGACGACTGACAATTCACAAACAGCAGTTATGGCTTGCACATCTGTCATTTGCTAACTTACCAGCTGGAACTCCCAACTGGGACTCAGGGGAACTCCCGTGCGCATGCTCCTAATTTTGGGTACCGATTTCAAAATGACTAATTACGTGGCTCATTTGAAAAGTAACCAACTGTTAGCGTGATAAGCTGGTTTCTGGGTTTTCAGTTTGAGCAAACGCATGAATAATTACTGCAAAATAAATAAAAATATAGCTCTGCCTGGATACCCGCCAAACATATCGACAAGGTTTGTTCAGTAAACGCTGTTTATGATTTACTGTAAGAGTCATCGTTGCCACTTGACTCAAATAAAATGCACTACCCAAGTAGCAAAGAAGTACTACGAGGGGAGAAAAAGTACTACACAAAAAAAATTCCGCTTCGAGCAACACGCGCGTTGCCGTCCACTTTCGCTACTGCAAACCATTTTAGCATGACCGGCCTACAGATATGGCCTGAATCGAACCTTCGTCAAAAATAGGGATTTCACTCAGAACCAGATTAAAATCAAAGTAATCAGATCAAATGGGCAAAGTACAAATAGGCCTACATTGACAGAAAGGATATTTTTTTTCGAGTAGTACTACCCTTAAAATGGACTGCATAAGCTGTGCATAAGTACTACTTATGTCAAATATGCTACCAACTCACTATTCTGAAAAGGGTACTAAAAAGAGTACAATTGCACTACCGGTGGCAACACTGGGTAAGACACCAGCCTCGAATGTCCACCGGCTAGAAACCAATTCGAAGGTATTTGCTTCAGGCCGCCTTTTGCTTTTGCCATGGCTCCTGCTGCCACCTAAGAGTCTTTTTCCGTACAGCCCCTTCGTAACAGACTTACCGATGGTGGCGCTTGCGTTCGCGTAGCAACGCTTCCTTTCCTAGGTGTTCTATCCGACTGCCATCTGCTGCATTGCTATCGAAATTCAAACTCCGTTTTCAACGATAGATAACGCATGCAGAGTGAAACAAATTCAAATGAGATTTGAACTAAAGATTGCTCGTAATATACGGCAGCGTGCGCATAGAGGCTGTGTGGTCAAGTCAATGGACCGCGTTGTGTGTCTTCCGAGGTTCCCTGTTAAAAATTAAAATCGGCGTAATAAGAGGTTGCAGACGTACGCATTTAACTATGGAAAGGAAATTCGCTGCTCATACGATCCAATGACGAATTGCCGCCACGTGCGCTAGGGAAACAATAACAATAACAATTACACGTGAGATCTTGGTATTATCTGAAGTGGAACAAGCGGTTCTTACCGAGTCGCGCGTTAGCCCCAGCAGCCAGCACTGAAGTCGGAAGCCGGAATTGACAAACCCTGATGAAGTTGACAGAACAGAGCTGGGTAGAGCACCAAGAGAGGCAGGAGCAATTTAATCAGTTTTAAACATGGCTAGGCCTACGAGGAACTGAAAATAGCCAACCAAACCTGGATATACGTACACAAAGAA
The DNA here is from genome assembly GCA_023053555.1 of Branchinecta lindahli. Taxonomy (NCBI): domain Eukaryota; kingdom Metazoa; phylum Arthropoda; class Branchiopoda; order Anostraca; family Branchinectidae; genus Branchinecta; species Branchinecta lindahli. Next base: position 7,778,123 of record JAKZAO010000001.1, read on the forward strand.
GTGACGTGGCATTGTTTACTTTATGCTAGCGCATCTGGCGGCCGAACAAGAACTAATCTGGAAGGAATTTTATGAAGGGCTTATAACAGGGTGAAGAGACTGAGAAGATCTGGCACGACATATATGTCCATGCTGGGTGTCAAGGAAGTTTGTCGACAGACCATATTTGAGGGCATGGACGCTTTTAATTGACTTTGTGTTTTTTTTTTGGGGGGGGGGCTGTGAGGGGAATACACAGATCGATTTTCAGAACGATTTTACATGGGCTGGACACGAAGAGACTTTCTAGGCAGATTTCTTTACTGAAGTGCGTCCTACATCTATTGTGAGCCAAGTCTAGGAAGTGCTCGCAACTGCTAAAAGCCAGGTTTTACATTCCAAACCTTTAGATAGGTGGTGTTCCCGCACTGTCAAGCCACCCCTCGGATTTTCACGAAAATGATGATGCTAATTCGGCTATTCCTCGACATTTCCTAAGTGTCCTCTTCAAAGTTCAAATATCTTTTGCTTCTTAATTACAACTTACTTCTAATCACTCTCCGAGGCCCTTTTCTTCCTACATTTGCATATTCATGTCTCTCGGATGTGTAGCCTCTATGGCACCTTCCAAACATCCGTCAACACCCCGGACTTCCAGCCGTTTATCGCCTGGCTGCACCTTCTCTGGGTGGTTCCCAGAATCACCACGATCTTTTTGCCCACTCTCAACAATGCCCACGCTCAGAATGCCCACGATCAAAATGCCCACGGTTCAAAATGCCCACGATCAAAATGCACACGATTAAAATGCCCACGACTCAGGTCGAACACCTGAAATCGAAATCGTCCGAAATGCCGTGCTCCTAATGCCGACAGTTCAAAATAGTTACAGGAGAGGCTAATATCGTCTTGGTTCAAAATGCCGACGGCTGAAACTGTCCACAGGGGAGGCCAAAATCATCCTGGGACAACGGACTACGAGATTATAAGGGATATGATTAACCACGGAAAAGGTTTTGAAAGGAATTGTTTTATTGTTCCTTGGTCAGTTCAGAACTCTTTGCGTGAAAGTACAGAAGCAATGTCGTATAAAATTGTGCCAGCACAGAAAGCAAAACCAGGCGATCCAAATCCTCCACTTAACTTGCATCATGAAGGTAAGGAGTTATTCCTTAATTAAAAATATCAGTTTTAAGATCGCTTTTTGAGACTCAGTTAGTATGTGCAGAATTTGGCAGAGTAGATATCTTAAAAATTTCAAAATCGGAATTCATGTTGCATTTTGGGACCCGGAAACGTTGCTGAGAGGATGTATATGCCCGTGTGCCTATTAGAAAGATAACATTCAGATACGTTTACATATTTTGATCAGGCTATGTATAAGGCTTTTCGTCAGAGTACAGGTGCAGTTTGCGGCAGTTTGCGAGTTTGCGGGGTTCCTCACCAGTCAGATGTTCCTCAAGAAAGCACAGCGCTTTTGCGGCATCCAACCACGAGGCAATATACATTTTTCTTGTAACTATTTTACCAGTATTATATTATAATTGAGATTATACTGTCTGTCTCAACGTATGATCATCGTCATTCTGATACTCGGTCTACTCCTCCCGTTGCTCGCTCACCCCTAACTCAAGTTTACTTCGGCCTGAACATGTCAAATAATCCAATTGTGGGCATTCTGAACCGTGGGCATTTTGAGTCGTGGGCATTTTGATTCGTGGGCATTATTTTGAGCCGTGGGCGTTTTGAGACGTGGGCATTTTGAGTTGTTGGCATTTTAAGTGGGCATTTTGAGTCGTGGGCATTATGATCGTGGGCATTTTGAGTGTTAGCCGTTGAAAAAAACACCTGGTCCAGAAAACTCCTTCAACTGGAGCTCGAAATGTGCACGTTTTATGCGGCTGACACAAAAGTTGGCTTGAAATGGTACATTTGCAGTAATCGCAAGTTTGGTTCTTAACCAGGATAGATGTTTTGTAAAATGAATAGTCTATCCATCTTTTCAGCACCGCCCTGCTCCAGAAAACTCCATCAACTGGTCTCGAAATTTGTCTGAGGAATCGATTAGCTCTCGCCGTGATTAATTAGTTTGAGCCAAGATGATCAAGGGCGCTCTTATCTGCTGGTAATTTCCTGACCTGACTCCCGGGCGCTTTTCGTTTCTCCGCAGCGGGCTCCCGCACGACTTGGCGCGCCCCCGTTTCCGCTTCCGTTTGTGAACTTGATGGAAACACTCGTAAATAGAGCGACAAGTGGAACGGCGGGAAACCAAGTTGAAGTAAATAAAACCTCGCTAGCCCCACTGAGGTTCTATTGGGTTACAGAGGATGGGGAGTTGAGATTTCTTCCGTTGGTCGTCTACTCCTTTAAAGTTTCACCGAATGGGGATGAAAAACAAGATTTAATGAAGAACCTTTATTAACTTAAACAGGCTTGAACTTTCTGCATAAGAACCACGTCTTTGACGAGGGGATACCCAAACTCCGACACCTGCTGTACACCCTATCTCGGCACCGGCCGGCACCGACCGATATTAGCGGTGCCGGCACCGGTGCCCTCCATAAGTTAAATGATTTCGCTTCTAAACATGCTTATTTTAAGGTTCTAATGTCAGCTGATGTCAGTCTGATGTCAGTCGGTGACGGCACCGCGGCATCGGGCACGTGCTGTACGCTAAAATCGAGAGTGGGCAACCCTCGGTCCTTGATTAAATTCAAATTGCTCGATCTGGCTGTGGATTTAGTATTGCCGGGAGTGATCGACTAAAAGAAGGCACGGCGTGGTAGAGGAGGCACGGGTCACGACTACTAAAAAGAGACATAGGTACTAAAAAAAAGGCGCGGTATAATAAAAGAACGCATGCTGCTATGGTTGTACATACTATTCCTCGGTTCTTTGCGCCTCAAGGGTTTGTTGAAAAATGCAGGAATTCTATTCTTATAGTATCAGGCAAGGGCCAGGGTCTGTGTGCCTCAGAGGTTCTCGAAACGAAAAAAAAAGAAAAAACAAAATGTAGAATTTTGTCAGATTTTTTTTTCAAAGGGCTTGCGAAGATGCACATTTTAAGTGTGCTAGATTTTCTTTTTGCGAGCAGCACCCTTGTGGCACAAATCGACAACTCCAGAGAATATGGCTCTAGTATATTTTCGCGCGGCACACGGTGCGAACCTCTTCTGTCTTATTTTTGATTGGTGCCTTCTTGTGCAAATCACAAAGACCTCCGTCTTTGGTCCTGTGCAGCGACTATGTATACCCTGATAAAACTGAGCGGAGCTAGATGTACTTGCCATGAAGTATGGGTTGATACCCGTCTACTTCCCTATTCGTCGCTTCCATACCAGAAGAAAAACTCTAGAATGCCTGCAGGGTGGAGAACTCGGTCTCCAGCGAGTCAGACGTGACGTCACAATGATAAGCAACCATTAATCAGCTGTAAAGGACGACTCAGATAGCGTTCGTATTCTTCTGCGGGGTTCTACTGCGTCATAGCGGTTTGTAGAGGTAACAAATTATGATGCTCTGTGTACCTCCTCCTTCGCTCGTTTGCATCGGATAGCGTATCAGAATATATGAATATGAATATATTGCACACAAAAAAAACCGAGGGTCATGGCAACAAAAAATGAAAAAAAAACAAATCCCTAAATAAAAGAAACTCTCTATGAGACCTTACATCCTTAACAATCCAAAAAAAAAGAGAAAAAATACACGAAAATTCCCTGTGAGACATTGGAACTCGGAGGAATTTACCCAAATACGAATATCTCTCTTATTTGTACTTCCCATCTTATCCACTAATCAATCCTCCCTCATAATTCCCTGCCCAAAAATTGCTTCCCTTAAACCTTCCAGCCAATGACATTCCCACATAAAATGGAACACATCGTCATTTATCTTACCAAACATCGGGCAGAAGTAAGGACCATTCTTTACAAGGTTTTTACCAATACATTTTCTTTTCTCCCCTAAAGCTACCCCCCCCTCAAACTAACTAACTCCGCATGGTCGTATTATAGAGATAGGGAGACCGAGGCTCTTGTGATTATTTGTTCTTGGTAAATATGCCTTCTTTAGTATGACGTTCTTTTGTTAGTATCCGCGCCTCTTTTTAGTACTCGCGCCTTCAGCACCATGCCGTGTTTAGTTGTCGGACGACTAAAAGAAGCACGGGACAAAGTTTCTGTATCAAAATTTCGCGGAGACTACTGTTTTATCGGGATTTTTGGCCTCACTTCGTCACAACTTTGGCATTAACTACTGTGGCCAAAATACAGTTCAGAGAACTCTAGTTAGATAAAATACCGTTGGTTCAAAGTTGTTCACTTGTTTTGAAGCTCGCTGCAGAGGTATTGATATTTTTGCTCGGAACATCTTTTTAAATTCTTTCGACATAAGAACTGCTTTGCTGGAATCGAACTTCTGCTTCAGTTATTGTTTCCTGCTATAATTTGAGGTTCCTGTAAACTCTTGACAGCATTATCTGGATTCGCTAAACGTTTGTCTCGGAATACCGTATTGCTTGTAATCATGACCGCTGGGTAGCCTACAAATTTCTACCCCACCAGTTCAGCTCATCAAGTCACTCTCCATTTATTGTAGATCAGTCACCATTGACACCTCATATTTTACTAAACGTATGTTCTTTTAGGTTGTTCTTTCCCAACACTCTTAAAATTTTCGTTCAATGATTGCCAATATTCTTTCCAAATTGGTGCTGATAAACTCCCCCCTCCCCGTTCCGTCGTTGCCTTCGGCGACTGATTGACTCCGAAAGTGAAGGGAACAAATTTGATTTTTCCCCATACGCTTCATGAATTATTAGAAGTGTGAAAAGGTGCGACGTTCCCGGTTTCATTCATGAGTTTCTTTGGAAAAAATCAAAAGAAGGAAAATTGGGAGGTGAGAGATTTTATGCTTTTGTGTGAAACAAATAAGGGTGGATTGAGTGGAAGGAAATCTACTAGTGTCTGTAGAAAGGGTTTTGTCTTCTCGCACGTCAGTCCTGGACGATTATTGTGACCGTAAAAACAGGTCCTCACTTCGTCTCAAGTGCCGTTCAGCGATCGCTTGTCCGTCGGTCGGTTCAGTGATCGCGAATAGGATATTTCCAGATGGCTTACCGGCAAAACTTCCCCATGGCAAAACGTCTCCAGCGAAACGTCCACATGGCAAAACGTCCCCATAACAAATCGTTCCCATGGCGAAACGTCCCCATGGCAAAACGTCCCCATGTGACCGTAAAAACAGGTACTCACTTTGGCTCAAGTGCCATCGAGCGATCGCTTGTCCGTCGGTCGGTTCGGTGATCGCGAATAGGATATTTCCAGATGGCTTACCGACAAAACTTCCCCATGGCAAAACGTCTCCAGCGAAACGTCCACATGGCAAAACGTCCCCATAACAAATCGTGCCCATGGTGAAACGTCCCCATGGCAAAACGTCCCAATGTGACCGTAAAAACAGGTACTCACTTTGGCTCAAGTGCCATCGAGCGATCGCTTGTCCGTCGGTCGGTTCGGTGATCGCGAATAGGATATTTCCAGATGGCTTACCAACGAAACTTCCCCGTGGCAAAACGTCGCCAGCGAAACGTCACCGGGGTGTCCCCACGACAAAACGTCTCCATGTCAAAACGTCCCCGGGATTTTTTTTTAAATTCGCCTTGGTTTTCAGGCGCCTGGCCGAGGTAAAACAACTTCAGAGTTTACATTACAGATCTTTATAGGCAGGAAAGAGCGGACGTGGGACCAGTTGCTTCAGATATGCACCGTTTCCCTTCAAAGTATATAGTGTAATAAGACTTGCCCTGGTCATAACTGACCAGCAGTAGGCTAGTTCTGGGCATTTAACCGGTATTTTTTTTTTTTTACCAATAAGCTCCTAGGAGGAAACAAGCGGAAGCTTGATCTGGGTCAATAAAGTCAAACAAGGAAAATGCGAAAAATCAGTGCCGTTGAGTGCCGTTATGGTGGATAAAAATGGCATGGGCAGTTCAAGATCTTGTTTAGTGAACCTCGTATTGCTCGGGATAATATGGTGTATACCTAGGCGATTTTGATCTGTTATTCCCAAGCTCTGGTCGTAAATTAATCCGCCTTGAAAGAATGTCGGTTTAATGGTACATCATGACCCCCCCCCCAAAAAAAAAATTATGATCGTGTTTTGGTTATTCGTTCATTTTAGTCGGGGACGTTTCGCCATGGGGACGTTTTACATGGGGACGTTTCGCCACGGGGACGTTTTACATGGGGACGTATAGCCACGGGAAAGTTTTGTCACGGGGCCGTTTCGCCACGGGGACGTTTTGTCATGGGGACGTTTCGCCAGGCGACATTTCGTTTGGGGACGTTTCGCCGACAACCTTTCCAGATTGGCTAGGATGATGAAACATAGAAATAGAACGGACCTGACCAGACTGACTTGAAAACTGTCACTTCCTAGATCCGACTATTCTATGGGGAGTGGAGGGAGGGGGAATCTGGAATCTTGAGGCATGTATAACTTTCGGACAAGTGGTCAGGTCTGAATGAGAACTGATATGTGGTGTACATAGATCAGGCTTCGCGCTGACCTTTTTCGCTATCTGTCTATATTTATCTATCTATCGAACAAGTCTCAGCAACGTACCAGCACGTTAGAACGTCGTCATAACAAAGCTCAGCACCGTGCAGTACGTTATCACCCTGGAGCTAAATCACCTTTCACCATTCCCTTTTCTGAACTGACTATTTCGCTTGTTGAATTACTGCCATAACCACCTCTCCTCCTGCCCAATAAAAACTTATCAAAAATTATATTTCCCAAGGCTGCGCAAAAATTCATTCCATTTCTTGTTTTCATTTCTCGAGAGACCAGTTAGAAGTCCAAACTCTGGGCGGCGCGGAATAGTTCTCGGGCGGTAGGTTTAAGATGAAGAGCGGACTCCAAGTTGCCCAGATTTGCTGACGGCCCCCTTGGTGCCCCTTCTAGAGCAAGTTCGAAAAATTGGTTGCCTGTTCTTCTTTTAATCGGGATGTAACAGAGCCCTCGGGGAGATGTGAGAATGGGGCGAAAGTTCCGATTAATTTGATAATAAAGTTGCACAGGGGCAGGGATTTATGGCATTCTTCTTCTTTTTACAAAGGGGAAGGGGCTCGGGTCTCTTGAGATTGAAACTGCTTATATCCTGGTTAATACAGTCCATTCCAGAACTCGGATGCTTCCGGTGGACTATACATGGAACCTATTGACCTCTGAAGCCCTATTCCTTCGTGTTGAACTATTTGACTATGTAAAAGCGTGACTGCATTACGTGGTCCTGACGAGAGGACAAACATTCTTTTTTTAAATATTATTTTGAATAATACGTATTGATTGATTGATTGATTGATATTAGTTTCAGTCATGGTAGAATATGTGGTTTTGGCATAGCCTACAGTAGAGGTATACTTCTTTGAACATTCTCGGAATTTTAGATCAAATTTTAGACACCCCATTTTTAGACTTAACATCACTAAGTGACAGGTGTATCATCCGTCTTGTTACATAACACGATAACAAATTATTTTCTTCTTCTTCTTCATTCTTGCTTCTTTTTCAATGTTTTTTTTCTTCTGCTGGAATACTTAGGGCTGCCATGAAAGTAATGCGAAACTGTTACAATTCGCTTTCTCAGATGACTAGCCATTGGCATTAATCTGTTTCTAAATTTTAACAGTAAAAATGTTAAACGAGTCTGGTGAAGACCGGGTTCTACAAGACGCAATAGTCTGGATCGAATATTAAATTTTTTAGATCCCATCGAAACCTTTGGTCTTGTCACGTAATACATTAGAAAACCGTTAGTAGTGAATTACCGCTGAGCACAAGGTTTAGGATCCCAAAACGTAAGTGGAGGGATACAAATGACTTCGTAAAAGTTGTCACTCTGTCAGCGCAATAACTCTCGAAGGGAGTTAGGTATTTTGATGAAACTTGGTTTGAGGATTCTTTGGGTCAAGGGACAGGTCGAGTTCGTAGATGGGCTCTGTAGCCCTACATTTAGGGGTGGGGGTTGAAATTCAGGGGCGAACAAAATATTTCGAAACAGCTAATGAAATAGTCGATTTGGAGGTAAGAAGACATGCTGATCACGTATATGCAAATCCTTTTCTCGCCGAACAAGTAGCTCGCCGGGAATCCGGCCAAAGCCGGAAAATTTATTTAAAGTACGGTAAAAGCTTTATTTGAAGTTGATTAGATGTTCGGTTAAGGGTTAGGAAGACATGCTGAATCTGTATATGAAAATCACTTTTCTCACCGGACGAATAGTTCGCCCGGAATCCGGTCAAAACCGGAAATTTGTTAAAAGTCAAAGTTTTATCTGAAGTTGGATTAGATGTTCGATTAAGGGGTAAGAAGACATGCTGAATCCGTATAAGGCAATCATTTTTTTACCCGGATGTACAGTTCACCAGGAATCCGGCTGAAACCGGAAAATTTGCCAAAACAAAGTTTTATCTGAAGTTGATTAGAGGTTCGGTTTAGGGGTAAGGAGATATGCTGAATTCGTTTTTGAGGTTTAGTTTCTTGTCGGACAAGTAGTTCGGCCGGAATCCGGCCGAAACCCGAAACGTGGCAAAAATAGGACAGGAAGTTCTGATTTTTTAATCTGTTTCTAAATTTAATAGTAAAAATGCTCAAAGAGTCTAGCGAAGACAGGATATCAACAAGACCCAATTTTCTGAAGTTCAAATATTCAGTTTTTAGGATCCCATCAAAACCTTTGTTCTTGTTTTGTTATGACCGAAAATCAATTATCTATGGCCGGCTTCGGTTTGAAAATAATTTTTTTATTGATCTTTCCCCTAGACTCACCAAAAACAAAAAGGTTCAACAATAGCTTTTTATTAGCGTTTGTCTAGGTCTGAACAAATGATACGGTCAAGTCCGTTGTTTGGTATATTTTTTCTTATTTTTAACTTTAAGCTTGGATGACAAGCATTGCCGTCTTTTACTTTTGGTTGACTCTAGACCATCCATGGATTTGTGGCCCCTTTTCTTGAGTCAAGACCGTAAAAACGCCAGCACAGCATGTTAGCACACGAAATTCTTAAACGAGCCACCCTATGGTCACATCTGAGCAAAATTCGGTAACGTAAACGACGAGGATGCAACGTAGCTGGTCACACCTGGATCGTAAGAAACAAGGTAATACGTCTACACTGTAAAAAGTTTCTCCGAATAAGGATGCAGTATTTGCTACTGGGATTAATCTTATCTCTACTGGGATAAGATTAATCCGAATTAGGGGTAATCTTATCTCAGTAAAGACAAGATTAATCCCAGTAGCAAATACTGCAAGATTTTTTTTTACAGTGTAGCAACCGTAGCCTTATTTCTCAGCAATTTACACCAGCCGCTTGGCCTCTTTATTTCCCCTGGCTCCCCAGCACCGGGCTAAGAGTAAAAGACCGCACTGATGACAAGCCCACTTGAGTTTGTTTTTATTAACTTTCATAATGGCCCGACGAGAAACTTCCATGGTCGACAGTTCACTCTGTGGCAGGCTTTATGACATTTGCGACCCCGGTACATCTATCGGCGGCCCTTTTGAGGAATCAGCACCTTAGCGGTAAAACAACTCTTTCTAAGACCACTTTACTGTCGTTACCAGGTTGTTACTGGCAAGAGCCCCAATTGGGAACTTAAAGGAACAGAAAACTTGACTCAAACTTGGCTCAGGGAGCTAGCTGACATATCAAGAATGTACCCTGAGTCGATATTGAGAGTTAGAAAAATTCTTGTTACGACCATTGCAGTTTCCGGGCAGGTTCCGAGAGTTCGACTTTTGAATTAGTAGAACAAAAAAAAAAGCAAAAGGTTTTTGTGCCGGGAGTAGGACTCGAACCCACGATCTTTGCCCCAAAAACAAAGTAATACAATGTATGTCATTTATGTTGATAACACGGACAATCGCGAACTTTTACAGTGCATGAGTGCGTAACTGCAGTGCATAAGGGGCAAGGCCCTGCCAGCTAGCTCTGGGAACAATAAGGAGGGGTTTCGAGATAACAAAGATGGGGGGTCCTGTCGACAATAAGTCCCCTGTACATTTATCTAAGCCCCCAGGCCGGTTTGATGGCCGAAAGTTGCCTAGTCAAGTTTACTGTGCCTTTAAGAGAACCGTGGTGGAGCACAGTATCTTGAAACTGATTAACCTACAACGCCGTAGTCCTTTTGGCTACCCTCCACACATGGTCCTGCTTATGTGAAAATGGGGAGAGCCCTTAGCAGCTAGGATCTAGTCGACAGTCCCTAGCAGAAGCTTATTGACAGACAATGAGTTGTGATGTATAAAGGATCGTTCGCAAAAAACATCACTCAGTCATTCGTCTTTAATTTGAAGATGCTTTAAGCGGCATGATTCGTGATACAACTCTAGATCATATTACTTATGGTTCTAGCAGATCTGGTTTGGTTAGTCCTGCCCTAAAGTTGTCCATCGTAGTCAAATGGAGTCGTCTCTTAGGTGGCGCAAGAAAACAGTTTTATTTACAATATAAAAATCCAACTACCGACATTCCTCATACTATATACGATCATTATTCCGATACGAAAATGAATCTTTGGCAATTTATCTAGGATACACAAGAACACTGTTTTTCAGCCTGAATAAATGAAGATTAGACAAACGAAAAAAAAGGTTGGCAAGGAAGTTATACATAATCTAAAGCTTTAATTGTTCCACAGATCGAATGGTGGCGTGGCTATTGACACTGTTCTGTATTGGATAGCGTCCCGAAGTGTGACTTCGCACGTCAACGCCAATTTTCATTCTTCTACTTCTTCTGGCGTGGGGTGATCGAAGAAGAAACATGCTAGATGACAGGTACGGTAGGTCTTTATTACGTAGTTTCGGCTTCAAGCTTCCGCCTACGGTTTTAATAAGGTCTCCAAACTGCTTTATGATTTAAAGCACTCCCCACTAGCCCTGAGCTGGCTTTGCTCTCCTCGCCCCTCGGGCTAGCACTTTCACACTGATGAGATTTAGGCCTAACATGTTGGAAGGCTGATTTAGTCTCTGTGTCCGAGTCTGATCCGGACTGGGCCCTCCCGGGCGAACTCAGGGATTGGGAACGCACTCTAACTGTGAGCGCCGCAGTAGAGGAACCTTGCGGTGACTCGGGTAGTGAGTGTTCCGAGCTTGGTCGGGAGTCATTTTTATCACTGGGGGATTTCGCACTAGATGGTGCGCTGTTCAAAAGATTGTGAAGAGCGGAACGGGGGTCGCTTGCTCCATTTGGGATCCCAGGCATACAAGGAAACATGGATCTCGCTCGAAAGTATGGGTCTTGGTTGGCAGAATTCATGCTTTGTAAAAGAGACAGGAAGGGTAGTCCTGGTGGTCGATTGTAGGGTAGGAGTCCTTGACCGGGTAGCGTTGGTTGAAGCTGAGACATGTGCTGGGCGACGGAACCGCTGAAGAGGATGTCCCCACGAAGATTCTCGGATATCGAAGGGAGGTTAGCAGCTGCTGCAAAAGAAAGGGCATTTTCAATTTGTGTCCAAACATTTTACCAACAAGTTACCATGAAAAACCAACAACTAAAAACAGAGAAGTCTAAGTGGCGGACTATGGTCAATTGGCTTGTATTTTGTTGCGGATAAACGTTGTTTGTGAACGTCATGGCTTTGGGCACTGCCGCGTTCTGCGAATTCGGAGTCGTCTGAACGGAAAGATGTTAAAAGACGGACTCAAAATACGATGTTCCTTCTTAAAACCCACTCTACCGTCTATTTCGCAATACTTGTAATCTTTTCGTCCAGCAAAATTGTCATAATTTATTTTTTATAGAACTACAAATGCTTTCAGTTTCTAATTGCAAAATATCTAACCCCTTTGATTGGTGCCTGTAACTTTTTTCGCTTGGTTCCGAGACGGCAAGATTCAGAAATTCCTTCCGTGAGCATAAACAAAACATAAATATAAAAAAAAACATAAGCAAAATATTTGTGTATATATTCTGTCATCATCAAGACGAGACAATGAGTAGACACACCGAACCAGTATAAATAAGTCTAGCTGGTTGACGTGGATGATCTGCACTTCGCATAATAATGCGAAAATGCTTCTCCGTCAACGGAAAAAGATTTACCTGATTTCATGCGGTTTTTTACAACACTTTATCAGGCAAAGCCAGATGACGAGAAATTCCTTTTGTGATGAACCACAAGCAAAATGTCAGTAAACAGGCTGTGAGGCGTGAGCGGACAAAACGAACCAATATAATTAAAATTAATTGGTCTTCCGGAAACAATGGACCTACTCCTCCTTTCGAAGTCCGTCAGTTATGCTATTTCATTTCGAACTTGCCCCCAAGTTGCAAATTTCTCAATTTGCTTTAAATCAAGGAATTCCCTTGTATGTTTGCCCCTCCAGCCCTCCGTTGTACGTGTTAATTTTGTACTATAATCCAGGCTCGCCTTACGTAGGTAAACACAAGTAAACTTGTCCTACTGATTTTACGCCTGCAGGGGATCAACTGGGACGTTGGTCCTTGGGGCATTCTGTTTTGAAGCGGGAATTTGCAGGATTATTCGCAGACTATAATCTGATTTTGCCAAAACGGCCCTAAAAGCGGACCCTTGTCAGTGGGACTCTTCAAATAAATTGGATTTCGGGAATATCCTTGTTTCCTAAGCGCGAAGCTGCTCGAAATATAACGTATTAATGCCTCAACTGATGACTGAAAGGCAGTCTAAAGGTGTTTTTCCGCGATTTGACAAAGTGGCTGTGGCTCGAAAAAAGTGTTTCCGAGACCGTTCGTGTGGCCCACACGTCACGCCTGAAAGATTTTGTGGCTCAAAAGCTCTGGGGGTGATTTTTTATTCTGTGGCTCGAAATTTCAAATCGTTGGGGGGGGGGCATACCGTCATAGTATGAGTTTCGAAGAGGAAAAACTATAAATTTTACACTACATAGTTGTTTCTAGCCAACCTGGCGTGTGTTATCATTTGGCGACAGCTTGGTTCTTCCATGGTCCTAGCGACCCCTGGTTTGAGCTAGAGACTTGAATGTATAGGAGACATAAACACTACGTTTGCGATGATGCTTCCATAAGAACTGTCAATGGCAAAAATTCTGCTTCTGTGCAAATTTTTTGGCATAGACTTTATTTGTTGTTTCAATCATTATCTGGTTTTCAAGCCGAACGTCTACGTTTCTGAGGATTCCGGGGTCAGCTCTATCTTTGCCTCGGTAAGAAGAAAAGAGTTAGCAGTTGTGCCTGTGAATTAGTCCAACACGTTACTGTACTGGGCGAAGAAGACAAGGATTTTAAGGAAATTCCACGACTGATTCAAGGGTACCTCGTACTATGTGACGTTTGCATTTTTATATTATTTTAATAGGCTACTCATACGGCTTTGACAGATTTCAGCCAGAATACGGCCAAATTCATTTAACCGGTCTTCCTGACCAGTGAGCTTCACGGAAATAAAGAAAGGCGCATCCCAAAGTCGGAAAAACACACCAAGCGTGAAAATCAGTGTAGTGAAATACGGCAAACAAAGTCTGCCGTACCAATCAGAATATATCGTACCAATTTCAATATCCTGCAAGTTCTTATTATTATTGAGCAGTGATTATGCTCGTACAAGTGTGAACAATCCACTCTTGCTGCAGCTGTAGCCGACTTTAGGTTATCGGTACAATCGGGTTTGGTTATCGTACAAGTTACAAAAAAAAAAGAAACAGTGAAAACTACACAATGGTTCAGCTTGGTCCTTCAACAGCCAATGGTTCTAAGGATGGCTGGCATTTTTAGGTGGGACAAGAAAGTGTGTTTTGATTCTCTCTAGGTCCCATCAACTGGTGGTTCAAGGAGTAGGAAAGGTCGGAGGTTACAATTCGTTTTCTTACCTTTAGCTAGGGGACCTTCTGACGCCGCCGCTCTTCGTAGGTAGTCCAAGGGTAGTCCCATTTGCTGTCCCATTGCGCCGAGGTTCATGTTGAAGTTCATACTGAAGTAAGCAGGGTCCAGCCAGGGAGAGTGAAAGAAGGGGAAAGGGCCGAACGGAGGCTGATGCCCTGGAAGAAACACTAATAATTAATAATTTTTGCTAGACTTATTTCGTGATGGCATGGGGACGTATTTATTTGAAGACACCATTTGCTTTATGACTCCATTTCTTTGTTCTAATGATTATATCACCATGTAGATTATTTTATATACCGCAGTCTTGAAAAATGAAGTAGGCTAATTAATAAACACTAAGACACACGATGTCACTAAGACAACGTTAATAAGGCTTCCTTAGATTTCGGGATTCATGATTTCTCTCAGATATTCTCTTTCCATTTTAAGATTTCTTTCCATTCTTATTTGTTTCGTTAAAGCACAAGCCGCAGTAGATACGGTTTCAGTTCCAGTATCCTAACACACGTGAATTCTTTGAAACTGCCGATTTTTTAAGATATTACAAACCCTTCCAACCAATCTGCCACTTCGTCGAACGATAAGCATGGAAAAACTTTCATAACGATTATTTTCGACCAATGAGCTCCTTTGAAGCAATAACTGGGAGCCTGATACTCCTCAAAAAGAGCCAAACAGGGCAATGCAAAAACCAGCGTAGTTGGACTTGGACTTGGTTTAATAAAGGTTCTCTCATAGTACAAATGCGCTAAAAACGAGGCTTTTTACAACAATGAATAGTTGGTGGGTAAAAATAACATAGGGAGTCCGAAATCTTCGAAATGAGAAGGAATGCGGCGACTATAGGAACATGGGGGAGTGGAGCAAAAATGTTGGTAATAAGGGCCTTCCTTTCGAGTCACATCCGGATTTATTGTCAATCCTTCATTTGCAAAAACCAAGCACCGAAACGTAAACGCCGATTTCTTTTTCCGTTGCTATACCGATTGGAAAACGTATGCCTCTGAAGACAAATGTACGAAGAATCTGCAACAATGGCTGGAAGTCTATGTCTTCCGTGTCGGTACACTTTAAGCTTGATCCTCCCGCGGAATCTGCATTTTCCCGGCGCTCCACCCCGCAGGGACTTATCCCCCCCCCTCCCATGATGGAAAAAGCACATCCGCAAAAAGGGAGAAAGGGATTATGAATCCATTTTCTATCCCAAATCTGGGAACCCCAACAGACGCTTTTGGCTTCCCCATTCGTATATCAGTCCCTGTGTCAAAACGTCTTGACTTCTCCGGATATCAGTCCTGGGGCAAAGTAGGTCAATTGACGCGAACGAGTATCTCCTTCGACGAATATGCTGTCACTGTCACTGTCCATTAGACAGAGGGCTTGCAAAAAGCTTGTCACTTAGTTACACGGTTAGCCTATAGAATAGGCGGAGAGTAGGATGAATGCTAAATTAGAAATAATGGCGTTTTATACAGAAGAAGGAGAAAACAAAAGGGAAAATTATTTTGGGACTCGAGTTTTAGTGGGAACAACAAAATCTGGCAGTTTGTTTTACAATTGGTTTATTTACCATGATAGTACAGAACTGTACAAAACAGGGAGTATTTGGATAATGAAAGACAAAGCGAAAGAAAAACATGAATGGCATTGATAAAACATAAGTTTCAACTGCATGATCAAGAAACTGCCCTATAAAAAATATTGACTTCGTCACAACCAAGTCTTTGATAAAGCGTGACGTCAGGTTTTTATTCCCCCCCCCCCCAAAAAAAAAAGTATTTACACTTATGACCAATCGAGTTAATCTGTTAGTTTCTGTTTGTTCTGTTTCCGAAATATTATTAGTTAGTGTCGTGCCCTAGCCAAGCACACCTTTTTGTGCAGATTAGTCTGTATTACTTGTGTATTTTTTTAGAGGTTTCCAGCCTAACCTGTCGGTAAATCGGAAGAGCCACACGTCAGTACCTATACCTACTGATCTCGAAAACCCAGCGCTTCCGTTGACCCCAATCACTTTTGAAGCTGACAGCCACTCGCTCGGGTCGTTTCTAATCATCCCCATATTCCATTATTTACACTTGCACTATTTGATTGATGTAAGCCAAGTCCCAGGCTCCAACAGCCAGCGCCCCCCAACCGTGGGGCATCTGCTGTGTCAATCGATCGAGGGGTGAAATCGGGGGCCCACTGACACTAAATGAGCTGTGGTGACAGTAGGCCCAAGAACATTATTTGGAAATCGGGATCCAATATTCGTCGGTCGATGACAGAGTGCTTCCATGGTCGATGGGCTCAAGACATATGAGGGTGGGGTCAAGAGCCGATTTGGGATTCATTACGGAGGGGGTTAATCGATAGCATTATGTCGCGAATGCCAAATTGTAGGAGCAGGGCTTTTGATATATAGTGGACACATGTTGCAGTTTCTTTGGCGGCACATCGATGTTTGAATGTGTGAATTGGTTCTTGGTTATTTCTGGTCAGTGCTAAACGATTGTGTAATTCAAATTGTTTCGTTGTTATTGCTGTGCCGTTCAGGATTCCCCTTCCTTCCCCTCAAACAAAATACGTAGTGCAGTGCATACTTACTGAAATTTCTGCTTTCTTTCATTTTGTCTTCTTTTTTAATTTTAACTAGATCCTATTGAAGAATCAGAAATGCAAGACGATGCAAAATAAAATTTTGCTTTCCTGTTATCAACATAGACAACCCAGGTCCGTATCCAGAAATTTATTTCCGGGGGGGTTGCCCGCGGGCCGGACCAAAAAGTACAAAAGAAGACATAAATCAGAGGTGAAAGCCTATAAAAAACGATTATTTTTTAGTTTCGGGGGGGGGGGTGAACCCCCAGGGCCGTATCCCCCCCCCCCCGATACGGCCCTGGGTCAACCCAATCACAGGTTCGTTTTATTAGCTTGATCTTAACGAGGACCGTATCGCTAGATTAAATCTCAACTGACGCATCCATTTAGCGCATTTATATGTACAGAAACACAGTATATGCGAGAACCAGGAGGAAGTACAGAACAAGAGAGAAAAGAGAAGAAATCTGCTGGTATTTGGAGAACTGGAAAAGGTGAGCATCATACCGAGGAGAAATGACGCCTGCTAAACGCTTCAGTTATTGAATGCCGAAATGTTGTTGATGCAACGGTGATGGGTCAAAGAAAGATCTCACGAACAACTCCACTAAAAGGTAATAGAATAAATAGTTTTCTCGCTTACACGTCTAAACTTATGCTAGAAGCATTTCTCCACAACAAGGGTCGTTGCGAACCCAAAAGTTCTTCTGCAGAAACAGCTTTAAAGTTACGTCGTGGGACATTTGTCCTCGTTCCAAGAGCAATTTTGGTTCTTTCCCTTGGACAGCCATAACAATGGCCCCCTCATACATTCTGGGGAAACAATTGCCCCGCTTTCCCAGACCAGGCGCCATTTTTTTAGTTACAGTATCTGGTTGGCAGTTCTTGGGAAATGGTGACCTGGAGACAAGTAAAAAAGTTGCCAAACTATTAGAAGTATCAATCTTCATTATCCTCTCTCATGAAATTTTGCTGTTTCTCCAGGTTCGTGTTCATTTATGTCACGACACAGGTAGGTAGTTAGGTTATTTTTGTATATTATAAGTAAATAGTAATTAACAAAATAATCCATTTCGTCGCAATAAGAAAGTCAGCGCTACAAATATTGATGACCGAAAAGCAAATAAAGAAAACACACAACCGAAATCAGGACTGTTGACTCATATACAGGTTCCAGCCCACATTACCAAACAAAATAAAACCTAAGAACATACAACTGAGCTGCAGCAGTGTTGCCCTTACTTGATAGAAAGCACGGCTTGAAGCTTAGGAAATCTGAGGGTTAAAACGTGTATCCGAAAAGCGAGGGTGTTTTCTGCGTCAGAAGCCAGACCAGAAGTGAGTGATCCGCACAGTGAAGACCGACATGACAGCATTCTAACGCAGTTCCTTATATGTTCTGTTAGTGTTTTCTGACAGCTGAAAGATTAATGTTTTCTCGCTGTCAGTGAAACAAAAAATTATTTTCACCACCTTACCATGGTACAATTTGTTTTGCACTACCTTTAGAAATACAAAAAGAAACAAAAAATAGGGATCATGGTATACAAGTGTATGTTTAAGAATACAAAAGAAAATAAATAGGGAAAAAGTGATTATTTGTGATGTGATAACATCGTTTCTACCCCTTCACTGCTAGTATTTTGTTAACCTTAGCGATTCCCGCGGCAGAATTGAGATTTATGTCTGAGAAGTGCTGGAAATGTTATCAGACATGGTAGTCGTACAACATTCAGTTTTTTCACCCCGAAATGATCACTGGTTAAAACACATTTGATCTGAAAATCAGTTTAGTACTTCTACCCTGTTTTCGTTGCAGATATGTGAGTGTATCGATATCTTTATCTGTGTGAACTGCGATTCTACAGCAAAACCGTGACGTGGCACTTTGCATACTTCACTTCGAATGAGACAGAAAATCGAAGAGCAAGTGGAGCGAGGTCGTGGCTTCAGAGGCGAGTGACTTCGCCAGCGCCTTGGCCTCGGATTCCGCCGCATGCGGTTTGTTGGAATTTGAATTGATTGCGTTAAATGCACTGGAAAAATAAATGGATGCCAGAAAACGGCAGAGCGAGGTCCCTTTATAGTCACCAGGGGAAATGGCTGGTGAAATCGGGGAAATGATGTGCAGTAAACTTTCGGGACTAAACTGGAGGGGAATTTAGCTGATGTTTGGGGATCTTGGAGCCAGGCTTCTGCTGCCAAAGCAAGTCTTGGCCGGTTTATAGGATAGGCTATCGAAGTCTGTTAGAAAAGAGGGATACTTCTCGGAAAAGTAACGGAGAAAGGAAGCCGCAAAGTAATGAATGGCCTGGTGAAGTATCTAAAAAAAAGAACAAATATCGCAATAAAAGCGTGGTGCCATCTAGTCTAGACTTCTTTTAGAATCCAAGTTGACGTTCCGACATGCCGAGGTTTTGGACTTTCAAGGATGACCATTTTCGAAAAGGTCGTCAAACAAGATATTCAGGAATAAATATCAGTGGCAAAAAGAATAAAGGCTTGTGGCAAAAAGATTTAAAGGCACTTGCACACGCTTTGTACTTGCATGTCTCGTACTTTGCTCTCCAAGTGTAAGATTTTTTAATTTTTTTGCAAGTACAGTTAAACTAGTTATGTGTTTAAAAACAGATCAGGAAAAATTGCTTTCGACGAAAGTATGGACATTTTTTTCAAGGATGAGGTTGGTCGGGAGGGGTTTCGGAGTGAAAAGAGGCTTACGGGTCTGACTGAATTTGTAACATGACTGAATTGCTTAATAATTCTTTGCACGTTTTGAGCCTTTTTTCTAAGTCGTGACTAGATAAGTTATAAAAATATTATTCTGCATAATATACTGAATTTATGAAATATAATAATCAAGGTTGATGCATAAATTTTGGGTCGATCAGTTGAAAAACTACGTTAAGGAGGTGCAACCAATTTGTCAGGCCGCAGCTTAAAATATAAAATTATAACGTCGCAGCTACGGACTGAAGACAACGCTTGCCGAGGACGGCCGAAAAATCACCGAAATAAAATCCCAGCTGACTAATCCGCTTACCACCAAACATTATTCGCAGTTAGCTTTGGCTGGAGACATTCTTGTGCAGTAGCTGTGTGATTCTTTGAACGTCGGCCAACTCTGAACGGCTCCAAAGAATCAGATAAAATTTCGACCTAACAAATTCATGTACAACATGGAGTTATTTAAGTAAAACAGAGTAAAATTAAAGTCACACAGTAATTTTTGTAAACGTGTGCTCATTTTTGCTCAGTTGCTTTTCCACCCTCAAACGACAAAATTACGGCGTCGGAAGTGTTGCAATCGTCGGAAGTTGGAAATAAACAGCTGACGAAGGCAAACGAATCTGATTTCATTCTCAGGGTCCAAAACCTGAAACACTTGGTTCTTAGCAGATCGTTAAGTTCTTAATTTTTCATTTGATTGTTTTAGAGGCGAAAATCAAAACCAAGGTGTTCTGAGACACCACACGTGCAGGTTTCGGCATTAGGTATTTAGCTCCGGCTATTTGGAATGATATACCAGTTGGCATTCGGGAGGCTGAACACATTGGGTCATTTAAAGTAAAACTTAAAAAACATTTATTGGGAGAGGGGAGATAATTTTCCTTTTTTTTTATTTTTTAGATTTTAGTATTAAAGGTTAATTGAGTGAGAGTGTTTTTGTCCTTTCTTTTGGGGGATTGCAGCCGTCCATCATCAGGCTGTTTGAGCCTTCCCCGGGCGGTTGTGTGTTTATATAGTTTATTTTATAATTAGTAGCAAATAAAGCAAGTCAAGTCAAGTCAAGTCATACCAAGTGTTCTTAGAAGTATACCTCTACCGCATGTCCTGATTATTTGCTGGTCGCTGTGATGGTCCAGATTTTCATGAATGGTTCTAATCTCTTCCGGGATTCTCTGCTGGTGGCATTATATCACGAAACAAATTGACACGTGTGATTCAGAGTGTGCAACAAGCATGTTGAGATTCGGTTTAATCCTCCGCGCTGGATCACCAGCCGGCCGCCAAAGGTCTCCTTATTTGCGTATTAGAGCTTTTATAGTTCCTTTTGTGCGGGAACGTTTCAAAGTCTGTTTATTTGTAAAGTAAGGGACAAAGGGAGCCGCTCAGCTCCGGCGGTTGGCTGACACACATCTGTAGCCCCTGGGGAACTTATTTAATGCGGCACGGTTTTTGGACCCGAAAAGCGGGGAAACGTCCCTCGTAAAACCGGATACTGGGACCGGTGGTGGTCCTGACTGGGACAACTGTATAAAGGATGTTTATGACGTATACAAGTCGTAAAGAGATGGATTGGTCTGTCGGTGAATTCGAGATGAGCATATACACAATAATAGGACATAATACAAGAGGAGACGGCTGGCGTAGTCGCGACAAAGTCCGGCTCTGACTGGCAATGTTCGTGAATCATCGGCTCATTGGGCTCATTCATACGTTACTGAGTGGACGAAAACTTGTGAAAATGAAGCCAAGTTTCTGAGATCCCGAAGATAGCAACTGCAGATCCACGATGGAATAAATATGTCCGTCTGTCTGTGAACTCTGTCAGATTAAGAGATGGTGATCAAAGTTGGTGTGAAGATCCTTTACGTCAAATGACAGGCGCGTCAAATGAGATGGGCTTCGTAGCCGCATATTTTGGGTCAGGTGAAGTTTAAGGGATGTGAAACATGCCTTAGTCAAATTGAATGGACTGACGATACGGAATAAAGACACACAGGATCCATACCCCTCTTTTCTAAGGCGTTTTCATCCATTTTTCTCTTTTACCCAATTACCCAGAGCAGTCGGATCCAAGAAAGTCATTTTAGTATCCCCCCAAAGTGAAGTCTTGAGGGCATGACACAATTAGATATCCTCGGATCACAAGTGCTGGGTTCGTGCATATTTCATTCACACGTAATTTAATTAAAATTCTTCCGACATATCCACGCCCGGAGAAATGATACTAGGCGGCTAGCTGGATTCCGACGATTAGGAAAAAGGCCCGAACGAAGTTGACTAATGAAATGCCATCCGTGTCATCGCTTCGGTTTTCAAGAGATTGGACTAGGACTGGACTTGGGAAAGAGATCAGTCTAAATGTATTTTTTGTCTTGTTGCGTATCTGCATGGGGAGGGGTCATGTTCATATTAGCAAGGGCTTCGTATTCGGTTCAACTGAAAAGCCAGCTTATTTTTGTGACTTACTTTTGAATATATTGAATTATTTTGACTCTGCTGAGTAATTAGCAGAGTCATCGGGCTGACACCAAGAATATGGACGGCATGCAGGCAAGACCAATTCAAACCGCGCAATTTGAATTCATGGAGGGCATGGTTTTCCCTCTGTAAAATCGGGAACGACCAAAATGCGAAATGTATGAAAAATGAATTTTATAATAGTAGGCTACCATAAAGACTATTTCTGTCCGCGATAAACTTCTCGCCTAGAGCCAACGTACATATAACTGCTAATTCGTGCTATCTGTAATCATAATACTGTAGATAGTAAAAATGTTTGGATACTATTACAAAGTTTTATAGTCATAATACCAAATAAGTTGAACTAGCAGCTTAGCATTTGTTTATTGATAATAGGCAATTTGGTGATGTTGTTGATCCCAAATTTTTGAAACTACATAAAGGTGCCACAAGCTTTAAAGAACTTTCCCATAACTTAAAAAAAATCGTTATTCAGGCGCAGCAATAGACTAACACATTTTCATCGGGTTTCAAGCCGATTTATGTTATTTCCGTACTATCAGCCCTGTTCGGTGAAACTACAGTCATTGCCAAGTACAATCTGTCGTTTCTTTGGCATCTTCTTCCCAGAGTTCGGGTAATTTCCGTCCACCACCTGGTAGTGGCACTGAAGTGCACCTTTGTTGATACATAAAATAAAGTACTTCGTTCGTGGAAGTCCATATATTTTTATTTCCCTAGGACCGACTGAATTTTCTATCTGTCGAAGCAGGTCAGGCAGAACGCTGAATAGTTGCGTTTTTGCTGATACCATGGTATCTGATATACGGTCTAAAGTCGTTTTTGCAGTGATCGTGGTATCTGACACCACGATCAAAAGGCGTTTTTGCAGTTGTCGTGGTATCTGGCCAGTTACCGTGGTAACAGATACTCAGATATCGCGGTCCGACCGTGGTATCTGGTCGTGGTATCTGGAAAACGCATCTCACTTTCATCAACTTTTGGCAAACTGGCGAGAAAGAAGTTCAGCACTTAGTGATGTAACTGGATATCAGTTTTTATTTTGGGATGACTTCGAAAAGTGCAATTTCGGCAATAGTCGTTTTTGCAGTGGAACGTATATCAGATACCACGGTAACTGCAAAACGACTAATTGCAGATCCGGTTACCGTGGTAACAGATACCATGGTATTTGGTAACTAGTGATTTTTCTTGTAGCTGCGTGACATCTAGTGGATATCGCAGAGAATCGTCTTAACTTGTGAATACAACGTTATGGGCTCTTGTTTTAGTGGAACATTTTCATACTCTTTGGTCTTCTTCCAAAACAATTTGAAAAACTGGCTTCCAAATTCACCAGAAAGGGTGAAGAAGAGTAGACATTGGACAAAAGAGTGTATGCATATATACCTTCAGATAAAGGTTATAACCATTAAGTTAGTAGGCTCTAAAGTTCAAGGTAAATTTCTAGAACTACCGTGACCGCAATATTCTGGTTTCTGGGTTTTTTTTAAATCTTCTGTTTTCTCTTGACGTGTTTACTCCATGTATTTTTTCCTTATTATATCTGATAGGTGATAAATAAACGTCACATTTGATAATGCAGATCCAACAAAATTTTGCCAGATGTTTGTTATCTTCACGTTAACAATTTCAGACACCTTCAGCCATCTTGAATAGGAAAATCGTTGGTATTTATCCCCCGTCGTAAGCCTGACCTCACGCTATGCTGAACCACAAACCCCACAGAATCACAACACTTTATACGCAACGACCTGACATCGTCTCGTAAACATACTTACTTGATTTGGTTCTCGGTTCGCGCGGTCCATCGACGGTGACTTTTATTGCTTTATTATACGTGCAGACTTGGACAGGTGTTGTGCTGATGACGATTGACAGGCTGAAACTCTTTCCTGCAATTGAGACACAAATCAGTAACAACTACACGGACTTTAGACAAAAGGGCTTCTGGATCCTGATGCCGAGATGAACCCACTCTCCACTTGAGCAGAGCAAAATAACACTAGAGATTAGGACCAAGACTTGAAAAAAGTGACACACACTGGAATAGCAGCGACACTAGCACCACTAGCGATAGAGAACGTCCCAACTGAAATTCAATCAGTCGTACACCAACGATGGCTCCAATAACTTCATATTTGAAAACAGCATACACAAAATGCAACCTCCCCTGTTTCCTCGATGTTTGCTGGCCACATCTTACCTTTACGAGTAATTTTTAAACCTGCAAGTTTGTCTCACTTTAAATGCCGTAAGCATAGTGAGAGGTGCTAAGAGTCTCGCCTGTTAGAGAAGCACGGGAATGGGAAGCAAGGGTCTTCGCGCTACTACCTAATGTTATACTTCTCTGCACTTGAGGCGTTTTTCCGCGGTTCCACAAAGTGTTTTTTTTTGCTTGGCCATCAAATGTGTTTCTGCGACCAACAAGATTTTTGTGGTTCGCCTTTGACAAACAACTGTTGAGATGATCTTGGATTTTGTGGGTCAAATTTCGTGGGAAATGCAGATTTAGCGGCAAAATAAAATCTAAATAATAAAATTAACAACTTTTGCAAGCATGTAAACATAAAATCACTTTTGCGCAGAATGGCGATGACGTAAGCATGAAGTTGTATCTATTGAGGTTTTGTCTAGATCTTATTTTTGTTTTTGGAAATTGTCTCAGGATCGAACCTTCTATAGAAGGTTTCGATTAGACATCAGAAACTTCCAGGACCACGCACTGTTCCTCGTTTGAGCCCTGACAACAAGATTTTGAGTTTTAGAATTAGGGGACCCAAAACGGTAAGTAAAAAAAAATGTTAGGCTACTCGTTCATTCGAAGGGATTCCCACCTACTGAAAAATTAAAAATACTACTGAAATTCTAAGTTGCTGGGACAAAAAATGCGCTACACAGTTCCTGAAATTTACGAATGCATTTCCCCGATTCTTTCTGAAGTTGGTCGAAGTTATTCGTCCCTCCTTTCATAGCAACTTAGCATCGATTTCGGACAATATTTTAGAGTTAGCTACTAACCCCAATTTTCTCTACTAACAAAAAATTGCCCCTCTAGCATAAATCACTTCCAACTGTTTCGCCCTGGGCCAAGCCTCAGCTACAAAAAATAGCCAAAGACAATCACTCTGATTGACTAGGCAACAATCAATAGCGTTAGCCCGCAGGTCAGGGGAAAACTTCTCCCTCTAATCTCCAGTCCCCCCATCCCTTCGCATGTTATAGTTCTCCTAGTTAGTTACAGTCGGCTTAGAAAATAAAAATGGGGATACAGGGAACACAAACTTAGAAAATGTGGATGTCTAGAAGAGAGAAGAATATAGTTTTATTCGTAAAGGCTTTCAAAGCGTGTGCGCCGAATTTTGATATTTACGTCAATCATTATCAACTAAGTTAAATGTATAAAAATCAATAAACTCATCATCACAAGGGTCAGAAACAACATCAAATAAATTAAATAACAATACTAATTACTAGTTTTACACTTCAATGGATGTTACTCAACAGATCCTGGAACAAAGCTCTTTTGGCACATGTGTTTTGGAAGGGCGGAAGTCGATTAGGAACTTTTTGGTACATCTTGCATTGCTTCTTCCCTGATTGAGCGTAGGCTAGTCTTTAGCCAAGAAGGATTCAAGGTCGAGAGAAGAGCACGAACATCCTAGGACCCCTACCATATATATCCGCCCGTTCACCCTTTTTCAGTCACGCTCGGTATCACAGGCACTTCGAAATTTCGCACATAATTTTGGGATGTTTCTTTTCCAGAATGCCAAACGTCCCAAATCTATCAGATAGTATAGCGACAACTTCTTATCCATGCCAGAAAAGTAGTCAAGCAAGTGCTGATAGGTTTATTTATTTTTCTTTCTTTTCTTTTTGACTCTACATTAAGCAGGCTCACATGATTGTAGTCTTGGTCAGTTTTGTTTTTATCTAACTGATTGTTAATTGACGGATGTGTTGTTGTCTAAAAATTTTCTATTTACTGTTCCAATAAATAGTAATAATAATTATGTGCAGGCAAAACAGATATGTTTCAAGATTGACTTTCTATCGAACATTGCTGCTCTGCTTAGCTTTCTTGCTGGTCACATTTCCATTATTCCTACCAAGTTCACAGCATCTCTGCTCATGCAGGGTTTATAAATGTGGAAAAGCCGATTTTGCCATCTAGTTCCCCACTAAAACCTTTTATAATTAGAGTAAGTAGTGGTCCCAATTTCCATACTAGAGAGCTGTGGGCAAGAGAGGCAGAGGCAAAATCTGAAATTGTGTAACTCGGCGGAAGTTTGGGGCGCAGTATGGATGCCACAAGCGACAACTAAGCCCACAATTAATTTGACAAGTTTAATCAGGTCTATTTAGACTGCAGCTCATGGGCCAAGGGATAAACTTGGAATGGAATCTCTATTTAGGCAGAGAGAGGGGAGCCTGAGAATTTCACAAGTTAGGCATATTGACGGCCCGCATCAACTACTGAATTAGCACCAAGGAGTACTGGAGAGTTTGCCGAATCCAAGGCCCAGAAATTTGAATAAACGGACATGAGTTGGTTGACGAGTTTTGCACAATCAGTGAGAGCGAAGTTTGACATTTGAAAGGAAACTTCGGTAAATGAAATATGGAAGCGCATTAGGCCTGCAACAAACAGTGGCGGAGGGGGAAGTCATCTAGAAAACCAATTAGCGATTAGTCTACTGCTGTAGTTGGGAAGAGACAAAGACGGGGATGGATGGCATATCTAAAGTGATCATAAAGCCGAACTTTCGGCAGCAGTGCTAGTATCATCGTCTGAAAAACTGTCTCCTCCCAGGTATCCTTGTTTAGTCTGAGGTTAATGTCTGAGTGGAGATAAGTCACGAAACCAGAGCCAGAACTTTTAGATCGCGTGTGTAAATTTAAATCAGGGAAAATGGGTTGCTGTTATTTTCCAGCGATTGTAACTTCATGTCGCGCCTGTTTTTGCGATCCAGACAAAAGAATTGAAAATTATAGAGGTAGTAGATCCGTCTGACGTCTGTCCGAACGTCACGATAGTTCTCTGAAGCATTGAGTTGGTATGGAGACTGTCAAGAGTGAGGTTAGATAGCTACTTATCGAAACATTTTGTCATGTCAGTAATTAACTAGCTCTACTCTTCCTTGCAGTGTGACTATTGTGAGCGGGCGCGCCAGTCTCGGCTGGACAGGACGTCCAATTCTTCTTCAAGGTTCTATTTTGACGCTTTCAAGCTTTGAGTGGTTACGTGTCAATAGGGCTAGCGGAATCCGCACTTACCTCTTCCGCTACGTCCTATGAACCTTAGGTCGCTGAACTTTGCAACTTGGTTCTTCATAACTGCCGTGTAATTCCTTAGTTCACCACAAAAATTATCATCATTGCCTGCACGTATACACACTACAGTTCCGTCAGCGACATCTCCTAGGGCCACTACTCGGAACGCCATCGGTAGAGACTTGTTTGACCGCCAATGGTTCGGCAGGGAGGTGCAGAGGACGGCAGGGCTGCCCGTTTGAACTAGCTCGCCCGTATGTTCGCCCATGTAGTCATAGGGGTTCTGGGGTATGCGGTCTTGACCCAGCATGCTCTCCATGGCTTCACCAGACCTAGAAGTTATAGAGCTGATGATCTGCAGAAGTTACAGAAATGATTAAATTGTAGAAGTTGCTATGTCCTGGGCGAGTTAAAAGATGTGATAAAGATGTGATTTAAAGGAACCGTCGTACTTGTGGTAGTAATTCATTCTGCTTCAGTAGTGCTTCCGTCCATTCTCGCTCACGAGATTCTTTTCTTCCATCCATTCTCGCTTTCGAGATTCTTTTCTTCAAAAGTATATCCTATTGGCATTGCACTAATTATTACGCTTGTCATTTCGTTCTCTTTAAGTGACGTATCAGGCTCCCGATCACTGTTTTCGAGAAGCTTATTGGTCCGAAGACCGGTTATGCAAATTTGCCAAGATTACCACCCAGATTCTAAAAACAGCCAAAGCCCTGTGTTGTAAACACAGTTACGTAAGCACAGCCAAGTTTTAAAGTGGTCAACCTTCTCAGAACATCTTAGCAGAAACAGTATGTAGTACGAGTTGTCCTTTAACCGGAGCGACAACAGTTGACAAACAAGAGACTGCTTGTCCAAAAAATATTCTACGCTATAGAAAACGAGGTTTATAGAGAGTCGTGGGTAGAAGTTGTAGGTTAAGTAAAAGTGTGGTAGGTGGTTTCTAGACCTGTAGTGGCGATTTCCGGATTGGTCTTACCTTAGAAGCCGAACCAACACAAAAATCCCGACCAGTGACCAGCAGACCTTGTTTTCTCTAATAACATCAAAAATCCATGTAACAATAAAAAGTAAACCTATTATAAACCAATTATTTACAATAAACGGGCTTCAGTGAAAAGCAGTAGGGTTAGCACGACTTTCCTTGAGATCAGGACGTTCGTTTGAAAATATACTGGAAGGTGTAATTTTGCACGAAGTTGACACTTCTGTTGGTACCCCGGACTGTGAGGTTTTCGGTTTTCGAGCCGAAAGCGTGGTGAGTTGGACGTCTGAAGCGAGAGTGAATCTGTGCGGTTTCTGACATTGCTATAGAGATCAGCTCTATCGGTCATTTTGGTCAGGCTTTTTGGGATCCCAAAACGTTAGTGACGGATACCTATGACATCGCAAAAGTTGTCCCTCTGTCCGTCTGTTAGCACGATAACTCTCGAAGGGATTGAGATATTTTGATGAAACTTGGTGGGAGGATCCTTCGGGTCAAAGTACAAGTCAAGTTCGAAGATGGGCTCTGTAGCTCTATATTTGAGGGTGGGGGAGGGATTTCAAACTAAGGGGGAAAAAATATTTTTTGAAAGCTGTTTAGATAGTGGATTTAGGGGTAAGGAGACACGCTGAATCCGAATATGAAAGTTATTTTCTCGCCGGACAAGTAGTTCACATGGAATCCGGCCAAAACCGGAAAGTTTGTTAAAAGTAAAAGTTTTATTTGAAGTTGATTAGATGTTTGATTTAGGGGTAAGAAGACATGCTGAATACGATGGTGAAAACCATTTTCTTGCCTGACAAGTAGTTCGCCCGGAATCCGGCGCAAACCGGAAAATTTGATAAGAGCAAAATTTGTATTTGAAGTTGATTAGATATTCGATTTAGGGGTAAGAAAACGTGCTGAACACGATGGTGAAAACCATTTTCTTGCCGGACAAATAGTTCGTCCGAAATCCGGCCAAAACCGGAAAATTTGTTAAAAGTAAAATTTGTATTTGAAGTTGATTAGATGATAGATTTAAGGGTAAGAAAAAACGCTTAATCTATATATGACAATCATTTTTTAACCGGACATATAGTTCGTCCAGAATCCGGTTGAAACCGAATTTTTTTTTCAGAAGTTAAAGTTTTATTTGAAGTTGATTAGATGTTCTTTATAGGGATAAGGAGATACGCTGAACTCGTTTATGAACTATCTTTTGTTTTTGCTGGGAAGTAGTTTGCTCGGAATTCGGCCGAAACCGGAAATTTGGCAGAAGTACACCAGGAAGTTTCGATCAGTATCGTCAAAATAGATGTGGCTTATACAGGTATATCTGAACTTGGTTTTCTCAGATGATTAGCCTGGCGAAGACTGGATTTGGTGAAGACAAGACGTAGTTAATATTAAATTTTTGGAATCCCATCGAAAACTTTGGTCTTGTTGTGTTAGGTTTCAGACACAATGAAAACCGCATAACTCATATAGAGATGCACTTACTAATAGTAAAGCTCAATCATGTTCCAGCAATGACCTCCGGACATATAGTTCTGCCCGGACGACCCTGAAAGTCAATAAAGAACGCGAGTATCGTAAAGTTCATGGCAACCGCTGAACCAAAATTCCCCTTTTAATTGTAGAAATTTCCTGGTGTCCCCTCGACACTGTCGCCAGCTTGTTCAACCTGAGATAAAAAAGAAGTACTGACGAAAGCAAAGGCAATAAAGGTTCCAAGTTCCTAATTAAAGGAGGCTTGGGGACTTTCGGTGAACCACTTTCCCTGAAATTCTCAGAATATATTATGGATAAGTGTTTGGTATCTCAGCACTTAGGACTTGATGATAGGACTCTAGCCACTCAGGCGGTGTAAATTGCAGGATTCCAAAGCCATATTTGTTTATTTCGGCCCCGACGGCGCTATCAGGTATTTCTTGTGCAGTCGAATATTGACGTTAGCCTTGTATGTTACGCGGATGGCATTCTAAACCCCAGTCGCATCGTTACTCGTCTTGAAGAGAATTTTGACACGTTAGATGAAGCGTACAGCAGCGTTGGAATGAAATTTAACCCTGAAGAATCCCAAGTTGTTGTTTGATTGGAAATGTACCCCTGATATCTAACTGTACGACTGGGAAATCCGAACGTCAGACCAGCGGACTCGCTGATTATCTTGGTTTACCGATCGGGAGGTTGATCAGAGAGAACAGAGCACTGTTGATCAAACATATTGGAAAAAAATTGCTGCGGCTCATGGTTCCATTGTGGCGAATAAGTTGCGTTTCAACTGTCTTGGTCTTGCCACGATTTTTAACTCGGTGGCCCTGCCTCACATTCTATACATCGCAGCTTTCTGGCGAATGTTAAATAGCTCTGATAAAAAAAAATCGCTATTTATTTTCGTTTCTGTAAATACCTCTTCCGCCTCCCTCCTTGGACCCGAAGTACTAAAATAGCCGCTACTTATAATATCACTGACTCATTTACAGCAGATGAACAACTTATACAGCTGAGGTTTAACAGTAACGTTAACCATGAATGGAAGGGCATTCTTCTACAATAGGTTAGCTCTGTAGACAAGTAACGTTTTCGTAATTTCTATGTCCGTCTGTTTTCCTCTTGTTTTAGTGTTTACTTATTCTTTTCTTTCTTTTTCTCCTACTCCGTCTACGCCTTGTGCTTTTTTTATGGGTGAAAAATAAACTTATTATTATTATTATATGCAGTCGTTTCACTGAGAGAAAGCAGCAATTCAAAGCGGAAATATTTTTTTTTTTCAGCAATGGCCGCGTGCGAATGCTTCAGCAACGGACATGGGCACGACCCCTGTTCTAATTTTCTTCTTCTTGAGATTTTAGAGACAGGAGCCTTGTTCAGGTGTAATTAAAATCCTTTTTCTCTACATTTTAGTCGGACCATGAATGAACGGCAGAAACTTGGGAGTTTACTGAGCGCACTATGATCCTCGGGTTCTACACCCGTCATCTATGTCTCATGCATCCTTTGGTTACAAAAACTAGTTCTGGTCGTGATCGGCTCCATTTGCTCAGAGGTCTCGAAAATATTAGATGGAACAGCTACAGAGACTACCAAACGTGACGAAAGTCGGAGCGTTGTTCGTCAGTGAAGTTAACGTTGCTAAGACAAGGCTCCAATCGTCAAAAGTTCAAAAGAGAAGAAGAGTGTGTCAGTGTCCTTCCCTCATCTCTAAAGGATGAAGAAGAAGAAATGTGCTAGAACCTGGTTTCCTGCCGTTCGTCGTTTCTCACCGCAGATTTCACATTCGATCGCCTGAAATACTTAATCTAAATTTCTTTAAAATTAAAGAAAAAAAATAGTTGATCTAAAAGTTACATTGTATTATTTGCGCTAACTCGATGCGGTCCGGGGCCATCTAAGGTACTTTGTTTCATCATTTCACAGTAGGCATATAATCAAAGGTAAACGAGGTGGCGCTCATAGAAATCCATGATTTCCTTGAACTACCATGATTTTTCGTCGATATCTGGTTTCAGTTTCGCTAGATGAAATGCGGCTACTACATCGAAAGAAATTTATTCCCGAATATTTATTTAGAAGCTTTTGTCGTCTTATAACCTGTTTTTTTCTGTTTTGTTTTTTTAATGAGCGTATCTAATGTGCAGGATATAAGAAAACCTATTAGGTCTTAATGGACTTACACAAATGGAGAACTTCGTTCAGTCTGACCCTCGGTCTGACCGAGACGATGCTTTCAGCGCTAGTTTTTAATTTATTTTTGGCGGTGAGGAAAGTGACCCTAAATAAAAGCGAGGGGGGGGCTAAAAGGGGGACACCACTTTGAATAGGAAATGGAGGCCTTTGTAAATGAATTAATCAGGAGCAGCTTCTCATTTGTTTTTAGTTTAGCGGATATATGCCGAAACTATTCTGGATAGATTGTCTCGTCACATTGTCTGTCTTGAAAATTCTTAGCCGCTCATTTTAATTGGCGGAATCCCTAGGGCGGAATAGGTCTCTGCACGGGGTCTCCTCAAGTGATTTTGACGTGATTTCGGCTTCCCCATTTGACAAGTACTAGCCGACGTTTTGATATTGTATCCCGTCGGAGCGACTGTTGATAGATTAGCGAGGGGAACAATGCTCTCGTTGGGGGATCAGCGGAGAGAGGGCACCCCAGACTTTTTCCGATAATCGAATCGCGGACAAAATACAGTTGATTACCATTTGAGAAGCGGGGTCCTTTATGATTCCGGCCATGTACGTGGGGAGATTTGAGGATTCAGGTCGGTTGTCCGCAGCCCGCTTTTGAACTTCTTTTTTGTTGCCAAATTGGGGGATAGAATCGAGAGAAGGAACGAAGCTAAAACAAATCTATTTTTTGATTTTATTCGTGCCACTTTTTGTTTGAAATTTGTTACCGAGATTTCGTGTGTCCAACCAAAAATATGGGAAGGGTCCTTGGATTAGATTAAAAATCAGTTTAAAGTATAAATAGAAAAGTAAATTTTGTAGTCTGAAATTTTGGAATTTGGAATGCATTTGTTGTTTTCATGGTGATATTTATTTTCATTTTTTTTTCTGTTTGGTAAAGTTGTTTTTCGTTAGTAATTTAGTTAAGGTCGTAGTTCTTATAACAGTAATATAATAATAATAATATAACTGGACCAAAAAGGCTTTCGCTTCTATACATTTCTCAAGACATTAATGTGTGGTTTTGATGATTTGCGGATTCGAGGTTTAAAAAAGAGTAAACCTTCTTTTAAAGTGAACTGAAGTAAACCCATTACACGTTAATATTGCTGCTCTTGATGAGATCGCAAGGTAACAGGAAAAAGCGCATAATTACTGGACCATTGTGCATAGAAGTAAGAACGGTAGATGTAAAACATGCCATGCGAAAACAAGATAAATAACCTATGGCAGACTGACAGGTTTGGATTCTGGAAATAGCCTTGCACTACGTGTAGTTCCGAAAAAAGATACGTCATTCGTTTAGACGATTTCGTGTGCCACGACTATCTTGATCGGTTGAAAAACCGCCTTCCCACCGATTACTGGCCAAGCTCAGTATCGTGATAAGCCAGTCAATTCGGGATTTCTCTGAAGGATGTTTAACGACACCGCAGAAAAAAGTGAGCCATGATGACCTGTACAGTGCCCTCGTTTTTCAACACTTTTCGTAATTATTGAAGTCATTATGTTTAATTCCCGATGGAAGAAAGGGACGAGCAGGGATTTAAAAGCACGATATTCTGTCATTTGCGGCCGTCGGTCGGCGGCGTCAAACTGTCGTCAGTTTCTTACAGTTGCTTGCGCTTACACAGACAACTGGCGCTGGTGGAATTGGGAGTTGGATGGCCAAGATCTTTTTGCGAATGTCCGCATTTGGTATGTGCATAATATTTCTGGAAACGGATGCTTGTTTTTCGAAAATGTCTTCGTGAGAAGGCACCCGGCTTGACAACACGGAGCATAACGGGGAAGTTTTTGTTTAAGTATCTTCTGCATGAAGTAACTGGCATCAGTTTGCGAAGAAGGGTGAAGTCATTGGTCCACGAACTGTCATTTCGGGGTTCAGGGACCAACAGAATTGCCCACTTTCGGCCATTGTACAACAATAATAGTCTTTTATAACACATTGGCAAATAAAGACTGAATTTGTAATGCTGGATCCAAAACCAAGGCCATGGGACACATTTAAGGAACCTAAATGAAGTAATTAGCAAGTTTTAGCAGGAAAAAATAAATTTAAAAAATTTTCTTGTTGAAAAAGTAGTTAGCAGGTCTTAGCAAGAAAAAATAATTTTGACGAATTTTCTCGTTTAACTTTCAGATTCACAGTCACCGAAAATGGTTTCATTTATTAATTTGCTCTATCAGTTCGAAATAGATAATACCACTCGTCACTTGTACAGTGTAACAACATGTCTTATACTCCCCCCCCCCCACTGCTGAGAAATACATACACAAAAATCCAGTCGTCATCATATCATTGACCCAGCGGCAGCAGTTGAAGACAGATAGATACATTCAGCGAAAATACTGATCTCGACTGAGAATTTTTATTTTATTTAAGAAAGTTGTAAGTTTTCTCTAATTATTTCGTGATTGTTTCCTTTTTTCTTATCCCGTTTTCTTGCCATCTGCAAGTTTTTATTGGTTTAAAATAAATCCGTCATCTTCATCCTTGAACAGAAAAGGAAGAACAGGTAAAGGAGCTGATCCAGAGATGATTTTAAGGCCATTTAGCTTCTTTTCTTATTCACATATGGATATATTCATTAAAATGAAAAGCTCAGTAGACAGATTTCCTGTTCTAATATTCGAACGTCTGCTACTCCTGTGAAACTCCGCTGGTTTTCCCAGAGACTGCTCGGCTGTTTTCAGCCTCATGCAGCCCTCTCGGATTTGATGAGAAACATGGAGAAACTTGCAGAAACCATATTGCTAACCAATCAGCTCATCTGAGACGATGCGTGGGAGCCTGGCCTGGCTCAAAAAGAGGTGAACACCGAAAAAATGCAAGATGCAGTCTCATGGCCGTTAGGGGGATAAACATTATATAGGAAGTTCGGCATCTCTGGAATGCGAATTAGCGGAACGATTGCGAACGCAATCTAATGTAATAAATGTCCAATGGTAATATAAAATGCTAAACTTATATAATAAATAATGTTTTAATGCTAATGCAAAGTACTGTCGTAACCGCTCCATTCATTCATAAACTCGTAGACCGGCATTTCAGACGGAACACTGTACCTCCCCCCCCAACGACACCGCGCTGATTTTTCCGTTTCCCATGTTTCACTATTTTTTTGTATGCGTATCATGCTTCCGACAATTGTTCATCAGAAGCTCATTCGTCAGAAAAAACTGGTTTTGTAAATTTTCCCCTGATTTTTCTGAAGTCAACGCGGCTAGGGAGAGACTTAAAACAACGAAATGTTAGGGTTATTTGTCAAAAGCAGAGGTCTCCTTTAAGTTTATTTGCCAATCCTGAATTTCTCGTAATTCTCCTAACTGGTTGTCTTTTAAGAAGTACATGGAACCATGCGCGTAACAGAAACAGAGTTGCCAGAAAACGGCGAAAACTTGACAGAACAATAGGATGAACAACGCCGTACCAAGTGCCGAGCCGAGCCGAGTGCCGAGCCGAGCCATGGGAATTCTTATAGCTCAGGAATGTCAAACGGAGTAGGAGACCAGCGGACACATAATCGGAAGTAGAACTCCCGAATCCCTTTATCTGAATGAAATTGTACACAAACTAAGTTCCAGATTTTCTCGGTGCCACTACTGGATTCTGGAACATTCTTGCGTCATCCCACTATCTCTATACTCATCTCCGGCTAATGATTGTCCGAGAAATATACCCGCCGCATGGGCTGACGAGAAGCCCTCTGTCATCCTAACAGGATCAATTGTTCTTGGTGCGAAGTTCGTATAAGATAACCAGGGTGCCGACGGTGGATCAGTGTTGCCACATGTCGAAAAATAATGGAATTGAGTGAAATATTTCAGAAAACGTTCAGATGTCTCATGTTTGTCGCAGGGATTCCGACCACAAGTGGTCAGTTGTTTTTTTTCATGAAAATTAAGTTTGGCTCTAAGTTTGTTTGAATTGGCAACCCCGTGGGGGATTATTTAAGCCCGTCTTAAAACCTGGACATACTTGTCCTGGTCCAATCTTCAGCTTCTGCTTGGCACAAATCTTCCCTCTCTTGTGAGTCATCGTCAAAACCAGCCAAGATTTTGGACATGAAATTATTCACGTTTTACACAGCAACCAGTTCGAGCAAGAACAGTCATAACAAGTTTCATCAAAATATCTCATTCCCTTCGAGAGTTATCGTGCTCACAGACGGACAGATGGACGGGCGGACAGACGGACGGACGGACAACTTTTGCGATGTCATAGGTATCCCTCCACTTACGTTTTGGGATCCCAAAAAATCAAAGAAGACATCGAAAATATTCGAAATCGTTACAGGAGAGGTACTCAATCTCGAACAAGATCTCGAATCAGAGAAATCTATCTGGCTTAAAAGGAACTAAAAACATGACAAAAATACTAGACTGAAGCTAATACAATGGCTTACATTTTGGATAATTAAATTTTACTCCAATTTTCCTAGCTAAACTTATTTTTATTTTCAAACAGAATCACCACATTCTTACACTGTCAGAAGTTTCATAAAAGATAGCGCATAACACTTTCAGGAATAACACCTTTTCACTTAGAAATAAAGTGTTATAACCAATTAAGTTTACACTATTTCGTGCCTAGATCTCCAACAACATCCCCAATTGGTAAAATACTAACGGGAACGAAAGAAACATAACAGATAACATCCCAAAGTGTTATCTGTTGAAACCGGGCATCCTTCTGTTGTCGTTATGTAACTTCTGACAGTGTATTGTTTTTTTACCAGTTGAAGGTGTTGTTGGAGATCTAGGCACGAAATAGTGTAAACTTAATTGGTCATAACACTTTATTTCTAAGTGAAAAGGTGTTATTCTTGAAAGTGTTATGCGCGATCTGTTATGAAACTTCTGACAGTACCAGAGCTCGAATCTGCCGACCCGAATCTCGAGAACCGTCGGCTACTGAATTTATTTCGTGATTTTGTCGTATCTCACAGCTATAAACTGCAAAAGTAGAACATTCAAGTTGCTTTTTTTTCATGTGCAGTTTCGGTGTAGTTTCAATGCAGTTTGACGTACTTTGTTTTAGTTATGAAACAACAGTATCTAGAACGGACGAAAACAGAAAAAGGTACGAAGACAGTACGAAGCAAAACTTTTGGACGAATTAAGAAAACAAGGGTGAAACTCCACCGAAACTACATCCAATAAAATGCGACTTTTAAAGTACAACTAGTCACTTTGTGCACACAACATACATGGGAAAAATACCTGTCAATAATTAAATTAAATAATACACACGAAAATTCTGTACGTAAAAACAAAATCAGACAACCCGATGCTAGTTGTCTGGGTAAAACTATTTCAGCGGTAAATTTGAGAACTGACCAATCCACCGAGGAAATTGACAAGTAGGTTGACAGAGAGGTAAAAACAGGATGAATTTGACCGGAATCCGTAAGAAAGCCGGAAACTAGGTTTCTTTCCACCATGCCTAGCCCTGACTTGAAGAAATTGATCAAGCTTAAACATTAAGAATTATTCTTGATTTCTGCCCATTATTCGGAAATGTGACCTTTTCGTCTTCTGAAACTGCAATTTACCGTACGCCTTGCTTTTCAAAGCCGTTGTAAAATCCAGGACCGTCGGATCATTTAGTGTCATGATTCAAAATACCCACATCGATACCTTACGCTAGAAATGGATCTTAAGAAGAAAATTAGACAAAAGAAAAAATATGTAAATGATATATGAATACACAGTAAAAATAAATGCAGATAAATAATTGGTATTATTTTGTTCAGTCAACAATTTGTTTGTCATCCGTCATCCTGCTGAACAATCAAGAAGAATTTCAAGAAGAACGTTGTATCCGCTAAGCTATCGTACACTGTCTGACTCACTGAATAATTCATGAGTGGGCGGAATTGACCGACTCGTTGTCATTAAGGGTTCAATATTTGTTCTGTCATTTGCGGATAATATTGGACGGTGTCATAATGATTAGACTCAGATGATTAGAATAATCATCCTGTCGACTAGAAATAGTTTCTCTCATATTTTGTGCCATTTCAGTTCACTCATTTACAAATTCCTTTGAGGCAAGAATGTTTCAGAGGGATTCAGTCACTGCACTTTCATAGCCTGACATTCACCATGTACAGTAGAAGTATGCTTATTTGAACAGTTACTTAAATGTGAACAGTGCAGTTTTGGGCTTAACGGTAGAACGAAGGTCGAAAATACCCATTCAGGTGTTTTCAGAGGCCCTTGATTACCTACTTTGGCCAACTGGTAGTTAACGTTAGTCACAGCAAGTGCGTAAAAATAAAAATAAACAAATGTTCAAATAAACTATCTATACTGTACAATTAATTTTCTTGATGGCACTTCACTTGACGGTAGAAAATATTTTCCGTTTCAGCTTGTTTTGAAAATGGTTCTGGGCATATGCTTACCTTTCTATGTAGGGATCCTCCGAGTTAAGATGCCTTTGAGATAAGATCTTCCCAATGGGGTTCAGTCACTGCACTTTATAATCTGGAATACACCCTCTACTCTACCACCTTTGCTTGGTATCTGGAAAGCCGCAGGTCCCGGCCAGGGAGGATTCCGCGAACATGTCCCAAGTACAGGCACTATTGTGGCCACAGATCGCTGAGAGGCGGGGCCACTCCAGCAAAGGTCTCTACTGATTGGTCCCACTTTTCCGTGACGTTGACAGAGGTGTGCGCTCCAGCTTAATGAGTTCATAGTTCTGGAAGGTGCAGCGCTGGCATTTATAAAAAAAAATTCATATGACATTCCAGTCCGATTTCGTGGAGATAAATAAAAACATCCTCGGTGAAGGTGGGCAGACGAACGTCTGCACAATTAAAAAGGCGGAGTAATGGGCCTTTGGAAATTACATGACACGAATATCCCGGAAAACATGGAGAACACCCACCACAACAATTCCCAGTAACCATTTTGCACCATTACTCGAAATGTTGCAACTGATATAGTTTGAGGATATGTTTTCCTGTGCTTGCGTCTGCATTCAAAAGAGAAAATAAGGATCAGTCACAATCAAGGCCGTTTCCAGGCGGGGGGGGGGGGGGGTAGGGATTTTGAACCCCCTCCGAAATGTACAAAAATAGTGGTTTTCTATAGGCTTTAGCCCTGATCTGTATCTTTTTCGAACTTTTGGTATGGACTAGGTCCAACCCGCGGGTAAAACCCCCTCCGAAATAAATTCCTGGACACGTCCTTGGTCACAATCAAGTCAATCGTATCACCTTCTTAGGTGATATGATGCCGTGAAAAGGTTGGAAACAAATGAAAATGGACGATAGCATTTTTTTCTTCAAGATAACATTATAAGATATAGGTTATATTTAAATTCTTGGATAGGATTTATAGTCTATAATCTATAATTAAAACATAATCACTTTTTAAGAATCGGTGGAGATTTGATTTTACTGGATGTGAAAGCCGATGCTGATGCCCTGAAGAGAAAACCTGGTTCGGGTGCTCTCGGACTAGAATTCCTAAAAGGATTCAAAAGCTGAGATTTTTTTCAACTTCATGATGAAAGTGCAAAAAGTCCTGACCGGAAATAATCACTTTGTGTTCACACTGTGGCACAAGATGAGAGAAGTGTCAGAAAATGTGGGCGTAGTGACGGGTTTTGCAGGTGAACTGATATGTGGGTGAACTGACGTGCGGGTGAGCTGTTTTGTCAGATTGATATAAAATCAAGTTTATCTGCACTATCAGAAGTTTCATAACAGACAACAGAAGGATGCGCGGTTCCAAGAGATAACACTTAGGATGTTAGCTCTTTGATTTTGCAAACGTTACGTTACGTATTTACATTATGAATACAAGAAGTGCCGAAACACTGCCGGAAAAATATCTGCTGATTTTCTGTTTCTCATCATGATATCAGAAATTAAGGAGAGGGTTTTTCGGCTCTTCGTGGCAATGCTTTGTTATACATAACGTTCAATCCATAACGTTTGAATAATATAACGTCCCTCGTGTTATCTGTTGAAACCGCGCATCCTTGTGTTATCTGTTATAAAACTTATGTCAGTGTGGCTGTTTAACGCTACCGTCTCGACCAACCCCTTTTTCACACATACACTCCAGCTCAGTGTAGTCACATGAAGTGTAGGGACACGAAGGAGGCTAATGTTAAAATAATTATATGGCATTCCCATCCGATTCCGCGAAGAAAAACGGCCCGCTGACGGTCTGCGATATCGGAATCGGCTTTTCCCCGGAGCGGGAAAATTAAAATGTGTTCGCTGCTGATATTAAAAAGCCAAGCTGGAGGAATGAGCATTTGTCGCCTGGGGGGATTTGATTTATCAGAGACTTTATTAAGCCGGTGAAGTGAGCCAAGCGGCGGAAATTTCGGGGAGTCGCTGGAGAGCCAAACGCGACGTCTGTCTCACCGATTATTGCCCACTGCGGAAAAAAGACTGGGATCTGGAAGCTTTGGGGATTAATCAAAAAGAATGTGCGAAGGCGATATCTCTCTAGACAGAGATGGAAAGTTCCTCGGTATCGTGACCGACATCGATAATACAGTCGCTGACCATGCTGAACGAAAAAGGCTTATAAAAGTGTCGCGGAAGCCGTAAACTATTCCTGGTAGGCTAGGATGGGTCCTTCCGCCCAAAGATCGCAGATTTTATTGGGGGGGGGTACTGATTCCCCTTGGGAGATTTGCTTGTACTTTGACCTGAGTAACATATCAATCAGCTGGAAATCACACGGCAGAAACAGCTGTTAGAACAGATTTGTGTTCTGAATACTGTGCGAGTACAAACACAAGCCTTCCATTCATTTCATCGTCTAGGGAAATTAAGTTTAGAAACTATAGTGCTAAGAAACAAGTGCAATGAGTGCAACAAGAAAAAGTGCAACTCCAGAGATACAATCAACCTACAGTGTTTCACATTCATCACCAAACGAGAAACCACATTTCTCTTACCGTATATCCGTTTGTTCGCAATTCCGAGCGAATTAAGACCCAAATGTCACTGAATAATTCACAAGCGGGTAAGATTGATTCAGAATACTAATACAGTAGAATACTGTTGTCTGGTGTTAGGGTTTTTCATGCATTCTTATGCGCTGGAAGTGGCTTCTCCCCATTTACCGTCATTTCAATCAACAGCTTTAAAATACCTTTATTAAAGTTAATAATTTGCCAATTTCTTCTCATTTAAAATCCGAGGGACACCTGAAAGACTCCTTGCCGCTTTCTGCAGTTTCGACATTTTCCGGCAAGTCCATCAAGTATACAAAACTAATATACTCAAAGTGTCCTGTAAGTCGTTCGTGGACATCCTTTTGGGAACCCGAGCTGATAAGAGGCTTGAAAAACTTCAAAAGATCCCCAAGCAGAATGTAACTTGAAGGAGCCTCGGACGGACCATTATGCAAAAGAGGGTTTTCTGGTGAAAACTTGGAGATACTGATATCCCTAGGGAGACAGGCGGCGGAAGTGTCGTTGACATATCGTGGAAATCCAAGTTTTCTTTGTACCTGACTCTCCTATCACTCTTCCTGGAAGACTATGTAAAAATATAAATTCGGAGGGGCTAGTGCATCAGATCCTATGATGCATGCGACACACGAGGAGGAGATATGATATGGGACATTTAATGAGGGAAAATTGGATTTGTTTTGTAAATCTAGAGCTGAGGTGTAAATAAATCTATTTCAGTTGCAAAATCTGCAATTTCCTAAAGCCAAAGACAGAAATTGTTTCGGTAACAATGAGTATCGCAGATTGAGCCCGATATTCGGTGAAACGACCATCGAAAAAAAAATATTTTTCGTCTTCAGATTCTGCAACTTGACTAAGAACTGTGTAGCTCTGCCTGTCGAACCGTTCGTTGCCACTACGCCCACTCCTAAAATCCGACAGTTCGCCCACACGTCAGTTATCCTTCCTTATTTCCTCGTAACGCAAAACAGAGCTGTCGTATCTAACAACAAGCTTCTGACGATTCTGGCTTAATTTTCCCCCTCATTAAAACGCGCCAATGTCGGTTTCTTCTTATCAAGCCCTGGGATTGATTAACGTTTGTGAATTTCTTTTTTTACTTTTTAGGGTCCGGTCTAGTTGATCTGACAGCGAAGTGTGCATCCTCAATCGTTTGAACTGATGCGTGGGCGGATAAACACGTGGGCGAACTGGCGTGTGTAGGAACTGAATTGTGAGTGAGTGAATTAATGTGCGGGCGAACTGACGTACGGTGTGGGAGAACTGTCAGAAAACGTGGGCGTAGTGACGGGTTTTGCAGGTGAACTGATAAATGGGTGAACTGACGTGCGGGTGAACTGATTTGTCAGATTGATACGAAATCAACGTCAGCATGACGTGCTGCTACACCTCACTAGTTACTTCAACCAAGTTTGCGGTTTCCGTTTTTGTTTTGCAAACAATCTCTCCAGGTTCATGCAGAACTATTCACTCCAGTAGGATGGTAAAGGCATGTCCAAGTTCGACATGTCCTTGTATTCCTGTCCCAGCTGTTTAGTCCGTTTTATAGATCAGTTCAGTTTATTCTCTGATTTCCGTCTATACCGGATTCCAGTCGAACAAAGAACTTTTCTCTCTTTTTTTCATCATGACCGCTATATCAGCCTTCCAGCCAATTATCTCGGAAAACATATATCCATCTATGAACGTCTGAGCCTCAGCTCCGAATGTTGAGGTCCTCCGAAGCCTCCGAAATTGACCTCAATGCTCGCATGAAGAATGCACCGACTGTCGGTGAAATATCTCAGTCTGTTTAGGAGTTATCAAGGTCACAGACAGACGGGTGGATGGACAAATTTCATGAGTATCCCTTACTTGTGTTTGGAATATGGAAAAGCCGAGAGAAAAGCGTCGTGAGATAGGAGCGGAGCTGGAGAGGAGATACTATTGACATCTCATTTGGGGTGCCCTCAAGAAGTGTCCTGTCCTAGTGGAGCACAAACATACTTTCAGTATGTTTTTTTAAGTACACGTTAATCGTTACATCAGGCAACCGAGGCAACTCAAACAAAAGAATAAAAATGGCCAGGACAGACAAATCTTACCAAATCTCGAAATGAAACTCTTCCCCTTATATTTTTTTTTTTTTTTTATTTAACTCTGCTCGCTCTGAATTGGAAGGCAATTTTGGAAAACCGGATCCAACGACTTAAAACCTTCCCCGGCAGATTAAACTTTTAAATCCTTTGGCAAATCACTAGAACCAAGGCCTTCATTCCATACACGGCTTGACCTGGGTGGCCACGAATGTTTCAAACCATTCTTCAGCATCTACTCATAAATCACACTAATTAAGCTGGCCTCGTTCCACTTATAAATATTAAGTGAATTGAGCAAAAAAGAACGTTATGTGCGTACAAATTTACACAGTCTCTCCAACCCATAAATATTAACTAACTTTCGGAAGAAAGGATGTTATGTTTGTAAAAATGTCATACAGTAACATTTGCAGTACAAGAAGACCCCAAATCTATGTAGCGCTGCCCTGCGCATAGCGACAGATTCTCGTCAGCTCTTCAGAAAATCGAGGCAACCAACAAAGCACACTTAACGCACCAGATTGTTATCCCAAATCATCAAAGAACCATCTGCGCTCACAAATCCGCTACAAAAAACTACATTCCGCCCCCTCTCTCCCTATTCACCCTCATCGAGCGCCCCCATTAATAACCGAATCACTCAAACGGTTACATGACCATTATATCCTTGTGGGCCTCTCCTACCCATGTGTCATATCTAGTTTCAGCTACTGTGTACTGCTCAATAGCAAAGCCCTTCACCTGGTATACCGCATGGATGAGTCGCATTTAAAGGGATAATGGAGTGAAGAGAGCCGGGATATAAAAGGGCCTACAAACCGTGCGGTATTTACATTGACAGACTTGGAGAGAAGATCTCAGTTTCGAGGAATGCGACCGGAATGCCGCGATGACGAAGCGATGCAATAGAGGAACCCAGCTCGGACGAGAGTGTTTCTGCTAAAGATCTTCTTAAGATAATTCATCATCATCATCATCATTTTATTTCTAACCCGTCACTGAACAAAACTGGGCGGGGCCCAGAAAAGACGGAGTAAAAAAAAACAAGAAAAACGAAAATAAAACATGATTACTTCAAAATTTCGCTCTTCTGTTACCAAATAACCGGTCTTCCGACCAATAAGCTTCTAGAAAACAATGATCGGGAGCCTGATACGTCGCGTAAAGGGACATACACGGCAAGCGTAACAATGATTCGGATAGAATAAACCTATGTAATGCAGTTTCTAGGGAGCAAGAATGTATGAAAAGATTACAGAGTTGGCTAGAGCTTGCATTAAAGGTACGAGGGATCCTTTAAGGAAAAATTGGGACCTTTCTTCTCTGATGCGCCCACTTTCCTTTTAAAGTCTGATTTCCTGGGCAATTTGCAATTATGTCCTAATCCAGTGTCCAGATGTTTCAAACAAATCGTCAAGATGAGAAAAACATGCCCACCATGATCGACCGGTAGCAGAAAGTCAAGGATGTCGATCGTCACAGCAATTTTTTTCTTGCCAAAACAGGGTTAAGTACATGAAACAAGAATCCCGATCCGAGTTTTACTAAATTACTAATTACTAACAAGAACCGAGCTAGGTCTGAAATGATCACACAGCTAGCTGTGGTTTTCCGATCATGTCCACCTTGGCTTTTGAGGGGTTACTCACTCCAAAAATAAAAATAAATAATTTCCACTGAAACTCATGATATTATAAAAAAAAATTAAGAACCAGAACGCAAAAGCAAATGGAATACTAAAACGAACTCCAAACTCTGATCCATCTGCCCAAACACGAAAATGACGAATGCAGAAGTAAATAAATAGATAAGAAGCTCAAACACCGAAATCGATTAAACATATTCAAAAACCCAAATGATTTTCAAAAAGAACTCGAAAGTGAAAACTCAAACAAATAAATATTGCAAAATGAAAACTCAATAAAAGGTTCACCCTGGCAGTCAAGGGGTTTCTTTCTCCGAAAATGTGTCTACAGTAAGTGTCCAGTGCCCACAGTGCCCAGGTGTGCCCAACCGACGTACAGTACAAATATTATCCCCATCTTCGGCCCAAGCGAACTGCGACAAGCTGATCCAAGCTGACTAAACGGATCCTTCAGTTAAGTCTTATACTAGCGACATTTCGGTCCTTCTTAGCGAGGATCCTCTTCAGGCTCAAGGTGGAAACACAGCTGACGTGTGCGTTTATCACAGTCAAATATGTTGTACAATGTTGCCTACTAGTGATCAACCCCTCGTTTGCAAAAGTGGTTAAAGCTAAATCTTTCTAGTCCCATGTTTTACCCGCAAAACCATTCCGATTTGTTTTTGAATATTTTTGGACTCGAGATCGCCGTCACCTTGA
Organism: Branchinecta lindahli; assembly: GCA_023053555.1. Taxonomy (NCBI): domain Eukaryota; kingdom Metazoa; phylum Arthropoda; class Branchiopoda; order Anostraca; family Branchinectidae; genus Branchinecta; species Branchinecta lindahli. The sequence goes on from JAKZAO010000001.1 coordinate 7,823,094, forward strand.
ATTACAAATTTGTCTGTCCCTACACAATTCCTCACTAGAAGGTAGAATGGCGGTTTGGGGGGGGGATCTATGCAATATAGTGTATCTCCTTTCAGCTACTCTCCAGTAACTTATTAATCAAGACGTTTTTCTTTGTACTTGACTCTAGAGGGACATGTCAGATAACCCAATTGACTAGCTAGCCAATCCCGTTAAATTCCAATAAATAATTCATATCGCGTATGTTGTTTTACCCCAGCTTGTCTATTATCCTTCTTCTTGTATTCGATTCGCTTTTTGTATGCCAAAGAAACCATTCAGTGAACCGACTAAAGAATTTTTTTGTAATTTTTCAGCAAGCTTCCTTCGCTCTATTCATGGGTTTGTGGGACCCCAAAGCCCGTTGTCCCCCTTCGGTTGTCAACTCGTAACATATTCAATTGCACATGGTGAATGGTTTAGTTGAGCAACTGAGGCGTTGAGAATTTTTTCGAATTACTTTCGGGCGACTGAGTGCTCTGTGAACGCATCATACGGATGTCATAAAGTGGGCAAGTCGGAACATTTGAATTCATATTCCTGGGCCCGAGGAATGACTGGACCGGAATTGTGCCGCTTTGGGATTGTTGGCACGAATCCAAAGCCGTCAACGTCTCTCTTTTTCGGTTTGTTCTTGCGGAGCTTGATGTTTGAAGTTTAACGGATTTGTTTCTTGGGTTCTCAGTTTGCAACTCGGAACGTTTGAATTCTTGGCCCGAGGAACGACTGGACCAGAATCCTGACGCTTGGCGATTGTTGGCACAGATCCAAAGACGTCAACGTCGCTCTTGAAGTTTAACGGATTTGCTTCTTGGGTTTTCAGTTGGCAAGTCGGAACGTTTGAATCTGGGCCCAAGCAACGACTGGACCAGAATTCTGAGGTTTTGTGATTGTTTACACCGATCCAACGAATTAATGTCTCTCTGTTTCTGTTTGTTCTTCCAGAACTTTCGGTTTGAAGTCTACTCGATTTTTGCTCAAAATCCTTGAATAATGCCGTAAATTTTGTACACTCTCTCCATCACCTTACCGGCTCCTCAATTATAAACTTTGTATTACTGATATAGAAGTGTACTTCTACATCAGTAATACAAAGTTTCGAGGGTGAACCCCTTCGCTTCATTAATACAAATTCAAGGATATCACAGGATATAAAGTTCGTTCAGAGCAATTGCAACGGTAAGTAAAAGAAGTTCTCAACTCAGACAGTAAAGGTGTGGTGTGCTATGCTTCTTTGAACGTTAAATAACTTTGAACAATTTCCATTTCTCCCACTCGCGGTGACCTTAGTCAATTCCCTCCCTGTATAATTCGGAGCTCCTAAGACCACCTGAATGGAGGTTTCTGAGTCCTCATTTTACCGTCTATCCCAACATTGCACTGTTCATAGCGAACATACTTTCAAAGAATCATACCTCTACTGCACTGACGTCATCGCTTTTTTTCTCAGTAATATGTATGTATGTTGATTTCTTAAAGTTTACCCGAAGAGGGCTTGGATAGAACAATCTAGTTACCCATCAGTTATTCACTTAAAGAGACTTGAAGACCCGATGAAAACCCATTACTTCGTTACTGCGCTTTCCACGAATAATCGATTTGCATATAGTGGACCTTCACCGTCAAAGTGTTGTATCTTTGCGCGTGTACCTGTGTTGTATGATTGAAGAATAAGATTTGCGAAAAATAAGTATTCACGCAGTGAGCTACCTTCCACTAGCTGATTACTAGCCACTGAAAAGCCGTGTTTGTGTTGAGACTCAAATTTTCCGTGTCATAGTAGAATTTTGCCTTGTGAGGACGGCCGTAGATATTCCGAATGTCATACTGGAGCAAATAGTGAAAAATAAAAAAAATCCTTTAACACAATCCAAATAATGCATTGTGTTCAGTGATGCAAAAATAAGTTGGCCTTTTAGTTAAACTTTAAGGTTTGAACCTCTTTACAAGTGTTAACTTCTGGAGGGTGCTGTAGTTACTAGTTTTTTCTTAATTCTAAGAAACCAATATATATATATATTAGCGATGTTCGCTCTGAAGCTAAGTAGTTCACACAGGCTTTTAGTCTCGGGTGGATAAGACTCGCAGCCGTACTTTCCTACTTTTTTTTAGACACCTAATATTTTAGACATTGATTTTGGGCTGGATACGCTCGGAGTTATACTTTACATTCTTTGCTTTGCGTACCGAGTTTAGTTTGACCCATAATCCAATTCCGAGAATGTCCCGACTAGCTAGAAACGACATCGAACAAGCGAATCCAAGCTTAGTTATGAAAATGTATTCATTTGTTTAATGAACTAAGTGCTAACTAGGGCCACTCACACAAACATACAAAAACAAAACAACAGATAAACGAAAAAAAAATAAAATTAAATACATCATCAAACACAAACAAAAAATGGTGCTTAAACATCAAATTTGTTATGCGTAAGTCTTGCTCAAGTCCGCAAAAGCAGCCCGGAGAGCATCAGAAGGAGAGGATTATCCGAAGCAAGAATCCTTGTCTGGATTGAAAGAGAGGAATAGCTTACATGTTTACCAGAAGCTGAAATTCATAAGCTGGTCTGGAAGAGACCTGGGCTTTGTGGCATGTTTTTCTGGGCTCTAAGTAAACCAGGCATTCGCCTTTGATCATTAAGAGCTGGGCCCCCTTCGCATAACGTAAACAGTCGGCCGTATGTCGGAACTAGTCTTCGCATGGAATCTCCTTGACTCACTCTGCTTAAATGGTCCGTTCAAGACAGTTTTATCACTTTATTAGCGATTGATGAAGGGCTGGATTAAGGTTTTCGCATTTTATGTGTAAAAGGGGTGTCACTTCTCTAGTATATCTCGACAGAATTCTGTCGAGGGGAAATTTCTCGCATGACCAATTGTCACCGCTGTGACCGAGAAGAGATGTTCCTGTTTGTTGATCATGACCCAGGGTTGGTCACCAAAAGTAACTTCGTACACCCTGGAAAGTAACCCAAAAGTATCTCAAAGTAACCCAATGTAACCTAATGTAACCCAAAGTAACGCAATGTAACCCAAAGTAACCCAATGTAACCTAATGTAACCCAAAGTAACCCAATGTAACCCAAAGTAACCCAATGTAACCTAATGTAACCCAAAGTAACCCAAAGTATCCCAAAGTAACCCACATTATCCCAAAGTATCTCTAAGTTTCCGTGAATTTCAATTGTTTCGTGAAGGAATTTCGCATCAGTTTCAAGATATTGCAATCGGCGCCTAGTCTCGTCTGACGAAAAGTTTGAAGCGTCACCACGCAAGTCTTGCGCACGAGGGGTTGCTTTGGGTTACATTGGGTTACTTTGGGTTACATTGGGTTACTTTGGGTTACATTGGGTTACTTTGGTTTACTTCGGGTTACACTGGGTTACTTTGGGTTACTTTGGGATACTTTGAGATACTTGGGTTACTTTGGGATACTTTTGAGACAATTGCAAGCGTGATGTACGCCATTTTTGCGCAAGACTCGTGACCCCATGTAACCCAAAGTAACCCAATGTAACCCAAAGTAACCCAATGTAACCCAAAGTAACCCTGAGTAGCCCAAAGTATCCTGAAGTAAGCAAGTAACTCGTACACCCTGGTTCTTGGTGACCAACCCTGGATCGTGACCGAGTCTCTTTCCAGGCAGGGACCCATAAATTTCCTGTAATGCCTCGCCATTCAGGGGGCTTGCCAATAAGAGATTTCTGATGCTATGTTGACCGAACGGAAGATAGTTCGAGAAATACCCACGGTCCAATCACGTCCAAGGCCAGATAGAAAAAGTTTGGGATTGGCTGCTGGCGCCTTGAGGGAGGAGTCTCTTTGGCACGCACGTCCAATGAGGCAAACAAGAATGCCGATTCGACCCAAGTGGGATTTTTGGAAAGTAGGCAAGGATCGGACAACATAGCAACATAGAAGCATAGGAAATGACAAGCCCCCTGTAAAGGAAATTTATGGGTCCCTGGTATCATCGAGATAACTAACTACAACCAGTTCATTCTTCTTGTTGCAATCTTCCGTTACTTGTTTGGAACTTGCTTTGTGTTCGGAGCTCACTCTTTCAATCGCCCTTCAAATTTCCTACACTTCTGCTTTGACAAGCACTAGGACTTGGTTGTCACATTTCTGAACTACTTTTCTTGTTTTTTTCCTTCTTCAGTTTTCCTTTGCCTCGTCCGAGTCTGTCCCGTCCGAGTTTGCCCCGTCTCGATCCAAGAAACTTTACGACAGTTATAAACAACACGAAACAAGCCTAATTATGATATAATGCATAAAAAGGCTTACAGCCTTTTTGTATTCAAATCCATATCGTCCATATCAACACTGAAAATATCAAATTTAAGAAAAATAAATCAACGCATTCAAGAGCTATAAACGTGGACGTGCCAGATATCGACGTCGCTGTCTCGTTCTCGCAGTGAAAGGTGGTGTGGGGTTTAAGAATTTTATTGGGCTTAATAGAGAAGTTGGAGGTTTAAGAGGATTTTTTTTATATTCTCCCTTTGGGGGTTAACAGAAAGTATTCAGGGACGGAGCATTCGAGATGGTCTTCACTCGTGTCCAATGTCCTTCAAAAGAGACTATGATCTACTTCATGCCACTTGCCAGAACTCCGAAACTAAGAAAGGAGTCACCGAGTACGTAAGTGGCTGAGAGATGGCTATTTAGCGTGCTTAGTATCATGTCTTTCATCGCTATTAACTGCCTTGTAGTTCATGTCCAGATGGGTTGGATTGCTAGTTTTTGTGTTGTTCTTTCTTGTGATGTTCCGTCATGGATTTTCGTGTACTGACCCAGAGATTCGCGAATCTATTTTTACACTACAGTGTCCTCGCAAAGTAATTCCATAGCAAAATAAAAAAAGGACAAAGTAGCACCCAGGGCCGTATCCAGGGGGGTTAAGGGGCTTAACCCCCCCCCGAAACATGCAAAAATACTCGTTTTTTATAGGCTTTAACCTCTAATATATGTCTTTTTTGTACTTTTTGGTCCGACCCACTCAGCCGTTTTTTGTGAAACAGACGTAAACGCCAGTTTGGAAGAAACTGAGATAGTAGCATTCTCTATGGTAAATTTTCGCGTTCTTTCCATTGGTGCCATCTATGTTTGTCTAAGTGATACGGTTTAGAAGTTGAATTCTCTAAACAGACGTATATCCACAAATTTTCTTTATTTTACCTACTATTTTTTTTCGAAAAAGACGTATATCATAAACCCAATCAAAGCTGATTCCTTTGTCATGTGGTTGGATATACGTCTTTGTCTTTGACCAAGAAAATGCATGTACGTCTGTTGAAGAGCCGTATATCTAACGCGTAAGAGCCGTATATACAACTGACCGGATAAGTTAAAGACTTATATCCAACTGACCAGAAAACTGAAGAGACGTATATCCAATTGTCGTTTGTTCAAAAGGGCGTATGTTTTTCAAGTTTCTAGTGAAAGAGACGTAAAGGCCAAATTGATACACTTGAAATGCCGCCTATCGACCTCCAAAGTATCGAAAACCCCAAATTAAGTTTAAAAGCCTTTACTACAGGCTTACTTTGCTCTCCAGTGAAGTTAAGTTTCTGGAATTTTTGAACCCAATTTTCTCGAAACTATGTTTTGGGATATACGCCTCTTTCCGAAAAAACGGCTGCACTGGCAAACCCCCCCTCCCAAAAAAAAAATAAAAAATTCCTGGATACGGACATGGTAGTACTCCCCACCCATATCTCGTTCTATTCTCCCTTTAATAAAGGAGGAAGTACTCACTCGGCAAGTACCAATGCACAAGAACATGCCCATAATTGAGACAATACTTACGCGTATACCGGACCTCCTTCCTTAAATACTGTACTCCTAACTATTCGTTAACGATGAGTAACAGTTTCAGTACAATTATGCCAAAGTGGCAAAACGGCTTAAGTTTATTTTCTTTTTATTTAGAACAATCGTTAGATCTTTTATATTATAATCATTCATCATTACTGTTTTGAATTTGTAACGGTTACCCGACAAAGAAATTTTCCAAAAATAAAGTCTCCTGACTTCTTTATATTAACACATATTTTTTTTTTTAGTATTCGCACTTTCCGCTCTTATTTGACTTCATCTTGATAATACTTTGCTTAGAATGAAGGCACCCGCTGGGTTGTAAGTCGACAACCCTCCGTCGGCTTGTATACTGTAACTCTGTAACGTACCCATCTGATCACCGCACTAGGGTTTGAACTTGGGCAGTTACACGGTTGTTATGACTTGACCACATGCAGTTATTCCAATGACGTTATTTATGACGTAATTGACCCGAAACCATTATCCGGTGCATTTAGGTTTTATTTGTTCCCACGTTTGGCCACGTTGACAAGAGGAGGATTTGGCGAGAAGAAAGACAACAGAGCAGTAAATAGTGGAGAGGGATTACGTCACACTGGGGGTCAATACCAGGTACGGGACGATAGGTAGGTATCCTTCTAGTTCTGCATGTTCGCGGAGGTGGTCTCTTTCCAACCGCTTAAATTCAGTTATTTTTAACATTCTCCAGCGATAAAACCTTAAACAAACCAGAACCTTTTATTTTGAATTTTACGAATTTCTTTCTTACAAACCAGAACCTTTTATTTGAATTTTACGAATTTCTTTCTTATCTCTTGATTATCCTTGCACTACGTTGCAAGGATTCCCGCGTTGCTCCAAACTTTTATCGGTCGAGAAGTTATCACCTATTTTCCAAGACCTTCATGTCTCGGCTCTTGTATCACTTCGGGATCCTAAAGCGTTAGTGACTAGTGTTGGGCGATATTCGATATCGATAACGATATATCGATATATCGGACCAAATATCGATATCGAATATCGAAACGTAAATATCGATATCGAAAACGATATTTCTTCAGTTATAATTATTGTAATTAATCAAAAATAAGTTACATCTATATTTCCGAAACTGGAGCAATATGATCTTCGTAATGCAGTTTCTATTTATTCGAAGTTTGGGTTCATGCAAGGTACTTTCTAACGACAGATTTGCTCTTAAATTTTGGCGAAACGAGGCCTATACTATAGCGAAACATGGTACCGAAATATCGATATCGATATATCGATTATCGAATATCGAAAGTGAAAATATCGATATATCGATATATCGAAAAATCCAAATATCGCCCAACACTATTAGTGACGGATACGTATAACTGTTGGTTACTTACGATTTGCCCGTCTTTCCGTCTGTTAGCACGATAACTCTCAAAGGGATTGGATACTTTATTTAAACTTGGTGTGAAGACCATTTGGGTCAAAGTAGCCCTGTATTTCGGGGCGGGTTGTTCCAAGCAAAAGAAGTCAAGAGTACATAAGGCGTTCTTAGTTCTTACTTTAGTTTTAGAGAGTTTTTGAGACTGAGTTTTTAGACTCAGACAAGAGTTTATATCCCCTAACCGGTCTCTAGCCGATCCATCAAGGATATTTTATTCTTTCGTAAATTCCTGATTTTGACCGGGTTCCTATATAATCATCCATCCCAGGCTGAAAATGATGACTACTTTATTTACGTAGGGGTAAACGAACAGGGGATTAGGATTCTATTTGTTTTTGGCTTGAATAAAGATTTCGGCTTGAATCCTGGGAAAACCGGGAACTTATTTCTTAGTCAAACTTGATTCTTAGGTAGACAGATACTTGATTGATTCAACTCGTGGCGCTAAATATGTCGATCGTTACAAATACACTTAACGGGTAAGAAGAAATTCAGTACAATACAGTTATAATGCTGCCGCTTAAAGAAATATCTTTTTGGGATCCCAAAACGTAAGTGGAGGGATACCTATGACATCGCAAAAGTTGTCCGTCCCTCTGTCCGTCCGTCCGTCCGTCCTTCTGTCCGTCCGTCCGTCTGTCCGTCCGTCCGTCCGTCCGTCTGTAAGCACGATAACTCTCGAAGGGAATGATATATTTTGATGAAACTTGGTGTGAGCATTCTTTGGGTCAAGAGTAAGGTCGAGTTCGTAGATGGGCACTGTAGTCCTAAATTTAGGGGTGGGGGAGGGGGTTCAAATTAAGGGACAAGCAAAATATTTTTAAACAGCTAATGTGATAGTCGATTATGGGGTAAGAAGGCATTCTGAACACGAATATGAAAATAATTTTCTCGCCGGACAAGTAGTTCACCCGGAATCCGGCCAAAACCGGAAAGTTTGTTAAAAGTAAAAGTTTTATTTGAAGTCGATTAGATGTTGGATCTAGAAGTAAGAAAGCATGCTGAACACGAATATGAAAACCATTTTCTCGCCGGACAAGTAGTTCGCTCGAAATCCGGCCGAAACCGGAAAGTTTGTTAAAAGTAAAATTTTTGTCTGAAGTTGATTAGATGTTCGTGGGTAAGAAGGTATGCTGAACAATAATACGAAAACTGTTTTCTCGCCAGACAATTAGTTAGCCCGGAATCCGGCCAAAACCGGAAAATTTGTTAAGAGTAAAAGTTTTATTTGAAGTTGATTAGATGATAGATCTAGGGGTGAGAAACGATGCTGAATCCGTATGACAATCATTTTTTAGCCGGACACGTAGTTCTTCAGGAATCCGGTTGAAACCGGAAAATTTGTTAGAAGCTAAATTTTTCTTTGAAGTTGGGATGTGGGATGTAGGGGTAAGGAGATACGCTGAATTCGTTTTTGAGCTTTAGTTTTTCGCCGGACAAGTAGTTCTGTAATTTCGGCAAAACCGCAAAATTCACAGAAGTAGGGTATAAGGATCGTTTCGATCGGCTTATAGGGGTAAACATACATGCTGAATCCATATCTGAACTTGGTTTTCTTAATGATTAGCTGTCTGGCCTGGCTAAGAAAAAACCTTACTGTGTGGATCACATATTGAATTTTTGGGATCCCATCGGAACCTTTGGTCTTGTTTTTAAATGTGCTTGTAAAATATGGTACGAAAAAGTTCAAATATCGGCTTGTACACCCTTCACTGGCACCAAGAGATTCTGGTGTCGTTTATGCCTCGGTTTGGTTCACCGGTGCTTGTTCAGGTAATGTGTCCCTGAGCTTTTCGCTGACAAGGATCAGCATCAAAAGGAACAAAGCCCAAAATACAATCTTCTTCGCTTCGTTTACCGTCGGACGAGCGGCAATCCGGCAAACAACTGAAAATTGGTAAACGTTTGTTGATCAAGTTTTTGGATTTTCAGATACATGGAGAGAAAACCTGCCAAATCTTTTTTTTTATTGTTTTCTCATCAGTCAGTATTAGGATATAATCTGATATGGTTTACACACGACCTTCTTGTCTGCCGTCAGTTTCCGTTCCCGGTTAAAGGAACAGTAAACTTGACTACGCAACTTTCGGCCATCGAATCGCCCGGGGGGCTTGCATCAATATACAGGGTCTTATTGTCGACAGGCCCCCCCTTCTTTGTCATCTCGAACTGTCTCGAACCCCCTCCTTAGTGTTCCCAAAGCTATAGCTGGCAGGCCCTTGCCCCTTATGCATTGTAATTATGCACTCGTGTACTGTAAAAGTTCGCCTTTTTACATGTAGACTACAGAGTAACGACCTCCCCGACAAGACGGCCGGGGTTCGATTCCTAGTGGCGGCACACAAACCTTTTGCTTTTGCGAACCTTTTGCTCAAAAGTCGAATTCTCGGAAACTGCCCGGAATCTGCAATGGTCGTAACGAGAATTTTTCTTACTCTCAATATCGACTCAGGGTACATTCTTGATGTGTTAGCTAGCTCCCCGAGTCTCGTTTGAGTCAAGTTTTCTGTTCCTTTTCATTTTCTGGAGCCAACATGCACGTAAATTTAGTTCCAAGTTATCCCACTAGATGGGGGCCTGCAAGGCTAGGCTACTCGGTACTGGAAGTCAACGCATATGCCAGTGTTGGATCAACAGGAATCCTTGCTTCACAAAGATGAAACATTCAGACGAACAAGTGAAGACGTCACTGACGACGTTGCAGAATATTTAACGTACTGTAGCATAATTTACTTGATAAATAGATACTTCATTACGAAAAGGAACTTTCACAACATTTGACTGCTAAACTTGTTATTTTTGTATGCATTTTAAATAATATGAGGCATGGCAGGCTTATTGTAAATAAGATTATGAAGCAATGGTTAGGAAATTACCTGTCACGAGGTTTTGAGCGCAGATGGGGCTGGAAACAGGTGCTGAAAACGCGGGTGAGAATACAGATCATTCCCGAACTTAGTAGAAGCAGCAAAACTTCTTGCTGCGGTTGGGAGCTGGCAATCCTCTGAGCAGGGGGTCACGTATGGGGGGGGTGAGGGGACGCCCCCCCCCCGAATTTCGGGTAGAAAAAATAACCAATTCGGCGCGAAGCGCCTCGGTTTTTCGTAAAAAAAAACAGTTAATTTTCATTAAAACAGTCATTTTTCCTGAAATCAGTCGATTTTTCATCAAAAGAGTATAATAGGTTTTATACGAAAGATATTCGGTTTTACTGAAAGTCAGTTGATTTTTCGTCGTTTTTCTTAAAAACAGTCGTTTTTTCTGCAAAGCAAAACACTCGGTAAAAATGACCAGCCAGTCGGTAAATACCTCCCCCCCAAACATTTTGCCTAGTAATGCCTCTGCCTTTTAAGCACAACTCTTACTAGAAATAATCTTTTCCCAATGAAATGAATCAGAAATAAACATTTTCCAAAATACCATTACTTTCCATCTGAAATTAGCGATTTTCTTGTTAGCGCCTGTCGACTATGTCCAGCCTTCCTGCTCTCCGACGCGGCGGCTGGACGCAAAACATTCGAAAACTGATCGCGCCGTGGTTAAAAAGTGTGAAAACTAAGCAAATAAAAGAAGTAATAAACAAAAGTTTCTCGTATCCTTATGTGTGAAAGAGTTGTCAGCAGACGTTGATGATCCCGGCAAACGTTTCGTTGTGTGACGGGCAAAACTCGGCAAGGCCAAAAAAGCGCTAAAATTTCGTAGGCACAAAACGAAACAATGGAGAAAGGTGGGGATTTTAGAAGCCTATAATTCTGTATGGGAGCTAGATATATTATAAAAAGCAGAATAAGCAAGAGGGGTCCTTTAAGGAGGAGGATTTAAGGCACTTTAGAGACGTCTAAGGGTTCTATTTTTGATGGTTCTTAGCCTATCGTTTTTGCCGAAGTGCCATATCGGGCAAGCCTACTCTAGCAGTGGGCGGATAAAAGAAACGTAAAGGCGGAGCAAGTATGCTTGTGTGAAGGGAAATTTAGAAAACAGATTTAGGAAAGACAGAGACGCACTAGCCCGCTTAATAATGAGAAAAAATATGAGCCTTTCACTTCAAGTTACTCATTAGTGTCATTCCAAAGATTTAGTTTTTTTGTGATTATTTCATTGGGTATTGGAGTAGTAAATGATGTCTTTAATTCGAGAAATTTACAGTCGCGAACCTTCGAATCGTTCCATTGCGCTAATCTAATCTTTATATTTCTTCTGGGTCTTTCAAGCAATGACGTCCACATGGCGAAGATCGTGCGTCGCATCTTCTCGTCCACGTTGGCACTTGGCCGAGTGCTGCGTGTTGGGCCTCGCCATCTTGCGCCAAGCCTCTGCCGTCTCTACGGCGCTACCAGTTTCGTCGCTGGACTTCCAAAGGTATGATACCAGATGGCTCTGACACATTCAGTTCATGAGTGTTCGGTCGGAAGTAGATGGCATGTATCCTGCGAGTTTGGCAGGTCTGCGTGCGACTGGCTACACGCGAGGTGCAGCCGCAAACGAGTCGATTGACATCTAGTAGAATTGCTGCGAAACACTGAGCCAAAGAGAATACCAAACATCTTTACAATTTGCAGTTTCTATATTTATCAACAATATCTCCTTTTAAAATAGGAATAGATATGTAGAAGTAAAATATTAGTACGAATATGAGTTGGACTATAGAAACAGTTCATTCTGAAGATTCTGAAGCAATAATCAATTTGGAGTAATCTTCCTTTTTTTAAAACGTGTTTTCCTTTGTGTTAAGTCAGTTATAGTTGATTTTTGTTACGATTATGTGGAATAAATTAGTAGAAAAGAGACAAGTCAAAAATTACATAAAAAGTTACCTTTTAAAAATACGAATTAAAAAAAGCTTAACGGGAATTGTTTTGCCTAAAAAGTAATGATTATAAGTAGAGGAAATAGTGAGAACGAAAATTACAGTTAATTTATGGAGTAAAGGAAATTGCGATTAAATATTAAAAGTTGAATCGTGTTTTAGACTAGAGTAACTTTCTTTTCGGAGACTATGTGACGTTCAAAAGGTTAACAAAACAAATTATGACACCGCGTGGCGGTTCATCCTCATGACTGTTTCACGAAATGGTATAAATAAATAAATAAATATGCTCGCTTTTTTCAGCTCCACTTCGCCCCTCGACATTTTTTGGGGGGCTTATGACTAAGAAAACACTCAGCACCGGATGCTCGTTGAAAAAAAGGTCAAAAGTCTTGACAAACCAGACACTCAATGAACAAAGCTCTGAGTTGGAGTCCGACTCTGACGGGCTTCTTCCTCTTGCTCTTAGTCTGAAAATTTGAGTCGCTTTGTCGGTAGTTGGATTAGCTTCGGTCCCCCATTCTCTCGGGAGAAAAAATCCCCTCAGATGGTCAAGCAGATCGACGGAAAACAACTCAGTGATTCTGTTTGTTCCTTTTTGTTCCTCATCTTATTTCACGGACACGTGAACCCGACAACACTTTAATGCTTTTTTCCAGCCATAAATCCCGGCCTTTGATGGCCTGTTACGCGGCAGAAGAGAACGAACCACTCTCCGGTCCTGACCGATATCATCGCCCAATTCCATTATTGTCCGGGAGCAGAGGTTTTACGAGGTCGGCCATCATTTTCAACAGTGGGAGTTATGCCGACCCGCTTTGGGGGGAACAGATGGATCGTATAGCAAGATATGTACTGACTGAAATATGGTTAGTGCTGAAGGGGGCTTGTTCGTGATCTTGAAACGAAGTATACACTGATCATAAAATGTATCATTTTATGCATTTATCACTTCGTAATCAAAGTAAAAGTGAGAGAAAGTAAGAGAGAATCTAAATAGTATACTAAAGGTGCAATTATCATAGCTATGTAAACCTGAAGCTTTCAGTCCAAAAAATTAAAGAAGACATTGAACACTGGAAAGAAGAATTAACGAACTAAAGTTCATCGCTGATGACTTTGACGATTCATTACAATCATGAAAGGAAATTAAAAATTCCGGTGTCACCGAACTGGCAAGGAAAGGCGAGGTAGGTGATGAAAAAAACTACCGAGCGCAGTGAGGTTGATATTTTTAAATGGCCATCGAGCTTATTATTCTGACATCAACCAAGAGGGAGGTCTGTTAACTGTCATAACTTTTTCGAACAGAAACATTAACAGTTAACTAATAACCTTGCATATCATCCCAAGTCCCAAATGGAGAATTGTCACACGTGGGAATCGTCAGAAAAAAAGTTGGAGGTGGATATGACCTAATATAAATCTCTCTGGAGGCAGAGGCGTCACGTGTGGAGGGAATGTTGTCGGCCAGTCGGTAAAAAAAAATAGCCGAGTCGGCGCGAAGCGCCTCGATTTTTCGTAGAAACTACCAATTTTGTTCTTGGAAACAGTCGATTTTTCTTCAAAACAGTCGGTTTTCGTAAAAATAGTCGATTTTTTCTTAAAAACAGTCGGTTTTTCTACAAAAAAAGTCGGTAAAAATGACCAGCCAGTCGGTAAATACCCCCTCCCCCGCCAAAAAAAAAGAAGAAAAAAAACATTTTGGCTAGTAACGCCTCTGTCTGGAGGTAGATATGACTCTCTGGAGGTTGATATGAAGTCATATCCCCGGCTAACTTTGTGACCGTGGGTCATAGGATGAGATATATGACATACCCGTTCAAGAAAGTTATTGGCACTTTCAGGTTTCAGGGAAGGACACAATTTCTGGTGTCACAGAGACAGCGTATTTTGTGGTCCTATTTAAACATACAGGAAAGCGATAAGAAATCATCCTGCTGAATCTGATTGGTGGATGAAAATAGAATACGGAACGAAAATGCGTTTCGCCACCTTTGCGGCTCGTACTCATCCCACCGCAATCGCGGATTGCGGCAAACCACCCATTCGTGTTAACGCTTCATTTTCCCATCTTATTTGAAGAATTAATTCGGGTTTTGAGGGCTATAATCAGCCCGTTTGCGGTTAATTTCAGCGGCGCCACCAAGTGAACTAAAACCGATAATGAGATAAGACAAACCCAACTTTAGAGATCAGCAAGGAACTGGGCGTAAACGACTGGCAATTGTAAGACATTGTTTATTTTATGTTTTTTGCTTGATGTCGTTCGTTTTTCATGGTGTCACACATTCTTAAGCAGGGCTACAAAAAACGATGTTTCTATTTAAAACGAAATCCTCTCAGTACATCGTGATACCAGCAACCTTTTCCTCTACATTAGTGGGTGGGGGAGAGGGTTTCGAATTAAGGGGGGGGAGGAATATTTTTTAAGCTGATTCACACAGTGCGTGTAGGGACAAGGAGACATGCTGGAAACACATAATATGAAGCTTTTTCTTTCCGGACAAGTAGTCCGTGCGGAATCCGGCCAAAATCGGAAAATGGGTTAGAAGTATAATCTTATTCTGAAGTCAATTATCTCAATCAATATTATCAATATCTCAACTTTATTCTTGCCGGACAAGTTTTTGCCTGGAGTCTGGCCGAGACCGGAAAGTTGGTACAAGTAAAGGTTCATAAGAGTTCCTTCTGAAGTACATCAAAGCTTCGACTTAGGGATTCGAATACATGTTAAATACGTCGGTGAAGTTTTGTCTGAAGTCGGTTAGTGTCAGGTTAGAATATCTTCACTTTGTTTTCCTGTCGGACCGATATTCGGTCGAAATCGTGTAAAAAAAGGAATTTTGACAGAACTCGCATTTGTTGATACACTCGATTACAGTGTCAACAATGGGGGAAGCTGGCATGATGAATCGATCTATCTTTTGTTTCCTGCTTCGTCGATACTATGGACGGAATTCGAGGAAAAACGCAAATTCTATGGGCATCATGTTATCGAATGTTTTCAGTTTCGACCTAGGGGTATGAAGGCGCAGGAAATTATCTTCCGGTTTAGTTTTCCTTTCAAGACGATATTTCGGCCATACCCTTTGGAACCCGGTAAAAATGGAAAATCTTTAGTCCTAATAATGTCTTTGTACCTAGTGCGTCTTGTGCTTAAAATTTGTTAAAAGTTGAACCGAATGTGGCTGAGATCGGACAGTCTGGTTACATTTCACTTATTTGCTTAAATAGGCCTGAAAACCCGATAAAAAAGCGTTACTTTGTTTGTTCACAGAAAATAGCAGTCATATAACAAAAATACATTATCTTTATCAGCTAGCTTAGAGCTCCGTAACACACGGAAATGCAGGCTTTGGTTGAAACTCAAATTCTCCGCGTCTTTATGAATTTTGGGTTTTCATGCAAGCAGTGCACATTCTGAACGTTCTTACTAGAGCCCCAGGTAAAAAAAAAAAAACTACAAAATCCCTTGGATGTGACAAAATAATTCAGTGTATTAAAATATGACATGTAAAAATAAGCTGCTTATTCAGTTAAACTTTAAATGGATTAGTTTAGATTGAGGATGCTGTAAATGTCGAGGGGTTGCCCACTCAGTTTTTGGGTGCACAGCAGGTGCCCGGTGCCGGCTGGTGCCGGCTGGTGCCGGCTGGTGCCGGCTGGTGCCGGCTGGTGCCGGCTGGTGCCGGCTGGTGCCGGCTGGTGCCGGCTGGTGCCGGCTGGTGCCGGCTGGTGCCGGCTGGTTCTGACCGGTGCCGACCGGTGCCGGCTGGTGCAGACCGGTACCGGCTGGTGCCGAACGGTGCCGGCAGAGAGGTACCCCGTCCGGGCCGTCCGGTACTGGACTCTATTGAACTTATCAATTCGAAAAGGGGAGCGGCCTTTGGAAACGAGAGGGCATTTTGATTCGTGGGCATTTTGAGTCGTGGGCATTTTGAGGTGCCGGCTGGTGCCGTCCGGTACTGGACTCTATTGAACTTATCAATTCGAAAAGGGGAGCGGCTTTTGGAAACGAGAGGGCATTTTGATTCGTGGGCATTTTGAGTCGTGGGCATTTTGAGTCGTGGGCATTTTGAGTCGTGGGCATTTTAATCGTGGGCATTTTGATCGTTGGCATTTTTAACCGTGGGCAATTTGATCGTGGGTATTCTGAGCGTGGGCATTGTGGGGGTGGGCAAAAAGATCGTGGTGATTTTGGGAGCCACCCTTCGCCAGGCTAATCATTTGAGAAAACCAAGTTCAGATTTACCTGTATCAGCCATATCTATTTTGACGATACTAATCGAAACTTCCTGCTTTACTTCTGCCAAATTTCCGGTTTCGGCCGAACTCTGAGCGAACTACTTGTCCAGCAAAAAAAAGAGAAAGTTCAGAAACGAATTCAGCGTATCTCCTTAACCCTATAGAGAACATATAATCAACTTCAAATAAAACTTTCTTTTACAAAAAAATCCTATTTCAACCGGATTCCGGACGAACTATATGTCCGCGTAAAAAATGATTCTCATATACAGATTCAGCGTCTCTTCTTACCCTTAAACTGTCATCTAATCAACTTCAAATAAAAGTTTTTCTTTTAACAAATTTTCCGGTTTTGGCCGGATTCCGGGCGGACTACTTGTCCGGCGAGAAAATGGTTTTCACCATCGTGGTCAGCATGTCATTTTACCCCGAAATCAAACATCTAATCAACTTCAAATAAAACTTTTACTTTTAACAAACTTTACGGTTTTGGCCGGATTCAGGACGAACTACTTGTCTTGCGACCATCGTGTTCAGCGTGTCTTCTTACCCCTAATTCGATCATCTAATCAACTTCAGATAAAACTTTCGCTTGCAACAAATTTTCCGGTTTCGGCCGGATTCCGGGCTAACTACTTGTCCGGCGAGAAAATGGATTTCACCATCGTGTTCAGCATGACTTCTTAACCCTAAATCGAACATCTAATCAGCTTCAAATAAAACTTTTACGTTTAACAAGCTTTCCGGTTTTGGCCGGATTCCGGGCGAACTACTTGTCTTGCGAGAAAATGGTTTTCACCATCGTGTTCAGCATGTCTTCTTACCCCCAAATCGATCATCTAATCAACTTCAAATAAAACTTTCGCTTGCAACCAATTTTCCGGTTTCGGCCGGATTCCGGGCTAACTACTTGTCCGGCGAGAAAATGGTTTTCGCCATCGTGTTCAGTATGTCTTCTTAACCCTAAATCGAACATCTAATCAGCTTCAAATAAAACTTTTACTTTTAACAAACTTTCCGGTTTTGGCCGGATTCCGGGCGAACTACCTGTCCGGCGAGAAAATGGTTTTCACCATCGTGCTCAGCATGTCTTCTTACTCTATAATCGACTATCATATTAGCTGTTTCAAAATATTTTGTTTGTCCCTTAATTTAAACCCCCTCCCCCACCCCTAAATGTAGGACTACAGAGCCCATCTACGAACTCGACCTTACTCTTGACCCAAAGAATCCTCACACCAAGTTTCATCAAAATATCTCATTCCCTTCGAGAGTTATCGTGCTCACAGACAGACGGACGGACGGACAGACAGACGTTTTTTCGATGTCATAGGTATCCGTCACTAACGTTTTGGGATCCCAAAAAAATTTAGTTCAGAAACGAATTCAGCGTATCTCCTTATCCCTATAAAGAACATTTAATCAACTTCAAATAAAACTTTAACTTCTGAAAAAAAATCCGGTTTCAACCGGATTCCGGACGAACTATATGTCCGGGTGAAAAATGGATGTCTTACAAAATGATTGTCTTACACAGATTCAGCGTCTTTTCCTACCCTTAAATCTATCATCTAATCAACTTCGAATAATAGTTTTGCTTTTAAAAAAAATTCCGGTTCTGGCCGGATTACGGACGAACTACTTGTCCGGCGAGAAAATAACTTTCATATTCGGATTCAGCGTGTCTCCTTACCACTAAATCAACTATCTAAATAGCTTGCAGAAAATATTTTTTTTTACCCCTTAATTTGAAACCCCTCCCCCACCCTCAAATATAGGGCTACAGAGCCCATCTTCGAATCTGACCTGTACTTTGACCCAACCAATCCTCCTGCCAAGTTTCATCAAAATATCTCAATCTCTTCGAGAGTTATCGTGCTTACAGACAGACGGACAACTTTTGCGATGTCATAGGTATCCCACCACTTACGTTTTGGGATCCCAAAAAGCTGCAGTCGCTATTTTTCAAAATTAAAATCCTGAATTCTCATGGTGAACGAAACATTTTTAGTGAAATCATTTTATTCTGAACAGGTTCATAAAGCCTGTGCCGGCCGGTGCCGTGCCGGTGCCGGCCGGTGCCGACTGGTGCCGGCTGGTGCCAGCTGGTGCCGGCTGGTGCCGGCTGGTGCCGGCTGGTGCCGGCTGGTGCCGGCTGGTGCCGGCTGGTGCCGGCCGGTGCCGACTGGTGCCGGCTGGTGCCGACTGGTGCCGGCCGGTACCGAGTAGGGGGTGCACAGCAGGTGCCGAGGAGTGGGCAACCCCTCGGTAAATGTTCATTTTGTTTTGTTTTACATGCTGTTTCGGCTAAACAAATTTTATTATAGTTATTTTTATTATTAAATATTCCTTCAGTCCGTTTTGCACTGTCAAATTTTATTATAAGATTCAATGTTTACCTTTGAAGTCCCATGAACTTGTACTTATTTTTAACATAAAGTGCAAAACGCTATCCTTTTCCGCCAACAGGATATAGTCTTGCAGGAAGTAATTGTTCCACGGCTGTGACCAAACTACCGACCTTACTTCCGCAAACCAGAAGGGACGTGGGGTAGCCTTTCACTTCAAACCCGAAGCCCCTCCAAAAATCAATCGTAATTAGCTAAGTACCCATTTATCACTCGGGTATTATAGGACCCACAAAACGAATTATACCCAATTTCGAAGCCGCATGTGACCAAATCTATCCACTAAGTTTCGTGTTTTGCGCCCATTTAGAATCGCGCCAGGGAGTGATTATTTGCTTTTCTGGTCCCGTCTTTATACTGGTGTGTGATCAGAAAGGAGAGCCGGCCAACACGCCAACCCACAATTACAGGCCACTTAACCCCCGCAGACGTCTCGGTGGCGCTTTCGAGATCTAATTAGACTAATATTTGCAGACAGCTCTAATTTGTAGTTTGGTGTACGTATGATCTAGCTCGTGCGAAAGCTCTTTCTGTGTGGTGAGAACTTGAACCGACGTTAGCACGTTGGTGGTTTGACCCCTCCTCAGTCTTGCTGTTCTCGCAGTTGTCGACTTGTGTCGTCATTTTTTTTTTTCGTCGGTTCTGGGAATGGGCACGATGCGGCGTGGTCTGTGTCACTTGCACAATGCCACATATGATTATAATGATGATGATAAATTTGTTTCCCATTTTTATGACAAAAAGTTGTCTTAATGGAGTGTGAGAAAGAGGAAAGAAAAGAAAAAAGAAACCAACAACAGATCTGTATTTGCTAAATACTACAACAAAATAACTAAATCACATCCTAACAGGCAAGGCCGTATCCAGGGGGGGGGGTTAGGGGGTTCGAACCCCCCCCGAAACCCACAAAAGTAATAGTTTTTTGTAGGTTTTAACCTCTGATCTATGTATTTTTTGTACTTTTTGGTCCGACTCGTGGGCAAACCCCCCCCCCGAAATAAATTTCGCAGGCAAACCCCCCCCCCGAAATAAATTCCTGGATACGGGCCTGCTAACAGGGTATAAACCGTGGCAAGTGTCCAAGCCCGCCGGAACCGATCACGCCGGACTCTTTATCTCCTGCTTCGGATCTGTAAGACCGTAATCGTCTCGGTATTTGTTTTGTGCCATCTCAATGGTCGTGCCCTGACTGTTTGCTTAAAGATAAAAATTGTTCAAGGGTTCTAAAACATCGCTGTCAGCAGAGACGCTGATTCATTCATTCTTTCGCCTCTCGTTTCGTACTTTCAATCACTAAATTTTCATTTCATAGAATTTCTGTTTGTACCCGGTATCGCAGTCAGTCTTTTCTGTACCATGTACGTGGTTAAGCAACATATGTTGGCCTGATGAGGCTCGGACCCTCAACCAGAGCAGAGCAAAATAACACTAGAGAGTATAGCGCCAAGACTTGAACGATGTGACACACACTAGAATAGCAGCGACACTAGCCCCACTAGCGATACTGAACATACCTACTGAAACGCAATCGGTCGTGCACCACCGCTAGCTCCAAAAACCTCATATTCTGAACACAGCAAAAAAAAGATACAACATCCCCTATTTCTTCGATATGTGCAGACCGTATATTAGCTTGACTATAAATTTCTAAACCCCAGAGCAAAACAACACTAAAGAGTAGCGCCAAGACTTGAAAAAAGTGACACACGCTTGAATAGCAGCGACACTAGTACCACTAGCGATAGTGAACGTCCATACTGAAACTCAATGGTTCGTGCACCAGCCCTTGCTCTAATAACTTCATATCCTGCTACAATGCAAAAAAAAAGATACAACTACCCCAGTTTCATCAATCTGTGCAGACCACATCTTAGCTTTACTAGAAATTTCTAAACCCGCGAGTTTGTCTCGCTTTAAATGTTGCAAGCGTTGTGGTCGGCGCTATGAGTGTGACCCGTTTGCCAAGCAAGGAAAGCATAGGTTTTGACGCTACTCTCTAGTGTTATTTTGGTCTGAACCAGAAAGAATCATGAAATAAATGACGTAAAAGACCCACGGGGTTTCTTGCCTAAACCGCATGATTGCTTTAGCAAAATCATTTTATGTGCTTTCGGACATTAAAATCAAAAAGGAGATAAGTATAAAATGATTTTGACAACTCAAGTCGCCGTTTTTAGTAGCAGGCCGTCACCGACCTTCCAAACAAAATGTTTAGTCAGGAAAAAGAATAGCCATCTGTCTGTCAGATCCTTATCGCGCAATCTAAGAAGTATCAAGGATCTCTTCCTAGACCGGACATTTTTGAATATCTGCACATGAGAACCCTCAGTTATCAGAACGACTGCTTGCAGAGGGGTTGCCCACTCTCGATTTTAGCGTACAGCAAGTGCCCGGTGCTGCGGTGCCCAGCCGGTGCCGGCACCAACTGACATCAGCCGGCACCGGTTGCCACGTGTTAGAACGTGAAAATAACCATGTTTAGAAGCGAAATCACTCAGCTTATGGACGGCACCGGTGCCGGCACCGCTAATTTCGGTCGGTGCCGGCCGGTGCCGAGATAGGGTGTACAGCAGGTGCCGGAGAGTGGGTAACCCCTCGCTGCTTGCTCTCTTCTTGATTTCCTGGAATAAGCTTGGGTAAGGTTGCCACGGGTAGCACATAAGTGATACTTTTGACACTTTTCCTCTAATACTAGCACTTGCAAGAAAACGTATAAATATTATACCTCTTTCTAGCAAAGCTAATACTGTTTCTTCAACGAAAACACTTTTGCTTTAAAAGTAAAAGTGCAACATTCACTCGAGGAACAGTGCTATGTTTGTACTATTGAAATATCACTTTTTGCAAGAAAATAACACTTTTTACCGATCTTTTGTAGGACGAAAAATTTCACCAGTGTCCTGAGCTTAGGGCCCACAGGCCACAGAACGCCAATCTTTTCCGCGGCGCGAAAAAAGTCGATAGGGAGTTCAATGGCGCGGCGCGAAACTTTTCCGCTATTGACGCCGAGATCGACCAGCGTTCCGTGGACAAGCTATGTACGTTTTGTGTATGAACTAGCGGCTTTTCTCTGCAGATTGCCAGAAGGGAAATATATGTCAGCTGAAAACCAAATATATGGTGCTTTAGCTGTGACAAAAAGAACTAAAATAAATCCCAAATAATTCTGGGTCTCCAACATCGGAGCGTGTCTTAGACAGTCCAGGCCCCAATGGAAGAGCCTACGGAGCTATTCTGCCGAAATCGCGGAAGCCATTACCGGACACGCTAGGCTAAGGGCAAGGCTACTAACATAAACATACACTTGGATCAATAATCCGTTTATCTCGTGGATAGCTGTACGAGATAAGTTCCAGTTTAAGTTTCCATCCGAAGGCTTCCAGGAGTCTACATTGCGTGGTTTTCATCTTTTCCTAGCTGTTAATGTCTTCTTAGGCAGGCCGTTCTTTTCTGGGATCCCAGAACGTTAGGGACGGGTGGTGACGGGTTTGTCTGTCTGCTCGTCTGTTAGCACGACAACTTTGGAAGGGGTTGAGATATTTTGTTCAAACTTGATACGATAAATCTTTGGATCAGTACAGATCAAGTTCGTAGATGGGCTTCGTAGGTATATATTTAGGAAGGAGGGTAAAAATAACGGCGAAACAAATAAATTTTGTTTAGGCTAATAAGCTATTCGATTTATGAGTAAGTAAGTAAGTAATTTATTTGTAACCCGCTATTCTTAAAAAGTGGAGTAAGTGAAAGAAAAAAACACACCAAAGAAACATAAAAAAGACACAGACTTTTCAAACTTCGGTCAGGAAGCAGTGGATGACGTCGTGCGCTGGTTGGGCCAGTTTTCCATGATTTTTGAAAGCGACGAGGAAACATCAAAAAGGGTACCACTTGCCGAGGGGTTGCCCACTCCTCGGCACCTGCTGTGCACCCCCGACTCGGCACCAGCCGGCACCAGACACCTGCTGTGCACCCAAAAACTGAGTGGGCAACCCCTCGCCACTTGCATCTTTAATTTTCAACTTCTCCGGCAATGTATGGCTATGACATAATCAGGTGCTTCGCGTGTTTGATGATGATGATGATGATTTTATGACCCGTCAATATAACACAAGGCACGAAGACGGAGTAAATGATAAGGAAAAAAGTAAGAGAAAGGAAAATACGAAAGAGAATTAACTTACAAATACAAAATATAACTTTTACCCTAAAACAAAACTAAGAGGGTTTTCCAGTCGTGATCAATATTTTGGCTATAAGTTTCAATTTGTTTCTCGACAGCTGTTAGTGGATCACTGATTTGATAACGACTGGAAATTTTCGAGTTTCTCGTCCAAGGGATCCAAGGGATCGTTCAAGTAATACATATTTAGCAAAACGATAAAATGTTTACCGGATTTGTTTTCTATCCAGTTAGGGGAGAAGTCTCAAAAAGGGTGCAGTATACAGGACGTGAGGTAGAGCGATTGAATTGTAGATAGCCGCGAGGACGGGACGTTGAAAACGTAGCTTATTGGATACCACAGATACGCTATGCTTAATCAGTAGTGCACAACTATCATATCTTTTTTATGTGTTATGAGACATGCTGAATCCACGTCTGAAAGAGATGCTCTGAGTGCTGAATCTTTGGTTCCTGGTGAAATCAAAAATGCGGCAAGTCTACTTCAGTTTAAGGCGCGACCTCGGGCGCGACTGAAGTAACTTGTCGTGACAGACGACGTTGAGACAGATTTTATTTTATTTGTTTTCTTACTTGGACGGTTCTGAAACGGCTGCACGACTCCTCATTTTTTTCATTTTTCTTTTTTGCTCTTCCGCTTTTGATCTATTAGTATCCTTTCCTTTTTCCGAAGTACGTAGATGATGGATTAATTTGAAGGAAAGATGTAATTTGAATGCCCCCACAGGTTCAGCTTCAGATTCATTTATTGATATGAATACTTCTGCAAAATAAAATTTGCACAAATCCGGCAGAGCACGAGAAGGTCGGACTTAAGGCTCATTCAGGCTTTCATGCTGTCAAGGTATCGACTACATATAGAGTCGGCGCGAAGCGCCGAGATTTTACGTCAAAACAGTTGATTTTTTTTTCACGAAAACAGTCAGTTTTTCTGAAAATTAGCCTTGAACTGTGCCAGCTAAACTTATTTTTGAGTAGTGAATCAGAATAATCCTGGAAAAAAAGTTAAATGATCCCTGGAAATTGCATGTAGGGTACGTCTCGGTAAAATTACAATTTCATCCTAGTTCAGTATATTATATACCGGCTATATCTAAAAGATCAAAGTTTATTCTGGAGTAAGATACATTGTTTTTGTCGATGCTCCTTCTTTATCTTCTTCTTGTTCTAACGCCAAACGTGGAAACACAAAATTGAACAGCAGACCACATACTGAGCAAAACTACCGGACTGCTCACGAAGTGAGCGCAATTGTGCCCGACTCTCTGGTAAACAGTTTGCCCGACAGGTGATAATCCTTCGCTTGTTGCTGCAAAGTGTGAATTTGGTTTTCTGTGTTAGCGGATTGCGTTAGCTGATGTTAGGATTATGCAGAAAGTAAAAGGTACAGTAGCGTTATCAGTATACTGATAACACTGAATAACGCAAGAAAATAAACCAGTCAATATAATTGAATAACCTATAGTCAATTTTGACTATCGTCAATTATATCGACTGGTTTAATATCTTCCGATTTGTCGGCATATCAACGAACTTCTTTTACCCCTTAGTCAGCAGATTCAAAAACTTTCTCCGAAAACGTAAAAAAAAAAGTCGTCCAAGTCGTAACGACGTTGGATTTAACCCGTATTCAACCATAGGTGAATACCTTCGAATCTGGGCCAGTATGACCCAATCCAGACCGTGAATAATTTCCAATTCCGTCGGATTTAAAATTACCATATCTATCCGTCTCACTCCATCCCTTTTATCCCAGTGTTTATTGTCTCTTACGCCATCATAATTGGTCTTTCCCCAACTTTGAATTCATACCCATCATATTATGATTTTGATATTAATTCTTATTCAATCATCAGTCCTGTCGGCCCGTGACACATCTCATCAAGATGTTGAACAACGGACCAACCATATAGCTTTTCCTTACTGGTTGTGGGCGGAGCCTATACCCAGAGCTCGGGTAGAGTCACTTCTCCACTAATTGGAGCCGTAGACCACAAGATCATCCACAGTGTTGCTAGAGACTTTGACACGAACGAAGTGTTTTGACCATGGCTGCCGTTCTGCATCATATCTCTAATGATTATCACAACCAAACCTTCAGCAAGAGTCCGAAGGAAAATGGTGATTCTGTTGACAAGGACTTCATTTCGTTATTTAATTTGGGCTCCGAGTTCATCCGAACCGGGAGTCCATCCATCGTCTGTTCCGCTCTACCAAGCCATTGGAGGTCGAACAAGACTCTGCCGAATGTGTTCCGTGTTGTTATTCTTAGTCACGTTGAAGATGGTACTCCGGTACACCTTAGTGCCGGGAATGACGAAAACTGGAGTGCTGAATTGAGGAACGCCTCGTCCGTTGTCCAAGATGGAGTTGCCAAGTTCCAAGATCTGCGGTTTATTGGAAGGAGTGGTCGAGGTAAGGAAACTTTTCTTAGCTTCGACATAGCAACAAAGAGTACCTCTTCTTAACAGGATACGCAGTATCTTAGATATGGGGAACTTGGTTAGCCTGCAATTGTTTGTATGTTGAAAATAGTCAACCGTTCATCTAAATTGACGCGCGTTGATTTGACTTGTCGCGGTGATTTTGACAGGTCATCAAACGTAGGCAGCTATAGCAAGAAGAACTGGCGATACTTCGACCAGAGTCGTTACTAGCAAAAATATTTGGGGGGGGGACAAGGTATTTACCGACTGGCTGGTCATTTTTACCGACTGTTTTTGCGGATAAAAACGACTATTATTGAGAAAAAAACGACTGTTTTGATGAAAAATCGGCTGATTTTAAGAAAAAACTACTATTTTTAAGAAAAACCGACTGTTTTTAAGGAAAACCGACAGTTTTTAAAAAAAACCGACTGTTTTTAAGAAAAATCGATCGTTTTTAAGAAAAAAATCGACTGTTTTTACCAAAAATCGCGGCGCTTCGCGCCGACTCGGCTCTTTTTTACCGACTGGCCGACAACATTGGGGGGGGGCGTCCCCTCCCCCTCCCCCCCCCAGTAGTGACGCCTCTGACTTCGACCCTTCTTGTCATAGGTCTTCTTTAGGCGTCAACTCAAATTATGGCCTGGGAAACATCATGACGATCTCAGTTGTACTGTACAAAATTTTGGGCTTGGCACCAAAGCTACTGTCAATGAACAGATAATTTTGGATTGACACGTATTTTTTCAGGCAAGAGTTTCACCATTACAATCACCGTCGGCACCAGCCCCCCTCAAGTAACAACCTATTCAAAAGCGATCAAGATTACTGTCGACGGCCCCCGAGAACCTCGGAGTTATA
This sequence comes from Branchinecta lindahli, assembly GCA_023053555.1. Classification (NCBI taxonomy): domain Eukaryota; kingdom Metazoa; phylum Arthropoda; class Branchiopoda; order Anostraca; family Branchinectidae; genus Branchinecta; species Branchinecta lindahli. Next base: position 7,849,285 of record JAKZAO010000001.1, read on the forward strand.
AGCACAGTAAGTGGAATTCAGTTATTTCCCCGAATAGTGCTTTGGTGCCCCTGCCTCAGCGTCTCAAACCTGCGAAGTCCTCACTTCGCAATAAGGATGCCCAGAGGATACCCCAGCACGGTGCAGCACTGTTGGAATCTAAAAAAATGTTACGCCTTACCTGCGAAAATGTCGCTAATTACCAGTGAAACGAGGACTCGGATGTTATAAGGTGAATGTATTTCGATGATGGTTATTAGTGGTCATCATATCAAAATGTAGAAAATAAGCTCAAATTTCCTATTTGGTTGCCTCTTGGGCATGAACATGTTACTTCTGATGGAACATCATGCTAGCTTTCTTTTAGTACCAGTATGTCGTCCGCCCATCACACTCAAGTTTTTTCTCTCTAGAAATGCCCCCACCCTATCTTTTATAAAAATTTCGGAAGTGCGATTTGCGTAAAATTCCATCACTTAGCGGGTTGATAACGTTGATAACTAAACATAAAAGTAGCGGAAACCCTATTAACTAAAGCATGTGAACTACCTTACTGAATATCACACAAGAGGTTGATAACTGGTGTGTGATGTGTGTCTGCTGTCTATGAAAAATAAAAATACATTATACTGTTGGGTACTAAATAAAGGAGTAGTAACTCATTTTAGCGGCCGCTCGATGTATCTGATAGCTTAGCCTATCTTTAAATGGTGCAGACAACAGTGAATCAGTTATTTTATTTTCTCGACTGATTGTATAGGCATTTGGACGATTAAAACGTAACTTGGAGATTTCCTAATAGATAATGTTGCAAAAACAGTATATCTTCTGGTGTGTGGATTGTCGAAATGGATCGAACTCGAGAATTAAGTCAAGCTGCCCCCCGCTGGCAGATTCCTTTCTGACGAAGATGAGAAACGGGTACGGATTAGCCCAATTACAACAGCAACGATTTGTTTCTGTATTGCTTACACTGTAAAAAGTTTCTCCGAATAAGGATGCAATATTTGCTACTGGGATTAATCTTATCTCTATTGGGATAAGATTAATTCGAATTAGGGATAATCTTATCTCAATAAAGACAAGATTAATCCCAGTAGCAAATACTGCAAGATTTTTTTTACACTGTACCCACCATTGGTTGTTAAGCAGGTTCATTGCTCACAGTAGTCACAGTGCAGGTAGTCGGCGGCTATATCCCTAGTATCAAACTAGGTATCAAATATCTTTTGCAAAACAGAAACGGCTGCTTATCGAATTTCCTTCCTACCGGTATCCGTGTCTCCGTATCCGGTATTCTCTTCTGGGCAGAACTTCTCCAGAAAGCAGGCACATTTCGTCAGGGTTGCTCGTGTTCATGTTCCTTCTCGACTCTGTCATTATTCAAATTCATGAGTTCTTTAGGGAAACGTTGAATACCGCGTGTGATTATGCTTTGTCTACCCGGTATATGAAGAAAATGAATTTATTTAGACAAGATTGATCCCCGTCTCAAGCACAAAATGCAAGTAAATGCTCCATGAATTTATGTACTTGATTTCTTCTCTTTGGCGCCCTGTTTTTTCATTGGTCACAATTTTAGAAGGGGTCACTCACTCGAGTTTCTTTTGTACAACTGCTCAGGTCGATTGTCGTTCGGTATAACCAGTGCTCGAACGGTAGTCGGTTTCCTTGATTTTCCATTTTGTTCCTGATCGGTTCCTGATCTATGCAGGGATAAACGTTCAGGTACTGGAGATCCCTGAGAGAGGCAGGTTATATTATATTTCAATCAGAATCCATGTATACGACATGGCTGATTCATCAGCTGATTCAGTAGATTAGCTCGGACATTATCCTTTTTCTTCTGGTGTAGGAGGAGTTCCATTCATGCTGCCATACCCTCCACATGGACACCAGTTCTTGCCTCACCAACTATCGGCACCAATGGATGCCTTCGCGGCACAACGGCGGCAGGACGCTCTGGCGATTCGGATGGCGTACTCGCAACAACAAGGTAACTTATTATTTTTAGTAAATCAAACGTTCAATCAATTTTATTTCAGCACAGATACCGTAAAGAACAGATCAGAAGAAAAAAACACTAAAGAACATACGAACTGTCGACTAGCAACCGCCAAAAAGATCCACAAAAAAACATATAAACCAAAAGATGTTTCCCAGTCTGCTTTGGCTCAGTAAATATTTAAAAGAACATAGGCTTGGAAACAAGCACGATTGATTAGTGACAACACCTTTTAGCCCGTAAAAAAAGATCTGTGGGCAATGGATTCACTGGCTCACGTTCTTTTCAGACTCGCAGAATTTGTATTGTACTGATTCGGGGAAATGGGCCAGCCATCTGTAGTGTGTAGCCTACTGTGAACTTTCGAAAGTGTGCTGTGCGAGGTGCTGTGTATAATAGGAAATGTGAGCCATCTGAATCTGTATTTGCATAAGATCTTCGATCGTCTTTCTCCCAGTTTCGAGCGATTTGAGGCCTGTAACTGAATGAAGATTTAAATCGAGAGATTGGGTATTCACTTGCAGGTGTACAGGGTGCCCAAGTGTGAGAACAAAAGATATCGCAGAGATCACTGTTCGAACGCTGTTTCATTTTTTACACACTCGCTATTTCAATGTGTTCTTGTATTGCCCCCTTTACTTGGCATAGCTTTATTTAATATGGGCTTTGGAAATAATTGTAGTCGGCTTATTGTGTCTTCAGCTGTTCCCAGTTCATTCTCTAAATATTTCAACTCGGAATTTACTATATACCACCCCCAAAAACAAATTCCCAAAATTACTTATCCAATAAGGAAGCCAAAGGTAAATCTTGGAGCCCTCTAAAAGAAATACAAGAGAATACCTAATCTTGTAGTAATAACAATATCCCTCACCTCCTAAGACGCCTTCGATGGCAGAGGTGCTCATGCAAATCAACAACCAAAACAGCATGTTGACCACAGTTTTATCTATTTGACAATTTGTCCGCCTGACAAAATATTTGCCGTTTTGAAACGCCAAGTACGATAAGCCATGTCATAAAACGCGGCGATACCCACGTGCGATAGTGAATTGCCTGATTTACCTGTTCATAAGCTCCCTAATTTAAGCAGCACGCCAGGATCAGTAAAAGCTGATACCGATTCTTTATTGACAGCCATTCCCTCTTTTTACTCCAGCTTCAATAAAACGTAGATTTTAAGGTCCGCGTGCCACGAATTAGTCTAATAAAATGACCCGTCGGCTGAAGGAAAATTGGAGGCCTCACTTCGTTTTACAGTTATAACGGCGATAAAGTATCGGCCGTAGCCATAAAGCACTGGTGTCTTGTTCGTATTCTTTTTAGTCCTGTAGCCATTTGGGTTTATGATATCTTTCTTGATGTCGTTGTTATTGCAGCCCCAGAAGTCTCATCTGTCGCATCTTTGTTTGGGTCGTTCTGCCTTAAATTGATCTGGCAGAAAAAGGGAGGAATCATTATTGGCGTTTTTGATCGCCGATTAGTTCGACGATAGCCTAGCCGTCTGATTTTTTGGTGTTTTTGACGTTCGCCGGAAGCCGATTGCCGTAGCTGTTTATCTTATTTTCTGTTTTCGTTCTGACCGGCTAACGTGTATCGCCTAAATTCGTGTCCATCGCCCATCGGCCGACGACTCGCCGTTAGCCGTTGACATATGGATTTCGAAACATCGGCGATCGCCAACTGCTATCGGCTATCGAAAACAGTATTATGCACGAATCGGCAAACTCGCTTCGTCTACTGGGCAAATTTGATCGGCGATCAAAAACGCCACTATTATCGATAGGATAGATCGAGAAGATAATTTAGCCAACACTATTCACGAATACCCTAACAGCAACAAGTCGGCTCAGTCCGGCTCAGTCCGGCTCAGTTCTTATTCTGAACTTCGGAGAGCGTTGAGTAGCTCAGGTCACAACTTTTCTTCCTTGAAATATGGCTCATTGCTGAGCAGAAATGGTTTAAAACTTCAAAATAGATTACCGAAATGAAGAAACACTGCCAAATCTGTTTACTTTTCTTCATACAAAAGCTACATTTTTTCCTTTCGTCTGCTTTTCTTCTTAAAAATTTATTTCGAGCGAACCCAGTATAGGGGTGCTTCGGAGTCTCGCCACTATCCCGGGGGTTGTAATGGGTCCTGGTTTGAACTACGGGCGGGGGCAATCTTGCGTTCTGGTGTCAAGGTTGGGTGTGACCCCACGCTTGTGGGTTCTCGGGTTTTCCGTAATGTCCGAAAGGCAAAACAAAAGCATTTAAAGCAAAACAAAACGAACATTTTCACCTCAATACATTTTTCTCAAACGCGGAAGCGCCGGGCTTGTATTAGATGTCACTACTTGTTCAATGCCATTTGGCAACTTAGAAAATATTATAACACACAAAATTTTTTTTTTTACTTTAAGAAACTACAGACTGGCTTTGTAAAAGAGTTTGTACCGTGTCGGATAGTAGTTTCGGATAGAGTTTGGATAACCACAAAAATGAAGATAGGGTGTATTCTTTGTGTCGTGTTCCATCGTAGCAGTGTTTCATAGCAAGGTTCGAGCAATCCTGTTTAGGGTCGAGTTTTGGAGACTTTAATACATTCTGGCGAAATGAAAGCGCTGCCCAGGCCAAGGGGTTGCTAACTAGTGGTGGCACTGTCTATTCTCCCGTGGGCACCCACTGTCATATACTGTACACTGGAAGTAAGCAACTCCTTGTATTCCGTACTTTCTTTCCTTTTTCCTTTTATAGGATGCGTCACCGCTAACGAACTTGAGGGCGGTTGATTCAAGTTAGCAATTGTCGCCGTTATTTTGTGAATTACAAAACAAAAATATTCCGAGGGGCGAAGTTGCTTTACTCTGGGTGTCTTGAGTAAACCATCTTAGGCTAGCGACCCCCTTATGTTTCCAATTTATCCTAGAGAGAGCTGTTGGGGGCCTGCGTTCATCTTCAGGCGTTGCGCGGCTGCGCAAACAACCTGTGTCAGGGCTTGACGTGAGCGCAATAAAACCATCAAGGCGAAAAGCGCGTAATGCACAATTTTATGACCGTCTAATGGTCAGCAGACGCTCAACGGAAATGGACCGTCCGGGTCTGGCGGAAAATAGCCCTTGTAAAAACTTTTCGGGTCAAACTGTTCAAGATATCAAACAATGTCATGAATATTACGACTTTACCCTCAAGATTTTTAATTCCGACGAGTTGTAAACTGACAACAATATGCGAATCGAAGATTGGAATTGGGATTACTTTTGGCTAGCGAGGGGATGGCGACTGGTAACTCTCGTCCCTTGGTGTACGCCAAAGATGCCCACTGAAAAGCCCCTCGTCGTCAGAGAGTTTAACATTGCAGGCTAGACTTGGAGGTTAGATGTGATTAGAATCTAGCTTTGTCGTAATTTAGCAGGTCTGTTGTCTCGCCTGCTTCTTCTCGGGTCCAACTTCAAAGAAGTACAAAATCGCTGTGAAGTTTATTACGGCCTGACTTTGTTTTGATCTGACCAATTTGTTTTGTTCAGCTTAGCCTACCGTTTGCCAATCCGATGGTCTAGCACCTTCGCCAAAACGTCTGGCGACTGATGGAGCTCAGACAATCTGAGATCGGTTGCTCATAAGCTAGTGACTTTAGTTCTTGCAGAAAAGATTTGGCTATATTTCCACCCCACCAATTGCCACAACAATGTAAAAAAAAATCTTACAGTATTTGCTACTGGGATTAATCTTGTCTTTATTGAGATAAGAATACCCCTAATTCGGATTAATCTTATCCTAGTTGAGATAAGATTAATCCCAGTAGCAAATACTGCATCCGTATTTGGAGAAACTTTTCGCAGTGCACGCCATCTCTGACTCTGTCGTTAGGTAGAGGTATTAGGTTTAGTATTTATTTCTAGCCCACGTAACAAACAAGTTACGACGCTTGTTGAGTCAAAAATGAAAGCAAAATACTCTTCAGTCAGCTACCAAAAACGAATACTTTAATCAAACAGACGGACTAAAGGATCTTAAAGGATGGTGGGGCGAAAGAGGGCACATACCTCCTTGCTTTAGTCGTTGTAACATCGGTTTACCGTCAATTCGGTTTTTGTTTCCTTTCTGTTTCCCATTCCGGGCATTTCCGGTGGTCATCCTCAGTTACTTATCGTAGACATTTGTGTTCGTACTTACTGCAATGCTCTTGTCTCTTTGAAAGTTCATGTCACTTTTTCCACAGTGATGGTACATCCGCTGGTTAGATTTGGGGGGGTCATTTTCTGTTCCCACTTTTTGTCCAAGTCCCGGTCAGTGGCGTCGTCCCGGCTTTGAAAAACAGTGCTGTTATTTTCGCAGATTACCTCTCTGACTTTAGCGGTCGTTATGTGCCGAATTTGAGGTGCTATTATCGACCAATGATGGAAAGCAAAGACATGCAATACCGGCATCGGCGCTTTTTTAACCGTATCTCTGATTGCTGACATTCAAATGTGAGCAGACAAGCTGGCGACATGTTCTGTGTTGTAGTAGCCAATTTTTATCGAAACTTGTGGTAATCAAGAGTATTATGAGTTAAAGATTCTGTGCCATAAGAGTCATGGTTTTGCCCATGGCAGAAAACGAAAAGTTACAACTGAATCACCAGTAAATGTGCCTCGCGAGAGATGTTTCGTCAATAAGGGGGGGGGGGGGTAGCTTAGCTATTTAGGACAGAACGAGAAGGTCAATACAAGGTAAAAGGACGCATTGAAAAAGGAGCAGTTGTAGAAATTGATGGATGCTATAGCTGGTGACAGGCCCGTATCCAGGAATTTATTTCGGGGGGGGGGTTGCCATCGGGTCGGACCAAAAAGTACAAAAAAATACATAGATCATATTTTAAAGCCTACAAAAAACGATTAAATTTGTGGATTTCGGGGGGGGGGTCGAACCCCCTAACCCCCCCTGGATACGGCCTTGGCTGGTGAACACCTGAATTTTGGAAATCAACCAAATTGCCTAACGAAGCCGATTAAGGGGTTCAGGAGTAAGACTGCAATGCATGCAAACCAATATATTGTTGGTGACAACCGCAAAATTAGGAAGGAATGTTCTAAGAAAATTAGTTAGGATTGGTTTTGAAAATAGAAAAACGCTAAATCAGGGTACGCTGTTTGCTGTCACCTCGGATGAACATTTCTGCCATAACACGGATAAAACTAGACATTTAAGACAATCGATTTGTTGAATGATGACGATAATGACAAGACCAAAAAAGACCACACGTTCACAGCATTCAGTAATGAATAACCCGAACTCGGCATTTCTTGTCAGCGTTGTTGAACATACCAAAAGATTTCAGTGCGCTTAGCAAATAGAAGAATAGATTTTTTTTTTAAAAACATGCATATGTATTTCCTTTACAGCTTCCTTCTTCGTGCGGAGGTCGTAATCTTCTGACACTCAGTTCTAAAAAAAAACACTACATTTTTGAAACTTTTTTCCTTATGTTTACTAGACCTTCTACTCATGCCTCCTAAAATGTTCCACCAACTTCTTCTGCGGTTTTACTTGGTGGTGAATAACTTGCGTTCTCCTTCCAGCTCTTCACCCCGGTCACTTGCCCTCCTTTCCTGGGAACGACTTCAGCTGGCCCGGACCTTACTCCACAACTTCACAACAGCTTTCGTATTTGACTGCCCAACTAGGAAACGTTCGCCACCCAAGTCTGTCTGACGTCGCTTTCGACCCGACTGGAAACAGGAATATTCGAAACGGTAAGAAAAGAACATGTAATAAGGACACGTCAAACTACCCGCATAAATTAACAGGAAAGCATGTGCTTGAAATAAGCTTATTGCTGTATTATCATGGGTCATAATCACTTTCTTGTACCTTTTTCGATAGATTACGTCACAGGTTTGTTATAAGACTATTCTCCCCAGAAACTAAGTTTAAAGCAGCCAACTAGGATTCGCAGTCAGCTTGGGCTGAAGGAATATTGTATAAGTAAGATACATTTTGAAACAGCGTACTTACAAATTGTGACTATACCACACTCAATCCTTTCGATACACATACCAGTTTGATCATCATGATGTTTAAAAGTCGTCGCACTTTGCTTTGGTTTGTATCCGTGTGGATATGATGGAAATTTACATAATATTTGAAGGATGCATTTATGATGAGTGGCTTGTTTATTATTATTATTATTATTGTCTATTTCCTCCAAATTAAACAAAAGGAACACAAATGAGAATTCATCTTTTAACCGCCGCTATCCTAGTTACCCTAACCAAGTAACGCCATCTGTGACGCGACTGAAAATAATTTTGTCATTTGTTCTTTCAAAGCAGGAAACGAAAGGGTCTCATGTCTTTTCATCTTTCTAGCCCTACCGTGTGCCAACATATCACCTAGCGCAGTGCCAACTCTCAACCCATCCCATCTGCCAATGTCCTACTACCAGCAACACTGCATCAAACGTGAAGCTGCACCGGAATCCTGTGCAGAGCAGTCCCTACTCAGCCCCTTTGGTTCAGGCAGTTTCCAGCTATCTGTTAACATGCAGCCTCAGACCCTATCAGTGCAGTTGAAGGAGAAACTTTTAGGACTGCAGCAGCTCAGGGCAAACGTAGAAAGTGCTGCGGGGAAAATGCAGGAGGGAAGGCATTCATCAGTTGTATGGAGGCCATATTAAGCTATCATATCTTGTTTTTTATTTTTGTTTCTTCTTCCTCGTGATTGTCCTGACGTCCACTATGCTGTTCTTATTTGTGTCCCTTTTTCCTTTTCTTTGTTTTTCTAGTTTCTTAGATGTGCTAGTTTTTTTTTTCGTGTCATAAAGAAACTGAGTGATTTTGTTTTGTGTCGTCAGAATCGTGGATAAATTCGAAGACCCTCTTGCCGGTGATATCACCAGCTGCAATGTTCGCGCTGTGTGCTACAGTGAATTTATAGTTCCTAAATTAGTGCCAATCCTTAACCAGTGTAGTTGCATATCCAATTATGTATGTTTTTTTCGGTCATAAAACTTAATGTAAGTAATCGCTACATTTCCGCACCCATGAACGAAAGCAAAACACTATAGGCTGCAAGGTTTTTGTGGTGTTTCTTCTGTTGCTAAGCGTGCTAGTTATATGACACACGACCAAGGATACTGAATAACTTGGATTCTAAGACCCTAATGCCTTGAACACACGATCAGGGCCGGGTGCTCCTGGGCTGGGATTCCTGTCCGGATTTTCGTCACCATCATCACTTCCATTATGGAAAAAGTTGAGATTTTTTCAAGTTTGTGGTGAAAGTGAAGAAAATCCGGCCGGAAAATCCTTATCGTGTGTTCTCCCTATAACCCTAGAAGAAAGCAATGAGATATCTCTTTCAACACAAAACTTGTGGTGACATGAAATGAGTAAAGGTTTAAATGACATATTGCCAGTCGGTTGAAGATTCTATTCAGCGATATTCTGGCCCTTCTTTGCAAAGGTCTTCTTCAGGCCTCCGCTAAAAACCTAAAATTGCGATACATTAAATGAAGTACGTCAAGTACGTTGCAACCTAGAGAGATGGAACCTGGAGTTAGTATTAAAAAAAAAAACGTCCCAAAACTCCGCTTGAAAGATGTCCAACGACTTCACTGAAGACTTCCATCTGCGATGATCAATAGTGATCATCACGCAAATTTCATAGCCCTTATAGAGATTGTATAAAATATTTATATATTTATAAATACTTATATTATTGACGAGGGAAAAAAAAAGATGTTTCATGCAGCGGCCAGCGGCTAGATGTAGCTTCTCGTCGCTTGGCAATCTCTCTACAATATCTGATTCTTACCAGCTTTTAATTAGTCTTATGCTGGCTCGCGCTGTTCCTATTCGTTATGCACATTCCGAGAAGACTAAACAAACTTCGCGTACCGACGACAAAACCAAAGGAGACAACATTTCGGCGGACCTTCGAAATCTGCAATTTCGGACAGCTAATCTATGTTTTTTGCTGGGAGTACAGATCAGTCCTGAATTCACTTTGAGAACGGCTGAACGATTTCGTCGCTCTAAAAATGCCTTCAGACTGACACGTAGAAAATTGCTTCACACTTCCATAGTCCGCTACGTCACGCTGACTCTGTCACCTTTAGACTGGCGTTAGCAAAAAATTGAGAATATCTTTTTTCTTCCCAGTTTTTCGTCGCTTTCACCGGAGGCAACATATCATTGTGCTTTGTCTCGTAAGCTGGGACATTTGCTAATCAAATAAAATCACGTTTCTTAAGTTGAACAAATTTCATATTTATACGAAGTCATAAGCTTTCAACGTCAAAATAACGGTCGTTAGGGAAATGTGCTGTTTTACGAAAATATCCAGGACAGGCAAAATATTGAGGGTTACTTTCGGCCCCTTCCTCCCCCACCTTCAGAATTTTTCATGACGACTCTGCCGGGAAATCTCTGCCGGAATATTTCCAGAAAGATTTCAGCTCGAATATTCCTTTTCTCACTTCATAAACTTGTCTTTTTTGAGGACCTCATACATATTTCATCTTTCTTCTGCAAGTGGCTTATGCTAATGGCCTCGTCCACTTCGCCACTGGATCAATTCCCTGGATCCCTGCCGCGAGGATGGACAGAGTTCCAACCAACTCGCCTACTAAAGGGGTTCATGATTTATTCAGGGGGTGACCCATTAGCCTGTGAGCGACTAAGTGCAGGGATGGAAGGCGCGGTAGCCCGCCTGGGAAAGAACACACGGACCGGGATTATTCTTTTCCCGGAATACTTTCCTCAGATCTTTTCTGCAAGAAGGGACTAGGGACCAAAAACTTTCTCGTATTTTCTACTTAGATCGGGTTCGAACGTTGGGTGTTTAAAGGTTACTCTTTAAATTCCGGTATTTGAAAATAGTTGAATACTTTAAAATCAGACTCTGCTTCAAACAAATTGGCCATGGCTTTGGCTGTTACAAGCCCAGGCCCGTTGACTTCTAGCAAGAAAATGGAAAGATTTATATAACCGGTTTGTTAAAAGTAAAAGTTTTATTTGAAGTTGATTAGATGTCCGATTTAGGGGTAAGACGAGATGCTGAATCCGTATATGACAATAATTTTTTTGCCTGACATATAGTTCGTCTGGAATCCGGTTGAAACCGGAAAATTTGTGATAAGTTAAATTTTTATTTGAAGTTGATTAGATGTTGGAAATAGGGGTAACAAGATACACTGAATTCGATTTTGAGCTTTAGTTTTTCGTCGGACAAGTAGTTCTGGAATTCCGCCAGAAACCGGAAAATTCGCAGAAGTAAGCCAGGATCGTTTCATTCGACTTATGTAAACACACAAGCTGAATCCATATCAGAACTTGGTTTTCTTAATGATTAGCTGTTTGGCCTTAATCTGTTTCTAAATTTTAAGAGTATAAATGTTCATGGAGTCTGACGAAGACCGGATCTGACGAAGACAAAACCTAATTGTCTGGATCAAATATCGAAGTTTTAGGATCCCATCGGAACCTTTAGTCTTGTTTCGGATGGAAAAGCTTCTCGCAAACAACCGGTGACACCATGCCTACGCATCGAAGATAGCAAAACACGGCAAGTGAGAAAATAGCCAGGTGTCGTTAGGGGGGTTCGAGGAAACTGTATGAAATTCGGTCTTTCGGGTTTAAGAATGGATGGGGCGATTACGGATGTAGGTTGCGTTTGTACTGTAGGCAAGACAGGTCCTTTAAAGTACATATTGGCACCTGACAGGTTGCATTTGTAATCACTTAAATGTTGAAATTAAAATAACATGACGAATAAAAATTTAAAAAATTCTCCGTCGGTATAGTAGTACTACTTTTCGCTGCTTAGGATCGTGGGCGACTTTAGACCGGCAAAAAGTGCGGCTGCGCTTCGTTGACACAAATGACGCCTCAAAATTCGAAACAGAATTGTTGCGCAAATATTCCTTTAGCCTAAGCTGACTGCGAATCATATTTAACAGTGCAAAACGGATACGTCAGCTGAATTTTATTAGAGCTGTATTTTCGGCTTATTTGTGTCTATTTGCGATTTTTTAGCGGCTTTGAGCCTGAAGAGGACCCTTGCCAAGAAGGGCCGAAATATAGCTCTAATAAAATTTAGCTGACGTATCCGTTTTGCACTGTCAAAAAATAGAATTGTAGCGTGATAAGTCGAAGCAGTGATTAAAAAAGAAAATGAACTTGAGAGCTGGTTTTCTGATTTTAGACATGATTCACCATCACTGTGTCGAAAGTTGTTATTAACAATTTAAGTTGTTCGTATTTTTTTTTAAAACTACTTTTATTGATACTTTTACGAGGTTTGCCTGGGTCATAACCGCATAGTTCCGTGATTCTCTTCTTCTTTTTTTTTGTAGTTTACTTGCTAACTTCGGCAGAGAGAAAAAAATAAAAGCAATAATAATAATACTTTAGTTCTGTGTTTGATACCATACTTTCCTTACTTTCATACTTTCCAGGTCTTTCGTAGAAGGATTGCTCGTTGCAGTCTCACGGATACGATTTCTACAAAAAGGGTGCTCATTCTAATTCCCTCCGACATTTCTTTTTTGAGCCGACATACTGCTGGGTGCCAGCAATCACACCAAGTGTTAAAATACAAGCTTCATTACCCCTAAACACTTCCGACATTTACCCTTTGCAAAGCCTGTTCGTTCCAGAGCTTTTTCTGCTTTCGCTCCAGTGATCAAAGGCTACAAAAACTCTTTCTTGCATCACCCAACTTTTCATTTGCATGTGCTAGGAAATTAAGGAGGTTCTTGGAACAATGGTTTGAACGCCTCTGTTAATTCGACAAGTAATCTCTAGAAAGGGTCAGGACTTTCAACGCTTACAGAAAGAGTGAGGAGGAAAAAATAGCAGCCAAAGATTAAAGATTACCAAGCACGCAATCGCCGAGGGGTTATCCACTCCCCGGCATCTGCTGTACGACATTTCCCGGCACCGGTCGATGCCGGCCATAAATTTGGCGATTCCGCTTCTAAACATGCTGATTTTGTTCTACCACCGGCAACCGGTGCCGGAACCCGGCCGGGAAGCGTGGCAACAGGCACCGGGCACTAAGCTTGTTGTACACTGCAAGCTCTCGGCAAATGTACAGAGTTTGGGGCCATAAATCGATACTGCGGTGAGCGTTCAGTCTTCTGAATTCCAGCCTTCTGAAGCCATACTTTACATGGATGTTATACGCAAACAATTCCAAAATGTAGCCGAGCGGAGCGAGGCTCTGTCACGGTTCCTAACACTTATTTTAAACGGAACATTACGCGTCTGCATTATCTTGACACGATTTATGGCGGATGGATACAGTCACTGCAGTATCGATCTATAGCCCCCAAATTATGAAGTTCAAACATAGCATATATTTAGTAATGAGTGCAAACATTAGTCGGAGTAAATCAAAGTCAAAATATTAAAGCCACAGACTGTTCTTCATTTGAATCTTCTGCTTTTTTTCTGTCAGTTCTTTGTCCTCTAACGGCCAGTCTTCCAGCCAAAGAACTGCAACAGCTTTACATTACTTTCACCGCTGTCCGAAAAATCCCAACAGAAGAAATAAAACATTAAAAAACAAACTCTGATCACAGCAAAGTTCTTTGATTTCTTTCTTACGCCAAAAGAAAGCGGAAACACTTGGCTCTTAGCTGATACTCATTTCTTGATGTATTACTTGATAAAAAGAATCCGCTCCCCCCCCACTAGTTTTATTTAATTACATATTGTCACCAAACGCAGTCTAAAGGATTTGCTGGGATAAAGTTATTCGGAAGTGTTTTAGACTGTCATTAGAAGTTCATCATATACACGGTCACTACAATATCTAATGATAAATTTTGGAAAAGGGAATTAACTTAGGCCTATGTTGGCAGAAAGTAGCATGTTTACATGACATAATAAATGTCTATAATCTAGAGATTGTTTAAATGCCACTGTACTTTCTAAAAAAAAAAATAACAGTTTAATTTGGGCATTTGACTTCTATTCTCACCCTCGGAGGCACGGGCGAAACCAGTTCATAGCGAATGCTCAGCCACGACGGTCGCAGTGCTTGGCTACGCTTAGCGAGTTTTTATCGAAGAAAGTGATATAACAGGACGTTACAGTGAGAGTAAAGTTGTGTAAATATGAGGAAGTGGAGAAAAATTTAAGGCACGAATATTTGCAACGTGTACAGACTAACTAAACAGCTCGTTTAGTTGTTGTTGTGAAAATTACACAGGTCGAGGCGCCGATGCCATGCGCAAGTGATCAAGGGAGGTGTGGTACCAGAACAGCATCAACCGCGAACAATAGTTGCGTTTTTGATCCGAATTCTCCTCGCGATTCTCCTCCGAATTCTCCTATTTCGCGTTTTTGGACTATTCAGATGAAGCGAATTCTCCTTTTCTTGCGTTTTTGTCAGAATCGAGAACGGGGAAAGCCTCCGAATTCTGCAGAATCGAGAAGTTGCTCCGCTAGTGCATTCTCGATTCTCCTCTCCCCGTTCTCCTCCCTGATTGGTCAACAGGGTGCGGTGTTTAATATGCACAAACAGGTATACCGGGTGACAAAAGAGCTGTCAAATTAATGTTTTTGTCAAAAGCGAGAATGGAGAAGCTAGAGGAGCAAAAACGGTAATTTTGTACGAGAATGGAGAATTCAGAATCGAGAATTCAGAATGGAGAATTCGGATCAAAAACGCAACTAATGATAAGGTTGGTTAAGTGAGCAGAAATTGCCAGTATCTTTTGTGGGTGGGAAGAAAGACCGGTAAAATTCCGAAAGGCTTTTGGTGTTTTTTCTGTATGTCACAGGCATGTTTAGAACTTTCATTGATTTTTAATTTTTTCTATTACATTTCTACCTTAAATTACTTTTTAAGCATATTAAAATACAAAAATTGCTATTTCATGTTTTTCGAAGAGCCTTTGGGAAATCTTTTCCGGTGCTTTCTTTCTCAATGTAGTTTCTAAGCCGCAATTCTAAGCGGTGTCAGATCTACATTTTTTATTACTCACTAACATCAAAAAGGGAAGATTCGTTGTGTTTTGTTTGTTCCCAGAAGCAGTGATGCCGCCAAAGTTTGGGGTGCATGGGAGGTTAGAGATACGCGACGTATCCGGAGTTGAATGCTAACTCAGCAAGCACACATTGGTGCTGCTGGGGTGAACGAAGGTCACAAACGAGTCATGTTTTGAAGACGCGCCTTAGATGCCCGGGGGGATTCGTTGCTATAGTTAAAAACAGGCACAGCCTTTGAAAAGTGAAATCGGTTTAAAGGGTGTTCTGACGCATATGACAGCTATTTCGATATACGTTCAAGAGAGGTGATACAATTATTTTGAACTCGTAAAATAAAAGGGAGGGAAGCAAGCTTGGTTTACAAAACTGACGAAAGATGCAGAACATGGGAGATCAGAAATATTTTGGAATTGGGGGATACATACAGCAGCTGAACTAGGGGAGAGGCAGCCATGCAATGGGAAGAGCCCCCGGATGGGGAAGAGCCCCGGGAGGGGAAGAGCCCCGGGAGGGGAAGAGCCCCGGGAGGGGAAGAGCCCCGGGAGGGGAAGAGCCCCGGGAGGGGAAGAGCCCCGGGAGGGGAAGAGCCCCGGGAGGGGAAGAGCCCCGGGAGGGGAAGAACCCCGGGAGGGGAAGAGCCCCGGGAGGGGAAGAGCCCCGGGAGGGGAAGAGCCCCGGGAGGGGAAGAGCCCCGGGAGGGGGAGTAACCCCGGGAGGGGAAGAGCCCCGGGAGGGGAAGAGCCCCGGGAGGGGGAGAGCCCCGGGAGGGGAAGAGCCCCGGGAGGGGAAGAGCCCCGGGAGGGGAAGAGCCCCGGGAGGGGGAGTAACCCCGGGAGGGGGAGAGCCCCAGGAGGGGGAGAGCCCCAGGAGGGGGAGAGCCCCGGGAGGGGAAAGAATCCCTGAGAGAGGGAGTAACCCCGGGAGGTTGAGGGAAGCCCCTGGAAAGGGAAAGGACATTACCCTTAAAAGGGTAAAGACAGTACAAAGTATCAGAGATAAAGAGTGTTCTCGTTTGTAGACTGGATACTCATGGAAAAGGACGACGAGTTGGTCTCAGAAGGAGACGAAAAGGACTAAACGCAGGATGGCATGATAAGATGAGAATGCTCCGCGATGAGCTCGCAGTGATCAAGCAAGTGTCTACAGACTAAACGCAGGATGGCATGAAGATGAAAATGCTCCACGATGTGCTCGCAGCTGAAAACAGCCGGGACGGATTTATAGTTTTTGAGGAAGATCCAAAGGAGTCACGTAGCCTATGTTGGAATATTTTGGATAAAAACGGTATCTAATGTGACGTGTGCTTTAAAGTTTAACTGAAAAGCCGACTAATTTTTGTATCATCTCTTTTGAATATTTGGATTCTGCGAAGGGATTTTTGATTTTCCACAACCTGCTCTGCTAGTGACATTAAAAATATCTTTGGCCGTCTCTACAACGCAAATTCTGCTATGACGCGGAAATTTTGAATCTCAATACAAACGCCGCTTTTCACTGGCCAGTGATCAGCTTGCGGAAAGCAAATCACTGCGTGAACACTTATTTTTCGTAAATCGTTTTCCTCAAGCCTACAGCACAGGTACAAGCACATATAGGTACCACAAGTCCAACAGGGAAATTCCACTATATGAAAACTGATTCTACTCCAAAGCGGAGCGCCCTAGCTCCGCTTTCGAGTTAAACTGGGACAGACGTCTCGCAAACGCCTGGGTTGACCGACAATAACACCAGTTGATGTTTTGCTTTCGCCGGGTTTTGACCGAACAAATTTTGAGTGATAAAGAAGAGTTAGTGGTTGGGGTCTTGGATAGTCTATGGATTGTAGATAAGAGAGATTTTCTGTAGAGATGATTGTAGAGTAATTCTACATAGATATAAAGAGATACTATGTGGAGATCTTTCTGAAAACAGTCTATGGATTATCCAAGACCCCAATGACTACAATTTGTGAAGAAGGTGCGAAACAATATCGCACGTTGTAGGAAATTCTACAGTGATTGTGATACAGATCGATCCACGGAGCATGGCTCTCCGAGACCCTACGATTTTCGTCTTCGACATAGCTCTCGGAGCCCGGATGAGTATCGGACTCGACATTGACCGCTCTCGGAGCCTTAGAAGTCGTTCTAGGAACGTTGGATTTTGCCCACGGAGCCCAAGAAAATTCTCTCGGAGCCTTATAAGTCGTTCTAGGAACGTTGGATCTTGCCCTCGGAGCCCAAGAAAATGCTCTCGGAGCCTTATAAGTCGTTCTAGGAACGTTGGATCTTGCCCTCGGAGCCCAAGAAAATGCTCTCGGAGCCTTATAAGTCGTTCTAGGAACGTTGGATTTTGCCCACGGAGCCCGAGAAATTTTTCAAAATGGTTAACAAAGCCTTCTCTGAACCCCTGGGAATTGGAAATAGCTACTGGAATGGCATCTCAGCAAAGGCTGATAAAATGTGTGCCCCCAAGTCCCAAAATTTGGGCTTCTGTCTTCACGAGTTAAACAGAGAGACGTTTAGACGCTTTTAGCACAGCGGACAATTGTCCACACAGCTTTCGCTGTATTCTGGAGGCAGCACAGAAGGTTGTTGAGCTTCAAGATGAAAAATTAAAGGAAAAGGTTATTAAAAAACCTAACTGGCGCAGTTCATACTGTGTAAGGGTTTGGAGTTATTGATTATGATCTTAGTGTAAAGTGACGGTACGTCATCAAATTGTAAGTGAGCTCGGACTCCACTGTAGCATCAGCCCTTTGCGCTGCTCAACTTAATGTCACAGACTGCCTGTTTGGTAATAATGTTGGATATCGTCAATGTCGCTAGCAGTACGAGACCCCCTCCCTCCCCACAACTACCGGAAGAGGCAAGGCCAGGGCCGCCAAGACAGGTTCAGATTCCAAAACGCCTAAAAACGGGACTGCGAGTAACCGTTATGTACCCTATAGAACATACCCTGAACTTGTTTTCCATGATTTTCTCGTATTTTACTCGGCAGTCACAACTTTTGGTTGATAGCTTTAAAGCTGGGAGAATCAGTGGGTGTATCATCGGTGGGTTCATTGGAAGCCAGTAAACTGCACTGATGCGAATTTTGAGTATAGTATCTTTAGGATACAAGATACAACTTGAGACAGAAGTTTCATTTTGGCTGAAATGTAAGCGAAAAAGAACGAAGTTGATCTATTGTTGCCCAAACAGGTTAATGTCCGAGTGTCTGATTAAACGACAAAGGAAGTGCTATGTACTTCTCTAGTACCTATACACGGTCAAGGTAATGGTTCTTCCAGGTTCAGTGAATCTCGAAGAATTGAACAAAAGCGTCAGGTATTACCATTTTTAAATGGAAAGCTTTCAGATTGCTGTTCTGTTAATGAGAAAATTCGGTTTCACGTCCTCTGTGGACCTGGTTGATTTGTTAATACATTATGCCCTTATGCCCTGTTTCTTTAAGACCAGATGTGGCTTTGTTTTGAACTAGAATGCCCTTATGTGTACACCTGCATTCCAAATGCGAGGCCAAACTTGGCCAATCAGCGGCTCCAAGGTTGTTGACAAAGCTATAGAAACCTGTTTTTCCAACCCTCCGTGGAAAGGGTCATTGTCGGTCGTCGACTTGGATGACTCACTACTTCTTTGGAAAGTTATTTCACGATTATCAAAACAGCGTTTGGGTTGCAGTTAAATTGTTTTCAAGTTGGTTTGTGATTCACCCCGAGTTTAGTCAGTTTTGTTACCAATGCAGAGGATATTATTTTTGAGATTCGTATTGGGTTCAAGATACATGCTCATTTCTCTGCCGGAACGGAACAGTTGAAAAGTTCCCAGCAGTTACAATAGGCCCATTATTCGACCGGAAAACTTAGTTTTTTAAGGTATAGCTCTGAAAAACGCGCGAGGCGATATCAGAGCAAACATTATCCTGACAGCTGTCGTGTGTTTCAAGTTTCAATGGTGGCCAGGCATTCCTGATCATTCCGCTAAGTCGATCAAATTTGGGCTTGTGGATAAATACTTGTGTACATAAGCATCAAAATACGATGGGAACTTTGAGTATTCCATGAAAACAGCTGCAGACGAATGTTCAGTCGAATAAAAGCAGTCTATCGAGACTGAAAAATTGTGCGTACCATGTAAAAGGCAAACATTTCAGGCTGCGGTCGGACAATACCATTACATTAGCATATATAAATAAAATGGGAGGTTCCCTAACCTTAATTATGTGATGATTTCGCAAACAAAATCTGGCAACTAGTGTTCCTTGAATGTGAGGGATATCGCAAGAATATATCCTTGGGATTATTAATCTCGCTGATAAAGCATCAAGAAAATTTGACGCGGGAAGAGAATGCAAATTGGATTCAGGAATATTTGAGATTTTGAATTTTTGTTGCCTCAATCCGTGGAGATTTTTGTTTGCAACAAGATTGAACTTTCCAGTCAACCTATTTCTTTTTTGGAAGCCAGATCCGGAATGCGTTTTAGTAGTTGGCTTTTCAATGTCTTTGAGCTCTCGTCTTTTCTATGCGTGTCAACACCTTGCTTTTGAACACCCTTCAGAAGATCGATGCAGATCAGGCAACTAGCATATTGATTTTCAAATTGGACCACTCAAGTCTGGGGCCCCCCGTTACTCAAGATTATAGTAGGTCGCCTTATTCTGTTACCACATGGTACTTCAACTGTTTCTTTGCCACCCGTTTTAAGATATGCGGTTGGTGCCGTCTCCGCCAAGGCCTTGACCCCCAATGATATTCCTCTCAAACGATCGCTGTCATCATGGATGCTGGCGGCTATCAACGAAACTCCAGTTCATAGTTTATATTGGAAAAATGGGTAAATTATTGTGAGAAGAACAGAATCAACTTCTTGGAGTCAGCTCTGCCGGAGCTCCTTTGGGAGACGCTAATTTTCCTGGCAGAGCTATATAAAGCTCAATACGGTGAGAAGTGCTTTATCGGCATTTTGAACACGCCTTGACCTATTTGTTTAATTCTATAACGTAATCACCAGAAAATGCTCTCCCCAGGTTTTCCAGCGCTTGAAAAGTTAATCGCCTACATGATCTGTTCAGATTACCAGCTTGGGATATTGAAGGCTTTCTGCTAAATCAACTTACACAAAATTAGAGGTTTGGCTGAAGGAGTACAGTTCTTGGCCACTTTCACAGTAATATGTTTCACAAGGAAGATGGGAGTTTTGTCTTTCGAGTTAACGTTTTATTAAACACGACGAAACCGGGTCACCATAAATCTGCAGTTTTATTTCGGCCATTTCAAGAGCCTTCATTGTGTCTAGTTAGACATCTACGTAAATATTCGTATGGAATAGTCGTATAAATAGTCGTAAAAAGTCGTACTGTGAATAGTTAGGATTGACATATCGCAAACTGCATAAAGTAGCACCGAAATCATCCGTTTCCAGGAGGATAAGAGAAGTTCTGGCATTTGCGGGAATATATTCCAGCATTTATGATGCTCATAGCACCAGGTGCGCGATTTAAACAAAAGATGTCGATGTTGATCAAATTGTAAAATATATTGGCTTGATCAGTGTAAAAAATTTGACACGCTTATTATATGCCGATTTAACCTGGCCAGGGGTTATCTGCTTTTTGATTTGTTGTTTTATTTGAGAAATGATTAGTAACAAGCCTTTATATTGGAACGTAGGCCAATGTACAAAAACCTTTGGTGTGATATGCACACGTTGCTTGGTTAATATGTACATTGATTCAGATAGGTTGATGGGTTAATATGTGTATTGTTTCAACCCATGATGAACTTTAAAATCCCAGTTTAACTCGAAAGCGGAGCTAGGGCGCTCCGCTTTGGAGTAGAATTTGTAAATTAAACGAGAACTTACCAAGTTTGAAGTTTGATTGTAATTCTACTCCAAAGATGGAGCGCCAGCGTAGCTGAGAGTTTAACTGCCCACCCGTTCCCCTCCCTTGAACTCTCAGTTTTTTCATCATGGGCTCAAACAATCCACATCTTTTATGAACTTTAAATACTGGTGTTATTGTCGGTCAACCCAGGCGTTTGCGAGACGTCTGTCCCAGTTAAACTCTCAGCTACGCTGGCGCTCCATCTTTGGAGTAGAATTACAATCAAACTTCAAACTTGGTAAGTTCTCGTTTAATTTACAAATTATTCGTGAATAGCGGAACAACAAAGTAACGCATTTTCATCGGGTCTTCAAGCCTCTTTAAGTGAATAATTGATGGGTCATTAGATTGTCTTTTCTCGACCCTTTTCGTTTAAGCTTTAAAGAGAGCGTTTTGAAAAACTTAAGTACGTGGTACCTGTCTAATAAAAAAAATAAAAGATTAAAAAATAGTCGTAACGCTATAGGAGGTCTTTCGTCAGGGACCTGTTTTCATGTCTTCTGTCATTGTCCTTTTTTCCCTCTAATAGTCCACGGGTCATCAAAACTGGCCAGACTCCGCCAGCCAAGCGAAAGGATCGGAAACAGAACTCATAATAGAGCACGTACCAGAGATTTCCCCATTTTCCCCGGATCAGGGGTTCAGCGTTGCCCAGTTGGGTTCATTAGGACTAGAACAATCCACCGGACGTTCCCGGGCAGAATGATGACTGGGGAAAGGACGGTCTTCAGGGATAATGACCGCCCAGGAGTCTCCCGAGGGAAGATAACAAGGCCAAGCCGGGAAATCTTGATGGATAAAAAAGTAATAACAAGCAATGGAGCAAATGTTCCGACTAGAGTGTAAGGGATGGAGGGGACTTCTGGTGACCTACTGGTCAGGAGTTACAAGGTAACTAGTTTGTGAACAGCACCGAGTATTTGTAACAAGTCAGATCCGTGTTGAGTTGTCACAGTGTTTTACTGGAATCACCAAGGGCCCATAATTTACCTCTGTAGAGGCCAATGGACTATTTTAAAATTGTATTATTATCATTATTGTAAGTCGTTTAGAAGTTCTCCGCAAGGACCTTAGATGACATATCTCTTAATAAGCCACCCTCTTCCCCCATTACTTTGCCCATTGCCAACTGAAGGGCAACTTCGTTGTTCTGACTTTCTTTATTTGGGGACGTCCGCTTTTTGCGAACAAGACCAAATCTGTGCTCTATCTGTCCAAAATAGACCGCGCAGCAGAGTGCCATCTGTTTTTTTTTTTTCAACTCCGCGTAATCTAGCGGAAACTTACATGGGTAGAAGAATTGTACAGTCTTTGCCATGGCCTCAGAATTTTTTTGCGAATAAAGTATTATTATTATTGTAATTATTATTGCCGCTAAAGCATGCTAAGGAAAAGGTCCTTGTGGATATTGAGTATCCTACATTGAGTCCTTGGTAACACCTCAAGTACAAAGGTAGTTGTCAGTACCGGATAGTCGAAGTAAATATCGAATAGGCTATGTTCGTTAGAAAAGTATTGCTTTCAAATGTAATTTGACTGTAGCACCCGGCTTTTAAGCATGCCATAAAAATTAAAGCTTTGTCGTTAAAGTAGCCTAATAGGATAGGATTGATAACTGAACTGACTTTGAGCAGTTTAAATAATTCATTACTTAACTGAAAGCCCGCGAAGACCAAAGACGGATCACACAATTACGAAGATAGACCTATCCCTAAGTAAAAAGTTCAGCGGACACGATTTCTTGAAAAATTGTTTTCACGGTTTCTTGATCTAAAAGACGGATTTTTTTCATAGCCCCTTTTGTGCAGCCAGACTGTACTTCTGACGAGGAAAGGGTTTCTGGTCCACGTGGGCGAACGTAGCCTATAAGACAGGCCACTTCGCATAGCTGGAGAATAGTGCACGGATTTTACGGAAACATCCGTAGCGACTAAGGTCCAGGGTGACGAGTGCACCTAGTTCGTGCTTAGGAAATGAAGATTGTCCAGACATTCTCTATACTTAACAGGAAGGGCGCATCATTTAGTTGGGTTTTTGGACTGGAATTTCGGTGTCTGAGCCACCTTATATGAGAAGTAGTATTGAGTTTCAGTAGTGAGTTCCTTTCAAACTTATTTTTCCTTAATACTTTCGGATCTCCTTTCATAAATAAAATACATGAACTTCGGCTCTGAAAGTACATTCGTTTTTCGTAAGAACAAGGTACCGTATAGAAAGTAAATTAAATTGTTGAAGGATAGGGGAAAAAATTGTATCTACAAAAATATTATTTACACAGAACGGCAAATTTACTGATAATACGTGATAGAAGTAAACCTGCAATATTCATCTTGTTACAAAAGAAAATTTGATGTTAGTACGAAAGTTGTTCGATGAAATTAACATTATACAAGATGATGCTTGAACTATTTCGTCCCTGTAACGAAAAATTATAATTGCAGTGTTTTGACGAATGTTTGCCTATCGAAAGTTCGGTTCAGTTCAGAAACAAATCCACTGTAAACAATATCGACCCAAAGAGAGCACTGCCCTTAGCGGTGCATTTATATTTTACACAGAGAAAAAGAACAAAAAGAGAAAAAAACAGAAAAGAGTGAACATAAAATAAGAAATAAAACCTAAAGAGTTATCGATAAAAGGAGAATTTCAATAGCAATTCTTGATCTGATTCTTCAACACTGGAACACGTGTCGGTAGCTTTTACATTACTGGGGAGAAATTTTCATATTTTCGGTCCCTTCAGATTTGATTGAAAATATGGATGTTTCGAGACGTCTTGTCCCTGTAACTAAGGTTGTCTTCCACGTATTCAACATCACTTACATTCGTTACATTTCTGTTATTATTTCGTTTCACAGTTCCCCATTAGAAGAAAAATCGCCGGGACGAGCGGAATCCGTATAGGTAGTCTGTCCGCACTGTTACTCATATAGTTCAAGAGAGGATGATAATTCCACAATAAATAACTGGCTCCTCCTTTTATCATCACAACTCAGAATAACCCGTGGAACAAAATCGAAATTCGATGCATATCGAGTGCTGATGGATTTCGTCATACCTTTGGAACGGAAGAAACGAAGTTGGGGACCACATGGTCGGGGACCACCACGATGTCTTCCGTTTTCAAGAGTTTGACATAACAGCTTCATAAGTGGTTCAGGAAGGGGATCCATAAAGCCATTATGCCGCTACTGAATAATCGCTCTTCATAGTTTTACTGCCAGCGAGTCAAATCGCTCCGGAATCTCTGCATCTGAACTCACTTCCAAATGGCCACTTAAACGACTACTGGTGTCACTTCCCAGCCCAGGCAGTGACGGCTGATGTATGGCTTTACGACAGGTACTCAATAGTCTCATGTATGTCACTTACGACCGTATAATGTCACCAAAGCAGGCCAGCAGCACTACCCCGTGCTGGTTACGACAATGGAGGGATGGTGGAGAACTTGGCCCGATTGTTGCGTAAGTGGGTCCCGGATGACCAGAAAGGACACATGTTGAGATCGCTTTGATGATCCCTTGTTTCGGGGGCCTGAAGGTTTCGGAAGTTCGGACAGCGGCTGCGTGTAACCCGGTGAACACACCTCTGAGTCGGTTAGTACAACAGCGAAGAGCGAAACAAATAAATCACACTCTCAAAGACCGGGTTAGTCGAGCTCTATTTTTTCTTCTTTGTTCAAGTAATTTGTTTTTGGTTGATGTTTTAAGGTTATTTAGTCCCTTAAAGGCTAGCCTCCGGGCACTGAAGTGCTGCTTGGTTTGAATAAACCCATTCTATTAAATCCATAAATACTGGCAGTAAAAGGAGCTTAGAATCCAAACATGAAAATAATCTTGTGGACTGAGCTTGAAAAGTTGGTTAATGATAAGTAGGAAGGGTAAACATGGTAGGGTGAATAAGAAATTACATATGATGACATACCTTTAAATCCTTAGACCCATATCCCTTTTAAGATGACAACGTCACTGGGAAGATCAAATTGGTATCAACCTAAAACTGAAAAGTTGCAAATTCTCTTCCTCTTCAAAAGGTGTTGGTCTGACACACGGATAAGATGATGGATCGACTCTTTGTAAGGATGGACCAATCCCGTCACCACCCCTTGGAGTCCCGAAATTATGTTTTATCGGCGTAGAAATTAAGGATTTTCTTGGAATGCGTCTAAACTATGATCCGCTTTAAAGCGAACAAAAGTTTCAACCAACATGGTCCTCAGACCTACTTAATTCTGTCGCTTCAAAGGTTTGTCACTCTAAAAGACAGACAGACAGACGAACTTTTGTGCCAGACATTTCCCATCAGTAACTTCCACCCAAACCGACCGGGTAGAAAGAAACGATCATGACAAGAACCTATGTCTCTCACCAAGGCCGTATCCAGGGGGGTTAGGGGGTTCGACCCCCCCCCCCCGAAACCCACAAAATTACTAGTTTTTTGTAGGCTTTAAAATCTGATCTATGTATTTTTGTACTTTTTGGTCCGACCTACTGGCAAAACCCTCCCGAAATAAATTCCTAGATACGGGCCTGTCTCTCACCCATTGCGACTGTCAAAAATCCGCGATGGCGTTCCTTAAACATTCAGCGGATGATCATTCCAGATAGCTTTCAGATCATCTTTACTACATGGCACAATACTGCTACTGTAGTGGCTTTATACTTGGGACCCTAAAAAGTAATTTTATACACTGTCAGAAGTTTCATAACAGATCCCGCATAACACTTTCAAGAATAACACCTTTTCACTTAGAAATAAAGTGTTATGACCAATCAAGTTTACACTATTTCGTGCCTAGATCTCGAACAACACGTTCAGTTTGTGAAAGTACTACACTGTCAGAAGTTACATAACGACAACAGAAGGATGCCCGGTTTCAACAGATAACACTTTGGGATGTTATCTGTTATGTTTCTTTCGTTCCCGGTAGAATTTTTACAAATTGAAGGTGTTGTCAAGTGTCAATCAATCAAGTGTCTGGAGTGGTTTGAAAGCTACCTCACAGGGAGATCTCTCAAAGTAGTGTTGAGTGACGTGAGCTCAGCAGCATTTCCAGTGAGGTGTGGAGTACCACAAGGTTCAGTGTTGGGACCGCTGCTTTACCTTATCTATGTTGACCTCATGCGTCTTTACCTGAAAGATGCATGTCTTACCCCGTTTGCTGATGATACCGTTATAACTGTGTTTGCATCATCCGTGGAGGATCTGGTGAGAAAAGCGAATATTGCACTGGAAAGGCTGGAAGTTTTCACTTCGTTAAGTCTACTCTGTGTAAATGTGCGCAAGACATTTTTAATGACGTTCTGTAGAGTTGGTTCACCGCTGGATGTGTCTGGCCTGGTAACTTTTTGTGGTAAACCAGTTCAACAAGTGGATCATCTCCGCTACCTTGGTTTTTATCTTGATTGCCACCTGTCATGGAGATGTCACAGTGACGCTATATCATCAAAAATCGCCCGTGGGGTTGGCATACTTCGACGTCTGCAGCATTTTCTCCCGCAGAGGATACTTCTAACTATATATTACTCGTTGGTTTATCCATATATCTCCTACGGTTGCCTCTTATGGAGCAGCAATTTCTTATGCAACTATAGAAGAGTACAAGTTCTACAAAATAAAGCTGTTAGAACAATCGGAAGATATGTTCAGGATGTGTATGACACCTGTCCTTGTTTTACGTCCCTGAAGCTCCTTAATGTCGGTCAGATAAGAGATTATCAGGCTGCAGTATTTGTGTTTCAGTGTATGAATGGCTCAGCCCCCGATGTCTTCAAGGGTTTTTACCAAACAAATAGTGACCTGCATAATTATGGAACAAGGCATAGTGAGGATATAGTTGTGGATTTACGTCATGGTTCCCGGTCTTCATTTTCAATGAGACACCTGGGTCCATCTGTATGGAATGACCTACCAGTGAGCATTAGGGCGGCGGAACACCTACCTCAGTTTAAAATGAAATTAAAAGATTATTTTCTGGGGCATAAATGTTGAAGTTTGTTATGGGTGGTAGGGTAGTGAGGGGAGGAAGGGTGGGATAGAGAGGTGAGGGTGGGTAGGGAGGGAAGGTGGGGTTGGGGAGGGGGGAGGGAGAGTTGAGTTTTGATGAGTGAGAGAGATTGGATTTATTATTATAGCACTGTCAGAAGTTTCATAACAGATAGCGCATAACACTTTCAAGAATAACACCTTTTCAATTAGAAATAAAGTGTATGACCAATTAAGTTTACACTTTTTCGTGCTTTTTCGTTCGTGCCTAGATCTCCAACAACACCTTCAATTGGTAAAAATACTAACGGGAACGAAATAAACATAAACAGATAACGTCCCAAAGTGTTATCTGTTGAAACCGGGCATCCCAAAGTGTTATCTGTTGAAACCGGGCATCCTTCTGTTGTCGTTATGTAACTTCTGACAGTGTAGTATTTTTACAGATTGAAGGTGTTATTGGAGATCTAGGTACGAAATAGTGTAAACTTAACTGGTCATAACACTTTATTTCTAAATGAAAAGGTGTTATTCTTGAAAGTGTTATGCGCAATCTGTTATGAAACTTCTGACAGTGAGGTAAGTAAATATGTGGACTTTCGCGCGAATGCAAACCCTCATAGGTTTTTCCTCCAGCGCGAAAGTGTTATTTTTTATTTTTATTTATTTGTGAATGTGAAAATAAAACTTGAACTTGAACTTGAACTTGTTGGAGATCTAGGCATGAAATAGTGTAAACTTAATTGGTCATAACACTTTATTTCTAAGTGAAAATTCTTGAAAGTGTTATGCGCTATCTGTTATGAAACTTCTGACAGTGTAGTGACAAATCTTAAGGATCTGCCATTTTTGCGATAGCAAATAAATCGGTCTGAACTTCAGGTTTTCTGGCATTTATCTAAACCATCGTCTGGTCATTCGAGCAAACCGAAATTTTCACGGAAGGGACATTTCTCGAAATCGGAGATTCTCCTCGCTTCGTTTTTATCCCTTTTTCGAGACGTAAACTCGTTTAGCTTTTCGGTCATCCAGAGAACCTTGCTTCTCTCTGACAACGAGTAACTAAGTTTTCTCGTGCTAGAAAGAATGGGCCAACATCTGCTCCCCAAAGGAAGATTCGATTACTGTCTTGAGTGGACGAAGGCTAGACTTTTGGCCTCAGCGTATTGGTAAATAATCGCGTTAGGGACCATCGGGGCTAGGACTTCCCGTCAACGACCCAGCAGGGCTTGTCAGATTAGATTAAGCGGAGGAGTGCGGAGCTTGGTTCAATATGAAGACGGCAACAATCAGACGTGCCTATAGGAAGTAAAAACGATGTTGGAGGTGGGAATGAAACAAAGAAACGAGCATAGGCTCGATAGATGAGAATCTGTTACTGCCGACACGCCAAACATCTTCTGTGCCTACCAAGATCGTTTCGGAAGCACGCTCTTCGGGCCAAGTTTCCTTCGACATGTCTACCATTTGACTGACGTCTAGATTTTGGAAAACTGCATTTTTTTTTCCATTTTTGGTGCTCAGCCTCTCAAATCCGGCGGGTCATAAACATATTTTTTAAGACAATAAATGAGTTTATTCCAACCAAAAACTCTTCTCTTCAATGCCCATCTTACCTTAATTTACCCAGAGGCTAACCTGTAAGGGAATAAAACCTAGTAAACATCAACAATAAAAATATACTTGGAAAATGGAAGAAAAATGAAGTTAGAAAGGGGGCAACACTTATTATTACATGTTCCATGCAAGGAGAATGGGCAAGGAGGATGGATGCGCATCTAATGTTAAATGTTCCCAAACTTCGGTTATCTTTCTGAAAGAAAGAATACATAAAATCGGTTTAGGTGTTGTGTTTCCCTAAAATAAACACGGTAATAATGTAGTGCAAATCGTACATCGTCAGGGAGGTTCGCACCATTTTCTGCTGAAGGAATATAATTAATTATATTGAATTATAATTATGATGAAGGAATATAATTAATTATATTCCTAGCAGAGTTTTAGTTAAACGTTGACAATGGTGATCGTCATTGGGAGACTGTAGGAACTAAACAATGTGGTGGCTCTGAACTGGGACATGGAGAATTCCGACCCGAACGAACTCTACACTGTCAGAAGTTTGATAACACAGAAGTTTGATGATCCACATCCCTGTGTTAAACGTAAAGATGATACATCCGTTATGACCCTTCTAAGTGTTAGGCAGAGATGGGCGAGTCCAGATTCGGATTCGAATCCAGGATTCGTCCTTTTGATCGGATTCGAATTTGGATCTGAATATTCTGCTTGTCAAGCTGGATTCAGATTCGGACTCGGATTCCAAACCTTCGATCTTACGAATCCGCTCAAAGTTCTAGTCTATATCCTTCCAGTTTCCGTTTCCCAATTTTTACACAGTGGGCCTAGGCAATCCAACTTCTGTATCTCCACTACCAAGAATCCTTAGTAATAGATCACGTTATCTGATTGCCTTAGACATCAGTACTTTGGGATCGACTAAAAACTGGAATGGAACGGAACGAGACGGTGCAGGAGGAACGCGTACTAAAAACTGGAACACGTACTAAAATCTGGAACACGGAACAAAAATCCAGATCTCTGCACCAGGAGGAACAGTACTAAAAGGGGGAACAAAGCAGTGCTAAAGAACAGGGATCCTCGTTCCCGTTTTTAGTACTGGCTTCTGACGCAGAACCCAGTGCTAAACAACAGAGAACGGGCCTTCCAGATTTTAGTACTTGTTCCTCCTGAGGACGAATACAAGTGCTAAAGAACAGGGATCCTCGTTCCCGTTTTTAGTACTGGCTTCTGACGAATAACCAAGTGCTAAACAACAGAGGACGGGCCTTCCAGATTTTAGTACTTGTTCCCCCTGCATGCATCGGAATGATCTGAAACTCGTTCCCAGAAAAACTACTAAAAGAAGGAAGGTTGGCGCATTGTTCCCCCTTCTTATAGCCTTCCTCCTGGTGCAGCGTTCCAGATTTTAGTACGCGTTCCAGTTTTTAGTACGCGTTCCTCCTGCACCGTGTCGTTCCGTTCCATTCCAGTTTTTAGTCGATCCCTGTCAGCTCTGATTTCAAACTACAACCTACGTCCATGATTTGAATTTTGTTAAGGTCGAATTCGAATCCGGATTCGAATCTTGAGTACGAAATGGTGGATTAGGAATCGGATTCGTACCTAGCCCTGGATTCGGATTCGTATTCGAATCCTTTCATGATCGGATTCGCCCAACTCTGGTGTTAGGTTTCGAGACAAACGTCTGTTTTGGCTCGTTTAGGTGTTAAATTTCGCCAAAATATAACATTAAAGGGTCATAACAGATATATTCTCGTACAAGGATGCACAAACATGTATTATCTGTTATCAAACTTCTGACAGTGCACTATTGTGCTCTTCTGAATTCTCACGTATCTGCAACGTTCAACACATCGTAGCTCCCTTGTAGTGTTGGGCGATATTCGATACGATAATCAAAATATCGATATTATTGTAAAATATCGATATTTCGATATTGACTTTTCAAATATCGATATTTTCGATACTTACATTATTATACATCAGTTCTATTATTTGAGATTTTCGGAATAAAAGAGTGATTAGGGATTTCAGACTTGAGCGATTAGGGAGGAGAAAGAGTGAAAAAAAACGTGGTCGCTGCTCTTTCCTAATGGGAATGTTTGATTTTATTATTTTAGTTCATTTTCGTTCGACTTTTTTCATGAAAACCTGTTGCAGTATGAACAGTTTCAAGTACACCAAATATCGGTTTCCGATAATCGAAATATCGATTATCGAATTTGAAAATATCGAAATATCGATATTTCGATATTCCTCAATATCGCCCAACACTACTCCGTTGGAGCTACGCATGGCATGAGTTTCGGTTACAAGCGCGTTCTCAACGTTTACGGAAGCGGATTTTTGCTCGCCGCTTCCACTGAGCGACAGAGGTTCTTATCGTTATCCCTTCTTGATCAGAATGATTGACGTCAACACAGTGCTTGATATATAATATTTCTTTTATTTCACCTCTGTTGTCACACTCATGTTGTTGCCCGGCACTACTCATCAGAGTGTCTTGCACGACAACGCCATTATCCCAGAAGTTCCCCCAATCGGTGCCCTTCCTCGGGATACCAGTTGGATCCGCGAGGGATGTATAAAGCCAAGTAGTTGTGTCAAAAGTGTTTGTTTCCAAGGCTGGCCTAGAAACGGGCAGAAATCAAATCAAACCATCGGAGCCACAGTGCAGAAAACAGCTCTTTCGAAAGAAAACGAGTTCATAAACAAGACCTATGAGATAAGGGTTAGGTGGAATTAAATCGCTTGCGAAACGATGAAAAGTTTGATCATTTTATTTACTTTTCACACTGGTCAGCGGAGCCTTCAAGTATATTCGCGGCAGGGGCGTCACATATGTGGGGAGAACCCCCCCCCCCCAATGTTGTATTCCAGTCGCTAAGAAAGAAACGAGTCGGCAAAAAGCGCCGCGATTTTTTTTTTAAACAGTAAATTTGAAAAAAAAAATCTGGAAAACAGCCGGTAAGAATGACCAGCCACTCGGTAAAATGCATTGCCGCCCTCCCCAGACATTTTGGCTAGTACCGCCTCCGAAATTTAATGGAATTTAAAATTGTTTTAAGAGTTAATTTTTACGGAGACAGAGCGCATCAGAAAAGTAATCACAAAAACGTCCTGTCAGGGCCGTATCCAGGGGGGGGGGGTTAGGGGGTTCGAACCAAAAAAAAATAATCGTTTTTATAGTCTTTAACCTCTGATATACGTCTTTTTTGTACTTTGGTCGGACCCGCGGGCAAACCCCCCCCGAAATAAATTCCTGGCCACGGACCTGCGTCCTGTCATACTTGCTATTTAAAATCCGAAGTGTAATTTTTGTATCTATAGATTTTTTATGTGTGCCAAATATTACAAAAATTCTGACAGTGATGACCACCTGACACGGTCGAGCAGATTAACTTCCGTTTTCCAAGGGGGCCTAAGCTATACCCCAAAAAAGACCATGATACGTCGTTAGCAGCCGACAGTATAGTTCAGCCAGTCCCAAAAATGTCAATCGTCGTCACGCTCATGTGCCAGGATAAGCTACTGACGGTAGCAATTAAGACAGAGAACGACCTTAAAATACAAATTGAGAGCGCGGGTGCTAATAAATGTCTATTCATGACGAGGATAACTGGTAGAAATTATACAGGCACAGGCCGCAGAGTGGGTCTTATTGCACAGCAATAAGCCTTGCTTTTACAGCCTCTAAGAGCAGTGGGCTTTTTTTTCGAGGTTGTAATCGGTTCGCAGATGGGACTCTTCCATGGGTCTAACCGCAGGAAGGGACTAGTGTTTGCGATAAATTAAGGCCTCAGATGTGAGGTGGTAAAATGTCACGATGTTACAAGTTGGGAGGCGATTGGGCGCCGAAACGGTTAGTTGATCTCCTGAGGACCACAGTGTTGTGTTATTTTTTAGACAGCAGATGACAGTATGGGACCTGTCTCACTAATGAGATCGAAGACCAAGGGATACACAGTATTTTATATACGGTACTCAACTTCAGACGGAGCTTGGGAGGAACTTCAACCCACGAACAGTTGACTTTTACGACAAAAAGTTGACATAGCTGGAGCCGTCCGAAGTTGAACAAAGTAGCTCTACTGCATTTTCTTTTACTGCTCCGCCGTTAAACATGACGAATGACAAACAAAGTATTTTCTTGTTTTTCTCATTTTCTTTTATCATACCTCCTTTTAACAACTGCGAGTAGGATTTCATTTAGTATGGTTGTATGCAGGTTGTATGCGTGGTTTCAGCTATTTTTCTGCTATCTTTGATGTAAGCTATATAGCGCAAGTTAACATGTTCGCCCGCTAATTCCAGAACTTGGAACCTAACACAGGTGCAGAAACAAGAGCGGATGCGAATGCACGGACGGCCTAAACGAATATTACCATCCGATCTTTCTCAAACTCAGTATCACGCAAGCGAATATTCAATGGACTTGCATGGAATTTCCAAGCCTTTTAGTTCAACGAAACAGATTAACGACTTTTAAGGCCATCTTTAAAGTCCTTATCAAAACCTGGACAGACTAGTCCTAATCCAATCTTACGGTTCTGCTTAGAACAAACTCTCTTGTGAGTCACTATCAAAACAAAACAACTGTTCAGACATGGAACATTCTTGTCCTACATAGTATGCTCTTGGAAGGAAATTAACAATCCCGGCGTCGCTGATCCGCATCCATGTGGTTAGCAGTGGGCTTAAACGCAACCTGAAGGAAGTGAACATAAGTGCGGTTCTGTCAGCGTTTTCGGCACGTGGAGGGAAAATTTGATGGCATCACGATCTTGAGAGCGGAGTCGGTTTTAAGCAGAGACAGCGTACTTGACGCTTTCTTTAAAATCCTTTTACAGTTAGGAAAACTATCATTTCACTGGGCGGCACAAGCCATTTAAATCATGAAGGATAAATATAAGGATTCACCCGTTATCAGAACAAGGAGATGGAGATACTTGGGACACATCCTCCGCATGGACGAATCCAGGTTGCCAAATAACATCCTAAATTGGCAACCAAAAGGAAGACGTCGACGGGGAAGACCAAGAAACACGATCCGTCACACCTACCAGAGGGACCTTGCAAACGTCCACGCAAGTCTGCAAACTGAGTGGGAAGATCTGATGGCAGCAGCCCACCAGAGGGAAAACTGGCGCCTATACTGTCAGAAGTTTCATAACAGATAGCGCATAACACTTTCAAGAATAACACCTTTTCACTTAGAAATAAAGTGTTATGACCAATTAAGTTTACGCTACTTCGTGCCTAGATCTCCAACAACACCTTCAATTGGTAAAAATACTAACGGGAACGAAAGAAACACAACAGAAAACATCTCAAAGTGTTATCTGTTGAAACCGGGCATCCTTCTGTTGTCGTTATGTAACTTCTGACAGTGTAGTATTTTTACCAATTGAAAGGTGTTGTTGGCGATCTAGGCACGAAATAGTGTAAACTTAATTTGTCATAACACTTTATTTCTAAGTGAAAAGGTGTTATTCTTGAAAGTGTTATGCGCGATCTGTTATGAAACTTCTGACAGTGTATTCGTGGATGCCCTGGGTGCCTCTGGTGGCACAGGAGGATCTAAGGTAAGGTAAGGACATTCAGAAAAGGGCATGAACAATTCACAAATTCTTTTATTATCTCAACAGAATCTGGACTTGTGCAAATCCGACCAAATAAATAATTATTACTTTAAACAACAACGAAATGGCCTTCATCCGCCAAAATATTCAAATCTAATCGACGTGACTTGTCCCTAGCATGTTGCCTTGTTCTGGGGATGGGTAGCGTCAGTCATTCGTGGTGTGTTTCAATCCCTACCAATAATCCCTACAAATAATCCCTACCAATAAAAGCTACAATCGTCGTTCCAGCCTCTACGAAAGGATGAAGATTGGAGCGGAGTTGTTGAAGTCCTTGCCAAAACCTGGGCACACTAGTCTTAATCCAATCTTCAGCTTCTGCTAACACAAACCTAACCCGCGTATGATTCACCAACAGTTATCCATCTACAGTATCTTAAAATTGTCTCTAGTCCTTTTCTTCACGAATAATGACGTCATTGTCGACGAACATCTCTTTTCGTAAAGCGAATCGAACGACAATAGACAAACTGTTTTCATTCCATTCGTATAAAAGAGGTTCCGAAGAAATCCGAAAACGAACAAGAGCTGTAAGCTCATATGGCACTTGCATGTGTTGAGATGTTTTGTTTGATCAAAAGTATTTTTCGACTTTGTGGTTAAAATGCGCACTTAAGGGAGCTAAATAAAAATTATTTTATTTTTGAACTTGGGTGTAATGATGCGCACTTTAAAGGCGCTAGAAATGCATCTGTATGCAAAACCCTTGAGGCAAAAACGATCACAGGCCCTTAGGGATCCTTGATGTATACCGTTTCGTCAAAAGTTTTTTTTCGCTTTTCATTTCAAATGCGCACTTTATGGGTGACAGAAGTAAATTTTTAAGCAAAACCCTTGTGGCACAAATGATCATGGGATTGAGATGTATTGTTTGAAATAAAGTACTTTTCGACCTGGCCGTTCAGATTCACACTTTAAGGGAGCTAGAACGTCATTTGTAAACAAAACCCTTGAGGCAAAAATGATAATGGGCTCATGGGGATGATGAAAATATGAATTTGGTTTAAAAGTATTTTTCTAAATTTGCTGTCAAGATTAGTACTTTAACGAATAGTCGGGTTTGGAAAGTGGCCATTTTTGAGTCAATCTTGTCAAATCTCTAATATTACAGCCATGTTCCATCGTCCTAGATTATCTGGAAGTACCTTAAATCGCGATCACCGGAATCCCGGACCCCCCCCCCAACAAACTTCCCCACAGTCGCCGGAGCCAATCTAGTTCCTTAAGTGTTTATCCAGAGCATCTGTTTGTTATTCCCACAAAGTTCCATCCCGATCTCACCAGTCTACGTCGGTCACGTATTTTCGGCCCCCCCCCCCCAATTGCTGTCGGATCTGTCCGGACATGAAAAAGATCAACCGAAACATGTCCTCACTTCAATTACCAAATTTCACTCAAATCCGATCAGCCGATTCAAAGTTACGCATGACTCAATATTCCGGATTCCCCCTCCAGTTACTCCCCCCACGGCTATCAGATCATGTAAATTTTTCTTTATAAGTCAGTTTGATCGGGTCCCTGATTCGCCTCCCAAGATTCGTCGTGAAAATCCCCAAAACCGCCATAACCGGAATTCCGGGAAACTCCCCTCCACCCCCCCCCTAATGTCATGATCCATCCCAAATGTATAAACGATTTATCTGGAGCAGATGCTTGCTCTTCCCAGCAAGTTTCACTCCGATCCCTCCATTCTAACCGTTTCCCGATATTTCCGGTCTCCCCCCCCCAAACTCCCCCATAGCTGTTGAATCCGGTCCGGACTTCAAATGGGACATCAGAGGTATGTCATTTATTCAGTTATTAAGTTTCATTCCAATCCGACCACCCGCTCGAAAGTTACACAGTACTCCAATTATCCGGATTCCCCAGCCCTCCACCCCTCTAGTGTCCGGATCCAGTCCAAATGTAGAAACGATTTATCTGGAGCAGATGCTTGTTCCTCCCAGCAAGTTTCACTCCGATCCCTCTATTCTAACCGTTTCTCGAAATTTCCGGTCTCCCCCCCCCAAACTCCCCCAGAGCATTCGAATCCGGTCCGGACTTCAAACGGGACATCAGTAGTGTGCCATTTATTCAGTTATTAAGTTTCATTCCAATCCGACCACCCGTTCGAAAGTTACACACTACTCCAATCTCCCCAGCCCTCCACCCCCCCCCGGGTGGTCGGATCCAGTCCAAATGTATAAACAATTTATCTGGAGCAGATGCTTGTTCTTCCTAGCAAGTTTCACTCCGATCCCTCTATTCTAACCGTTTCTCGAAATTTCCGGTCTCCCCCCCCCCCAACTCCCCCATAGCTGTCGCATCCGGTCCGGACTTCAGATGGGACATCAGAAGTATGTCATTTATTCAGTTATTAAGTTTCATTCCAATCCGATCACCCGTTCGAAAGTTACACACTACTCCAATTTTCCGGATTCCCCAGCCCTCCACCCCCCCCCCCGGGTGGTCGGATCCAGTCCAAATGTATAAACAATTTATCTGGAGCAGATGCTTGTTCTTCCTAGCAAGTTTCACTCCGATCCCTCTATTCTAACCGTTTCTCGAAATTTCCGGTCTCCCCCCCCCAACTCCCCCATAGCTGTCGCATCCGGTCCGGACTTCAAATGGGACATCAGAAGTATGTCATTTATTCAGTTATTAAGTTTCATTCCAATCCGATCACCCGTTCTAAAGTTACACACTACTCCAATTTTCCGGATTCCCCAGCCCTCCACTCCCCCCCGGAAGGTCGGATTGGGAAACTGAATGTTTCCAAGTTAGTCCGATCGGGTCCCTGATGCTCCTGCCAAGTTTCATCGTCCTAGCACATCTGGAAGTACTCCAACTCGAAAAAGTGTGACAAAACTCCTTAATTTTCAGAATTTCCCCGGTCCACCACTCCCCCCCAGATGGTCGGATCGGGAAACTGATTACTTCTAGGTTAGTTTGGTCGGGTCCCTGATTTTCCTGCCAAGTTTCATCGTCCTAGCACATCTGGAAGTACCCTAACTCGAACATGTGGGACAAAAAAATTCGGACAGACAGACCGACAGACCGACCGACAGACGGAATTGCGATCGGTATATGGCACTTGAGCCAGAGGCTGCAAGTGCCATAAAAACAAATGCCGGGACTTGAGGATATCATCTAACGGTTTTGTCGGAAAACATAGGCCTACAGCTAAGACTACAGCTTAACACAGCCTACATCTTTTAAATAAAACGGCAACAGCAACACGCCGTACTTGAATAAAACGACATCTAGGGCTGGTCGTCAACAGTAATAGATAATCATTTGTGAATCGAACGCGGTTCTACCCACATTGTGTGTTACCATCAATACCGGCCAGGGTTCTAAGCACGAAACATTCTGCAACCGACTCCGAGCGAACAGAAATAAAAATGAAAAGAGTAATTGAAAATATTCGCAAGGGTGAATTTATTACATGTCGATATTTGAAAATCAGAGATTACGTTGCTATTTTTAAATGATGATTCGGTATGCTCATGGACGGAAATTAAGAATCCCGGCGTCGCCGAACCACATCCAGGTGGTAAGCAAAGGAGTTTGCGAGTAGCAGCCTGAAGGAAGTGAATGTATGTGCGGTTCTTTCAGTGTCGATGGAACTCGCGTGTGAGGAAAAGGTTGCTGGTATCACGATGGACGTTGGAGTTGGACGACGAGGAGTTGGTCGTAAGCAGAAATAGCGTATTTTGATGTCATCTTGACTAAATTACAATTAAAGATTGGTAAAAGGTAAGAACACACCCTCAGTTGTTGCCGGTTAAACGGGTCGCCAGGAAGCGAAAACAACTCGCTATACATCGTGGAAGAAGGCAACTTGGAGCTGGACTTGAAAATTCCTCTACGCGGCGACGGATATTACCGCGCGAATCCCCGTTCTGGGGAAAAGCAGTTAGAAATAGAAGTTACATGAGATTACTTCGGAATTAGCAACTCGGTTTCAATACTCCGTTCCTAAAATCCAGCGCTTTGACTTTTCTATACGCACTTCATAAAACTCCTTCCACATTAGTTTTTTTGCCGCTAGATGCGCCAGCATAAAGTAAACATTCACACGTTACTTCTTGGTGTACGTTTATCCAGGGTTGTTTGGCTATTTTCAATTCCTCATAGGCCTAGCCATGTTTAAAACTGTTTAAAATGCCTCTGCTTCTATTTGTGCTCTACCCAACTGTGTTCTGTCACACTTCATCCAGTTTGTCAATTCTGAATTCCGACCGTAGTGCTAAGTGCTGGTTGACTTTTCAACGAGGCTAATGCTCGACTCGGTAAGAAGCGAAAACCTAATCGCTTCTTCACCCTTCAGATAACTTACACCAAGATCTCACGTGTGATTGTTATTGTTTCTCTAGTGCATCTGGCGGCAATTCGTCATTGGATTTTATGAGGGGTGTAGATTGTAGACGGCTGGTGCATGTTCCCACGTGAATTCTTGGATAACTTTGCTCTTTTGGCTTACAAATGTTGACACAAGATCCTGCATGTGAGGTGTAGAACCTCGACAGCGCAGTGGCTGGCCATCTAACGGTGTTTTAGGATAGGCGTATCAAATTTCAAAATTCAGTCTTTGACTTAGCCCAAGCCTAAACTGAGGCTGACAACCATCTGTACGACTTCTCTGCAATGTCGGAGGATATTTCTCTTAAATCCTCATCTGTCTTTCAGTCACTGAAATCATAGGCTTCCAAGCCCTGCGAGCAAACTGAACGCATTGTTTTTATCCTTTTTAGTAAGGTCTCCAAAACGGTAACTTCTTGGTCTGTGCGCCATCTAGCGGAAAGGAATCCTCACTTGTCTCTTCCTGGCTCGGTGACTCTTTTTCTCTAACTGAAATGGATGGCAGGCTTGTCTTTGTCTCTGCGTCCGCAACAGGCGTAAAGTTGGGTCGACTCTGGGTATCCGCATGCTCTTCGGAGGGTGCTGTTGGAAAGAAAAATAAATGAGCAAAGGAAATATAAGAAAATAGCGTAGCCTCAGTAATACTTTGCTTAGATATGATACTGTAACTTGGTAAAAGCAGGGACCCATACATTTCCTGTAATGACTCGCCATTCAGGGGGCTTGTCAATAAGAGATTTCTGATGCGCTCTTGACCGAGCGTCAGATAGTTCGAGAAATACCCACGGGGATAAAATATTGCCTTGAGGGAGGAGTCTCTTTGGTCTCACGTCCAAGGAGGCCCGGGATTGGCTATATTTGAACAGGAACGCCGATTCGACCCAAGTGTAATTTTTGGAAACTAGGTGAGGCTCGGGCAACATAGCAACATAGAAGCATAGGAAATGACAAGCCCCCTGAATGGCGAGTCATTACAGGAAATTTATGGGTCCCTGGTAAAAGATAGCGTAGCCAACGTGCGTGTTTAAAGTATTTTTCTACGTGTCTAAAGAGAAGTCTTTGCAACCTAGTTCCCACTAGAAGGGAATTTGGTTCTGCGTAGCCAAAATCCAAGGGAAGCTCCAACTTCGCTCTTGCTGTGTCATATACCAAGAACAAACAAGCAAATAAAACCTCCGTCTTTGGTCCCATGTGGCGAATATGGATACCCCGTCAAAATTGAGCTGAGATAGTGGTACTTGCTGAGCTTTGAGTTGATGCCCGTCTACATTCCTCTTCGCCACTGCGCGTATCGGAAGAAAAAGTCCAGGAGGCGTGCTGACCCGCTCTGCAGCGCGTCACGCGTGACGTCACAATGATAGACAACCAGTAGGCTTTTGCTATGGAAATTTCTTCTCCGGGGATTTACTGCGATATATATAGTTGTTTGTAGAGGTAACGAATTATAGTTCTTTAACTACGCCAAAATTTTCCTTTCACTC
Organism: Branchinecta lindahli; assembly: GCA_023053555.1. Lineage (NCBI taxonomy): Eukaryota > Metazoa > Arthropoda > Branchiopoda > Anostraca > Branchinectidae > Branchinecta > Branchinecta lindahli. Next base: position 7,889,138 of record JAKZAO010000001.1, read on the forward strand.
GTACGTATTCATTCACTTACCCGCCATCTGTCGTGTTTCTTGTATCCTACTCCAGATGTTTAGAAGATTTAACGACTGGGAATTGTACGAAGAAAGCTCTCTAGATGGCGACATGTTTTGTGCAGATGAAAAAGGCGCAGGAACTTCGTAGCCGATCATGAAAGGAGGTCGGAACATAGGCCAGGACGAAGTATAGCCCAAGTCTATTGGCTTCCCGTAGCCTAAAAAAGACTAAACTTTAAGCACACTGTTACTAGAAATGATCTTTTCATGAAATGGCTCAGAAATACCATTTTTCGATAATGCCATTATTTTGGCGATTTTCTTGTTAGCTCTTGTCAACTCTTTCCAGACTTCCCGCTCTCGGACGCGGCGGCGGACGCCAAGTGTTTGAAAACTGAACGCGCCGTTGTAAAAAAAAAAAAAAAAAGGAAACCGAGCGAAACAAAAGAAGTCCAGAACAGAAAATAGACCTGATTGTCCCATGTCTTCCAAAATCCCTCCTAATTTAGCTAGACCATTTTGTTTTGTTTCTCCTTCCTCTTCTTACGTTACCTTACGTGACGTGTTAAACATATTTCGACTCAGTTACGTTACGGAGAAGCTGTTTACGTCGGCGGAACGGCCGTAAGGGTGTCGATGTGAAGGGTGTGCGTAACAGTTTGTTTCAGTCGCGGTGGACGCCAATACCATTGTCTGTACACGTAGGGAGCACCACAGTATATTTCCATTAGCTTACCTGTTGAGGCGGGTCTCAATCTCAATGCCACGCTCGCTGCCGCAGCCGCCAGAGGGTCGAAACTTCCGCCGATCAGGGAAAAAAGTCGGGTGTCCAAGTTGTAGGGTAAAAAGTTTGACCCCCCTAAAAGAGAAAAAAAATATGATGAAAAATATGATGCAGCAGAGTCCTCTTTGACGTTCTTAACATACGTGACTCCTTTGAAACTCTGCTGAGTTTCTCAAAGATCACAAATCCGTCCCGGCTGTTTCAGCCTCGCTCGCGGACCCTTTGGTTTTGATGCGAAACATGGTAAAACCTTCATAAACGGTATTCCTTACCAGCGAGCTCTTCGGAAGAAATAAGCAAGAGCGTGATCCGCCACGTAAGGAGCCAAAACAGCAAATGCAAAAATTAGCATAGTACCGTTAGGGTGGATAAATGACATAATAGGTTCAAAATCTCGGAGCTGAAACCTAATGGAACGATTAGTGAGAGTTAAGCAGTAATTTAGGTTTACATCGGTATCTTTACGACTATAAAGCCATTATATAGCCTAATTCCTCAGTACTAGTACTACCCAAAACTTTATCGGATACACCACGCTCCATCTTTTGAAGGCCTCGCGAAAGGCTTTTCCGGGGCTATCCAGATAAGGCGTCTTTCCGTGCTCCACAAACAGTTTGTGGGTCGATTGTGGCTCGAAAAGAGCGTTTCCGCGATTTTTTGTGCGGCCCACAAGTGTGTTCCCGCGACCAGCACGATTTTTGTGGCTCACGTTGTGGCTCGAATTCGACAAACAATGGCCGAGGTGATCGTCAATTTTGCGGCTAATTTTTGGCGGGAAATTCAAATTTAGCAGCAAAATATTATCAAAACAATATAATAAACTATTTTCTCAAGCATGTAGACATAAAAATGAGGATCCTTTTTGCACAGAATGGTAAGGACGAAAGCCTGAAGTTTTATTTGTTGAGATTTCATCTGAATTTTACTTTTATTTTCGGTCATAGTCATAGTTCGGTTTATAGTCAATAGGTTCATAGTCAAAACAGCGTTTCCGTGAGTTTCAACTTGTGGCTCGACGGTGTGGCACACAATAGTTTTTCCGCGACAAACACTCAGAAGTGTGTGGCTCACAACTGTGTGTCGAAAAACGCCTATAGTCATATCTGACAGTGCAAAACGGAAATTTGTCAAATTCACCTGAACTTGGATGATTTTTAGGGAATCTACCGGATTATTGCTCAGGGAACCTACCGGAATTTCGCTCAGGGAATCTACCGAAAGCGTGCTCATGCCTATAGTCGTGGCGATCGGTTGGTAAAAATCAGAAAAATTTACATTCTCTGAATAATGAATCCTGGTGCGAAATTAAATCAGCTCTACGTCGGGATTAACAATTTATATAGCCTCTTCTGAACCAAGTTAACAGAGACGTCATTTGGGTTTTCCAAGCCATCCAAGACAAAACACAAAATCGGCCAGAAAAGCACACCATGGACAGGTTGACCAAAAGCGAATCCGGAACAGTGGCCCATTATATATACGTGTTCTTTATAGAAGACACTTTCTTGGAACACCTCGAGCTTATCCTACATGTTTTGAATATCTTCCCGATTTCTGGTGTTATGGCCCGGAATGACGCCGTTGCCCCTAGGTTCAAGGTTTACGCTTCATTACAAAATTATATTGCATAGGGTCAAACCGAAGACACAAGGTCGATTGACCAAAACCCGGTAAATAATATAACAAATAAACATATAATAATATAGGCTTATATAAATAGGCTTCCGCGAACTGACGCCTCTGGTTAACAGTGAGCGCTGGAATCGCGAAGCTCCGAAGCTGGTTCAGGTGAGGCTCACAATAGTTGCGTTTTTGTAGATACCATGGTATCTGTTACCACGGTAACTGGACCTGCAATTAGTCGTTTTAGCAGTAACCGTGGTATCTGGTACACGGTTGCTCTGCAAAAACGACTATTGCCGAAATTTCACTTTTCGAAGCCATCCCAAAAGAAAAACTGATCTCCAGTTACATCACTAAGTGCTAAACTTCTTTCTCACCAATTTGACAAAATTTTATGAAAGTGAGATGACTTTTCAGATACCACGATCAGTTACCACGATCGGACCGTGGTATTTGAATATCAGATATCACGATAACTGGCCAGATACCACGATACCTGCAAAAACGTCTTTTGACCGTGGTATCAGATACCATGGTATCTGCAAAAACCCAACTAATGACTTCAGAAAGGGAGTGCTAATCATTCAAGTGGCGTGCCCCATTTTTAATGGCTGCTGTTCTTGCGTCTACGACAGACATTCCTCTGCAAGCAATACCTCATAGTCCACCGAAAATATTTGCGAGTTTCTTAGCCCTTTATTAATTTTCCTAGGAATTCCCCCTAATTACTTACGGCTTGAAAACAGGACAAAAGCAATTTCACTTCGCATGTCTTCAACTCGTTGCGCGACCTCGAAGAATCTCGAAGGGAACAGGAATTCAAAAAGCTAATCCATCTTTCCGTATCCATTGGGGAAAACAGAACGAGTGCAGTAAATACCACGACCATAAGCTTTGATACACTGGAAATTAGGAAGGTCCTTCTGTGTCTACTTTTTAGTGGAGTGTTTCTTGGAACAATCCACTCTTGCGAGCGCTGTAGCAGAGCTTTCGGTTTTCACCGTTTTTTTGTGGAGCATCATAGCTCGTGAACCACTGAAGGTATCAAGTTCAGACTTGACACACTTGTGGGTATTGGGGGCTAGTTGTGCATTCTGAGGGTCCCACCCGGTTCAGGGGCAATTGGGCCCAGATTACCCAGTGAATAATGTTCAAAACTTGACCAGACCTGGACATGGGGCGATGAAATTCCTTAGACTTGTAGATCCTAGTGCTGGGAAATTACTTTTAAAGCTGCACCTCCCCCATCCACCCCGTTCGCGGGCAGCTGGGCCCAGATTGCCCAAGAGTAACCCTTGACAGGAATCAAAAGGAAACTTGGTAGTCTGGTGAGCATTGGGGTCAATTTTGCTTTTTGGGGGTCCCAAACCCCACTCCCACATAGTTCAGGGGCAATTGGGCCCAGATTGCCCATTTTTTAATGCTTTTAACTTGACAATAACTGGAGATAGGGCGATGAAATTCCTTGTGCTTTTAGATCTTAGGGTTGGGAATACGTGGAGTTGAACCATCCTCCAGGTTCATGGGCAGGTGGTCCCAAAATACCCGTGAGTCAAGTTTTTGACCCGTGACTGGAATCAGACTCTAAGCTGGTATACTTGAAGATATATAGGTCTAGATAAACATTTTGATGGGTCCCGACCCCCCCGTTCATGGGCAGCAGGTCCCAGATTTCCCATGAGTGAAGTCCGTCTATGACATGTCTTAAGTTCAACTCTTGTATACTTGTGGATATGTCTGTATAGATGTGGAATTTGGTGTAACAGAAACAAATAAGACCACGCCACGTACTTCAATCCTTAATGAAAGGTTGGAAACTCCACGGTTTTGTCATATGATCGCTGATATGCCGTTCTTAATGAAGTTGTGACGAAGGGGGTATTACGCTGCTACGATTTGGTTTATTGCACTTGTTATTTCCTTGCTAACTGAAAAGAGGTTTAAAGGGTCGGACTGGCTGGCAAGGCATTCAATATCGAGGTTGAAAGTGATCTTGCAAGATATTCAAGGACACCTTGGATTAAATATTCCTTCAGCCCCCACTGACTGAGAATCATATTTGACAATGCAAAACGGATACGTTAGCTGAAATTTATTAGAGCTATATCTCGGCCCTTCTTGGCACTGGTCCTCTTCAGGCTCAAAGCCGCTCAAGATGGAAAAAACGAAACTTCTGAAAAACAATTTTATATATAGCTAATTAATATAGCTCTAATAATTTTCAGCTGACGCATCCGTTTTGCACTGTCAAATATGACTCCTTGGAATCATAATAACCAAAATAGGTTATTTCGATACTTGTTTGGATATTGGGGATGTGAAACGTCTTGGTTCTAACGCTGTTTGTATACAAGATGTGATAAACATTTTACTTTAACACTCCACGTTTGAGCGCTTGCGCACTTTGGGATTCCAGACGAAAGCGACTTTGTAAAACTGACAGTTCGTCCGTCTGCTTGTCTGATGGCACGATAACCCTCGAAGATCCCCCGAGATATTTCGACTTCGGACTTTGTAGTTGTTCACAACTGCTTTCCATTGGCCTTGATTTCTCGGCAATCTTTTTCCCCTCTCGCAAGTTCCCTCAATTTTTGCTAGATAACGCGCCATGTGACTAACATTAACATTTGTGGTGAAACTCAACAACACAACCGTTTTAACCCAAAAACCCAATCGGATCTTCCGTTTCTGCTTCATAAGAAACAGCGTGTGTCCCACTGTCAAGGTGAGACAAGATTTAAGCACAAAATATTATCCTACACAGCAACACTTATCGAGCGAGAAAGAAAGAAAAATGAAAGAAGACATTTCATAGCAAAGATTAAAACTGTTCAAAATTTGATATCTGATACTCACAAATATGACATTACTAGTTATTCAAAGAGGATTTATTGTTATCACGGAACGAATTTGGGAATCCGGCATCGTGGTCCCTGACAACAGAGGTGACTGGCTGACCCGATCAGCACTTTTGCATTTATAGTCTTTTGCGGAAAGGAGAAACAGAGTCGAGTTTGTTGTAAAGCCCGTCATTAACAAAAATACTGGATGGGTGGAAGACAACCAATTTGCTAAGACTGACAAAGTACCGTTAGAACTCAGTCATATTTCTGTTTAAAAGACCCCTCTTACTTATTATGCCTTTTATATTGTTCCTAGCTCCCTTACGGATTTATGAGCTTCTGAAATTCGCCATTGTTTCGTGCTACGAACTTTAGCACTTTTTCGGCCCAGCCGAGTTTTGTCAGTCACGCAGCGCAAACTTAGCAGGAAGCTTCAAGGTCCGCCGACAACTCTTTCACACATAAGGACATGAGAATTGAGAAGCTTCAAATTGTTGTTTTTCATTTTGGAAGACACTGTAGACCATCAGGTCTATCTTCTGTTTCGGACTTCTTTTCTTTGGCTTGGTTTTCCCACTATTTAACCACGGCGCGTTCAGTTTTCAAATATTTTGTGTCCAGCGGCAGCGCCGGAGAGTCGAAGGCTGGATAGAGTTGACAAGCACTAACGAGAAAATCTGCAATTTCACGCGGCAAGTAGGCTAATAGTATTTTCGTAAACCGTTATGTCAGAGCCATTTCATCGTGAAAAGATCATTTCTAGTAAGAGTTGTGCTTTAAAGAAATAAGCACACAATTTGTCATCGAGGCTACCAAGAACCGGATTTAATCCAAGTCGCATTCTAGTGAACATCATAGGACTTCCGTGTCTGCGGTTCTTGCTTCCAAGGAGTGTTGTTAGAATGCTGAATCTGTTACAAGGCTTCCAGCGCAAATTGTGTAGGTTTGTGTGGTGTAGTCATCATTCTCGGAAGAAAGAAAAAAGGACCATAGAGCTTTAAGAAAGTCGGACAAAACTTCAAGAGTTGCAAAATTTAAGTGCGCGTAACAACGGTGGCCTACCGGCTGAATGAATGAATGAAAGAAATGAATGAAAGACTTCTATTCCGCCAAAATGACGAGACAAGAAAAGGAAAAACGTGCAAAGGTTTAGACATTTTCAATACAATTAGATTACAGATTACAAATACAAATAAAATGCAAAATATAGTGCTGTGCTGAAGCAGTAGTGCTGAAGCAGTAGGTGTGCCCGTCTTTGTGAATTTGTTGTATTGTTTATCAGTTATGTGTTGATGTATAACGTTTTCTGTTTTTTGTCTCTTTTTCTCTCTTGTACTCCATCTGTTTGTTTTCGATGGGAAATAAATGATATATATATAGAAGAAATAAAATTTTGAACAGGGAAACAAAAGTTCCTAGGCTCGGCTCAGATGGTGGCAATGCGGAAACTGAGGTCCAAGGTCCCAATTATTCTTTTTGGTCAATTTTTGAAAAGATTCCTTCCTCCCTTCTCTTTCTAAGACAGATTTATTTTAAATAATCTTTGACTTTCAAAGCACCATGGACACTTATTAATTACAGAACTACAGTAAGTTCACGATACTCTCACCAGTTGTTAGTACGTAACTTCCAAAACATTGCAGGATACTGCCCCCAGTAGCGGTGTTTTGCCTAGGGGCCTAAACCTCGGAGGGGTTCGGCCAGGGGCCGAAGTTGTAATAAAAATCTGGTTAAGTATAGTAGATACTTGGTATGCTTTTAAGTCTGCTTGTCTATTTTCGAAAGTCAAAGTACGTTAGCTAAATACAAAAATAAAATAAAAGTTTGTGTTGTGTAGTGTAAAAGTTTGTGTTTAACACAAGAAGGCAAAGGCTTTGGGGGTGATCCAGGGATACTTAGTTCAGTGACATTTCTCGTCGGACGTCAGAATCAAGTCGTGCCATTTGTCCGGAGAGGAAACAAAGCAGAAAAGTTGATATTTAGGTCTAGTTGATCACAGCATTTTATATCAAATTTACGATTTTCGCCGGATTCCGGCCGGACAGCACGCCTGGAGAGAAAAATAGGCAGAGATTATCGTCAATCCAACCAAATTGATCAACACAATTTTGCGAGGGAAGGTAATCGATTGTATTTTACCGAAAAAACTTGACACGCACTTCCTTAGAAGGTACTACGCATTCTTCGCAGTGTACCTATGGCTTCTTCGCATCAAGGTAGCAAATCTACCGAATTCGATACACAAGAAAGCCTCAAAGAAACTGAGGGATAGTAATATGGTATCCCAAGTGGGAGGCACCAAGAATCCCCAGGATTACAATCAAGAAAACTGATTCCTTGGTTGAAACCAAACAAAGTCAGTAATGAACTGTTTCCCCGAATCGGATAGTGTTTCGATTCGATATTTGCGGAGAAGAAAAGAAAAGCGATACGGAGGCGTAATTTCTATGCCTTTTTTGCCATCTCACAGAGAAAGGTTTGCGCTTCCAATCGGTCAGCTCAAGTGTAGCCTACATGTAGTATACACATTTACTGAAGTATACACTCAAGTGTACACACATATATACATGTATATTTACCCATCATAATACCAACATGCTAAAGATGGAGTACCAAAAGTAACACAAGAAAGAGACAAATTTTTTGATGTAGATTATGATGTCCAACATAGTCCTAGAAAACAATCTAACACGCATAAACTACTTTTTGGGTTATAGGAATAGTGGGTATAAACTATGAGAAGTATCTAACGACTCTTTAAATTTGAACCTCCGTTTTTCAAATACAGAAATATGCACTAATCCAAGTATTACTTATCCAAGGGGGGATAAGTAACAAATATTTGAAGTACATAGATCATATTTTCTTTTTCGTTTTTGGTGTTTTAATATGATTATCATTATGATCAGAAATTGTTTTTAATACACTTCTGTTTTGCCGCCACCTTTTTCAAAAAATAAATTGATTCGTTACGACTTGAGTGATGTTGAGTTGCTTTTTTCCGACTGCGGCTCCGTTTTTTTGGACCCGATTGTGGATGCTGTCCCGGTTCAAGTGAAAACTAAAAAAAATAGGTAAAATTTGTCTGAATCCTCTAATGCTGCAGAGTACAGTTACAAATCTAAGACACTCACCACTTTTGGCGATAAGAAATAAATAAATTAGCAAACAGAGTAAACAAAAAATCTCGCACAATTTTCATGGTAAAATCTTCGTTCATTCATAACATAATAAAGTACACTAAAATAATAATAAACCTCTAGTAATCTACACCAACGCAGGGAGACAAATTACCTCAAATGCACACAACGGTTAAAATTTGTGTCTTCTTATACCCCAATTAAAAAGAAATAAAGGAGACGAAGCTCTACGTTATTTTCTCTTAATCCTCACCCACTGTCAAGCTGGGGACACCATTAACTTGATGCAGTTTACCTGACTGGTTTAATTTTTCCGGAACACTCTTTTAATTCCCCCCAGTGGCTCTGCCAATTTCGCCTTGGCGTCTGAGTCTGGCCGGGCCAGATATCCGTGTGTTAGTTTTAATCGGATTATTCTAATTGGAAAGACAATATTGCCCATTCCGCCCAAGGCGGGCTCCCGTTATCTCCTCTGGTATTTAAAGGTAATGCCAGCAGCTGCTCGTTTTCAGTGTTTCATTTTCTACTTTCCTTTTAAAGCTACAAGTTAAAGAAATACAATTGCTAAGGATGTGGGCTGGCAAATAAAAGTTAAAGAGGGGAGAGCACATTTTCCTGGCTCGTGTGAACTGTGAACTATATGAAATAACAAGATGAAATAACAAGATGAACTATATGAAATAACATTGACGGCCCAGGAGCCGTAAATAAAAATAAATAACTTTTCTCGAACAGGTTTGCAGTGCATATCTTCCTATGTCCCAAAGGAAGTTACATTATAACAATACTTTTGCGGAGGTTGTTACGACCTCGTATCATCCTCCAGAGAGAATGATACGAAGCCATATCAGCCTCCGCAGATGTTCATCGAGTTTTCCTCAAATACTGAATTAATCGAGCACTTTTCCTCAAATACTGAAAAGTAGAAGATGACCTCCTCAAAGTTAACAAAAAAATACTTTCACAAAAAAATAACAAATATTTAAAAATTATATGAAAAGATAGAACAAATGTTGAAAAGTGACAGAACATCTTACTCTCTTAAACAACCAGCCTATGCCCTAGGTCATACCTTGTCACAATCGGATTTCACTGAAATACAGCTTGTCAACTGAAACAACATCCTACTATTCCTTGCTTTCCAAAGCTAGTTACTCAGCATTGAAGCGACAGTACATCTTACTCTCTTAGACAACCAGCCTATGTCCTAGGTCATACCTTGTCACAATCAGATTTCCACTGAAAATACAGATTGTCAACTGAAACAACATCCTACTATCCCTTAAATTGCTTTCCAAGAGCTAGTTATTCAGCATTGATCACTGTCTTTGTTCTCGTTTTCTCAAGAGCCAACAAGTGGTTTTGTTATTGTTTACTTTTTACTTCAACGACCCCTAGAGTATATAGTCATTTTAGTAGAACTATAGTAGGCTTCCACGACGCTAGATGGCATCTGAATCGCCAAAAAAGTAAAAAACTGTTTTACTAGAATATTTAGTATGTCTACAGTAGCTTGGGTTGCTACTTCATAAAAATTAATTCCCCCACCCCATTAGCAAAAAAGTACAACAAATGAAGAATAAGTCCAACCTATAAAAATATTTTGTTAAAAAAAGTTATAATAGTTAACATACCTCCATCTCGGTTCATATCAGAATAGCAACGTCGACGGCCATTTAAAAATATCAACCTCGCCTTCGGCTCGGTAGATATTTTTCATAACCTACCTCACCTTCGACTCGGATAGATTATTTTCTACGGCCGTCTCAATGTTATTTTTCGATATAAACCTCGGTGTCTGAAGTTAATCTTTAAGAAATAGGAATACAAAACAAATGGCATAGCGTATACAAAAGTAGGGATTTGTGGTAGACTGAAGTTTACTGATCAATATTGGCGTTGCAACAGACAAGAAGTCGGGAGCTAGTTCACAATAAGACAGCAAGAACAACACCGCAAAAAACTCAGACCCAACATATAGGTTGGGCCAACTTATTTTTGTAATTTAGTTGAATACACTGGATTATTTGGATTCTGCAAAGGGTTTTTTTTGTTTTCCACTATCTGCTCTAGTTATGACGTTCAGAATATCTGCGGCCGTCCCCACAGCGAAAACTCTACTATGACGCGGGAAATTTGTATCTAAACACAAACAAGGCTTTTAAGTGGGCAGTGGCGATATTGGTGAAGATTGCTTAGTGCCTGAACAAAAAAAAAGTCATAAATCTTTCTTGTAAGGCATATAACAAATTAGAGGTACCACAAATCAGACGGAAATTCCACTATTTGAAAAACGATTATTCCTGAATAGCGGAACAACCAAGTAACGCATTTTTAGCGGGTCTTCAAGCCAATTTAAGTGAATAAGTGACGGGTAACTAGACTGTCCTATCCCAGTCCTTTTCGGTTAAACTTTAAAGAATTTAGAAACCTACTCGTCTTACTTCTCGGTTCTCGTGGACCATCGACAGTAACCTTGATTGCCTTCGAATAGGTTGCAACCTGTGGCGGCGAGGTTCCGATTGTAATTGTGACTGTGAAGCTCTTCCCTGAAAGAGGAATCGGAATATTTGTAGTTCGCTGGATTTTGCTTATGTGGTCCTGCTAAGAGACACTTGGTCTTTGGTCCTGTTTTTCTTCCTGTTTTTTTGTCCTGTTTTGAGACAGTTGGTCTTTATTGGCCAAAGACTCGGTTACCTACATCGGTGCGAAGTGGTGCGGTAGGATTTTCGTTCTCCGCACAAAAAGTTAGTGTAGAAGAGTCTTTCCACTTGCCAAGTTTCATTCAAATCCGATCACCCGTTCAAAAGTTATGCATGCCGCTAAATTTCGGATTCCCCATCCCTCCACTCCCCCCATGATGGTTGGATCGAAGAAACGACTATTCTCAAGTTTCATCCACCTATCACATCAGGAAGTCCGAGTTCGCGGGATCACCAGAAATCCGCCCCCCCAACTCCTCCACACTGCCGGAATCCGGTCTGGTTGTGTGAATAACATATCTAGGACTTGTGCTTGTTCTTCCCACCAAGTCTGATCCCGATTCCTCCACTCTAAGCGTTTCCTAAAGTTTCCGGTTCCCCCCTCCAACTCCCTCTAAAGTCACCGGATCCGCTCCGGATTTTAAATGGGATGTCTGGGACACGAGGTCTTTCTAAATATCGATCTTCATTAAGATCTAATTACCCGCTCGAAAGTCAAAAATTCCTGATTTTCCGGATTCTTCCTCCCTCTACTCCCCCACGATGCTCAGATCGGGGAAGTGACTATTTCCAACTTAATCTTATCGGATCCCTGGTATGCCAGTCAAGTTTCGTCGTTCTAGCTTATGTGGAAGTGCCCGAACTAGCAAAATCCGGACCGACGGAAGGACAGAAATTGCGATCGCTACATATAAACCCCCAACTTCCTCCACAGTGCTCGATTCCGGTCCGGTTATGTCAATGATATATCTAGGACTTGTGCTTCCTTTTCCCACCAAGTTTCATCCCGATTCCCTACACTCTAAGCGCTTCCCAAGATTTCCGGTTCCCCCCTTCAACTCCCCTCGAAGTCACCAGATCCGGTCCGGATTTTAACTGGGTTGTCTGAGACACAAGGTCTTTCCAAATATAAAGTTTCATTAAAATCCGATCACCCGTTCAAAAGTTATAAATACCTCAATATTTCGGATACCCCCTCCCTCTACTCCACCCACGATGCTCGGATCGGGAAAGTGACTATTTCCAACTTAATTTTTTGGGGTCCCTCATAAACCTGCCAGGTTTCATCGTCCTAGCTTATGTGGAAGTGCCCGAACTAGCAAAACCCGGACCGACCGACAGGCGGACGGACGGACAGAAATTGCGATCGCTATATTGCACCTGGCCGAAGGGCAAGTGCCATAAAAAAAAGGAACTTCTTTGGTGAAATATTTTCTTATCCCTGGCCAAAAGGTGCTCTTCATCTCTTACCTCGTAGTATACAAAAGTGGAAGGCGCCTGTGGACGGTTAAATCTGAGCAACATATAATGAACCTTTAATGCATAAATGCATTAGGAAAATACTGGATACTAGGAAAATACTATTGCACGGAAAATACTGGAACAATGCCATTTTCCCAATTAGAATGGTTTATGTGGCATTTTTTTCCAGTCCTTGCGTTTTTGGAAATTTCAACACAAAAATTTAACAATGGTATCGGTTGTACCACAGGTAAAAGTAGGTTTGCGATACTACGTAATAGGTAATGACGTGCCCTCAAAATTGCGAGCGCTGATGAACATCTCCTTTGCCTTCAGTACAGGGAATTAAGACGTTATTAAACCTCCACCCCCTATCCCGAAATCAGGTTTATTCCAACCGACAGGGGCCTCAGAAATATCTTTGCGGCCACACGAAACGAGACGGCTGGTGCACGCGAGGTTCTCATAATATACCATAGGGAGCTAATTGATATCCCTACGCGAGTATAGCCTGGTTAACTAGAAAGACCTGACATGCAAACGACTGGAAATGGAAAGGAGTAAACAAACGTGATTAGCGGCAGAAAAAGTGGCAATTCTTGATTCTAGGAGGAAAAGCAAATAAACCAAGGGGGAAAAGACGGCTGGATGGTCACGGAATACAGCGTAGACCCGTAAGCTCTCGGAAACCATGTTCCAACTGAACCCAGATTCGCAGGCAAACTTTCTAATATGGTGAGATTCAAACGTGCTAAGTATTAATGAGCAGTAATGAACAATTAAACTAAATATATTCAACCTTGGAGTCAACTTAAAGCCACACATCGTACTTTGTTATTTTTCCTCTTTTTGCTTAGTTCCTATTAGCACTAAAATTACGGCGTCTAGAATTACAACGTATTGCAACAGTTTTTGCATTATATACATGTCGGAGGTATCCGAACATAACAAAAAGAACATTAATTCTAAAATTGTAGACCGTATTGTATAAGTCCACTGTATATTCTATGCTGAGACTTCGCGTCGTGTCAACAGTGTCGAATTTTGTTTCGCACAGCCTAACGATACGTTCATCAACTAACGATTCGTATCAACTCCGTGTCGAATTTTATATCGCGTCGCCTAAAGATACGTTCACAAACAGCCCGATATTTGCAGGCGGATGCGGATTTACTCGTTCGCTCCGGAATTCTGACACGTCACATGCAGGCATGGCCGTATCTAGGGGGGTTAGGGGGTCCGAACCCCCTACGAAATATACAAAAACAATCGTTGTTGTATACTTTAATAAGTTGGCTTTTCAGTTAACCTTTAGTAGTAGTAGTAGTAGTAGTAGTTTTAGTTTAAGCCCCGCCGATTGCCAGGCCTTATGTTAGGCCTTATGGTGGGGTCATAATGACTTAATGGTGCTTATTATTTTTATGAATAAAATTGAACTGAAAAAACTGAACTGAATTCCTTACCTCGTCCGCTTCTTCCAATGAACCTCAGGTCACTGAACCGCGCCATCTGGTTCTTCACAATCGCTGTGCAATTTCTCAGTTCCGCGCCACAGTTCTCGTCATTACCCGCACGCAAGGTCACCATCGTTCCATCATCCACGTCACATAGCAGCACAACCCGGAAAGCTCCGGGCAGCGTCTTATTGCTCCGCCAATGAGACGGCAGGTGGGAGCACAGCACCGCGGGGCTACCCGTTCGCACCAGATCCGTGCCTGGTATCCCGGTTTGACAACCCGGCTGGTGCTGGTAGTCGATACTGCTTCGAGCGCTTTCATTTGATAACATATTGGCGTGTTGCACTGTTCCCGCTCCGTGGGAATCTGCGGTGTTTCGTGGGATCCGCAGAAATTGTATTGGGAAAGGGTTCACGTGGGACCGCCCAGGGAGAGACTCCTAGCCTATCCGGGATTTGCTGAGAGATATGAGGTCGGCGTGGTGAAATTATTTGGTTAAAGCGGCAAAGAAGGAACATTTCCGCAAAATCTTATGTCTAAGACGGTACCGATTGTCGCAAGTAGGCCTATTCATGGAACGCACGACTGATCAGACATGACGTAACGAAAAATACCATGACTCAATAAAAACCTACCTAGGACAATGACGTCCGTATATAAGCTGGAATTGTTAGTCCTGATCCAATGTTTGGCTTTTGTTTCATAAAAACCCACCCTCTGCTGTGTCCCCCAGTAAAGAGGAGAAAACAGTTCAGGCATCAAATATGCATGTGCTACCGAGCTAATTTCAAGCAAGAAACAACATAAAATTAAGAAAACATTCAAAATATTTGCAAGGATTCCTAAGTGTTTGCAATTTGGCATACAGAACTCGTGAATAAGCTATTGCTAGTTAGTCACTCATTAAGCTCACGGAAGGTATTCGGAATCGAAATAAAGAGTGACAGGTGCGAAGGAAGTAAATGCACAGAATTCTCGTTGTTTATGAAACCTTTTTGGAAGGAGACGTTTACACGTATGAGGAAATAGAGTAGTATTTCGAAACAGTATCTCCCATCGACTTGCAAACGTTTATATTTTAATCACAGCTGTTTGCAAATGTTTATATTTTAATTCTTGTAACAAGCGGTGAATTTTTTTTTTAATTGGTATTGTCTGTATGTGAATATATACGCTTGTGGTAATAAATGTGAAATTACAAACTATAATCTTCTTTGCCTCATGCTAATATTACTAATCCGACCAATACAAAGAAGAATATTTCTATTTGGAGAAATTTACAGCATGTTTTCACCATCCCGAGCACCATCCTACACGACACTAATTTCCATGTATCTGAGTAAAGCGGAACCCTAGAAAGTAAAAGTCAATGACATATAACATACTGCTCATGAGGATTTTAAAGTATCAAAATCCCTGCAGCCAACTACTCTGCAACACTCCAGCCGATTCCAGATGCACGGGAGGCGTTACCAGTTCGTGTCAAGGTCCCCAAATCTCCATAGACCAAGGGGTCTCCTTTTCTGGTCATTGGGGCTGGAGAGGAATACGCCCCCAAGAAGATGAAAAGAACAGAATGTACTTAACTGACAAAGGGTGAAGGGGGACGAACCTAGAACTGAAACGAGATTCAGCCTCAGGGTCAGAACGTATTGGAGGTACTGTGTCAGAAGTTTGATAACATATTACACAAGGGTGCGCAGTCCCAACAAATAACACCGCGGATCTTGCCTGCTAATGTTACAGGACATGGGTGTTATGAACCTTGACTGTTATGTTTCCATAGTATATTACAGTTAGCATGGTTTGCAATGTTAGTTTTAACGAAACAATACCGATTGGAAGGTACTAATGGAAATATTCTGTCACACTTCCAGATGACACCCTGGGCAAATGATTTTAACTTCTGACAGTGTAATTGAAGAAAACAGAGAGAGTAAATTAAAGCAGTTTCCATGTCGTTCCTGCGTTTAAGCTGAAAACATCTACCCGAAAATAAAAGGAATATAACGAAAAGGCTTTCCAACTTGTAAGGTTTCAAGTAACGTTCGTTCAGTTGGTTAATATTCTCAAAGCACTTATTTACCGTAATTACCGTAAACCACACAGATGGGGCTGAGGCGCTAAGGTATTCATGTTAATTTGGCGCCAACTTGTCTTCATCTTCTGACAATTTGACATTAGTTGCGTTTTTGCAGATACCATGGTATTTGATACCACGGTCTAAAGTCGTTTTTGGAATCATCGTGGTATCTGGCTCGTTATCGTGATATCTGATATTCAGATACCACGGTCCCAACCGTGGTATCTGAAAAAGTCCTCTCACTTTCATCATCACCAACACAAGAGCCTAGGATATTTTCAAATTGTATGGAAAGAAGTTTGGCACTTGCGATGTGAGTTGATATTAGTTTTTTCTTTTGAAATGACTTCTAAAAGCACAAATTCGGCAACTGTCATTTTGCAAAGCAACCGTAGTATCAGACAGGGGCGTCCCGACACCTTCCTGATAGGGGGGGTGCAGCTCCAGAAATTTACCGGAATTTTTCAAAGTTTTACCGGAATTTTTCGAGTTTTTTCCCGGAAATTCTCCGTAGTGAATCTCTGCAGAAACTCTAGAATACTGTTGTGTTTTGAGGTTCTGACTTCGGCTACGTGTTACAAAAAAAATAAAAAATAGGCTCGTTAAAGTTTAACTGAAAAGGTAGCTTATTTTCAAATCTGATACTTGAATATACCGCTCTGGTAATAACGTTCGGAGTGTGCGCTGCTTGCATGACAAAAAAAAATCATCCAGACGCGGAGAATCTCTCTTTCTTTCCCCTTTAATGAGGTAACAGGAATTGTCTTAGCCGACATGAACGCTTTCCATTTTAGTGGTAAGACATCGTTCAACTCAGGAAAGACTTCGAATATATCTTCAAACTTTTAGTTTGTTTTGAGGCTCTCCTGGCTATTTTCGAGATCATGCCGGAACAAGGCTAACTCGTATATCGTCTCGGCTTATCACCGGAAAAGAATCGAGAAAGCTGTCGAAACTGGAGTAGACGGTACTGTGATATTATTCCTGGTTCAGTATTTGTAGTTGGGAATCCTGGAAATTTCACTAGGTTGCCTAATTCTTGAAAGTTACATAAGCTTAGGAGATTACCGGAATCACCCGATGAATGATACGCTGTGTTGTCTGTCTGCAAGAGTCACTCTGCTAAGTTGAGTGCCAGGGTCATCTTGGCAAGCTGTGAGTCTACACTTATCCGGTAAGCAGCCAACTTCTGGTAGATTCCGTGGAGCAAATTTCGGTAGATTCCCTGATCCAGCCTCCAGTAAATTCCCTTAGACAAGTTCCGGTAGACTCCTTGTGCAAGATTTCGGTAGATTCCCTGAGCAAAATTCCGGTAGGTTCCGTGGGTCAAGGTCCGGTAGATCTCCTGATTCAGCCTCCAGTAAACTCCCTGAGACAAGTTCCGGTAGATTCCTTCGTTCCCTGAGCGATGATCCGGTAGATTCAAAAATTCTAGTAGATTCCGTGGTTCGAAACCGGTAAATCCCCTGCTCCAGCCTCCAGTAAATTCCCTGAGACATGTTCCGGTAGATTCCTTCAGTTAGATTTCGGTAGATTCCCTGAGCAAAGTTCCGGTAGGTTCCCCGAGCAATGATCCAGTAGATTCACTAAAAACCAAGTTCAGGTGAATTTTATAAATTTTCGGAATTTTTTTCCGCAAGCCTTCTGGGGGGGGGGGTGCAGCACCCCCCCGACACCCCCCCTCGGGACGCCCCTGGTATCAGATATACCACGGTAACTGTAAAATCAGCAAAACGCAGATCAAGTTACCGTGGTATCAAGATACCATGGTATCTGAAAAAACGCAACTATTATTTATGCCAAATATGCTGATTAATATTTGTCCCATCTGACTTCAAATCCTACAATTATTATTGCTCCTCTGATAATACTGCAATTGTTCTCACAGTTTTTCGCTTGCTCGAAACAATTTTAAACGTTCAAGATAGTGCTGTTAGGAAAATAATATTTTATGGATTAAATTTAAAATGCTAAATATCAGAGTCCTGGCAAAGGTGAAAACTGCGGACACGGAAACCCGGAAAATCGAATGGCTTAGTAAATACCGCGAAGAAAGAAAAAGGTATAAGTCTCATATAAAGAAAAAGAAAAAACTGTTTGAGCTAAAACAACAAGCAGAAGTTGCTAAGGCTTTTAAGAGTACGTTCCAAAAAAGAATTTTGGAAAAAAATTCGCGAACCCGGCACGAAAAATAAAACCGAGAACGAGACCCCAGAACCCGAGGAATGGCCTGCCTACTTCGAGTCATTGCAACATGATTTCGCACAGAATTCTACTCTACTGGTCCCTGATTACGAGGAAATGGCAGCGGAAATAGGAATAATCGCCGAAAGTCACACGGAGTACCCCCTAAACCAAGAAGATTACTTGTTATGTGATCCTGTTCGGAAGGAGGAGTTAGAACTAGCACTAAGGAATTCATCAGGTGGGTCAGCTCCAGGGCCCGACGGCCTTCCTCTACGTTTGTATAAAGTTGCGACATCTATATTACTCCCAGTTCTTCTGGGAATTTTTAATCTAGTCCTTAGCACACAGAAGTGGCCGGAGGCTTGGAAAACGTCCCTTATTTTCCCTCTTTATAAAAAAGGGAACCCGCGTGCGTTTGAAAATTATAGGCCAATTAGTTTAATGGATAGTTTAGGAAAAATTTTGGAAAAGATTATAGATAAGAGATTAACTCAATGGTTGGACCAAAGAGAAGTTATTAGAGAGGAGCAAGGAGGTTTTCGGAAGGGGTATTCGACGTCGGATAGGTTATTTATTTTAAATGCTTTGATGAATAAATATTGTAAAGGAAAAGGGAAGTTATACATAGCTTTCCTAGACCTTAGCAGAGCATTTGATAATGTGGATCGAGTGATATTGTTTAAGATATTGGTAAAATTAGGCCTTCCCCTATTATTTATAAGGATGATATTATGTATGTATTGCGAAACTAAAAACTTCGTAAAGGTGGCGGGGAAAGGTATATCGAGGATGTTTTTCAATATAAAAGGAGTGAGGCAGGGAAGCGCACTTTCCCCGAAATTATTCGCGATATTCGTTAATGATATAGTTTCTTTTTTGGAAAGTAGGTGGGCACCAACAGTACGGCTTGGTGAGAAAGTTCTCTCGCTGCTCATGTTCGCAGATGACATCGCACTAGTCGGTAAAACAGCAGCTGAATTACAGATATTGCTGGATCTAACAGGCGCATATTTGGAGGAAAAGAAATTGCAGCTCAACATCAAGAAGACTGAAGTAATAGTTTTTGGACGCCAGCCAAAAAGGGAACAGCAAGAGAGTTTCTTCTTCAAGGGACAACAGATTAAGATTGTCACGGAAGCTAAATACCTTGGTTTTCATCTTTCTTCGAACGGTAGCTGGAAAAAACACATTTCAGTAGCAGCCTCAAGAGCCAAAGCAGCATTGTTTACTTTGTATAGAACCAACCTACTCACCGGGATTGGCGACCTCAAGCTGCACAAACAACTGTTTTGTTCGAAAATTGAATCAATAGTTCATTACGGAGCCGAAATATGGGGGTACGAAAGCGGAAAAAACCTAGAAACGCTACAGCTTCAATATTACAAGAGGATATACGGGTTACATATCACCACGCACAGCCTGGTTATAAGAGGCGATCTTGGATTATTTTCAATGCGAAGTAAGAGGGAAGTCCATATCATCAAATATTGGTTAAAGCTACTGGATTACCCCAACCACAGGCTGGAATCATCTGCATATAATGAACTACTAGAAATTGGGACAAAGAAAGCTTGGCCTTTCCAGGTTAAAAAGTTATTGGATAAAAATGGATTTTCGTACATATGGAATATGGGTCGTGGACCAGCAAAGGAAGGGAAAAAATTCCTGGGAGAATTCAAAGCGAGGCTAAAAGACCAGGAAATCCAGCAGTGGTGGCTGGACATTAAGTCATCTAAAAGTCTACAATTTTATAGTCAAGTGAAGGAAACGTATGGTGAGGAATATTATTTTAAGTTGGATATCCCCAAAAGGTTTATGAAGGTTTGGTTGCAGGTGCGAGCAAATTGTCTACCTTTCGGGAAAGTTTGGGAAAGAAAGAGGAATCCGGAAATGCATAGGTCTTGCCCGGTTTGTGGGGAAGGTGAGTCTGGGCTTGGCCATATTCTCCTGCGGTGTCGTAGCCTCTCACATTTGAGGGGAAGTATTTTTGAAAAGGGGAATGATGGCCTTCTCCCTGGGATCTTGAAATCAACGTCGCCGAGGTATATTATCGCAGTAGGGAATTTTGTTGGAAGGGCTTTAGAGTTTAGTAAGATTGATGAAAGAGATAGAGAAAGTGCGCCGTAGAAATTATAGTAGTGTTGAATGAACGTTGGTTGTATTTATGTATGTTGATTGTTACTGTATATGGCCATACGGCTTTCAAATACAGATTATCTTATCTATCTTATCACCCGTGAGTCTCAGTCCCTCGCTCAGTCCTAAACGCCTGGTGTGTCATGGGGTCGACTCCAGGTGCCTTTTTGCACTGACTTCTTTTGAAACTCCTTCCTCCACCACCAAAATCTTCGGAATCGTATCTGGGATCATTTATTCAATAATTGATCAAGCAATCGTCTCATTTCCGTTTCACAACCTTTGTTTGTTCTGAAGTGTTTCTCCAATAGACGCCCATCTGCTATTAGGGACACAATAAATCTGATTGATTGAAACCCCACACCGCCTGACCCACCCTTGTCAACACAAAACAACACGATCTCTAGAAACCCTTCAACCTTTCGAAGCCGCACTTTGACACCAAAGTGCAGGACATTGCCCGCTCTTCATCTTTTGCAACAATACGTCTGGAATTACATGTGATGATCAAATTAACGTCGTCTGTGAAAGCCAAGCCGCGTCCCGTTTCAGGATAAGCTCAAACGCTAATCGGCTCTCAGCATGAGTAATTGCAATATCTTGTAAATCGGCGGCAATGCGGAAAGCCGGCGAGGGACAGGCGTTATTAGACATTCCGTAGCGCGGCGGACCCTGGCGTTTCCCGGGCGGTCGAGTTCCGGAATTCGAATTCCAAGGATTTCATACGAAACGTGATTTGAATTTCGCAGATTGGGAGGTCACGCACTCTCCTGAGAAAAAGGTTAATCAAGCTAAAGTTTAGGTAATCGAGAATCACGTAATTCTGCGTGTGTGTGTGTGGGGGGGGGGGGTCGGAATTCGAATTCCGACGATTTCTTAGTGGGGTACGCACTCTTGTGAGAATTTATTAGAATATTTCACACAAAACAAGAGTTAAATTTCGCAGAGCGTAAGGTTGCACTCTCGTGAGAATGAGGTGGATTTAACTAGGAAACTTTTGATACTGCAAATGTCAGAATCACTTAATTCTAAGGGGGGGGGAGGACTGAAGGAAAAAATTCATCTATGGGCAACTGATCATGAGGGAACTGGGCTGACAGAAAATTCGTCACACAAATTTTTCCAACAAGGGATATTTTCTGTAAATATATTATATACACGGTTGGTTTGATAAACAAAAATTCCTGTAGTTAGTTACATATATACAACCTTCATATTTACCTCGATGTCTACTCCCACTTACATAATTACTGAAATTAATATGATCTTGTCATTTGACTGGCAAGACTTCATTTCCAAGAAGGAATTCAAGACCGCTGTTTCCCGGCAAGAAGAATCGTTGTTTTGGACAACAGATCCGGCAGTATCCCCAGTGACCGAATTAAATTTCAGAGGGAGGACAGTGCCCACCTTAGAGGTAAGATGAGAGGACCTGGCGACAGACAGAGTGGAAGGTCAAATTACGACAGTGGATGAGGGGGTCCTGGTCTAGAAGAATCTACAGGAGTACAAGGTAACACCAAAGTACGCATCGAAATCTTGACACACTAGTGGGGGTGTAACCAAGAGGGGGGGGGGGGACACCACAACATGGTCTGAGAAGGAAATCCGTTGGACATCTTTTTTTTTGTTTAACTTAAGTTGAATTAGGAAGAAAGGGCTTTTTTATTGGATTACATTACTGAAGATTTATTTATTTGTCCCAATGGATTTATTTGGAAGTTGAAAGTTAGTAATTTTTTGTAGCTTTGAATTAAACTTGGCCCATTAGGGCTTTTTGCTGTTGATAAACATTTTTTCATGTTATCGATGGGTTGCTCACTCTCAATTTGAGTGTCCAGCAAGGCCCGAAGGCTGATACCCGCCGGCACCGGTTGACATGTAATAGAACATAAAAATAAGCATGTTTAGAAGCGTTTCGAAGACGAATCGTGTAATTTATGACTGGCTCCGGTGTCGGCACCGCTGGTTTCGGTCGGTGCCGGGAAAGGGTGTACAGCAGGTGCTTGGGGAGTGGGTAACATCTCGATAATATATCAGTGTGCGTGGAAGAAATAAAATCACCGATATTTATTTGGAATTTATAAGTTAGTTATTTCTGTGGATTTGCAGAAACGAAACGTACGGCCGTTTGCAAAACAATCCTTCATAACTTTTCTCGACCAGGTATGCAATGCATATCTTCCCGTGTCCCACAGGAAGTTAAATTATGACAATTATTTTTGTGGAGGTTGATGACCTCGTATCAGCCTCCGCATATGTTCATCGAGTACTTTTTCTCAAATAGGCTACTGAATTCATCGAGCACTTTTCCTCGAATACTGAACAGTGGAAGCTGACCTCCAAAATATAAATTAAAAAACAATACTTTCAGCACAAAAAAACATTTAAAAAATTAAATAAAAATAAAATAAATGTTGAAAAAATGACAGAACATCTCACTCTCTTAGACAACCAGCCTATGCCCTAGGTCATACCTTGTCACAATCAAGTTTCCACTGAAAATACAGCTTGTCAACTGAAACAACATCCTACTATCCCTTGCTTTCCAAAAGCTAGTTATTCAGCATTGATCACTGTCTTTGTTCTGGAATTTTCTTGTTTTCTGAAGAGCCAACACGTGGTTTTGTTATTGTTTACTTTTTATTTCCACGACCCCTAGAGTAGTCATTTTAGTAAAGTATAGTAGGCCTTCACGACCGCTAAATGGCATTTGAATCGCCAAAGAAGTAAAATACTTTATTGCTATAAACTGAAGAACACGGGTAACAACGGTGGTCATTTTCGTAGGTCTACAGTAGGCTTACTTAACTAGACTACTTCAATAAAATAAAATTCCCTACCCCATTAGCAAAAAAGTACAAAAAAAAAAGAATGTCCTACCTTTAAAAATATTCTGTTCGAAAAAGTTATAATAGTTAACATACCTCCATCTCGGTTCATATCAGAACAACAACCTCGACGGTCGTTTAAAAATATCAACCTCGCCTTCGTACTCGGAAGATATTTTTGTAACCTACCTCGCCTTCGGCTCGGATAGGTTATTTTCAATGACTGTCTCGGTGTTATTTCCCGATATCAACCTCGATGTCGAAAGTTAACATTTACTATCGAATTCCTCCGCCAATTTTCCGCAATATCAACCAACAAGCACGATGCAAGATACAACCAAACTCCGACTTGATCATCCTTCTTGTAATTTCTTTGCCTTAACAAAATCTTTCCGGGAACTCGAGAAAAGGTCTTCCTTTAGGAAACACAATAATTGGCTTCCTCGGTTTCATTAGGCAAATTTCAAAGGCAGGAAAGGCCATTCGATGGGCCGAACGGCCGGGAAATCGGGACTGAATGGATGGAGCCTATTATTCAAGGCCGGCAAAGAGTAAATTAGTTTATTGATGTGAAAAATAATCAAAGGCTTACGGTTCCCAATTTTCCGGAAGGTCCCCTCCGAATCGGACCTTTGACATCAAAGGGGCCCAGGGTTCAAACAGGCCTATGAAAAATGCAGATTATAAGAGGCTAGGGAATGCCGAATTCTCCGGATGATCTCTTCCCGCATGAATCAGGGAAAAGTCGTTGAATTCAAAGAGGGCCTCAAGATACGCTGTTTCTGCTTAGTACCAACTATTCTCTGGATATCGCGATACGAGCAACATAATTCCTTCCCGGAAAGATTCATAATCACTTCAACAAGTGCGCAAGCGTTCAAACGCAGAGTGTAAAAGTAAAACGTTTATCATATCTTATGTAAGAACAGTCGAAAAAAAACCAGAAACGAACCAGTCGCCCTTGAACTGGAAGGGTGTGGGGGGACCACCAGAAGACACATCTAGACCACAATGCCAATTGAGTGAAATCAAAACATGGATCCTGCCCCAGAACAGGGATCCTGACTTAAGGAACAAGAGCTGTAAGCTCATATGGCACTTGCATGGGTTGAGATGTAGTGTTTGATCAAACGTACTTTTAAGGTTACCTTTGCGGTTCAGATGCGCACTTTAAGGGAGCTAGAGAAAAAGTATTTTGTTTTAGAACTTGGCTGTAATGATACGCACTTTATAGGCGCTAGAAATTCATCTGTAAGAAAAAATTTGAGACAAAACGATCACAGGCCCTTAGGGATCATTGATATATACCGTTTGGTAAAAAGTTTTTTTTTCACTTTTCGGTTAAAATGTGCACTTTAAGGGTGATCAAATAAATTTTTAAGCAAAACCCTTGTGGCACAAATGATCATGGGTTGAGATGTATCGTTTGTTGAAGAAAAGGAGTTTTCGACCTTGCGGTTCAGATGCGCACTATCAGGGAGCTAGAACTTCATTTGTATGCAAAACCCTTGAGGCAAAAATGATAATGGGCTCATGGGGATCATGAAAATGTATAATTTGCTTAAAAGTATTTTTCTAAATTTGCGGTCAAGATTGGTACTTTAAGGAATGTCGGATTTGGAAAGTGGCGATTTCTGAGCCAATCTTGTCGAATCTCTAATATTCCAGCCTAGTCGATCGTCCTAGCACATCTGGAAGTACCTTAAATCGCGATCACCGGAATTCCCCCCCCCCTCAAACTCCCCCACAGTCGCCGGAGCCAATCCGGTTATGCAAGTGATTTATCCAGAGCATCTCTTTATTATTCCCACAAAGTTCGATCCCGATCTCCCCAGTCTGAGCCGGTCACGTATCCCCCCCCCCCAGTGTTGTCGAATCCGGCCCGGACATGACAAAGGTGACCAGAGACATGTCCTCTGATCAATTATCAAATTTGATCAACCGTTCCAAAGTTACGCATGACTCAGTATTCCGGATTCCCCCTCCCGCTACTCCCCCCACAACTATCGGATCATGTAAATTTTTATTTATAAGTCAGTTTGATCGGGTCCCTGATTCGCCTCCCAAGTTTCGTCGTGAAAATCCCCAAAACCGCCATTACCGGAATTCCGGGAAAGTCCCCTCCAGCCCCCCCCCCCTGGTGTCCGGATCCAGTCCAAATGTATAAACGATTTATCTGGAGCAGATGCTTGTTCTTCCCAGCAAGTTTCACTCCGATCCCTCCATTCTAACCGTTTCTCGAGATTTCCGGTCTCCCCCCCCAACTCCCCCATAGCTGTCGAATCCTGTCCGGACTTCAGATGGGACATCAGAGGTATGCCATTTATTCAGTTATTAAGTTTCATTCCAATCCGATCATCCGTTCGAAAGTTACACACTACTCCAGTTTTCCGGATTCCCCAGCCCTCCACTCCCCCCAGGTGGTCGGATTGGGAAACTGATTATTTCCAGGTTAGTCCGGTCGGGTCCCTGATGCTCCTGCCAAGTTTCATCGTCCTAGAACATCTGGAAGTACCCCAACTCGAAAAAGTGTGACAAAAACTACTTAATTCTCAGAATTCCCCGGCCCACCACTCCCCCCCAGATGGTCGGATCGGGAAACTGATTATTTCCAGGTTAGTTTGGTCGGGTCCCTGATTTTCCTGCCAAGTTTCATCGTCCTAGCACATCTGGAAGTACCCTAACTCGAACATGTGGGACAAAAAAATTCGGACAGACAGACCGACCGACAGACAGACGGAATTGCGATCGGTATATGGCACTTGAGCCAGAGGCTGCAAGTGCCATAAAAAGAAGAAGAAAACCAAAGAACAGGGATCCTGACATTGTCGTTTTTCGGCACGGCTATGATATATATCACAAGTATGCCAAATTTGAAAACCCGTTGTCAGGTCACGACTTTACAGTGATGTCGACAAGACCAAAACGTCAAGACCAAGGCCAAGACCAAGATTTTCGCACTGGCCTTAAGACAAAGACCAAGATTTTTACCCTGGTATTGAGACCAAGACCAAGAATTTGGCTCTGGTCTTAAGACTAAGACCTAGAAAGTCTATTTTACCAGATTGAGTGAAGAAATGCGATTCTAGCTTAACTTAATGAAAAGGAAGCTGATTATGTCAATAAATACGCACATAAAATTTACGTAATTATATGCCAATATCTCTGTTGCATTTGTATTTGAGATAAACCAATGCTGCCAATAATTTCTTGGTGATAGTTTCTAAAAAGAGTTGGTCAACCGATTTATTGTCACCGTCACAAAATACCCCGCCATCCTAAAACGCGGTTCGGACCTAGGAATAGGATATCTAGTTTTCTACCTTCCAAGTTTCAACCCAACAGATCCACTCGTTTGGTCCCTAGACGTGCCACACGACTTCCGGTACCCCCCTTCAATTCCCCTACCGCGGCCAAGTCTGGTTCGGACTCCTAAATGGATTATCCAAAGCATTTTCTTTTACCACTTATCAAGTATAACTCGAATCTGAACATTCCCCTTCCGGCAACTCCCCCTCCTCTCCCCCACCGTGGTCAGGTCCTGTCCGAACCTTTCAATGTGCCATCTAAGGCGTATGATCTCTACATACTACAATTTTCGTTCATATCGCTCCACTTGTTTTGACCCATATCCGAGCCACAACATTTCCAGGAGAACATTTCTCGACTCGGAATCTCCCCTTCCTGCCCATAAAGTCTGACTGGAATCGGAGCATGACCTGTCTGCAAATTTCCGGTTCCCGCTCCCCCACCCCGATCCGGTCCGGACGTCCAACTTTCATCCAATTCCGTCCATCTGTTTTTGGGATCCCAAAACGTTAGTGACGGATACCTATGACATCACAAAAGTTGTCCGTCTGTCCGTCCGTCTGTGAGCACGATAACTCTCGAAGGGAATGAGATATTTTGATGAAACTTGGTGTGAGCATTCTTCGGGTCAAGAGTAAGGTCGAGTTCGTAGATGGGCCCTGTAGCCCTACATTTAGGGGTGGGGGAGGGGGTTCAAATTAAGGGACAAGCAAAATATTTTTAAACAGCTAATGTGATAGTCGATTATGGGGTAAGAAGACATGCTGAACACGAATATGAAAACCATTTTCTCGCCGGACAATTAGTTCGCCCGGAATCCGGCCAAGACCGGAAAGTTTGTTAGGTTAAAGTTTTATCTGAAGTTGATTAGATGTTTGATGTAGGGGTAAGAAGGCATGCTGAACAAGAATACGAAAACCATTTTATCGCCGGACAAGTAGTTCGCCCGGAATCCGGCCAAAACCGGAAAATTTGTTAAAAGTAGATGTTTATTTGAAGTTGATTAGACGATAGATTTAGGGGTAAGAGGAGATGGAAAATCCGTATATGACAATCACTCTTTAGCCGCAAATATAGTTCGTCCGGAATCCGGCTGAAACCGGAAAATTTGTTAGAAGCTAAAGTTGTATTTGAAGTTGATTAGATGTTGGATATAGGGGTAAGAGATACGCTGAATCCGTTTTTGAGCTTTAGTTTTTCGCCGGACAAGTATTCACAGAAGCCAACAATTCACAGAAGTAAGCTAGGATCGTAATTTCGATCGGCTTATAGAGGTAAACGCACATGCTGAATCCATATCTGAGCTTGGATTTCTTAATGATTAGCTGTTTGGCCTGGCGAAGACTGGATCTGGCAAAGACAAAACCTAATTGTCTGGATCAAATATTGAAATTTTGGGATCCCATCGGAACATTTGGTCTTGTTCTTTTTTAAATCAATCAAATTTATTTCTCCGAATAATGTTTTTGTAAATATTCCTTGAGCCCAAGCTGACTTATATATTCATATAATAATAATATATTCATATAATATACAAAAACGGATTCGTCAGCTGTGATGCTTATGAAGCGATACTTCGGCCCTTCTTGGCAAGGGTCCTCTTCAGGCCGACACAGGCTGTCAGTCTTCTGTGCCAACGGTGGGGAAGGAACATACCTGCAATAAACAACTGAAAATTCTACCAACTATAAATATCCTATTCGGGGAAATTATTTTCAAAAGCCTTTTCTTTGAAAATAATTTCCCCGAATAGGATAGTTGGTAGAATTTTCAGTTTATTGCAGGTATGTTCCTTCCCCAGCGTTGGCACAGAAGACTGCCAAGAAGACTGACAGCCTGAAGAGGACCCTTGCCAAGAAGGGCCAAAATATCGCTTCCTAAGCATCACAGCTGACGAATCCGTTTTTGTATATTATATGAATAAATGTTTTTGTGTATGTGTAAAAGTTTCTGGGGGGGGGTCAAATTCGATCCAGACGACAGCTCTTTCCACTTGCCAAGTTTCATTCAGTTCTGATCCGATCACCCTTCCACTAGATTCCAAGTCCCACAGCATTACACTCCCCCCCCAATGAAGCCCTCACAATTCCCGAATCCGGTCGGGTTATGTCAACAATGTATCTAGGACTTGTGCTTGTTCTTCCACCAAGTTTCATCCCGATCCCTCTACTCGTAGCTTATCCCAAGCTTATCCCAAGATTGCCGGCTCCCTCTTCCAGCTTCCCCAAAGTCACCGGATCCAGTCCGGATTTGAAGTGGGTCGTCTGAGACACGTAGTCTTTCCAAATATCGATTTTCATTTAGCCGACCACCCGTTAGTAAGTTATAGATACCTCAAGATTCCGGATTCCCCCTCCCTCCACCCCCACGATGTTCGGATCGGGGAAGTGATTATTTCCTACTTTTTACTCTATTTTCATAATTCTGTTCTTCGTCATTCCTGCTGACATTCAGCCAAAGACCAAAACATTTTAACAATATCAGTACATACTGCATGCTTACCTTACAAAAGTAAAAGAAACCCCTTTACTGTCGTGCTCTTTTCATTGCAGAATTACAATCAGCGGACCAACCATACTTAACTACAGAAGGTTCCTTGGCAGCCATTATTTTGTAACTGAAGTTATTCACGTCAAGCCTTTACTTATCAATGATCGCGGCCCGATCATTGATAAGTACGGGCCGAGCCCCTACAATTAATAATTTTGATCCGCTTATCTCTTGACCTTCAAATCTGTCCTGATGATGCAATCCATTTAATTAACCTTTTCCTGCTTTGCGACGTTTTGAAAAGTTAATCCTGCTGTAATTATGGTCTTGAAGACCAGGAAAGGCCTTGACGACTCGGAGCGCAAGAACAACACCAATACCAAGAATTTGCCACTGGTCTTAAGACCAAGACGAAGATTGTCAGCATCGGTCTTGAGACTGGTCTTAAGACCAAGACCAAAGTTCAAGACTACATCTCTGCGACTTTAAGCTCACCGGGCAATCCAGGCGAAAACTGAAGTTTACGAAGATTGGATGAGAGAAATCAGCGAAGGGTCCAGTTCAAAGTGGAAACCGAAGTACACCACTCGATTTCAGTTTGACACTCTAGAAGACAAACAACTTCCTAATTTATGTCACCACTAACTAAACAAAACCTCACCCCCCGATAAGTATCGATAAAACAGTCTCAATAATTCACACGGAAAAACCTCTACTGGTTCCCCTGCAAGAAATAAGACTCCTTTAAAGCACAGAGTGAACCACAACGCCCTACAAGAGAGGATGATACTGCTGAATCTAACCATGGACAGCTTGGATAAGCAAGGTCTCGAAGGCAGGGAACCGACCGAATCGCTTACCTGAAGGGCATTGGTAACTTGGCAACCCTTGGCGGGTAGGCATCTTGATTACATTCGGTAGTATCAGAGCAGGTCGACAAAAGTGAGCAGACCTTGAGAACTGTAGATTTTATAGTCCGTATCAAAACCTGGACTTCATCCTAATCCCATCTTCACCCACTAGCCTACTTCATACCCCCCCCCCTCTGTTGATATCCCTGGTCATCACAAGACAAGATCTCAGCCGTCACACATTCCCATTCTAAATGACAACTAATTTCGAGCAAGAAAGATAATACAAATAAATGAATAAACTGAAAGTATTGTTAGGATGGAGTGTTTACACCTGAACTTGCTTAATCCTAATCCACACCAGACAGGGTTTCAGCTCAGCCATCAAACATTTCCGTTTCAAATCGACCCGTTATGTGACAAAAAATAATTTCAGATTTCAAACCATAGGGGTTCTGCGACCTTTCTCCATGGCACGAAGCCTGAATGTATACGCACCCGAGTACGCACCGGTGCTCACTACGTCGAGGCATACCCTAACATTGGATCAGGTCCGTATCTAGGGGGGTAGGGCGTTCACCCCCCCCCCCCCCCGAAACACACAAAATAGTCGTTTTTATAGGCTGTAACCTCCAATCTGTGTCTTTTTTATGCTTTTTGGTCCGACCCGCGGTCACCCCCCCAAATAAATTCCTGGATACGGACCTGCATTGGATCACTGCGCCCATAGATTTGAGAATTTTTGTATGACTGCTCTGTAACTATATGACCTATCGCTAAGTTAACGAACCATCTTTTATCTCAAACAGACCCGATAATAACAAAACCTCGCCTACTCGCAATGGCTCTATAATTTACAACGGACGGCGTGACATACAGAAAGCTCCATCTTGTCAGGTGAAAGGGAGAACCTCTGTAGGTTCCCCTATGAGGATTAAAGTCAGTGATTATCTCTTTGTTGTCTTGTACGATCAACAACACCTGTTAGGGAGTCAATTACTGAACCGACAGGGACTTCGGAGGAAGACGGTACAAATATTTTGAACTACTATTTTGAACATACTAAAACTTAATGCACGAAAACCTATTGCGAAGTTATTGCTGTGGAGAATCTTCTGCTCTCCATATTTTATGGGTTTTTTTCAATTAAACACAAAAAGCGGCCAGGTTGCGATTGCTTTACAAAAAAAAATCAAATTTTATTCAAGAACTGAATAAAAACATTCCCTTAAAATTCAGCTCCGCTCAATGACGCTCAATTATCGCCTAATCACTGGAAAACGAAACGTCAGGTCACAAATGCAACATAATAACTTCAAAACTAGTGCACACTTTATTACTAAGTTGGTTGGAACCTACCTCGACAACCATCCACTCCGACTCTTGATGACCATAACCTATAAACAGTCTTTGTCATTTGTATACGAGTATAGTCCCGCGGAGGAAATGGGAGGAAGGGGGGGTAGGTGACAAATAGGGGTAAAACGCGACCAAACGCGACCGAGTGATGGCTGGGATGTTGTTGTTTAGCCCTGTTACTTTTATTTTTATTTTCTTTTTGTAGTGTATTGTTTATGGCGAAAGCTGAATATTACATCTATCTATCTATCTAAAAATCAAGAATCCTGTGATTTGCTTGACACGCCTTGCTCGAACCTGGGCAAACTAGCGTTCTGTAGACTGTCTTGCCAAAACGAAGTAATGACACCATCTGACGCAATTTTGTTTTCTCTTTCGTTCAGTGGAGTCTCCACCGAGGTCTCCACTTGCAATCGTGAGCTGTCGAAAGCCATCGTACGTGTCGTAACCGCCCTTTTTGGCGTTTTCAGCCAATATGAGAGCACACCGGGACTAGACGAGGATGGTTACGGCGGCTTACGATTGCGAGTGGAGTTCCC
Organism: Branchinecta lindahli; assembly: GCA_023053555.1. NCBI lineage: Eukaryota > Metazoa > Arthropoda > Branchiopoda > Anostraca > Branchinectidae > Branchinecta > Branchinecta lindahli. The sequence continues at coordinate 7,920,717 of JAKZAO010000001.1, forward strand.
GCTTTATGCCCAGAAAAAAAAGACGACAAAGACTTTTTACCGAGAATACAGTCAAGGGGTCCCTAAGCTACGAAGCTTTGTAGAGGCCAATGACCTATTATGTACAATGTATGATTAGTATTGTAAAATCTGAAAGGACGTCCTGGACGAATGATTAGGAAACTGAACGTGTCTCGGTGGTGCCTACCCGTTTGGTTTTGGGCGACGATTAGTGACATTTCCTTCGACACGCCGAAGTCCATTCAGTACCTAGAGAAATCAAGGAATAGCACAGGAAGCGTCGGATGATTTGCCCCCAAACCACGCACCGCACTCCCGGCAGAGGGCGGTGAATCAGGAGACCGGAGCCTGCACTGTTCGGACCTTCAACGGTTTGTATGCTAAAGTTTGCTATTTTAATTTAATTTAATTTATTTATCACCCACACGACACATGACGTAAATATGGTGGAGTAGGAATAAATAAAGAAACACAAAGAAAAAAGAAAAAAATTACACAAAATCAACGAAAGAAACGAATAAGACGGTGGTGAGGGGATAGGCGCGCATAAGCCGTACCGGAGAGTTTTCTGTGCAGTATCTCCAACTTTAAAGCTATATCAGGATCTGAAAATTTGCTAACAAGAATCCGGTTTTTTGTCGAAGGTGGAAGATACAGAAGAAGCTTTCCTTAATGGGGAATCTGAATTCCTGAGCTGTCCATCAGTCTCTCTGTTCAAACGTCTGACCGTATTACCCCCTTAATGGATGACTTACCAGAAATCTCATCTGAACCAAGTCGGAGCGGCAACACTGCTTGTAACCCTCACCACAGAAATCCTTTCATCAAAACACTGATTTGCGCCGTAAAATTCCAGAAGCTCCTCGATTGCCTGGTCCTCGATCTGTGAAACAGGATTTTATTTTTAAGGTTACGTTTTCAGGACCCATTCTGTATTAAGATCAATTTTCTATCTGTAGCCTAATCCACTCTACCATAAATCCCTGATTTTGGGAAAGCCTATGCCTAACGCTGGATACACTATGCCAAATACTGGATACTTGGACCCAATGAAATATTGATGATCTGAGTCAAGCTCAGAAATCACCAATCAGAATTCATCTATAGCGGGGTAGGTCAGGGTTAGGGTACCAACAGCTATCCAGCGTTTGGCATAGAGTATCATAAAATCAGCGGTTTGTGGTTGACTTGACTGGCCTAATCTGCAACAACAAAATCCTCAGGAGGAAGATAACCTATGAAATTACAGGGGAAATGCAGAAGCTAAGCCCTTTCCAAGAAGGGCCGAAATATTACCTAGATTAAATCTCTGCTGACTATTTTCATTTAGCACCGTCAAACATTATTTGCAGACAGCTTCGACGGAAAGAATGCCTAATTTGCGGATACAAATCCAGGTCTAGGTGGGGGGGGGGGCCTATTCCCACTCCCCAAGGGGCAAAGAAGACATCTGCCACTGAGCAGAAGCAAGACAGTCAGCCATGAAGATTCCCAAACTCGAAGCCGTTAAGTATAACCATGAAAGGTATCGGAGAAGTTTTGTCCCTCAGTTTGTTGAGTTTTACAATGATTTTTTCTCGCCGTGACTATTAAGTCTTAATTGTATATACTATTTATCTGTGCTTTATTTACGTATTTGTTTGACAAAGGGCAAAGAATCTGATCGAAAGATCACGGCAATTTTGTACCTGACTTAAAAAAAAAGCCTTCTAATGTTCAAACCTAGTCCCAGTGTCAGCAGCCGTTCACGCGCGTCATCCGCGTCTTCGGATGCCTCTGAAAGGAGCCGTCGGGAGCGTCAACTTGATTCGCCGGTTCGAGAGCCCAGCCGTTCGAGATCATCACAGCAACGTTCGAGATCATCACAGCAACGTTCGAGATCATCCAGCGAAGGAGATAACAATCGTCGCCGTTCCAGTTTCCATCACCAACAGAAAACGTACAGTCGCAAAAGAACACAGCGTTGGAGAGCATTTGCACGTATCCAGTGTTTCAACTGCCGTCGTTTTGGACATCTTGCTAGAAACTGTCATTTTTCCAGCAAGCGGCTCACGTAAAAGGGGATACGTGGGTCGCCCATTTGTAAATAGTATTCAGTGTTCTACTATGCCGTATTGTGTCGTCCGTTTTTCGCAAGTGTCTACGTTTGCCGTCCTTGACACCGGAAGTGAAGTGTCTCTGCTACGAAGCGACATCTTTCACATGATTCATGAAGCCGATATCGTCAGTCTCAAGAAGAATGCCAGTACAGAGCTACGTTCGTTCGCCGGTCATTCAGTCCAGTCTTCAGGTGAGGCAGTCATCGATTTCTTCATCGGAAAGCAGCGTTTTCGCCAACGATTCCTTCTGGTTGACCGCAAGTTCCTGAAGTTCACCGTTCTGCTCGGTTCAGATGCTATTCGTCAGCACAGCATTACGCTCAACATCGCCGAAGAAAAACTCTAAATCGGGAGCAATGTCCATTCCATGTCCTTCGATACGCAGGCAACCGTCCAGTCCTTCAACTACATCAAGCCATGGACATCGAAGCCGGTCGTTTTGCAGCTCGACAGACGTTACGCCGGGAGACAAGTCATCATACAGCCTCGCCGACAAGGTTCCTGTGTCTATTGTGTCGCCGAAGTGAACTATCTTGGCCGAATCGAGATTCCAGTATTCAACACGACCAGCCGACCGATGAAACTGTATCCAAGTTTGAAGTGGGCAAGTGTTCAACTTGTGACTGAAGAACAGCTAAGCCGACCGTCAACCAACGACTCAGCAGCACAATTCCACCAGCAAGCATCAACCAGCTACGATTGGTTCTCCCCTGAACGAAAACGTCAGCTCCAGTCCCGATTCGATTTCAGCCACAGCTCGCGTGATCAAGAAGCCCAGCTGCGACAGCTCATCGAAGATTTTGCTGATATATTCGTGCTGAACGACGATGAACCACTTGGCAGATCTTCAACTTACCGTAACAAGATCGAGCTACAAGAAGGAGCAACCCCATATCGAGGTCATCCATACCGCATCCCGCACGCCCTCAGGCAACAAAGAGAGCAGCAACTTCGCCAGATGTTGAACCAAGGCATTATTCGCAAGTCTACTTCCGAGTGGGGAGCACCGATGCTCGCGTTGCGAAAGAAAGATTGACGCATCAGGATCGTCACCGATTTTCGCCAGCTCAATCTCCGGACCCGTTACAACAACATCCATCCTTTGCCGAGGATTTCAACAATCTTGGAAAGCTTCAGCCGTTCAAAGTTTTTCGGAAAGTGCGATCTTGGACATGGGTTCTTCCAGCAAGAGCTACATCCAGACTCATGCCAGTACACTGCCTTCGTGACATGGGACAATCAGTACGAATACACCGTTACGCCCCAAGATCTACGTACGAGTGGACAAGCGTTCCAGCGATTGATGTCACTTGTCATTGAAGGGTTAACAAATACTGATGCCTATCAGGACGACGTCAACTTTCATGGAGAGACTTTCGCCGATTTTCTGCGGTACACGAGGGATCTGTTCCACCGCCTGCGAGATCACAACCTCCGCATCCGACCTGAGAAGACCCAACTTGCCGTTCCTGAAATCAAGCTCCTTGGACACTGCATATCTCGCGAAGGAATCACCGTCGATGAAGAGAAAATCAGTACCATCGTCAAATTTCCTGCCCCAGCAAACGAGAAGCAGGTCCGAAGCTTTTTGGGCCTAGCCGGATTCTACCGCCGATTCATTAAGGATTTCAGCAAGATAGCCGCACCACTTACTCGCCTCACACATAAGGGTGTCCAGTTTTACTTCGACGAACAGTGCCAAGCAAGTTTCGATGAACTCAAGCGACTGCTAGTCAACGCTCCAGTCCTCGCTCGACCAGACTTCTCAGCCTATGCTGAATACGTCATCCATGTCGATGCCAGCAACTATGCCCTTGGTGCAGTTCTTCTGCTTAAATGAAATGGTCAACCACATCCAGTCGCCTATGCTAGCCGTCAACTAAGCAAAGCCGAATTAAACTACACCACCACGGAAAAGGAATGCCTCTGCCTAATCTACGCACTGGACCACTTCAGGGAATATGTCTACGGAAGGCAGTTCGATTAGTTACCGATCACAAAGGACTTTCGTATCTCCAGAAGTCAGTTTCTGCAAATCAACGACTACAGCGATGGGCACTCAAGATTCAAGACTACGCCGGACTGATGACAATCAAGCACAAATCTGGACAACTTCACAGCGACGCCAATGCTCTTAGCCGTATCCAACAAGTCAACCTTACAGAAGTCTGTCTCGAAGAGCCAGCCATGAAGCGCCGCTGGGTCTCCGAACAGAAGCGTGATCAAGATGTCAGCCGAATCCGTCGTGCCATCATCACGAGTCAACAGGACAGCGAAGCCTCAAAATACATACTGCAAGATGATCTACTCTTCAGACGATCGAAGCATTCAACAAGGTTCCGAACAGATGAAAAGCTCCTAGTTGTGCCAACATCCCTTCGCAACGAAGTTTTGGCCGCGTACCACTCTACTCCTGTCGGATCACATCAAGGGATTGAACGTCTCTACAAGATTCTTCGAAAGCTTTTCTACTGGCCAGGAATGCATGATGACACCGAAGATTTCGTCAAGCACTGTCACGTCTGCCAGTCCATCGGTCACAGCAAGCGGAATCCGAAGAGAGCACCACTGAAGCCGTTGCCAATCACGACTGAGCCATTCAAGAGAATTGCCGTTGACATCGTTGGAGAAATTCAGCCGACGAGCTCCAAGCAACACCGCTATATCCTCACATGCATGGACCACTTCTCTGGTTATCTGTTGGCCTTTCCACTGCAGCAACAGTAGCCGAGGTGCTCGTCAACAACGTTTTCATGAAATTTGGTATCCCCGAAGCCATTCTATCTGATCAAGGGAAGAACTTCATGAGTAGTCTACTCGAAGAAATCTACGCGAAGCTCAACGTGAAACGTCTCCGCACAACCACTTACCACCCACAAACCAATGGCAAACTGGAGAGGATTCACCGCGACTTAAAGGCAGCCCTTGCCAAGTTCATTCAGAAGAATCATCGTCACTGGCATCTTTACCTACCATTCATTGTCTATTCACTCAACAACAGCCCCAACAAAGCCACTGGAGAAACACCGTTCTACCTGATGTTCCACCGAGACGGAAAGTTTCCTCATGAAGTCATTTTCGGAAGACATACCACAGAGGAAGACTATAGTTGGTTTCATATCGAAGACTACGTCGGTCGAGTCTCTTATGGAGTGAAGAAGGCACGAGAAGAAGCAGTGAGACGAACTGAAGAATACCACCAGTACCAGAAGCAATATTACGATCGTCAAGCCGAACTCCAGCATTTCAACATGGGAGATCGCGTCTGGTGTCGTCGTGTAGTTCCACTTCAAGGAATATCTTCAAGACTACAGTCTGAGTACGAAGGTCCTTACACCATCACCAAAGTCTGCAGCGACTACAACTACATCATCACCGACGAGGAAACAGGGAAGCAGAAAAAAGTCCACGTAAATCTACTGAAGCCCGTTCCTGAATCTTGCTGGCAGTACAATGGCGACGACAAGCCTGCAGCCAAGTCAACTGTCAAGCACATCCAGCCTCAGCTTGAATTATCCCGTTCATCACTCCTGGAATCGCCGCTCTACGTACCAGTCTCACCACCAGCAGCAGAGAGTCAGCCTACGATTGAAATCAGCCAGTTGCCAGACAGTCAGTTGGAGAAAGGGACTACGGAAGAACCTACAGTCACAACTGCGCCTCAAGAAGCCACCGACGAAAGTGCAACAGTCACCATTGCACAACCAGAAGCAGCTTTCGAATCATTCAGCGAAGAGCAACCTGTAGCCAGTCCAACGCCATCTCCACCGATCCTGTCACCGATGATTTCAACGCCAGTACGTCCGGTCATAACGCAACAGCCAAGCTCAGCAGGGTCACCATTTCCAGTACCACAGCCAGAAGCAAGAAGAAGAACAGCAAGAGACAGAAAGCCAACTAAGCTATTTGGAGATGTTATTAAATATTAGTGTTTTTGTTGTCTTCACTCTATTCGCTTACCTCAAGTCCTCAAATCCTGTAAATAGCTCGTAAAATTGTTTTTGTCGATCCCTATCTTGGTGTCCCCTCCAAGATAAATCACTTTGTAAATAGTTTGTACAAAATTTTTGTGTTGATCTATATCTTGGTGTCCCCTCCAAGATAAATCGCTTTGTAAAATTTTAGTTTTAGTTGTAAATGCGAGGTCGCATTTTTTTTTAAGAAGGGGCGTATGTTGTATACCCAGTTTAAAGTCTTTTACCCCTAACTTGACCTGACCCGACCTCAGTTAATTACCAAGTTTCGTAATACCCATGCATGGGATTATAAGATAATAATTAAGATTCGAGGTATAAATACCTATGTATGCGATAGAATAAGGGAGTCACATTTCAGTTGCCTTTCAGTCACCTTTGAGTGAGTTTGGAGATAGTGCTGTCATGAAATAAATGAACCTTTTCGTACGATATTATATGACAGAGGCATATTCCTTCCCTTCTTACCTGGGTCAATCTGAGCGGCTTCGCCTTAACTTTAAGCAACATGTCTCTCTGCTTAGCCTCCTCTTCCATAATATCACTCAACCGGATGTTTGGCCCGCCAAGTCTGTCTGGAAACGGAGGGGATCCAATCGGAGATCGAGGGCTCGCCGGTTCTTTTCTTGTAACTGGCAAAGGCGCTGACCTGAAAACGTTTTCTCATTACTGTTTGACTTAGGCTACACTATCCGATATTCCAAACTCGTATGCGCTGGACTCACCCTGTACACGCATTAATCTATTCTGAAAAGCCTAGCTCTTCCTCGTTCACGTACGGAATTCAGTATCAAAACAGCATGCCAAGTAGCCTACAATATCTACTGCTACACAGAGATAAACGACCGACACGCTTATTTGATTGTCTGACTGCTTTGTACAAAGAACAAGACCAAAGGTTTCGATGGGAACCCAAAAATTTAATATTTGATCCAGACAACTATAGGTCTTGTCTTCGCCAGATCCATTCTTCGCCAGGCTAATCATCTGAGAAACCAAGTTCAGATATAGCTGTATAAGCCATACCTATTTTGACGATACTGATCGAAACTTCCTGCTTTACTTCTGCCAAATTTCCGGTTTCGGCTAAATTCCAAGCGAACTACTTGTCCAGCAATAGCTCAGAAACGAATTCAGCGTATCTCCTTATTCCTTTAAAGAACATCTAATCAGCTTCAAATAAAACTTTAACTTAAAAAAAAAACGGTTTCAACCGGATTCCGGACGAACTATATGTCCAGGTAAGAATTGAATGTCATATACAGATTCAGCGTCTCTTCTTACCCTTAAATCTGCCATCTAACCAACTTCAAATAAAAAATTTTGGTTTTAACAAGTTTTCCGGTTTCGGCCGGATTCCGGGCGAGCTACTTGTCCGGCGAGAAAATGGTTTTCACCATCGTGTTCAGCATGTCTTCTTACCCTTAAATCGAACATCTAATCAACTCCAAATAAAATTTTTGCTTTTGACAAACTTTCCGGTTTCGGCCGGATTCTGGACGAACTACTTGTCCGGCGAGAAAATGGTTTTCTCCATCGTGTTCAGCATGTCTTCTTACCCCTAAATCGAACATCTAATCAACTTCAAATAAAACTTTTACTTTTGACAAACTTTCCGGTTTTGGCCGGAGTCCGGGCGAACTACTTGGCGAGAAAATGGTTTTCACCATCGTGTTCAGCATTTCTTGTTACCCCATAATCGACTATCACATTAGCTGTTTCACAATATTTTGTTTGCCCCTTAATTTGAAACCCCTCCCCCACCCTCAAATATAGAGCTACAGAGCCCATCTTCGAACTTGACAACTTGACTTGAACTTTGACCCAAAGGATCCTCCCACCAAGCTTCATCAAAATATCTCAATCCCTTCGAGAGTTATCGTGCGTACAGACTGACAGACGGACGGACGGACAACTTTTGCGATGTCATAGGTATCCGTCTCTAACGTTTTGGGATCCCAAAAAGTATTCGACGAAAAAATCTGAGCATTCAATTCGAATTTACACCTTATGAAGTTAGGTGTAAACCTAATTAGGTTGCGCAACCCAAATAGGTTGCGCTAATGAGTTAATTTTGTTTCTGTTACTTATGACTAACGTTTGCTGGAGATGGGACTTACAGAAATGAAAGGTATAGCATGTTCACAATAATCCTTCCTCTCGACTGATGATGGCTCCTCCACCATTTTCCGCAATATCAACACCACCGCAGAACTCTGCTGTCTACTGAAAACTCCCTCCAACCATCACTTGCCATACCCGGAAAACGAAACCGTATGTAAATTTTTGAGGGCCCCAAAATCTTCCTTTGGATCTTATATGAACTTGCAGGGTGTGGTTAATTGGTTTTGACCCGAACAACCAAACTAGTCACGCCCAAGGCTGAAGCTTCCCTCCCTCTCTGACGATTCTTACTTTTTAGATACTGTCTGCTGTTATTTTTCCTTCGTATCCCTTATACCGTAAAACTTCCAGGAGCCTCAGGAGCCTCACCTGAACCGATGCCAGCTTCGCGAACCCAAACATTTAGTTGTAACCCCTAGGTGAGACTCTGTAATCCAGTCACCCCCACATCAGCGAATCAGTTGTGTACAGGCATTCGAAGAATATGCATTTACTCCTCTTACCACTCGATCACCACGACTGTTTTGCACAACCATCGGACAAAGCCCCCTCCCCCCCCAAAAAAAAAAAACATGCGAGAAAGTGTTATTTTATGAAAGTCAAACGCACATCATGTCTGACCCCTCTTACTGGAGCCTATTTTCGTGTGAGAGTGCTCTTGGTCGAACCGAATAGTATTACCTTTCCGCTGCAGCAAATAGACTGAGAATTACCTCTGGATTACGGGAGACTGCACTGACTTTTCCAACTGCCGCTTTCTGTCCTCCTCCGCTCGCATGATTTCCGCAAAAGACGGAGTTTCGTTCACTTTGCCCCAAGCAGAGGCTAGTGGTTGTGGCACCTCGACGTCATGGGCTGCGGCAATCCAGGGAGCTGCAGAGGCCAAAGGTTCAGGAAAGATGGCGTTTGGAGCGAGTACTCCTTGTGCCGCCAACTGTTTCCGCTGTTTCTGAGATAGCTTTACTGGCTTTTTTGCAGATGCGGGACTGGAAAAGAAAACATCTCTGTACTTTTCTTTTCCAAACACTTTTCCAAACAAAATTAACGCACGTAAATCTGTTACTGCAGCGTCGACAAGTTTTTTAAAAAGGAACTCAGAATACGCTGTTTCTTTTCAAAGGATAGTCATCTTTGAATATCACATGGAATGCATTCATCCTTGAAAATATTTTCAACACCTCCATTCATTTTTATCTCTGTTCTTGCTCGAGATATTGGCTGGTATTGATGGTGACCCACAAGAGAGGATAGGTTTGTGTCAAGCAGAAGCTGAAGATTGGATTAGGAGTAGATTCTGATCAAGATTTCCAATACTGATTGAAGAAAGCTCAATTTCATTTCAGCTAAGACTGTAGCTCGCCAGTTCACCGAAGAATAAAAATCAGAAGTGGCTTGTAATTTTTTTTTGTTTCTAGCTTAGGCCTTGTTTAAGTAAATCATGGTTCCAGATATCCTTTGTTTGGCCATACGAATATGATATTATTTATTTAAATGTAAAACTACTTAGATGCACAATTCCCTCTACCGCAAATAAGACAAATACCGCTCAAACGGCAAAAGCTAACCAAAGAACTGGCCAGCACAAAGCATCTTACTAATTTTCCTACTTTAGCAGACTCCGTTTCGTAGACCCCGTGCTTAGCGTCGAAAATCTGGTCGCGAACCTTGTTCATAAAGATGTTGAACACCCCTGGATGGGTATTCTTTTTTGATAAGATTCTTTGTCTTGTGATTTTGTATCTAGGTTAGTGTTGTTTTTTGTTTGTTTTTCTTGTAATTGTTGTTTTCTTTTCTTTTCACATACTCCATCTTTTTTTCCGCTGTGTTGTTTGATGGGCAATAAAATACTTCATTCATTCATTCATTAGAGATTGAGGCTCACCTGTGACTTTGTGCTGCCTGGGTGACGTTATTCGCCAATGCAGACTTTACTGCTGGGACAGCATTTACCACCGTCGAAAGCGCAGGGAACGCCGCGGCAGATGGTTTGACTGGCGCACCCAACGGTGCCACAGCAAGTTGCACCGCAGCGACAGCCTTAACTGGCGTTTTGCCAGAGACGACGGGACTCGACTGCACTACGGGAAGGCCGGCCTTTGGGGTGACTGATACCACGGGACGACTTTCTGGCTCTTGACTTTTCTCCTTAACTGGAGTGATTAGTATGCTCTTTTCATCCTTTGAGGTAGAGTTCTGCCGACGACGACTTCCGCTGGTCACTTTGGACCATTTGTACTTTGCACTGCCTACAGGGGTCTCAGCGTGTGAAGGGCTTGGAGGTTCGGGGATGGAGGAAGTTTTAGGGGAGGTGATGGATTCCAGGGCAGAGTCCCTGTTCCCGGTGCTGTCGGTGCGCCGACGGGCTTTGGGGGCTCTACTCTTCTTCGGCTTGGTTGAGTCGTAGACAGCTAGAAATAAAGATAATGTTCTCTTAATGCTTTATTCACAACTAGCATCAGCGCCAACTTCATGTGCAGTAGTTTAGTTTTTTAGAGTAATTGACATATAATAGACTTGCAGTTCGACAGACGAGCAGCGGCTATTTCTAGAGAAGTAACTACTGTTTATTTTTCACGCACAATTCCACAAGGAAAAACAAACGAGGGAAAAGTATTCTTGCGAGACCAGTAGCTACGCCCACTGAATTTTCATAGAAGAATCGCTTTTCTGTTTGTCTGTTTAGATTTACTGAGTTCTTAGTTGCGATTTTGCACATACCAACCGTGTTATCTGATACCACGGTAACTGGATCTGCATTTTGTCGTTTTTGCAGTTACGATGGTATCTGATACTACGGTTGCTTTGTAAACACGAACGTTGACGAATTCGCACTTTCAGGAGAGAAACAGTTATATCCACTCACTGCCAAACTTGTTTTACACCAATTTGACGAAAAGCTAGGGTCTTGTGTTGGTGATGATGGGAGTGAGATGGTCTTTTCAGATACCACGGTAACTGGTCAGATACTCAATAACTGCAAAAACTCAGACACCATCTGCTTTTGACCGTGGTATTAGCTACCACGGTAACTTCAAAAACGACTTTAGACCGTGGTATCGGATACCATGGTATCTGCAAAAAGGCAACTTTTGTATTTTGTCCATCCAGGTGGGCCAGAAAGACAGCATTCGGCGTCCCCCCTCCCCCCTCATGGTATTAAGAACCGAAGAACTAACCTTGGAATTCCTCAGAGTCAGAATCTTCATCAGCTTCCACACCGAACAGGCTTTCTAGGGTTTCTTCAGTCGGAGCGCCAGTTTTCGGGGTGACGTAGCGATGACCGACGACCCGATTAGTTTCACGGTAGTACTCCGACATTTCGTCCATGAGAGCCTCACTCAGGAGTTCCAGTGACCTAAGAACAAAACAGGCTTTGTGAAGAACATGTTCAACTTTATGTCGGAATATTGCTCGAACAAATTTGTGCTCTATAGACTCTCATATGGTCATAATAAGTATAACACAAAAAGAACACCAAATTTATATTAAGCCTACAAGAAAAACGACCACGGTGCTTCGCCGATAGATTTTCATCCTTCACTATACAGAACTGATCACGAGATATCACATCACGCAAGGAAAATTCTCATAACTCTCTTCGCTTTGGTTTAATATTTAAAAACAAGTGGATACTCAGAGCGATCCGTAACAGGATGGTGGACTCGCCACTCAGTCACAAACACCGATAACGGTCGCATGCAGGCATTACTGTTATAACTTAATATCTCATCAAATATTAACACCAAGTTCAACCGTATCAATTCTATGTCACATGTAATGTACTAAAAATCAAGTTCAAAACCCCTATTTATTTCCGTTAACTTCGCTCTAACTTTTAACTGCCAAGAATACTAAGAATATTGACCGTCGTACATAGTTGCCTTTTCTGCAATTATCGTGCTGGACTTGGTCCTAACACAATGCACTGTTAACCGTTTTAGTACCTGTGTTTGGCATTGGAAAACCAGGATCGGGCTTGCTACTCTGTCTAATCCTCTTGTGTCTGGATTCGGTGTTGCACTCGAAAGACCCGTGCGGGAACCAATGCGCACCGTGAAAACGTCTTGGATGCGCAGAGTGAAAACGTTTTGTAACAAACTCAAATTCTGACAGGCATGGCTGAAGCGACGGAATATTACACCTTCTTCAATTCATTACTGTCCTTTGTGCTGACAGATCGACTCACCTGGCTTCAAAGATCGCTGACAAATTCAGACACACATACTCCATGCAGACTCGTTTCAGCTGTAACGCGTTATAGGTGTCAGCAAACTGTAGTATTTCAGTGACGTTTTTCAGCGTTATAAGCCCCGTTACAACTTCTTCGCAGATTTCCTTCAGTCGACCAATCAGAAACTGGTCAGCCACGACAATAACGTTGCAGATAAACTCAACGTCGTCAATGCGTCTTAGGAGTTTCGAATCGTCTTCGTAGAGGTAGTCGACGATAACTTCAAGGAGGTCAAAAGGCAGCGGAAGAGGAATGCGTCGGGTTGAAGAGGTCTAGGAGAGAAAGAAGTTGACATGGAATCAGCAGGAACACAGAACCGATCAAACTAGAACAAACATATGCCGTCCTCTGGAGACAGCGAAAGCTTAAAAGATGTGGAAGTAAATGGCCAAATATGCATGCTTGTGGAATGCCTTTGGAAAAAAACACGATCATGGGTCCTTGCTGTAAGGTCTGATTTGCGGCCGGCGTTTCTCGATGGGGGAGGCAAAACAGGGTAGACTATCCGAGGTAAACATTTGAAATTGCCGAGACGAAAAAACAGGTGGCAGCTCAGACATTTCAAAAATATATCCGCACTTCTAGACCAAGTAGTTTACTATTCGATGATCGTTTTACTTACTTCTATCCATCCAAGCCCAAACATGCTCCTGAAGTACTCCAGTCTCGCCGCTAGGATACAGCGATGGGCTTCCAGCTCCCTACCATCCTCGCTAACCATCACCACATCCGACAACTCTTCCCGCCACTTCCGAGCGAAGCGAGGCTCCGGCAAACACAAACTTTTCATCCGAGGGTTCTTGATCCTTACGACGCAATCTATGACGGTAACTTCTTCTAGATGTTTTACGAGCTTATATAGGCCAAAATGCCGAGCTGCGTCTTTGTAAGGCTGAAGCAGGTGATCGTGGTTTTGCGGATCTTCCGTTTGGGGTATATGTGTAGTTTTCGTTTTCTTCTTCTTCTTGTTCGAGGAGTAAACGCCAAAACCAGAGCCATTGGAGATTGGCACGTTTTCTTCCTGACCGCGTTTTTGGTGTACCTCGCTACCCCTGAAAAAATAAAATGAGCTGGCAACCCACACGAAAAGGGCAGCCCATGAAGTGGCAACCCACACAAAAAGGGCAGCCTACATGAATAGCCATTTAGAAAACAAACGTCCCCGATTTTTTTTAAACCCGCAGCTAAGCCGCAATCAGAGCAAAATGCGTGAGGTATTAAAAACTACGTGACTTATTTAGAACTCTTTATAAGTTATTCCTGTGACAGCTTTTATCAGCGGTGCAAGCTATACCCTTGATAGGCCAATAATTAAAGAAAGAAGATCGTCACTACACATCGGATAGGCGGAATTCAGAGGAAGAGCAATCGAATTCTTTCTCGTTTAAACTCTATTAAAATATAGCCTACTACTAAGAGCTAATATTACTGTTGTAGTAGATTATCCTAAGTCTGTAGTTAGATTGTGTCAAAATGGCTTTCTAGTGAAGTAAGAGGCATAGCAGCCTAATTTGAGCAATGTATTTATTTAAAGACGTAATTACTTACTCTTATCACAACAGTAGAAAGCAAGATCAAGACATCACAAAAAGACCATACGGTTTTCGCAGGCTCTTTTATACCAATTAAATTCATTACTATGCTCTTACCTCAAAACTGACCCAGCTTCCAGGGGTTTGCATGTCCCCGTGTAAATATAGCGGAGAAGTTGCTCAAAAACGCTAGATGGCACATCGTCGATCTTGCATATCACCTCATTGGTCATCTCATCTGTCCGGCCGTTTTCAAGCGCGTAAGTTAGGAGAGATTCGGCTCGACAGCCAAGTACGTACTTGTTGGCGGCAAACTGATGATATCCCACCTAAGTGAGTGAAATCGTGTCATGCATGATGTCTCAATTGTCTGCGTACAATAGCAGTGCGTCAATCCGGCTCCGCAACCAATCCGGGCATTATGTAATAAGAGGCCAAGATTCGACAGGCTCAGTAATTTTCGTCGGAACAGCCTAAACAACCAAACATATTTTATTTTAGATGTAAATGAAGCCATTATAGCACTTCCTCTTAAAAGATACGTGGTTACTTTCAAATTAGCTCCAAACATATTTTAAACTTATTTACGAGCGGCTCGACGAGGGGTTACCCACTCGTCGCTTTTACTGCTCCAACCCTGTCCCCGTAACCCCTATGGTCCAGCCTGCGGGGTAACGGCCCCTCACTTCCGCTTCACCTTCAGGGAAGGCAAATGAGGTTCAGGGAGAAAGAGTGAGGTGCTCTGCTCTCCTCGCTTTGCTCCTCCCATGACCAATGACTTTAGGTTCCCATTTCCCGCCACGTCCTCACTCTGCCTCTGCCTGGTCCCTCCGTCTCACAGCGCTTATACTTTCCTCAATTTGCCTGGACACGGTTCGTGAGCAGCCCTTTTTAGTTACATCCATGAAAAGTCTGAACTGCACTCTCTCTTAGTTAAAGCTTAACGAAAAGGGTTAAGACCAGAGAGTCTGGTTACACATCCCGTTTTCACTTAAATAGGCCTGCAAACCCGATAGAAATGCGTTATCCCGTTTGTTCGCTGTCCACAGATAATGGATATCATCGAATGACCTTAATCTTTGGATTTGTCGTACCTCTATGCGTCTGTCCCTCTATGCTTGAAATATTTACCAACTCCAAAGGTAAGCCATTGCCGAAAAATAAGCGCGCCCTTATCGTTTTTAGTCCTGCAATGCAGGCTTCTTTTCAAATTCAAAATCTCCGCGCCTGGATAAATTGTGGGTTGTCGTATAAGCAGCGCACATTCTGAACGGCATTACTAGAGTGTCGGGTGAAAAAAAAAATGCAAAATCCCTTCGATAGATCAAAATGCTTCGTTTGTTCAAATAACAGATGTTAAACTTTAAGGTACGGGCGCACACAGTCCGATCTTCGCAGTCGGGGAGGGGGGGGGGGCTCTGACATTTTGACTCATCGTATGCAGGTTGAGGGGGAATTACTGGGCGTTGTGGTGTATACCAGCGGCACGGAGGCAGGACCGGAGGCAGGCACAGGACTCTGTACACCTTGCAACGCCAGTACTTCCCCCCTCGATGCAGGTTTCCCCACTGTGACGCGAATTTCGCATGCGAGATCCGAGGGGATACTCTCTTGTTGGGCAACACTGCACAAGCATCCATGTGCACGGGGCACTTACTATACAGCCATTTTGGGAGTGAGTAACCCATCGGCAAAATCTGTATGTGAATCACACAGATTTATGCATCACTGTGTGTGCATCACAACTTAACCACCTAGGTTAACCTGTGTGTGCATGTAGCTTTAGTGGAAAGAAAACCAAGATTCGAGGGGATGCTCACTCTCCGCCACCCTGTGTACACTCATTCCCGGCACCGGTACCCCCCCCCCCCGCTAAAAACGCAACACCACTTCCGCATGCAAACGTACAAGACAAAACGTTCGTGAACGTACAGACAATAGGATACAGGTTTTGAGGTTTCTTCGACACTCAAATTTCTGCTTTTCTCTCTTATTTCCCATTTGTTGGCCGGTATCAGATGGTCACTGTATAAATAAATGGTGCCAGTTCTACACCGGAACCGGGACCGTGGTTGTTTGAACCACCTCAACACACCGAACGTTCTCCCACATACATTTCAAGTGGCTAGTTCCTACAATCTATAAGGAAAATGGCAAGGTAGGCCATTCCAGAGAGAAGGAATTTAGGGTTCTCTTATTGTCCGTGTTTGACCTCAAAAAACCTGGGGTAGCCTACTTACCTCGAAAACCAGGTCATGTAGGTAGTCGTCTGGAAGAGACTCTTCAAAAAAGGCCCCCATTTGGCTTTTCATCTCCGATCTTGAAACTTGAGGTATTTCAAGTAGGCTGGCACTTGGATGAGTCTAATGAAACAAATTTACGGAGCGTGGCAATTTTTGCCTGAAGCGTAATTTCCAGGTCCTCGGTAGTATAGTGGTCAGTATCCCCGCCTGTCACGCGGGAGACCGGGGTTCGATTCCCCGCCGGGGAGGAAACTTTTTCTAGCATCAGACTGGGCATAAACCATCAACCGCAAAATTACGTATTTGAGGAGGTATTTGATTCAACGAGCTGCTTTTGTGATCCAGTTTTCATCCTACTTTTGCAAAATTAAAAAAAAATCGAGGTAACAGGGTAGCCAATCAAGTTACCCTTTTGCTTAGCGGGAAAGAAGAGACTGAAGAGACGCACGTCGTTGTTCTCCTCTTTGAAGAAAACGGCAAGAACGACAACCTCGACGACAATTCGGAGTTGGTCTCGATCTCGGTCTCGATTACTAAATCGAAGTAAATTAGCACAAGAACTTGTTGTCTTCGAACAAAAAGTTTGGAGCTAAACCATCCGCAGACATCCAGCGATTTGACGGGGTAAGAGAACTCGAGAAAACTAGGATGTCTTGACCGAGGTCTTGACAGTATAACTGCCCCATATATTAACCTTGACTTTTTTCATCAAAATCCCACCTTGAGCTTTTGCTTCATTCAAATCCAAACTTTGCTTTGGGCCACCGTCAAGATCCGGGAAGTTTGGTAATAGTAAAATTAAAGGAGGATATTAAAAGCTTTCATATTTCATATTTTTCTCATGAATACATTAATTACGAACTAGCACTTAAAACTCTCGGGCTTGAACTGCTGAAGAAAAGAAGACAAAATTTGACAACTGTTTTTGGCAAGAAAATTTTGCAGTCAGTAAGATTCCGCCACCTCCTTCCTGAACAACTCCCTGAACCGACTTATCCAACCAGACATGCAAATTTAATTAAGCCGTTTCCAGCGTCAAGTACCACTCGTCGCCTCCACTCATTCTCACCCCTTGACCCTTGTTACCAATTACATAAACAACCAATAAATTTCTCGTTTCTTGTTCATTTGTGCCTGTTCGGTTACTGATTTTTTTTTTTTTTTTTTTTGTATTAGCCAGTTGATGTTAAGTTATTTAGATGTGTTTATTTACTTCCTTTGTGTTGCCTATTATTTAGCTTTTGCTATTGTGGCAATTTTTTCATTAAACCTTAAACCTTAAACCTTAAGGACGAACCGATACCTACAACTCACAGCTATGCTATTTCACATTATTCACCGATCCATGGAAGTAACTTCAGAATGCCGGAGTAGCAGTAACACACGAATATATCTAGGTGACTTTCTTACCTGTATAACACAGAAGTTGGTCCCTTTTATATCGCAAGCAGCAGAGACCCCACGATGAATGTTTGGAATCCGTTTGAGCTTCAGTTGGTCACAATGTTCCCGTTCAACCCTCTCAACCAGAGCTGAACTGTGGTTCTTCACCAAAACGCGACTAGAGCCATCTTGAGATGATGCTGAAAATATACCTTATCAGTCTGGCGACAAGACTCGGAAGAAATCAGTAAAAATCGAAAATGTCTCTAAGTGCAGACTGGAATTCATCAATTCGCCGTCAGCTACTCTAGCGAAAGGGAATTCTGCTAAATCATAATTAAATTGGTATAACCGTTCATATTCTGTTAATTTTCATTCATAACACAACACAAATTAAGCAAGTTTTATCCTTTCTTTTTTTTATTATTTCATATTTGCAATTTTTCCACATCCTCATACATTCAACAAAATGTCCAACATGTCCGATTTCCTGTAAGAAAATAAGGGGAATAATAAAACAAATGAATAACATAATAAAAAGCGTAAAACCCACAATTAAAAGGAGATTTTTCACACCCTCCATTAAATGACCTTCACACCTCGGGAGTAACTATGAAAAGCACATAATATGGGCCATTGCTGTGAGCAGGGGCAAGATTTAGGTAGCAGTGTTTTAACGCCACCGCGGTTTTCCGCCAACTTTTAATTCAGGTAGCGCAGGTAGCCTGTGCAGGTAGTTTCAGGTTAAAATCTTTAAATCTGAAAAGGGTGTTTACCGCCACCCAGGAAATCTTACGTCATTAGTTCCTCCAGAGGGTAGGGTCAAATCTTGTCAGACCTAATATTCTGATGGGGTGTCGAGCGCCAACCGGATTAAGTATCACAGCGATTAAGGGATTATCAGTTAGTAATTGGTCTAAAAGTGTTTATAAGAGCAACTGTAACTGCAGAACCCGAACTAAGTGACAAGAGAAATAATCATGGAAATAGTTAAAACAAAGAGTGTGAAAGAAAATGACATTTAGATTGTTGACGGTCTTCAAGAGAAGTATTTCTGCGGGCGATTTCTCACCTTTTGAAATTTAAATAGTTTGCGGGCCATGAATTGTTGAAGTTGTACAGTTTCTTAGTTGGACTTAAAATAAATAACTGTGTGAAACATTAAGCTCAGTCTTCGTCTTAGCTAGGATTAACGTAGAGTTGGTGGCGGTAAACACCCTCTTCGCATTTAAGGATTTGGATCTGGAATAACATGAACCAGCTATTTGCACTAATGAGTTGGCGGAAAACATACGGTGGTCTTTTTTAACGACGTCAAATTACCGTAATTACAAAGCATGTTGCAATAACTGAACTAGACGAAACCAAGAAAGTCTTAACCCCTCTGCGACAGAAGCATACTTACAGTCCACTGTGTTTCGTCTCTCCTTCTTGGGTATGTGGGTTCCCATGTACCCTTCGCCTTCACTAGATATTATGAGAAACCCTGAGAGGCTCAGTGCAACGTCGGCTATCGTGATTGGTCGTCCAAGATTAGTGACGCACCTAAAACGAAATTCGGATTCGAGAGGTTGACAATATACTTTAAATTACAGCCACTAGACGGATTCACGTCGAATGTGTTTAACACCGCAATTTGAGATTATCCTAGCAGATTACGTACGACTGGAAACGCTACTCCCAACTGACACCTATGATGTCTCCGCCTAAAGCTAGATTTTCTTATTCTGAAGTTATGTTACTGTTATTTACCGTTGATTATTGTTAAAAGCTTGCAAGAGTTTCCTTTTATTTAGCTTGTTCACCGAACATCTAGGCTGAACATCACGGTTTTGGTGATTAGTCTTACGATCAAGTCGGAGTAGCGTTTCCAATCGTAAATTAATCCGTTAGGATCGCAGAATCGCAAATGTCAAATTGCGAGAGGTGTTCAATTCAATTCAATTCAATATAATCTAAAAAACATATAACGGACGAGTCGATGGGTTGTTTTTACGTCAAAACATAACGTCACAACATAACAGTCTTACGTATATACAATTTTCACGTGTTAGAATGTTGAAAGCGGCGTATCTGGAGTCCCTTAGAGATATAAGTAAGGAGTCATGGGCTTACCAAGTGAAGAAAATTTTAGATGAGTGTGGTGTTGGTGATAAGTGGAATGAGGGTATGGGTCATGAGTTGGAGTTAGGGACAGTAGCCAAAGAAGTAAAAAATATACTTAGGGACCAGGAAATCCAGAGGTGGCAGGTTGACAGAGATAGTTCAAAACCTCTGAGGTTTTATACAGAGGCGAAAGAGACATGGGGTGAATGTGTTTATTTTAAAGCGGGTTTAGATAGGGAGGAACTGAAATTAATAATTAGTATGCGTGCTGATATTTTACCTCTGGGGGATAGGAGGAGGTACACGGGTAAGCCGATTGGGAGGATTGGTCCTTACTTCTGCCCCATGTGTGGAGATATGAATGAGTGCGTGCGACATATTATGTGTGAATGTAGGGAACTGAATGATTTAAGAAGAGAAATATTTGGAGTAAATGAGTGTGATCAGGAATGGATGGAGCGAATGCTGAAGAGTGAATGTTTTGTCACTATAAGGAAAGTGGGCAGATTCCTCAAGTTGGCTATGAATCACAGAGAATTTTTCTTGTAGATTTAAGTGTTTGTTATAGTTATGTTGTAGGTTATGTATTTTTCTTTTGTATTGCCATGGCCCTTGGGCTTTTAGTGTAATAAATATCATATCATATCATATACTAACGTCTGATCATAAATATGGTCTATAAAATAATAAAATACCATTGATAATATATAAATAGTATAAAAATTAAGGTTCAATTGGCAAATATGACGGTATACCCGTGTTAAAAGGCCACAAGATGGATACATGTAGAACTGTGTTCAAATTTCAAAATCGAAATTTCTACTCGACTTCAGATCTGAAATAACGAATTTGGCCGTTAGAAAAAACGTGGTCTCGTCCAGGTTCGGTGAGCAAATTTGCCGGCTTTCCCACGACCAGACCACTAGGCAGGAAAAACGAGAGAAAACTGTTCGCTAAGAGATTACTCACCGGCCTGCCAACGCTGGCCACAAGGGCAGCCGAGTTTTGCGTCTGGCGGTCAAATGTAAGCACAACGCCAGAGCACACCACATTTTAAGGGCTAGTTGCTTCGGTAGGTATTCTTAAGCGGGATCCAGTCGGCGAATGTTTAAAAACCTAATCAGCATTTCCTTTCGATGAATGAATGAATGCACGAATTTATTCCCCAAAAAACTGTGGGGCCATGGCGTGAAAACAAAATAAAATACAAAATACACTCAAAAATTCAATACAAACCCCAAAAATAGCAAATCCTTACTCCAGAAATTGCTCCGATGCTACATAGCCTGTTTCAATAGCCTCCCAAGCCGACGAAGGTCAGCAAAATTTGTCTGCCCATTAGTCAGATCCATCTTTTCCATCGTTTTTCGCCCAGAATCCTCTGTCCTCAAAGCTTTTAGCTACACGCATCGACCCACCAAATAAAATATATCCTCACCTTGTGAACCGCACATACGGCAAAAGTATACGCCGCACATTCCATCATATCATATCCTCCTATACTCATATGCCGAGCGTTCGATATAATCATACAATTCTAGGCTAAATTTGCGTTCCGTTTGAACTGAAATTCAATAAAAAAGGCTAGCGCCTACTTTTCATATTTAGTAACATTAACAATACTTATAGTAACAAAGAAATAATTCGCAAAGTAGCGAACTGAATCGGGACACTGAACTACACACTGTTTCCCAGGTCACTTAGTTCTTCAATTCCGCTTAACTCCTGCTTTGACAGCGACGAACAGAAAGCAACTGATACAGAAAAATCAAACACTAAATGGGCTGACAACAACATACACAGTTTCTCCAGAATGACGAAGTTTGGACTAACCTGGTCAATACCTGCGTGCGTTCGGTCCAGACAGAAATCTTCCCAACCTTCGACAAAACGGCCACCTGCAGACCCCTCCCACCACTTTCTTTCAGCAAATCAGGATGCGCCTTCGGATCTAGATGTCCACCAATCATGTAGACCTTGTCGAGATCGTGTTGTCTGAAAAAAGGTCAAAGGAAAAGAATTACTAAAAGGCTACAATAGACATGTGTTTCTTCGACCACCTCCCAAATTCTAGTTAGATTTCTTGTCACTCAAATTGCTGGAATATTCTGCGCTAATGACGGGCATGATAGGAAACGGGTGGTCGGGCGAATGCTACTCTGCATGGACAAAGTTCTGTACTCAAAGATATCGTGTGTGATTGTAGGAACACCTTCTTCAAATTTGTTGCACACGAGATATATCCATGCTGAACATGATTCTAGTCGCTCGGTGTTCAAATCTTACTAATGTTGTAAGTAAAGCTTTCACTATACCCTTCACACATCGGACAGAAGCCCCCCCCCCCTCCCCCACACGCGCTCTTTCAAATCTGATCAGTCTGGTTTAGACAGGCTCAAAATAAGCTGTTTCTAATTAAAGTATAACCGAATAGGGCTGAGATCCGACAGTTTAGTTACACATCACTTACTCAATTAAATAGGCCAGAAGCCCGATAAAAATGCGTTAGGCTACTTCGTTTGTCCGCTATCCGCAGTCAATCGATTTTTATTTGAAATTCGAATTCTCCGCGTCTGGGTGAATTTTGGGTTGTCGCGCAAGCAGCGCACATTCTGAACGTTGTGACTAGAGCCTCGGGTGAAAAAAATACAAAATCCTTTAGATTGGTCAAACTATTTCATTGTACTCAAATATCAGACGTAAAAATAAGCTGCCTTTTCAGTTTAACTTTAAAACCAGCTCTCTCTCTATTGCTCGATACACGATAAACTTTTCCTTCCACCAAAGTTTCAAAACTGATTACAAAATTCGAGATGCATTCACTTACTTCGGTTGTTAATTACATAGTTCCAGTTTCAGTTTATTTATTAACAAAAAGCAAATCATACACTGTAAACTAACTACACCCTAAGTGAGCACTGCCCGTAACGGGTGACAGCATTCATTCATTTGTCAAGAAAAGAAATACAAGGAAAAAGAAAAGAAAAGAAAAGAAGAAGAAGGGAAAAGAAAACAAACGTAAAGTAATAAAACAAAACAGAGAACTATCGTTTGAAAAAGTTAGGATCTAATTCAATATTTTCCAATGAGAAACTTTTAATCTTACTTTTGAACTCTGGTATGCTATTAGCATTTTCCAATGTATTTGGATGATAATTCCACATTTTTGATCCGGTAAATTTGATGGAAAAACCAGACGACGTGAGACGTCTCGTTTCTGTAAACTCATAGTCTCTAAATCCTCTGATTCCATGACTGCAGAATCCCTAAATTCCTTCTAAGGGCTTGACGAATGAGCCTATGCCAAATTTTCAGATTTCGGCTTGTAAACAATTAAAATTAATGCGTGCGAATATTTTGAATGTCTTCTTTCATTCTTATTTTCAGTTCTGCTTGGAATGTGTCGCTGTGCACCACAGTAACGTTTGATGCCTGAAATCTTGTCTCGTCGTGATCGCAGGACATAACGGATGCTGGGCTTGTAGGAAGCAAACGCCAAACACTGGAATAGGATTGAAAAGTACAGGTTTGGATACGGAAATGAAAGAGTTCGTCACTTACTTCGACGCTATTTTCCTGGTCTGGTACTCGTGTAAGACGTAGATGTCACCCTTGTTAGTAGCGACTAACGTGGCTCCTTCACTTGCGACAACGTGGGTAATGCCAGTTTCTTTCAATATTAAGGAAGTAACCTAAAAATAAGAATTGGTCAGGAATGGCAACATTTGCGCTCTCGCGGTTGCTCGTTGATCATACGGCAAGTCACACTGTTAGAAGTTTGATAACAGGTAACACATGTTTAAGTATCCTTGTGTTAAACGTTATGATAGTATAACACCAGTACACTGTGCAGTCCCATGATACCAGTCCTATCCTACCCAGTGCCAAAACTTTCTGGTATTCCCCTGATGTTAAAAGAAAAAAGTTCCAACCGTGCGATAATATATATTATCGCCCTTGCTGAGGGTGATAATTATTATAACACTAGTACACTGTGCAGCGCAAGCGCAAGCACAAGTGACAACACTGTAATACCTCGCGTAATATTTGAAAAGCACTGCCGGCATGCCGACCGACGCAACGTTGGACAAAATTCTGGTTTGATTTTTTCACACCAGCTAAGCCAGATTTGCTCCAAGATGAGAATTTCCAAAATCTATAGGTGAGGCATGGCTGTTTACCTAGGCTAATGGTTCTTGGTTGTTAGCACTCATCCTGACTTTGTCATATCAATCCATTTGGTACTTTTGCATGGCGCTTTTTTGTGTTGGCTATCACTACTGCAAGGTGGCCTAGACTGCAACTTTACTGCTGCCCAATTAGTGTTTTTTTTGTTTTTCCTCCTGAAAGTGATGTCTTTTATTATTTTTTTTGGAGATCGGCTCAGTTTTTACCGCCCGGCTCAGTTTTTACCGCCCGGCTCAATCTTTACCGCCCGGCTCAATCTTTACCGCCAGGCTCAATCTTTACCGCCCGGCTCAATCTTTACCGCCCGGCTCAGTTTTTACCGCACGGCTGGCTCTTGAACATCAGGGCAATACCAGAAAATTTTGGCCCTGGGTAGGATAGGACTGATACCATGGGAGTGCATGGTGTGCTGGTGTTATCAATTGTTATCGCACAGCCACCCATGCGATAACAAGTGATATCGCACGGTTGGAACTTTTTTCTTTTAACATCAGGGGAACACCAGAAAATTAAAACAAGTGTATTAGTGTTATAATGATTATCGCCCTTGCTTTTCGATAATACATAATATATGTTTTGCACTTTTAAAATGTTATCTTTCCGGACATATAACACTTCTCGAAACATAACATTTAAAAAGGGTCATAATATATTTAACTAATAACATGCAATAATAACATTTAACACAAGGACACGTAAACATACGTTAT
This sequence comes from Branchinecta lindahli, assembly GCA_023053555.1. Classification (NCBI taxonomy): domain Eukaryota; kingdom Metazoa; phylum Arthropoda; class Branchiopoda; order Anostraca; family Branchinectidae; genus Branchinecta; species Branchinecta lindahli. The sequence continues at coordinate 7,945,307 of JAKZAO010000001.1, forward strand.
CTGTTATCAAATTTCTGACAGTGCAGAGATAGCAATGTATCAGCCATATTATTACGCTGCGAATTATACCGCAGTAAAAAACAAAACGACATGACATCAGGGCTTACCTGCTTCGGTACTGTAATCATCTTTTCCCCTTTCAAATGACCAAGGTGCCCAGCGTTGAGTCCACAGGTGAAGATCGAATCGCTCGACCAGAATACAGTGTGAAATCGCGATGCTGCAACACCTTTGATTCGGATTTCGACCTTTCCCGACTTGAGAATGGGAGGGATCTGTTTAGGGCTCGTAGCGACAGCAGGAGGGGGGTTAAGCGCCAACTGGTGGTATGCATTCGTGCCAAACGTGAAAACCTGTAAGCAAAGACAAATCAAGAAAGGCTTAAGTCCGGTCTTCACCTCCCGGAACTTCCGGAATCTGGGCTTCCAGGTTATTCTTTGACTTCTTCTGTAAATTGCATCTGGAATATGAACCGGTCCGAAAGTACATCAAAATAATCCGGAAAAAGGGGCTTTTGAACTTCCAGATTTCCGGAATTTTTAAGTATCACAGAAGAAATTCAGAAAAAGTCTCGGAAAATAGGTGAAGACCCGACTTTAAACTTTGTTGAGAGATGGTGGAGACATTCATGCCAGCTCAAGCTCGAAGTGCAGGTGTCAATCACCTGTGGTCGGGCGACGCTTTCAATGACTTTCCATACGTTTCCGTCGGCAGGCTCCCCACTCGGCAGTCCGTGTCTTTACACTGGACCTCCTACCAGTGCAGCAGAGGTGAGGTATGCTTATTTGAGTACCTAAACGATTCACTACCATGGTTTTGTTTCTTATTTATAAAAGAGCCAAACTGAACGGAGAAATAATACACTTAATGTCAGCCAACAGGCAACTGCATCAGCTTTCCTCTGGCATGAAAGACTGAGCTGGAATTCTACTCCTTAGCTTTTTGTTGACTTTTGAATAATCTTCTTCTTCAATTGGGGTATACTGTTTAGTTTGAACGTCATATACGCTTAGCAAAAGGTGCAAAATCTGAAACAAGAAACAGATGGAACTTGACAGCAAATATTCAAAAATAAAGCTGACATGATAAAATGCAAATGGAATAAATGTTGTCGGCAAGTATTTTGCTGTAAAAGTTGCCTGGTATGGGTTTTAGTGTTTTCTTCGACGACCGTTCACTGTTCGGCGACATTCAAATACGCTAAGCGTATTTATGCTGTAGTTATGAGAACCTACCATCGTGGTTCAAACCTGAGATATAGTTACTACAGAAACCGTATCAATCGTTCACAAACAGTAACCACTGGTGAAGTTTTAACCTATTACACTCTGAAGCAAGTGCGGTACTGCGAAAATCTCATCGGGAAATTGGAATTTTGTAGAAACAAATTAAGCTCTGACTTTTAACAACTCACTATACAGGTGACAGAATATTTAACAGATATTTAACGAAGTTTGTGAGTTGCGGTCTACTTAAGAAATATTGTGTTTGACTGAAGAACCTAGCGCCTAGCAGTAACCATACTGTCGTGGTAAAACAGAGACTGAACAAAAACAGGTGTTAAACAGAAGAACAGTTTTCGAGTTTGTGAAATATCGGCCAGTATCTTCTACGGAATTTTTGAAATTTATTCTGAATTTCCTACTTCCTCCGACGTAACTTGAATTTCCGAACTGGTTTTCAATTTCACTTTTCAAAGAAAAAGACAAATAGGCTACTCTGTAATCCTTAGTGTCGAGGGACACAAATAAATACAAATAAATCACTGCTTACATGACCGGACTCCATCAGCAATACGGTATGATCCAGACCTACAGCCACCATTACACATACTTCATCACTTAGAGATTTGATCGGGACCGGATAGATGGCAGCAAGCTCCGAATCAAGCCCCAGCCGACCACCTTGACCATGTCCACATGTGTAGACTAGACCAGCACTGTCCACGAATACAGAATGGAACTTCGACATGGCGACCTACAAGAAAAAATTATAGAAAGGTCGATACAATATTGTAAAGGGGTTGACGGCTTAAAGCGTGTCGGTCGAGGTCACTATTGCCATATGTCTCCGGGAGACACTGGAATGTTGAAAAAAAGGTAGCATTGCCAGTAATTGATGTATTGTATTTATGGAAATACTAAACTAAACTGAACCTACGCAACGCAAGGAAAAAAGAAATGGGTAACACCGATTCAAGACTTATTTCCCTTCATTAAAGTTTAACTGAAAAGCCAACTCATTTTGTATCATTTAATTGGATGCACTGGATTATTTGGATTCTGCAAAGGTATTTTTTTGTTTTCCACTATCTGCTCTAGTTATGACGTTCAGAATATCTGCGGCCGTCCCCACAGCGAAAATTCTACTATGACGCGGGGAATTTTTATCCAAACACAAACAAGGCTTTTCAGTGGGCAGTGACGATATTGGTGAAGATTGCTTAGTGCCTGAACAAAAAAAAGTCATAAATTTTTCTTGTAAGGCATGCAACAAATTAGAGGTACCACAAATCACACGGAAATTCCACTATTTGAAAATCGATTATTCCTGAATAGCGGAACAACCAAGTAACGCATTTTCAGCGGGTCTTCAAGCCAATTTAAGTGAATAAGTGATGGATAACTAGATTGTCCTATCCCAGCCCTTTTCGGTTAAACTTTAAATACGAACCTTGCAATAGAATCTCAAAATGATATGATGAGAATGTGCAGCTTACCGTTTTGACGTTGATCACGTCTCTTCGGAAGGACTCCAAGAGTTCAGGGAACATTTTATTCTGAGTATGACCCTGACCAATAGTGAAGTTGGCATTTGTACCCCAAACATAGGCTTCGCAGACGTGGTTGACCGAGTAGTCCAGTCGGGGTAAACGGTCCTTCGTGACGTAATCCATTGGTAGCAGATTGTTGTTATCTCCTTGGTAGATGTTAGATCCCGCCTACAAATAAAGGGTAACTACTTGCATAGGTTTACATTTTGATCCACCATATTTTCGACTCCACTTCTATGAAGATAAACACCCAGTTAACAACAGAATTTCATAGAGCTTCTTATTTTGAAAATACTTTGTAATAGTGTTATGTGCTGTGGTAGCGACTTCATCGGGTCCAAGAGCGGTTTCTTGGAATTCTTCTTCCTCATTTTACGTTCATCCTTTGGTTCTACTGTTGTTACGGTGATGCCATCTGCACTCCGTACTTTTTAATTATGCCGCCGCTAGGCCGCGTTACTCCCTTCCGTTGACTGTGTCTAATCTTTTATACTGTCACGGCCACTCTTTCGTATTATCTATTAACTCTTTGGTTATTGTGACTCATGCCAGGCGCATGAGTCATCTTCTTCCACACTTCTTTTCCGGGCGTCGACCGGCCAACAACCCTTTTACTTTATTACTTTATTGTTACGTTGTTTTACTTTATTTTGTAAGTACACCAGTGAATAAAACCTTTTGTTTATTTTCGGACCATAGGTCATTTCTATGAGTCTCAGTTAAGCTCCTTAGAGTGGGCTGGCCTGTAAGGCCTAGTGTATGATGGGTGGTTGATAACCTGTTTTGTGTTCGGTCTGCAAAGCATAGTGTGAACCGACTAGAGGAATCCATAATGAACCCGTGAAGTTCTGCACGTGTAGTGGCCATCTTGACGCCCTAGGCCGGTGGTTCCCAACCTTTTTCATACCGCGTACCCCTAATCAAGGTTCGAAAAGGTTCCGTACCCCCTTTTTCAGAACGTGAAAAGGACGATTTTTATTAGAAATATATACAAAATCAATGAAACACTCGAGGCTGCTTTGTAGCAAAAATTTTGTCAAATCTCGGCTTGACATCATAAACAGCATTAATTTTTACAGTCCGCCTGTTTCTGTGTTTGGGTTTTTTTTTTTTCTCCGTGCTTTCATCAAGCTGCATCGTAAACGTTTTCGTTAGCTCAATTCGCAACCTGAATGACAATCTCACTTGCAGTGTCTTTGATTCTTCTTGGAACAATATTGTTTGATGATTTTATACGGCAGTAGGCTAGCTGTTTTGGAATCAACATTATTTTATTGACTTTCACTAAGGCTTGTAATCAGAGGCGTCACGCACGGGTTGGCAACCCCCTCCCGCCAAAGTGGTCGGCCAGACTTTTAAAAAGAAACCAGTAGGCGCGAAGCGCCACGATTTTTCTTAAAAACAGTTATTTTTTATGAAAAATAGTCGGTAAAAATGACCTGCCAGTCAGTAAAATTACCTTGCCCCTCATAAAACATTTTGGCTAGTGATGCCTCTGCTGGTAATATTATAGGCTTCGGCAATCAAAAATGAGTGAGGCGAGGGTTTGAAGCTACAGATTAAACCGATTTTTGTTCCTTCGCGTACCCCTTGCAAGGGTCTCGCGTACCCCTTTGGGTACGCGTACCACCGTTTGGGAACCACTGCCCTAGGCCATCCTGACTCCGATGACTGTATACCTGGACATTTACCATCTTATGTCCGGCCTACTACACCCCTCGCCGTAATATCAGGTTGCAACCTTCAGACAGTCATCGTAACACTGTCAGCCATCTGTAGACTACCGGCGTGTTTTCAGTGAGCAACCCTCGGGTCCAATATACCTTGTATCCCCCCTGGACACGATTTACAGGAACCATGTTTACCACAACTTATTGTTATTACTCGAGCTAGTGCCCAAACAAAGGCAGTCAACAGCAACACATTTTGGAACCCACTGCGAAGACAAAGCTTTTTCTTACCAGTCAACTTTTAATTCCTCCAAACATTACTTGAAATCATTCGTCCTCTACTTCGTCAATAACTATTATGCACATTTTTTCCGTCGGTAAGTTGTGCCATATTTTTCATTCTACAGTTACAAATGCCATTCTGATTTTAAATAAGCTTTGGCCAAACTATACAAGACCTAGTATGCACTATGAACTAGTCTTCACAATCTAGCTGATATATTTCTGGCCCCAAGTGGCTCCAGTGCAACGGTCCGACCTTCCTCGTCGAACAATGAAATTTGAATACCCCAAAGCCTACCTGGATCAAGTTCCGCGCAACATGCAGCTGTCCGTGGAACAGCGCCAGATGAAGCGCCGACACACCACTCTCAGCATCCCTCGCGTTGATCTGCACATCTTTCACCTTCAATAGCACTTCCACAACCTTTTCCTTGCCGCAAGCACTTGCCGTATGCAGCGCATTCCGCCCATTTCTGTCTTTCGCCAGACAAAAATTATGACAAATACTCGCTAAATATTTCCACAAAAGTTTCTGATTCACACTCCTTCCGCAAGTTAACGCTGTGGTCACTTTATCCCCATGCTCGACGGAGCGGCAGTGGGGGGAGCAGTCTGTCTCAACAAGTCTCTGAGAGGCCATGATAATCACAGATACTATCACAGCCAAGGAATTAATATATTAAGTGGAGTTAGTGCTCCCCCTCCGACGGGGGAGTGGGGGGAGCTTTACTGAGCCATAACGAGGGAGGCACGACCTGAAAGAAAAGGAGATGCAATTGACGGGTTGGCAAGACGGTTTCTATCGGGTTTTCGTTTCGGAGTCCCGGGGCCTGTGCTGTTTTTCCCTAGCTTTTTACACAAACATTCCCTGAACGACCGAAAACGTTATTTATTTTGATGAAAGATATTCATATATTTAAGTTTTAATGCTGCTGCTGAACTAGCTACAATCTTGACAAAGGTTTTCGGTTGCCTAAAGAAGCCCGTGGTAATGTTACCCCGCAATTCTAAGAAATAGTCAGACAACTCTCTAATGAGATCTAAATGAATAAATCTAACTGAGTTCACTTTTTTTCCAGAAATATCTAATACAGTCCAGCAAACCTATATTATGCTAGCCATGTCAGTACCCGCTACCACACCGCTTCCGTTTTCTTCCACTTCACCAACGGTACAATACACTGAGCATTCCTACAACCTCCGTTACTTACTTACAAGCTTACTATAAAGCGATTCCGGTGTTTATCGCTGACTACTTTTCGAAAACGCAAAAAAAGAAATTGTCTTGCGCAACAATTCACGGAAAGCGGATTCGGGCTATAGTTTTATAAAATATTTCGTCCTGGAGGCTTTCCATAGTAATATAATCAGGTTCGGTGTCCAAAACCAGGGGAGCGCTAACCGAGGGGTTGCCCACTCTCGGTTTTAGTGTAAAGCAAGTGCCTACGTTTAGAAGCGGGAATCGCCTCATTTATGGCAGGAACCGTTGGTTTCAGCCGGTGCCGGGAAAGGTTGTGCAGCAGGTGCCGGGGAGTGGGCAACCCCTCGACGCTAGCAACACTTCAGAGAGTAAAGCGGGTTTTCACAAAAATCGCAATACAGAAGGTTTCAACAGAGAGATGGCGGAACTTATGAGATCCTATGTTCTAGCTGCATCTTTCTGAACCGGATATGACCAAGGGGCTGGGGATAGAGGAGCTCTCTCTTACACTTCTTATGTGAATGCTGTTTTTACATTCTGTGGACTTCTCTACAGCACGAAAGTTCGCGGTCCTATGGAACTACAAAATTTCTCGGAACAACTTTATTTCTAATAATAATAACAGAAAGCATCAGAAAAAGCTTTCGCCTCTTAATAATTCTGGGAAATTTGAGACTTTAGACCTTTCTACCTCACGAAAGCCTGCGCAGGAAACTAAATTCTTAGTGAGAATCCAGTGTTTTATGGTCTGCTCGAACCTTTGTTGTGGTGTCTATCCGCATAAAGCTCAACGCAGAAAACTGTAACGGCAAGCTGGAAATTACGTGTCCCAGGTTTCTTCAATCCGGGAAAGGCACAAAATTCTCAACTTGTGCGCAAAGTATTGGACAAACTGAGGTCCCTCCTCGAATCAGAGCACTAAAGGATCAAGCAAGCGCCATCCCGATGAAAAATATCCGAGAATTAGTCGTATGGAGTAGTACGAAAAAGTAGCATGCAGTAGTGATTGTTGCTACTAATAGCAAACTGGATGCTATCGGATACTACTACATAAGATTAACCCGGTCGGAGGCATGTTTATCAAAGTATTCCATACTATACTACTACATATCACTAATCAAACTACTCCATACCATTCCATGCAACTTTTTCGTACAACTACCATACTACTACACAGTCAAAGAATTTTTCATCGGGATATTAGCTCACAACTCTCATATTTATCTCTTTTATATTTACTTCTACTATCCAAGTAATGACAATCCCAATCGAGTGCTTTTTGTGATCCTTACCTTGACTAGAGTCTGAGGCTACTTACTGAGACACTAACAGAAACTGCAATCATGTGGGCGATGCTCTAGAAATAATCACTACAACGGTCTTGCTCACATATCTCAGTTATATAATAGCCTAACAGTTCCTCACCTACTCGCTCTTGCTCCTGTTCGGTCTTTTCTTAATTGTGGTAAGAGGAAGCAAGTTCACCGCCTTTATTTTAAATTTGCAAAGTATTTGATGGGACTGCCAGCGTGGACAAGTAATTCTTTTCTGCAGAGAAAGTATCGATTGGTAAACCCAGCGGGAGTTACTGAGAAGCGCATTAGTGATTTTTCTACTGACTGCCAGGAGTCATTCCATCTTTGGTTGTTTGTTCCGTGTTCGTAGTTATCGAAGTATGTTTTTCCTTTCCGTTGTTTCTTTTCGTTTTTCTTGTTTTTTACTCCGTCTTTTCTGGGCCTCGCCCAGTTTTGTTCAGTGACGGGTTATAAATAAAATGATGATAATGATATGGTAACGTCCAGTGATTTTTTTCGCAAAGTGGTTCTATTCCCCAAACCCCCAAATGTGCAATAGGCGGATTCTATTTTCTACTTCTGTCCCAATAGCACTCCAGTCGAGTAGTCCTACCATTAAGGGTGGCCTAACTGTAGTACTGCAATTCACTCCTGACCTGACTAACACAAAAGTTGTTTGCACCACAGATTTTATTCTTCCCACACAAAATTACTAGATGCTCTAAACTATGAGTGACAGTACGGTGTTATTTAACAGAACGAACAAAAGGACGGAAAAAAAGACGGTAATATTTTGCACACTCGTCAATGATTTTCACTGTCCAGTAATCTCCGGAATTGCCGTGAAACCACAAAACCGAGCGTCATGGAACCACGGAAGCCACTGAGTAAGAGCAAAATAACACTAAGGAGTAGCGCCAAGACCTATGCTTTCTATGCTTCGCAATCGGGCCATACTTGTAGCGTCGCCCTCCACACTTATGGCATTTAAAGCGAGACAAACTTGCGGGCTTGGAAATTTCCAGTAAAGCTAAGATGCGGTCTGCACACATCGAAGAAACATGGGACGTTGTATCTTTTTTTTGCTGTTTTCAGAATTTTAAGATATTGAAGCCAGCACTGGTGCACGCATGATTGAGTTTCAGTAGGGACGTTCAGTCCCGCTAGCGGAGCTAGTGTCGCTGCGATTGACTCTGTGTCACTTTTCCAAAGTTTGCGCGGTACTCTCTAGAGTTAGTTTGCTCTGCACTGAGTAAGACAGAAGTTTTTGTCATTGTTTTATGCTCTGCGCGTATTTTAGTTGCGCAAGGACACAATCTAGCTTATATTTATGCCTACAGAGTTCTACTGACGGCCAAAAATAATTATAAATGCAATTTTTTTAAGCATTCCAACCCAAAGGCTGCTGCAAACCTTCATGTTACCATGAAGGCAATGTAAATATAGTTCACTTTCACTGTTTACAAATTCCCGTTTTTTTTATCAATCGGGGTGTAGTTTTTAGAGCTCCCATCCTCGATCCATACAGCTTAAACAGTTCAGCCTGAAACATTAGCCTACGTGAACATGCACCAACGTTTTAACACAATTTTAACGAGCTTTACAGGCTGAAAGGTTTACAAGACTCGTTGAAAGAATTTCCGAAGCCTTTTGGCTACTAACCAAAAGAAAATTTAAATCACCACATTTTCAAAATGTATTTTTCCAATGCAATTTAAACTACAATCGTTCTGCTTCAACGGTTTGGCCAGAAGACCTTCACATCAACAGACCCATTAGTTGCGTTTTTGCAGATACCATGGTATCTGTTACCACGGTAACTGGATCTGCAATTAGTCGTTTTTGACGTTACCGTGGTATCTGATGTACGGTTGCTCTGCAAAAACGACAAATGCTGAAATTATGCTTTTTGATGTCATGCCAAAAGAAAAACTGATATCCCGTCACGTGACTGTGCCGAACTGGTTTCCCACCAATTTGAAAACAACTGATGAAAGTGAGATGACTTTTCAGATACCACGGTCGGACCGTGGTACCTGAATATCAGGTCAGATACCAGGATAACTGGCCAGATACCATGATAACTGCAAAATCGCCTTTTGACCGTGGTATCAGATACCATGGTAACTGCAAAAACGACTTTAGACCGTGTTATCAGATACCATGGTATCTGCAAAAACGCAACTATTATATCCTACTGGAGAGTGGACAATCATTTCTCTCAGGATAAATAGAAAAGAGGTTAAGCTTAAGCTTCTCTCCCTCGGAACGGCCTGTCGAAACGGCAATTCCTAATACATCACCGGTTCAGCATAGAACTGCACCTTAATTTGCCTTTGGTTTTCTTACGTCCCAAGGAAACATTAATAGCCTAGACGGCAAGGGGATACAATGAGTACTGTCAAAATCGGTCACATGCTTGGCAAGGAGAAACAGAGCCACTCTCTCTCTCTTTTCTTTGTCCCAATCTTCACCTATTTTTGCTGGGAAAGTGAGTTCTCCCATTCCTTCAAAATATTCAGCACATCCCTCATCAGTGAGGGCATTCTTTGCTACCCCTAACAAACCAAACCACTTCCGAACTGCTGGGATCACTTCGGGGGTGAAAACCTTGGGGTAGCGGTAGGTCAACACTTTCAGCGCTAGATCATTCCCGCGGTTGGTCGCCAAGTCACCAGGTGTGCTGCAAATAACCTCGTCAAGCGTGCGACGTACGAAGCGCACCGGCCCGGGGTAGTACTTCAGCTGTTCCGCATTGTTCAAATTCAGGTAGTTTTTAACCGTGGCAGTCACTAGAGGGCTCAACCAGTCCGGCATGATGCTCTTCGCCAGGTGCGAAACATCATCAAAGGAAGCATCAACTATAATCGCTCGAACATCCGGGTTGTTCATAACGAGCCAAGATGAGGAAAATCCACCAATACTCCAGGCATAGACGATAATTTGCTCAGGTTTGAAGCCAAGCTGATGTTTGGCATACTGCATCACTGCGTCAGCTGCGTTCAGCTCTTGAGTGGGGTGGGGGAGGCCAGTGCTGCCTCCAAATCCCGGGTGGTTCCAGCCGAGTACGGAGTAACCCCCTTCCAAGGGGGTACCCATAATTCCAATCTCGTAAAAGCCAGCATTTCCTTCGCAGCACAACACAAGTATATTTCCATTTTCACTCTTATTCCTTCGATCAACGAACATTGTATCAATATGATTACCATCTTTGGTTTCAACCTTTGCTCGCTTGCCTCCATAGCTTAGCATCAGAAAACCTCGCCCGTTTAACAAATGATGCTCCAGAAAGCTGGACATGACTGTGCCCGGGTACAGCAGTCGAATGCCAACTGTATGAGCGATAACATATCTAGCAATACTGCAAGGAAGGGCGGAAACCCAGGAATCTTTGCGTTGATAACCCGGGAGGAGCTGTCTAGGCTTTGCCTCATCTCGTTCTACGTCACTGAATCGAAAAGCTAATGGCCATGCACGAAAATCAAAATCATATACTGAAAGAAACTGATTCAGTTTTTCCTTGTTCCCACTGTTCATTGCGGCTGCATAACTATTAGCAAAGCTCACATATTCAGGGTTAGAAACCCTGCCGAGAAATCTTGAAAAGAACGACGAGATCATCAGCATACCAAGTAGTGTCCCCATTGTCACCAAAGCCGCTGGGGGTTCAGGTAATCCCCTTGCAAGGCCATTATTCTTCAGATACATCACCAAGAACACTGGTGATGTGTACAGCCCCAATTTAAGTACAAGCACAGATATCTTCAGCCCAAGAGCTCCCATGGACTCGAATCCATTTGGAACATAGCTCTTGGCCTCTGTTCCAGAAGGTACATATATTTGCTTTAGAACTGGTCCAGTGATAATGGCTAAGAGGCGCTGCATGGCTCGACGTGTTATGACAGTTGACACGGAATCTACAAGAAGAACTGACAATTAGATATGTGAAGACAGAACTGAGAGAAATTAAGTGAAAGTCAATCTGGAAGCACAGGTAATTTTGAGATAATTTCAAACGCAAGTTCAAGACGCCGCACCGAGACCATGCAATGCCTTCTTAGAAGGTAAAATAAAGCCTAACGAACATTCTCAGGACCAGCTCACCACTGTCACACTCGAATATATTAATAACAGCGTTTTTTTTATTACTTTGTCTATCAGCTAATAAAATGAAGAACTAAGTGAGATCAGATCCAAAAGTTACAACAACCAATGAATAAATATACAAGACGGTAAAATCCATGTTCTACTGTCTTGATTTCTGAAGAACAGATTCATGTACCCTTCATCAGCTTTTCTTCTGACCACTTTCACCTAAATTCTCCCCCCCCCCTCCCCAGCCAGTCTGGTAGACACCACGCCAGTGATAGGTATTCTAATCACAATCTTCAAGGTCAATTTTGTCTGCTGCTAGCTGGTAAATGAGAGTCGAGGGGGGGGGGGGGCAGCTACGGAGTGTGAAGTAGATTTTGGATTATCACATAGGCTAGTAGCCACAAAGTTTAAAGCTGAAGAATATTGTTAAAGCACAATGGGCATATCAAACCAAAATGACGTTATATTACAACCCTCTAGAATACAATATTACGTCAGAAATCAGCCGATTCCAAGACAATTTATTTTCGCCAGTGTATCATTATGGCGTATTTTTGCTGCCTGCCATCCTCCAATTTACTAGGTTTTAAATATACGCGGAGTCACTTTTTTCTTATAGATTCATTGTTATTACGGACTCTAACCTGATTAATATTGACAGCATTAACTGAGGATTCCTTGTAAATTCTGAACTCGCTTCTTAGTTTTAGATTGAAGCAAGTCTGCTATATTTGTAAATTTTTTGAACTTCTGCGACTTCCATCCAGAAATCAAAACTTTCTTTGGTACCTACTGCAAACAACACAAGTCAACAGAAGTCTAATCAGATAGCATTTGAGCAATCTGCCAACTACAGAGACATTTTTTCTTTAGCAGCCATGACACTCTTTATCCCTCAGCTCTATAAAACGAATGATCATTTTACAGTTTTTGAATTTCCGCGCCCTGCAAGTGCAATCTCCAAAATCGTCTCAACCAATTCGCCGAAGAGGTAATGGCAAGCGGTAAAAAGAAAACGGCTTATTTTCGAAGCATCATTTCGGGGAAGTACGAATTTTAATTTTTGAATAATTTTATGAGAAACAAAGCATAGGTGGTGCCCGTTGTACTTTAAGAGTCTCCTACCACTAACTGGAACCTTACTGTCACCAGCTATAATTCAGCTGACAAATTTATATTACAAATGATGGCAAATAACAGAATTGTACAAATGCCAGTAGTAACACCACACTATGTAATTGGAAAGCATTTTTTTTTTCAGTAGCTCGGTTGATATCTGGCTGGGCAAATAGTTACAGGAATTGCCTAAATAAATCTGTCCTCTAGGTACCTTGTTATTTCTCCATCAGTAGTCAGAAATTCCAGTTCCCACAGCCTCAAACAGTGGGAACTTATCTTTTTTCAACTTTCTTTTTAAGAACTTTCAAAGTTTGGGCCTAGGCTACTTGATTTTCAAAGGTGAAAGAGGGTGAAGGTGAAGATGGTGAAAGAAGACTGGTCAGTCTTTGGCACGTTACTTTCACCTTCTGTTAATCACAGGAATACCTTGCCGACAAGTGCAATGTAAACTAGGATAAATGGTAGGCTAACTTTAAAAGTAGCCTACCTGGGAATAAACAATGAAAAATGACAACTGATCATTGTTTTGGGCTGTTTTAGCTCTTTTAACCTATGAGTTTTTTTTTCAAATTCGTATGCATCTCAGTCCCAATCTTTCTACTCGTTAACTTAAAGTAGAGAAAAAGATAGTACAGTACAGACTTATTATTCCTGTGTGCCTAACAAAATGCACAGCCAGATAAGGGTGAGTCCATTTTTTTTATTTTTTTTTATCCACTATGTCCAGAGCTGGGCGCACATAAGTAAGAAGTCTTGTCCCTAAATAGCTTTCGTCAGTCGCATAATTTTTCTATCAACGGTTTTCATATATCTGCATAACTGGACTTTTTATTTCTGTGTGTCTAACAAAATCGTTTTTTTTCTTATCCACTGTGTCAACAGTTCGGCACAGGTAAATAAGACGTCTTGTCCTTAAATAGCTTTTGCCAGACAGATAATTTGCCTCATAAAATTTTACTTTCAACATTTTTCATGTTTCTGTACAACCTGACTAGCCATTACCCTCTCGGCCTACTGGCTTTTCCAGGAACAATAGTTCACCACATCTTTTGTAAGTGAGCAGGGGAATGTCCTTCTCAGGTCCTTCTCAAACAGTTCGGCACAGGTAAATAAGACGTCTTGTCCTAAATAGCTTTTGCCAGACAGATAATTTGCCTCATAAAATTTTACTTTCAACATTTTTCATGTTTCTGTACAACCTGACTAGCCATTACCCTCGGACTAGCCTACTGGCTTTTCCAGGAACAATAGTTCACCACATCTTTTGTAAGTGAGCAGGGGAATGTCCTTCTCAGGTCCTTCTCAAACAGTTCGGCACAGGTAAATAAGACGTCTAGTCCTTAAATAGCTTTTGCCTGACAGATAATTTGACTCATAAAATTTTACTTTCAACATTTTTCATGTTTCTGTACAACCTGACTAGCCATTACCCTCAGACTAGCCTACTGGCTTTTCCAGGAACAATAGTTCACCACATCTTTTGTAAGTGAGCAGGGGAATGTCCTTCTCAGGTGGAGAAAAAAAAACTATGGAAACTTCAACTGTATTATAAACCCAAGCATTAGTTGATTGCTCTACAACCACCCTCACCCCACCCTTCTTGAAGCAAACTTTCAAAACCTTTACAAAAAATAAAACCCAAGTTGTGTCAACCTAACTTGTCGAAAAGAGCTTTAATGGTAAGCATGCATGCTTTAATCATCTGCCAAATATGACCTTTTGTTCCTTTCAATTGATCATGCTTTTATCAGTTTTAGAATATTTTGCTGTTACAGGAGTGCTGCATGAAGCCGCCACCCTAAACTCCTATTTTGGCGAAATGACTTCTGGAAACATAGTAAAAATTGAAATAAAATTCAGTGGAGCATCTTGAAAGGAAGCACAAAACCTTCACTTGCTGCTGGTAACTCAGTTAACTTGTAATTGTTCAAGGCTAAGCTGGCAAACATGAAAGATCACAGGCACCCAAGTGATCATGAAGCCGCCCACTTTGCTAAAAATTTGTATTTTGCTACATTACGAATGCTAGAGGCCTGCTGTTTGGTCAGAGAGGTTCCTTGACCTATTGCAAATAACAAAATTTGCTATTTTCTTTGAATTTGCATGATTTTTCTGGGGTGGCAGCTTCGTGATCCAGGGTGGCAGGTTCATGTACCATGGCCAATTGGAGTCAAATCTGGCTCAAAACAAGCCAAATAGTAATAAACAACAATCTAAATGAGTTAATAAGTTACAGTTTCTAAGATTTCTTCTTTTAGTGGCTTTTCTAGGGGGTGGGCGGCACCATGGGACGGGCAGCTTCATGCAACACTCCTGTAGTGACTTTTACTGCAACCTGGTTTTCTTTTCACAATTTGAATAGAGGAATGCACCTTCGACCAAGAAGATGGTAGGCTAGTTTGAACCAACAGATGCATCATACAGAAGAAAAAGGACATTTGTAAATCCAAAACAAAATAAAATTTAATTTTAATTGAATTTCTACTCAAAAGTCAAATTCAAAGTTTATGCCATGATAAGACTGAAATAGTTGGCTATCAACTGATTTCAAGTTTGTCATTTTTTCCTTTCAATTTGACTGCTTTATAAGCAAGAATTAGAGAATGGTAAGATCAATCCAATTAGTAGGACATTGACATTTTTTATTTCAAATTTTTGTTATTTTATGTGGAAGGATAAGGAAAATATGGATGGAGATGAGTTAATCATGAAGAAAATTCATGTTGTATGGAATAGAATGACAGGAATGAATAGGAAAGCGTTAAAGGAGAGATTGAATGTGGATACAAATATAGATGAATTTTTGTAAGATAATAATAATATTTAATCTTTATTTAATTTTGGTAATTTAATTTAATATTTTTAGATCTTTTGTGGACCATTTTAATTTTGTTTAGTGAATTATTTGTGATAGTAGAGTGTTAAGTTTGGAAATAAATTTTCTCTTCTAAGATTTTGTAAAGAGAAAAAAATTTATTTTAAGTTTTTTTTTAATTCATTTTTTTTTTTTTTAACATAAAATATGAAAGGAATGAGTGTTGAAGAAATTTTTATTTTGTGTTGTAAAATATATGCCACAGTGTAAAAGGTTCTCTATGACAGAAGATCACCTTTTGAGTGGGATGAGCGATTTTATTTAATTATGGGTTCAGTTTTTGTAGTATGTTCATTGATTGTTTTATGGTAAAATGGTCCACATAAAGAGAATTTTAAATATTAATTAAAATATATTTTATACATTTTTTTTTTAAATGTATGATAAATGGTAATAGGAATGAAACAAAAAAATAATGTATATTTTATATAATTATTATAGAGTTTTTGTTTTGTTTTGAGGATGAATTTTCAAATTATTTCTATTAGAAATAATTTGAATGTTGAGAATAATAAACTTGGAAAGACAATTATGTTAAAATTGTATAATATGATTGAAATCTATAGATAGTGGAAAGAGTAAATATTGATATTGAACTTGGTTTTGTTAATTTTATTTTATAAATAAAGGTAGGAATAGGATGGAAGAATTGAACGAAAAAAAAATAATTAAGAAATAAATAAAAAAATAAATAAATACAAAAATAAGCAAGAAACAAAGCAAGGGTAAAGGTAGAGAAGTGCCCAAATAAGCTGAAATAAGCATAGGCTACTTCTACTGTAGTACTGTACACAAATGTGACAAGAATGAAGCCGTGAAGGCAAAGCTGTCCTCACAAATGTCAAAAAAGAGCATATATATGCGTTCCAAAACAAATTACCTTTTCAGAGGAATAGACTAGCAGATCTGTAAACTTTCCATGGGCATGAACAATTAATCATCAGGTCTTTAGAAACCCAAGTTATCAAAACTGAGGAATTGATGATGACGAAGAAACACAGAAGTTCTTCCGTTGCTTCTTCTTTAGCGGTTTACGTCGATTGCGTTGGGTTCTAGCTCTTTAACTCTATGCCAGCGGAGTCAAGCTGCTAGGTTCAAACATTAAATTCAACATGCTTTCCTAATTCATCAGAGAAGAGAAGTTCTGGAGAAGCTAGCCTAACTTGTTTCTGCAGTTACATTATACATAACTGAAAAGGAAAGATATGTAGGTTCTTACCGTAAATATTGTAAATAATTTTCGTATTCTTAGATATAGATTTCAGTCAACCATGCCAAAACCATGCAAACTCCTGACTTTTTGATAAAATGGCATTTTCCTAAGCTAACTGAGGTGAACTAAGGCCCTAGGAAGCTGCCTAAAAGTGGCACTGGCTCACAGTGGTGTTTACAGCTAGAGTGGATCTCTCTTAGAGATTCAATTCGATTCGTTTATTTATATCCGCCAAAGCTGGCGAATAGAAAAAAATAATAAAATATAAATAATCGGTCTACAACTGACGAACAACTAGACCGTAAACTTTCACAATTCTACATTCGGTTCATTTTAAAAATTACACTATATAGCCTAAATTAATGTCTACCTTAAACTTCAACCAAAATACATTCATCGGTCAATCAACGCAACGCATCAGAAAAAGTGTGCTTTATTGTAAAAAAATTTTGAGAAAAATGTTTCTCGTTTCTTTCTCAAAATATCAATGGGGTTTTTTAAACCATAATTTTCCATCATAAAAGAACTAGATTGAAATTTAGAAAACCCGGCATAAAAATTTCCCAAAATTAAAAAAAGTAGTTTTAATGCGAGATAAATTTGTAAACGTTAAAAAAGGTAAAAAGGAAAATGCAAGCAAAGTCTGTGGAAGAGCAACAGTGTTAAAAATCTTAGCAAGATTCGCCAAGATTACAAGTTAAAACAGTTATAATCTGTTCATCATCTGTCAGTTATTAATTAAACTCGAATCACAGGTTACGGACAGGTAACGAAAGTCACAGTGGTAAAAGGCAGAGAAAGTTTAGGCTACTGTTGTTGTTCATCAATATCACAGTGATACGATTGGCATCCCACACTGCCAGGGGCATCACTAGCCTTTTATCTTTGGAAGGGTGATGTCAAGTTTGCGGCAACAGACTAACAAATTCTCTACTTACAGAAGCAGACTTTTGATATCTTTTTGAAAAAGAAAGAGTACAGATGTCGTTGAATGGTCTACTCCCATAATAGCTTTTTTAACTGGAGCTCTAATGACGCTAAAGCCACCTGTGTGTGTGTGTCACTGGGTTTACAGCAGATATAGGCAGGAAATAGGTTGTTGTTAAGTCTGAGCTTGGCTACAGCCAAAGCTAAGTATAAAAAATGAACCTGTTTTTTGTGATCCCAAAACGTAAGTGGAGGGATACTTATGACATCGCAAAAATTGTGCGTCTGTGAAGACGATAACGTTGGAAGGGATTGATATATTTAGATGAAACTTAATGGGAGGATCCTTTGGGTCAAAGTACAGGTCAAGTTCAAAGATGGGCTCTGTAGCCCTATGTTTGAGGGTGGGGAAGGGGTTTCAAATTAAGGGGCAAAAGAAAATATTTTGTGAAAGCTATTGAGATAGTTGATTAAGGGGTATGGAGACATGCTGAATCGGAATATGAAAGTTATTTTCTCACCGAACAAGTAGTTCACCCGGAATTCGGCAAAAACTGTACACAAAATTTGTCAACCAGTTTTTGGCATTGCAGTCCCTACCCCTGTCTTCACTCTAGTATAGCTCTGTGCGTGGAGGAAGCGCAGAGCGCGTAATCTATGAACGTCGGAGAGAGCTAGTGTATTTGAGGATTGAAGGGTTGGTATATGTTGTTCAAGCTTAGTAGGGGCGGATATATGTGGTTCTCAGTATGAGGATTCATTGGCAAAGTACAGGTATAGTTCGTAGATGGGTCCTTTAGTCCTATGTTTAGAGGCAGAGGAGGGGTTTCGAATTTATAGTAAAAAACATTTATGTTTTATGAGCTAATAAGATATTCATTGAAGGGGCAAGGAGGTCCGCTGAATCCATATCTGAACTTAGTTTTCTTGCTGGACAAATGATTTATCACGAATTCGGCCGAAACTGGAAATTTGGATTCAAGGTTGTTTCTGAAGTCGATTAGAGATTTTGTATCGGGCAAGGATACATGCTGATTACATTTTGAACTTTATTTTAACAGTAAAAATCTTAAAGGAATCTGACGAAGACCAAATGGCGAAGACAAGACCCAATTGTTAGGATCAAATATTTTTGGGATCCCATCGAAACCTTTGGTCTTGTTTTTCTAGAGACAGGGTTGAGATATCAGAACTTCCTCAGCATGGCCCCTGCCAGTCCAAAGAAGATGAAAGCATGTTTCATCGAAGAAGGAAGAATACCACTCCCAAATAATGGTTCTGATGCAAATGGATATGCAGGTGTCCCAGGGAGGCCCCCAAAGATACCCCCTAGCCCTTTATACTACATACAGAGAGATGCCTATATTGAGACAGAGGTTAGTGGCATTGGTAATACCAAAGGGATGGTTCAGTTGGGCATCTTCTGTAACCTGGTCAACTTCTCATGACACATGTAGAACTTTCGGATCTGCACTAGGTCCATCAAGAAAGCGAAAGGAGAGTTCTCATTATTCTGGACTAGATACTGGCATGCTTGTAGAGGCAATAGACATATGGAAACCATAGTCAATCAGTTAAGGTACTAAGCTTTCTCTTTCCAGTCCCTGAGTGTGGATCTGCAAGCTGCAGGTTAGGATATGGAAAGAGGCACCACATGGGAGCTGCCTAAATTTCTCTGACTGGCCAAAGTACTGTTCTGCTGTTAAATCTGACAGTGGGATTGCTGTGGCTTCCTGTGTCTACTACTGCTTTGCTTATAAACTGAATGATCCTTCTACTTTGATGTCTAAGTTATAACAGATACGAAACGAAGGATACCAACTCCTGCTGCAATCACCTTGAGTTTGTTGAGTTCTACAATAATGTTTCCTCGCCGTGACTATTAAATCTTGATTGGATATACTATTTGCCTGTGCTTTATTTACGTATTTGTTTGACAAAGGGCAAAGAATTTGATCGAAAGATCACGACAGTTTTGTACCTGATTTTTAAATAAATAATAATGATAATAAGAATCGAGC
Organism: Branchinecta lindahli; assembly: GCA_023053555.1. Lineage (NCBI taxonomy): Eukaryota > Metazoa > Arthropoda > Branchiopoda > Anostraca > Branchinectidae > Branchinecta > Branchinecta lindahli. Next base: position 7,964,778 of record JAKZAO010000001.1, read on the forward strand.
TTCCTGAGGTCAGTTGTACTGCTGTATGAAGGGTTGACTACCACAAGCATTAACAGGACAGATAACATCACAGACAATATAAGAAGGATGTGATGAAGATTGACAATCAGCCAGTTTTTGGTCAAATTTTGATGGTAGTTGGCCCAAGTAACCCTACCAGATAAAAAAAAGCCACCCCTCCCAGGCTACATATAACATGAAATCGGAATGCTGTATATAATGAGGTAGTCTAGTATATTCCTGCCTGACCCTTAATGAGCAATCTTGCTAGGACCACCAGGGAAATTTAACGAGGCATGGAAACACTGAACAGTTTATCCATATGCTGGGGAACAGAGGCTGTTCAACAAGGCAATCTTTTAGTATCGCACACAGACTGTTTATTGTATTGTATATGATCCAAAGAATAGGCGATGTGAACCAATCCTTTGAGTTACACTTTAGTTTCACATGCTATTTGTAAGATTGAACGTCCATGTCTGACGAGAATTCTGGAGTCAGCTTTTGAATGAATTCGTTGACTGTACTGCTGTGACTAAAGTTCAAACTATTCTGCTCCACCATTATCCCGATAGCCGTGCACGGCTGTGAAACGTTGGACAGTCGAAGCAGCTGACTCCAGACGGCTCGCCGCGTTTGAGACGAAGCTGCTGCGTCGAATCGCCGGCATAACTTACGTAGAGCGAGTCTCAGATGCCGACCTGCTCGGAAGACTGCAGTACAAGACCTCCATCCTGGAAAGGTTCCGCCTCGAACAGCTAAGATGGCTCTTCCACTCCAATTATCAACCGCCGAAAATTGCCTTCGAAGGTCGCATACACGGTTCTCGTCCAAGTGGTCGCCCTCCCAGGCGTTGAAAAGAGAACTTTTCCGATTACCACCTTCCTAGACTTCTCAGAATGGCCCAAAACAGTGAGCAGTACAGGCGGCACATACATGCGCTCGTGAGGAGAGAGGCCCCGAGACAGCTACCAATGCCGGATGGTTCCTAAGTAAGTAAGTAGAAATAGTCCTGCTGGATAAGGTCGTCGTACAGTATCGTTGAAGAAAAGGGAGGAGGAGATTTGGAAACTTTGTCCATAAAGTTCAAGTTGACTGATGGCTTTTTTTAGATGTACGTGGCAGAGCGTTCGGTTGGCGAGATTTTAGTTCATATATTTTTGTTCAGTCGGTCTTGTTGATAGGTTTTTCAAGAAAGGTTGCCAGGCGCGCCCTACTTTGGCCAAAAGAAAATTAATTTGGTCTTTTCAAAACTAAACAAAACAAGATGGACCACCATGACGGTAGCACTTTAAAATGTTTACCAAAAGAATTGTCATTCAGCGCAATGCCAGAGATTATAATAAATTGATCCTAATTATAGGGCTTCTTGAGGCATTGTCCCTCAGCCATTAGACCAAAGCGATCCTAAAAATAGGGCTTGATAGTGTGAATCACGAAGTTATGGCAACTTCGTAGTAGGTGTAATTCACAGCTTTTAAAGTCCAGCCAGCATTCCCTCACTTCCATGGTCCTCATCGGCAATTTGCTCGGTTAAGGCGAGGAAGAAGCGAATCAGACTGGTTACATGTCTCCGGAACCTTTCCTAATCTTGAATGAACTTATCTTCTGTTCCAGGCAGAAGTACCAGAGCTTGGGCAAGACTGTGTTTGTGTCCAGGTAAAAGCTTGTGGCCTTAGCAAGCCACCCTACCCAGCAGTACGTGAGGTGTTTCCGCTAGGGGATATACCACTTATGCACCGGCTGCCGATTGGATCAGAGATTTCTGGAATTGTACAGACCGTTGGCTCACAAGTCACCACCTTAAGACCTGGCGATTCTGTAGTGGGTAAGCACTTTGAGATTATATCTAAGCAAGTGTCGTATTCTTAATTTCCGGGGGGAGGGGGGTCGAATTGACTTCGCACCGGAAGTTTACAAGAAAACAATGCAGACGTTACCTTAAAAAATTACCTTAAATCACAGCTTGGAGTGAAATAAGGATTTTCGATCCTGTTGAATCACTCCTTGTGATGACTGTTGATCACTCCCTGTGATGACTTTCTGGACCTAGTGCTCATAGGCTCTGCGGAATATCAGTTTTTTGCATTTTGCTTAGGAAGACGACTGTTATGCCCTGTAATTTTTGTATTTTTCCTTTTTTATTTTTACTTTATTTTAAATCAACGTCGCAGGTTAGGTTGACAAAAGCACAAATTCGGCCGGTCTTTGAGCTTTCCAAAATCTTATTGTCATGGTTTTCTGTTGAATATCAGTTTCTCGATTGGCTATTCAGGAAGAGGCCTGTTAAGCTCGTTTTTTATTGTAATTTTTCCTTTGTTAAGTTGGTCTTGTGCAGGTAGCGCGACGGTGGAAACTTGATATGATCTTTTTACTTTCTTTTACTCCTTTACTGACGACAGCATCCGAAAGGCGGAAATGTTGCTTCTGTTTCACAAGTAAAAACCAGGCAGCAGACTGAGCTGAACGTTTTTGATGTTGCTGATTCTCACGGTTTTGCTGGGCAATGAGACTTGGAATCGAATATGACAAGTCTATTGACTGACTAAATTACAAAAAAAAATGCAGCAGTGGACACTCGGGTGGACCAGCCGGTACATCTTTGTTGTAAGGTCATGTAATCGTTGTCGTCGATGCCATTAGGGCTGGATGATTAAAACAAATAATTTGATACGTATATAGGCTAAAACACCTGGAATTGTAGCCACCAGACTTACTGTTCATCCTTGTCTATGTTCCTAGGTCTTCTTCCAATGGATTATGGCCAGTCTGGATGTGCGGAGTTTGTTGTCTTGAACGAATACGATTTGGGTAAGTCCATTGATGTTTGTTGAATCTTGTGAATATTTAAGAATGAAGCCGAAATTAGCCTACTTATGATCTTGTTCCACCTCAATCTTCACCCAGTTACGTATATGTTTTGTGATCAGCGACACAATACATTTATGTCGTTTGATTTTTTCACGGGTTAATACAGACTGCTTAGTAGATGTTCGGTTATGCTAGATAGAATTTTACTTCTTACCGTAACGCGACCTCAAAATGGTTGTCTCTGCTGTTTTGAACGAGAGGTACAGCCTAATTAAAACCATTTTTCGAAGTGTAAATGGCATTATTTGTGTCCTAGCGGCAATCTGTCACGCTTAGGTGGTTAGGGGATAGGCCAGTACACGGAACAGTTGAAAGACTAGGACAAGTAAGAGCATGCTAAAAATAGCAATTAGGGGCCTCTGGAAAAAGCTGAAATGTGAGAGTTCCCGTATGAATCACTAATATACACAAATAGGTTCGAAAACCTAGTAGAATCTTAACTGGGGGTTCCTAGCTTCGTTAACGTCCGCCGAGGTCAGAGACCTAATGGTAGCGTAAGCCGGACGGAACAGTAGCACATTCCCTAATATGTGGGATAGGGCGGGAGAAGGCGAACATAAACTGACTATATTGAATATAATATTGCTCTATATAGTTACGGATTAAAGTTTAACTGAAAAGGTAGCTAATTGTTATATCTGATATATGAATACAACTGGAATATTTTGACTCAATTGTGTCTCTCGCCCCAAAAAACTCCGCGCGTCGGAAGCAAGAATTTTTCTTTTGTCCAGCGACCTCCAGAACCTTCTTGACTTGCGTTGGAAAATTCGTCTTTTTTAGAAACCCAAAACTGTTTGCATAGCAACGTAACAGGGAAATGCGTTTTTCCGTTATTCCTCGTTATTCCTCTTCCGCGTGAAAGGTCTTTCGAGACTCGAAGTACTCAATGTTTGTATCTATTTTTTGTGACAACGACCAATTGCGCGCTCCCAGCTGATTACTATTATTAGTTGCGTTTTTGCAGATACCATGGTATCTGATATACGGTCTAAAGTCGTTTTTGCAGTTATCGTGGTATCTGATACCACGGTCAAAAGGTGTGTTTGCAGTTGTCGTGGTATCTGGCCAGTTACCGTAGTAACTGTTATTCATCTCAAGTCATCTCACTTTCATCAAATTTTGTCAAATTGGTGAGAAAGAAGTTCAGCACTTAGTGATGTAACTGGATATCAGTTTTTCTTTTGGGATGACTTCGAAAAGTGCAATTTCGGCAATAGTCGTTTTGCAGTGGACCATAGTTGCGTTTTTGCTGATACCATGGTATCTGATATACGGTCTAAAGTCGTTTTTGCAGTTATCGTGGTATCTGATACCACGGTCAAAAGGCGTTTTTGCAGTTGTCGTGGTATCTGGCCAGTTACCGTGGTAACAGATATTCAGATATCACGGTCCGACCGTGGTATCTGGTCGTGGTATCTGAAAAGTTATCTCACTTTCATAAAAAATTTGTCACATTGGTGAGAAAGAAGTTCAGCACTTAGTGATGTAACTGGATATCAGTTTTTCTGTTGGTATGATTTCGAAAAGTGCAATTTCGGCAATAGTTGTTTTTGCAGTGGACCGTATATCAGATACCACGGTAACTGCAAAAACGACTAATTGCAGATCCAGTTACCGTGGTAACAGATACCATGGTATCCGCAAAAACGCAACTCATATATAAGATACCACGGTAACTGCAAAAACGACTAATTGCATGTCCGTTACCGTGGTAACAGATACCATGGTATCCGCAAAAACACATCTATTGATCGTTACATCGTGGCTGTAATTCTTGGTTTTTCGTCTTGTCTTGATGATAATTTTCGAAGTAGCGTTTCTAATCGTACTTTAATCCGCTTGGAGCGCTGAATTGGAAAAGTGCAAATTGCCAAACAAAGAATTCCACAAACATACAAACATATGGCTGACGTGTAACCTGTCTTACAATCGGAGATAATGCAGCGTATTTGCCATTCCTTGCTAGCCGGCTCATAAAAAGATAGACCTCGTTTTTTATGAAATTCAAATTACGCGGGATGCCTGTGAGATTGGTCTTCTCGAAATATGTATTTGTTTGCTGAGCCCTTTTGATAAAGAATTCGTGGCCTCGTTACTATAGTTGTCCCAACCTTGTCCAGTTTTCGCGGTTAACCACGGATAACCTTGTTTTCTAGCTTGAGCCTGAAGAGGACCCTTGCCAAGAAGGGCCGGAGTGTGTCTGGAATGAACCTCATCTGACCTCCATTTAGCGCGGTCAATTCAATTCAATTTAATTCAGTATAATCTAAAAAACATATAACGGACGAGCCGATGGGTTGTTTTTACGTCAACATAAGTCACAGCAATACAGTCGATACGTATATACAATTTTCAACATTTTTACCAACGTCTTATCATAAATATGGTCAATAATATAATAAAATACCATTAATAAAATATAAATAATATAAAATTAACATTCAAATGCGCTCCGAGTTAAATAAACGAACAAAAGAGGGGACGAAACTCTGAGCATACCTTGCTCGCAAAGCTACCACCGGCTCTAAACGAGGCATAGGCTCGGCAGCTTGACGAGGAAGACGAATTCGGGAGGGGACAAAATCAGGGGGGAGGATATCACGGTGAGATTGGTTTTGGATTATAGATTTACCGAACTTCATACAAAGTTGAAGTCGGCGGCAAGAAAGTGTATCTAATTTAAATTGATTTAGGAGAAGAATGTAAGGGACTTTCGGAGCTTTAGATGTAACAAGCAACGCTCTATACTGTATCCTCTCAAGCAAATCCGACTGTTCCTGGTTCAGACCAAAGTGGGGTCATTCCAGCGAAATAAAGCCAGGCAAAAAAATCGATTTCTCAGATTTTGACGAAATTTTCTCAGAATGATCTACCAGGGTCCAGGACCTTCCCGAATTTTTTTTTCGGCAAAAAAAAATTTTTTCGGACTCTGACGAATTTTTGAAATTTTCGGCCAAATATTCCATTGTTAATGGTCGAAAAAGTCAATATTTTTCAAAAATTCGACAAAAATCAGGGAAATTCAACACGACCTTGAAATTTTTTGAGCTTCTTACCTACCTTTAGGACTTCAAATCTCGAGATGTTCAAGTATGTAGGTACTCTTCTTTCCTTTTTACGGTAATTTTGGCAAGGTAAGGTAAAAAAAGTGGGGCTTGGTAGATCCACTCCAGAAGAACCGGCCAGATCGCGAAAATTCTGAGATTCCCCATGGTAGTAGAGTGAAGAACGAGCTACATTTCTGCATTAGCACTTTTGTGGCTATCGAGCCAGAAATGCTCTTAAATAGCGATGTTAGAAAACGGAAATTCTTGGGAAAATGCATTGTTTTTATGACAAAATGAATTAGTCTCACAACCTAAAAATATAAACTGAGAAATGAATGCCAGGCAAAAAAATCGATTTCTCAGATTTTGACGAAAATTTCTCAGAATGATCTACCAGGGTCCAGGACCATACCCAAAGACATTTCGAGATTTGAGGAAGGTAGGTAAGAAGCTCAACAAATTTCAAGGTCGTGTTGAATTTCCCTGCTATGGGGGAGTGGCACTTTTTCGCAGCTTCACACGGGAAGTCGACACGGGACGGGGTAGGGGGTACCTGTAGGTGATTGGCAAGAAGAGCTAGCCTCCAAGGTCAGCTCATAACTTGTGCTTTATGCTTGAGTCGAGTTATGCTGGAGGCCCGATTCCGAAGTGTAAAACCAGTAAACGGGCCAAGGAGTCACCGCTCATTCATTCATTCCACCTACTCTTTTCCCAAAAACCAACCCCTTCGATCGCACTAGCTCTCTCTCTCTCTCTCTTACGTTAGCTCTGCGCAGAGCTATACTAATTTGAAGAAAAGGGGTAGCCGAAAATTGGTCGACAAATTTTGTGTCCGATTTTTGCCGGATTCCGGGTGGAATACTCGTCCGGTGATAAAATAACTTTCATATTAGGATTCAGCATGTCTCCTTACCCCTAAAATCAACTATCTCAATAGATTTAAAAAAAGTATTTTTTTCCCCTTAAATTGAAACCCCTCCCCCACCCTCAAATATGGGGCTACAGAGCCCATCTTCGAACTTGACTTGTTCTTTGACCCGAAGGATCCTCTCACCAAGTTTCATCAAAATATCACAATCCCTTCGAGAGTTATCGTGCTAACTGACGGACAGACGGACAACTTTTGCGATGTCACAGGTATCCCTCCACTTACGTTTTGTGATCCCAAAAACTTGTAACTTCGCCATAATATTAGCGTGTTCTACATCTCTTTGTACATAGTTGCAAATACAAAATTTCAGTTTCTTAAATAGTTGCAGCCTATAGATAATAAAAATGTACTGACAACGGAACTCGGTTAGCGTTTCAGAATTGGGTATAACCAAGTATCTGAGTAATTTACCACCCTCGCGCAAACTTACACGTGAAAAGAGCAAAAGCATGCATTGGCAGGTCTAACAGTATGATCTGAAAACTGAAACCAGGGTCAGAGCAGCATTCATTTCCCAATTTTTATTTTTAGGTTGTGAGACTAATTCATTTTGTCATAAAAACAATGCATTTTCCCAAGAATTTCAGTTTTCTAACATCGCTATTTAAGACTATTTCTGGCTCGATAGCCACAAAAGTGCTAATGCAGAAATGTAGCTCGTTCTTCACTCTACTACCATGGGGAATTTCAGAATTTTCGCGATCTGGCCGGTTCTTCTGGAGTGGATCTACCAAGCCCCATTTTTTTTACCTTACCTTGCCAAAATTACCGTAAAAAGGAAAGAAGAGTACCTACATACTTGAACATCTCGAGATTTGAAGTCCTAAAGGTAGGTAAGAAGCTCAAAAAATTTCAAGGTCGTGTTGAATTTCCCTGATTTTTGTCGAATTTTTGAAAAATATTGACTTTTTCGACCATTAACAATGGAATATTTGGCCGAAAATTTCAAAAATTCGTCAGAGTCCGAAAAATTTTTTTTTTGCCGAAAAAAAATTTCGGGAAGGTCCTGGACCCTGGTAGATCATTCTGAGAAATTTTCGTCAAAATCTGAGAAATCGATTTTTTTGCCTGGCTTTATTTCGCTGGAATGACCCAGTGCCAAACCGGACATCCATATTCTAGGTTAGAACGGATAAAAGAAATGTAAACGCGTAATAAATGGGGAGATGGAACACCGTAGCGGGACAAAAGTTTAAGGTAGCTTATAGCCGCGTTAGCTTTTTTAAGCATACTCTCGACCTGTCTTTGCCACCTCAGATCGACGATATGTATACTCCCAGCAGCTTCAGTTCATTTACCTGACACGCATCTGGGAGTGGTGGGTTAAAGGAGAGGGTACCTTGAAGGAAAGAAACTGTTAAAATCACGGACTTATTCATATTAACAACCATGTTATCAGACTCGGCTTCCTCGCAGATGTCTTTCATTATGGTTGCTGAGCTACTATGGATATTTTTATAACATTTTTCCAGAACAGACAAGTCATCTACGTATTTCAGCCGGTCTGGAGAACTTCGGGCCAGCTCGTTAACCATAACAAGAAACAACAAGGGACCTAAAATAGTACCGTGAGGCACACCGCAAAAAACTGGGAGGGCGTCAGAAAACGTTGATTTATATTTTGTCCGTTGGGTTCTGTGCGACAGAAAATTCGCAATTATTTTTACAAGGAAAGGGTGAACATTAAAATCTGAAACTAACTTCTTTAGGAGCACATTATGGCAAACAAGGTCAAATGCTTTTCTCAGGTCAATCGCAATCAAGTTGAGCCAACGTTCAGGGTCGTCCAGGTGCTTGAGCATGGTGTCAAGTAAACTGACCAGGTAATGTGTGGTTGACGTCCTCGGCATGTTCCCGAACTGTTTAGGGTCAATCAGCTCCAGTATATAACCTTTTAACCAAGTAGCTACAAAACTTTCATAAACCTTGCTGAAAATAGGCGTCATCGTTATTGGTCGCACACCTGAAAAATCGTTAGGGGAATCTTTTTTGGGGATGGGGGTGACAAAACCGTTTTTCCATCCAGACGGATATTCCCCAGTTTTTGTTATAATATTAAAAATGTGAGTCAAAGGGGCACATAATGAATCTGGGAAAGCTTTTATAAGATCCACCGGTATATCGATCGGAGTAACACTAGTATGCTTTAGTTTCCTTAATTTTTGCAATGTGTCAGATTCCGAAATTTCAGGGAATTCCGTAAAATCAGGAGATGGACTTGGAATTTCTTCCTCGGGAAGAGGAGGTAGGGATTGGACAATGTCAGCTAGATGAGAATTTAGTTTATTTGCCGTCGTTGTTTCTTCTTCATCAAACCTGAAATCAACGACACTCTGGGACTTACCGATCATACGTTTAATATTTACATACCATTTGCTAGGCTTCGTCTGAAAAAGTTGACTAACCTGATTATCATAATACTGCGACGCCGCTTTACGAGTTATTTTCCTAATTCTGTTTTTAAGTTTATTCGCCTGTTCTTGCTTACCTTCACGAAAAAGCCGTCGTCTTTCCCTGACCAAATTCTTAACCTCCTTCGTGATGTAAGGTCGGTCCGATGAATAGCGCCTTGTCTTTTTTTCAGGGAAGCAAGTTAGGTACGTATTAAGCAAAAGGTCCTGAAAAACAGATGCTTTTTCACTAGTACTACTAGCAGAATACACTTCCTTCCAGTCTTGTTTTTGAACCCATTCTCCAAACTTCAAAAGCCCGTTTTCACAGATGGGTCTACTTGTTGTTTCTGTAGTCGTGTAATTTATTCTTATTTTATTTAACGGGTTCAGTTCAAGTGTAAAGTGGTAGCTGCCTCCTAAAGGCGGACCAGCTACAGGGGCACAATAAAACTCATGCATGTTGGTGGAGATTTTGTCTAAAAGAGTACCTCCTTTTGTTGTCGGATTCTTTACAACTTGCTTAAGATTAAAAGCCTTATTTACATAATCAAGTCTTAATTCATTTGCATCACCAATCATGAACATCCCACAATTAGGAAATCTCCCGGACATGTAATCAGCACTTAATTGTAATTTCTCCAGGAACTTGGAGCGATCACTGGCACTTTGACCAGGCGAATAGTAATAGCAGCAAACAGCTATTCCGGTATATTTACGGGGGAGTCTTTTTGGCTTAACGAATGTCCAAATAATTTCGTCAAACTCACCAAGGCAAGGGACATCAATCATGGAAGCATTGAGTTTTTCATGGCAATAAATGAGCACACTTCCGCCTTTCTTTCCAAGTGGATGGTCATCCGGACGGAGTTTCAAAAAACTGTTATAATTCGCAACCTTTAACAAATCTGGATTCTGTCTGTGAACTTCAGAAACCACAACAATAGCAGATTTCGTAACGTGGATTAAGCTTTCCAGTTCAGCCACTTTATCGGGATTCAAACTTTCCGCGTTACTGTACAGGAAACTTGGAAAGCTAAATTCGTTAGAAGAGTATTCTTTTGAAACATTGCTTACCTTGACATGGGTGGAGGGTACTGGGGGTTTGTCTGAAACTGCTGGAGTATTTTCCGAGGGCAGGCCGGCAACATCATCTAAGGTGGCAAGGACGGAGAACCTGTTACTAATTGATGGTTTGCAAATATGGTTTGCGGTTAGGTTGGGTTGGTGGAACACTTAGAATAGTTACTATTGATAGAAGGCTGATACACACCCTCATTGAAAATCTTAAAAGGTTAGGGGTAGTCGCATGGCCGTTTTAACCCCTGTCTGTTACAGTCAAGAAGCCTGTATCTGTTACATTCGTGGAAGCCGCTGGTACGATCGGTGACGCAGTCAAAGCCTACACTGCCCTGCACTATCTTGGAAGAATGTGCTCTGGAGATACTAGTAAGTCCAAATTTCTATTAGGCTGACACGTCCTTAAATGTCCCTAAAGTTTAACCGAAAAGGACCGTGATAAGACAATCTGATTACCCATCACTTACTCGCTTAAAGAGGCTTGAAGACCCGATGAAAGTTCGTTACTTCGTTGCTCCACTATTAACGAATAATCGATTTTCACTTAGTGGAATTTCCCTGTCGGATTTGTGGCACCTGTATGCGCTTGTACCTTTGTGGTCTGCTTGACGAATAGATATACGAAAAATAAGTGTTCACGCAGTGAGCTACCTTCCCGGAGCTGGTCACTGGCCACTGACAAGCCGCGTTTGTATTGAGATTCAAATTTTCCGCGTCATAGTAAGATTTTGCGTTGTGGGGACGGCCGTAGATATCTGAACGTAATACTAGAGCAACTAGTGAAAAAGGAAAAGAAATACCTTAACACAATAGAAATAATTAAGTGTATTCAGTTGGGCTAAATGATACAAAAATAAGTTAGCTTTTCTGTTAAACTTTAATGGTAGACTTTATCGATCTGGTTTCCCGACACGGTCATACAGCTACTGAATTTCTGTTCGGGATTATCAGAAGAATAAATCAGCCAATTTTCATTGCTTTAGCGCTGATGACGCAACTAATTCGGCACCTTTTATCCACAGTCATATATGGTTGAAAGGTCAGAATCGCTAGTGTCATATAAATCCGTGAAATCTATATTTGGAGCTGAGTATTATTTTAAATTAAATTTGCCTAATAAGTACCTCAGATATTGGATTCAGTTGAGAGCGAATTGCCTACCAGTACATCGAAAGAATAAATTCTTAAAAAGAAAAAATGGAGAACCGAGTATAGTGACAACTTGCCCTCTATGTAATGTAGGGAATGATGACTTGGAGCACTTTTTGCTGAAGTGTCATTAGCTTTCTGATTTAAGGGTGTCTTTGCTTGGGTGGGATTTGCGGCTTCCAGACATCTTGGAGTGTACATCGGCACAGGTAATATGCAAAGTGTGCAGATTTCTCGAAGAAGGAGCGAAGTTTCGTGAGAATAGAAGTTGAATTTTAGTTATATTTTGTTTAATTCAGTTGCTTAATTAGTGCATAACTTGTTCATGTATATGGCCTCTGGCTTTGAATACAGATTATATATGTGAATGTGAAGAATTAAGAGAGCTGAGAAATGAAGTGTTTGGAGAATGCGTGAGGGTGGATGTGTAGTATGATTGGTAGCCGTCAGTTTGATGATGTGAGGAGTCTGGCAAGATTCCTCAGGGTCGCTTTTTAACACAGAAAATGATGCTTAGAGTAGGTTACTGTTTAGATCGTTGTATTTTTGTTTTGTTTATTTTGTTGTCATGGCCTTATGGCCTTTTGTGCAATTAAATCTTATCTTATCTTATACCGCTTATTTGGCTTGTCCACAATTTGTTTTCCAATAAATACTATTGTTCCATTCAATCTTGGCAAACGTTGACAAGTAACGACGATGTCTGATGACATTATACATATTTCTTTTCATCATCATTTTGCATTCTTCTCTTTTCATTTTATTCTTTGCAATACTTAACACGCACATATAATCGCATACTCCCAGCAGAGAGCAAAGTACGAAGGGCAAGGTAGTTTATCTGTGTGACAACTTTTGTCAGAGGCTGGTGCAATCGTCGTGGATATGGTGTACTGGAAGATGTTCATTGGCAAATGTTTATTGCTCACAGAACCCGAGAACTACGCTTGGCTAATGGTTTATAATTAATATTCTTCATTGATGTTTAGGCTCTTCCTGGGAAGGATCATTGTAATTTTTGGGATCCCAAAACGTAACTGAAGGGATACCTATGACATCGCAAAAGTTGTTGTCCGTCGTCTGTAAGCACGATAACACTCGAAGGGACTGAGATATTTTGATGAAACTTGATGTGAGGATTCTTTGGGTCAAGGAAAAGGTCGAATTTGTAGATGAGCTCTGTAGCCCTAAATTTAGGGGTGGGGGATCATTTTCTACCCGAACAAGTAGTTCGCTCGGAACCGGGACAAAACCGGAAAATTTGTTAAAAGCAAAAGCTTTATTTGAAGTTGATTAGATGTCCGATTAAGGGGTAAGAAGAGATGCTGAATCCGTATATGACAATCAGTTTTTACCCGGGCATATAGTTCTCCCGGAATTCGGCTGAAACCGGAAAATTTGTCATAAGTTACAGTTTTATTTGAGGTTGACTAGATTTTATAGGGGTAAGGAAATACGCCGAATTCCTTTTTGAACTTTATTTTTTTGCCGGATAAGTAGTTCGCCCGGAATTCGGCCGAAACCGGAAATTTGGCAGAAGTAAGGCAGGACCCGTATGGAAATAATTTAGACGTTTTCAGCTGTTTACGGCTGTAAAATTAACAGAAGTATTATGGGACATTTTCAACACGTGTAATATTTCCAGCTGTTTTCAACAACTGTCTGTAAAACAGCTATAAGTTGCTGTATCCTACTGTATTTAGCTGTTATCAGCTGTAATGATTACTTTCGTTTGTCCAACAGGTGTCGCCAAAACAGCTGTAAACACTCAGAAGTATTATGGGACATTTTTGACAGCTGTCCCTAACGCAGGTGGATATAGCTGTATGCAGGTGTAAATCCACAGAAGTATTATGGGACGTTTTCAACAGGTGTACAAAATGCAGGTGGATATAGCTGTAACCAGTGTTGCCACGCCAAGTTTCAGAATGTACAGATATCGCTCTAAAAAATGTACAGATTGCCCGAAAATGTACTTATACAAAAAAAATTCAGCGCGTGTTGCGCTGCGCGCAACACGCGCATCGTCGAACCAGAGAGACTGTCGTTGCAATGCGGTAATCATATTGTTCGCAATATTGCATATATCGCAATCTTTTCTCAGGCCGTAGCTGCGCCGGCCGACTACAGAATCGTGCTGGAGTCGCAACAAGGCATAAAGGTCGGGCTTCACTACCCAGATTTTTCGCCCGGATTCTGGGTTCCGTTTTCGTCGATATCGGTATGGGTAGTGAAGACAGGTCTGAAAACACCCCGGACGCGTCCGAGAATCTGGTAGAAAAATCTACCAGATTCCCGGATTCTGGGTGAAAAGAAGCGGGAATTTGAAAGTAGTTTTCATTTGACTTGGAGAAATTATTGTGTTGAGGTGGTAAAATCTAAGAAAATGACAGAAGTGCTGAAAAATACCCAAAAGTGGACTGTTGAAAAGACATTTGATTTGATTTCTGTTTGGGACCGTCTTCACATAATCCGGACCCCAGATTCTGGGGCGTCTGGGTAGACCTTTATACAGAAACAAACGACAGATCTTGCAGAATTTGCAGTGGGGGAGGTGGTTACTGAAAAGACGTCGGAAAGGGACTCGAATGAAGTAGCTGGTATATAAGTAGAAAAAAAAACATTATACGGAGGAAAACAAGAAAATGTACTTAATTTGTACAGAAAACGCAAAAATGTACTAGATTTGGCCACTTTAGAAAAAGTTGTACTTTCGTACAGACGGAACGAAAATGTACTGAAAAAGTACAATTGTACTCGACGTGGCAACACTGGCTGTAACGAGCTGAATTCAGGTAGATGCCTAGCCCTGTACTTAGACTTGTCACTTCGCGTCAGCCGTCAAGTGGAAGGGCTATGACTTCTTTACAAAAATCCAACTTAAACTTACATTCATGATCAGTATTTCAGATCATTTGATCGTCACAAGGTAGTAATGAAAAGTAAAAGTTTGCGTTGTTCTATATACAGACAAGTATTTTTTTTCCAAAATTATCGATTAAACGGCAGCACTCTTAAAAAATAACCAGAAGACGGCTTAGCACTTTTGAGGGGGCTTCGACTGCGAAAGGTGCTTTTAAATTATTTTGCGCTTTAAAGAAAAGTGAAAATACAAAAACACGAATGACAGCTATCAACTTTAAGCATTTCCACGGCTTTTACTGAAAGTTCTGTTTTGTGCAGTTGGGTTCAGCTGTGCTGACTGTCTGCGAAACAACTGTCAGACATACAGGTGTTCAGTTCCGTGTAATGGTAACTACCTACAGCTGGGTTTAGCTGTGCCAACTGTGTCTGAAACAACTGTCAGACATACAGGTGTTAAGTTCCGTGTAAGAATGATTTCCTACAGCTGGGTTCAGCTGTGCCAACTGTTTCTGAAACAACTGTCAGACATACAGGTGTTAAGTTCCATGTAAGAATGATTTCCTACAGCCGGGTTCAGCTGTGCCGACTGTATCCGAAACGACCGTCAGACATACGGTTGTTAAGTTCGCGTATAAGGACTATTTCGTGCAGCTGAATTCAGCTGTGCTGACTGTATGCGAAACAACCGTCAAACATACAGGTGTTAAGTTCCGTGTATAACAGCAATTACCTACAGCTCGGTTCAGCTTTGCTAACTGTACATGAAACGACTGTCACACATACGGGTGTTTAATTGCATATTTACTATAGATAGTATATATTTCGTATTTATTTCGTGCAGTTGATTTCGGCTTTGTTGCCCGTTTGCGAAACAACCTTCAGACATGCAGGTGCTTCTAAAGGCATAAGCACTATTTGTACAGTAGGCTACTGTCAGTAGCCTACTGTACAGCTATTATGTTCTAGAATGTGCCTTAAACGCTTACTATAGTTCGACGTCGGTCTTTTCTACTTGAACCTGCGAGAAAATAACTAGACTCAAAACTGCTTTTGGAAGAATAACTGTTTAGAAAAGATTCGCTCCCATTTACAGTAAACTGGAATTTAGTTTAACATCTGATGATGATGTTATTCTTAAGAAGAAGACATTACTACTCAACATCCTCTTTGATCTATTTTTGCACGGTTCACTTCCCACTTCTCTTGACACGAGTTCGTGGTGTAACTCGACTATTTTTATTTATTGACCGTCATCACTTTTCTCTAAGCAGGCACCGTTGTTTACAGATTGCTCAACGCCAGGGTAAAGCTGCTTCTAGTTTTAAACATTTACGGCTGTAAACAGCTAGTTATGGCTAAACCCTCCTGTGTTCCAACCATCAAACAGCTATATACAGTGACATGCTGCTATGTCTCAAACACTGACAACTGTAAACGGCTGCTTAAAACTAGAAACTACTGTGTTCCCACCATCAGACAGGTGTATACAGCAACATACCGCTGTGTCTCCAACGCGTATCCCGACTAGATGTAAAAATTACAGCTGTATACGCCACCAGACAGGTGTATACAGTAACATACTGCTGTGTCTCCAACGCGTATCCCGACTAGACGTAAGAACTACAGCTGTATACGCCACCAGACAGGTGTATACAGTAACATACTGCTGTGTCTCCTACGCGTATCCAGACTAGACGTAAGAAGTACAGCTGGATACGACTGTTCACAGTTACAAGCAGCTATAAACAGCTGTAACATCGACGTCTATCGCCAGTAGCTGTAAATTCAACAGTTGGAAGCAGGTGTTTCCAACTGAAAACAACTGAAAACAGGTCACAACAGCTGGAAACGTCTAAATTATTTCCATACGGGGAAGTTTCGATCAGTTTCGTCAAAATAGATATGACTTATAGAAGTAAACACACGTGCTGAATCCATCTGAACTTGGTTTTCTCAGATGATTAGCTATTTGGCCTTAATCTGTTTCTAAATTTTAATAGTAAAAATATTCAAGGAGTCTGGTGAAGACCGGATCTGACGAAGAGAATTGTCTGGATCAAATATTAAATTTTTGGGATCCCATCGAAACCTTTGTTCTTTTCATACGTGATTCTGAGTCGGCTTAGAACGAATAACTATTTGTCGGGAGTAGGGGTCGGCACCGTTTCTGTTTCTGTTTTCTGTTCTGTTTTTTTACCACCGTTTTCTGTTCTGTTTTTTTCCAAAAAAACAGAATAACAGAAAACAGGTAGCCGTTTTTTAAGTGCCGTTTCTGTTTCTGTTCCGTTTTTTATACGACCGTTTTTAGCCGTTTCTGTTTTTATTTTACCTGTTTTTTCCCGAATTCCATTTTCTGGTTATGTCTTTGTTGTAAAAAAAAGGGGATTTCAAAGCCGCGTCCGATTCGTTTCCTGGAAGGCAACCTCGGACCTTAATTAATTATCTTGTCGGCCGGTAGATGGTCCCTAGGGAGACCTTTGTGACCGCCAGTGGGTTGAGTTGATTTTGCGTTACTGACGTTTGAAATTCTCAGTTCATCTCGTGACCTTTGTCAGCCCACCCAAACAGTGCATTTCTGCTTAATGTTTTGAAGTTAGCAATAAGGACTATACTTTTGTCTTACGTCACAGGATGTTTGATGGTAAGTCGTAACCATATTTAGATGTCATCAGGTCAGAGAGAGTTTATTGACCCAAAAAGTACTGGCCTATGCCAGTGGTAGGCTGCTTTTTACCAAAACAGCATGTTTGAACTAGTTACCAGTTCGTCACTTCATCATTTCAAAATACTGTTCATGTTACTATTCAACCACTGATATTTACTCATCAGCCGTATTTTTTGCTGACACTTTTGAAAGCCCGACTCTAACTAGAACAGCTCATCAAAATCACCATGACGAAATAGCTAAGAAGGATAATTTTTCGAAATTAGCAATTTTCTTGTTGGCACTTGACGACTCCATCTAGCAGTTCTGCTCTCCGACGCAACTGGCTGAACGCAAAATATTATTTTTCTCTGATATATTATTTTCTCGCATTTATGACACCACACTCCACTGAATCAACATCATGTTAAAACGAGATTTTTCACCCTTTCTCTCCCCTAAACTGAATGCCGTGAATTTTACCTCATTTTGGTTCAAGGATGCCGCGGAATTGCCGCTTTTCGGGATCCCAAAACGTAAGTGGAGGGATACCTATGACATCGCTAAAGTTGTCGTATGTCCGTCCGTCAGCCTGAAAGCACGATAACTCTCGAAGAGAATAAGTTATTTTTATGAAACTTGGTGGGAGCATCTTTGGGTCAAGGGAAAGGTCGAGTTCGTAGATGGGCTCTGTAGCCTACATTTAGGGGTGGAAGAGAGGGTTCAAATTAAGGGACAGACAAAATATTTTTAAACAGCTAATGAGATAGTCATTTATGGGATAATAAGACATACTACCCACGAATATGAAAACCATTTTCTCGGCGGACTAGTACCTCGCCCGGAATCCGGCAAAAACCAGAAAATTTGTTAAAAGTACAAGTTTTTTTTTAAGTAGATTAGATGTTCGATTTAGGGTAAGAAGGCATGCTCAAAAACTGATGTGACAATCATTTTCTACCCGGACGATTACTTTGACCGGAATCTGGCCCAAACCAGAAATACTGTTAAAACCAAAAGTTGTATTAGTAGTAATTAGATGTCCGATTTAGGGGTAAGACGAGATGCTGAATCCGTATATGACAATCATTTTTTAGCCGGACACGTAGGTCTTCCGAGTATTGCTGGGTACTTTACGCACGAATGAAGTGAAAAAACGGAAATACCTGTTAAAACGGCCGTTTTTTTTTTGCAAAAACAGGCCGTTTCTGTTTTTCCCGAAAAAAACGGAAAAACAGAAACGGGTTCCCGTTTTTTTCTCGCCGTTTCTGTTTCTGTTCCGTTTTTGGTTTGCCGTTTTTTACCGTTTCTGTTTTAGCCAAAAACAGAAACGGTGCTGACCCCTAGTCGGGAGTTAACTAAAAAAAAGTATTTTTCTAGTACTCATACTTGACGGTGCTTCGCCCGCGGGTAGCCTTGCCCTCCAGTTGGCTGGACTAGGAGGTGTGAGAGTGTTGACCACTGCCTCTTCTCAGGAAGAAATTAATTACCTTCAGGGTATGCAGCCTCCCCCTGGAAAGACGATTGACGTGTCCGAAAGGATGTCTGCCCTGAGGGAAATTTGTCTGGAGGAAACGTGTGGTCTCGGCGTGGATCTCGTAGTCGACTTTGGGCCCAGCCACTCAATCAATGTGAGTTGTAGCTCAGTTCTTTCTTTACGAGCGTGTTCCACCCTTCTAACAATGGTAACCATTTCCGTTCCAACCTCACGAAAAGTTACTACGTTGGTCTTACTGGTTGGAACAACCTTCTCGAAATACTAACTATTAGTTACTATTTCCGTTCCAACCTCACGAAAAGTTACTACGCTGACCGTTCCAACCTTCTCGAAATGGTAACTACTAGTTACTATTTCCGTTCCAACCTCACGAAAAGTTACTACGCTGACCGTTCCAACCTTCTCGAAATAGTAACTATTTGCTTACCATGCCCGGGAGGGTAGTAAGCGTGGTAACTACTGATCTCTGTAACGTAATTGGTTGGATTACCCCGTGGAGTGATATTTTACCGAAAATAAAAAAATGCGATCCAGCCTTGACGCCAAGAGCGTGTTCCACCCTACTTACCGTAGGTACTACGCTAGTTACCGTAGTTACTACGCTAGGCTGGAACGCTTTTTTATTTTTTCGGTCAAATATCAGGCCGCGGGCTAATCGGACCAATCACGTTGCAGAGATGCGTAGTTACTACGCTGACTACGCTCCCGAGCGTGGTAAGCAAATAGTTACTATTAGTTACTATTTTGAGAAGGTTGGAACGGTCAGCGTAGTAACTTTTCGTGAGTCTCTATTGGTAGAGGGGTGGAACACGCTCCAAGAAGCCGAAATTCGTGGCGTCATGCGTAGTAACTACGGTAAGTAGGGTGGAACACGCTCTACTTCTTTAGCCACTGTCACGCGACTTTTTCACCATCTTGTCCTTACGTTCAGACAATTGTTGTCGGGGGAGATGAAGGGAAAAGACAGTTCTTCGTTATTTTTTTTTAACGTGAATAATGAAAAGAACGTAACGAGATTTGAGATTTCGTAATATTCGTTGAAAACTGAAAATTCTCAGATGGGACTTTCTCGAGGTCGCCATGCAAAGCAACTGTTCTAACCAATCTTGCTTAACCTCTAATCTTGCAGTCTAAGAGCCCCAACGTGACGGAGCGGAAGTTACCGTCAAGGCATGACATCATTTCCTGCTTGGCCGTTGGAGGGCGCTGGGTGACCTCGCAAATTGATCTGACGGTAAGTGACGCGGAGTCTAAAGGTGAGTCTTCACCTTCCGGAATCTGGGTTCCCAGATTTTCCGAGATTTTTTTTTTGAATTTCTTCTGCGACACTTAAAAATTCCGGAAATCTGGAAGTTCAAAAGCCCCTTTTTTCCGGATTATTTTGATATACTTTTGGACCGGTTCATATTCCAGATGCAATTTGCAGAAGAAGTCAAAGAATAATCTGGAAGCCCAGATTCCGGAAGTTTCGGGAGGTGAAGACCGGACTTAACTGTGAAAGTGCTTAGGAGGTATGGAAGGGGGAAGGAGAACGAAAAGTAAACAAAGAGAACTTTAGGAAAGGTGGCAACTTTCCGGTGGCATTTTCGAGCCTCAGAACGCAGGTTTACGTGTTATGTTTTTATGGCACTTGCCCTTCGGCCAAGTGCCATATAGCGATCGCAATTTCTGTCCGTCCGTCGGTCTGTCTGCCCGGGTTTTGCTAGTTCGGGTACTTCCAGATAAGCTAGGACGATGAAACTTGGCAGGCATATCAGGGACCGGGCCAGGTTAAATTAGAATATGACACTTGCCCTTCGGCCAAGTGCCATATAGCGATCGCACTTTCTGTACGTCCATCGGTCGGTCGGTCGGTCGGTCTGTCTGTCCGGGTTTTGCTAGTTCGGGTACTTCCAGATAAGCTAGGACGATGAAACTTGGCAGGCATATCAGGGACCGGACCAGATTAAATTAGAAATAGTCGCTTCCCCGATCCGACCACCTGAGGGGGAGTGGAGGGAAGGGAAATCCGGAAAAAATAGGAAAAATGACTTATTTTTAACTTACGAACGGGTGATCGGATCTTAATGAAACTTGATATATGGAAGGACCACTTGTCTCAGACCTTCCATTTTAAATCCAGACCGGATCCGGTGACATTGGGGTAGTTGGAGGGGGAAACCAGAAATCTTTAAAATCACTTAGAGTGGAGAGATCTGGATGAAAGTTGGTGGAAAGAACAAGCACACAAGTCCTAGATACGGGATTGACATAACGAGTTCGGTGCTTCCTGATGTGCTAGGACGATGAAAATTGGCTGGCTTGTCAGGGACCCGAACAGATTGACTTGATAATAGTCGTTTCCCGGATCCGACCATCCGGGGGGGCTGGAGGGAGGGGAATCCGGAAATATGAGGTATTTTTAACTTACGAACGGGTGATCGGATCTTAATGAAACTTGATATATAGAAGTACCTTGTGTCTCAGACATCCCAGTTTAAATCCGGACCGGATCCGGTGACATGGAGGGAACTGGAGGGGAAACCGGAAATCTTGGGAAACGCTTTGAGTAGAGAGATCGGGATGAAAGTTGGTGGAAAGAACAAGCACAAGCCCTAGATACGTGATTGACATAACCGGACCGGATCCGTTCACAGTGGGGGGGGGGATCCGAATTTCTAGTGATCCCGCGAGTTCGGTACTTCCTGATGCGCTAAGACGATGAAACTTGGCAGGCGTGTATGGGACCCGAACAGGTTGACTTGAGAATAGTCGTTTCCTGGATTCGACCATCTGGGGGGTGGAGGTGGAGAGAGGGGGAATCCGAAAGGGGAGGTATTTTTAACTTGCGAACGGGTGATCGGATCTTGATGAAACTTGACGTATCGTATAGAAAGATCTCGTGTCTCAGACGCCCCATTTAAAATCCGAACCGGATCCGGTGATATTGGGGGGAGTCGGACGGGGGAACCGGAAATCTTGGGAAACGCTTAGAGTGGAGGGTTTGGGATGAAAGTTGGTGGGAAGAGCAAGTGAATAGCATAACCGAAATGGATCCGGTCACTGTGGGCGAGTTGGAGGGGATCCGAGTTTGTAGTAATCCCACAAGTTCGGTACTTCCTGATGTGCAAGGACAATGAACTTGGCATGCTTGTCAGGTACCCGAACTATTGACTTGAGAATGTCGTTTCCCCGATCCGACCGTCGAGGGGGAGTGTACAAAAAGGGGAATCCGGAATCCAGTGGCAAGCTCAGCTATTGAACGGGTTATCGGATTTAACCGAAACTTGATATTTAGAAAGGTCTTGTGCCTCAGACATCCCATTCTAAATCCGGACCAGATCCGGTGACATTGGGAGGAGTTGGAGGGGCGAACCGGAAATCTTTGTAATCGCTTAGAGTGGAGGGATCGGTATGAAACTTGGTGGGAAGAACAAGCATAAGTTCTAAATATGTCATCTAGAGCTTTCAGATTGAATGAACCTAGATATCCTAATTCTAGGTACGAACCGCATTTTTGAATGGCGGGGTGTTTATTTTGAAGTTCTCTTCTACTTTCTCGTACCACTACTCGTAACAAGTGCCATATGAGCTCGTAGCTCTTGTTCTTTTGTTTTGTTTTTCTTTTCGTTTTTGTACTCCGTCCTTTTTCTTTTTGAAATGACGGGTGATAAATAAATAAATAAATTGGACCATGGCACAAAAGTTGATACATGGTACGAAAGAAATACTAACTACATGATTAAAACACTTGAAATAATAAAGGCCTCATGTCGTAGTCTCACCTGGATGAACACCAATAGATTTTTGTGTTTACAACTTTCAGTGTCAGGGGCAGTCAGAGGCGTCACATATGTGGGACGCCCCCCCCCCCCAAATGTTCTCTGCCACTCGGTAAAAAATATGGATCTCGGTCGGTGACGGTCGGTAAATGCAGCGATACCGATTGGAAACAATGCAAGGTCCATTTCGTACGTTTGATGATACGCTTTGAAATTTTCTGTGTGGGTTGAATATATATGCTGGATGGGGAAATGCTGTTAGTTCTTGCCTGGGATAATCCGGCCGAAATGACCGATGAACCTAATTTTTGTTTTGTTTTTAGTTAGACGCCACATGCTCTCGGCTACTATATTTAAAGTGCGCAAGCGTAGGATACCTGAACGAGCAATCGTGGGTTCTTTGCCCGACTCAAGCTGGAAGGTACCAGCATATACTCATGGATATCATGGACAAGCTTGCCGAAAGGACTTTAAGGTAAAGAGTACAAGGGTCTATGTTTTTTTATTTTTTGTACAAGCATCTAACCACTTGGAGACCAACCAACAAAATGTTTCCGAATCTGTTAGAGAAAGAGCTAAAGAACTTTTACAAGGGGGTACGAAAATCAGCCAGTCGGCCATAAACTCGTGCTGTCGATGAGTTTCCTTGCAGTCTTCTACTTGTTGACCTTGTAGTCCCAGGCTCTCAGAAGCACGCAGAACAAAGGCGTACCTTGGCGTTCCTGCCTATAACGCTCGCCTAACTTTTTTTCCCGAGCCAAGTCATAATAATAATAATATATTGCAAAAGCAATAAGGCCCCAAATTTTCTACAAAATTGTTTTAAAACACATAAGGCGTATTCTCGCCGTTCCCCGAGGACTCCTCAGGGAATCAAGGGGAACGGCGAGAATAGATCCACGCGGACTCAGCGTGCGGAAACAGCGAGAACACGGGGAATGCTTCCAAATGGATTTTGTTCAAAGAAAAAGTATGTAGTCGACGAAGTTAGTCTGGATCCACTTTATTTTAATCGGAGAATTTCCCGTCCGTGGAGACTCGCGAGAATACGGGGAGTGAGTCCCGGGACAAACAAAAACGTGGGGACTCCTCAAGTGGAACGGCGAGATTACGCCTATAGGGTCATACATTTGGGTAATAATGTAAGAAACATTGTGCGACATTATGTGTGGCAACTGGCAAGAGCCGTGGATTAACTGTGTTATGCGCGTCAATTTGAAGCGAAGAAGTCATTGCATGAAGGACGTGCTTTCTTTCGAAATAATCTGTCGGGATATTTTTTTTTATCTGGGCTATAGTGGTAAGTTTTCCAGATGGAATAGACGCTTGACTATCCGATACTGGATGACTTACTTAATGGCTATGTCTCGACTGTGACTAGACTCAATTGTGAAAGAAAGCCGATTATTAATAATTTTTGTATATTAGACCCAACATTCACCATACCGTCAGCCTAGATGCCGTACCGGAAGCTATAAAAGGTCTAAACGCTGTGAAAGTCGGTAAAGTTGTCGTAAATGTCTGATTTTATGATTTGATTTTGTGAGTTTCTTTTGGAATATATTCATTATTTTTCTATCGAAATCGTATCCAGTATACGTGCTGTTCGCAGATCACTCGCACTGGCAAGATCCACTGGGCCAAACTTTGACGCCGACAAAAAGTTTACCGGCTATAGCGCTCATAGAAATTAAGCAGAATGCCCCGACATATTGCTCAAGTAGCATCCGTGCCAGTAATTCTTTGTCTTCGCTCACGTTGTGGATTCTTAATCACTAAATTATTGTTTTCTTCTTGAATTTCCGTCCTACCCGGAATCATAATTGGCCTTTTTCACCATGCGCGTGGATAAGCAAATATGTGGTCCTGATCAGGATTGAGCCCATTCAAGTAAGAGAATGTGGAAGCAGATGACGTCAAAGGACTTACGAGTTTTCTTGAAATGGACATTTGTTTAGTTTAGGCGCACTCTGCTATTCTGGGGACTGCTTAGGGAGTCAGAGGGAACCACTAAAAAAAGATTAAGGTGACACAGTACAGTCTGTAAAGGGCATGGTCCACATTATGGTTGTTCCGATTTATATAGCTTTTCCAGCCATAAGAAATCTCCAGCGCAGCGTCTAGTAAGGTTGTTCTTGAGATCACGCTGACAAGGTTACGTCCTTGAAAGGTCTATTACAACAGATTTTAAGGAGTTATACGCTCTTCATAAAATTACATCCAGATTAGTTCTTTTTTGGCCGCTAGATGCGCTAGCATAAAGTAAACAATGACATGTTACTTCGTGGTATACGTTTATCCGGATTTGTTTGGCCATTTCCAACATTGTCTTAGGCCTAGCCATACTTGAAACTTCATAAAATGCCTCTACCTCTGTTTGTTCTCAGTCCAACTCTGTTTTATCAGTCTACATCAAGTTTGTCGATTTTGGCTTCCGACATCATTGCTGACTGCTGAACCACTTTCCGACGGGGCTAATTAGCGGGTCGGTGTGAGCCGAAAGCCTAATCACTCATTCTCCATTCCGATAACTTGTCCCCCGTTCTCACGTGTGATTGTTATTGTTCCTCTAGCACATCTGGCGATAATTCGGTATTGGATTTTATGAAGAGCGTATTGTGAGCGTGTCCGAAAGCTTTCAGGACTGTAAATGCTGCATTTAATGCTGCATTTTATTTTCTTTTTCGTCCGAGAGCTCTTACCTTATATCATTAAATGCAGCATTTACAGCACTAAAAGCTTTCGGACACGTTCTTTATTTCTTCTCTGACACTTCAAATTCCGAAAATTAGCCTTAATCGCCAGCTCCCCAGTTTCTTCTTGAAAATTCAGCGTAAAATTTAGCATCTTCGCTTAATTTTTCGATGAATTTTATTCTAAAAATTTAAGTCCGAAAGCGAAATGCTGCATAAAATGCTGAATTAATTCAGCATTTTCGTTCGTTTCCGAGCTTTCGGACACGCTCTGTATGGGAACTAATGAGAAGTCTGGAACCTGTCAGAGCCTTTTCGGCTCATCACCATCTGTTTAGTAAGGTTTAGCTCCCGGATGCTCGCATTGTGTTTTGCAAGTTCACGTTTGTTGGCTTCCCTATTCGGCTTTTTAGCATAAGTTTTCAGTAGGTCTAAAACGTGATGACGACAGTGAAAGGCTGCGGTAGCAGGCCTCAAGCATGAACGCATCACATGTGGGAAGTGCTGCAAATCGCCCATCACCTCTACCCAAAACTCGCTGACAGCTGTTTTTACTTATACTAGTGTTCAGGTGTTATGTTAGTGTTACCTTTCACTTCTCAGATTTTTTCATCTTAAGCCTAAGGCCTTAAGCTGATTGTGAGTTGGGCTAGAGGTACAGTTAGTTCTCCTTTTTTGTTTGATTTCATTAGACTAGCTTCTGTTTTTCATGTTGTGACCCTGGGCCAGCTTGTCTATAGCCAACCCATCTGTACATTGGCGGATTTTACTCCAAACTGGCAGATTTTGTTGGAGACTGTGAATCTTTTTGCAACTGGCATATGGCGTAAAACATGGCTGTTATTATTTTTAACTGGCGTATTTTTGTCATAATGTGAAAAACGGACTAGGCTATCTTTACCAAAACCGTCTGTTTTTCAGAAAAATCTACTGTTTTTACGTTGTTTTAATCATTGCGACCAAAGGCTGAAATTTTTTTGGGGTTCTGTGCTATCAACACAGAACCCCCAAAAATTTGGCCTTGAGTTTTGGGGCGGTTCAGATTTTTCTGCCGTATTTTTCAGAGGCTGCGGCTTATTTTTTTTTACAACGATCTGGCAACACTATAACCTGCCTATAGCCTAGCATAGTCCATAGAGGGATTGAACCATAGGCAATAGCTGACGAAACCGAAAAAGCATAATAAACCGTCAGATGGGACCTTGAATTGTGATGTACCAGATAGCCTACTACATGGAATTATTAACTATATTGTGTATCTGGCCAATTGCCTTCCCTTATTCTGCCTATCTCTCTAAATGACTTTCATAATTTAACTGATGCAGTTTTTCCCTGTCATTGATTTTGCATTGTGCAGCATTTCTGCTTTTGTGGTTCTGTTTTTGCATTTGCTATTTTTTTTGCTTTTTCTTAGCTGTAGCCTAATGACATGAAAACCTGCATTGATATTTTTTTTCGTGTTTCAGGGTGCCAATGGATTTCTCATACCCTAACCACCATTTAGTATGGACTGTCAAAGAATCTGGCATTTATATCAGACTTAGGCATTGGCCATTATGTCTCCCATCCCGCTCCCATGTAATAAAAGTCAACTGCCCGAAGTATTTAGTTAAGGTCCTGTAGGAATATCTGGGTGGGTGTTCAGACTTTTTATTGCAGCAGTCAGCAAAATTGTGCACCATCCCAAGTAGTATACCCATCCCATACCTTAACATACCCTTACTCGACCAGTAAGATACTCTGTTTTGACTATCAGTATCATATGATGCTTAATATAAAAGAGGTATTTCCAAGATGTCCCCAGCCAGTATTTATAATATAAAAGTTAATTTTTATTTTTTAGGGGCTGTGCTTGTAAGTAACACTGACAAAAGTTCACTGTAATCTTGCTGAAAAACAACCATGAGAGTAACTCTATCAATGAGAAGAAAAACCAGAACACTAGCCACGGTTGTGACCATCTTGTGCCTCTGTGTTGGTGCCTTTACATTACTTGGTGGGAAGTCTTCCAGTCTAGCTTCATCATCAGAAGATCAAATTATTTTCATACGCAAAAAGCCAGATTTTAAAGAAGTTAAATTACTACATAAAGAAGAAAACAAGGCAGTTGGAGAAAACCCACATGATGCCATGGTAGTGGAAAAAGAGCTAGAGGATAGAAAAAAAGAGAAAGAAAAATCAGAAGTGTCAAAGAAGCCAGAGCCAGTAGAGCCCCCAAAGAAGTTAAAGTTAAGTGACAACCTGGATATTCAGCAGAGGATATATGAGAAGCAGATACAAGATGACTTAGCAGCTGTGGATGGTGGATTGGGTGCCATGGGTGTTGCAGCCTATTTGAGTGGTGAAGAAGCAAATCGTTTGGATGAGATTATGAAAAAGGAGGCTTTTAACAAACCTCTTAGTGACAAAATCTCCCTGAACCGGACTTTGCCAGATATGAGGAATCCAAAGTGAGTTGTAATCTAATTTTCTATTGTTTTGTTTATATAATTTGTAACCCAATAATTAGGAACAATTGATCAGAAATAGATAAATAAAAGTAGTTTGTCTGGAAAATCAAAGTAACCAGAAGGTAAAATAATGTGATGGAACACAGATTTGTTGAGGAGAGTTGCACTAGTTTCATTCCTAGCCCCAATTGCATTGTACATTGGCTAAGGCTATATGGGAGTTATTGAATTTATGTGGACGATTTAGTTGCAGAGGAATCTATTACATTTAGGAGGATAGTTTCCATGACACAGCAGTCCTTGTCACGAGGGAAGAGGAATTAAACGAGCACATGGTATTTTATAAGCCGGCATATCATCATTGAGGCAAATGCCACTGTGCTTCCAGTTCAGGTGACATCAGGTCAAAGCTGTCAATGGTGGAATCAGAATATGGTCATGCAGTTCCTCTATGGACGAATGGTTAGCTAGCTTGGCTGTACCGTCTGGGTTGATGTGTAAAATGAGAAGAATCGTTCGAGGCTTTTCAGTCTTAAGGCAAAATAAAATCGACAATAGTCGAAAAATCAAGTACCTGTCACCATGGGTGATTAGATGCAGGCTAACATATTTTTGGGAAGATAGTCAGTTTTGGGTTAAACAATCTGTAACAACCAGCCTTATATTCGCGCATGGTATGTTAGTAAATTTGTCACGTATGTAGCTTCAAAGATAAACTTCAAGCACTGTAAGTAGACATAATTATAACAACCTTCATGGATTTATTTGCTAATTTCAGGTGCAAAGACATTAAGTATGGCCATCAACTGCCTTCCGCCTCTGTCTGTATAATTTTTACCAACGAAGCATGGTCACCTCTAATCAGGACAATCCATAGTGTTTTGAATCGGTCACCAGCTCATTTGCTCAAAGAGATAGTCCTCGTTGACGATTTCAGTGACAAAGGTAAGATGATGGTCCCTTACAATGCGTTTAGATGACCCCTCTTGCTAGTCTTGCTTATTTGGCCTTTTATAATATCCCTAGCTCCGTTATGAAATAATAAGCTTCTGAAATCACCGCTTTTCGCCATTGTTTCGTTTTGTACACGATTTTTTGCGCTTTTTCGGAGGAGCCGAGTTTGGCCAGTCACGCAACGCAAACTTCGCCGAAACCTTCAGGGTCCGTCGACAACTCTTTTACACGTAAGGAGAAGTTTCAAAGTGTTGTTTTTCATTCTGGAGACATGACATGGTAGGCCGTCAGGTCTATCTTCTGTTTAGGACGTGGTTTTCCTTCTTTTTAGCCACGGCGCGTTCAGTTTTAAATATTTTGCGTCCAGTCGGAGAGCGGGAAGGCTGGATAGGGTCGACAATTGTTAACAAGAAAACTGCTAATTTTACGTGGCTAGTAGCATAATGGTGTGTTCAAAAAACGCGTTTCAGGGCCATTTCACCGTGAAAAGATTATTTTGAGTAAGAGTTATGCTTTAAAGGAATTAATAAGGAAGCATGATCTCGTAGCAATTTCTGTTAATCAAGTCATTCAAGTCGCTAGTCCGAATCAGGACTTCAATCGCGATCTGGAAATACAGATCAGCTCCTAGCAGGAAAATACAAAAAAAAGAAAGGAATGTATTTAGCTGACGCGTGACAAAACAGAAATGGCTAAATATTTGGCAGTGTTTATTTCGTTCGATAATCTGATTTGATGTTTTCCTACCATTTCTGCAGAAAACCCGCCTTTGATAGATAAATACATATTTATTGCAAAAAGCCAACTGGCCATAGCAACCAGGCAGAATATAACACACACGATGGAACATATAAAAAAAAATAAACAAAAGGAAAATCCTAGTTGTAAATTGTAACACTTAGGCCTACATTAGATACTCCCGATGCTTCGCTGCTAACCGGACGAATACCGCGAAATTTCTCGTTACTGCAAAGCACTTACCTCCAATCAAATTTATTAACCCTTTCTCCCCTAATAAACACCTTTCAAACATTTCCTCCCTTAATCACCCAAAATCTCCACATTCACACATAAAACGTAAAAGATTATCATCAGTTGCCATCATCACACGTAGGTCAGAAGTAATATATTGTGAAGAAAAAGGCGTTTCCACTAAACTAGTGAATTCTATCGAGCCTACTAAATAACTATTGAGTGGACGCAGGCTCCATGTGTTTATCATGAGCATTACGCTCCCGAAGTGTGTTCACGTGCCGAGTTTCTGCTAGAAGTCAATGGGTCGGGGAAGAGGCTTAAAACAGACAAAGCCCTGGTTAATTTGTTAAAAGCAGAGCCTAGGTTTACAGTATTCAGGCAGTTTTGAATGTTGCAACATTAACAGTAAATAGTGCAAGGTGTGCGTTAGGAAAGTTATGCAACTAAACTGTTTACATTGTGGCACATTGTGCGGAACCTGGTAAATCTGGTTTGTTACAACGCAGCTATTGAAACTTCTGAAGAGGAACATTTTCTTAATTATCGTAGGAATTGTTGCAGTATTTTCTGTGAAAACCTGATTTTCGTTAACCCTCTTTACCGTATTTTTACTGCTGTTTTTTTTAATGCTAGAATAACATAATTAAACACTCTGTTAATCGTGAAATTTTAAGGCGTGAGTTTTATGCACTGGTAACGCCCGGCTTCTTGTGTTTCACCATACTGGGAGAATCTTACAGGAGCAAAAAGAAGAGTGCTAATTGGCCTTATTACAGTTTAGCGCCCCAAGTGGACCAGATTCTATTAGTCCCCCATTGCCTCATAACCAACTCTTGTGTCGGCTTGTGTAGACATAGTAAAAAGTCGGATCCGTAGGCTAATGGGTCACTTTCACTTTCTGCTGCTGAGACATATGCAAAACCTCCATTACCTGGGACCGGTGGCGTATATTAGGGGGGGCGATCGCCCCCCCCCCCCCCCCCCCCCCCCGAAATTCTTGAAAAAGGGATTTTTAGTCGGGATAACGTGTGCGAGACACGGGTGACAGGGTCGATCCTCACCCGAAATTCTCGGAAAAGGAATTTTTTACGGTAAAAACGTACGCTAAAATACAAATTGAGAAGATCAATCGAAATTATTTACAGCATGGTTCAGTAATAGATTTCAGAAACAGTTTTTGAGTCGTAATGTTAATGATTACAAGATTAAAAGGTGTTGTTTGCACCTCGTTTTTAACAAAATCGTCATTTGGAGTCGAATTTTAGTCTGGTTAGAGGTGTTCTAAGTGTTAAAAACGGTCAAAAAATAAAAAAAAATCGGTGGTATTCGGCCGCATATTTTCACTGAGCTGTCGCCCCTCCCGAAACAAATCGGAATATACGCTACTGCCTGGGACACAGATGACAGGTTTTCCACTAACTAACCTGTGGATCTATTTTACCATGTCTGGTCCAAGTAGGCTACTGATGGTGAGGTATAGGGGGATTAACAGAAATTAGTCCGCTTGGAAGCGCTGAACGGGAATATGGCCAATTATAAGTTGCGTTTTTGCAGATACCATGGCATCTGTTACCACGGTAACTGGATCTGCAATTAGTCGTTTTTACAGTTACGGTGGTATCTGATACTACGTTTGCTCTGCAAAAAACGGCAGGTCCGAATTTGCGGTTTTAGAAATCATCCAAAAAGAAATTCCTTTATCCACAGACATCTAGAGTGTCGTAACTTCTTTCCCGCCAATTCGACAAAAAAAAACTAGACTCTTGTATTAGTGATGATGAAAGTGAGATGAGTTTTTCACATACCACGATCAGTTAAGGACCGTGGTATCTGGATATTAGTTACCACGGTGACAGGCGAGATACCACGATAACTGCGAAAATGTCTTTTGACCGTGGTATCAGATACCACGGCAACTGCGAGAACGAACGTGGTATCAAATACCATGGTATCTGCAAAAACGCAACTATTGCAAATTATAACACAAAATCTGTTAGGATTACCACCGTTGCGTTCAAAGTCTGATTTCGTGCGTGACTTTGGAATTAGTGATCTGAATATAAAGTGGGACCAAAAATAAATATGGAAAGGAAATAAATAAGAATAAATAATCCCCTATTTATTCTTGTTGGGACGCAGTGCGGGGCCTCAAGCATCTGGCCGAGCATACGCTAACCTTCCTAATGTTTAATGATTAAGTGTAGGCTATATATGCTAGCACTGAAATCATTGTGTATTTTTTGTTTCTTTTAGTTATTTCTTTTTGTAAACCCGTCTTGAACGGGCGCAAATTAGTCATGAAAACAATAACATTAAACAGAGACCTAATTAAGGCCACATCCAGGGGTTCGACTCCTCCCTCCCCCCGAAACATATAAAATAATCGTTTTTATAGGCTTTAACCTCTGATCTCCGTTCATGTTTTACTTTTCCGTATGCATTACGTCCGAGACCTGAGTCTGAGTGCATTACGTCCGAGACCGAGACCCAATCCCCCCCCACAAAAAAAAAAATCCTGGATACGGCCCTGGACCTTATGCTATATTTTTTTGCCTGATATCTAGCCGGTAGCTGTTTTAGCACATAATCAATCATAATCATTTCCAAGATCCGGTAGCGAAAAGTTGAAGCTTCTCGTATGCAAAATCTTAGATAAATATGTGTATCGCGTATTTTTGATGACAGTGACAGTAGAATCTGAGGACTTCAGGTGCGCTTACGTACCCCGAGTCCTCCAAGACTAGGCACGGTTAGGAAGTAGCATCGTTTTTTTTTTTTTTTTTTTTTTTTTAATAATGCTAGAAATAGACGGCTTTTTATTTCAGAGGAATTGAAGGGGAAGTTAGAGTACTACATCAGCTCTCGACTGCCAGATAAGGTGAAACTCCTACGATTGAAGGAGCGTCATGGACTGATCCGCGCGCGATTGGCTGGAGCGAAGGTAGCGACTGGGGACGTCATCGTTTTCTTAGACTCTCACTGCGAAGCAACTGAGGGATGGTAAGTCAACATTACATTTTGGTACTGTAAATATCAGAAGCTTTAGGAGACTTGTGCGTACCAAAATCGTAATTTGCATGCCGGCGACAACCCCTGATTGACTGGTGCTTGGGGAATCTGTCTTTGGGGGACGAAAAGAGCATATAGAACAATTGAATATACATGACTAGTCGATAGCCAGCTTCTTTAGGTTAGATGTTAAAGATTCCACGACTCCTAGACGCTTTTTCTGCTACCTAATAATCCTGCCACATATGTGTTAGTAGCCGAGCAAGCCAAAAGTCCCTAATTGAAACTTGAACACAGGACTCCCGTCTGAGTGATGCTGCACCTGATGCTTTTCATTTGCTGCTTGGACGGTAAGGTTATCACAAGATAGACATCGCCACACCATTGATTCATTTGAACTCGGAACGAATTTGATAAAATAGAATAGTAATTTATAACAAAACCAAAATTGATGAGTACTGTCGTGCACAAATTGGTCAATAAAAAAGTACGTGCGAATGGTCATAAGCTGTTTAAAATTTCAAGAATCTTTGGCATAAAACTATTTTGGTAATGGCTGTGTTTGGCCGCTAGTGGTTGGAATGTTCGGACCTTCGCAGAGACTGCTCGCACTTGCCTTTCCCTTACGTTATTATGTGGGGGAGGGAGAAAATCGTAGATGGGGTGCGAAGTAAGTTGCTTACCGATCTCGAGGCATAGATTCAGTATGTGTTTCTCCAAGGTATCGATTTTGTACGTGAGTAGAGAGAAAACTTTTGTGTGTTATTTCTGCCCTTGTATGGAGATCGGATATGAAATGAATAACCCCGTCTTAAAGGAAATAGGAAGCATTCTAGCATTTGCAGTGTTTGATCAGCCCCATCCAAGTCGCGACTGCGTACCGGGAATCGGTAGAGCTTCGTATCGTATGGTGGGGCGATTCGGAAGAACCCTAACAGGCAAGCTCAAAATAGAACTTAACATGAAAATCGGACAAAATGAAGAATACTACCAAGAACACATAATGTGATACTCCCATGAATACCCCGACAAAACTGAGCGGACCTAGAGGTAGGTATTTACTCTAGCTTTGAGCTGATGTTGATACCCGTTTACTCATCTTCCGTCTTCGCCGTTGCTCATCGCAGAAAAAATAGTGAAGGAAGCTGGCAGGAGGTGTACTCCACGCGTTGACACGCTCTGGAGCGTGTCCATAGAACCAATCAGCTTTGACTGCTACTTTCCTCATAGGCGTGTTCACAGCGATCTAGCTATTTGTAGAGGTAACGAAACGTGATGTGGCGCTAAGCTACTAACCTCCGTGCTCGTTCGTAGCGGACAGGGTATGGGGAAATATTCGACTCCGCATAGTCATATTACAGAGATAAGGAGACGGAGGTTCTGTCAGATTATTTGTTCTTGATACTACGCTGGTAAATGAATAAGAAGTGAAAAATTGCCGCTAAAGATTTGGCAGTAGGCCATTTATTCTTTCAGTAGTGTTTTATGAAGTTGTCCAGTAATCTAGTGTGTATAGTTTGGGATTGACCGACTTGTTATCATAAAGGGTCGATTCAGCTTCTCCTAGGTTTGAACGATGTCGACTGATGTTAGGATTGTGAAGAAAGAAAAGGTACAGTAGTGTTAACAGTAAGTAGTGCTGTTGACTGGTAATGGTTTCTCGCCCATCATCTGAATATCAGTTAACTCCTAAGCTCGATCGCCTCGACTAGTTGATAGGGCAGCATGATAGGCAGATATCACCCTCGCGCATCTGATATCTGTTAATTGTTGCAGGCTGGAGCCGATGCTTGGCCGCATCAAAGAAAGCCGCAAGGCCGTCCTAGTCCCAATCATCGATGTCATTGATGACAAGACTCTCCAGTATTTTAATTCGAATGGAGACTTTTTCCAAATCGGTGGTTTCACGTGGAGTGGCCATTTTACGTGGATTAACGTCCCCGAAGCCGAGAAAGTCCGGAGGGGAAGCCCAGTCGCCCCTACAAGGTATGCTACCGGATATTTATGAAATATCAAGAGAGGTTAGGTAATTTAAAGCTACTAAAACTTCGTCAAAATTTTTTTTTGTCTCATTATTTGGACAAAGAAACGCCCTGTTTTACCGATGCTTGCTATGAGCTGAGCGAGTGTTTGCTGTTGAGATAAGAAAATAATGTGTTCTTGCCATTGCTAAAGTTCAGTCTATGTTTTAAAGAGTTTAAAAGAACTCTTTTCCAAAAAAAAGGCGGGCTTCTCTTACCTTTGTTTTAAAGGAAAAATGATTAGGATTAGATTCTTCTCGTATAAGTTAGCTATTTCTTCTTTCTTTTAGGCTACTATTTTAGGCTTGAGCTTTGGTGGGCCTACCTATTGACTAATCTCAGCCGCAGTCGCAGGTTAAGGATAACCAATCGGAGTTTTTCTGTGTTATTGTTTTTGTATATTTTGTAAACTTTCGTCATTTAATTCGCGTTTGTATTTTGATTAGTTGGATTTCAAAATCGGGAATTGTATATACAAAGCTTAGGTAACATAATAATATGTGATAGGAAATATGTAAATAAAATTGTAAAAAGATATCTATGTATCACTAAACCGAATTGTCGTTGTAAATTGCACGAAGCAGTTTACCATGAAGTAACGCTAAATTCCGACTCAATCCTTTTCTTCTAGGAGTCCCACTATGGCTGGTGGTTTATTTGCCATTGATCGCGAGTTCTTCTGGGAGTCTGGCTCTTATGACGAGGGAATGGACGTCTGGGGTGGAGAAAACCTCGAAATGTCTTTCAGGGTAAGACCACCCTCTTCGCTTTCTATATCTGACCTCTCAGTTTTCTCGGATATACAAAAGGCGTTTTTCTGCAATATTTTTTTCAGTCTGTGACAAAGGCTCGACCCACAAGTTGAAACCCACTGAAACGGCGTTTCCTCCGATTTTGGGGCAGTAATTTCATTGTGCCTGAAAATCAAAATAAAATCTCGGTTAATAGAATATCAGTCTTACTCCCTTACGATTCTGAACTAGAAGTCGACTCTCAGTTTTATGTCTATCTGTCTGACAAAGTAGCTAATTTTAATATTTAAACTTTAATCTGCTTCGATATTTGAATTTCACGCCATGTTCGAGCCACACAGTCGAAGATCACCTCAAGAGTTTGTTTGTCAAAGTGAGCACAGTGCGAGCCACAAAAACCCTGCTGGAAACAGACTTCACACAAACGATCGCGGAAAGACTCTTTCCGAGCCACAGCCTCTTCTCTCTTTGTGGGAAGGCGGGAAAATCCCTACAGTTCTCCTTGTTATACACCCTGGTACGTCGGGAGTCCCGCAGTCCGAGCGAGACCAGTCCGAGCAAACCAATCTTTTATCTTGTGCGAAGTAGAGTTCTGAGCACCACTATTTTTTGTCGCAGCTGCGTGCCATCTAGCAGGAACAGACGGAGGTCGCCGAGAAATCATGCTAGTGGAGGCCCTTGAGAATAACTATTAACATATCACAACATAACACGTCATCTAGAGGAAACAAGCCGTAATATGTATTTTTTATACTTTTTCTGCAGATCTGGATGTGCGGTGGAACTCTGGAGACCATTCCCTGCTCCCGCGTCGGACACATTTTCCGGTCCTTCCATCCCTACTCCTTCCCGGGTAACAAGGATACGCACGGCTTGAACACCGCAAGAATGGTGGAAGTGTGGATGGACGACTACAAGAGGCTCTTCTACATGTACAGGCCAGAACTACAGGTAGATGAATGAAACTTAAGAGAACAACAAATTAATTTTAAACATATATAAAGCATTCACTTAGCTTAGCTTCGCACAGACGATTGACCAACGTGGAATAAGATTAAGTAATTAAGGTCATTAACAAAGTTTGCTCTGTGCTAAGTTTTACAGTTATTGTTATTGATAGCAAAAAACAGTCGGAAGCCTCTGCAAAACTCTACGAAAATGATTAATCAGGAACTGGTCAGTTCCAAGAAGGTTGTACTTTTTATGCTCTGCTATGCGTTCAGGCGTCCCGTGAACTTTCGGAAGAAGACGAACACACAACCCATTGTTCAGTCGGGATCTAATTAAAAGATGTCTTTCCATTATATTCACAGTCCTGGCCCTTATCTGAGATTTCAAACACCCGTTCGT
Organism: Branchinecta lindahli; assembly: GCA_023053555.1. Lineage (NCBI taxonomy): Eukaryota > Metazoa > Arthropoda > Branchiopoda > Anostraca > Branchinectidae > Branchinecta > Branchinecta lindahli. Next base: position 8,001,221 of record JAKZAO010000001.1, read on the forward strand.
TCGCGCATATAGGTCTCCGGAGGCTGCTGCGTTGATTTAATTTTTGTGTTTTTGTTCTGTGTTTATTTCTCTTTTTTGTATATCCTGTGCAAATGCCTAATTACTAGTTAGGTTACACATAAAAGTCATTTATGCACCTAAAGATGAGGCACCAGATTCCTAAATCCACCTTCCCCTCACCCTCCCCCTGTTTCTGGACGGATTTGACCTTGCATCGCCTTTCAAATCAGTCTGCGGTCTTGAAAGTAAATCCGGAATGTGAAGCCTCTCTCGAGAAACGCACTGTACCAACGTCTCTGGCGCTCAGCGCCTCTTGTTGGAAACGCAGCTCTATACTGTTGTTCTCTTAGAATTCAAAAATATTTTGTCTCGTTTGTCTAACTTTAGAAAATAGCAAACCACTTTTAACATTTGGAAATTTGGTTTTTGGATTTCAAGGCCGTACCAGCAGATGAAAATTTGGAGAAATCTAATTATTTCTCCTTTAATCACACTCCCTGGGAACCGAGACAAACAAGGTTTTCGCCGTGAATGACAATGTTGACAACGGGTGGTCCGGGGATCAAGAGCTCTGGTACAGCTAAAAATCAGTCAGACGTGATTGGGACTGATATGATATGTCGCACATATTTCAAAGCTTTGGGGGAATAATGAACCGGTGAAGAAATTTGTGTTACCGATGCGAAAATAGCGCAATAAGGAAAGAAAAGAAAAAATAATCACAATAAGTTTCCGATGGCATGGTAAATTCGCAAGCTCAAAATGACAGGAAAGTCGTATGGATCGAGCCATAAGGGACGAAGACTGGCTCGGTGTTACTATTACTGAAATTCCTTTAAAGGACCGTCTTGCTTTTCACTGTTTTCGTAGCCCCAGTGACTACTGTTTTCGTAGCCCCAGTGACTACGTACGGGGTCTACTAATGGTCTCTAATTTTTCCTGTTTACGAAATCATTGTTAAATCAGTTTCTTTGAATTTTTCGCGTTTCAGCGATAGCCGAGTTTTTCTCCGGTTGCCAGTCAATAACTTATTTTTATTTGTCTTAAGACGTTCAGAAAGAAAAGTCCTTCCTCTCGGCTGACTATAATTTTGCTGTTATTTCTCCGCGTTTACCATGGAGCGCATTTGTTTTATATTTTTCGCGAGAAAAAACAAGTATTTTTGCGCAAAGCCCGGCCAGAGTCGGCAAGCGCTAACAAGAAAATCTCTAATTTAACGAGTTAAGGATGAGTATTAAAAAAAAAAAAATTCCGTGCCATTTTATTGTGAAAAGCAATTTCTAGTAAGAGCTGTACTTTTTAACGCTTTATTATTTAGTGTTAATTCAAACAGTTACTCTGGTCGCGTGATTGTAGCTTTCGGTAAAATGCATCGCAGATGTTGCAGTTTACTGTAAAAGCACTTTTCCTAATGTTTCTTCGTCACAGACTCCGGTTTTGAGTTCGTGCTTTTGGTAACTTAATTTTAACCTGCCTTAAAGTCTTTGCATATGTGTGGGGACAGGTGTTCGTTGCGTGAGAACTTCCCCGAACATAGTAACTGCATAGGGCAATCTTTGTTTGCTTTTAGTATATTGTATACCAGAAACGTATTGTTTCCGTCAGCTGGTGGTAAACACGTTTTCATATATTTTGGCAAGAGTCGTAAACCTAAACGTGTCTTTGAAATCGATTGATTGATTTTTATATTCTTCTGAATGAATGAATGAAGGGTTGACAAGCACAGCCTCGGAAGTCCCACTTTTCTTGTGCTATTGAAAAAAGAATGTTTATTTTCAATAAAACAGTTCTACTACTACTACTACTAAACAAACATTCATGAAGAAATAATAGTCGTTCCTCCTCGAAAATTGGAAACGACCACCTGAACAAGGAGACAGTATTTAACATCAAACTATAGGGATATTTATTACAATCAATAACTAAACCAAACAACTTTCTTTGCCAGTCATTATTTTTTCAACCTCCTATTCCTCCTCCTTAAACAGACTGTTACACAGTACTTTCCACATAAAAAAAGAATTCAAGGCTTTCCCAATAAATAACTTTTTTCATCAATACCGGTTTTTCAAACCCAAAACCTAAGTGGAAACCTACCTATGACTTCTTAAAAGTTGTCCGTCTGTCAACACGATAACTTTTGAAGGGAATTAGATATTTTGGTGAAACATGGTGTGAGGATTCTTTGGGTCTAGGGATAGGACGAGTTCGTAGGTGGGCTCTGTAGCCCTACATTTAGGGGTGGGGGAGGGGGTTCAGATTAAGGGGCGGACAAAATGCTTTTTAACAGCTAATGAGATGATCGATTTAGGAGTAAGAAGACATGCTGAACTCGCATATGAAAAGTCGCCGGACAAATAGTTCGCCCGGGATCCGGACAAAACCAGACAGTTTATTAAAAGTAAAAGTTCGATTTGAACCTGATTAGATGCTCGATTGATGAGTAAGAACATATGCTGAATCCGCGTATGAAAACCATTTTCTACCTGGACATACAGTTCGCCCAGAATCCACGTAGAAACTAACGTTTTACGGTTTTCCGAACATTGGGGACTTGTGTTTTGGCTCGTTCGTAAATTTGTTGGATACCGACTATATCATCGGTTCCAGTGTAAAATCCAATTTTATTAAGTAAACATCGGGTTTCCAAACAAAATGTGCTGTTAAGTTTCGGTAACTGGATACAGTTCTGACAGGGCAAACACATGTTCTTGTTTCGGATCTCACCGAAGAAGTTGACCTTGTTTCGTCAACTTTTCAGTTCAGTTTTGTTCAAGACTGTTTAATTCATAAAACAGCCTCAGTCTAAGATTCCAGTTAGGTGTCTGTAGGAAATGTTGTTTTAGGTGTCAGTAGGAATTATTGCAGGCGAGTAGGATTTCTCCTAATATACGCCTTTATGGGTGCTGCCTTGTTCAGATTTCCAGTCAAATCTCCACGGTTTGCCTAACCACTCCTTGTCCAATTGTTTTTTAAACTATTTGTACAGCGCACAAGTTGTGCGCTTAATAAATAATAATAATATAATAATATAATTGCAACAAAAAGGCTTTCGCCTCTACAAATTTCTCTAGACACTTTGTACACTAAACTGAATTTCGGCCAGGTGACGATCTAAACCAGATTTGAAATGATTAATGTTTTCGGCCTTTACGAGACTTTCAGGGAGATGATTCCAGTATTTAACAATTCTGTTTTTAAAGCTCCATTAAATAAATGCTTATACTATTATATTTTTGTAGACTATATATTTTTTTTTTTTTTTTTATTTACAAACCCACTATAACAAGACCAAAGGTTCCGATGGGATCCCAAATATTGAGTATTTGAACCGGACAAATAGGTTTTGTTTTCGAGAGATTGAGTGTTCGCTAGACTTTTTGAAGATTTTTACTGTATTTTGTTTTACAGATTGGTATGCTTATCAGATGCGAAGTGTGACATCTATTTTGACGATATACTGATCAAAACCTCCTGCTTTACTTCTGCCAAATTTCCTGTTTCGGCCGAATTCCGAGCAAACTACTTGCCCAGCAAAAAAAGATAGTTCAGAATCAAATTCAGCGTATCTCCTTATCCCTATAAAGAACATCAAATCAACTTCAAATAAAACTTTAACTAAAAAGAATCCGGTTTCAACCGGATTCTGGACGAACTATATGTCCGGGAAAAAAAGGAATGTCATATACAGATTCAGCGTCTATTCTTACCCTTAAATCTATCATCTAATCAACTTCAAATAAAAATTTTGCTTTTAAAAAATTTTCTGGTTCTGGCCTAATTCCGGACGAACTAATTGTCCGGCGAGAAAATAGTTTTCACCATCGTGTTCAGCATGTCTTCTTACCCCTAAATCGAACATTTAATCAACTTCAAAAAACATTTTGCTTTTAACAAATTTTCCGGTTTTGGCCGGATTCAGGACGAAATACTTGTCCGGCGAGAAAATGGTCTTCACCGTCGTGTTCAGCATGTCTTCTTACCCCTGATTCGAACATCTAATCAACTTCAAATAAACATTTTGCTTTTAACAAATTTTCCGGTTTTCACCGGATTCCGGGCGAACTACTTGTCCGGCAAGAAAATAGTTTTCACCATCGTGTTCAGCATGTCTTCTTACCCCTAAATCAAACATCTAATCAACTTCAAATAAAACTTTTACTTTTAACAAACTTTCCGGTTTTGGCCGGATTCCGGGCGAACTACTTGTCCGACGAGAAAATAACTTTCATATTCGGATTCAGCGTGTCTCCTTACCCCTAAATCAACTATCTAAATGGCTTTCAAAAAATATTTTTTTTGCCCCTTAATTTGAAACCCCTCCCCCACCCTCAAATATATGGCTACACAGCCCATCTTCGAACTTGACTTGTACTTTGACCCAAAGGATCCTCCCACCAAGTTTCATCAAAATATCTCAATCCCTTCGACAGTTATCGTGCTTACAGACGGACAGACGGACGGACGGACAGACGGACAACTTTTGCGATGTCATAGGTATCCGTCACTAACGTTTTGGGATCCCAAAAACACAAAGGAAGAAGTGGAGTATATAAGAAAAAAGAAAAAGTAAGACACTAGAATTCACTTAAAACACTATTCACAAAAAAAGAGGCACAAGGCGCGACTTACGCAATGCTGATTTACGCTTAGCACGGAGCTCAATACTATCTAAATGACGGAAAGGATCGCGGACATGGAAATTCTGAACTATTTTTGAATTACTATATAACAATCAAAATAACGATATGTAGGCTATGGTCCTCGAAAGGGTGGGAGGTTCACTTGGACGTAATTTTTTATTCACTCTTTTCTTCTTGCAGACAGATCCACTGGTTGGTAGTGTCGAGGAGAGGAAGAAACTTCGAAAAGAGATGAAGTGCAAGAGTTTCAAATGGTACCTGGACAATGTGATTCCTGAAAAGTTTGTTTTAGATGAGCAATCAATAGCCTATGGAAAGGTAAGCCCTGCCTCGACCTTTTCCCGAACAATTACCGTGGTTTTAACGGAAGCATATAGGGATAATATACTCGAATATACCGATAGAGAGGGTGCCAAAGTTGTTTGAGTGTGGCTGGTCATTAAGGAGTGATTCAGAACCAATTTCATTATCGTAAGCAATACCCAGTCTTTGCTGTTACACCTAATTCAAACTTGAACCCCTGCATGCGCAGCCATCTGCTGGCACGGCCTTGAATCCAAAAACTTAGCTATTTGACTCCTGTGATGGATGTGAAGGAACTTATTTAGCCATGTACTCTTGGCACTTGACGACATTGGAGTATGGTAAAGGAAAAACAGCATAATAAAAATTAGCAGATTAAAAAAGAAAGTTTAGATATGATTTCTAATATGGTCTATAAACAAATCGTGGAAGACATCATGCAGACGATGGTTTAGGTTTAGTTATTAGGTTTAGCTTGTGGTCCTGACCGGAGAGAGGCAGATATATTTCAAATATGCAGTGCTTATAGTACGATGTAAAGCAACAAGCTAAAGTACAGCTATTACTAGAAACGATAAAATAGCACAGAAGTATCGATTATCGAAAATGCCAATACTTGCCACGTGAAATTAGCCATTTTCTTGTTGGTGCTCGGCTCTGTCGAGACTTCCCACTCTCTGCAGCGGAGGTTTGACGCAAAATATTTGAAAACGATGCGTGCCGTGGTTAAAAGTGGAAAAAGCCAAGCAAAAGAAAAGTAGTCCGATACACAAGCTTTTGAAGCTTCTTATGCTCTTAGTTTTGAAAAATTGTAGGCAACCTTGAAACGTTTGGCAAAGTTTGTGTTTGCCTAACCGCAAATTCGACTCGGCTGAAAAAGCGTAAAACGTCGTAGGTGCAAAACGTAGAGAGTGGCGAAGGGCGGGGATTTATGAAGTTTATAAATCCATGGGGAGCTATATGTGGCGGCGGCACCACAAGACTTCTCGGTCTGGCGTTGGAAGTCGAGAGTCCCATATCACCCAGTGTCCCAGACCTCCACCCGCTCCCCTATATCGGTCTGCACCGTCACCGGCTGCTGGAGCTCTGTTGAGGATGTGGACGTGATCCATGTAACCTTCTTTTGCGTATTTCCTTCCTTTTTTTTAATTTAAAGCCAACTGGGGTTAACAGTAAGGTAAGAAGCAGAAAGGTAATGACAACGGAAAACATTCATACTCGAAACTTTGGACCAGTCTCGATTTTAAAAAAAGGGACTTCTTACTAGATCTGTTCGATATTCCAAATGGGGGGCTCCGGGACTCTTAAACTCACTCCTTTAGTGCATTTGGCAACGTCATAGGAAATACTTTGTAAAAAACATCGAGATTTTAATTGTAGCAAGCCTGGAAATGTCTCTACTTGTTAGACATGCTTCTGGTCAGTGATACGGGGTGGGAGAGGGGGAGAACAAGCATAATCTTGAGTGAGTTCCTCATGCGGTTGTCGTCTGACACATAAACATTTGTTGAAACAACACGCTCTAGCTCAGCATCTTATTTTCAGCTATGTTTTTTCAAAAATTTTCAGCGAATGTTCGCAATGTAAAATGGAGGTATTGAAATTTTTCATCTGTGGTCGAGACTGACCATAAATGTGAAGCTTATTGGTGTCGCTGAACGGATAAGTCAAATGAGATTTGTTCTAGCGATATTTCGTCCTTTCTTGGCAAGGGTCCTCGTCAGGCTGAGGCTGTAGCTAGAAGAAACGTACCTGAAATGCTGAAGGAGTACAGTAGAGGCATGCTTCTTTGAACATGCTTTCCAGATACTAGTAAGACCACCCATAAACTCGACTGATCGTTATCTGAAATCTTGTGTACCCTATTTCGCCCAATATTTTAATTCCAGTTGTAATTGTGTCATATGTTATTCGCTTGAATGACGATCCATGCTAGCATGTAGAATACAAGCTATTAAGGAAATAAAGTATATTATTTATTTATTTATTTAACGTTAAAGGACACCTGAACAATGAAACCATACTTGAACACACCATGGTGAAAGCATTTGCAGACATGGCCACGGAGAGCATTCTTCTCCTGAGCGTGACGTTTTCAAAATATGGATGTTCGTTTCCGGAGGTTTGCACATGCAGACTCCAAGAAAAAAAGCGGAATTCATTCAAATCTTGTACAGCGCTGGCCGGGTCGTATTGGAATTTCTTCTAGATATACGTTTGGGCTTAACTTGTTAAGAAATATTCCAGAAGAAGGGTTGATTGGAGACATTTGTTCATTTCTAAAATTGTTCAGTACTGAAATAAGGACAGATGCAAAATGGAGCAAAAATCATAGCTTGGAAACACTATTTCGTATTTGGATTGGGTTTTCTGCAGGCAATATTAACGGAAGTCATGCAGATATGGATGATACTTGGTACTATTCATTCAGGTGTCCTTTAACTTCGACAGTTAAGTGACTCGTTCAGAAGACCCATTCAGATGTTCTCGAGGGCCCCAGTTAGCTACTTAACGTTGAAATGACTCATACCCTGCTTTACTTAAGTGTGAAGCTCATATTTTCTAGCGAAAATTGTGGTTGTAGTTCGGCAGTTTGTACTTCGCTGCGCGTGGAAGACCGAGTTTTTGATCCGTCGTTTTTTCCAAACACCGTCCGCGGAGTTATGCATCTTTCGAAGAAGTCCGTACCGTAATTAAAGCAGATTTTAATGTTTTAATGAGTTTAACAGGTATACAACGAAGTTGATGGTAAACAGCTCTGCATTGATATGCTGCAACGGAATGAACATTCGCAGTATATACTAGGATACTACCCCTGTCACAGCAAGTTAACCATGAGTCAGGTACTTATTAGATTCAGGATAAAATAGTATTTCGTGGTGTGTGTTTCCCGCTTACGGCTGACTGCCTATTTTGCACAGTTGGAGTCTTCACGCCCAAAGCCGCGGGTAAGTCTAATCTCCAGAGAAGTCTGTTTCACGTCTTCCGCCCGCTGTTTTACAGTCCAAGTAGATTACAGCGTACGAGCCATTTTCATTTTACCTTTGGGTAGCTTATAAGATTTTTTGCGGAATATAGTAAGTAATGAAGTAGTACGCTACTAAAAAAAGAGCGTGGGTGAAATTTTTGTTTTTCTTCATCAATAATTCAGGTGGTGTCACGGATTTGGTTAAATAAAAGGAAAAATGGAGCAGACTCTTTGCCGTTGTTTCAGCCCAACCGGATATTTTCCCTTGTCATGTCCCAAAAATTATTTTAATATAACTGTTCCGGTCCGCGCATGACAGACAAAACTGTGCAAGATAAACGGTTCCACCCCTTGATTTCAGTGTGAGGGACGTTTTGTTGCTTGTTTGACGTCTGCTTCGATTTTCGATTTTCTTTTTAGGTTCGTAATGCGGTGGCCGGTGTTGCTTTGTGCTTAGACAATTTACAGAGAAATGAAGACGAGCCTTACATTATGGGGTATTATCAGTGCCATAACTTTTTGGCTTCTAGTCAGGTGAGATGGTGTATCTTGATTCTCCCCCCCCCCCTTCCCTCTGTCGTTTGACAACGTCATCCGTAGTTCACACATACTGCTCTTGTTTCGGATAAAAAAAATCACGAGTTAGAGGTCCACAAGTTTTTTCGGAGACACTTTACCTTTTGGGAGGCGGCCGTTGTCATCAGGTCGGGTTTGGAAACCGGGGCCAGTTCGAATTCTTGAGTTGAAGTTGACATTTCAGATCCATTTCTACCTGGTTTTTAGATAATGCAGCGCAGCTCCATCCGGAAAGATGCACTGATAGAAATAAACAGGATTGCGAACTATGACTGGAAAATGTTTCAGATTTCTCCGACAAAAAATGTGAACGTCCGGACGTAACTATTTTCCGTTGAAAAAGTTAAAATTACGAAGCAAGCAACAGAAGCAGCCTGTGTAAACTAAGGGTAAAGCAACTTTCAACCTGTAAATGATCTATGCATTTGGGAAGGCATACGAGAATCAGCATTTTGTGCGCGTGATTCGGGTTAAAACCTCGAAATGGGTTGTTGAAGAGTGACGCAACTTCCAGCTTCTTGGTTTGAGAACCGTGCTTGGTGGATCATACAGATTTTCTTTCTGCATCCGTCGGATGACGCAAGTAGGAAGAAAAGAGGCAGGCATTACAGTATGGATCGTAAGATCAGTATAGATCATTACAGTGTTTTTGCACAGTAAATGAAGACCATTAACTATCCTTTGGTTGTGGGGCAATAAAACCCAGAACTCAAGCCATTTTTAAGAGGTAATAATTATGGGAATGGCCCTAGCCTGCCGGCATTGAATGACAATAAAAAATAGGAAGGAGGTTTCCGATCTTACTTAGCAAAGGTATAGCCTCGAAAACGTCACTTTGTAGTTTGCCTTCTTTCAGCTTTTAGTTTTCCTGTGCATCCGCTAGATAGCGTGCAGTCCAGTGGCATAATTTCTCGGCATCCTTTTTCTCCCTTATAAGTTCCCGAAGTGTACGCTAGGTAGCGCGCATCCATGAATGAGAGTAGATGGTGCTCTGCCGGTGCTGTACTTTGCAACGACAGAATATTGATTTGGTAGAAAAACAAGAATTCTGGAATTCCGTAAATAAAGCGCTTAACCTTAATCTGACCAATCCATATGCGCTTCAGCACCAAACCAAGCAGCGGACACAGGTGACCCTAAACAAAGGAGGAAGAAAACCACTCTACAAAATGATAAGTAGCAGAGACTTCGTGAGCCCGAAACAACTTATTATTGTCCCTTGGCCCTATAAGCAATTTTGGAAGCCTTACAGTACTAGGTTTACCATCCACTTTGTTTCATGACTGCCTGCCATCTAGCGGACACCCAGGGAACGTATTAGTGGGAAGAAGCAGTCTACCACAAATCCCTGATTTTTGAGTACCATGCGACAAACGCTGGATTATATCTAGCGTCTTGCATACCCTATGCGTGACGCTGGATATTCCAACCCAATAAAATACTTATGAATTGAGTGAAGCTCAGAAGTCATCCAGACACAGTTCCTTTATAGGGAGTAGGCCAGTGTTAGGGTACCAACGGGTATCCAGCGTTTGGCGTATGGTATACAGCTTTAGGCGTAAGGTCTGCCAAACGCTAGATATACATATCGAAAAATCAGGGGTTTGTGGTTGACTGGGAAAAATGTCGTCGAAAAATCATTTTACTGGGAACGTAAAATCCTGCTATTGGAAGCCCCTAATGTTGTAAATAACTATGACAATTACAGGATGGGTCTTTTTGACAGGACCAACCTAACCAAGGCCGTATCCAGGGGGGGGGGGTGTTAGGGGGTTCGAACCCCCCCCCCCCCCCCCCCCCCCCCCCGAAACCCACAAAAGTAATAGTTTTTTTGTAGGCTTTAACCTCTGATCTATGTATTTTTTGTACTTCTTGGTCCGACCCGTGGGCAAAAAAAACGCCGAAATAAATTTCGCGGGCCCCCCCCCCCCCCCCCCCCCCCCCCCCCCGAAATAAATTCCTGGATACGGGCCTGAACCTAACTATCCCTTTTCGTTTTCTCTTTGGCTTGCGGGAACCTGTTTGAACTGATCGCTATGCGTCTTATCTCTTTCTTATTTTCTCTTTTTGTCGTTTTCAGTTCATGTCTTTGAGCGTAAAGAATCAACTTCGACGAGAGGAAATGTGTGCCACGTTAGACACGAAAGATAGCAAAGGCCAAGCCGTTGTGCAGATGGTCCAGTGCGACGAAGGAAGCCGCTCGCAGAAATGGCTCTACACTAGCGTAAGGACGTTTCCATCATTTACAAAGTTTAACTGGAAAGCAATACTCTTTCATGGCCTGCTACATCAGAAAGATATTTTGTTTTCGATCTCTCTTAGCGAGGGCTCCTAGATTTTAAACCCCTTACGCCGATATTGATAGCGCCGAAACTTTAGTTCATGCTTGTATGGTACATGGGAAGAAGATGGCACTCCAGTTCGCAGCGCCTCCTAAAGGACCTGTCGTTCCTAAAATGACAACGCAACCTACTTCTGTAATTGCTCCATTCAATCTTAAACCCGGAGACCCTAATTTCATAATAATATGTTACATTGTGAACCCGTAAACGACACCTCAATGATTTTCACACCTGTCGCCTTTTACTATTTTCCATGCGTATCATGCCCCCGACAAGTGTACGCTTGTCCTGCTGTTCGCGCGTAAAACCGGTTATCTGAATTTTTCGCTGTTTTTGCTAAAATTCAGTGGGTCTCGAGAAATGCTTACAAGAGCCAAAAACGTGGATCTTTGTTAAAAGTATAGCCTAGTTTTATGCTGTTCTGTTATTTTTAAATATTGGAACACAAACATCACATAGTGCGAGGTGGGCTTTTAAGGTGTGTCCAGTCTAAGAATAAGAATTGCCAATATCTGAGCCTCCACGTGTTGCAGTTGTGAGCAGATACCCATTAGCTCTTGCAAGTAGCCAGATATTTCCACAGAAAACAGCAAGGTAACAGGGGTTAGATCGGCTGCGGCTAGACCATAATTCTTTCGTTTTGTTTTTCAGGATAAAGAACTGAAGCACAACCAGTCAGGCCTCTGCCTCGATCGAGGATCCCACATGTCCATGGCCGATGCCTTCGCCAGCAAATGTTCTGGAGCTCCTTCCCAAAAGTGGGTGTTTGACCACTCGACTTAAAGACCCATAAAAGCGTCCTAAGCTGGTGTTGGTGTTGGAAGTTTCGCCTGAGAATATCAGGTCGATATTCATATATAAAGAGACGTTAGGTATATGAATGGACTTAAGTGACTTCCAAGTGATGCATCTAGGCACTGCCGATTGTCTTTTATGCTGGTGAAGTTAGGTGGCAAGTGGGCAGTACTTTTCATTAAGTGCTACGGGTTTAGGCTTTTCCTGGCCGCCCGGTAAAGAGGTTTTTTTAACGTTAGATAACTTTGGACGGGCGGAAATTTCAACTATCAGGGCTCCTTAAGAGCTCCTAAGAACATTTAAATGTTTTTTTTCGTTCTTTCCACCATTTAATGAAAAGTGCACCGTCCCAAGTAACATAAACCTAGTGTGCCTGATCTGTTCTAGACACCAGACATGTTTCGATGATCAGAAAATCAAAGTTATCCGATTTGCTGGTCGATACCGTTCCAAGCGTACGGAACGTGTTTCACGGCACTTGCAGCCACTGGCTCAAGTGTCATACTAGCGATCGGAATGTCTGTCCGTCGGTCACATCTTTTCTAGTTCGCGCGCTTCCGCATGAGCTAGGTTGATGAAACTTGGCATGCGCATAAGGGACCCTACAGATGGAGGAATCCTTCGTTTGCCGGATTCGATCATCCGGTGTGGGGTGGAGAAAGAAGCAATTTGGGATCTTGTGTCACGCGTAAGTTGTGAACGGATTATCCGATTCGAGTGTTGTTATAACAGTATGCTTGGTCGGAAGTTTTAATTTACTGCGAGTCTAGCAGCTAGCTGATCGCGAGTGGTTTAAAGTTAGTTTCTCAGCCTTACTTGTTTATGGGAAAAGCAGATTTGTCGACTAGGGTACGTTGCAACCTCCGACCCATAGCTAATAAAAGCTACCATTGACGTTTCAACGTCTATGCACGAAATACAGGTTGGAACGAAGGTGTTAGCTTTTGTTAACAATTGGGAAGAGCTTGTGTCATCGTGAGTTGTGAGCTTACTAGTAATCATGACATTAGGACGTGATCTGTGATCTGAAGCAATAGATAGTTGTATCCAGTAAACCGAGACGAAGTCGAAGTTTTCGCGCTTTTCTCGAGAGGTATAGTGCCTTATGCTTTTTTCCACACGTATAGTGGATTAAGTGCCTTCCATTTCCGTTTTTTTGCGCGAGGGATGGATTATTTAATCGCCATTACAAGATATATCAGCTTCAATGCTTTAAATTCGAATGCCTGTTTTTACGTTATTCTGTGAGGCGGACCAAGTCACCCCTCATACAGAACCAGTGTGGTTTTACCGCTGGTCCACACTGACTGCATTTCTGCGTTAAAACCTTGTGTTTCTCTCTCTGTTTTGCGCCAAAAAGGTACGACTTGACGCTGTTATGAATGAAAGAAATGATAAATAGCCCGAAGGCTATACAAAACATTACATAATAATTTCACATGACATTGTTTTTTGTAATATGAACATTTACTTAAAACAATTTGAACTTTCGTCTGTGGTAGCAAGTGTAGCAACGCAATCGACACACTTCATATGAAACAGTTTTTTTTTCAACTGTAGAGAGTTTAGCGTTTTTGTTCTATCAAAAGTTATGCTTATTACTCTGATTTAGTGTGGAGTATTGAACTGACTATCTTTTTCATTCGTAGCTGAAGCCAGTAATTATTGTTCTGTTTCAGCATGTTTAGTAGGGATTAATTTTCTTATGTGAACAAAATATCGAAGCACAAATTTTCACAAGTTCCGATTAGCTTGTTTTACAAGTAATGATTATTAGCGACTAGCCTGTATACAGTAGAGGTATGCTTATGTGAACGTTTGTTGACTTCGGATTTTGCCATTTTCATGCACTTGCTGACCTTGCTGTGCCTAAAGCTAACTACCAGTTAGCCAAAGTAGGTAAGAAGGGCAGCTGAAAACACCTGTACAGGTATTTCGGATCTTCAGTCTACGATTTAGCCCAAAACTGCAGTGTTCACATTAAAGTAACTGTTCACATAAGCATACCTCTACTGTACAAAAAGAGTGTAACGGTGTGACGGCTAAAATCTGCTACAAAACGTTCTTTTGCGCTACTAAGTATTCCTCATTGAGGATACTTGAAAAGTCCCTTGTTGTTTTTAAAATTCGTGAGGTTTCTGTTTCAGCGTTGGCCGCACTGGAAAAAAGTTTTAGCACCTTTTAATGGCTTCTGTCGACAGGAAAAAATCGTCTCAATAATCTTCTGTTTCAGAAAACCTATAACATCATCACATGTCAGTTTTTGGTCTCCCTTGCTACAATATTCCGCGAACTTGCATTGGTTGGTTTTGTCAAAGAATGGGTTCGAGTAAAATCCGCCAATCGGGAAGTAAGACAGATATCTCCGTTGTTAATGTCGAAAATACATGTCGTTCGGGTGCTTCAAAGCTTTTTTTTGGGGGGGGGAGGGGGGATCTTCTGCAATACGAAAGAACCGAAGGGAAAATACCTTCTTAGAGGGCATGGCTTCGCATTGTTAGTGTTGTTGCAGATATTTCATAGAAGAATATGAATCACCCACATGTGAAAGAAGAAATTAGGCTTCACATTTTGGCTATTTCGAGGTCATGTCAGCGAAAAGCATCTCACGTAAGGCGTTTTTCCGTGACACAATTGTGGACCACACACTTCTGAGTGTTTTTCGCGGAAACACGATTGTGTGCCACACAGTCGAGCCACAAGTCGAAACTCGCGGAAACGCTGTTTTGTCTATTTTTTGGGCGGTAATTTTAAATGTCTGAATATACAAATAAAAATCATGTAAAATCTCAGTAAATACAACTCCAGGCTTTTGTCCTTGCCATTCCGTGCAAAAAGGGTTTTCAGTTTTATGTCTAAATACATGAGAAAGTTTTTAATTTTATTGTTTTGACGTTATTTTGCTGCTAAGTTTGAATTTCCTGCCAAAATCGAGCCACCACCTCGGCAGTTGTTTGTCGAAGTTAAGCCACGAAAATCTTGTTGGTCGCGGAAACACACTTGTGGGCCGCACAAAAGGCCGCGGAAACACCCGTTTCGAGCCACAATCGACCCACAAACTGTTTGAGGGAGCACGGAAAAACGCCTGTAGTAAAGGTGCAGTGATCAAAAAATGCAGTAGGGGTGGGTTTTATCAGTGCTTTTTGTGATAGTCATGTTTTAGGAGCGAACGGTCGTTCCAAAGTCCAGTGATTAATTATTAGTTACGATCGTTACTATTCTTGTTATTATTGCCGTTCCAGAGCCCGCCGTAATAAGTAAATTGGCTCCTCCAACTTATTAATTTCGTTCCACGACTGTTACTGTCGTTACAATTTACTTATGATGGTCGTGAGCATCATAAAAGTGCGAACACACGATCAGGGTCGGGAGCTCCCGGTCTGGAATTCCTGGCCGGATTTTCGGCACCATCATCACTTCCATATGGAAAAGCTGACATTTTTTCAACTTGATGATGAAAGTGCAGGAAATCCGTCGGGGAAATCCTGATCGTCTTTTCGCATTATAAGTGATAATATCTATCGGTTCTGCAGGAACTCCCGTAAGAGTGATGACGTATGTTCGCGTTGTTATTATTTTCGTTCCAGAGAGCGTGATAACTACCACAATACGGCGCTCGCCCCTCCTCTTATCATCGTAACTTGTAATAACTTCACTGGAACGCTACCTTAATTATATAAGAGTGTGGAAACCAAGTTAGCTTGTGTAGATCTAAGCCAGTCTCCTAGGGGACCCAAGAGGGCTGTTGTCGTGTTCACTAGGTTTCGGGCGTTAAGGATGCAAGAAATAGGTAGTCCAAGTTGTTTCAGTAGGCCTATGCAAATCTGCACTTATTTGAAATCACATTGTTGGTTGCGTTTTGCGAGTTTGAGCTTCTTTTTCTAATCTGTCCACTAGGCGTGTGCTAACGACTGTTGGCACGGTGTTCCTTTTTGTTCGTTGTCATATTGGTGATCTGACGTGTATCTGTTGCTTTTTGACATGTTTTGGATTGTGGGTCCATGTTTGTTACTGATTTTTTTTTTTTTTTTTTTTACATGAACAATGCTTATTTCTAAGACGATCTTTTGAAGTAGATAGAGGAAATTAGGAACTTTCTTGCCGTCGTTTTGATTGCGAAAAGTGTATGACAAACTTCTAGCAGTACGGTGTGGGTAGCAGCTATGTCGCGGGCTTCCTCAGGTTTAACCAGGGGCGTCACTATGCCGGCGCGGAGCGCCGGCAAACCCAGATGAAATAAAATTTTACATGCTTTTGTCGGGCGTCGGTCGACTCGTCGGCACATCGGGTTCTTTTCATACGCAAGAAATCAAATTTCGCACACATTTGTCGTGCAGAACACAGGAGAAATCGAATTTTGTATGCTTTTGTCGGGCCCTCGATATGCTCTACGGCACATCGGGTTCTTTTTATACATAAGGAACAGCCTACAGAAGAAATTCAATTTGTATGCTTTCGTCGGGCGTCGGTAGACCCGTCGGCACATTTGGTCCTTTTATACGCAAGAAATCGAATTCGACAAACATTTTTCGGGCAAAAAACAGAAGAAATTGGTTTCTGTATGCTTTTGTCGGGCGTCGGTCGACTCGTCGGCACATCGGATTCTGTTTATCTGTGATCAATCAGTTTCAGCAAACATTTGTCGGGCGCACTCGGGAAGACTCGTATCGTCGGCACATTGGGTTCTTTTTATACGTAAGAAATCAAATTCTGTAAACATTTATCAGGCGCATCCCGAAAGTTTAAGTTTTGTCGGTGCATCGGCTGCTATTTACACGTAAGAAATAAAGCCCTTTACAGTCTTGTCGGGCAAAAAAAAGAAGAATTCGAGTTCTGAATGCTTTAGTCGGGAGTCGGTATTCTTGTCGGCCCATCGGGATATTTTTATTCGCAAGAAATCGAATTCTTCAGACATTTATCGGGCGCACCCGGAAAGTTCCATTCCCTTCGGAAGATCAGAATCTCATTACACGTAATAAATCAAATCCGTAAACTTCTGTTCAATCCCGAAAGTTTATGTCTCTTCGGCAAATCGAGGTTTCCTACACACAAGAATCAACTTTGTGCCTACTTTCTTATGGATGTCCACTATTTTTTGGCGGAAAAATGTGTAATTTCACACAGATTTCACACTTTTATTTGGGATAGCTCATCAGCGTTTCCACAAAATTTCGCCTGCGGCGCGTTTCGTACAGTAATTTTTATTTGGACAAATGGCGTTTCATTTAGTTGGCGTTTTAGGATTGAAATTGTTGGGGGTTGGGAACACATTAAAAGCTATAAGCTGTAAAGTATGGGTATCGAATGGCCTTAAATTTTCCGGAAAAAAGACAGATTAACAAAATTTCGCCTGCGGCGCTTGGTTTAACTTTTTCTCGGTTCTGCCGTTGGAAAGCTTCGCTTTTTAGCGAAAGGTGAAAAGAAAAGCCGAATATGTAAATTCAAATATAGGATTAAAAATTAAAGGAATACTCTCAACTAATGCATTACAGTTAGTTTTACACAAAATTTCGCCTGCGGCGCATTTCGTTGTATTCTATATTTGGAAGAACGGTGTTCCATTGAGTTGGCGCTTTAGGATTGAAATTCTTAGGGTTTGAAACACCGTAAAAGCTAGAACTTGTAAGCTAAATTTTCCCAGAAAAAAAAGGCAGATTAAAAAAACTTCGCCTGCGGCAGTTAATTTAACTTGTTCTGGGTTTAGCCGTTGGAAATTTCGAAAATTTTTCAGACAAAAAGGCAGATCTAAAACATTTCGCCTGCGGCGAATAATTTGACTTGTTCTGCGTGAAGTCGTAGCTTTCGCTGCAATGTAAACTCGAATATGTGTATTTAAATTTCGAATTTACATTAAAGGACTAATATGGCGGCAACGGCATTTTTCGTCGGCACATTTTTGACTCCGTCGGCACAAACTGGCCGTCCCCCCCCCCCCCCCCCAAAGGTAAAAGGCTAGTGACGCCCCTGGGTTTAACCACGACCGTGACCGGAGAGTCCTGCATAATTTACTAGGCCGGATCGGAGGACGCGATCATGGTATGATAGTCGCTTGTTGTATGGCGTGGAGCAGAGCAAAATAACGACTTGCAAAAAGTGACATACACTCGAGTTGACAAGTAGACACACACCAAATCACACTTTTTGGATGAAAAAGTGACACTCTCGGCCAAAAATATTTGGCAACCCTGGAAGGTTGTTCGCTGCATGGTTGGGCTCTGTTGACAATAATTTTTGATAGCGACGATAATAATTTGTTTATTTCGAAAAATGCAGTAGAATTATTCCAAGCAGGCCACCAACAGTGATCGCCAAACAGTGACCCGTGATGCTTGCGAGTTGGAAAGACGGAGCAGCGAGGTTGAGGCTATGAGTCAGTCCCAATCTATCCGTGACGAAATATCCCAGTCTCATCGTTGCTGCGAGCATTGTTGAAATTCCAGGAGAGACACTTATCAACAGGTCTCTGTAGTCTCCCGTCAACATCAGAATCAGGATGACATTGTGAATGAATCCAAAGAACAGCCAGGGGATTCCGTGATACAATACTACCTTAAAGAAGTTCATTAATGTAACTATGCGTCCATCCTGACCGGCGACAGCTGGAGTCTCGGTGGTCTGAAGGTCTACCCAGGCACTCATAACGAAAACTTTTCTTGTCAAGTTGTCCGAACACAAAATAAAGAACGCTCTTTACGCACTCATATCTAAATCTCTATTCAAAAGACTGGAAGATTAGTCTCCTTATATGGTGTTGTGAAAGAAGCTTAATCTACTTTTCTCTTTTGGCGTGTGACTCCCAACAACTACCATACAATCATGCTACCTTTAACTGTCTCCAGCAACTGTGGTAGCGTGGCGCTGGAATCTGGACAGTTAAGGGAAACACGCTTCGAAGGCTAAGTTCGGTTCGTTGATTAAGGGAAAATCAAAGGTTTTATTTATAAACACACTCAAGGGATAAAAATAACAGAAACGTCTCAGATCCTTCCTTCTTCACCCAAATCTTCTTGCTTCTGCGAGAGGCTCGGCCCGCTACCCAAATTAGTCAAATAAAAGTGGACGGACACGCTCAAACAAGGGGGACCAAGTCGGTCCTGAACTTTATCGACTCAAGTCAGAGAGGGGAGAGTAATGAACTCTCAGGTTGAGCGGTGTCTGCTCAGTTGGGCCAGTCGGACCTTACTATATCAGCTCAGGTCAGAGAGGGGAGAGTAATGAACTCTCAGGTTGAGCGGTGTCTGCTCAGTTGGGCCAGTCGGACCTTACTATATCAGCTCAAGTCAGAGAGGGGAGAGCAATGAACTCTCAGGTTGAGCGGTGTCTGCTCAGTTGGGCCAGTCGGACCTTACTATATCAGCTCAAGTCAGAGAGGGGAGAGCAATGAACTCTCAGGTTGAGCGGTGTCTGCTCAGTTGGGCCAGTCGGACCTTACTATATCAGCTCAAGTCAGAGAGGGGAGAGCAATGAACTCTCAGGTTGAGCGGTGTCTGCTCAGTTGGGCCAGTCGGACCTTACTATATCAGCTCAAGTCAGAGAGGGGAGAGCAATGAACTCTCAGGTTGAGCGGTGTCTGCTCAGTTGGGCCAGTCGGACCTTACTATATCAGCTCAAGTCAGAGAGGGGAGAGCAATGAACTCTCAGGTTGAGCGGTGTCTGCTCAGTTGGGCCAGTCGGACCTTACTATATCAGCTCAAGTCAGAGAGGGGAGAGCAATGAACTCTCAGGTTGAGCGGTGTCTGCTCAGTTGGGCCAGTCGGACCTTACTATATCAGCTCAAGTCAGAGAGTCGGGCAATAAACCCAGAGCATTCGCACAGCGTCTGCTAAAGAATCTAAGTGCGCTCGTTGCTTATATAATTTTAAGATTTACATTCCAGCGCGTTAAGATACGTGAGGTAATAAAACATTCTGGGAAGTGAGTCAGTACTAAGAGGAAAACTGAAAATACTAATCAATGGTAGAATACCATACTTAACTCAAACATTCCATTGTTTATAATAACTATTATGTGGTGAACTTTTCTTACATAATTTTGAGCGTGTTCCACCCTACTTACCGTAGTTACTACGCTAGGCTGGAACGCTTTTTGAATTTTTCGGTCACATATCAGGCCGCGGGGGGATCCGACCAATCACGTTACAGAGATGCGTAGTTACTACGCTAACTACGCTCCCGAGCGTGGTAAGCAAATAGTTACAATTAGTTACTATTTTGAGAAGGTTGGAACGGTCAGCGTAGTAACTTTTCGTGAGGCTGGAACGGAAATAGTAACTAATAGTTACTATTGGTAGAGAGGTGGAACACGCTCTTTGTTTCCTTATTTTTACGCATAATTTAACTATTGTTTAAAGTAAACCGTGTAATAATTATATTCTTTTGAAGAATTTGAAGAACTTTTCTAGATCAACTTCAGTGAACGTTCCTACTGAAACTCAATCAGTCGTGCACCAGCGCTGGCTCCAACAACTTCATATTGTGAACACAGCAGAAAAAAGATGAAACCTTCACATTTCCTCCATTGGTACGGACCTCATCTTGGCTTTACTAGAAATTTCTGAACACGCGAGTTTGTCTCGGTTTAAATGCCGCTAGCGTCCGTTTGCAAAGCATAGGTCTTGACGCGACACTAGCATCACTAGCGATAGTGAACGTCCCTACGGAAACACAATCGGTCGTGCACCAGCGCTGGCTCCAATGACTTCGTATTTTGAACACAGGAAAAAAAAGATACAACCTCCCCTGTTTCCACGATGTGTGGAGACCGCATCTTGTCTTTACCAGAAATTTCTAAACCCGAAAGTTTGTCTCGCTTTAAATGCCGCAAGCGTAATGGGCGGCGCTATGAGTATGACCCGTTTGCAAAGAACAAAAAGTATAGGTCTTGGCGCTACTCCCTAATCAGAGCAAAATAACACTAGGGAGTAGCGCAAAGACTTGCAAAAAGTGACACACACTCGAGTAGCAGCGACACTAGCACCGCTAGCGACAGTGAACGTCCCTACTGAAGCTCGATCAGTCGTACACCAGCGCTGGCTCCAATAACTTCATATTGTGAACACAGCAGAAAAAAGATGAAACCTTCACTTTTTGGGATCCCAAAACGTTAGTGACGGATACCTATGACATCGCAAAAGTTGTCTGTCTGTCCGTCCGTCCGTCTGTCTGTGAGCACGATAACTCTCGAAGGGAATGAGATATTTTGATGAAACTTGGTGTGAGCAGTCTTTGGGTCAAGAGTAAGGTCGAGTTCGTAGATGGGCCCTGTAGCCCTACATTTAGGGGTGGGGGAGGGGGTTCAATTTAAGGGACAAGCAAAATATTTTTAAACAGCTAATGTGATAGTCGATTATGGGGTAAGAAGACATGCTGAACACGAATATGAAAACCATTTTCGGCCCGGAATCCGGCCGAAACCGGAAAGTTTGTTAAAAGTAAAAGTTTTATGTGAAGTTGATTGGATGTTTGATTTTGGGGTAAGAAACCATGCTGAACACGAATATGAAAACCATTTTCTCGCCGGACAATTAGTTCGCCCGGAATCCGGCCAAGACAGGAAAGTTTGTTAGAAGTTAAAGTTTTACCTGAAGTTGATAAGATTTTTGATGTAGGGGTAAGAAGGCATGCTGAACAACAATACGAAAACAATTTTATCGCCGGACAAGTAGTTCGCCTGGAATCCGGCCAAAACCGGAAAATTTGTTAAATTGTAAAAGTTTTATTTGAAGTTGATTAGATGTTGGATATAGGGGTAAGGAGATACGCTGAATCCGTTTTTGAGCTTTAGTTTTTCGCCGGACGAGAAGTTCTTGAATTTCGCCAAAACCGCAAAATTCACAGAAGTAAGCTAGGAACGTTTCGATCGGCTTATGGAGGTAAACGCACATGCTGAATCCATATCTGAGCTTGGATTTCTTAATGATTAGCTGTTTGGCCTGGCGAAGACTGGATCTGGCGAAGACAAAACCTAATTGTCTGGATCAAATATTGAATTTTCGGTATCCCATCGGAACCTTTGGTCTTGTTCCTCCATTGGTGCAGACCTCGTCTTGGCTTTACTAGAAATTTCTAAACACGCGAGTTTGTCTCGGTTTAAATGCCGCAAGCGTCCGTTTGCAAAGCATGGTAAGCATAGGTCTTGACCAGAGCAAAATAACATTAGGGAGTAGCGCCAAGACCTATGCTTTCCATGCTTCACAAGCGGGCCATACTTGTTGCGTCGCCCACTACGCTTGTGGTATTTAAAGCGAAACAAACTTGCGGGTTTAGAAATTTCTTGTCAAGCTAAGATGCGGTTTGTATACGTCGAAGAAACAGGGTAGGTTGTATCTTTTTTCAGCTGTATTCAGAATTTTAAGTTATTGGAGCCAGCGCCGGTGCACGACTGGTTGAGTTTCAATAGGGACGTTCTCTTAAATTTGCCACCGAGCCAATTTTTCATTGCCTACCTGTATGGCAGTCTCTTCTTGCTGCAACGCGGCAGCAGGAACTGACTGCATGATTTTTGTGATTTTTGTTGTTGTTGTTTTCTTTTCTGTGTGTTTTTTCGTTTATGGCAATTTGCTGAATTAAAAGTATTCATTCATTCATTCTATCGCTAGTGGTGCTAGTGTCGCTGCTACTCGAGTGTGTGTCGCTTTTTCAAGTCTTGGCGCTACTTCCTAGTGTTATTTTGCTCTGGTCTTGACGCGACACTAGCACCACTAGCGATAGTGAACGTCCCTACTGAAACTCAATCTGTCGTGCACCAGCGCTGGTTCCAATGACTTCGTATTTGAACACAGCAAAAGAAAGATACAACCTCCCCTGTTTCCATGATGTGTGGAGACCGCATCTGTCCGCATCTTATCTTTATCAGAAATTTCTAAACCCGGAAGTTTATTTCGCTTTAAATGCCGCAAGCGTAATGGGCGGCGCTATGAGTATGACCCGTTGGCAAAGAACAGAAAGCATAGGTCTTGGCGCTACTCCCTAGTATTATTTTGCTCTGTCCCTAATGTTATTTTGCTCTGGCGTGGAGTAAGTAGGTACAGGAATTGAACAGTATCAGGAAAGTAAAAAAGTCATACCGTGATAAGCAGTTATTTGCGAAAATGGTCCTATAGGTACCAGGGGAAGATAGGGTATGCTTAGTTACCTGCTTTCGTCGCAACATGTACGGAACATTTGGACCAGGAATGCTGGAATCCTTAAAGCACATGCTTCACACATACATTTCTGACTTCCACTAGATAGCGCTTCAAAAATAAGCCGTTTTCTTGGTATCGCTTGTCATTGACTCTTCGGCATATTGGCGGGGACGATTTCAGAGCATGGTATTGCAAGGCGCGGAAATTCAAAAACTCATGGACATGTACGAAAATCGATCGTTTTGTAGAGCTGAGTGACGAGACTGCCATGGCTGCTAAAATAAACCGTCGCTGTAGCTGACATTTTGCCCTAGTGTTATCTGATGATGCTTTCTGTTGTTTGTAGTACCGAAGAAAAGTTTTGTTTTCTGGATGTAAAGTTACAACACTGCCAAAAATGTACAAATATAACCGACCTACTTGCAGCTGATTCCAGAGCTTACAAGGAATTCTCAGGTAACACCGATAATATGAATATTTATCAACAATACAAATTATTCGGAGTATATAATAACAACGAATAGATAAGAAAAAAGAAACCCCGCTTATATTTGTCGAAGCTAGTAAATCGGAGTATGGCAGTCAGCAAAGAAAGGCGTAACGATATGTCAGCGAAAATAAGTTGTCGAGGAATCTGCTTATTTCTGATGTAACATTGTATTCTATAGGAGGTGCACTGTCAGAAGTTTCATAACAGATAGCGCATAACACTTTCAAGAATAACACCTTTTCACTTAGAAATAAAGCGTTATGACCAGTTAAGTACACACTATTTCATGCCTAGATCTCCAACAACACAGTCGATTGGTAAAAATACTAACGGGAACGAAAGAAACATAACAGATAACATCCCAAAGTGTTATTTGTTGAAACCGGGCATCCTTCTGTTGTCGTTACGTAACTTCTGACAGTGACTAAGTTTTACCAATTGGAGGTGTTGTTGGAGATCTAGGCACGAAATAGTGTAAACTTACTTGGTCATAACACTTTATTTCTAAGTGAAAAGGTGTTATTCTTGAAAGTGTTATACGCGATCTGTTATGAAATTTCTGACAGTGTGGTAATGTGGCATCATGATTGTTTGATCCGCCCATTGAACTTTAATCGCTTTTTTAGCATACACTTTAATGCGAGTCAAGTGTTGCCTGTGAATACACTATATGACTATCTCTCCTTGCCGCTGCGAAATCTCCCGCCTCTCCGGGTATCTAGCGGAAGAAAGGCAGAAGTGGTGTCACAGCTGCTCCCAAAGATCGTCGTGATTGCTTGACACAGGATGTGAGTCGTTGAGTTTGAGTCGTTACGGACTGTCAACATCCAGTGGAATTCGTGAGCACAAGTTTGGAGAACTCCCATACAGGCCGTTTTGTTTGCTGGCATTTTGTTTGACGAAGATCGTGTTCCACCCTACTTACCGTGGTTACTACGCTAGTTACCGTAGTTACTACGCTAGGCTGGAACGCTTTTTCAATTTTTCGGTCAAATATCAAGCCGCGGGCTGATCGGACCAATCACGTTGCAGAGATGCGTAGTTACTACGCTAACTCCGCTCCCGAGCGTGGTAAGCAAATAGTTACTATTAGTTACTATTTTGAGAAGGTTGGAACGGTCAGCGTAGTAACTTTTCATGAGGCTGGAACGGAAATGGTAACTTAATAGGTACTATTGGTAGAGGGGTGGAACACGCTCGAAACAGGGGCGTAATTTCGTCAAAATCCTGGGGGGGGGCAAAGTTGGAGCCGATTTTCCCAAATCAAGTGAAAATGAGCAGTTTTATTTCAAGAAGAAAAACGTAATAAAAACAAAGAAACAAAGAGATAGTTTACTAATCGACCAAGGCGAAAACGACACAGGAAGCGATAAAATTAGGTCAAACGCCTCAAGGACCGAACGGGCAAACATCAAGCTGGGGGGGGGGCAGACTGGGGTCTGGGGGGGGGGCAGTTGCCCCCTCTGCCCTATAGCAAATTACGCCCCTGGGCCTCGAAATAAAAGCGACTTCGGGTTGGGCTTAAATATCGTCTTCTGTTCCGTCTCGTCGTGGAAATTTGATCCGGGGCACACCACGAACGGAGTAGAACGACATGTAGCCTACCTGCCTGCAGGAAAGGATTGTCATTCTTAGCTCTGCAAGTCGAGTGCAGATAATGGTGGGTTCGAACACTGCGTAAAATCCGAGCGTATTTTACGCACGTATTTGAGCTTGAAAAGATTTCTAGCAATACGTACGCAGGTGCGTCACGACTAGGGGGAGGAGGGAGGCGCCTCCCCGCCTAGTCGTGTTGTCGGTCAGTCGAATAGCCGAGTTGGCGCGAAGCGCGCGATTTTTTGTAAAAACAGCCGATTTTTTTTTTAAACAGTCGGTTTTCCGTAAAAATAGTCGTTTTTTCTTACAATCAACCACTTTTTGGGATCCCAAAACGTTAGTGACGGATACCTATGACATCGAAAAAACGTCTGTCTGTACGATAACTCTCGAAGGGAATGAGATATTTTGATGAAACTTGGTGTGAGGATTCTTTGAGTCAAGAGTAAGGTCGAGTTCGTAGATGGGCTCTGTAGTCCTACATTTAGGGGTGGGGGAGGGGGTTTAAATTAAGGGACAAACAAAATTTTTTGAAACAGCTAATATGATAGTCGATTATGGGGTAAGAAGACATGCTGAACACAATGGTGAAAACCATTTTCTCGCCGGACAAGTAGTTAGCCCGGAATCCGGCCGAAACCGGAAAATTTGTTGCAAGCAAAAGTTTTATTTGAAGTTGATTAGATGATCGATTTAGGGGTAAGAAGACATGCTGAACACGATGGTGAAAACCGTTTTCTCGCCGGGCAAGTAGTTAGCCGGACAAGTAGTAAGGGACAAACAAAATTTTTTGAAACAGCTAATATGATAGTCGATTATGGGGTAAGAAGACATGCTGAACACAATGGTGAAAACCATTTTCTCGCCGGACAAGTAGTTAGCCCGGAATCCCGCCGAAACCGGAAAATGTGTTGCAAGCAAAAGTTTTATTTGAAGTTGATTAGATGATCGATTTAGGGGTAAGAAGACATGCTGAACACGATGGTGAAAACCGTTTTCTCGCCGGGCAAGTAGTTAGCCGGACAAGTAGTAAGGGACAAACAAAATTTTTTGAAACAGCTAATATGATAGTCGATTATGGGGTAAGAAGACATGCTGAACACAATGGTGAAAACCATTTTCTCGCCGGACAGGTAGTTAGCCCGGAATTCGGCCAAAACCGGAAAATTTCTTGCAAGTAAAAGTTTTATTTGAAGTTGATTAGATGTTCGATCTAGGGGTAAGAAGACATGCTGAACACGATTGTGAAAACCATTTTCTCGCCGGACAAGTAGTTAGCCCGGAATCCGGCCGAAACTGGAAAATTTGGCAGAAGTAAAGCAGGAAGTTTCGATCAGTATCGTCAAAATAGATATGGTTTATATATCTGAACTTGATTTTCTCAGATGATTAGCCGCGCGAAGACTGAATCTGGCAAAGACAAGGCCTAGTTGTCTGGGTCAAATATTAAATTTTTCAATCAATCAATCAATCAATCATCGTATTTATTCCTGAATATCTGTTTTACAACATGATTTTTGGGATCCCATCGAAACCTTTGGTCTTGTTAGTGGAGTGTAATTGCGATCGCTGTAGCAGCTTTCGTGTTTCGGTTTCCGGTTTTCACCGTATTTTGTGGAGCTCATAACTCATGAACCAGTGCAAGTATCGAGTTCAAACTTGGTACACTTGTGGGTATTGGGGTCGAGTTTCGCCTTTTGAGGGTCCCGCCCCCACACCCTCTCGGTTCAGGGGCAAATGGGCCCAGATGGCCCAGTGAATAATGTTCATAACTTAACCAGACCTGGACATAGGACGATGAAATTCCTTGTACGTGTGATCATAGGGCTGGGAAATTATTTTCAAAGTTGCACCTCCCCACCCACCCCATTCAAGGGCAACTGGGCCGAGATTGCACACGAGTAAAGTTCGTTACCCGAGACAGGAATGAACAGGTATCAAGTTGAAACTTGGTAGGTTTGTGAGCATTGGACTCTTTTTGCGGGCCCCAAAACCCGACCCCACTTCAGGGGCAATTGGGCCCAGATTGCCCATTTTTTTATGCTTTTAAGTTGAAAAAAGCTGGGGACAGGGAGATGATATTTCTGTGTAATTTTTGATCATCGGGCTGGGAACACTTATGTGGAGCTGGACTACTCCCCACCCTCCCCGTTGATGGGCAAGTGGGCCCAGTTTGCCCATTAGTAAAATTTCTGACCCATGGTTGGAATCAAACTGTTAGTTGGTATAGTCGAGGAGATTTGGGTCTAGATATGCAATTTGATGGGTCCCGACCCCCCTCCCCCCCACCTCCTGTTCATGGGTAACTGGGCCCAGATTTCCGGTGAGATAAGTCCGTCTATGACATGTCTCAAGTTCAGCTCTTGTATACTTGTGGATATATATGTATAGATACAGATTTTGGTGTAACAGCAACAAATAAGACCACGCAGCGTACTGGACGTACTGGACGGTTTTGTCATATGATCGATGATATGCCGATCTTAATGAAGTTGTGACAAGGGGGGTATCAGGCAATAAAACGATTTGGTTTTATTACACCTGTTATTACCTTGCTAATGGAAAAGAGGTGTCGGACTGGCTAGCAAGATTTTCTTTGGATTTGTAAATGCGGTTTGTTTAAGCTTTTAAACTGGGAAGATTTTAAATTAGATTATTTCAGTATTTTTTTGGTTATAGGGGATGTGAAACGTCTTGGTTCAAACGCTGTTTGTCTTTAAGATGTTATTAACATTTTACTTTCACACTCCACGTCTGAGCGCTTGCGCACTTGTTCGTCAATACAGTCGTTTTTTTCTCAATAGTAGTTGTTTTTATCTGCAAAAACAGTCGGTAAAAATGACCACCCAGTCGGTAAATACCTTGCCCCCCCCTAAAATTTTGGCTAGTAACGCCTCTGTACATACGTATTTATATGCAAAACGGAAATTGCTAAATACGCTCGGATTTACGCAGTGTATAAACGTAGCATAAACATCGTCGGACGAGGGGTCGACGAATCTCATTTTTGATGTACACCATTCTGGAATAACGGAATAATCCTGACCATTCCGGATTATTCTTGGCCATTCCGGATGATTCCTAACCATTCCATATCGTCCCATTCTTTATCGAGTTTGGAAAATCCCCAACTTTTGTTTAGTCCGAATTTATTTCACCCCATTCGGTCTGTCCTGCGGTGAACGAGGGGTTGACGACTCCCATTTTTGATGTACACCGTTCCGGAATAACGGAATAATTCTGATCATTCCGGATTATTCCTGAGCATTCCGGATTATTCCTTCGGGACGGTTACACCATTCCGGTAGAGTCGTCGAACCCTCGTCGTCGGAATATTGGAATCAATTCCACTGTTGAGAAGCGGTGTTGAGACGTGGGGGGCAGGGACTCGCTATGTCCGTCTGATATTTTTAGTCATATGTCGAATAAGTGTTCATTAAACTAAGCTAAGTATCCGCTTCTTATCTCGTAATCTTTTTGAAGTTTTGGAATGTCTATTCCAACGAACTTATTTGAATTCCTGTGAAACAATAGATGGCGCCAGCGACAATGTATCGCCAGCTCTTGCAAGAAGAATAGAACAAATTCACTCAGTTGTTAAACAGAATACACAAATCTTTCTCATGGTTTAAGGAGATAGGTAGGCTTTAGGTAATTTTAACCTGTTCCAAGTGATGTTTGCTCCCAGTTTCTGAGGGCTGTCATGAGTGGTCACATGAGATATCCAGGTCCAGAGTCAGAGAGATGTCATTCATATAAGTTGCCTATCTTGACTTAATCTATCATCATCACATCAGTCTTTTTATTTTGTGTTGAGTAGCCTGGCTAGGCTGTATTACTCTGATCTTACTAGGCTATATTGCTGCTTAATTAGCCTATCTACGGTAGAGGTATGCTTACATGAACATTTGTTGACTTCGGACTTTGCCATTTTCACGCACTTGCTGTTTCTAAACTAAACTGTTAGGCTAACTGCTAAGGGCAGCTGATCTTGGATCTTTAGTCTACCATTTAACCCAAAACTGCAGTGTTCACATTAAAGTAACTGTTCACATAAGCATAGCCCACCTCTACCTCGTCTGTAGTAGGGTGGCCACAAAAACACCTAGTGGCGAAAATTGGCGATTTTGTTGTAATTAATGCAGGAATTGCTGTGAATTTTACTGATCAGTTTTACCTATCTAAAACATCTTCAAAAAATATTTTGAAAATACCATTGCATTCAGGACAAAATTGTCTGTTTTGTAAGGCCATCAGTAAGATGTGCTAGCAATTTAATATTATTTCTTAATATTCATTGTAAATTTAGATGTAAAAAAAGTAGCTGAACTTGCCTACAAAAATTTGTTGATACTAAGGAGGAAAGTCAGCAGCCTATAGCAGCAATAGGTCTATTGGACAATAACCTTAATGATCTTATTCATATTTTCTCATCTAACTCACTTGCTGGGGCTCCCCATGCACTCAAAA
Source organism: Branchinecta lindahli (assembly GCA_023053555.1). NCBI lineage: Eukaryota > Metazoa > Arthropoda > Branchiopoda > Anostraca > Branchinectidae > Branchinecta > Branchinecta lindahli. The sequence goes on from JAKZAO010000001.1 coordinate 8,030,529, forward strand.
CCAGCTCAAAATACCCAGTTTCATAGAATTTCATTGAAGCACATAGTTCCAAGCTGGCCACTAGATGGACAAAACCCTAAAGTCAATGGATGGACATAGGCATTTTCTTATGTAAAATACTGTTTTCTAAAGAAGATTAAAGATGCTTAGAGGCAAGATAGAGAGGCGATTTTGGCCTCAAATCAAAGCTGAAAGATAGGAGAATCACATTCTGATCTTCAACAGCTCAGGTTTGATTAAAAAAAAATTTACTGGCTACCCTATCTGTAGCCTACTTTGGCCAGACTTTGGCTAAACGGTAACAATGTGGTATTGTTTGGAAATAAAAATATGTTTAACTAGAAATATTGAAGCAAAATTTATTTCTCTAGTATGTAACCCATTCTATTAAGTCGGGTCTTCACCTTCCGGAATCTGGGTTCCCAGATTCCCCGTGATTTTTTCTGAATTTCTTCTGCGATACTTAAAAATTCCGGAAATCTGGAAGTTCAAAAGCCCCTTTTTTCCGGATTATTTTGATGTACTTTCGGACCGGTTCATATGCCAGATGCAATTTACAGAAGAAGTCAAAGAATAATCTGGAAGCCCAGATTCCGGAAGTTCCGGGAGGTGAAGACCGGACTTTAGCTTCAATCTAGTATGTTTGTCATATTTTTTTTAATAACAGATACATTTTTCTGGGAAAGGCTTCTCTGAAAATTTAAAATCTTGTTTGAGGCTGGGTAGGCTACCTCTCCTGTATCTACGTGACCACTCAACCAGCAGAGGTACTGCAGAGGTTTGCTTTTTACTTTTTAAGTTTAATCCTAGTTTTTGGCTAAGTAAGCCCTCAATCAACGGCGTTAATAATGCTCCCATTTAAGTGTTCTTAGGAGTGCTTTGGTAGCCTAGCTACTTTTGCTGGGGCAGCATTGTCCTTTTTCTTGGTTTGTTTTTTTGCGTCATTGAACAGTTAAATAGTGATGGTAAATTAAGAACTAAATATCTGCTAGGAGCCAAGTATTTCAGGTTTCTTCTGACACAAAATATTAAATTAGGTTCATTTAATATCATCTGCTGTTTATTTTTTAATCTTTGTTCTTCTGTTGGGATGCTTTGGACAGTTAGGAAAGTAATTCAGAACTGTTGTTGCAGTACTTCAGACAATCTTCTGATGCCGTAATTTTGCAGTTTGAGGCTTTAAAAACAGCAACACAAAACTTAGCAAAAGATTAAAAAGATTACTGTAAATGGCTTTAATTTGACTTTATTTTACTTATTTTAGCATACCTCTAGGCTACTGTAGTTGACTTTTGTCACAGCTATTGGATGAAAATGGCACCGGTAACAATGCGGTATTGTTTGGAAATAAAAATATGTTTAACTAGAAATATTGAAGCAAAATTTATTTCTCTAGTATGTAACCCATTCTATTAGCTTCAATCTAGTATGTTTGTCATATTTTTTTTTTATGCCAGATACATTTTTCTGGGAAAGGCTTCTCTGAAAATTTGAAATCTTGTTTGAGGCTGGGTAGGCTACCTCTCCTGTATCTACGTGACCACTCAACCAGCAGAGGTACTGCAGAGGTGTGCTTTTTACTTTTTAAGTTTAATCCTAGTTTTTGGCTAAGTAAGCCCTCAATCAACGGCGTTAATAATGCTCCCATTTAAGTGTTCTTAGGAGTGCTTTGGTAGCCTAGCTACTTTTGCTGGGGCAGCCTTGTCCTTTTTCCTGGTTTGTTTTTTTGCGTCATTGAACAGTTAAATAGTGATGGTAAAGTAAGAACTAAATATCTGCTAGGAGCCAAGTATTTCAGGTTTCTTCTGACACAAAATATTAAATTAGATTCATTTAATCTCATCTGCTGTTTATTTTTTTAATCTTTGTTCTTCTGTTGGGATGCTTTGGACAGTTAGGAAAGTAATTCAGAACTGTTGTTGCAATACTTCAGACAATCTTCTGATGCCGTAATTTTGCAGTTTGAGGCTGTAAAAACAGCAACACAAAACTTAGCAAAAGATTAAAAAGATAACTGTAAATGGCTTTAATTTGACTTTATTTTACTTATTTTAGCATACCTCTAGGCTACTGTAGTTGACTTTTGTCACAGCTATTGGATGAAAATGGCACTGTTAAAAGTTAACTAAGGGACTCAGATAAGTTGGAAAGAATCCAGAAATGTGCAGTTCAAATAATAATCGGTGGCCATAAAATGCCGTACTAGTATCTCCTAAAGGAGTGTAAGCTGGAACCCCTTTCAGTATGTAGAGAACAGCTGTTTCAACGTTCTGGAACACATTTTTTACCCCACCCTATCTACCGAAACATCCTCCGTCCACCCTTTAAACTGGAAAGAACCAGACCTCCAGGAGAAGCAGCTATGAAAGTACCAAAACTCACACCTGTCTCTTGTAAAACTGAAAGGTACCGTAATAGTTTTGTGTCTCAGTTTACCTTGTATCATAACAACCTTACTTGAATTACTGTATTGATTCTATGACAATTGTATGTATGTTTTAGTTGTAGGTTAATGACAAGTGCCAATCAATTTGCTCGTGCATGAAATTAAGAAATTAACATTCAAAGAAGCATATCTCTAATGTACCTGACTTGTAGAACTTTCCTCCTCACCTGATTTGTTGTCCTATTGTCTGCCTACAGTAGATGTATTTATTTGTGGATAGTGCAGTTTTTCGTTCAGGAATTTTTAACAAATGGTGGGATGTTACTGTAGCCTACTGGGGTTAGACCGTTTAGGTCTACAACCAGAAAAATAGCACAGGGACGGACTGAAGAGACACTGGCTGACAGAAGAGAACACCAGTCTGCTACAGAGTCTACATCAGTCTTCTACTTTGTTCTCTGATTTTCAAATAGGGATGCCAAACACTAGGTATGCACATACTTTCGAATAGCCGGTGGCAAAGACCAGTAAGGTCACCCTAACCCAATAAAACATTTACAATTTGAGTGAAACTCAGAAAACAACCATTCAATTATTTTGTATTGGGTTGGTGTGCTCAGAATTTGATAAAAGCTATTCTGAACCGTTTCAGTGTACCCAACTTTTGGCATAGACCATCCAAAAAGCAGGGGTTTGTAGAAGACAGTTTACAGTGCGTCCTCCCCTGACTAGATAAGTAGGCTACCCTACACTTTTTTAACATTTTTTTTAATTTTAGACCACCTTAGTTTTGCTTTCAATCCCTAAAACAGTCAGATGGAACTAATAAATTAGGAACCTAGTATCAGGAAGGAGTTTCAGCTTTCTTGTGACCTAAAGAATGGAGTCAGATAGTCTTCATCTGGTTTGTTGTTTATTTTTTAATGTAATTTTTTCTGTTTTAATACTTTGGATGGTTGTAATAGCAATGCAAAAGCAGTTTTCAGGATGCTGTAACTTTGTAATGTTGGCATTCAAAGCTTACCTGTGTTAACTATTTGTAGAGGGATGGGATGAAGTAGTTTCTGCAGTAACAGTGCTGCAGTTCGGCTACCAGTATAGCTTCCATTATTTATTGGTAAAACAGGACTTGCAATCAGCTTGAGCTGAACCAGTACTTGTTGTTAGGAGGTTTGAACACACCGTTTGACAGTAGTTGAATCTTATTGCATGAAAATGGTGACATGAAAAGTTAACTAGCACCCAAACAAGCCCACTTTTTCTGTGCCGACAGTATGACAGTGTGACATTATGGTGCACCCTTATCCAACTTCAAGATAGATTGCTTTTGACGGGATCCCAAACTGGACTAGTCTGGTCCACATTGGTAGCTAGGCAATAGTTCCATAACTCTGATTTGATTAATGTGTTGCACCTTGTTTCCAACCATTGCCAGAACAGATCCGGACGGTACAGTAGAGGCAGGGGCATCGCAAGGGGTACGCAAAGCTGGAGGCCCAAAATTTTTACTAAATTGTTCCGTATTTTTTTCGATAGCAGAACTATTCGGTATATTTACTGGGATTCGGTAGTTATACAGAATCCCAAATAGGCCATCGGTACAAATCTATTCGATTTCGAGTGATTCGGTATAATGATCGGGATTCGGTATAATTGCCAGTATTCGGTAGTTATCACGAATTCGGGGAGAGAATTTACTGAAATTATTTGGTAATTTTTTGATGCCAGAACTGTTCGGTATATCCATGGAGTTTCGGTAGTTACACAGAATCCCGAATAAGGTATCGGTCCAGAATTATTCGGTGTCATAATTGGGATTCGATAATTTATTTGGTATAATTTTCAGGATTCGGAGTTACCACGAATCCCGACTTTGTTCCAGTTTCGACGAAATTATACCGAATACGAATATTATTCGGTAGTCTTTCGATACCAAAACAACTCGGTATAATAAACGAGATACGGTAGTTATACAGAATCCCGAACATGCTCTCTGTCTGAACTTATTTGGTATAATAACTGGGATTCGGTATAATTGCGAGGATTCGGGAGTTACCACGAACCTCGAAACTCGGAAGAGTTCGAGTGAAGCACTGGTTGCAGACGAAAGGACTGATCTATGATTTCATCGATAGTCCTTGCGTTTATTTTGGATACCAATAAGAAGATTTAATCATAGATGTTACGAAAATTCCGCCTGCGGCGCTTTTCGTAATATTCTCTATTTTATGGAAGGGCACGTCATTTCACTGGGGTTTTAAGCCGGTTTTAGGATTGGGATTTCGAAACATTAAAATCTAGAATCTGCATCGAAATGGTTATGGCCTGAACGTCGCTCCATCCGGTTTCTGGAAATTCTTAGAGCCTCGGTATTTAATCCACGGTAAATGACAGAATTAGTAAGATAAGCAGTTAAATTTTAGCCTACAGGAAAAAAAAAAAAACATAGATTTTGAAAATCCGCCTGCGGCGCTCGATTTATTTTTCTCTTGAGTAGGCTATAATAGGTAGAAATTGTTACTGCAATCGTGCCCGGCAATATATTCTCCAAGTAGCCTTCGCCAAAACGCCGCTTAATAGTTGGCTGGCATTTTCATACACTGGATGTGACTGAAATCAACTGCCAGTCAACCAAAATAGCTATTTAACGGCTCCGAAGAAGACCTGAACGTGTGTTTTGAGTCTTTAATTTAAGATTTAGCTCAGATTCCACTGTCAAAGTTAACTTACATTCAGGCTGCCTCTACTGTAGTTGATTTTTCTACCCCAGTGGTGTACTGGCTCGAAAGGGTTTTTATGGCACTTGCAGCCTCTGGCTCAAGTGCCATATACCGATCGCAATTCCGTCCGTCGGTCGGTCGGTCGGTCGGTCCGAATTTTTTTGTCCCACATGTTCGAGTTAGGGTACTTCCAGATGTGTTAGGACGATGAAACTTGGCAGGAAAATCAGGGACCCGACCAAACTAACCTGGAAATAATCAGTTTCCCGATCCGACCATCTGGGGGGGAGTGGTGGGCCGGGGAATTCTGAAAATTAAGTAGTTTTTTTCACACTTTTTCGAGTTGGGGTACTTCCAGATGTGCTAGGACGATGAAACTTGGCAGGAGCATCAGGGACCCGACCGGGCTAACCTGGAAATAATCAGTTTTCCATTCCGACCACCTGTGGGGGAGTGGAGGGCTGGGGAATCCGGAAAACTGGAGAAGTGTGTAACTTTCGAACGGGTGATCGGATTGGAATGAAACTTAATAACTTAATAAATGGTATACCTCTGATGTCCCATTTGAAGTCCGGACCGGATTCGACAGCTATGGGGGAGTTGGGGGGGGGAGACCGGAAATCTCGAGAAACGGTTAGAATGGAGGGATCGGAGTGAAACTTGCTGGGGAGAACAAGCATCTGCTCCAGATAAATCATTTATACATTTGGACTGGGTCCGGACACTAGGGGGGGGGGTGGAGGGGAGTTTCCCGGAATTCCGGTAATGGCGGTTTTGGGGATTTTCACGACGAAACTTGGGAGGCGAATCAGGGACCCGATCAAAATGACTTATAAATAAAAATTTACATGATCCGATAGTCGTGGGGGGAGTAGCGGGAGGGGGAATCCGGAATATTGAGTCATGCGTAACTTTGGAACGGTTGATCGGATTTGAGTGAAATTTGATAATTGATCAGAGGACATGTCTCTGGTGATCTTTGTCATGTCCGGACCGGATTCGACAACAATGGGGGGAGGGGAATACGTGACCGGCTCAGACTGGGGAGATCGGGATGGAACTTTGTGGGAATAATAAAGAGATGCTCTGGATAAATCACTTACAGATCCGGATTGGCTCCGGCGACTGTGGGGGAGTTTGAGGGGGGGGGGTCCGGAATTCCGGTGATCGCGATTTAAGGTACTTCCAGATGTGCTAGGACGATGGAACTGGGCTGAAATATTAGAGATTCGATAAGATTGGCTCAGAAATAGCCACTTTCCAAATCCGACATTCCTTAAAGTACCAATCTTGACCGTAAATTTTGAAAAATACTTTTAATCAAATTATACATTTTCATTATCCCCATGAGCCCATTATCATTTTTGCCTCAAGGGTTTTGCTAGCTCCCTTAAAGTGTGAATCTGAACCGCAAGGTCGAAAACTACTTTTTTATCAAACGATACATCTCAACCCATGATCATTTGTGCCACAAGGGTTTTGCTTAAAAATTTATGTTATCACCCTTAAAGTGCACATTTTAACCGAAAAGTGAAAAAAAAACTTTTTACCAAACGGTATATATCAATGATCCCTAAGGGCCTGTGATCGTTTTGTCTCAATAGTTTTTCTTACAGATGAATTTCTAGCGCCTATAAAGTGCGTATCATAACAGCCAAGTTCTAAAACAAAATACGTTTTCTCTAGCTCCATTAAAGTGCGCATCTGAACCGCAAAGGTAACCTTAAAAGTACTTTTGATCAAACACTACATCTCAACCCATGCAAGTGCCATATGAGCTTACAGCTCTTGTTAAATAGCAGATGAGCATATTTCATTGAATGATCACTTTTCAGGTTATGGAGTCAAAAGTCAAAGTGCTGTTTGACTATGAGTACACTCCTTCAGGAAGCTCTGATAAAGAACCAAAAATCAAAATATTCAAAAACGAAGAACTTGTACTGCTCCGTAAGGCGACTAGTGTGTGGTGGCATGTGTTCCGTGTGACTGATCTGAAGGCATTTTATGCTCCGGCTGATTATCTAGAAGAAATCATATCCAAAGAAGTAAGAGAATTCGCAACCGCGGACCGTATGACAAGTAAGCCTGTAGAAAAGGGAAAACCAGAGCTGGGAAGAAAGCGATCAAACTCTCTCGATGCATTCTCTGTTCAGCGTCCAACGCAGTACACCTCTGGGACACATCGTCCGCATGAAAAGCGGAGCTCATGGGCGGTGAATCCCCATAATTCTCTTGCCCATACAGAAAAGAAAAACCCAAAGAAGGTCCAAGACTTGAGCGATTACCGACGGAGTTCTGTACCAGAAGAGTGTCTAAGCTCACCCGAGCGAGAGTCGAGGCCAGTATCGGAAAACAAAAATAGTCAGTTGCTACTTGCAACGCCAGAGGCTAAGGCCAGTGCTTATAAATTGCCAGATGCCAGTGAAGCAGAGACAACTCCAGTGCCTTCGAAAGAGCCAGCAGAAGCTGGAATCACACGTGCCCCCCTAGTGCCAGCCCCAAAAGTTCCCCTGTTGAAGCCAGTACCGCCAAAGCTGCCCCCGAAGGTTGCTAAAAAACCCATGCCAGCTCCCAGAGACGGGATCAAGCTGCGTAATACCTATATCAACATAAGCCAAACAGATATTCCAAACGCTCTAGTTGAGTCATCTAATCCTGGTGTCCATAAAAGTCAGAGAAGTCTCAATGTGAACAGCAGGTTAGTTCCCAAACAGCCAGTAAGCATTGATAAGAAGCCACTGTTGAGACAGCCAATTCCGAAAATGGAACGGCAGCTGACCATTGCTGTGATAGACACCAAATCAAAAGCGGAACCCCCCAATCTCAAATCAAGGCCTGCTATTGATTTGAACAAATACAAAAGTGCAAAACCCCTTACCGAAATACCAAAGATGCCAGCCAAGTCAAAAACCTACGTCGCACCCTCCAGTAAGCCCCATCCCGTTAGCCCCACTAAACCCCCTGCAGGAAGGAAACAGGGTGTTTTTTCTAGACTTTTCTCCAAGGAGCCAGTGCAGCCTGTAGCTCAGGTAGAGAAAACGCGAAAGTTAAGCAGTGAAAAATTAAAGTCGCCCCTCTTTGGGAGGAAAATAAGCAAGCAAGAGATGGCAGTATCTGTGCCTGTGACGATAAGTGAGCATGGGGAGAAAAGTGAGAACGAAGGTCCGTCCCTGTATGTTGCAAACCCAATGTTACAGTTCCTCCGGCAGCCAAGTCTGAGGGGGAACAGAAAGTCGCCACAAAATTCACCAGGAAGTGTTGAGACTCTGTCAAGTGGTACAGGTTTACAGGATTCCTCGAGTGAGCTTGAGGATCGGGGGTCGAAGAATTCCCTGGATTCGTTAGGATCCGCATTCACCTCTGAGTCGACGTCAGGAATTGCTTCAGAGTCTCCAGGAGCAAGGTCACCGAGCTCCCAGGACGAGACGAGGAGTGAAGAAAAGGTAAGAGCTACTCGCACGCGTAATAGACTCACATATAGCTATTTAATAAGGTTATTCGTCCCATCACTTTATAGCATTGTTTTTATCACCGGCACATCAACTGCCTGGTATCGTTTGGTAATGGGCAGTTGGCATCCTGTTATTCTCACCATTGGTTACAACGAGCCATGCATGTTCTCCCACATTGTCTTCAATTCAAATACTTTTATTTCAGCCAAAATAACAAGCATTACTACTGCAAAAACGAGAAAAACGTAAACAAAAGTAAATGTAAGAGACAAATTAATTAACAAGAAAAAATGCGGTCCCAAGACTTTCACAGTTTTGGCAAGTTGTCGGATCCGCCCCCATATTAGTTTACCAGTTAGGTTTTTGAACTTGTTGTAATTCAGCGATTTAATTTTATCATATGGGCTGAATGTGTAGGGTACTGGGCGGAAAGAAGGCTGAGGTTGCCGTTTTGTTCCCCTCCCCACGTCAGGTCTACTAGCTCGGTCGAATTGGCCTGAATAATATCCTTAAAGCACAACTCTTACTAGAAATAATCTTTTTCCTATGAAATGGATCAGAAAAAAACATTTCCGAAAATACCATTACTTTCCATCTAAAATTAGCGATTTTCTTGTTAGCGCCTGTCGACTATGTCCAGCCTTCCTGCTCTCCGACGCGGCGGCTGGGCGCAACAAATTTGAAAACTGGTCGCGCCGTGGTTAAAAAGTTTGAAAAAAGCAAATAAAAGAAGTAATAAACAAAAGCTTCTCAGATCCTTATCTGTGAACGAGTTGTCAGCAGATGCTGATGATCCCGGCAAACGTTTCGTTGTGTGACGGGTAAAACTCGGCAAGACCAAAAAAGCGCTAAAATTTCGTAGGCACAAAAGGAAACAATGGAAAAAGGTGGGGATTTTAGAAGCTTATAATTCTGTATGGGAGCTAGATATATTATAAAAACCAGAATAAGCAAGAGGGGTCCTTTAAAGGGAACGTGCACATTTTTGGCAAGGTTTCGAGTGCGCCTGGTAACTTGCCATTATTTTGGCAATTACGATTTTGGTCTCGTTGCAATTTTTCCGATTGGATTTTAGCATATTGTGAGCAAAGTGGTGCACTGACCCCAAGCGATAAGTTTTTTTTCTTTTCACCCTCCCCACCTTGACACAGGTATGTCTAGCTCCCTGTTTTAGTGGAACTTGACTGATCAGTAGAAGCGCTTTCACATTTTTTGCGAGCCATCAGGCGCACACAGGCCAGTTGTGATTCTACTCTTGTTATTACACACTACCTTATGGGTCCGACTTTTTATCTCTACACAAGTGTTGAATATGAGACAATACGCTCTTCATAAAATTCCTTCCAGATTAGTTCATTTTTGGCCGCTAGATGTGCTAGCATAAAATAAACAATGACACGTTACTTCCGGGTGTACGTTTATCCAGGTTTATTTGGCGCCCAGCCATGTTTGAAACTGTTTAAAATGCTTCTGCCTCTATTTGTGCTCTACCCAACTCTGTTCTGTCAAACTTAATCAAGTTGTCAATTCTGGCTTCCGACTTCAGTGCTGAGCGCTAGTTGACTTTTCAACGGGGCTAATGCGCGACTCGGTATGAAGCGAAGGCCTAATCGCTTATTCACCCTTCAGATAGCTTATCCCTGGATCTCACGTGTGATTGTTATTGTTTCTCTAGCGCATCTGGCGTCATTGGATTTTATGAGGTACGTATGCGGGATTAACAGAAACTAGTCCACTTGGAGCGCTGAACTGAAGAAGGCGAATTTGCCGATTGCATTTTTGCATATTTTGAGCAGAGTAGTGCACTGACCGACGGCGGAAGGTTTCTGCGCTTCCATCTGTCTTACCTACACCTGCCTTCCAGTTATGATTGCTCATGAAAGGGGCCTATTTCATATCCATATGTAATTGATGCTTTTTGAAGCACGTATGGTCCATCCTGGATTTCACCTGCTCGGTCATGTTTCCTTCCTGAACACGCGTTTCCGTTGTTAAAGGTTCAAATTTGGTGGAGTTATAAGTCCGGATCAAAACCTGGACAGAGGCTAGTATTCATAATCCAATCATCAACTTCTGCTTGACATGAACCCATCCTTGTTTTCGTCATTATCAATAGCCTACCAGCCAAGATTTCAGGCATGGTACATTTCTGTCCTGCATCTGCATAGCACCCAATTTTGAACAAGAATACAGATACAAATTAAAGAAGACATTGCAAATATTCGTTAGGCTATAGGCTAGCCTACATGCTGGTATTTAAACATTTTAAATAGTCGACTGGTAATCGTTATAAGAGTCCTGGCGTCGCCGAATCGCATCCAGGTGCGAGTAGCCACCTGAAAGTAGCGAATGTATGTGCAGCTTTTAGTGTGTATGGCACTCTCTGGAAGGAAAGGGTTGCTGGTATCACCATATACAAAGAGGAGTTCATTTTAGGTAAAAGAACAAACAGTGTTTTTGAAGTCCTCTTTAAAGGTCATCTGAATGAAGTCTAACACCCTAAATTGCCACTTTTACATACTGCTTACCATTTATCTCTCGAAAACCGGACTAAAATCGGATGAAGTTTCACCGTGCTATAATTTTCAGCCTTTTTTCCGACTTGTCTTGATCGTAACGCTCGCCGTAACAGTTGTAACAGTCCATGCGTAACAGTTCATGTTGTAACAGTCCATGCGTTTATCCATCCATGCGCTGTTTATCCATCCATGCGTTATCAACGTACGTTTATCCATGCGATAGTGACAGTTTAAATATTGGCGCTAAATTTGTCTTGGGAGGTCGTAACGAATCGCCATAGGGAGACTTAGAACTTCAAGAGTGGATAGCGCCGAAATCACGAAGCTAAAAAATTCGTCTTCTCTGTACCGGTACTGTGAAGGACGATCTGAGGGGTTCATGGAAGTATGGTAGGATCGTTCAGGTGTCCTTTAAGGGTTAAAAGTTTGCCGATTTTTTCGCGAGAATTTCCTAATCCGTCCCCCCCCCCGTTAGTGTTTGTTTCAACTGAGGTTTGGGTCCCTGCATATTATTTCCGTATTTTTTATTAATCTCCACCGAAATCGAAGAGTAATTTACTTGGAACAAGTGCGCAAGCCCTCAAATGTATAGTGTGAAAATAAAACGTTTATCATATATTATGTACGAACAGCAATACACCAGTTGCCCTTGACGGGTGGGGGGGGGGTATAAAACCCCCAAAAGACACATCTAGACCCCAGTGCCTAACAAACACACAGAATCTGAACTTCATACCCGTTGTCAGGTCACGAATCTAACTTGAATAATTGAATTTAATTACTCCCAGATTACGAACTTAGTCACTGGGCAATCTGAGCCCAGTTGCCCTTGGGGCCTGTAGAGTTGGGGGTGCGACCCTCCGTTACTAGTTTTAGAAAATTTACATAAATTCGGCAGAAAGCAGAGCACGAAAAAGCCGGACCGAAAACAAGGTGCGAAGTGAACCCATCCGAGTTGTCCTCTGAATCGGAAGGCTGGAGGTTGGATATCCGCTCCTACCATCCACCAGTCGGAGCAGTTGCGGAAAGTGTTCGTCCCCCCCCCCCCCCAACGGAGAATGGATCCGGTGGACCTCAACTATATATGGTCCGGACACATAGGCTAAACGAAACAATTCGGGCATCTGTCTATCACCCATAAAGTTTCATTAGAATCGAGGCACTTCCGGAAAATGTCCTGTCTCCCCCTTCCGACTCCCCAACCGAAGCCGAATCAGGTCGGGATGTCGAAGTAACAAATCTGGGACCCGTGACATCCAAGTTCCATCCTAATCCGTCCATTTGTTTGGTCTCTACGACTGTAGGGACCAATCGACCGGGAATTCGGAAAAGAAGGTTTCCTTGAGGCTTGAGCACCGGATCGGGTCTTTTATGGGCATGCCAAGTTTCATCGTCTTAGCCATACGTGAAATTGCCCGAACTAGCGAAACGGGGACAGATGGACAGACGCTACGATCGCTATATGCGAGGGGTTGCCCATTCTCGATTTTTAGTGTACAGCATGTGCCGGTGCCGCTGTTACCGGCTGACACCATCCGGCACCGGTTGCCACGTATTAGAACTGTAAAATCAGCATGTTAAGAATTGGAATCGCCTAATTATGGCCGGCACCGCTGGTCTCAGCCGGTGCCGGAAAGGGTGTAGGCCTACAGCAGGTGTCGGGGAGTGGGAAATCCCTCGGCTGTATGGCACTTGAGCGAAGCCTGCAAGTATCGTATAAAGTTAAAAAATACATATATAAAACACAAAAATTACCGGCCTCCATAACAGGACAGACGTGTTACGGCCTTCTAAAGAGGAAGGCAACTTTGGTTGGTCCTTGATTGTGATGTGACAATTGTGAAATCCCCTGTTCTCGCAAACTCCTTGCACATACAAGAATTGATTGTCTATCCGAATGCCTCGTTCAATTTTGCATCTCCATTTTCATAAGAACAATCAAAGTTTTTGCTCTGGTGGTACTCATGCGTGCTGTGAAAAAAGTAAATCACAATTTTTTAAAGGTCATTTCTGACCAGTCTTCCTTTCTCTCTGCAAGCGTTTCAAGCCCGGAGAAAAAATTGTTGTCATTTGTTTTCGCGTAGTTAGCCAAGCTCGCACTAGATGAGTACCAAAGTCAATGTCACGTCGTTTAGGATCTGGTTCGGCCAGTGGGTTGGCACCCACGTGGGTTTTGGAGAGAGAAAACAGTTTCTGATTGTTCTTTAATTTTTATTTCTTATTTTCATGAACACGGGAAATTTTGGTGTTACAGGTTATTCCCTCGCTAGTAGGCCTACCGATCCCCAACCATGGGTCCAAAAGCGGCGAATGCTTCTACATTCGCAGTATGACGTTTGAAAGGGGACATTAGGGAGGGGAGGGGGTGGAGGGCATGTTTGACGAAAGAAAGCATTTGAATAGAGTTGTAGTAGTGGGGAGTAGTTGTTTTAATAAACGTTTTGTATTAATAATTTTTGTCCGTCTTGCGCAGGTGACTCTTGTCACTTTTTCAAGCCCAACACTTTGATATAAATCTTAGTGAATTTGTTTTTGTTTGAATACCGATAAAGGAAGCAAATGTTCGTATTCGTACAATCGTTTATTTGACGAGACAAAAATAAGACTGACGCGAAAGCATTATCTCAGGGTTTGCGGTCGATGCCTAGTCTTTTATTTGCACCCTTGTCTGTAAATTAAGCTTCTGTTTTTTTCTATTCATTTGGAGTATGTGCCCGTGAGCAAAAAAGAGGAATCACTGAAAACATGAAAAAAAGATGATGATTGTAATAGGCTAAATGCGCAAATAACTAAACCACAGCGACAAATCCGAATGACATTCAATTTTTTTTTTTGCAATCTTTAGATAGGCTACCAGTTCGAGTTTTTAGAAGAATGAAAGGCTCAGTTTAACCTATTAATTAAAACTAGGATGAGGTGGTTTACTTTCGCCATGGAAAAAAAGTTAGATGTTTGAAAATTCGCAGTTCGATTAATGGATCCGATATATGCCTGGTTTATGAATGCGCTCGATATTGCTAGATCTGTTTAGTCCGAAGTATGGTCATATTCCAAAAGGTATGGTCTGCTGGTTGAAGAAAAAGTTGCGTAATTGGCGAAGCTGAACTTTCGATGAAGATTTCCCTCGAGATTTCCCCTATAAATGTGCTACAATCGTAAATGGTCAATTTGGTTACGACTTGCAGTGCTTTCCATTTCTTTTGCCTGTTGAAAGTAAAAACTATGGTTTTCTTTGTCTTCACATCCATATTAGATAATTGGCACTCATTAGTTGTTGAAGCACATTTGACGCAGGAGCTGCTTTCATGGGACTGCGCCGCTACGCAAGGCTGATCTTGCATGCTCTTCATCGTCCGGGTAGTTGATTACCATTTTATAACTTTGTGTCGTTCTGAGGTGAACTTTAGGCTATCGTGTAAGCCTAATCCCTTTGCTAGAGCTTTGGCTTGTGGATCTTTAGTGACCAAATGGTAGTTTGTGTATCTTGTTGTCTCTGTGGATTTTGAAAATAGGATGATTTTGTTGGAGTTTCCCAAATTTGGATTCCCGCGAGGTCTTTCAAAGGTTTGAGTTATTTTGTTTGTCTCCTGTCTGGCCATAAGTGAACTAGTTTTAGGTCACAGTCGGAATTCCGCTCAGTAATTGACTTCACATATTTTTTTTCGAAATTTAGAACCTGTACTCACATGCGGCTCGTTTAGTGATATTAAGTGTTCCTTCAGCCTAAGCTGACTGCGAAATCTGTTTGACTGCGACACTGTATTTAACGGATACGTCAGCTCAGTTTTATTCTAGCGATCGCGATCGTGAACACAAAGATCGTTTTACGTCGTCATTGTCGACCTCTGTGTCAGTCGCACACAAATCAACAGTTTTCGGCCACTGTGCTCCAAAGTTGGGGCACCATGGCCTGGAGCAAGGGCACAGTACCCCCATGAAATCTGTTAAATTGAAAATCTGAAATGAAAATATGTTTCCAAACAGATCTTTATGGGGGTAGGCTACGCTACTGTGCCCTTGCTCAAGGGCATGGTGACGCAACGTATGAGTAGCCCTCGTATTAAAAAAAAAATGTCTTAATTTTTAATGGACGGATGGTTACTCAATAGCCTAGATTGAGTTGATTGTTATTGTACCATGTCTGAGGTATGGCCAGTTCTGTGAAGATGTGCATGAGTATTATTATATAAAAAAAATTCTTAATTTGTAATGAACCGATGGTTAGGATCTAATCTATCTAACTTTTGGATTCGTTTGCTTGACAATATTGAATTCAGGGCTTTCGAAGGTTTTGGTAGATGTGCCGTTATGGGGTCCGGGCTGGATCCGACCCAGTGCAGGTAGAAGGGCCGGAAATTCCCAGGAAACATAATTTTTAGCGCCAATGGGTGATCGACTCCGGCGAAACTTGTTTCCAGTGAGCAAGTTCCATACGAGCTCTTCCATCATAGCTCTTGTTTTTTTCTTCATGTGAAGAAGACTTGGTACCCTAACGGCTTTGCGGGCCGCTTTGTCGGCCCAGAATTTTATGAGTTGTCAAGCATCCGCTCGGGGTGAAAGACTGGAACTTTTTAGCTGAAAGAGTCACACTAAATTTCAGGCCATTCATTACCAAAATCGTGGTGTCAGCTTTGTTTCCGGATACACGTTCTAGCCGTTGCAAATCATGTCAATTTACGGGATAGGTTCTTTTTTGTTGATCTCGATTTCCTTTTTTTGGTCACGAAAAATTCAGAATACTAATCTCGCGGTCATTTACTGAAGTGATGGTGATTTTCTGGCCAGCGTTTCTCGGTTTTCCTATTTTTGGGATCCCAAAACGTAAGTGGAGGGATACCTATGACATCGCAAAAGTTGTCCGTCCGTCCGTCCGTCTGTAAGCACGATAACTCTCGAAGGGAATGAGATATTTTGATGAAACTTGGTGTGAGCATTCTTTGGGTCAAGAGTAAGGTCGAGTTCGTAGATGGGCCCTGTAGCCCTACATTTAGGGGTGGGGAAGGGGGTTCAGATTAAGGGACAAGCAAAATATTTTTAAACAGCTAATGTGATAGTCGATTATGGGGTAAGAAGGCATGCTGAACACGAATATTAAAACCATTTTCTCACCGGACAAGTAGTTCGCCCGGAATCCGACCAAAACCGGAAATTTTGTTAAAAGTAAAAGTTTTATTTGAAGTCGATTAGATGTTGGATCTAGGGGTAAAAAGGCATGCTGAACACGAATATGAAAACCATTTTCTCGCCGGACAAGTAGTTCGCCCGGAATCCGGCCAAAACCGGAAAGTTTGTTAAAAGTAAAATTTTTGTCTGAAGTTGATTAGATGTTTGATGTAGGGGTAAGAAGGTATGCTGAACAATAATACGAAAATTGTTTTCTCACCAGACAATTAGTTAGCCCGGAATCCGGCCAAAACCGGAAAATTTGTTAATAGTAAAAGTTTTATTTGAAGTTGATTAGATGATAGATCTAGGGGTGAGAAAAGATGCTGACTCCGTATGACAATCATTTTTTAGCCGGACACGTAGTTCTTCAGGAATAAGGTTGAAACCGGAAATTTTTTTAGAAGTTAATTTTTTCTTTGAAGTTGGGATGTTGGATGTAGGGGTAAGGAGATACGCTGAATTTGTTTTTGAGCTTTAGTTTTTCGCCGGACAAGTAGTTCTTTAATTTCGCCAAAACCGCAAAATTCACAGAAGTAGGGTAGGATCGTTTCGATCGGCTTATAGGGGTAGACATACATGCTGAATCTATATCTGAACTTGTTTATTTTGTTTTGTATATGACCCTTTGGCTTTGAAATACACTTACTATTGTTATCGCTGACGAACACCGTAGCTGACTTTTTGGGATCCCAAAACGTTAGTGTCGGATACCTATGACATCGCAAAAGTTGTCTGTCTGTCCGTCCGTCCGTCCGTCCGTCCGTCTGTCTGTGAGCACGATAACTCTCGAAGGGAATGAGATATTTTGATGAAGCTTTGTGTGAGCATTCATTGGGTCAAGAGTAAGGTCGAGTTCGTAGATGGGCCCTGTAGCCCTACATTTAGGGGTGGGGGAGGGGGTTCAAATTAAGGGACAAGCAAAATATTTTTAAACAGCTAATGTGATAGTTGGTTATGGGGTAAGAAGACATGCTGAACACGAATATGAAAACCATTTTCGCGCCGGACAAGTAGTTCGCCCGGAATCCGGCCGAAACCGGAAAGTTTGTTAAAAGTAAAAGTTTTATTTGAAGTTGATTAGATGTTTGATTTTGGGGTAAGAAACCATGCTGAACACGAATATGAAAACCATTTTCTCGCCGGACAATTAGTTCGCCCGGAATCCGGCCAAGACCGGAAAGTTTGTTAGAAGTTAAAGTTTTATCTGAAGTTGATTAGATGTTTGATGTAGGGGTAAGAAGGCATGCTGAACAAGAATACGAAAACCTTTTTATCGCCGGACAAGTAGTTCGCCCGGAATCCGGCCAAAACCGGAAAATTTGTTAAAAGTAAAAGTTTTATTTGAAGTTGATTAGACGATAGATTTAGGGGTAAGAGGAGATGGAGAATCCGTATATGACAATCACTCTTTAGCCGGAAATATAGTTCGTCCAGAATCCGGCTGAAACCGGAAAATTTGTTAGAAGTTAAAGTTGTATTTGAAGTTGATTAGATGTTGGATATAGGGGTAAGGAGATACGCTGAATCCGTTTTTGAGCTTTAGTTTTTCGCCGGACAAGTAGTTCTTGAATTTCGCCAAAACCGCAAAATTGACAGAAGTAAGCTAGGATCGTTTCGATCGGCTTATAGAGGTAAACGCACATGCTGAATCCATATCTGAGCTTGGATTTCTTAATGATTAGCTGTTTAGCCTGGCGAAGACTGGATCTGGCGAAGACAAAACCTAATTGTCTGGATCAAATATTGAAATTTTGGGATCCCATCGGAACCTTTGGTCTTGTTTGTCAGTGAGATGACATGCTTTTCTCTGTCACTTCAGCGTTATACTTTTTTTTTTCCTCTTATACAATCCTTAACATAATTTTTCAGTAATAAGATTACAAGATGTGCGGAATTTCCTGACACTTTCCTTAGGCCACCACAGCACCACTCGTAGAATCGAGTAGAAAATGGCAAACAGTTAGGCAAGCTTCATGTTTGTCTGCTGACCAAGGTGGTATTGTTTATTGAGGTGTCAGAAGATTGGGTGGTTTTATATCTTTGCTTTCTCATCGAATCAAAAATTCGACCGGAATGCGGCGAAAAACAAATATGTTTTATGGCGCTAAATGGATTTTTGGGATCCCAAACCGTAAGTGGAGGGATACCTATGACATCGCAAAAGTTGTCGGTCCGTCCGTCTGTTAGCACGAGAACTCTCGAAGGGGTTGAGATGTTTTGTTCAAACTTGGCACAAGGACTCTTTGGGTCAAAGTACAGGTCAAGTTCGAAGATGGTCTCTGTAGCCCTATATTTAAGGGTGGGGGAGGGGTCTAAATTAAGGGACGAAAAAAATATTTTTAAAAGCTAATGAGATAGTCGATTTGCGGTAAGGATACATGCTGAATACGAATATGAAAATCATTTTCTCGCCCGACAAGTAGTCCGGCTGAAGCCGGAAAATTTGTGAAAGATAAACGTTTAATCTTAAGTTGATTAGAGGTTCAATCTAGGGGTAAGGATTATGGGTAACGATATTTTTTCGCCGGACAAGTAGTTAGCCCGGAATCCGGCCAAAACCGGAAACTTTTTTCAAAGTAAAAGTTTTATTTTAACTTGATTAGATGTTCGATTCAGGAGTAAGAAAACATGCAGAATTAGAATATGACAACCATTTTCTACCCGGACACATAGTTCGCCCGGAATCCGGCTGAAACCGGAAAATTTGTTATAAGTAAAATTTTTTTTTTGTGAAGTTGATTAGAGTTCGTTTTAGTGGTAAGGAGGCATGTTGAATCCATAAATGTAAATTATATTCTCGCCGAACCAATAGTTCGCCCGGAATCCGGCAAAAACCTGAAAATTCGTTAAAAGTTAAAAGTTTTACCTGAATTTGATTAGAGGTTCAGTATAGAGCTAAGGAGATATGCTCAATTCGTTTTTGAGCTTTTTTAACGGACAAGTAGTTCAAGCTTTTTTAACGGACATGCCGAATACGAATATGAAAATCATTTTCTCGCCCGACAAGTAGTCCGGCTGAAGCCGGAAAATTTGTGAAAGATAAACGTTTAATCTTAAGTTGATTAGAGGTTCAATCTAGGGGTAAGGATTATGGGTAACGATATTTTTTCGCCGGACAAGTAGTTAGCCCGGAATCCGGCCAAAACCGGAAACTTTTTTCAAAGTAAAAGTTTTATTTTAACTCGATTAGATGTTCGATTCAGGAGTAAGAAAACATGCAGAATTAGAATATGACAACCATTTTCTACCCGGACACATAGTTCGCCCGGAATCCGGCTGAAACCGGAAAATTTGTTATAAGTAAAAGTTTTTTTTTGTAAAGTTGATTAGAGTTCGTTTTAGTGGTAAGGAGGCATGTTGAATCCATAAATGTAAATTATATTCTCGCCGAACCAATAGTTCGCCCGGAATCCGGCAAAAACCTGAAAATTCGTTAAAAGTTAAAAGTTTTACCTGAATTTGATTAGAGGTTCAGTATAGAGCTAAGGAGATATGCTCAATTCGTTTTTGAGCTTTTTTAACGGACAAGTAGTTCGCCCAAGAGTCTGACAGAAACCGGAAATTTGGCAGAAGTAAGGCAGCTGGAAGTTTTGATCAGTTTCATCTAAGTATAAGAGATGACATATAGGGGTAAACAAGCACTGAATCCATATCTGAACTGGGTTTTCTCAGATGGTAGCCATTGGCCTTAATCTGTTTCTGAATTTTAATAGAAAATTTTTTCAAGGAGTCTGGCGAAGACCGGATATCTAGAAGATCCAATTGTCTGGATCAAATACGAAATTTTTGGGATCCCATCGAAACCTTTGGTCTTGTTCTAGCTTGAGCCTGAAGAGGATCCTTGCCAAGGAGGGCCGAAGTATCGCTATAGAATCTCACCTACCTATTCATTTATTGCCCTCAAATATGATTCCCAGGCATCATTTTGCCGATGGAATACTTATGAAAGCCAAATATTTGGTAGAGCTACAAATTTATTGCTAAAGTTGTGGTAGGCCTACGGTATTTGAATATATAAGGGAGAGAATTAATACCTTACAACATCTTTTCTTCTGATACTTTTCTCACAGGATCTGTAATCTACGTGGAGTCGGCAAAACTGCTATCTAAGGTTTCAGGGGGTCGACTTCAACAGTCTATCGGAGGGGGAATAACATTACAGCTTCGCTTACAACTAGTCTATTTGATTTTGAGGATCCCCTAGTCCTAAGTGCGTTCCATCATATCCACCACATTCTTCCTCTGCACCTGGTGTAGGGAACGGGTGGGGTGTGTGCTGGTTTGTGCAGGTTTTCCCCAAGTAGGTGCATCCACCTGAAGAATAAGTTCATTTGTGTTTTTTTTGGTCTGTTTACCCACTTATAGTAAATAAAGAGATTTTTTTTGTTTTTAGCTAAAACTTACAGCGTCCTCCAGTGATCCGTCCCGTGTGTATTCCAACGTCAACTACTGTACCTTCCCAGCGACTCCGCCATCCCCCGGCCAGAATGACTTACCAGTTCGGCAGCTACATGATGGATGGGCAGAGTATTCTGACCATGGTGGTCGGATTTACTACTACCAGACTGGAACCGCGGCTAAGAGTTGGAAACCCCCTAGAAGACTTACTGGAAGCCTAAAGCTTGATGTAAGTATGCTACTTCTTTCTATTGGGTGGCTTGTCCGTCTTTGCACGAGTGGCAAACATGATGTCAAACAGGCACTGGGATCTTCTGGAATAGATAGGAGCATCAGCTTCTCGAACGACCACACTTAAAGGACCCGTCTTACCTATAATGCCAGTGCAACCTACTTCTGTAATAATTCATTAATTCTTAAGCCTGGAAACTCAAATTTCATATGTTACGTTTTGAACACGCTAACGAGAAAAATGAAACTTTGCACTTGTCACGATTCACTATTTTCCATGCACAATAGTCTCCAGACGAGTGTCGCGAGTTTCACGCCATTGATGCGTAAAACCGGTTTTCCGATTTTGCCAAGTTTTTGCTAGAACTCAGTTGGTCTTGGAAAAGGCTTAAAACAGCCAAAGCCGTGGATAATTTGTTAAAAGCAGAGCTTAGTTTTACATTACTCTGATAGTTTTGAACACTGGAACGCAAACAGTAAATAGTGCGAAGTGTGCTTGAAGCTACGTACACAACCAGTCCGTTAAGATTTCGCACACGAAAATACGCGTGAGAAATTCGCGTCACTATGGGGAAACCTGCATGCGATGCGTCAACATTTTGGGAGCGAAGGAGGAAATTCGGATCCGAATGCGAATAATAGACTTAATGTGCTCGTACCTTTCATGTTCAGGTTCATTCATTCTTTTCACTAATACACAAATAAATTATCAAATACTCGCGGCAGAGGGCAAAGCACGAGTGGCACTGAGTGCTAAATGAAAAACAGTTACCTTCTTCAAAATACAAGAAGAACAAAAATAAAATAAAAAATAATAGTTACTTAATAAATAACTAGAACCAACAAGAGGGGCGCATCCAACATCACAGCAACAAAACAAATCCCTCCCACCCCTACAACTAACTAAGTAATAATACACAACGGTCAATCACAACGGTCTCAGAGGACACAACTTGAAACTGAGTGGTAAGAAATTCCGGAAAGACATTGGAAAATGGAGCTTTAGAAACCGAATAGTAGAATATGAGCTTTACCTTCCGGTTTCTGCCTTGAGAATTATTACGAAAGCGGTGTAAAAAAGTAGAAAACAACATTTTCTTATAGGGATAAAAGAATGTCACTAATAGCTTGCCCCCCCCCCTCTCCCGAGGAGCTGAAACGCCGTCTGACTTCGTATTCACCTAACCTGGTTTTTTATCGCAGCAAAGGAGACAAAAAATTCCGCTTGTCCGTCTAATTTGTAGTAAACAAAAGCACGTGTATAGCTCAGCGTGGGGTTTTATGAAGTCGAAATTAGGCAATCTGGCCGATCTCGTGACCGAGATATGTTCAAAATCATATTTAGTAAGCAATTAACGTCTTAATGCATGCTGAAGTTTACACGCCACTGACTGTCAGTATATCACTCAGTGGCATGCCTTTGCTATTTTGGGGATGATTTTGCAACCCCCTTATCTTCGTCCGGTTCTTTTGAATTATTAACAGTCAAGATAGTCTGATGACTTGACCCTCATTAGTGTCAGTAACTCAGACGGGGGTACACAGGAGAGCAGTGGCGGGAAACAGATTTTTGCACCTAGCCTCTGGCTGGTCTGAAAAACTTTCGCCAGTTCGGGCATATGTGTCCGATTCGCTTGAAACTTGATGGATGGTAGGAGTGAAGTCTGAGGTGGACTGTTTGTGGAAGGGTAGGGGCAGGAATAATTTCGGACGACGATCAGATTTCAACAGAAGAAGGGATTGTGATAAAACTTGAAAAGCGGAAAATGCGCGTGTTATTTAAACATAATGATCGGATCTGGCTTGCAAAGGGTGGGTATGAGACTTTTTCTGAAAGTGCTCCGATTAGGATGAAAATGAGTGATAGCAGCATAAGATATATATGTTTTCAAAGCAGATGCGACCACGGGGGGGGGGGGGTGTAGTTAGCTGGGGGTCCCAGATTTTTATTAACATATTATAATTCAAACGATTTACGAAAAACATGTGTTCACGCAGTGAACCCCCGTCCTCGAGCTGATCACTGACCACTGAAAAACCGCGTTTTTATTGAGATTCAGTATTTCTGCGACATAAGGCGTATTCTCGCCGTTCCCCGAGGACTCCACTTGAGGAGTCCCCGCGTTTTTGTTTGTCCCGGGGACCCACTCTCCGTATTCTCGCGAGTTCCCGCGGACGGGAATGCTCTGGTTATCATCACCATCATCAAAAAGGACTCTCTTTCAGATTCGGAAGGGAAGCAGTTTTTGCGGGTAATGGTGGAATGTAAAATTAGTTAAAGACAATCACAATAAACAAAACCAAAAATAAAGTGGATCCGGACTAATTTCGTTAACTGCATTTTTTGTTTCGAACAAGATCCATTTTGGAAAGCATTCCCCGTGTTCTCGCTGTTTTCTGTACACGGAGTCGGCGTGGAGTGACTCCCTCTACTCTCGCCGGTCCTTTCGATTCCCCGAGGAGTCCTCGGGGAGTCCTCGGGGAACGGCGAGAATACGCCTATAGTAGAATTTTGTGTTGTGAGGACGGTCGTAGATGTTCTGAACATCATACTAGAGTATACATCATACTTTTTGTGATCATTTGTAAGCAAAACCCTTGAGCTTTCAGTTGCAACAGGGTTAAGATGGACACTATAAGGGCGCTAGGAATTCATTTCTAAGCGAAACCCTTGAGGCAAAAATGATCATGTGCTCACGGGGAACATAAAAACGTAGGTTTGGCTTAAAAGTTTTGTTTTGTAGTTTGTGGTTAAGATGAGTACTTTAAGGGATGATGGGATCTAGGAAGTGACAGCTTCTAAGCCAATCTTATTAAGTCTCTAGTGTTCTAGCCAAGTTTCATCGTCCTAGCACACCTGAAAGTACCTTAAGTCGCGTTCATCGGAATTCCGGGCCCCCTCAAACGCCCACAGAGTGCCCGAATCCGTTCAAGATCTGTCACTAATGTATCTAGGGCTTATGCTTGTTCTTCCCGCCAAGTTTCATCCAAATCGCTACAATCCAAGCGTGTTATAAATTTCCGGTATCCCCGCCCGACTCCCCCACATTGACCAGACCCTGTCGCATTTGAAATGGGATATGTGAGACATAAGTTCTTTCCGAATATCAAGTTTCATTAAGATCCGATCACCCGTTAAAAAGTCGGACACTCCTCAAGATTCCGGATCCCACCTCCCTCTACTCCCCCCACGATGGTCAAATTCAAGAAACGACTGTTCTTAAGCTAGAATTGTCGAGTCCCCGATGCCTGCCAAGTTTCAGCGTCCTAGCACATGTGTAAGCATCTTAACCCGGGATCACTGGAATTTCGGAAACCTCCCTCCAACTCCCCCCACAGTGCTTAGATCTGGTCCGTTCTTGTCAACCATGTATCGATGGCTTCTGCTTATTCATCCCACCAAGTTAGGGTACTTCCAGATGTGCTAGGACGATGAAACTTGGCAAGAGCATCAGGGACCCGACCGAACTAACCTGGAAATAATCAGTTTCCCAATTCGACCATCTGGTGGGGGGGGGGGGGGTAGGCTGGGGAAACCGGAAAATTGAGTAGTGTGTAACTTTGGAACGGGTGATCGGATTGGAATGAAACTTAATAACTGAATAAATGACATACCTCTGATGTCCCATTTGAAGTCCGGACCGGGTTCGACAGCTATGGGGGAGTTTGGGGGTTGGGGCGGAAATCTCAACAAACAGTAGGAATGGAGGGATCGGAATGAAACTTGCTGGGAAGAACAAGCACCTGCTCCAGATAAATCGTTTGTACAACTGGACTGGATCCGGACACTGGGGGAGGGGGGGAATTTGTCGGAATTCCGGTAATGGCAGTTTTGGGGTTTTCACGACGAAACTTGGGAGGCGTATCAGGGACCCGATCAAACTGACTTGTAAATAAAAAATTTACTTGATCCGATAGTCGTGGGGGAGTAGAGGGAGGGGGAATCCGGAATATAGAGTAATGCGTAACTTCGGAACGGTTGACCGGATTTGAATGAAATTTAATAACTGAACAGAGGACATGTCTCTGGTGATCTTTTTAATGTCCGGAACCGGATCCGACAACAATGGGGTGGGGGAATACGTGACTGGCTTAGACTGGAGAGATCGGGATGGATCTTTGTGGGAATAACAAACAGATACTCTGGATAAATCATTTACAGAACCGGAGTTTGAAGTTTTATAAAAACAGTTGATCCGAATTCCGGTGATCTCGATTTAAGGTACTTCCAGATGGGCTAGGACGACGAAACTTGCCGGGAATATTAGAGATTCAACAAGATTGGCTTCGAATTTCCACTTTCCAAATCCGACCATTCCTTAAAGTACCAATTTTGACCGCAAATTGAGAAACATTTTCTCGATCCCCATGAGCTCATTATCATTTTTGCCTCAAGGTTTTTGCTTACAAATGAAGTTCGAGCTCCCTTAAAGTGCGCATCTTAACCGCAAGGTCGAAAAATACTTTTTTTTTATCCAACGATACATCTCAACCCATTTGTGCCACAAGGGTTTTGCTTAAAATTTATTTCTGTCACCCTTAAAGTGCGCATTTTAACCGAAAAATGAAAAAATACTTTTGACCAAACGGTATATATCAATGACCCCTAAGGGCCTGTGATCGTTTTGCCTTAGTGCCTTTAAAGTGCGCATCATTACAGCCAAGTTCAAGAATAAAATACTTTTTCTCTAGCTCCCTTAAAGTGCCCATCTGAACCGCAAAGGTACCCGCAAAAGTACTTTTGATCAAAAAAAAAAAAAAAAAAAGAGAACCAGTCAGCTTTGACTTTCAAAGTTTTCTCTACGCGGCGTCAGAGCTATACTCTGCTTTAAAAAAAAAAAAAATACATCTTAACCCCCAATTTTCCACTTATCATGTTCCCTGATACCACGATCAAAAGTCTTTTTTCCAGACACAGCGGTATCTGATACAGTGCAGACTTTCAGATTCTCATCGTTGTCCAGATTTCCTCCGCCTTTGACTAGTCTTCCGTACCTACTACATACAGTTCCAGGTGCCTTATGAGCTTACAGCTCTTGTTTTTTTTTACCGACTACTGCCTCAACATTCCGGGGAACTTCCTCTCCCTCCCACATGTGATGCCCCTGGCGAGGCCCTTGGTAACCATCGTTTGTAGATGTAGCGAATAAAGTTGTAATACGACGCCTTGCGAGAAATTTACGAGATTCAGATCCCCTTGGCTACACTCAACCCCTGTCAATCATCATCAGTGATACGAATCATATCAGATAATTTTTGCATCCCTACCCTTTGACCGTTCGGGTGTCTGCCGCACACCCGAACGCACATCCGGTAGTACGGTCTATGCCACAGAGTGATATCGTTTTTGTGCGCAAGCCACTAACGTGCCGGATAAAATGACAGTTCTCGCTGGATAAGTAGGCTAACGTGTGGATGAAGGAGCTGATTCTGGAGGTTGTCGTGTGGCAGAAATATCATTATTTCTTTCTGGTTTGTTACCTGATACCACTGCCGGAAGTTACTCAAGGAAGGAGTTGATTAATATGGCGGAAAATGGGAGAAAAACTATTAATAGTCGATATGAATTATTACTGTAAACGCAACTGTACCTTTTTCTTTCTGCAAAATCCCTTCACTAGCCAACATTATTCACAAGTTAGAGCAGTGGTTCCCAACCGGGGGTACGCGTACCCCAAGGGGTACGCGAGACCCTTGCAAGGGGTACGCGAAGGAACCAAAATCGTTTTAATTCGTAACTTCAAAATCTCGCCAAACTCACTTTTGACTGCCGAAAGCCTAATATTACCAGCAGAGGCATCACTAGCCTAAACATTTTGAGGGGCAAGGTATTTTTATAGACTGTTTTTCACAAAAAAATAACTGTTTTTACGAAAAATCGTGGCGCTTCGCGCCGACTCGTTTCTGTTTGGGGAAGAGGTGTTGCCAACAAGTGCGTGACGCCCCTGAATACAGCTAGCCTACTGCCGTCAAATCTGTTCCTGTGTCTAACAATATTGTTTCAAGAAGAACCAAAGACATAACAAGTGATAATTATTGTCATTGAGGCTACGAATTAAGCTAACGAAAACGTTTGCGATGCAGTTTGATGAAATAACGGAGGACATCAAAACAGAAACAGGCTGACTGCATGAAACAAATATTGCCGTAAATGACTTAGAGCCGAGATTTCATAAAATTTTAGCTAAAAAGCAGCCTTAAGTGTCTCATTGATTTTGTATAAATTTCTACTCATGTATGCCTTATCATTTATGATAATAAATATGGTCTTTTTAACGCTCTGGAAAAGGGGGTACGCAACATTTTCGAACCTTGATTAGGGGTACGCGGTACGGAAAAGGTTGGGAACCACTGAGTTAGAGATACTGAATAAACCTTTTACCGCAGTTGACCCATCCTCGTCACCTTCTAATTAAGCCATCCTCCTCGGTTTAAATGACGCAAAGTCTTACATACATGTAGGTTTTTGTCATGACGCAAAAATAACCAGACTGCTTGTCCGTTATGACGTGTTTTTAAATTAAATTGAATTAAATCATGCAGTGAGTTAGGTAATGTTTATTGAGCTTACTGGTAAGGACTGGAGATACGCGGAATGTTCAGCAGAAAGGATGTTAAGCCCTAAAAAAAGTATTAAAAGAAGTAGACACTGCGAAATATTTTTTTTTTCTTATTCAGACAGTAGGTAAGTACTTTTTGGACAGCGCCCAGCAGTGTACCTTTAAATAACCCCACTAGGTCGTCCCACGGTCGGTACGTCATGGTTCATACATAGCGGCTGGAATGTAGATGGTCTAACATTGCAGATGATCTGAATGAACTATTTAGAGCTTTAGTCAGTCATTTTGCTAAAAAAAATACCTGGGAACGTAATTTCATGTCGCTTTACAGCTGAAGATCCTATCCCACCCCGGAATCCTAAATGCCTTTCCAGATCCCGATTGTATACCCCTGATCAGCTCCTTCAGAATAGAAAGGAACAATCGGAAGAACTCTACTCGTAAACTCATCAGAGCTGAAAGGAGCAGAAATATAATTTTACTAGCGTTTGTTGTCGGCCTAAACAGTTGATACTTCTTGTTTCTTGTTGTTGTTTTTTTACCTGCCAAGAAACGCCACATTCGGCAGTTACGCAATGAAAATCGTTCAAAAATAAGCATCATTTGTTCGTTTAATACTGTTTCTTACAATGATGTTAGGGTATTTTATTTTGACTCCGTTAAAAACGCTATGGAACATCTGCTTAGCTTCAATGCGGAAAGGGAGGCGACTTGAGGATCCCGTAAAAACCGATCTTGTCGTATCCTGGAACCCGCTATTGTTTGAATACTCTAGTGGTGTACAAGTGCATACATTGTGTATGGTGAGCCAAGTTTGTCGGAGAAACCAAACAAGAGCTGTAAGCTCATATGGCACTTGCATGGGTTGAGATGTATTATTTGATTAAAAGTAATTTTCGACTGCGCGGTTCAGATGCGCACTTTAAGGAAGCTAGAGAAAAAGTATTTTGTCGTAGAACTTGGCTGTAATGATGCACACTTTAAAGGCACTAGAAATTCATCTGTAAGGAAGACCCTTGAGGCAAAAACGATATCAGGCTCTTAGGGATCATTGATATATACGTATGATCAAAAGTATTTTTTTTCCGCTAATGCGGGTAAAATGCGCACTTTAAGGGTGCTAGAAATTTTTTTTTTTTTGCAAAACCCTTGTGGCACAAATGATCATAGGTTGAGATATATCGTTTGATAAAAAGTACTTTTCGACCTTGCGGTTAAGATGCACACTTTAAGGGAGCTAGAACTTCATTTGTAAGCAAAACCCTTGAGGCAAAAATGATCATGGACTCATGCGGATCATGGAAATGCATATTTTGCTTAAAAGCATTTTTCTTAATTTGCGGTCATGATTGGTACTTTAGGGAATGGTCGGATTTGAAAAGTGGCGATTTCTAAGCCAATCTTGTCGAATTTCTAATATTCCAGCCAAATTTCATCGTCCTAGCAAATCTGGAAGTACCTTAACTCGCGATCACCGGAATTCCGGACCCGCCCCTCAAACTCCCCCCACAGTCGCCGGAGCCAATCCGGTTCGGTTTTGGACTTGTTTGTTATTCCCACAAAGTTCCATCCCGATCTCTCCAGTCCAATCCGGTTACGTATTCCCCCCCCCCCAATTGTTGTCGGATCCGGTCCGGACATGAAAAAGATCACCACAGGCCCTCTGTTCAGTTATTAAATTTCACTCGAATCCGATCACCCGTTCCGAAGTTACGCATGGCTAAATATTCCGGATTCCCCCTCCCTCCGATCCCCCCACGACTATCGGATCGAGTGAATTTTTATTTACAAGTTAGTTTGATCGGGTCCCTGATACCTGATACGCCTCCCAAGTTTCGTCGTGAAAATCCCAAAAACTGTCATCACCAGAATTCCGGGAAACTCCCCTCCACTTCCCCCCCCAAGTGTCCGGGTCCAGTCCAAACGTGTAAACGATTTATATGGAGCAGATTCTTGTTCTTCCCAGCAAGTTTTACTCCAATCCCTCCACTATAACCGTCTCTCGAGATTTCCGGTCTTCCCCCGCCCCCAACTCCCCATAGCTGTCGAATCCGGTTCGGACTTCAAATGGAAGATCAGAGATATGTCATTCATTCAGGTATTAAGTTTCGTCCCAATCCGATCACCCGTTCGAAAGTTACACAACACTCAATTTTCCATATTCCCCCGCACTGAATCACATATACAAACCCCTTTGACCCTCGAATGTACTAGCTCTTTCCGATGTTAACAGAGTGATCCGATGCAAAGAGTGACGTCACGCCGTGCGCAGACCTACTAGTGAGAAGAAAGGGGTAGGGGTTTTACAAAAACTACTAAATTCTCAGGATTCCAAGGCCCACCACTCCCCCCCAGATGGTCGGATCGTGAAACTGATTATTTCCAGGTTAGTTATATCGGGTCCCTGATATGCCTGCCAAGTTTCATCGTCCTAGGACATCTGGAAGTACTCTAACTCGAAAACAGTGGACCGCCCGACCGACCGCCCGACCGACCGACCGACCGACAGACCGACCGACCGACCGACCGAAGAGCGATCGGTATATGGCACTTGAGCGGAGCTGCAAGTGCCATAAAAAGAGATTTATCGTACGAAAATTGAGCTTATCAACATGTAATACTGCTCTGTCTCTAGCAAGCGCGAGCTAAGGCAGTTTAAGGTGTATTCGTTTCAGAGGGTCCGAAAACCATGTGTCACATGTCCTTTAAGAGCAATTTCTTACTTATTAATTTCATTGACGTTCTTCGAAACGGCAAATTAACCTGTTGACAACTACGCCAATTATCCATGAGAACTCACCCTTCGGTTTCCCGAATTTCAACCCGTTCCACGAATCACTTCCCCTATGAAATTCGCGACAATCAAAGCTTGAAGAACACTTCCTCTTCCCGACAGTATGAGAAGCGTGGGATTCATTTTCCCATCATTAACCGACATTGCCCTACGACTTCCGGAAGATGGATCAGGAAGCATCCTAAACAACACAGACCACGCAACCTTTTAACAAACAACCTCATATTCATCAAAGATCACCAACATTGGGACCTTGACATTTTTTGGCATTAAGCGACGCCTGTCCCAGAAATTAGCAGCGGGCGGCCACATCAGATTTCAATGCACCCATTTTTTGTTTAAATCATATGGTTTAGACACGGAGCTCACGACTGGGATCATGCATGGGAAGGTCGAGTGAATAGGCCTAACTTTCTGCGTAAAAGTGACCTTTGAAGGCAGATTGTGAGACTTACTTTTAAGATCGCTGTTCGTGTTATAAACAGAAAGCCGAATGTACGGTTCACGGGTATATGATATTATGATATAATTCCGAAAGTAAGTTCATCGGGCAATAACGGAACAGTAGTATCGACTCCACAACTACCATGTACAATATACCAACTCCACCACAACCAGTACATTTAATATAACAAAATAATAATAAAAATATCACGATGTTCCATATCTATCTTCTGGAGCCTCTTTTGTAACAAAATCCCATATTTTCTTTTCATTTGACGATTCATCAAGGGTTCTCCATCAGCATGATTTCTTGGAGACCTTCACCCTCACTCCACCCCAGCAAGAACGTTTTGTAACTGTTTCCTTCTGCGAGATCGCGTCTCTGTAAGGTTCATGATTATTTTTATTTACAAGGTAAATTATGTCATAAAAAGTTTCCGCTGCTGAAAGCAGAACTCGAGCGCAGACTGATAACGAAAACAAACGAAAAATGTCTAATCATACCCTGTCACACAAATTTTAGATCCTCCTAGCGCAAGGCCGTATCCATAGGGGGTTCGATATATTCGATATTTTAGAATATAATATATTTAGATATTGATTTAGATATATATATATTCGATATTCGATAATTTAGATAAGCGTCATGCTAATTCTTAGTACAAGTGGATCTCATTTCTGGTTTTCCTTTTTTTTAGTTTACCCGGCTTGTGATTCTTGTCTTCTAAGAGATACATATTTATACATCCTTTCATCAGTCGAAGCTCAAAATAACATCAATTGAACCTGAAAGCTCACTGTTCCCATGTAATCTTCCACTTTATGCGAGATGACTTGCATCGACGCTCGGTATTGACAGTTTTTCCTTATTGTTTCAGAATTATTCAGGTGACGAGGACCCTAACCTGGATTCCCCGCCCGACCCAATCGCACGGAGCGAACGTCCAAAACTTAAACGTGAGCTTTCGACGTTCGGTGTTTCTGCAACTTTGAATAGCGACGTTAACGGAAATTCTGCTAGCCGGAAGCCTCATCATCCAGAAGACGGAAAGCAGACAATACGTGGGGCTCCCCTGCCCCCGGGTTGGATTCAGCAGATCGACCCACAGTCCAACGAGAAGCTCTATGTCCATCCGTTTTCTAAGACTAAGGTATGCAGTCCCTTCCTAGAACTCCGAGGTTCGTGACTAAGACATCCTAACGTTGGGGCAAGGCACCCAGATTCTGGGCAACCTTCCCATTTGCAAAAAAATGATAGAAAGAGGAAAAAAGATGTTACAGCTAACCATTAGTAATCAGACTACAAGAGGAAAAGTGTTCCGGAATCCGGTCAGCCTAGTCCACCAGCCTGTGCATTGGACCTGGGACCTGGTACCCAGTAACTGTGCAACGGTGGGTCAGTCTTCGAGGAAATGCATGGTGAATTTCCAGTAGAGGTCGAGGTTTCCTGTTAGATTAGGTTTATGTAGAGTCTGGGTTTGGTCGAGCTGAGAAATATTTTTCCGTCCTCCCATGATTCTTTGTTACTTTGTTTCTTCCCAAAGATGTGAGTACGGTTGATTTAAAACAAATCTCTACCTACCATAACTTCTGGATTCGTTGGGTTAGGAGCGGAACGTAAAAACTTGGTTTTGATGACTTTCGATGAAGCTGATTTCAGATGCGATCACGACAGTAACATCAGAACTTTTGTTACGGTCGGAACCGGAAATCTTGCTTTTTTTTAGGGAGTTTTGTTCCAGGTGCCTATCTGTTTTCACCATACACTCTATTTGTTGAAACGCTGCTGCGTAAGCATACTCAGACTGGCACGGCCTCTAATCGTCTTCGCTGTTTTTCGGTCGGAAACCAGTTGCCTATACGATTTGACAGCCTCAAGTTCGCAAAAACTTGATTGTTCAACGTTTAGTATTATTATTGTTAGCTTTTGATGCTGCCTTCTCAAGGTTTTGCGGTATCCTGCTCTGCTGAACAACCAATTCGTACCACAGTGCCAGGTTGGAGCCAGGTGAAAGTCGAAAATATTGTATCTTTTTGCTTCATTTTCTCGTTGGACCAAAACTTTGACCGGAATCTGGCGGAAGCAGAGATATAATCATAATAATTTTATTTAACCGTTTAATGCATGAGACAGCAGCGAAATAAAAAAAAAGACAGGATAGTCAATAAACATATTAACACTTAAAATTTTAATATATCTTGCAACATCCGTTACACCAATCGAGCCTGAAAAATTCATAAAGACATCATGAAGATGAATGGCTGAATGACATAGGGTGCACAGTAGAGTAGTCGATTTTCTCCAAAGATCCAATTACACATCTTGACTGCCGAACTTCTGAATTAGCTTGAAGCAACACATTCGTTGATAAGGTTGTTAAATTTGGAAATACAGGATAGAGAAGATCGATAGAAAGATATTTATTGATCGAATAAATAGACCCGGACAAATAGATCCGACTCAGCGGTCGGGGCCCCCTTTTTGGTAGTTTAGCAATAACCGGCTTTGCTTTTATTTTTGTGTTTTATTTAAACTAGAAAACTTTGACTTTAGAAAATAGACAAGCAGGCTTGGTAATGAAATAGACAAGTACCAGCTGTGCTTTTTTGCACATAACAGTGACCAATTCGGGCCCTGGCCCAACCCGTTCCGAGGCTGGGGCCCCTATAATGTCTGCTGAGTTTGGTACTTGCAATCGTGTATTCAGTCAATCTCCATTCCTTTTCTTGGCAAAATCGATAGTGACTAATCAAAAAGTTGAAACGCCTCCCAGTTTGGGATCCCACCGAAGCCTTTGGTCTTGTGTCCGTAAACTTCCAAGTCTTCTCCAAGAACTTTGGGATTTCCTTCCCAGTCGCTGGAACAGAAGTTACCATGTGCCAATCTCCTGTGCGAGCAGAAGTTGGGTAGAAAAGCTCTAAACAACATGAATTTGCCAAAGGCTAGTAAACTCAAAATGCTAATCATCTCAGCGGAGCGAAGAATTTTTTTCTATCTGTTTAAAAACGGAGTCGGTAATTTATTTTCAGATGGGAAGAGGTCGTGCGATATAGTAAGGTGGCGACGTGTCAGCTTTTGACTCGAAACACGATTGCCATGTACCCGTTAGTTGGGCGTATCCCCAAATACATCCGGTTCGTTTACTGGCATGACGATACCCACGCATGCCGCGGCTGTTGTTTACTTCTGTTTTCGTGCGGTGACGCCATCTGCACGTCGTGACAAAATGTTTGGAGATGTTGGGATTTTCCGTTAGATGGCTGACATATCCCTTGGATGAATGGGTAAACATTTTTGACTCGCTCTAAAGAAAAAGGTATCAAAAGCTGAGTAAGTGAAGAAAAGAACAAAAAATCACGAAAATCAACTTATATAAACCTAAATAATACGGCACTCCTAGGTTAAATATACATTGTATGCTACTCATCTAAGGTATTTGTAGAAGTACAACCAGACTAGAACCTAGTGCGTCCATACACATTCGTTTTTTTTTTTTTTATAATATAATAACTCAAACAGAACTACATCTAATCAACTGATCCATTCAATGAACTGTGAATACTATGAACAAATACACAAGGTTTGAACAACTGAATTAAGACCAGATGTATTTGTGATAATGGAAAATATACAAGAGACTTTTGTCGTGATAAATAAACCAGAAAGCAATTTTTTTGCGTTAGAAGTCTAAGATCTCCAATGTCGGAGTCACCCACAAAGGCCGAGCCTCATGGAACAAAACCAAAGATTTCGATGGGATCCCAAAGGGAAATATATATCAGACTTCTTCATCCAGACTAACAGGTCTTTGCTATTTTCATTCTCCACTAGATCCCGTTACCATAATATTTATCCCTCATCAACCATTGACCCAGACCCAACATGTTCCGTAGGGTACTATATTCACACCCTCGCGTGTACGGGCTGGTAGTATAAGATATGGAACCAACCTTAAACGGTTGCGAAGAAGGTGATACCATACCATACAGGTGGGTAAACGAGTTTTTATCCAGTTTCTTCACTTTTTTGGGGTCTTAAAACGTAAGTGAGGGATACCTATGACATCGCAAAAGTTGTCCGTCTGTGAGCACGATAACTCTCGAAGGAATGAGATGTTTTGATGAAACTTTGTGTGAGGATTATTTGGTCAAGAGTAAGATCGAGTTCGTAGATGGGCTCTGTAGCCCTACATTTAGGGGTGGGGGAGGAGGTTTAAATTAAGGGGCAAACAAAATATTTTGAAACAGCTAATGTGATAGTCGATTATGGGGTAAGAAGACATTCTGAACACGATGGTGAAAACCATTTTCTCGTCGGACAATTAGTTCGCCCGGAATCCGGCCAAAACCAGAAAATTTGTTAAAAGCAAAAGTTTTATTTGAAGTTGATTAGATGTTCGATTTAGGAATAAGAAGACATGTTGAACACAATGGTGAAAACCATTTTCTCGCCGGACAAGTAGTTTTCCCGGGATCCGTCCAAAACCGGAAAATTTGTTAATAGCAAAAGTTTTATTTTAAGTTGATTAAATGACAGATTTGAGGGTAAGAAGAGACGCTGATATCTGTATCTGACAATCATTTTTTACCC
The DNA here is from genome assembly GCA_023053555.1 of Branchinecta lindahli. NCBI lineage: Eukaryota > Metazoa > Arthropoda > Branchiopoda > Anostraca > Branchinectidae > Branchinecta > Branchinecta lindahli. Next base: position 8,065,790 of record JAKZAO010000001.1, read on the forward strand.
GGACATAAGCTCGTCCGGAATCATAAGTTAAAGTTTTATTTGAAGTTGATCAGATGTTCTTTATAGAGATAAGGAGATACGCTGAATTCGTTTCTGAACTTTCTTTTTTTGCTGGACAAGTCGTTCGCTCGGAATTCGGCCGAAACCGGAAATTTGGCAGAAGTAAAGCAGGAAGTTTCGATCAGTATCGTCAAAATTGATATGGCTTATACAGGTATATCTGAACTTGGTTTTCTCAGATGATTAGCCTGGCGAAGACTGGATCTGGCGAAGACAAGACCTAGTTGTCTGGATCAAATATTAAATTTGTGGCATCCCATCGAAACCTTTGGTCTTGTTTCCTTTTGAGCTGGGCCTTTCCCCCAGCTACCCTGTGCTTTGCGCATTCGCTATGTACTGGTTTTGACCGTGCCTCCGAGGGTGAGAATAGTATTATATTCATAACCGAATCGGCGCCACTGAATCATGAAAACATAGTTTTTTTTTCTGAAAATCTGTCGGTTTTTCGTCAAAACTGTCGTTTTTTTCTTGAAAACAGTCGTTTTTTCTGCAAAAACAGTCGGTAAAATGACCAGCCAATCGGTAAATACCCTGCGCCCCCCTTCAAACATTTTGGCTAGTAACGCCTGTGGCTGGTAGTATGAGTTATGGAGTCAAGCTTAACCCTATTCAGAAAGATTGGTTGAAATGTCAGTTGGTCGATCGTCCATAACGATTGACCAACCGCAAGTAGGCGCTAATTATCGCGACTCGTGGGCTTATGGCCATTCCCTGTTTTTCCGTTGATAATGTCTTTGTTTCCATTTCCAAGCTTTTCCAGAAAGACATAACCAAGAACAGTGTCCATGTTAGACGTCGTCACTTCTGTGATTTAGGGCTCGGTTTTTGTCCACATTTCTGACGATGGACCAAACCCCGATTTTGAGATAATGGTGGCAGGGATGGCAATGTTGTAACAGGACGGGACGGTGTCAAGGGTTAAGGATTCCGAACTGTGTTCTTGTTTCAAGATGAGCTGTGAGAAGCATGGATTTGTCGCGAGTGGTTTAAAGTTGGCTGCCAGCGAAGCAGCTGGGATTGCTTGTGACTTGCCAGCAGTGTGTGGAGCTCAAACGTGTTGCCAGGAGGAAGGATGTGTCGCTGGTTGTTTGAAGTTCGTTGGCAGCGAAGCGGCTGGAATTGCTTGCGGCTTTTCAACAGTAAGTGGAACACCAGAAAAAGTAAAGTAAAATGTTGCGCCGGCCATTTTCCTGAATCAGTCAGCAAGTTGCCGTAGTCATTTAGTTGGCAGTAAACGCAACACCTTACAGTGAAGTTACATGAGAGCATTGGCGGGGTACAATCCTTTCCAACAAGCAACGGTAATTCCAACCCTCTGGCTACTCACTACTTATTGTCGGTAGACAGCAGAGCTGGTGGACTCGGGACTCTGGACTCGTCTCGAGACGCCTTTTTCAAGGACTCGGACTGTTGACTCGGACTCTGGACTCGTCTCGAGACGCCTTTTTCAAGGACTCGGACTCGGATTTGCTGGACTCTCAGCAGCTCTGCTAGACAGGGAGCCAAACACTACATACCAAACTTAATGACTTCAAATCTGGTGAAGGGGAGAGCACTTTGCAGGATGGGATCTAGCCAGTAGACCCTGGATATAGCTCGTTGCTACTGGATGACTTTCGTGGTTTCTATATTGTCAGAGAGCATCAACATAGCCGGTGTTGTCTGTGGGTGTTGTAAATTATGACCATCCAAATCTTGTGAAAGGGAGAGGACTCTGCAGGATGAGGTAGAGCGAACAGACTAGATATAGCTCTGCAGGGGCGTCACTATGGGGGGGGGAGGGGGGGGACTCCCCCCCCAAAGGTCTTGAGAAAGTACTTTCGTCGGGCGAAGCCCGGCGAAAGTTCACTTATTTGTCGGCGCGAAGCGCCGGCGAACACAGAAGAAATAAAATTTTGTATGCTTTTGTCGGTCGTCGGTTGACTCGTCGGCGCATCAGGTTATTTTTACGCAAGAAATAAAACCCTGCAAACATTTGTCGGGCAAAACGCTGAAGAAATCGCAATCTGCATGCTTTTGTCGGCTTCTCTTCGGCACATAGGGTTCTTTTTATACATAAGGAATACTGAATAAATAAAATTTTGTATGCTTTTGTCGGGCTTCGGTCGACTTGTCGGCACATCAGGTTCTATCTATACGTAAGGAATCAAATTCTGCAGACTTTGTCGGTCACACGCTGGAAGTTCAAGTCTCATCGGCACAACGGGTTATTTTTAAACGTATGAAGTCAAATTCTGTAGAGTCTAGTCGGGCAAAACACAGAAGAAATCAATGGCTGTATGGATTTGTCGGGCGTCGGTATTCTCGTCGGCACATCGGGTTCATTTTACACGTAAAAATCAAATTCTTTAAACGTGTATCGCGCGCATCCAGAAAGTTTAAGTTTCGTCGGCACATCGGTTTCTATTTACACATAAGAAATAAAGTTCTTCACAGTCTTGTCGGGCAAAACACAGACAAAATCGAATTCTGAAATACTTTTGTAGGGCGTCGATATTCTTTTCGGCACATCAGGTACTTTTTGGGATCCCAAAACGTTAGTGACGGATACCTATGACATCGCAAAAGTTGTCCGTCTGTCTGTCCGTCCGTCCGTCTGTCCGTCTGTCCGTCTGTGCGCACGATAACTCTCGAAGGGATTGAGATATTTTGATGAAACTTGGTGGGAGGATCCTTCGGGTCAAAGTACAAGTCAAGTTCGAAGATGGGCTCTGTAGTTCTATATTTGAGGGTGGGGGAGGGGTTTCAAATTAAGGGGCAACAAAAATATTTTTTGAAAGCTGTTTAGATAGTGGATTTAGGGGTAAGGAGACACGCTGAATCCGAATATGAAAGTTATTTTCTCGCCGGACAAGTAGTTCGCCCGGAATCCGGCCAAAACCGGAAAGTTTGCTAAAAGTAAAAGTTTTACTTGAAGTTGATTAGATGTTTGATTTAGGGGTAAGAAAACATGCTGAATACGATGGTGAAAGCCATTTTCTTGCCTGACAAGTAGTTCGCCCGGAATCCGGCGCAAACCGGAAAATTTGATAAGAGCAAAATTTGTATTTGAAGTTGATTAGATATTCGATTTAGGGGTAAGAAAACGTGCTGAACACGATGGTGAAAACCATTTTCTTGCCGGACAAATAGTTCGTCCGGAATCCGGCCAAAACCGGAAAATTTGTTAAAAGCAAAATTTGTATTTGAAGTTGATTAGATGATAGATTTAAGGGTAAGAAAAAACGCTGAATCTATACATGACAATCATTTTTTAACCGGACATATAGTTGGTCCGGAATCCGGTTAAACCGGATTTTTTTTTTAGAAGTTAAAGTTTTATTTGAAGTTGATTAGATGTTCTTTATAGGGATAAGGAGATACGCTGAACTCGTTTCTGAACTATCTTTTGTTTTTGCTGGGCAAGTAGTTTGCCTCTAATTCGGCCGAAACCGGAAATTTGGCAGAAGTACACCAGGAAGTTTCGATCAGTATCGTCAAAATAGATATGGCTTATACAGGTATATCTGAACTTGGTTTTCTCAGATGATTAGCCTGGCGAAGACTGGTTTTGGCGAAGACAAGACGTAGTTTATATTAAATTTTTGGGATCCCATCGAAAACTTTGGTCTTGTTATACATAAGAAATCAAATTCTACAAACATTTGTCGGTGCAAATTTTTCCGGGAAAAAAGACAGATTTAAAAAATTTCGCCTGCGCGCTTGGTTTAACTTGTTCTGGGTACAATCGTTGGAAGCTTCGCTTTTAGCGAAAGTTTTAAACGAAAGCCCAGTATGTGAATTTCAATATACAAATTTACGTCAAAGGGACAATCTCAACTGATGCATTACAGTTAGTTTTACACAAATTTCGCCTGCGGCGCATTTTGTAGTATTCTCTATTTGGAAGAATGGTGTTTCACTTAGTTGGCATTTTAAGATCGAAATTCTTGGGGGTATGAAACACTTGTATGGTAGGTACAGCTAAATTTTTCCGAAAAAAAGGTTATAGATTTGAAAAATTTTGCCTGCGGCGCATAGTTTAACTTGTTCTGGGTACAGTCATTGGAAGCTTCGCTTTTTAGCGAAAGCTGAAATGAAAAGCCGAATATGTGAATTTTAATGTACGAAATTGCATTAAAGGAATAACCTCCACTGATGCATTATAGTTAGTTTTAACCCGATTCTATTCTATGCTGGGGGGGAAATGTACGCCGTTGCCGCTTCGCGGCAACGGCGTTTTTTGTCGGCACATTTGTTAATCCGTCGGCACAAACCGGACGTCCCCCCCCAAAGGTAAAAGGCTAGTGACGCCCCTGTAGCTCTGTGCCACTTAGTTTCGGCTCTCCGGTACCTAATCTCTAAATCATGGCTGTATGTAACATGTTTGCATTCTACTGATAGCCTGATTGATCGGTTACAAAGTGTTCCATGATCGGTCACTTTACGTCGAATGAAGATGGTCGTGCTCAGCAGGATTGCATATCTATACCTACAAATTAATACGAGGAAACGAATAGATTTTCCGACAAATTAATACGAGGAAACGAATAGATTTTCCGGTGCTGAGGATAATGGATTGGATCAAAAACAAAATATACTTTGAAACCTCAATGTGGAATGTTCCTACAAAATTCGTCTAGGTACGCCTCTAGCACTGGTTCTCGGCTGAGCTCTCCGCAACACTTGCAGATATGCTCCGACAGTGTTGTGTTGTAGGTAGAGCAACAGAAGTATAGTAGACAGGCATGGTGTGTAACCATGTTTCCGAAACATCGCGATTTCTTTGATGGGGCTAGGTATTTCGCTAAAGGTGGGCGCGCCGACTTCTGAGGTCGGTAGCTATCTGATACCGGGCGTTAATTGGGCACAGACGCAGAAAAAATCAAATGTGCTCGGCACCAGCACTCTCAATATGAATAGTAAACATAATACTGATAGATGCTTTCACGCCTGTTACTTACTTTAGACATCCTCACGTCCGGTACTCCTCCGACATTAATAAAAAGAATAGTCTACCCTTATTACTAAGGAACACACATATCTGGACGAAGTCGAGGGGTTGGCAACTCTGTGTGGCACTCGTACACCCTCCAGTATGGCACTTGTATGGCACTGTGTTGCACTGTGTGGCACTTGTGTGGCACCCTCTAGTATGGCACTGTGTGGCACTCGTACACCCTGACGGTGAGTTGCCAACCCCTCGGACGAAGTTCGTAGTTCTCAACGAACGGTCGTCGAACTAATCTATTGGCTGGCTTGCCGAAACGAAGATTTATTACCTCTTGTCCTTTAAAGTTTAACTGAAAAGCCAACTCACTTGTGTGTCATTTAATTGAATACACTGAATTATTTGGATTCTGCAAAGGGATTTTTTGATTTTCCACTATCTGCTCTAGTTATGAGGCTCAGAATATCTCCAGCCGTCCCCACAGTATAAATTCTACTATGACGCGGAAAATTTTAATCTCAACACAAATGCGGCTTTTGAGTGGGCAGTAGTGAGATTGCTGAAGATTGCTTAGTGCCTGAACAAAAAAAAATGATAAATCTTTCTCGTAAGGCATACAGCAAAAATACAGCGCATGGAGGCATCACAAATTACACGGAAATTCCACTATTTGAAAATCGATTATTCGTTGATAGCGGAACAACGAAGTAACTCATTTTCAGTGGGTCTTCAAGCCAGTTTAAGTGAATAGGTGATGGGTAACTAGATTGTCCTATCCTAGCCCTTTTCGGTTAAACTTTAACACAGCCGAGTGTTTAGCGTAAGGCGAGAGCTGAGGTTTAAAACGCTTTACGAAGAACAAGTAATTAGATAGAATTTCTGTCTTTAGTCGCATGAAGCGACCATGAAAACCTCGACAAAACTGAGCGGACCTAGAGGTATTTACTCTAGTTTTGAACTGAGGTTGATACCCGTTTACTCCTCTTCCGTGTTCGCCGTTGCTTATTGCGCAAGAAATAGTGAAGGAGGCTGTCAGGACGCGTACTACGCGCGCTGACCCGCTCTGGAGCGCGTCCATAGAACCTGACTCCTACTGTTCCTTTTCAGCGACTTAACAGCGATTTAGCTATTTGTAGATGTAACGAAACATGATGTGGCGAGAAGCTAGTAACCTCCGCTCGTTCTTAGCGGACAGGGTATGGAGAAATATTCGACTCCGCATAGTCATATTACAGAGATAGGGAGACGGAGGTTCTGTTGTTCTTGTCACTACTTACGGTTTATGTCCAGTATTCCAAACTATCTGAATACTGTAAAGCTCTGCTTTTAACAAATTATCCACGGATTTTTCTGTTTTAAGCCTTTTCCCAGACCCATTGACTTCTAGCAGAAACTAGACAATATTCAGAAAACCGGTTTTACGCGTCAGTAGCATGATACTCGAACACTCGTCGGGAGCATAATGCGCGTGGAAACTAGTTAAATCGTGACAAAGTACAAAGATTAGTGAGGTATCGTAAGCGGGTTCGGAATATAACATACCATATTTGGGTCTCCGGGTTTAAGGATTAATGAATGCAGCTACGGAAGTAGGTTGCATTGGCATATAGGTACTGCGGGTCCTTTAAGAATCCGTGGCAACCTCCTAAAAGCCAGGCTTCAACTTCCAGATTTTTTTCCGGATTCCACATATCCGTTTTCGTCGTTGTGGCAAATGAATCCAGACGAAAACGGCTACCGTAAAGCAACCCGTTCAGGAGAAAAATAAATATGAACATGGATGGGGCACGGGAAACAGGAGAGCGATTGAGAGTCGTGATTGGGAGGCAAGAGATGAGCGACAGGGATTGGCAGGGAAGGAATAACTTGGACATAAGCATTTTCATGGTATCCGGAAGAGTTGGCTTGACTGTACGGATATCTAGTAATCTGAAAGGTAAAACCTGCCTTTAAGTGAGAGCAGAAAGTTCGTGATTATATCGTCTTCCAATTTTCCTGCTGTTTCTAATCGCCTTTCTGGCAAATAGTATCTTCCTGGAAGTGGTCTGCGGCATAAGTCAGGCTTCAAGATGCGGTAATTGATAAAAGAAATTGTCGGTGCTCCTCTGAATCTTTTTCGGGGCTGTGGCCTTTGAACTTACCTCGGTGTTATCTGACTCAGTTCTGTGTTCTTGTGTGCGTGAAAGGAGTGGTCTGTAGATCGTGGCAGGTGGTCGGTCTGGAATCTGAAACCGTCGGCTCCTTCTGTGTGGTTGTTTTCACGTCGTTCTTTTTAGAAGTTCAATCTGTTCTTTTGGCAGTTCTGGTAAAATTCAGCATGCTCTGACAAGGTGTTTTTGTGATTTTCTCGAACATGACATTTTTTCTTACCATTTTCCTACTCTCTACCCTCCCTTGCCCATGACGAGGAATTTGGGATGAGGAGTGGTGCTTTGACCAATTGTATGTTAGAATAATAGGCTACTGGGTCCCATGTGACTAGTTTCGGCCATACCTAGTAACATTAGTTGAAGCTGCTAGGAGCTTTTATCTTTCTTCTGGAATAAATGATTAGTAGTAAGCAGTGAACTGAAAGACAAAAGAGCTCCTCAAACGGGATTTGAACCTACGCCCTTGAGCTAAAGAGGCCAACTACCACTGAGCTACGGAAGGGATTGTGAACTTGTTAGTTCGCAAATCACTACAGTAGTCAAATAGAAGCGGGCTATAGGAACAGTGATCCCGCCGAAGTCGAATTTTCTAGCAGCTCATTAGATTAGCTAGTATAGGTACATTTCTAAGTCATGACACCTAACTTGTTAATTTTGACTTACATTTGATTGCTTCCCTTTTTCATTTCATTTTCAGCATATTGTGGTGGGAAATAAATGAATAATAACAGTAAAGGTCCATTGCGTCTTACCAGTAGTCCTACAGTTTACTATCCTGATTGTCGTAACCTGGTGAAAAGTGTAAAGTTTGTACGAAAATCATCCTTTACAGTTTGCAGCAAGTAAGACGAAGGAAAGTACATTTTAGGGTTACTGATAAGTACATAAAACATCTAAAATGCCATCAGTAGTTAGTTGATACTTTTTCAATGGTTGTCCCTTCACACTACCCCCAGATCATGGGCGCTAGAAAGAATTTGAATAAAACTGACAAAGAATCGGGAAACAGGCGCCAGCCGAAGCAGTGCAGGCCAGAGTTTATGACTCTTTGTGGCATTCTTCTTCGGTATCCCTGTTCTCTTGCAAAACTATATTTTGTACAGCTTGTAGAAAAATTCCTCCTTAATAGATCCTCAATTTCCTAGTGAAGTCGTTTGGCGATAGAAAATACTAAACGTAACTTCCGACATCGAGCTTAATATCGGAAAACAAAATCGAGACGGCCATTGAAAGCAACCTACCCTAGTCGAAGGCGAGGCAGGTTATGAAAACTATTTTTTCAATGACCGTCGGGCTTGTTATTCCGATATCAACCAAGATGGAGGTACTTTTTTAACAGAACCATTAAAGTTTAACTGAAAAGCAGATATGATTTTGTGTCATCCAGTTGAATACACTGAATTATTTGGATCCTGCAAAGGAATTTTTTAATTTTCCACTATCTGCCCTAGTTATGACGTTCAGAATATCTGCGGCCGTCCCCACAACGTAAATTCTACTATGACGCGGGAAATTTTAATCTCAACACAAACGCAGCTTTTCAGTGGACAGTGGTGAGATTCGTGAAGATTGCTTAGTGCCTGAACAAAAAAAAAAATCATAAATCTTTCTCGTAAAGCATACAACAAAAATTCAGTACCAGAAACACAAGGAAATTCCACTATTTGAAAATCGATTATTCGTGAACAGCGGAACAACGAAGTAACGCATTTTCAGCGGGTCTTCAAGCCAATTTAAGCGAATAAGTGATGAATAACCAGATTGTCCTATACCAGCCCTTTTCGGTTAAACTTTAACAATTAAATTAAGCATCAACCAAGCATATCACCATGTGTCCCACAGGTAGTTCGATAATCGTCGTACAGAAAGTTAGAGGTGGATGTGATTTAAAATCAACCTCTGTAGAGGTGGATATCACTTCACGTCAACCTCTCTGGAGGTTGTTATGAAGTCATGTCACCGCTAACTTTCTGTGTGAAGATTATCGTAATATAGCCAACCGAGGGTCATAGGATGATATGCATTACGTACCTGTTCGAGAAAAGTTATACCCGATTGAAGCTACGTCTCTTCATCCTTCGATGACATTAACTCCTAACTACTTGACAATGTTCTTATCGGCATACCAAGAAAGTGTAATTTAACTATGACTGGCTTTCGATGACGTTTCGGACTGATTTGTTCCGGTGCCATTTGCCCTCTGTGGGCCAACCTGTACCAATGTAACCAAAGTCATGTTTGATTTAAATCCTGAATCAGTTGTGGTGCCGTCGACACTCCACAGGGAGCCGCCTGTTAGCAACGAACAAAAGCAAGGCTGGTCTCAAAAGAACATGATCGTCTTTCTTTTTGTACTTCTTGAGCCTCTGGTTTACTGTTGAAGGCGCAGGGGGGATTCTACTAGCAGCTGGGGTTGTGGAATTTCTAGAGTTGTATCCGGTTTTACGTTCCTGATCACCAAACCATCAAGGGCTCGGCATAGTATTTCCTGTTGCAACAGAATCATAATGGAAAATATGCAAACTAAGTTAAGTGCGAAAAGGGGATCAGAAGCTCACTCATTAGTTAACTCGTTGCAATCATGTCATAACATAGTTAATTATTTTATTCAGCCATATTGACGATCGAAAACATTGTCGTCATAAAGGTTATGTTACCATTTGTATTATTTTCACAGAATTCACTACTGTTTATTATCTTTTTTCTAGCGAATTTCTAAATTGGTCGGTAAAAATATGTTCGTTTCGGTTACGGAGATTTGGTGTTTATTTTGTGGTTGCTTAAAATAGTACATCTGGCTCGCCTGATAATTCAACATTAATCGTGCTACCCGCGTCAGATTATCATGACAAGCACTTCTTGTAGTAATTAGCAACTAAAAATTCGAGCTTGAAAAACTACTTTTCATGTGTAAAGATCGTTATGAGATTGGATGCTTGAAGTTTGAGGTTGAATAATTTAAATCGGTGATTTAAAGACTGTCGCTGATCATTCATCTGCCCCGAGGAGCTGATCCAGTTGACGGGATACACGATCTTTACCATGTTTTTGTTTAGATAACCTCTTCGCTCGTATCATTAAACACGCAGAGATGCTGTTCCATCCTTGTTGGAGAAGGCTGCACTGTTAAGGTCTTTGAGTAGGAAAACTGCCCTGCGAGTCAGAAAATAATCGACACAAAATCGCGTTAAAAGAAAACCTACCGGAGGAAACATTTGAGCGAGATGCTTCTAGTCCTCGTTGATGATGCTATCGTACTTTATTCCTGGCTCACACAACTGCGTCGATTGCTTTGCGTTTCTCAATACAACGCCATAAACGCAAAAGCTATCAACATGCAGAAATAGAAAACAACATTTTGATTGGATATAAAATAAAATCCTCAAATGGGATTTGAAGCCACAACCTCTGGCTCTGTTAACGGTGCTTTCCCAGCGGAACTAGAGAAGGGTCTTGGAGCTAAGTTCCCAAGCCAGTACCATCTCTGTGTAGTTTCCGGTAATGGGATATGTGGTTCTCAGTCCTCAAACTGCTGTTTACGGAATTAACGGAGAATTATACCGAAAATCAGCCATATAAGCAGGGCCGTATCCAGGAATTTATTTCGGGGGGGGTTTTGCTCGCGGAATTTATTTCGGGGGGGGGGGGGTTTGTCCACGGATCGGACCAAAAAGTACAAAAAATACATAGATCAGAGGTTAAAACCTGCAAAAAACTATTACTTTTGTGGGTTTCGGGGGGGGGGGGTTAACCCCCTAACCCCCCCCTGGATACGGCCTTGCATATAAGATATTTTTTTCTCTAGTTTTCCACGAGGTTTCCAGATTCCAGAATTGCACTTGACCCTTGGTTTCAGTTTCTTGTTTTGTTTAGTCACGGGTCAACAATCCCCCTGCATTGTCTTCCCCTAGTTATATTCAAAACGCAGGAGGTCGTGTGCGTGAAAGGGCTATAAGAATTACGGCTTTATCATTCGTTATGTCGGACAGGTTTTCTAAGCTGGATCCTCTGTCTTGTTAGTGAAGTGTTGAAAAAGCTGTGATTGATCAAGAGGTGAATCGGCCAGAAGATGGACGAACGGATTCAGTCGATAACTGACTTTCAGCGTGGCTTAACCGTGAGGGGTAGTGTTCGAAAATCAGAGCTGAATACAACCTTTAGCCGTTCGGGGTGCAATACAGTGTCTCACTTAGTACTCCCGAGCATTGCCATCACCACAGAGGGTAGTGAATCAAGACGAAGGAGTGTTTCGCCACTTAAGCCTCCTCGCCGCTCCAAGACTGAAAGGACACCGAGTCCCCAAGTTAGCGATTGGAAGGTAGCCGGTAACCATGCTAGTATCCGACGACCGAGATCCCGGATAGCCTTGCCAGTGGTGATTCCAAGCCTGGTGAAAACAGTGGTGAAGCTTCCCTTTGCGGCGCCGGTGCAGGCTAATACCAAACCACCAACACCGCCGGTGCCGGTTAGAATGGTGCTGAACGAGAAACCGCTGAACTTGTGCGGATTTATTCTTCTTCCCGCGAAACATGCAAACGAGGAACCACAGCTGCTTGAATCAAAGGATTTTCAGTTCGAGGGGAATTCGGAACTCGTGTTTTTCCGGAAAACATGGCCTACAGTGCCGGACTCGAACAAGGTCTTGAAAAGGGAGTTCAAGTCGGATTTATGCCTTCCGCTGCTCGAAAGGGTTGGGGTGTGTCTTATGACGGATGTAAACCCAACAGAGAGCTTAAAGGAAGGGAAGAGCGCCTGTGAATTAGAGAGACGTCGACCCCTTCCGAAGATAAAAACAGCTCCGGATAAGGTATGCTCTTCGCCAGACCTCTTTAAAGCCCTCCATGGACAATTCTTTATCTGTAAGGTTAAGGTCTAATAAATTTTTCGGCATTTTGATCAGCTTGTTGTCACAAAAATCAGCCACCAATCAGCCAGAGTACTGCTAATAAAACCTGAATTGGTGTTTTGTCCGTCTTTATGTGCAGTTGTGTACCATGACTACACTTTACCATTTAGCCCTAACTTGACTGTTCGAAGTTACCCACCGTTCAAAGAAGCATACCTATACTGTACCTACCTTTTCGCTCTTCGACTTTCGCTTGGCTGGGAGTAAAATTGGAACCTTCTCGTGCAGTTTCTCACTAAGCAAACCCGAGAGGTTGGCCCCCCTAAATTTTGGTGTACAGCAAGTGTACGGTGCCGGTTGACACAAGCCGGTACCCATTGCGACGTGTCACAACATTAAAATCATGCCTGTTTAGAAGCCTTGAAAAATGGATCGCCTAAAAATGAATCGCTCTGGTGCCGGGAAAGGTGTACAGCAAGTGCCGGGGAGTGGTTAACCCCTCGAGCAAGTCGCTCAATATTCAATCTAGGCAATGCTCGCGGAAATTCGAATCAAAGACTTCTAACGAAATTAAATACTTCTGGAGACGCGAAATTCAGCTCCTGCCAGAACTAAGCTTTAGTAGCTTAGCTTTTAGCTTTTCAGTCGACAGTTTCGCTTCATATGTCCTGCATTACCGTATGTCCACGTCGTAAGGGATTGTCGAGAGGCTTATTAAAAAGCATCCTCGCATTGCCACCGTTGTCGTCGTGTGTGTCATCATGTAGAATACTAGAGCATGGGAGGGGGGTTATGGTTGGAATTTCGCTTCGAATCGGCGAACACCATTTTATACCTTCATGATTGCAAAAATGCGGACCAGTCGCCAAACGCTTATGTATCAAATCGAGAATTTCAGTAATCGGCGTACGACTTCTCAGTATTTGATTCGATACTTTTGTTGACGTCTGGAAGAAACTAATTAATATTTTACGATTTGCAAAGATGTAGCGTTACGTCTCTGCCGGTGGTGTTTAAGGAAATCCCGTCCAGAAAATCCGACGCCACGCTGCTATAAAAAGTGCTGTCGGAATTTGAACGTTTCTGTCAAGACCGCCGAATACGTGCATTGTGCGTTAATGGAACAATTTGCTCATTGGAATGCGGCTCGTATGGCATGTGCTTGCGCGTTCGATTTTGAAATTCAAATCAGTCTTCGTGATTTTAATTAGCGTATCTTGTTCCAGTGGTACACGTCCGTCGACAAGGAAGGGAGGTTGTACTACTTTGAAGAGAATAGCAATGAGTCCGTATGGGTCCTACCCGACGTCCAGCCTGTCACGTCTGAGGTATGTGTCCTACAGTCCTACTGCTTTATGTCTCCCTAGCAGGGTTGCCACAGTTCCCTCTTATTCCCTTTTCAAGAAAATATGGGTCCTATCGGACGTCCAGCCCGTCACGTCTGAGGTATGTGTCCTACAGTCCTACTGCTTTATGTCTCCCTAGCAGGTTTGCCACAGTTCCCTCTTATTCCCTTTTCAAGAAAAGCTGATTTTTTTTTCTTCTCAGAAAGCTCGTTTTGATGGAAAGTTTGTTAGTTATACTTGTTTTGATGAATTCTTCAGGCCAAATCAAATACTTCGTCGGGCTTTGTCATTTAAGCTGGATTTCTGCAGACTTCGATGTGAAATTTGAATGCAAATATTAGTTGAAATATTAAATAATACTTCTAAACTACTTAGTGATGTTATTCTGTCATATATAATGTTATAATTTGTTGTGTTTTGTTTGTTTGTAATGGGTTATGATCGTATTTGTTTTTTTTCTTCTGTTATTTTTGTTTCTTTTTCTTATACTACGTCTTATGCTTTTGTAGCTATTGTAGATGGGTAACAAATACGTACAGGTACATACATACATTATTATATATGTTAATGATATAAACGGGTAACCGATTTTCGAATGCTGCTATGGATGGTCGTGTCCGATGGCGAGATCCTGATGCTTCAAGAACAGAGCTTAGGGGGGTGGGGAGGGGGGTTTATTTAGCGACAGGCAAAACGTCTTGATCAGAAGTATTAAAGCTTCATAGAAAGGTAAAACAGTCATGATGTTTTTGAAAGTGCTTTTAGTTTTCTTCTGGGATTAAGTTCGGCGGGAAATCAGGTGTTAACCGAAACTTCTGGACAGAAAACAGAGGTTCTTCTGGTAGGCTGCAACGGTAAAAGAGCGTGATAGGCTAAACCAAACATTACTGTTAGCTTCGGCCTGGTAGCGGCGAAAACAGGAATCGTCGGAAGGTTGAAGTAGATTCAGTCTAGTGGTCGATTCGGTAAAACCTCACTTGAACAAGGAAATGCTCTTACTTTCTTGCGGAATAACAGTTAGACCATGATATTGTAGAATCCGGATATTTAAGAACAATCCCCTAAACCAAGATATGGTCTAGGTTCCTTTACAGCATCGATTGTATAAACAAAAAAAATGCATGCATCCGTTATAAAAGAATGATTGGTGAAGAAAGCTGTTTGGTTTAATTGTTTAGTGTGGTAGAATTTCTGAATATCTTCTCCCTCTTCAGGTGGTCGTTTCCACATGTAGAGGAGGAATGAGTGTTTTTCTTCATAAAAATTTGTTGTCAAGTTGAAGAATAACAAATCAATCAGTCAATGAAATCCCACCAAAATCTTCGGCACTGTTTGTATTTCTTTTTCGCGTCGTTTTTGGGGGAAGGGAAGGCCACACATATCTAGTTCCTGAGTGCTCCACTGGGTCGCCGAAAATAAACTTAAAGGAAACGCTTCGTTAGACCAAAATTATGCAAGATTGATTGCCGAAAGAAGCGATTCTTGAAAAAATAGGACATCCTCCTTAATTCTAGCCAATTGTTCTTCGAGTGCCAGCGATTAAGTGAGTTATTGCTTCGCTTTCTGCTTTTCCAAGGTCCTATTACAGATTCTTTTTTTATTCTCTTGGTTTTCTTTGGTTCGGGCTCATTTATTATCATCACTGAGTATATAGATATTTCACGAATACGCCAGAGAGCAGGTGTCGTATTCACAGATATTTTTAAAGATTGATTCAATTCTCTTTGCTCCTTTTGTATGCGCTTTTCTTTCAATGTATCCTACTGCACCGCGAGATTGTAGGCCAGGATTTTGGTAAATAACGATGTGAAAAAGTTTGTCATCATTAAAAATGACCACTGTTTCCTAATCTTCCTGTTCTTCAGACCGTTAATAATTGCCTTGGCGGGCTGTTCAGGTCAAAGAACATCATTAGCGTAAATCCATCTCTATCTGTATACAGTAGAGGTATGCCTCTACCAACGTTAGTTAAAGTTTAACCGAAAAGGACTGGGATAGGGCAACCTAGTTACCCATCACTTATTCACTTAAATTGGCTTGAAGACCCGCTGAAAATGCGTTACTTGGTTGTTCCGCTATTCAGGAATAATCGATTTTCAAATAGTGAAATTTCCGTGTGATTTGTGGTGCCTCTAATTTGTTGTATGCCTTACAAGAAAGATTTATGACTTTTTTTTTGTCCAGGCACTAAGCAATCTTCACCAATATCGCCACTGCCCACTGAAAAGCCTTGTTTGTGTTAAGATAAAAATGTCCCGCGTCATAGTAGAATTTTCGCTGTGGGGACGGCCGCAGATATTCTGAACGTCATAACTAGAGCAGATAGTGGAAAACGAAAAAATCCCTTTGCAGAATCCAAATAATTCAGTGTATTCAACTAAATGACACAAAAATAAGTTGGCTTTTCAGTTAAACTTTAATTTTGAACAGTGGAGCTTTGGGCTAATGGTAAAATAAAGATTAAAAACACCAATTCGGGTATTCTTAGGAGCCCGTGATTGCAGTAGATGTACGCTTCTTTGAACGTCGCCTAACAGCGAACGGTCAGGAAACACTGAAAAAAAGATGGGTGACTTACCAAATTCGATGAAGAATGGGAACCAATAAACACGTTAAATCACCCAATTTTAAAACGTGCTAAGAAATAGATTTTATAAGACAAAAAAACAAATGCAACTTTTACTCTAAAATACTTGCCGAAGACGTTTATTTCATCTCCAGTATATAATGTGTCCGCTACACTTTGAAATGTTTGCTCTTAATTTCATTTTGTTTCTTCTTTCAAATTATGCATTTAGCGGCGCGTATGTAATTTCACCAAGTTACCTTCATACTACCTCGGTGGTAACGGTAAAGGCCGAACCAACTACCCCAGTGGAAGAAGAAGCATATTTAAAAGTAAAGTAAAAATCAAAATCTTAAAATTTCAGCTCCCTGTTCATTGGCATGTTAGCTGATATCAAGTTTGTTATTTTTTTTTTCCATATGACGGTTTTATTAGCAAGAAATCCAAGGTCGGAAACATTTAGAGAAGTGTTAATTAAGCATACTCTACTTTAGCTACTTTGCTAACTGGCAGTCGACTTTAGTCACAGCAGGATGAAAATGGCATTGCACGTTACTAAGTTAACTAATGTTCAGAGAAGCATACCTCTACTGTACGACATTGAATTGCTTCTACAGCTATCTGCAAGTTATTGACTTTCTTCATATTATAAAGGGCCCATGATGTGTTGCCCGTAGTTATTCCAGCTTCCAAGGGTCTTGTGCTAGCCAATTTTTCTTGGAAATGTTCTTCCCATCTTATAAGTGTTTTGGTTCCGCTTTCTCTACGCTCTTTTCAATATGTTTACTGAATGTCTTACCTTTAGCCGTAAACCTTATTCCTAAATACGTCCATTCTTCTTTCACTTCAGTTTCTCTATCTGCGTACTTGAACTTATCCTCAGACCTCAAAATCCCTCCTTTCCTGCGCGCAAGTACGACACAAATTTGGTCATATTCAAAAAAGGAATTCCATGAATACCCTTCAGTGGCGCAAACCAGGATGCCTAGAAATGTGATCCCAAATAAACGGTCTCGTATGAATAACTTAAGTCATGAACAACTTATCATGGTCTGGATGCTTTCTACCATACATGAGCAAGGGGCCATGATTTTTCAGTTCCGCATGAATGAATAGATCTCTTTCTCCCAAAAGCCCGAAGGGCAGTGGTGGGAAAAACAAAAATATAACTCACAAATTAAAATCACAGTATTATAAACACCAAAAACAATCCGCTATACCTCCACTCCTTACCCCCCCCCCCAAGCGCTACCGATTCTCCATAGCCTGCTTGAGAAACCTCCCGTCGACAAAGTTTGTCTTACCCGTATTCGAGTTAGGTTTCATTTTCACACAACAGGTGCTGCTCGTTCGCGATACACAAGAGGAGCGCCTCTTGTGGATCACGATTGACCGAAGTCTATTTGAAGTCCTTAGAGGTTGGCTGAAAGCAATTCCCTTTTTGGGATCCCAAAACCTAAGTGGAGGGATACCTATGACTTCGCAAAAGTTGCCCGTCTGCTGCCAGCTAGATAACTCTCGAAGAGGTAGAGATATTTTCTCCAAACTTGGAATGAGGATCCATTGGGTAAAAGTACAGGTCATGTTCGTAGGTGAGCCCTGTAGCCCCAAACTTAGGGGTGGGGGAGGGATTTGAAATTAAGGGACGGAGCTAATGAGACAGTCGATATAGGGGTAAGGAGACATCCTGAATCCATACCTGAAACTTATTTTCTCGCCGGACAATTAGTTCGTCCGGAATCCGGCCAAAACCGGACAATTTATTAAAAGTAAAAGTTTTATTTGAAGTTGATTAAATGCTCGATTTAGGCGTTAAAAGGACATGCTGAATTCTTATATGACAATTGTTTTCTACCCGGACAAGTAGTTCGCTCGGAATCCGGCCAAAACCGGGGAAAATTGTTAAAAGTTAAAGTTTTATTAGAAGTTGATTAAATGTTCGGTTTAGGGATAAGAAGATATGCTGAATCCATATATGACAATTATTTTCTACCCGGACTGAAAGTTCGCCCGGAATCCGGCCGAAACCGGGAAATTTTAAGAAGTTTTATCTGAAGTAGATAAGAGGTTTGATGTAGTGGTAAGGAGACATGCTGAATACCTATATGAAGATTATTTTCTCGCCGGGCAAATAGTTCTCTCGAAATCCGGCCAAATCTGAAATTCTTTTAAAAGTTAAAGTTTATGAATGAATAAGTTTATTAGATTAGAGGTTCGATATAGGGGTAAGCGGATGTGCTTATTTCATTTTGCGCTTTAATTTTGCTTGTCAAGTAGTTCACCGGGAGTCCGGCCGAAACCGGAAGGAAGTTTGGATCAACTTTGTTAAAGTAGATATGATGTAGGCTATAGTGTAATCACATATGCTGAATCCATACCTGAACTTTGTTTTCTCAGAAGACTAGTCATTTGTCAAAGTTTAATAGTAAAAATATTCAAGGAGTCTGGTGAAGACCGGATCTACAAGACGCAATTGTCTAGATCAAATATTAAATTTTTGGGATCCCATCGAAACCTTTGGTCTTGTTACGCTAGATTACTGGATATGCCTTTTCTTCTTGAAAATGTGGCTGATTGTTCGGCAGAAATGACAGAAAAATGTCAAAGCAAATTATTCAAAGAAAATACTGCCAAATTACTGCCTACTGCCAAATAACCTTTTATGGCTACACCAGCTAAATATTTTTCTTTTTGTTTGATTTTCTGGTGCTTCCGAAGCGCGCCACTCGGGCCAGTGGATGCTACGACGCTCGCACCGAGTCCCGGTTTTAAGTCGCGACTTGGATGGGGGTGATCTAGACATCGTAAATGCTAGAATGATTCCGATTCAGCTTTTTTGATGTCGCGGCTACAACCATAAAATGTCTGTTATCTTGGTAGTCAAAGATTAGTTAAACGTTTATGTCCATTATCCTCCTCATGTCTCGCACATAATTTTGCAAATTTGTTGTCTTCTGTATCAGCTTCTGGCCGGCTGCTCGATAGATTTGTTTTTATTCAAGAAGCTTGAGCTTCAAGTGCACAGAACTTAAAGCACCCCTTGCACTGTTTACTGTTTATGTTCCAGTATTAAAAACTATTTGAATACTGTAAAACTAGGCTCTGCTTTTAACAAATTATCCATGGCTTTAGATGTTTTGAGCCTTTTCCCAGGTCCATTGACTTTTAGCAAAACACTAAAAATTCGAATAACCGGTTTTACGCTCATAATATCACTCGTCGGGAGCATAATACGCACGGAAAGTAGTGGCTAGGTGTTAAGCTTAGTTAGGGGTCGTAAGCGGGCTTAGAATGTTATATGAATCTTGTCTCCGGGCTTAAGAATCAGTGAACGCAATTAATGGAGTAATCATAATAATTTGTAGGACTTTGCATGCTAATAAATTGTATTGCTTAAATTGCGGATAAACGATCAGGGTCTGGTGTCCATTTCCTTCCGGGTTGTCAGTACCGTCGTCGCTTACGTATGTCAAAGTTCTGTTTCAAAATTTTACCGATTGGAAATGATGAAAAGTCGGGTCTGAAAACCTGAGATTCTGTCCACACCATTACAGCCACTCAACTGTGTGGTAGATCATTAGTTCCCTCTCGTCGGAATTCAGATCTGCGGTTTAAGACATTTTTTTTTATGTCTTGATTAATCAGACCAGCATCAAATCCAGGCTTGTTTTTAGAATTTCTGTTTTAAAGTAGAGCCGGAGGCCTAAGCTGTTGATATTTTTTTATTTCACAATGCACTAATTTGTTAAAAAGCATTCAGACTTTGCTACGTTGTTAAGGGCGCTAAATGATCACGACGCAGACACACCCTACGGACCAATTAGGGGGAGTCGTTTCGGCATTTTTCTCCGAAACACCGAAGCTGCTACGAAGCCCTGGGCGAATAAGGTGTTGTTTCTCTCCCTTAGTAGACCGTAGAAACCATCTCTTTTCTGCACAGGTGTTTGCAGGTCAAAATCGTAGTATCTGGAGGAGATACAAATGTCTTGAGTGGAGTTTCGGGACTAGTAGTTGGTTGCAGAACAGGTAATATATCAGCAGGAGGATGTATATCAGGGACATATCAGGCGCAGCAAAATGGGGTTTGTCAAAATTCGTTTGCCCTTTAAATCACATAGATGTTCGACCAGAATGTTCTGCTCTCATGTATCTTATCTTTTTCCTGATCTTCGCCCTTCATCTCCACTGAGTTTTTTGTTAGAAACTTACCGGGGAAAAAATCTCCAGCTGACAACGCAGTCGGCACCGCATTTCGGTCAAAAGCCTGGTTTTTCTGTCGTCTTCTTTTTGTTAGAGCCAGATTGCGTTCAAATTCAAGCCGCTCAGAACCCATCGCTCACGTCTCTACCTATTGAACAGACTTGAATATACTTAGGAAATTCAGTTATTGTACCCCATTCAGGTGTTCGTGCTCTGATTTTAAGCGTCTCATTATTTTAAAGCTTTACCCTTTTTAAACCGGATATGAATAGCGCAGCAACAACAATGTAACTGAAAGGTTTTCCGCATATGGTTATGTATGGATGAACCGAGTGCTAGCATGTATGGACTTCTTGGTTGATACGGTCCTCTCCCCCTCCCCCCTTAAAGTCTAGTTTCGTTGCATAGCTGCTTTAGGAGCTGTCGAGAATGCGGATAAAAATACCTGCATTATAAAGTATTGAGCGGACTAGCCCTGGCGGTGCCAGAGCTTTGGCTGCCTTGGTAACACTATAGCCGATCCTCTGTATCTACCATAATTTGAATATTAAATATAAAAAAAATATAGTAAAGAATTTGATTATTTAAACCCAGAAACGATAATGGTAGTAGGTGGTGCGACAGTTTGCCCCGTTTTCCTGACCTTTGTCTTCTTACTTCCAGAAGCCTAGCCAACCTACCAGAAAGTCAACTGGAACAACCCTTGAAAACCTGTTGTCATGTGGGGAAAAAGAAAACCTCCATATCAACCCAAGCCCGGGATCTGTGAGACCCCGACAGCTCAGAGATGGCAGTGGCTCAGTCGACCGCAAGGTTCAAGCCATGTCACAGAGTTTCCTGGATTCGAGGTAAAGACAGTTTCTTTGCAGTTTGCACAATGTCAACCCGATACCATGGTTGCAATACTTCATAAAACAGATTTTTCTGTTTTTCTTCCTTCATTAACAGCTTTTTTCCTTTTTATGGCACTTGCCCCTCGGCCAAGTGCCAGATAGCGATCGCAATTTCTGTCCGTCCGTCCGTCGGTCGGTCGGTCTGTCGGTCCGGGGTTTGCTAGTTCGGGCACTTCTGCATAAGCTAGGACGATGAAACTTGGCAGGCGTATCAGTGAACCCAAATGACTAAGTTAGAAATAATCACTTTCCCGATCCGAACATCGTGGGGGGGGGGGGGGAATCCGGAATATTTAGGAATTTATAACTTTTGAACGGATGATCGGATCTTAATGAAAGTTGATATTTGGACAGACCTCGTGCCCAAGACGACCCGATCAAAGTCGGGACCGGATCCAGTGACTTTGGGGGGAGCTGGGGGGGGGGTGCGGAAATCTTGGGAAACACTTGGAGTAGAGGGATTGGATGAAAGTTGGTGGGAAGAAAAAGCACAAGTACTAGATACGTGATTGACATACCCGGACCGGATCCTGTCACTGGGGGGGAGTTGGGGGGGATCCGAATTTCTAGTGATCCCGCGAGTACGGTATTTCCTGATGAGCTAGGACGATGAAACTTGGCAGGCGTGTCAGGGACCCGAACAGATTGACATGAGAATAGTCGTTTCCCGATCCTATCATCTATAGGGAGGGGTGGAGGAGGGGGAATGCGGAAAAGTGAGGTATTTTTAACTTTCGAACGGGTGATCGGATCTTAATGAAACTTGATATATAGAAAAACCTCGTGTCGCAGATGCACTGTTTTACATCTGAACCAGATCATGACATTTGGGGGGGGGGGCGTATCCGTATGTCGTGTCAGGGACCCCAACAGATTGACTTGAGCACAGTCGTTTCCCCGCTCCGACCATCTGGATAGAAGTGGGGGAGGGGAATCCGGAAAATTTAGGTATTTTTAACTTTTTAACGGATGATCGGATATTAATGAAACTTGATGTTTTAGGCAGACCTTGTGTCTCAGACATCTCATTTCAAATCCGGACCGGATCCGGTGACTTTCGGGGGAGTTGGAGGGGGGAACCAGAAATATTGGAAAACGCTTATAGAGTAGAGAAACCGGGATGAAACTTTGTCGAAAGAACAATCATAGATCCTAGATACGTCATTAGCATAACCGGACCGGATCCGGGTACTGTGCGGGAGTTGGGGGGTCCGGATTTCTGGCAGTCCCGCGAGTTCGGTACCTTTGATGTATTGGGACGATGAAACTTTCCAGGCATATCAGGGACTCGACTTGAGAATAGTCGTTTCCCCGATCCGACCGTCGTGGCGGGGGGGGGAATGGGGAATCCGGAATCTAGTGGCACGCATAACTTCTGAACGGGTGATCGGATTTGAATAAAACTTGGCATGTGGAAAGAAATATCGTCTCTGATGTTCTTTGTCAATCCGAATCGGATCCTATACTTGTGAGGGGGTTGGAGGCGCGCACCGGAAAACTCGTGAAATTGGATAGGCTACGCTCCGATTCCAGTCAAACTTGATGGACGTTAAGAGAAGATGTCAGAGATGCGACTTTTATGTTTTCAAGTCGTATTCGGCCTTAGTAATTTCCAGAATTGTGTGGCTCGCATAGGGGTCAAACGAGTGCAGCGATTTAAATGAGACTTGAAATGTGGAGTAAGCATATGTACTAGATGACGTATTTTACTGTCCGAACCGGATCCGATCACGGTGGGGGGGGGACCTGCTGTAAAACGCTCAAATTCGAGTGAAAGTTGATTGATGGTGAGAGAAGATGCCTAATATGATTCATTCGCGAGTCCGAGCCAGATTCGGCCGCGGTAGGGGGAGTTAGAGGGAGTCACCGGAAACCGTGTGGCACGTTTATGGATCAAACAAGTGAGTTTATTGGGCTGAAACTTGGGAGTTACAACAGTCATTTGCTCCAGACGATCCGAAGCGATGCGAGAAATACTCAGACTTGAGTGAAACTGCATAGTCTATTTCTAGGTCCGAACCGCATTATTTGATGGGGGGTGTAGTTTGTGACGTTGTCATCTACTTTCTTGTACCGCCTACTCGTAACAAGTGCCATATGAGCTCGTAGCTCTTGTTCTCACAGGATTTGGAATTGTAATCTTAAAAAATAACAAACCACGAAATTCATCTCCTATTTTCATTAATTCATCTTCTTCACTTCCGTGCTTTTCATTTTATGCCTTCTCGGTATAATATATAATATCATGTTATATATAATAATATTATATATGATGACGCTAAACGGACTAAGTCAGCTTAGAATTGTTCCACCGATGTTTCGGCCCTTCTTGGTTGACAAAGTGGGGTATGTGAATGCCTTAAAGTTGAATCTTAGTTGTAAGCATATTTATTTATTTATTCATTTGTTTCCCTCAAAACTGAGGAGTACAGTATATAAATTATAAAACAAAACCATTCCTAAATCAACTATAATCCTTTCAGTAAAATGCTGTGACATACTATAAAAAATACACATTATTTCAGCAACTAACTTACAATTACTTACGTATCACATATGTAGTTTATTAACGTTAGTTCTATATTTTAGCTTTTCATCGGAATCCCTGACAAGGTCTGATGTTACTGTCAAGACTGCAAGTCTTCCCCGCGATACTTCACATTTGCCTTACCTGGTAAGTTGGCTGATTTCCTTGCTTTCCTCTGCGGAACCCCGAATGGGGAGAACTACCTCGTTGAATCTGTCAGTAAGCTATCTACTCTCTCAAAAGTTAGCCAACACCTCGGTAGGCTACGCTCTTTTTATGTTTATAAAGTAATCTTCGTAGTCTGAATTTTTTCTGATCGTGTTTTGGGAACTCTAGAAAAACGCCTTTCTAGGGTTAGCTTTTTCCGGTAAGCCGGATAGTTTGCTCTTCTGATGCTAGTTTGTGAGGATCAGTGAAGTGGCGGAAATTTTTATATTGAAAAAATGACCTTTTGGGCAGTCACTACACATGGATGCGCATCCTTGTGTTAAATGTTGTGACGTGTGCCCGGAGTATTGTGTTATGACCCTTTAAAGTTTAGTATTTCGCGAAACGATAAAACTTAAAAGGGTCGTTCGCGTACATGAGAACTTGGTGACCGAGTGAATGTGATAATAATTTAGTTTGTTTAATTAAGTAGGAATAAAAAAAGAAAAGAGTAAACAGCAATGTTATCCTTTTCCGTCATAGCGCAAAAACAAGGATGCGCATTCATTATTCCATGTGTTAAATATTACATAGACGGCCCTTTATACAAGGGACTTTTACCATGACAAATAAGCCAGAATCAAATTTTTTAATTGAAATTAGGAGTCTAGGACTCCAATGTCGGAGCTACATAGGAGACGTGGGGATTTGAACTGATGAGATGAATTTGCCTTCGGGCTGGATCACTGTTCCCATGGCCGGCTTCTGTCGTGACTATTCCAGTGGTTCACGAACTATATCTTACAGTTCACCACTTAAACATGTGTTAAATGTTATCAAACTTCTGACAGTTTATTTATATTTATTTATTTGTTCATTTATTTTCGTATGAGGAGTAAAAATAGAATTTTTTAAAACAAAACTATGCCTAAACCAACTGATCCATTCGTTATATATAAATACAAAAAAAAATACACATAATTTCGACAACTAATGCGAACACTGAGAGTCGCTCGGAAATCAGAACAAATATCTTACCACGAATAAGAAGGATAAGAAGCTTCGAGAAAAATTCATTCAGGACAAAAGCCGGTTTCAACCGGAAATTGTGGTAAAAGAAACTGTTTGGGGTTCGGATTTGAAAGAAAAAAAAACAGTTCTTATCAGTTCTCAACTGTCGTTTTAATGCATAAAGGCCGGCGAGAGGGGGGACTTAAAAATCTAGGGCAAGCGCGGGAAGATAGGATGACTTACTCCTTGCTTGCCATCTGATGCAAGATTTGGTCACTATTCAAAGCAAGATTCCCACAGAAAGCGGCGAAGAGTCTGGCAGGCATGGTGGACATGAGTGTGAATCAGCAGTTTGCTCGACATATTATTATCTGCACTGTATTTATTGTCGACGTAAAATCAAGTAGTCTTTCGTCGCCGTTTCGAAATTCTTAAAGGAACAGAAAACTTGACTCAAACTTGACTCGGGGATCTAGCTAACATATCAAGAATGTACCCTGAGTCGATATTGAGAGTAAGAAAAATTGCACCATTGCAGTTTCCGAGAATTCGACTTTGAGCAAAAGGTTTGCAAAAGCAAAAGGTTTGTGTGCCGCGACTAGGAATCGAACCCCGGCCGTCTTGTCGGGGAGGTCGTTTCTCTGTGGCCTACATGTAAAAAGGCGAACTTTTACAGTACATAAGTGCATAATTACAGTGCATAAGGGGCAAGGGCCTGCCAGCTAGCTTTTGGAACACTAAGGAGGGGGTTCGAGACGGTTCGAGATAACAAAGAAGGGGGTGGCCTGTCGTCAATAAGACCCTGTATATTTATCTAAGCCCCCCCGGGCGATTCGATGGCCGAAAGTTGCGTAGTCAAGTTTACTGTTCCTTTAAAGTACAGCAGAAATTATATTTTCGCGATGTAATGGCTTAAAATCAGAAGATATACCTGATGGCCTACCATTTCTTCCAAATGAAAACAACACTTTGAAAAATCTCATATCTTTTATGTGTGAAAGAGTTATCGGAGGACGTTGAAGCTATCGGTGAAGTTTGCGTTACATGATAGGCAAAACTTGGCTCTGCTAAAAAAAAAGCGCTAAAAAGAGGTGCAAAAAACAATTGCGAAAAGCGGGGATTTCAGAAGTTTATTATTCAACAAGGGAGCTAGGGGTAACATTAATGGCAGAATAAGCAAGGAAGGGTCCTTTTATAAATAAACTGAATTGGGTTGACGTCCCCTCAAGTGGGAGTCTAGCTCAAGAATTGTAGGCGTGCTGGTGAGCGGCGTATTGTCAACAAGTTCTCTGCAAGGACCATTTGACTGATTTCCGTGGATCTCACCAGTGCCCTTCTCTTCTCGCAATTCTTTTTGCCTCTTGGTCAGTTTCCAGTATTACTTTGTATCTTTCAATAAGGGACCAGATGTCGTGTTCGTACGGATGTCACTTCAGATGTCGCACAACTTTGGACGGTGCCGCGAAATAAGATCAAAATCGAACAAGACAGCTGCCGAGGAGCCCCGACCTCGGAGCGGCCAGGGGCCGAAGTGTCAGTTATAAAGTTTAAGTTTAGTTGGTAGGCTACTTGTCATTTCTAAGTCTGCTTGGATATTGCCTGTCAAAGATAAAGCTTGTTTACTCATGCAGTTCGTGCCCCCTTATTCATGCAGAGTACTAGAGCAAACACTAATTTAATACTGTTTGGTATAAAATAAGTGGTGGATAAAGTAAAATCTGAATCAGTTGGTTGTTTCAATATTCCGCTGACTTTGGTCTCTACTGCTGTGACACGTTATGGCGTACAAAGAATTGCAACACTTTTGTGTTTCTTCCGTGACCGAAGTATCCTGAAAGAAGAACATGAGCGTTCAACAAAAAAACACTTTTAGTTTCTTCTATTTTGTCAAAAGAAAGCCGTAACCACGCCCAGACATGCAGCTCTTTTTTTTTTAATTTGGCAAAACAAAATTATTTGTTTTTATTTGTTTATTGAACAGGCTGAGAACCTCATGACACTAGTGGCGTTTTTGATTGCCGATGAGTTCGGCGATAGCGTAGCCGTTAGACTTTTTGGCGTTTTCGACGTTCGCCGGAAGCCGATAGCCGTAGCCGTTTCTTCTAATTTCTGTTTTTGTGCTCATCGGCTAACGGCTATCGCCTAAATTCCTATCTATCGCCTATCGGCCTCAGACTCGCCGATAGGCGATAGACGTTGCTTCCAACGGCTATCGGCTATCGAAAACGGTAAATAAACACGAATCGGCAAACTTCCTTCGTCTACCGGGGAACTTTCATCGGCAATCAAAAACGCCACTACTGTCAGAAGTTTTATAGCAGATAATGCAAGGATGTGCGGTTTCGGCAGATAAGACCTAGGATGTTAGCTGTTATTCTGTCAAACGTTACGTGTTAAAATTGTATACATACAAGAAGAGAAACGCATGCTGACTTTTTTTGTCATCATGATATCGGAAAAGTCAGCAGATGATTTTTCGGCGTTTTTTGCTCTTCCTGGCAATGCTTGTTATGCAGAATGTTTGCAAAATCACAACAGATAACATCCCAAGTGTCGTCTGTTGAAATTGCGCATCCTTGTTTAATCTGTTGTGAAACTTCTGACAGCGTAGTCTATGATTAAAAAAGTAAATGACGAGTTTCAAATTTCTAGAATGTCATCCGACATGGACTACTCAACAAAACCAAAATCACAGAAAACGGCAAAAAGACGAGGAAACACTGGACCACCTCATACTGTATTCTATCAGACCAGTTTCTACTGTTGTATAAGGATAAGAAATCAGCAACCCAGTCAGTAAGTAACAATCCAGCTCCCTCAAGTTGTTCTTATGATACTTATTCATTCTATTTCAGTAGCATTTCCATCCTTTCTCCCGAGATTCTGCACTTCACTAGTATATCCCATTTCCTCTGTTGTCAGCATCGTAGAGAGAGAGAGAGCGAGATACGGGTTAAATGAAACCAACCGGTAGTGAGACGTTAGTTGCGTTTTTGCAGATCGATACCATGGTATCTAAAATACGGTCTAAAGTAGTTTTTGCAGTTATCGTGGTATCTGATACCACGGTCAAAAGGCGTTTTTGCAGTTGTCGTATCTGGCCAGTTACCGTGGTAACAGATATTCAGATATCATGGTCCGACCGTGGTATCTGGTCGTCGTGTCTGAAAAGTCGTCTCACTGGAACTGGATATCACTTTTTCTTTTTGGTTGACTTCGAAAAGTGCAATTTCGGCAACAGTCGTTTTTGCAGTGGACCGTGGTTAGTGGACCGTATATCAAATACCACGGTAATTGCAAAAACGGCTAATTGCAGATCGAGTTACCGTGGTAACAGATACCATGGTATTCGCAAAAACGCAACTATTGTAAGGGTTGTAGTGTACAAAAAGGAAAATGACTTTTCCAATTTATCCATTGTCTGAACATTTGTTTCCCAGTCAGCTTGGGCCCAAGGAGTATTTAAGACAGTGTTGCCAGATTGGGCCCAATTGCGCCATTTGGGCGCATTTTGAAATTCCTTGGCGCATATTTTTTTCAGAAATGCGCCTGCGCCCTTTTGGGCGTAATTCTAAAATTCAACCGGCGCATTTGGGCGCATTTCTCTTTTCCCGTTACAAGAACGTGAAAACGCAATTTCTCACTTCCTTCCTTGTTTTTATTTTTTCACAACACCATTCGTCATTTAAACGACGTGTAATTTGATTTGATTTGATTTTATTTATTGCTAAATTACATAATAATCCATCATGATAGGTAACCGCCCATGAGAAGACATAAATGCACTGGCACTGGGCGGCTACCACAAAATACTTCAACTTAACTACTTCAACTTAACTTTATTTCATTCAACACTAATTAATCAAAATAATTTTGTTTTTAATAAGAAAAAAATAAGAAAAAAAAAATAAAAAAAAATAAATGTAATAAGAAAAATGAATAAATATTAACTTAGCCTATCACTTCATGCCGCTACTAGCGCGGAATCGTAGGTTTTTGAGGGCTTATAGTTCATCTAAAACCCCTCTGTCGTTCTGACTCTTCAACAACGACCTTGCCCCCGACTTTCGCGCCAATAATAGCCCACAATCGAAGTATCACTGTATTTTCTACGCCTCAGATTGAAAAAAGATTAGTCTCACCAACCGAGAATGTGCTCAAAGAAAAACGGAATCCAGGATCAGGCAAAAAGTGTGGGTGGAACAAGGAAATTATCACTTTTCAAAAAGTGGGGCGCAATTTTGCTAAGGGGCTGCGCCATTTCACAAAAAGGATCTGGCAACACTGATTTAAGAGACGGAGCGAGCTGCGTTTTGTGCGTGAGTTTAAGACCTATATATCTTCCATTATGTCCGAAGTATTTAGAATACTTCGGCTGCCCCCTTCAGTGTTCTTTGTTCCTTTCCGAAAGGAGAAGTTTATGAATTTGTGTTTCAGCGCCCAGGCTCAACACCTGCCAAGCCTGAACTTTCGCTCGACCTGAACGGATCGTCGAGTGAATGGTGTGCCAACAAGTCAAGCAGGAAGAATGTCTTTCAACTCTCGACGATCTTCGGTCTCCAGATTCTCCTTCAAGACGAAGACGGGATAAGCGCTCGGCAGTGGTATGAAGCCATTCGATCCGCGATAGGACAGCTGGTAAGCTTTCTGACTTTCTACTCTTTTCTGTTTTGTAATATAATAATATAAATTTTATTCTCCTAGGAGCACGATTCAGCATGAAACATTAGGCGAATTAAGTAAGGCACAAACGAATATACCTTCCGATTGAGTATACGTGGGATAAAACTAGTTGTGGCTCATCGAGGGTAGGGGTTGTATTTTTCTAGTGTTTGGTGTGGTCTTGTCTTGAATATCAAAATCAGGTAAAAACGGTCATGTGGTAATCAGAAGCTAAACATTGCGCGGCAGCTGAGATTGATAGTGCTACTTTTCTTCCGCCTTACCTACAGGGACTGTTCTCGTGGACTATAATGTTCTGGGGGCGTGTGTAGTTCGGTGACAGTTAGTAACGCATATTGCTTGTGCAAGTTATCTGCTCAGTCACGTCGTTTTATCAGTTCTGGTGATTCCCGGGCAGCGTAAATCTGGTATAAATTTGCATAATACAATGAAGTGAAAGCGATTCTTTAAAATTCCAGCCCTCTGGTCTGGATAAGTCGGACCTGAACAACTCCTCGAGCAGCGAGTACCTCGACCGCTCGTCAGGAAGCTCTCTCGGCCCACCGGACGATGGGAAGAAGTCGAAGCTCACAAGAACTAAGTCAGCCAAAAGTAAGTTTTTCCTAGCGCTTCGCCCCTTCCTCTTACCCACCAGTTAACCTAACATTGTGACAATATATTGACTTGAGTAGAGTAGAGTAGAGTTCTACGTCAAACATAAATATACTTCACACTCAGTCAATTTGTCAGTTAAATAATAATTACAAACCAATTCGTAAAAAAGCCATCAATCGATACAAAACGTGTCTACCACAATCTAACCACAATTTATGCGATAGACTCATACGGCAAACATTTTGCCAAAAAATTCTGAAAAAAAGAAAAAAATCATTCAAATAAAATGATTTAAGAATTTTTTTTTCAAATTCAATCAAAGTCAAACTAAGGAGGGTCAAATGCTAAAACTAACAATTCAACAAAGATGGTGACTATTTTTACTGGCTATTGTACAACTCAACAAAACTTGGAACAAAACTCCTTCGGTATCTTTCATGTTTTGTGGGGACTGGATTTAATTTGGGGACTTTTTGAGCCTTGTCGCGTTGTGGTCTGTTGCGGATGGGTGTGTAGAGTTCGGGGAGGATGGGACGTAATCTGGGAACAGACAGGATCTTGGTACCGAAATTAAGGCACAGAAGGTTTCTTCTCGCGTCCAAAGTGGTGAGCTTGAACTTGCCAAGGAGATAATGGTAAGGAAGCTTCCCTTCCCCATTAATGATCCTAAGCGCCCGTTTTTGAATGTTTTCAATCTTATATACATGCTCAGAAGTAAGCCCGAAATGCCACACTGGACAAGCATACTCCAGTGTTGGCCGGATAAGCGAACAATACAATTGGAGGAGATCCTTCGGGGGGCACGAAAATTTTTTCATGAGTTTTAACAGGGAAACCGAAGGGGAAGCTTGTTTGATGATGTTTTGAACATGGGCATCCCACTTCATGTCAGCTGTAATAGTTACTCCAAGTAATTTAATATGTCTAACGGAGATCTCGGGAGGAATTGGGTCTGTGAAAGTGGGCAATGATTTTAAAAAACTAATTGTCATGATCGATGATTTTTGGGAGTTCACTTTCATCTTTGACAAAGACGCTTGCTGAGTGGCATCCTCAAGTAGAGCCGTAATTGAACTTTTTATATTTCGTCTACATACCTCCAGTGCAGACAGGTCGTCCTCGTACTTCCAGCGATCTGTGTGGTCAGTCAAAAGGCTATTAATCATTATTAAAAATAAAATTGGACCCATAAGAGTTCCTTGGGGGACACCACAAAAAATAGGGAGGGAGTCAGAAAAGACGTTTTTGTATTTAAGCACTTGAGAACGATTTGTTAAAAAAGAAGCAACAATTTTGACTAAAAAAGGACTCACTTGGAACTCAGTTAACAGTTTATTTACAAGGATATTATGGTCAATTAGGTCGAAAGCTTTCTGGAGGTCACTTGGTAGACATGTGTTTTGGAAAACATAATCGGAGATTATTACTCCGCCAGACCATGTAAGTCAGAAAAATATGTCACAATAGTAGATTCTGGGAGCAAACTTTCCTGGCATTGTTGCGCATTTTGGCCGGAAAAATACCCTGCATCTGTGTGCTCCTAGCCCACCCTACTGGAATTTAGAGGGGGGGGGCTGACTGTACTCATTTCGTACTATCTAAGAGACATTGCCCTTACGTTTGGACCAGCTCTCCCCACTCTATAGATCCAAACCAATTGATACCATTTTTTTTTTCATCGTTAGCGATTTTCAAGGGCGACTTGGTGCCTATGCTCATAAGTCCACCGGGACCCAGTCTTTTCTTTCTAATGTAAACGTTGTCTTAACCTAGGTCCGCAAACTAAATTTTGTCGAGAGTAGAGCCGATTTCCTGACTGTTAATTTAATCAAGGTCCCATTTGCCGCAAAATGAAACTGGTCAGAAGTTTGCATGACCTTTGAACCGATCTTGTCTGGACTTCGGTTTTGTGCTTAGAGGCGCCTTATCTGTGTTGCTGAAAGGACCTTTTGATCCGTTTTTTTTTCGCTGCGCGTCATCTTAATGAGCAGCGTGATTCTCGAGAGAACCTTAAAGCAGCAGTGGCACCATGAATTATCCTTAATTTGTTTGACCAAGGAAGGCTGTAAACTAAAAAAAAAACTCTTCTGTAAAATCTTTAAAACTCCTCCAAACTTCACTTGAGAAATTGGATTAGTGCACGTCTTCTAGTTTCCAACATAGATCACTCGTTCTCTTCTCGGCAGGCTGCGACAAATGTGGGCGTGGCTTTTGTCCCTGTCATGGGGACTTGATGTCAAGCATGTTGCGTGACGTCAGTACCGACGAAAACTATTTCAAGTTCAAGTAGTTTTTAACATAAATCTAAGCCATTTGCTTTGTTGTGAACGTAAGTTGTTAAAAGGCAGACCTCAAATGGAAATGCTCTTCTTGACTGAAAGAATGGCATACAAAATTAGCAGGCATACGCTATTCCGTTTGTTGATACTTTTATGGGTGGTAAAGATCACCCAGAAGTTGTAGAATTGATACCCTTGCGGATCGACAGTGATGAACAGAGAATTATGGACCTTTCTTCAACCTAAGCTTCGTACCATCGTGTGGGGCTAACTCTAGTATGCTTTTGGGGCACGCCCACGCCTTAAGGCATGCCTAACCTAACAGTACTCATCCTGAAAAGGGGCTGGTCCAGTAAAATGGTTCTGCCCGTCTTCCTAGTGTTGCTGGAATGCCCCTGCGGAGCATGAACGTTTGCTTTGAGAGTGTGTTCCTCCCGGTTCAGTAGCTATTGCCAAAACCATACCATAGCTAAAGGCACATGTGAACTATCCCTCCCCTCCCCCCATTTGCTCATTTGTGTTTGTTTTTCGAATGGGTTGGAGTATCCTTAGAAGTTGCAGTTACCTAGATATGGCGTAACTGCTACCGCGTTAGAAGTTTGGCATTCCGCTTATTGCAGTAGAAGCCACGACTTAGTTAGCTGACTCAGTAGTACATTGGATGCGGCGTTGCCACGCTGGATAAAGCCCGGATTTGGGGTTTGTGCAAATCCTGTAGGTACTTCCTTCTGGTTCTAATACACAAGGCTCTAATGCACTATGGTCGTCTTCTGGATGCCTTGCGGATTTTAGTATTTAGCCACTTCCTCAACGAATCTTTTAAACTTCGTAGGATGTAAACGTCCTATCACATCTTTGTTTCTTGCTTGTGGGAAAGAAGAAATCCTTCAGAAAGCCAGAACTGTGGGGGGAACGGAAAAAAAAATACAGACCAATTGACTCCTGCGGTACGCTTGTCTTTCATAGCCTTAAGAAAGAAAAACATTTGTTTTGCGGATTGTCATACTGAGGGCTATTGTACACGGTTCAAAAGGTTGTGCTGTTCTCGGAATCTGGATAAAGCAAGAAAGTGCTTCATAAAAAAAACGGTTGATGTATTTACTTCAGGCAGTTTTGAGTAGATAAAACTCAGCAGAGACTTTGGCAAGAGAACGCTAGGTTATTTGGGGCTGTACGTTGGCAATTTCCACGATTTCAAGTAGCGCGACGCTTAGTAGTTCCTCTTGCACTGACGTGTGAGAGCTGCTTTGGCGCTAGCTGATAGCCGTTCTTTGTTCTAGTTAAATCGGGCAGTATTGAAGACTTGACTAAACTAGATAGCGACAATAAAAAAGTGCGCGATCAGCTTCGAAAGTTTTTCGGACGTCGGCCGACGATCGAGTCTCTAGCGAAAAAGGGAATCTGGAAAGGTAAAGAAATCCGCTTTTGGGGCTGGTAGTGTAAACAAAAATTAGTTCCCCAATAGCCAGTATGTAGCTTTTGTTGCTAAGGTGTTGGTTTTGGCAATGGTTCCTTTCCGTGTCCTTAGTTTTCTTTTTGCGTATTTTAGTTGTGCTTCTGCATGATTGCGTTTCGTACCTGACTTGTGGTGGAAGGCAGTGAGAAATGGGATTTTTTGTCATTTGTATACGTTGTTTTTTGTTTGTTTTGTTTTTCCTCAAACTCACTAATGTGGGAAAAAATTCGGTCGAAAGAAACCGAATTCTGAAACAAGTGAAAAATCACACAAGAACAAAAATATAGAAGAAACCAAAAAGGGCCCCTCGGATTACTCTTCATTTTATATTATCCATAGCTCCCCTGTGCTATTATAAGTTTGAGGCACCTAAGACTTTTTTGGCGCTTTTTTGGCCAAGCTGAGTTTGCCAGTCAAGTAGCACAAGCCCACCGAGAGTTTCAAGATCCGCCGACAAATCTGTCAAAGTAGGAGCACGAAATTTAATTTTTCACCTTGGAACACTTCGGAAGACTTCGGCCTCATGCCAACAAGCAGAGGCGTCACTACTAGGGGGGGGGGACGCCCCGTCCCCAATGTTCTCGGCCAGTCGGTAAAAAATAGACGAGTCGGCTCGAAGCGCCGCGATTTATAGTTATAACAGTTGATTGTTTTTCTTAGAAACAAAACAATCAAAAACAGTAGGTTTTTCGTAAAAATAGTCGATTTTTTGGTAAAAAAAAAAAATAGTCGTTTCTTCTTAAAATAAGCCGATTTTTCGTCAACACAGTCGTTTTTTTTCTCTCAATAATGGTCGATTTTATCCGCCAAAATAGTCGGTAAAAATGACCAGCCAGTCGGTAAATACCTTGCCCCCCCCCCCAAACATTTTGGCTAATAACGCATCTTCCAACAAGTATGTCCTGTGTTCCGTACTGCTTTTTTTTCTTGGCTTTTCCCATTTTTAACCACGTCTCGCACAGCTTTCAAAAACTTTGCATCGAACCTCCTCGGAGAGCGGAAGTCTTGACAGAGTTGACAAGAGCCAATAAGAAAATCGGTAATTTCACGAGGCAAGTATTGGTATTTTGGAAAATGATATTTCTGAACCATTTTTTTTTGCAGTCCTAAAAGTGAGTGCCCAACCCCGATTGGCACAAACCATATCGCTGAGGTGGCTTCTGCCTCTGGCCGATGGGTAGTCAGTTGTCCGGCCGGTTCGTGTACTTTAATGACTGCAGTCGAATGGCAACCGTTGAATTCCTGGCGGTTTATCCAAAACCAAAGTCTGTTTTTTTAATGAATTGCGGAGGGCCGATAAGTTTCGTGGATGCGGTGTGCTAGTGTGACCTTTGAAACCCACACAGTTGTCTCTAGTCATTGCAGGAAAGCGACCGATGAAGGTCATGCTAAAGTTATCTGTTCAGAAGTCACAGTCTCTGCCGGCAAGCTTACCTAAAAGTATCTAGTTGGGTCTTATTATTATTTTCTTTTAAGTACGTACTTTGCAAAAATTCGTTTCGGATTTCCTTACTTGCGTAAGGGAATTCGAAACGTCTGTGTACTAACAGATTTTGCGGGGTACGAATTTTAGTGTTTATGGCCTGATTGCTCTCCACTTTCTATCCATGAATACAAGATTACTATACTATACTATAATATAAACTAACTGCCCTTTAATATAAAATTAAGGCATACTTTAGTGGCCATAAATCGATACTGCATTGCTCGTATACACACGCCGTAATGCAAGTTTAATGTATGGGCGTAACGTTCAGCTTCAGGTAAGCGTAGGAATCATGACAGAGCCTCGCCCCTCTCAGCTACTTTTTTATTATTTGTTTATAAGTGTCTATAAATTTATTTGTATTAAAGTTTAACTGAAAAGGCAGCTTATTTTACTTCTGATATTTGTACACAATGAAATATTTTGACCCAACTAAGGAATTTTGTATTTCTTCACCCTAGGCTCTAGTAATAACGTTCAGAAACTGACACGACAACCCAAAACTCACCCAGACACGGAGAATTTGAATTTCAAAAGAAGCCTGCGTTTCCAGGGTTAAAGACGCTAATCCAGGACAAGTCGCGACTGAAGAAAGTAGGAAAATGATGTTAAGATGTGTCTTGCAAAGAATCTACCATTTTTAGTCTATTTTTTGGCAATGGCTTACCGTTGTAGTTGAAATGTTTCAAGCATAGAGGGACAGGCACATAGAGGTACCAAAATTCCGAAAAAAGAAGTTCATTCGATGAAATTGATATCTGTGGATAGCGGACAAACGAACTAACGCATGTTTATCGGGTTTTCAGGCCTGTTGGGGGATGACGGGCCTGATCATTTTAACATATAACCCCCCCCCCCCAGCACTCCTTATTTAGGGTTATTTTACCCGCTGCTTGGTGTGCTTCTGTAAGGCCTTTTTGGGATCCCAAAACGTTAGTGACGGATACCTATGACATCGCAAAAGTTGTCCGTCTGTCTGTCCGTCTGTCCGTCTGTTAGCACGATAACTCTCGAAGGGATTGAGATATTTTGATGAAACTTGGTGGGAGGATCCTTCGGGTCAAAGTACAAGTCAAGT
Source organism: Branchinecta lindahli (assembly GCA_023053555.1). Lineage (NCBI taxonomy): Eukaryota > Metazoa > Arthropoda > Branchiopoda > Anostraca > Branchinectidae > Branchinecta > Branchinecta lindahli. The sequence goes on from JAKZAO010000001.1 coordinate 8,102,042, forward strand.
TCGAAGATGGGCTCTGTAGCTCTATGTTTGAGGGTGTGGGAGGGGTTTCAAATTAAGGGGCAAAAAAAATATTTTTTGAAAGCTGTTTAGATAGTGGATTTAGGGGTAAGGAGACACGCTGAATCCGAATATGAAAGTTATTTTCTCGCCGGACAAGTAGTTCGCCCGGAATCCGGCCAAAACCGGAAAGTTTGTTAAAAGTAAAATTTTTATTTGAAGTTGATTAGATGTTTGATTTAGGGGTAAGAAGACATGCTGAATACGATGGTGAAAACCATTTTCTTGCTTGACAAGTAGTTCGCCCGGAATCCGGCGCAAACCGGAAAATTTGATAAGAGCAAAATTTGTATTTGAAGTTGATTAGATATTCGATTTAGGGGTAAGAAAACGTGCTGAACACGATGGTGAAAACCATTTTCTTGCCAGACAAATAGTTCGTCCGGAATCCGGCCAAATCCGGAAAATTTGTTCAAAGCAAAATTTGTATTTGAAGTTGATTAGATGATAGATTTAAGGGTAAGAAAAAACGCTGAATCTATATATGACAATCATTTTTTAACCGGACATATAGCTCGTGCGGTATCCGGTTGAAACCGGATTTTTTTTTTAGAAGTTAAAGTTTTATTTGAAGTTGATTAGATGTTCTTTATAGGGATAAGGAGATACGCTGAACTCGTTTCTGAACTATCTTTTGTTTTTGCTGGGCAAGTAGTTTGCTCGGAATTCCGCCGAAACCGGAAATTTGGCAGAAGTACACCAGGAAGTTTTGATCAGTATCGTCAAAATAGATATGGCTTATACAGGTATATCTGAACTTGGTTTTCTCAGATGATTAGCCTGGCGAAGACTGGATTTGGCGAAGACAAGACGTAATTAATATTAAATTTTTGGGATCCCATCGAAAACTTTGGTCTTGTTGCGTTTGATAGAGGATTTTTCTTTGTTAATTATGAACGTTCATTTTCTTTTGTTTTCGTTGAGACCAAGTCATTTTTCTAAGTTTCGCTGCAAAAGTAGAGCGCACTAGCTACGTTTAGTCTAAATCAGAGAAACTTTTTAAAGGGGGAGATCGCCGAAAAACTGTGTTAGAGGAAAGCCTGCTAAGAACAACGTTCGCTACTAAGAGAACATGAGCCTGGGCTGATTTCTCTACTATATATACTATCTTATTAGACTCCCGTTAGTCACAGAAGTGGACTTTTTCGAGGGTATGGGCGCTAGTGAGGTTCAGTGAGGCTCACGCGGGTGGCTCTACTCGCAGCCAGTGCCAACCAGACCTGGGTTGAAGAAAATGGAGTGGCACAAGTTTTGATTGTGTGACAGTTTATTCTGTCTCCGGATTTAAACCCTCTGTTTGTTTAGATGAGCCTGTGTTTGGATCAACCCTCAAAGCGCTGTCTATTGCCGATGAGTCATGCATACCAAAGTTCGTTGAAAAGATCATCCGAGTTATTGAGAGCAAAGAAGACTATCTGGAAACCGATGGACTCTATCGGGCCTCTGGAAACCTCTCACAAGTGCAGAATATTCGAGTGAAGGTAAGTAACTGCTTTAAGGGTTGTTCTGAGGCCGCTTTGGCTCCGTCGGGACTACTACCAATTAAAGTCTGAAGGGATCAGAAGTGCCTCTTTCGGTCATTCTGTTAAAACAAGACCAAAGGTTTCGATGGGATCAGTCCACCAGAAAACCCTGATTTACGGTTACCCTAGGCAAACGCTTGGTATATCTAGTATATCTTAGGCGATTGGCATAAACTATGCCTAACGCTGGATACACTGTGCAACTGCTGGATACTCCAGCCCAATAAAATATTGGTGGTGTAAGTGAAGCTCAGAAACGAACCAATCGGAGTTCATTTGCAGTGGAGTAGGTCAGGGTACCAACAAGTATCCAGCGTTTGACATAGGGTACCCAAGAATCTTGGGTTTGTGGTAGACTGGATGGGATTTCAAAGAGGAATATTTATTGGACTTCTTAATCCAGACAGTCGGATAACCCAGGTGAAGAAGATTTGATTGAATGTAAGTGGAGAAGTGTAATTTGTCTTACTTCCTCTGAGGCTGCCGGTGCTCGGTAGGGATTTAGCATCAAATTGTAAAGTAAGAAATACAGGAATGGCTCTTGCGCCCCCTGTCAAAATATAAATGAGCTACTACAAACTAAAAGTATAGAAAGAAGGACAGGGTATGTCGTAATTTCTAAAAGGGGTGTAGTCAGTCGCGGTTTCTAGTTGTGTGCGTTTCTTTTGCTGATCCCCCATTGCGGAAATGAATTGAAAATAAGGAAGTTTAACGGTGTAAAAACAAAAATTACAGCATTTGCCGTGTTAAAGGATATTAAGTCTCTATCGAATCCTCTTGGTCCTGTTTATGTAAGAACTATGACCACGAAAATGTCCGACAGCAGCTTATTTACTTAACATTGCGGTAATAATAGTAATAATACAATGCGCGATGAGACTGAGTTTTTATATTTTTTTCTTTAGTTAATTTTGTTCTACTCCGCCGCCGCCTCTGGCATTGAGCGGGTAACAAATAAAAGTGTTATCATCGTTGTACTGTGTTTCTCTCACACTACCATTTTACGATCGAACTCCATGTTTAAGACATTTTCAGCCTGGTTTTACGTTCGTCGTTTTTCATTTAAGTTTTTTGTTGTAGGCCGACTTGTACCAGTTCCAGTGCATAGACCAAGAGGAAGACGTACACGTTCTCTCTGGAGCTTTGAAGCTTTTCTTCAGAGAGCTGAAGGAACCGGCGATCCCGACTTGGTGCTTTGAGAAAGCCTTAGAAATTTCAGGTTCGTTCAGTTTTAAGTATGGGCTAAAGAAATTTCATGTTTGGTTCAGTTGTACATAATCTGTTGCATTAGGGTACGCCCCAGAAGAAGAATCAGTTTCCGCTGTTGCCAAGGTCTGGATAAATTCTCTTTTTCGTCTGGGAATTTTTTTTTTCTGGGTAGAAAACCGCTGGATCTTCACTAGTTCTTCTCTAAAACCATGTTTGATGTTATCTTGCCAGAAAAGAAAAAAATTCTGGTCCGATTTTGTTCTGAAATCGGTATATTTCACAGAAGAACAGGAGGATAAAACGAAAAATTGTGTTTTGAAGTTTTCATTGGATGGCGATCTTTCAGTTTTTTTGTGACCTAACAAATTAAAACTGGGCAGTGACAAGTCTTTAGGAGTTTTCGATTTGCAAGCTTTGTGGGATTTTTTTTTTCTTTCTTTACAATTGCGCGCAAGTCCGTAGTATCACGGACCCATAAATTTCCTTTACAGGGGGCTTGTCATTTCCTATTCTTCTATGTTGCTATGTTGTCCGATCCTTGCCTACTTTCCAAAAATCCCACTTGGGTCGAATCGGCATTCTTGTTTGCCTCATTGGACGTGCGCGCCAAAGAGACTCCTCCCTCAAGGTGCCAGCAGCCAATCCCAAATTTTGTATATCTGGCCTTGGACGTGATTGGACCGTGGGTGTTTCTGGAACTATCTTCCGTTCGGTCAACATAGCATCAGAAATCTCTTATTGACAAGCCCCCTGAATGGCGAGGCATTACAGGAAATGTATGGGTCCCTGGTAGTATTAAGTTTATGAACAATTATCGACCTGTGCTTCTAGGTGTTAAAACAGATTTATGTTTTAGGAAACAAAAACAGGAACGAGCGAGTGAAGAAATTCCGCGAGCTGCTGAGTACATTCCCTAAAGAGAACTACGAAACCCTGAAGTTCTTATTCACGCACTTGTTAAAGTAAGTAATAATTTACATTGCAATTAATATTTTATCATTATTTTGTAATTAATTTTACAAACTTTGGCTAGTTTGGTCAGCTTTTATGGAGTTTGTTTGCAGTCTTTCGGTCGATGAACTCTACGAAACTTCTTTATCTTAGTATGTGGAGCCATCTCAGTTTCATTGAGGATATAATGGTAAAGTAGTAATGACACGGATTTACATCCCTGTTGGAAGGAGTACAATCTGTTGATATCCATTCATCGGATTCCGAGATCAATAAAACTTAATTGCCTCTATGAGCTCATGCAAAAGCTCTCTTTTGCTTTAAATAGGGAAACCGCGTTCAGACCGCATAAATTCTTTTTGATTGCCAGAGTGAAGAAAAAAATGTGTATTCTGGCCTGGGTTTCGAAACTTAGTTCTGGAACTTCATAAAAATGGTCCGCGCGGAGATAACTTTAAGGTATTTCAGTGATCTTTCCACCAAGCGATGAGCGTGGAGTACCTTTCCATCTGAAGCTTCAATGAATGACGCAGTTAATGCTTTCAAGGATTACCGATTTTCAGCTGAGCGCTGCTAACGAAAACTCAACGTGAAACTCGTCATCGAAACAAGGTTGAAAGCTCAACATATGGAAAAGTTCAGCCTAGATGATTGGTAAAAAAAAGAAAATTCAAGCAAAAATGTAATAATAAATAATACCTTACAGTAACCGTAATATCAAAATCAGGAAGTGATTCTGATTTCAGTTCAGTTCACTTTATTTTTCCAAAAACTCTTTGTAAAGAAAAATAGCATCGGAAATGTCAATAGAGATTACAGCGAGTAAATATTATTTTGTTAATTCACGTTTTGTACGATTTGAATACAGTTTTAAATCAGGTTTTGACGAAGAGTTTCAGGCGTCCATTCGGGAAGCGTTTCCAATCGTACTTTAACCCGCTAGGTGCGCTGAATTCAAAAAGGCTATCCTTGGATCAATCCACGCCGGAAGAATTTACAACAAACTTTTAGACGAACTTTCTAGAGGCTAGTCGTCTATTTTTCTTTTTTCGTTAGATCATTATTATTAGTATCTGACCGTGGTTCCAGGAGTCAGAAAAAGAGGCAGTGGAGACTTTCAGTTCCACTTTAAGCCTTTCAAAAAACATAGTGATAACAGTTTGCTTCCTCATTCTAGGGTGACGGAATATCGAGAGAAAAATCGGATGCACGTAAGCAACTTGGCCATCGTATTCGGACCTACCTTAATGTGGCCAGCTACGGAGTCCCTAAATCTTGCTCTTGATATGATGCAACAAAACTTAGTGATCGAGTCCCTTCTTATCGAGTTTAAACAAGTGTTTGTGAAATGAGGATGACAGGTGTGAAATTTGCCTTCGAAAATATGTGTGTTGGGCCGGTTAGTATATTGTGATGCACTCGGAATTCACTGTATGTCAAGCATAGCAGGCGAGATTGGACTGTTCAGTTTTTTAAGTTGGCGTGAGGGGTTTACAGGTAGCCCTCTAGGCTTAGGATTGATTGTCCAGGCCAAACATTCCTTGACTTAGAAAAGTTAGAAAGGTTACATGAGAACGGAATTTCAGTTCAGTGGCAGCCTGCGAGTGGCAGCCTGCCGTGAGCGGCAGAAACATCCGGCGAGGTGACTCCAAAATATCAAATAACTTTCTATTCGAATTCAAAACTTTTGTGGGCACAGATTTCAGTTTTAAACCCTTCTGAAAAATGAAAAAAAAATATATATTGCTCATAGTTCGCCCGTTTACTTTCCCTGCTAGAAAATAAGTATCATATAGGTTCTTAGTAGTTTCCGAGGTATTTTTCTTTTCTTCCATATTTTCACCAAAATTTCGGTACTCCGGGTTTCATGTTTCCTGGCCAGAAAATAAAATATGGTCAGCTTTTATTATGATTTTCACAGAATGGAAGTTTAAAAGTGAAAACCCTGTTCCAGCCGTTCTTAACTTGAACCACAGGAGAAGTGTGTTACTTCGAATGGCGCTGAAGAATGTTGTGAAATCCGGACCTAAGCAAATATTTGTGAACGGTAATAAGCGCAAATAATAATTTAAGTCAAATTAAAGTAACACGCTGTAGTTTCTCTGAATCTTTTGATGTTTTTGCTCAGTTGCTTTGCGCCATCTAACGGCAGGCGCTTAAAGTATGGCAACATCTTTGCATTACTTTCATGGCCGTCCGTAGTATCCCAAAAGAAGAGAAAGAACATTATAAATACACAACAGATTACAGGGAAGTAACTTCATATCATGCTTTATGTCGAAAGAAAGCTGAAACACTTTCTTCTCGGCTGGTGTCAACTTCTTGATTTGTTACTTCCCTTTGACTGTTACAGGTGAAAAACAAAATTGAGGGTGTGTCGAATTTGAAGAAGTGTTCAAATTAGCGTACGTTTACGCGTGAAACTGGCAGATTTTTTACATGGCCAGATCTTGCTCTGTTCTGTTAAAGAAATGGCCATTGAGAACTTGCAGTCTTTAGAGGAACCCGCTTTTCTCCATGTTTGCCACCACGTGATACTTGATGAGCAGTTCCTGATTGTGAGTGTAGTGTACTACCGGCCGTCGTGCATACAGTGAGGTATTACTGAAAACTTAAAGGCTCAAATGGGCTAGTGACGAAAAACTATTTTTAACTGCCTTTTTATTTCTTAAATTTTAAGAATTGTGCTAGTCATCTGTTTACTTGGTTTGGTGCCAGTTTGGGAAGCTGTTTTTCATTCGCTAATTTAGCTGTTCGATAGTAACCTATGGAATATCTGCAAGGAGGCATAAAGCTACGGTGGTGTACAACCGGTTAAGACCCCCCCCCCCCCCCCGCCATCCTTGGTTGACACTAATGACGACTGCTGTTTGAAATAACGTTCAATTGAGGGGAAGTAAAATTTACAACAACAAAAAACTTTCCAGTTTTCCAGTCCAGAAATGCGGTATGGCTGTATTGTAAATTCAATTTTTGGTTCAGAACCCTACATAATACATATTCTTCTAATCTGCATCGTCAGAAGTTTACACAAGGTTTTATCTGTTAACATTACGGAGAAATTGTGCTATGAACCTTTAAGTATTACGCTTCTGTAAAACACACGAAACACGGTTCATAACGTTAGGCTGCTTCTAGCGAAAAAAAATAACACTCGAAAAGTCATAACGGAAATTGTTATGTTATGTCAACAGACAGTGTGTTATCTCATTCTTAATTGCGCATCCTTTGGTAAATGTTATGAAACTTCTGCCAATGTAATCCAATTTATCTTCGATAGAAAGAAAGAACTCCATCTGGCAGAAATAATTTGAAAGAATTTTTGTTTATTTCTGATCCCAACCTATTCAAACAATAGTCGCTGTTATTGTTTTACGGACTCTGAGAGGGAGAGGGGTAGCCTCGATTGGTGTATTTACCGATTGCTGGTTTCTTTGCGAATAGATCATAGTTCTTCTGTTTGTCAATGTCTGTTTTATCGACTTGGTTTGCTTTCTTATTTGACTTCGACATGCTTAGATGAGGCTGTTGTGGTATTCCTATCACCCTCCAGGAGGCCAAGCTCGTTGCTGCGGAAATCGCTTTGAACTTCTCTTCTCGACCAACTACGAAACGCCTTTGAGAGCTCAGATTCTAGAAATAAACAGTTTCTGCCTGAGGAGTTCCAACACTTGGTATATTTATGTTTCTGGAGATAAATCTGTTCCAACAAACTTGTCTTTTTGAGAGCCCAGATCTGATAAAAACATCCGCTCGGGTTTCTAGTTTTTTAGAGAATTAGTTTTTTTGAGAATTTTAGCAAATTCTCATAGATTTTCTTCTTTACCAAGCTTTTTAAAAATTCTGGGCAGGGGCTACTGAAAGTTAATTTTTTCTTGTTTAGTTTTCGCAGGTAAAAGCTTTCCCAAGCCCCGTTTTCTGAAATGTTAGGAATGGTTTCCAGAGCGGAAGCAGAAAGATGGCGTTGATATTCAGCGAGTTTCCGTAGCAGGGAGGTCTCTTCTTATGTACAGGAGAGTTATGCCTATTTGAACGTCGCCGAGGAAAATACTAAAACCCATACCAGGCAACTTTTACTGCAAAACAGTTGCCGAAGACGTTTTATTTCATGTCCAGTTTACAACAATCATGTCAGCCGGGTTTCGTAACATTCCCTCTTAATTTCCTTCAGTTTCTTCGTTCAGATTTTGCATCTGTGGCTAAGCGGTCATTAAAAATAAAATCAAACAGTTGGCTGCAGGCTGACATCAAGTTTGTTTGTAATTTGTCCTTTCCAATTGACTGTTTTGTAAGCAAGAAACAAAACCAAGGTAATGAAACAGTTATTGTCCAAATAAGTTTACCTCTACTGTATCAAAAGTTTCCGAACCAGTTTGTTCACTTACAAAAATTGCGCATTCGTCCTCTTGCCACTAGCGTACTCATTCAATATGTTAAGAAATGTAAAGAAAATAGCAGTGGACCAATGACAGTCTGATGTTATAAGAAATTGTAAGAAAAATGGATACAATGTGCCATCAGCCCAGTTTAGACAGAACCTAGCTTAATCATCACTTTTCCTCTAAAAACCCTTTTCATAGCTCGTACGAGGGGCAACAGGCGTTGCAGCGGACTCCCAGGCCTGGAAACAAATTTCTTTTTTTTTTGGGGGGGGGGCTGGCCTCATGCTGCGAACAGACGATGGTCGGAATTTCTGCTCTTTCATCTTAGTTGAAAAACTCATTTTTGCGGAATTCGCCCTACTCCAGTTCAGCGCTTCCAAGCGGACTAGTTTTTGTAAATCCCGCCGTTTCTCATTATCAGCCTTTGTCTTAAGATAAAGTAAAATAGATCTTCAGGTTCATGAGTGTCTGCAATCTGCTTCCCGAGGAATGGAAGTTCTGCACTGTCTTTGCAGTAGAAAGTGAAAGCTATTGTTATCTGCTCATTACCCTATGGATCCATATTTTACTAGCTCTTTGTAAGAAGTGTAGATAATGAGCAACGAGGGTCTTAAGCTGCGTTCACGAGCGTGCCTAGCCAAGCACAGATGCCTAGGCACGTGGCCAATCTTAGCCAGGCACCGAGTTCTACAGCCTAGAACTTCGTGCCTGGACCAAAATCTGTACATAGACACGGGTGTGAACGGTGATGCTTGGTACGTGCCTAGGCATCCGTTCTTGGCTAGGCGTGCTTGTGAACGTGGCTTTAGAGCGCTGAGCTGGAATAAGGCGGATCGACGATGGTGCCAAAAATCCTGGAAGGAATTACCATCTGAGACAACCCCGGTCGCCTGTCCACGGCATTAGGTAATAACTGGCCGTCTTGACTAGTCCTAGGGAATGCGTGGTTATTCAACGCGGCAGCAGCTCACGGCTAGCTGGTCTGAAAATAAAAGTTGTAGATCGGTCATTCCGTTCCTCAGGCTTGTGCATGCTTCTTTGTTCGTTGTCGTTTCTATTGTCTGATCCCGCTATTTCTTTCTGTTATATATTAATTCTCTGATTCCGGATTTCTTTCCGTGTGTATTTTAAGTTTCTTCGCTTTTCGCAATTTGCGTAGTGTTGAAACCGTGTAAAGTTCTCTCGAGTTCGGATCGGTGCATGAAAGTTTTTCAGTACGAGCAGTATGAATGGATTAAATTATTAAATTAAACCTTGTGGCTTTTCTCAGCTACAAACTGACAAACTAAAACATTGGGAATAATTCTATGATACAAAAATCAGAATCAGTTTCTAATACTAAAAGTAAAACTGTATATCAAAATCTGGCCGTTGAGTACTCGAGCTTCAAGCCATAACTGTTGACTACCAGTGATTACGACTAGGTTGTTAACTTTATCCTGATATCCTCCCCCCCCCCCCCACCTTCTTCCTCTATGTACAACTCCTTATGTTGATCCGGAAATAGCTGATAAAACCCTAATGAAAAATCGCTTCGGAAACTTTGGAAAACCAAGGGTTCAAGAAAACCAAGATCGTGAAAACCCTCTTTTCGACATTTTTGTTGGGCCTTAAACTGGTTCTAAATTTGTTCCTGCACCGACCCGAATTCCACCAGAGTCCACCACATAATATGAATAAAAAACGTGTTTCGGCTATTAGATTTATTTAGTTTGTTAACCGACACAAATGCGGCCTTTGTTCTGGAGTATGCGAGTAGACCGTCCTCCATATTTGCCTTGACTTAAAATTGTTAGCCTTCAGTTTATGAAAATATGCGACTATTTTTGTGATTTTTGCGTCAATAAAGTTGTTAACCAAGGGTTATCGATAGTATCTCTCTCTCACTTCCCTTCAAGGCCTCCAACAGTATCCTCTTCAAGACCTCCAAGGCTTAGTCATGTTAAGCTCAATACCCATTGGATGCAACTTCGCTTTCTTGGGGGAGAAAAGTGGTGTTCTTTCCAGAGATAGGCGAATCCGGATTCGGATTCGAATCCAGGATTCGTCCTTTTGGCCGGATTCGAATCTTCTGCTTGTCATGCTGGATTTGGACTCGGATTCCAAACCTTCAGTTTTACGAATCCGCTCAAATTTCTAGTCTACGTCCTTCCAGTTTCCGTTTCCCAATTTTTACACAGTGGGCTTAGACAATCCTCAGTAATCTATCACGTTATCTGATCACCTTAGATATCAGTGCTTTTTGTCACCTCTGATTTGTATGGCACTTGCCCTTCGGCCAAGTGCCATATAGCGATCGCAATTTCTGTCCGTCCGTCGGTCGGTCGGTCGGTCTGTCTGTCACGGTTTTGCTACTTCGGGCACTTCCACATAAGCTAGGACGATGAAACTTGGCAGGCATATCGGGGACCCCAAATGATTAAGTTGGAAATAGTCACTTTCCCGATCCGAACATCATGGGGGGAGTGGAGTGAGGGGGAATCCGGAATATTTTGGAATTTATAACTTTCGAACGGATGATCGGATCTTAATGAAACTTGGTATTTGGAAAGAGCTCGTGCCCCAGACGGTCCGATTAAAATCTGAACCGGATCCGGTGACTCTGGGGGGGGCGGAAATCTTGGGAAACGCTTGGAGTGGAGGGATTGGGATGAAACTTGGTGGGAAGAATGAGCATGAGTCCTAGATAAGTCATTGACATAGCCGGACCGGATCCGGTCACTATGTGGGAGTTGGGGGGGGGTCCAGATTTCTAGTGATCCCGCGAGTTCGGTGCTTCCTAATGTGCTAGGACGATGAAAATTGACAGGCATGTCAGGGACCCGAACAGATTGACTTGATATAGTCGTTTCCCCGATCCGGCCATCCGGGGGGGGGGGGCTGGAGGGAGGGGAATCCGGAAAAATAAGGTATTTTTAACTTACGAACGGGTGATCGGATCTTAACGAAACTTGATATACAGAAGTACCTTGTGTCTCAGACCTCCCATTTTAAATCCAGACCAGATCCGGTGACATGGGGGGTAGGGGGGGGAACCGGAAATCTTAAAAATCGCTTCGAGTAGAGAGATCTGGATGAAAGTTGGTGGAAAGAACAAGCACAAGTCCTAGGTACGGGATTGACATAACCGGACCGGATCCGCTCACTTTGGGGGAGTTAGGGGGGGGGGATTCGGCTTTCTAGTGATAAATATTCCTTGAGCCCAAGCTGACTTAAAGTCATATATTCATATAATATATAAAAACGGACTCGTCAGCTGTAGTGCTAATGTAGCGATATAACCAAGAAGACCGACAGCCTGAAGAGGACCCTTGCCAAGAAGGGCCGAAACATCGCTACATAAGCACTACAGCTGACGAGTCCGTTTTTATATATTATCTTTCTAGTGATCCCGCGAGTTCGGTGCTTCCTGATGTGCTAGGACGATGAAAATTGGCAGGCATGTCAGGGACCGGAACAGATTGACTTGATAATAGTCGTTTCCCCGATCCGACCATCCGGGGGGGCGGCTGGAGGGAGGGGAATCCGGAAAAATGAGGTATTTTTAACTTACGAATGGGTGATCGGATCTTAATGAAACTTGATATAAAGAAGGAACTTGTGTCTCAGACATCCCAGTTTAAATCCGGACCGGATCCGGTAAAAGTGGGAGAACTGGAGGGGGGAACCGGAAATCTTTGGAAACGCTTTGAGAAGAGAGATCGGGAGGAAAGTTTGTGGAAAAAACAAGCACAAGCCCTAGATACGTGATTGACATAACCGGACCGGATCCGTTCACAGTAGGGGGGGGGTGGGGGGGGGTCCGAATTTCTAGTCATCCCGCGAGTTCGGTACTTCCTGATGCGCTAATAAGACGATGAAACTTGGCAGGCGTGTATGGGACCCGAACAGGTTGACTTGAGAATAGTCGTTTCCCGGATCCGACCATCTGGGGGGTGGGGGTGGAGAGAGAGGGAATCCGAAAAGTGAGGTATTTTAACTTGCGAACGGGTGATCGGATCTTGATGAAACTTGATATATAGAAAGACCTCGTGTCTCAGACGCCCCATTTTAAATCCGAACCGGATCCGGTGATATTGGGGGGAGTCGGACGGGGGAACCGGATATCTTGGGAAACGCTTAGAGTGGAGGGTTCGGGATGAAAGTTGGTGTGAAGAACAAGTGAATAGCATAACCGGAATGGATCCGGTCACTGTGGGGGAGTTGGAGGGGATCCGAGTTTGTAGTAATCCCACGAGTTCGGTACTTCCTGATGTGCAAGGACAATGAACTTGGCAGGCTTGTCAGGTACCCGAACTATTGACTTGAGAATGTTGTTTCCCCGATCCGACCGTCGATGGGGAGTGTACGAAAGGGGAATCCGGAATCCAGTGGCAACCTCAGCTATTGAACGGGTTATCGGATTTAACCGAAACTTGATATTTAGAAAGGTCTCGTGCCTCAGACGTCCCATTTAATTCCGGACCAGATCCGGTGACATTGGGAGGAGTTGGAGGGGCGAACCGGAAATCTTTGAAATCACTTAGTTCAGTTCAGTTCAGTTTTATTAAATTTAAAATAATTGAACAAAATAAATTTCCGACCCCTACAAAGCTCCGTGGCCCGTTACATAGGGGATTACATAGGGGATACATTAGAGTGGAGGGATCGGGACGAAACTTGGTGGGAAGAACAAGCATAGGCTCTAAGTACGTCATCTGGAGCTTTCAGACTGAATGAACCTAGATGTCCTAATTGTAGGTCCGAATCGAATTTTTGAATGGCAGGGTGTTTATTTTGAAGTTCTCTCCTACTTTCTCGTACCACTACTCGTAACAAGTGCCATATGAGCTCGTAGCTCTTGTTAACTATAACCTGTGTACATGATTTGATTTTTGCTAAGGTTGGATTCGAATCATCAGCGTGAAATGGTGGATTCGGATTCGAATCCTTTCATGATCGCCCATCTCTGGTTCTTTCATTCGGTTTGGGGCTGATGATGTGATGTGTGTTTATGCTACTGTTTTGGAAATTTTTATTTTCCTCTCCGTTTCTTGTCCGCTCCGATTTGGAACACGCTCGGATCAGTGGAAGGTGTAAATCCACCATGAACGCGGCGAAATTCGCTGGAACTGGTTATAGATTAGACATGCGGATAGAGCCTGGTTTCGTTGGGCTGGACGACCCGTTGAGCCGCTCTCACGAATCGTTATATTTTCATAACTCTCATTATGGCTACCACCACGTGCAGAAAATTCTAGCTCAAAAACCCGGTAGAAAAAACTAATGTCTCGCTGTGTCTCTTGGCTGTGACAGCAAACTAAAGGCGTATTCTCGCCGTCCCCCGAGGACTCCTCGGGGATTCGAAGGGAACGACGAGAATAGAGGGACTCACTCCATGCGGACTCCACCTACAGAAAATAGCGAGAACACGGGGAATGCTTCTTAAACGGATTTTGTTCTTAAAATAAATATGCAGTTGACAAAATTAGTCTGGACCCAATTTATTTTTGGTTTTGTTTCTTCTGATTATTTTTAATTAATTTTGCATTGCACCAACACCAACAAAAATTGATTCCCCTCCGAATCTGAAAGGGAGTCCTTTTTGATGATGTGATGATAATCAGAGCATTCCCCGTCCTTGGGGACTCGTGAGAATACGGGGAGTGAGTCCCCGGGGCAAACAAAAACGCGGGGACTCCTCAAGTGGAGTCCTCGGGGAACAGCGAGAATACGCCTTAAGCATCGTTCAAATAGGTGTAATAAGCTGCATAGCGATCGATATACGTGATGTCTACGTCTTATTCAACACCCTTGTTCAAACTGAAAGTAAAAGGTTCTTATCCGTGAGACATTCAGTGTTGCCACACTGATACAATTTTTCGAGCTTCTAAAGATCAGAAAAGTGTTCTCAGTACTACTCGAAGTACACAAGAACAATTTGATGACCATTTTATTGTAAAAAGTTCCTCGAACTAACAATTCGTACAGTCGCAACAGAACAAAACGTGTTATTTCGAAGAATGTTGTTACTGCAACTTCCAACGAAGTGAACTTTTGTACTTCCTGTGGCACCTGGCGAGGCTGCGGCCGAGTAGTGGCAATGCTAGTCAAGACTACGCGTAAAACACTGCTCAAATAGGCCTAATACGGCGTATACAGATTCGTCTTTTCCTCGGGGCGCGCTGTAATAAGCTGTAGAAGGATTATATACCCTGGTTCTACTTTGTCTTACACAGCGCCAATCAGATCGCTTAGTTGGGCTCCGCCAGCGGGCCGTTGCCAGCAAACGTCGTCTTTGATTAGTTTGTGTAGTCCTCCGAATGAACCAATCAGAAACAACGCGCGAAGGTAGGGGTTTAGCTGTGAAAATACTCTTCATGTGGGATTTGGCCTAAGAGCAAGAGCACGAATACAGCTGTGAAAGGAAAATTGAAAACACAAGGACTGGCGTGAGGAATATCGAAAATACGAGGACAGTGTCGAATTTCAGTTCTGCCTTCATCAATAGACAAATATCCCGTGAAGTTGTCACAGAATCCTGGATGAAAAGGTTCTCACTTAAGTTTAGGGGAGTTGCAACCTTTTCGAACTTGTCCGTCCTGAAATAATCCCAGTTGTAAACATTCAGCCGGAAATTCCAGTCATTGATTGACAGGAATCTTGGCCATGTGCGCATGGCTTTACCCCGTTCACAAAAGGCAGAAATAGAACGCGTACTTGCTCCCAGGCAGGACACGACCGAGAGGAGTTTCAGGGGGATACGCAAGCCAAAGGAACAAGTTGGCTGATCTATGGTATCGACACTAGACGATGATGGTCGCTTGCTCGAATTCCTGCAAGGCTTGGCGTGGTAAAACCGATGGGTAAACCGACTGAAAAGCTAGAATTAAGTTGTTTGGGTTCCAGGATCCAGCTAACAAAGTTCAGAAAATGTGGAGGAACTTCGAAAACAGAGTCTGGGACTACCATGACGGAAAACAACGAGAACACGGGGAATGCCTCCTGAATTTTGTCAAAAAATAAAATCTATTCCAATGACGCAATTCGTTTGTCAAGGTTGTGGCACACTTTGTTTTTCACATTAAGGCGTATTCTCGCCGTTCCCCGAGGACTCCTCGGGGAATCGAAGGGAACGGCGAGAATAGAGGGAGTCTCTCCACGCGGACTCCGCGTACGGAAAACAGCGAGAACACGGGGAATGCTTCTATAATGGATTTTGTTCGAAAAAAAAATATGCAGTTGACGAAATTTATTTGGATCCACTTTATTTTTGGTTTTGCTTATCCTGAATGTTTTTAGTTAATTTTACATTGCACCAACACCAGCAAAAATTGATTCCCCTCCGAATATGAAAGGGAGTCCTTTTTGATGAAGGTGATGATAATCGGAGCAGTCCCCGTCCGTGGGGACTCGCGAGAATACGGGGAGTGAGTTCCCGGGACAAGCAAAAACGCGGGGACTTCTCAGTAGTCCCCGACGCCGCGCCAAAAACCGGCGGCCCGCCGACAGTTTCTGGCGCCTTTGTAGTTACATGTTCCGAATTAGGAACGGGCATTACCCAAAACAGAATATAGTTCCACCGATCATCAATTTATCACTGTACAATCCTAAACCATAAACCTTACACTACGTCCATTTGTCCACAAGTGCTGAAAGCAACTTTCGAATTCGAAGTTAGCAGTCGAACTTCGAACGTTTATCGTTTATTTATCGTTTCCCGGATCCGCCAACTTTATATTATATATACTTCCGACTTCGAATTCGAAAGTTGCTTTCAGTACTTTGTTATTACATGTATGCAGGTGGACTACCAGTCGGCAGTCATATCTTGAACAGCTATAACAAGAAAAAATCCGAAGCCTTAAAGGACCCCTCTTGCTTATTCTGCCTTTTATAATATACCGAGCTCCCTTGTGGAACTTTAAGCTTCTAAAATCCCGACCTTTCTCCATTGTTTCGTTTCGTGACTACGATTTTTTTGCGCTTTTTCGGTCCTGCCGAGTTTTGCCCGTCGCACAACGAAAAGTTTGCCCTAAGCTTCAACGTTCTTTCACAACTCTGTCACACATAAGGATATGAGAATCTTCTGTTTTTTACTTCTTTTGTTTTGCGCCCAGCCGCCGCGTCGGAGAGCAGGATGGCTGGACAGAGTCGACAAGCGCTATCAAGAAAATCGCTAATTTTAGGTGGATATAATGGTATTCAAGAAAACATTTTTTCTGACCCATTTCACAGTGAGAAGATCATTTCTAGTAAGAGTTGTGCTTTAACAGTGCCAATTCACTTTATACGCTGGTAGTCCTTGCAGCCATCGAGGAAATTTTGTGAAAAACAGAGAAAAATCGGCGTGACGCCGTTCAAAAACCGGCGCGCCACCGATTTTTTTTAGGCGGCGCGCCGCTGCCGATGAGAATCGCTCTCCCCGCCATCGAAATGTTTTTTGGCGCGGCGTCGGGGACTACTCCTCAGGTGGAGTCCTCGAGGAACGGCGAGAATACGCCTTCTGTATGTCCCGCAGATTTTTGAATGTTTGTCACGGAAACAGGTGTGCAACACACTTGAGGCGTATTCTCGCCGGTCCCTGAGGACTCCTCGGGGAATCGAAGGGAACGGCGAGAATACAGGGACTCACTCCACGCGGACTCCGCGTACAGATAACAGCGAGAACACGGGGAATGCTTCCAAAACAGTTTTGTTCTTAAAACAAATATGCAATTGACAAAATTAGTCTGGATCTCCTTTATTTTTGTTTTTGTTTATTCTGATTATTTTAATTAATTTTACATTGCACCAATGCCAGCAAAAATTGATTTCCCTCCGAATCTGAAAGGGAGTCCTTTTTGATGATGGTGATGATAATCGGAGCATTCCCCGTCCGTGGGGACTCGCGAGAATACGGGGAGTGAGTCCCGGGGACAAACAAAAACACGGGGACTCCTCAAGTGGAGTCCTCGGGGAACGGCGAGAATACGCCTTTGATCCTTGCTTGCCGAAACACCGTTTTGTATGGTTTTTCTTTGCGGTATTTTATATTTTCAAAAAGCCTGAAAATAAAAAATAAAAATCTCAAAAAATAAAATAAATAGGGCACAAGACTTTACTATTTTTTAATAAATAAACTAAATTCACAGTATAGTTCTGTTTGGACTGATCTGGGACTGATGTCTGATCAGTAGCTGCGTTTTTGATTGCCGTTCGCCTTTCAACGTTGCACTTTCGACGTTGGCCGTTCGTTGCTTATAAGCCGTTTTTGTGATTGCAAGTTCGCCGTTGGGTTTCGATGGTAAAAACGCTTATAAGGGACTTGAATCAAGTTGGCTTTAAACTTTAGCGGGAAATATGAAAAAGAGGAAGATGGATTCGAAGAACCAGTTAATAAACCTGGATTTGACATGACCTAAAGTTAAAGTTACTTTTTTTTACGTGAATTAAATTCAAAATTTAAATTTTTCGCACACAAATATAATACTGCCTACTTCTGCCCTTCTAATTTACTTTGTGGTTTACTGTACACAAAGGTAAAAAGACCGGCAAGTTTTGAAAAGCTGAAAAGTAGCCTACTGAGTTTCTATCACTAAAGTAAGTTACTGAAGAGTAAGTCTACGTTTTGGATGCACTAGTATTCTGTACTGCTTTCTCGAAATCCACGTACATTTCACAGTGAAATTCCATGTTGGTATTTCAGATTTTAGCAAATGTTCTTCCATTCTTGAATCTCCGCAATTTTCGATCGACAGCGCACGTCCAACTTCCTACCCTTCGACGTTGGCCGTTCGCCTGGGCTTTCGATGAAAAAGGGAGGAGACGCCGGTCGCCGTTCGTTCAAAAACACCTTATAAGACTCCAGGCGAAAGCGCAGGCGATCAAAAACACCTAATAAGACCAACGGCGAACGAAAGCGAAAGGCGAACGGCGATCAAAACGCCACTAGTGCCTGATATGCAACTGAATTTGCCGCAAAGTTCGATTTCCTGCAAAACTTTAAGCAACAAAACCGAAAATCACTTCGAGAGTTGTTTAATCAAATCTGAGCCCTATTGTTCGTGGAAACAGAGTTTTGTGCCACACAAACGACCGTGGAAAGGGTGGAAACGGAAACCTGGCGGAAACACAGCGTCCTTGTGGGTTCGCGAAAAACGCCTCACAGGGCTTCTCAAAATTAAAAATAGCAACGCTTTGAAGGAAGAAGAAGAGTATTTTACGCAGAAATTTCGAAATTCCGCAAAAGCGTGTCACGCGGCTACCCAACCAACAAACCTAATTAAAAGTTTCTGTCTGATCTTCAAATCGTCTAAAAATGAAGAAACTTTTGCGTAAACCTGATTTCTTTGATTTATCTTCTATTCCTTGTGGGATCAGAGTTTTAGTTCAAAATTTGTACGGCCTAGCTAGTTTTACGTTGCTCTAAGTTGCCTTGTTCTTGCCCTCGTGTCTATCTGGAATCATGAAGTTTCAATTTTCTAGCATCCAAAAAAAAACCTGCTGGATCTGTCAGTCAGTTTTGTCTATGCAATGTGCTTTGTTTTCAAGAATTTTCCATTCTTGGAATTGTTTAGAGGTAGGGTAGCCACTAAAAAAAAAAAAAATCAAACCTGAGCTTTTGAAGATTAGAATGCGATTTTCCTATCTTTTAGCTTTGATTTGAGGCCAAAATCACCTCTCTATCTTGCCTCTAAGCATCTTAAATCTTCTTTAGAAAACAGTATTTTACATAAGGAAATGCCTCTGTTCATCCATTGACTTCAGGGTTTTGTCCATCTAGTGACCAGCTTGGAACTATGTGCTTCAATGAAATTCTATGAAACTGGGTGATTTTGAGCTGGTTTTGAGTGCATGGGTAGCCCCAGCAAGTGAGTTAGATGAGAAAATATGAATATGATCATCAAGGTTATAGTCCAATAGACCTATTGCTGCTATAGGCTGCTTACTTTTCCTCCTTAGTATCAACAAATTTTTGTAGGCAAGTTCAGCTACTTTTCTTTACATCTAAATTTACATTGATTATTAAGAAATAATATTAAATAGCTAGGACATCTTACTGTTAGCCTTATAAAATACACAATTTTTTCCTGAATGCAATGGTATTTTTAAAATATTTTTTGGAGATGTTTTAGATAGGTAAAACTGATAAGGAAAATTCACAGCAATTCATGCATTCATTACAAAAAAATTGCCAATTTTCGCCACTAGGTGTTTTTGTGGCTACCCTATTAGAGGCCCCCAAAGGCTTCCAAAAGGCCAAACCTGCCCCAAACTGCCCCCAAATACTTGCTCGATCCACATTCTAAAAGTAGTCCTTCCAGACAGCCTCCAGACAGAGATACCCTGCTTGGGCCCAGTCTAGTACACTAGCCCCTTTTCAGGCACGGTGCTCAAACGTCTAGCACCATGCCTGGGTGCTGGACGTTCAAGCACTGTACCTTTGATTTCATGTATGGTGCATGGATTCCAGTATACAGTGCATGCATGAAAAACACAGTTTCTGTCACCACAACTTATCAACAGCTCGGATAGGGCTGAAATTACTACCAAGAATTAGAGAAATCAAAGACAATCCTTATCATATTTTTCCTAACAAAAACAAAAGGACGCGACTGATGATGGAGATGAAAAATCTGACAGCAGCCTATCTATTTTCCATGTAGAGTGCCCTAGGAGCCAATATTCTGGTTGACTGTTAGGTAGAAAAAGCTGAGGCACAGGACACTTTACATGCAAAACCCTTGACTATGTAGAAAAGGAAATGAGGTTTTTCATCTCCCTCATCAGTCGCGTCCTTTTGTTTTTGTTATGAAAAATATGAAAAGGATTGTCTTTGATTTCTCTAATTCATGGTAGTAATTTCAGCCCTATCCGAGCCGGTGCTCAGTTGTGATGACAGAAACTGTGTTTTTCATGCATGCACTGTATACTGAAATCCATGCACCCTACATGAAATCCAAGGTACAGTGCTTGAACGTCTAGCACCCAGGCATGGTGCTAGACGTTTGAGCATCATGCCTGAAAATGGGCTAGTGTACTAGACTGCCTGGGCCCGGTGTATAGCAGCATAACACAAGGCTAGCTTAATGATTAATGTTATACTCCTGTTAGTTACACCTTAGTTGCAGTTTTGATCAAAGTTTTGTTCAGAAGAAGCAAGAATTTGCCTTGAATAAATATTTGCAGTTTTAACTTTTTATCAAAGTTTTGTTCGCCGTTGGCTTAGCCAGTTGCTTAATTTCTGTTTTCAAAACCCTCAAAGTTCACCATTGCTTCATTAGTGTTTTTACGACTCTAGCGGCCCTTGCCTGGTTGCTGTTTTATCAATGTTGCAGGCAAACTTTGAACTTGGCAGCTCAGAAAATTCGACAGTCAGTGTGTGAACGCCAAAGAAACTGTGAGAACTACAGAAACTTCAAACTTAGATCAAAAACTCAACTAATGCATCTCTTTGTGGCTGAAGCATAATGAACAAGTGCACTCCCATAGTGCTTGACAGTTGGCGAGTGTCCGATAGCTGTTCTAAATAGTTGTTCTGTGTTTGAATACAATGAGGAACACCTATTCCATAAGAGATAACTTGACTTCCACACAAGATAACTATAAATTTCTCGTCAAAATCGAGCTGGGGCAAAACCAATATGGAGCCTCCTTGGGCTCCAAGTTGCAGCCAAGTTGATAACCATACACTCTTGTAATCTGCAGTTACATTTGTGTCATTTGCAAAGAAAAGAGCATACCAAGAACAACCACAAAATCGCATTCCCCAGTTTTAAGCATTTAAATTTGCAAGTGGAAGTGCTCATATTGTCACTTGATAAATGGTTTCAAGTTAAAAAAAAACTTGCAGAAGTTGAGTTTAAGATTCCACTAGTGAATTAAGGTATTGGTTTGATTTTGTTTGTCTGTAGCCCCAAATTTCTGTTGAAGTTATGTTAGGGGTATCTGAGGGGGGTCTGATTTGTTTCTTCATGAAATCTTAATCCACGAATTTCTTTGTTAGGTACCAAAAGTCGCAGAGTTGGTCTAAAGCTCAGAGCCACCATCCGAAAGAAGGCAAAAGAACACAGGAGAAAACTGAAGAAAGAGATGAAAAAAAATCCAGAAAAGTGTAAGTCTGTTGTCCATTTAGCTAGATGGTCTGGGGACTTTTTCAGTCTATGGATGTTCTGTGTGGATTTCACAAGTGACCAAAGGCTAAGGCTGTAGCTCATCTTATTGTTGGAGAACATGTGTCCGATTTTCTCCCTATGTGTAGCCTATTCCTGAGAAATGGACACACTCCTTAAAGCCATACAGTCTGCATCTGTCTCAAGTTGTATGCACTGAAAGTAATTTTCGCTTTGCTCTGCACGTTTCATTTCAGCGAGAGGGTCCCTTTTCTGTGTTGTTCTTCATTAAACAGTGC
Organism: Branchinecta lindahli; assembly: GCA_023053555.1. Classification (NCBI taxonomy): domain Eukaryota; kingdom Metazoa; phylum Arthropoda; class Branchiopoda; order Anostraca; family Branchinectidae; genus Branchinecta; species Branchinecta lindahli. The sequence goes on from JAKZAO010000001.1 coordinate 8,123,536, forward strand.
AAATCTTAAAGGGAATAGTGCAGTTCGATGTAAGATAGGGTAAAGTGCAGTTTTTGGGATCCCAAAACGTAAATGACGGGATACCTGTGACTCAGTAAAAGTTGTCCGTCCGTCTGTCGGTCTGTAAGTATGTTAACTCGCAAAGGGACTGAGATATTTTGTTCAAACTTGGTGTAACGATTCTTTGGGTCAATGGACAGTTCAAGTTCATGGATGGGTTCCGTAACCCTGTACTTAGGGGTGGGGGTTCAAATTAAGGGGCGGACGATCCTAATATGAATTTTTTTTCTCCCTGGACATAATTCGCCTGGAATCCGGCCAAAACCGGAAAATTTGTTAAAAGGAAAAATTCTATCCGAAGTTTATTAGAAGATATTTTATGGGTTTTCGACTAGCAATGGTATTCCGGTAGTAATCCGACCACAATCTGGGTGATCTGACCTTGGGACAAAGAACATGTTTACTGGAAATCAACAAGACCACGATTTTCTGGATGGAGAATTCCAGTAAATATCCACCTTTGGGGTCCCATGGAAACCTTGTCATGTTTTAAATAGCAAGAGCTGCGCAAACGCACCAGACATCCTGGTGGAATACATTAAATGGCACTTCTAGTTGAGTGACCTCTTGATGTTAAATTAAAGAACTCTAACCGTGGATTTACAGTAGGTAACTATAGGCTTTAGAACCTACTCAGCAACATACTTTCAGATTTCAGCTAAACTATAACTCCGAAGAGAGACCTGGTCAGTAAATTATCTCCAACTACCATTAGAAGATTTACTATCCAAGTTGTTTTTTTTTGTCCCACATTATTTTGCCCACAACCATTGCGGATGTGTTTTCCAGAATAGGTCCATGCATGCTAAACGAAAGCCAGTAGCCTCTAATTTTTTCCAGTCAGACCAAGAAAAGAAAGCAAAGAAATGAGGGTTCCAAATTCATGCCCATTCAAGGAACAGATTCTGGTTGAAGAAGAAGAAAGGAAGAAACAAAAAGAGGCAGAAAAACAGAAAAGAAAGGAAGAAATCAAAGAATTGAAAAAAGCTGCAAAAGAAAGTCAGGCAAAAGAAAACATAGGTAAGCTGTTACTTTTAAGTCTCACTTGGGGAAGTTGGTTTACAGACAGTACAAATCTTATGCCTCCCAGTATTCCTTACCATGTCAGAAGAGACTTTGTTCAGATTGTGACCTCTTTTGCCATCGGTCTATCTCATTTGAAAATTGAAATCACGATTCATGAAAGTTCAGGTTTATGTAAAGATTTGTTTTTCGTTGTTGTAAAATCTTGCGAGCCTTTTACCTCAGTTCAAACTTGAACCTGTCTGAACGCGCACGCATGTACTGGCGCATTTTTGAAATTCAGAAACTTTGAATAGAGAGATTGCTGCCTTCACGACGAAAACGGATATTTCTCCACCGTTGTCAGAAAAGGAAAAATAAATAATTTAACATTATGAGGTTTAGGATTTTCCACTTAGAGGACTGAATTATCGAAGTTTGAGAACTTCTCGGAACCTGTAAGCTACTAGAAACATTTTTCAACTCTTTCTTGATTTTGTTAAACTTCAATCAGAAAGGAGATCCTGAAAGAGGGTCGATTTTTATTAAAGTTTAACCGAAAAGGACTGGGATAGGACAATCTAGTTACCCATCACTTATTTACTTAAATTGGCTTGAAGACCCGCTGAAAATGCGTTACTTGGTTGTTCCGCTATTCAGGAATATTTGATTTTCAAATAGTTGAATTTCAGTGTGATTTGTGGTACCTCTAATTTGTTGTATGCCTTACAAGAAAAATTTATGACTTTTTTTTGTTCAGGCACTAAGCAATCTTCACCAATATCGCCACTGCCCACTGAAAAGCCTTGTTTGTGTTTAGATAAAAGTTTCCCGCTTCATAGTAGAATTTTCGCTGTGGGGACGGCTGCAGATATTCTGAACGTCATAACTAGAGCAGATAGTGGAAAACAAAAAAATCCCTTTGCAGAATCCAAATAATTCAGTGTATTCAACTAAATGACACAAAAATAAGTTGGCTTTTCAGTTAAACTTTAAGCAAAAGCTTGAGACGAAAAGGTCAGGTTTGGATACGGACAACTGAAACTGTATTCTAGACACTGTATTTGCTAGGCCTCGGTGAGCTCGTCAGAGATGCCGAGAAACGCGACATGGAGTTTGACAAGAAAAATCCCGCAGCTGCATCTGTCGCCGATAAAGGAGAGTTGGCAGACAATTCAGCGAAGGCCTACTACAAGGAGTTCCGAAAGGTAGGCTGTTACCTTCTCATAGGAAATTCTGCTCATCAGCTTTTCGGGATTCGAAACGAAAATTAAAGATACCTGTGACATCATAAGTTTCTTCGTCCGATCTTCCGTGTATCCGTCTGTCTTTGATCACGATAATTGTGGATTGAGATACATTCGTGGAATCGGTAGGGGGACTGTTAAGGTCAAAAGTGAGGTCAGGCTCGTAGGGCCAACATTTGGGGTCGTGGGGGGCTTGATAAGTATAGGGATGAATGTTATCCTCTCAAATTGATTTACAGGTTGAGATGTGCGTTAAAGGACGTGTGAATGAGGAAGCGCTATTACTTTTTGCCTCGAATGGATATTTTGGTGTGTTCTGGCCAGGAAAGGGAATTTCAGATAAACCTAATTGGCTTGGATTCGGATTAAGGGGTCGAATCGAGGGCACGGCAATATAATGGATCAGCACATTCTTCGAGTTTTTGGATCAGTTGGATAAATCGACAGAATGTACCGAATTGATCGAAACAAACTGTTTATGGCTCATGCAGACAGTTCGGCCGGAGTCCGTAGGAGGAAAAAGGAAACTGTGACCAATTAATATCTTAGTCAAGTTGATTGGAGGTGTAAAGACCCGAGAGACGTTGCATCTTTGCTTAATTTTCTTGTCGGACCAGTTCACGAACGGAGTCCGGTGAAAACCGGAAACTTGAAAAGAAAATTTGGAGCAAAACAAATATTAAATATTTGTCTGATCGCGTAGGCCTGCCCGAATAGAACCCGAACAAAAGCAAGTTAGTTGCCGTCAGGTTTGTTTAAGGCCCCACAATCCTACCCCAGGTGCGGACTGGTCGATATATCTTATCTTTTCTAAGGTTGTCGAAGCAGCTGACGTCATCCTTGAAGTCCTGGATGCTCGTGACCCAATAGGAACCCGTTCAAGCGTCGTCGAAAAGGCTGTTCAAGAGTCTGGACCTAATAAGCGGCTGGTCCTGGTCCTCAACAAAGCAGGTATGCTAAGGAGCTTTACAATCACACTCGTGGCGATTAACCTTGATCGCTCTTGTATGGTGCGTGTAACTGTCCGAGCTCAAAGTAGTACGTCTCCCTAGTAAAGCTAAACAAGCTCCTAATCACCGCAACAGCAATTTCTCAGTCGGGACGGGTGTTCGAGAGGAGTAACAATTGACTTTCGTAGTGAATGAAATGCGTCTTGGGTGTCAGAGGATTCTGCAGCTGAAGTCCTGAGCGAACTTGCTAGAGAAAGACCTGGGACCAGTAGTAGGCTTCTGGGAACACGGAAGAAAATGGGTAAATCCATTTAATCCTATGACGTAATGTCGTACCAGATAACAGCTTGTGGCCCAAAGTGTCCTGGATAACGGGTTTGGGTGATTAGCCTGTATTTTTTTTTGTGGGGGGGATATTTGTTCTAACGATATTTCAGTTCTTCTTGGCAAGAGTCATCTTCAGGCTCAAGCTAGAAAAATTGTGCTCCTTTTTGTGATCAGAGCTTTTCATTTTTATCTTGAGTCTTAAGAAGGCCCTTGCCAAGAAGGGCCGACATATAGCTAAAATAAATATCAGCTGACTTATATATATATATATATATTCTTTTATTGCCCTCAAAAGTTGAAGAGTACAAAATTAAAATAAAACCATAATATACAACTACAGTCAGTATATGCATCTAAATATAACACGACAATAAATAAGAATACTGGAAACTTTAAGACACTATAAATCAATCATCATAACGAACAGCTATAAATGTGCCTTATCAGTAAAGAAAGGGAAAAGGTTGTGGGTTGGGAGAATATTCTCCGCCTTACTGTAGAAATTCTGAACTTTCTTTTTAACAATTACTAATGGGTCTTTTACTTTAAATTTTGAAACAATCTCAGTATTACTGAACGAAATAGGGAACCCAAGAAGAAATTTACAATACTTAAAATAAGAAACCCGAATAGCTGAGAGATCACTCAGTCTGAAATCGCGGAAAAGGAGGGAAGGATAAAGGACATGAGGGAGAGCCACTGCGTTAAACAAAGATCCAAGTATATCACGTCGGTAAACACCACGAAATCTTATCATCAATCCAAAGGCTTTTCTAATCTTTTCTTGAATATGTACAATTAAAGCAGCTTTAAAATCACGAGCTGAGGCAGAGTAAGGGACACCCAGATATAAAACACGATCGCAAAGGGGGAAAGAAACACCGCCACCACAATTTAAATCAGCTCGGTCCTTACTATTAATAGCAAAGTAATGGCACTTCTTGATGCTTATTGTAAGACCTTTAGACTTGAGTTTACGGGTTAGGATGTTAAAATTTTCAATCAAACGAGCTTTGGAACGACATAGAAGGATAATGTCGTCAGCATAAGCAAGAAAAGATACATCACGAGCATTGGAAATAAGGGTAGTGGAAAGTGAACGGAGGCAATCTGCCAAACAAGCATTAAAAATATAGGGCGAAAGAATACCACCTTGCCTAACTCCACGGCCAACTGCAATCGGGTTAGAAAAACAATTAGAAGAAGGTGCCAATATTTTTACTAAAAGTCCATCATACCAAGATTTCAAAACTGTAACAACAGATAAGGGAATACCACCACCAATAAGAGCTAAGAAGGCCGAGGCGTGCGAAATGTCGAAATGTTGAACTTGTCCGTTTACCGCAGTCATCTTGGGCTAAAGGAATACTAATAGCCTGTACTGTCGTCTCAAGTAAGGATATTTGACAGTGCAAAACAGATACGTCAGATGAATTTTATTAGAGCTGCATTTCGGCCCTTCTTGGCAAAGGTCCTCTTCAGGCTCAATCCTCTCAAACTGGAAAATGAACTTGTGGAAAAAAACAAGTTTTTTCGCTAACATGGAAAATGAACTTGATAAAAATAAGTTTTTCCACAAGTTCATTTTCCAGTTTAAGTAGCTTGAGCCTGAAGAGGACCCTTGCCAAGAAGGGCCGAAATATAGCGAAATAAATTCAGCTAATGTATCCGTTTTGCACTGTAAAATATGATTTGAAGTCAGCTTGGGCTGAAGGAATATTTATTCACAAGTAAAGTAAGAAAGTACGAAACGAGAGAACAGCTGTATTTCGTTTATAAACCTTGTCTGTTTTTCAGATCTTGTGCCTAAGGAAAACCTTCAGCAGTGGGTGAAATATCTTAGAAACGAACTGCCAGCGATCGCTTTCAAGGCTTCCACGCAATCCCAGGCCAGCCGGTTAGGACGCAATAACCGCGCCATCAGCTCACTCTCTGAGGGAGAACTTCAGTCCTCCAAGTGCCTTGGTGCTGAAACGCTCATGAAATTGCTTGGAAACTATTGCCAGAATAAAGGAATCAAGACGCAGATTCGAGTCGGAGTTGTTGGTTAGTTGATATTTTTATATTCGCTTGTTCGCAAGGGATTTTTCATGTTGGTGGTTTTGCGTATTAGAAAATGAAATTAGCCACGTCATATGAGAGAGCAGGCCCGTATCCAGGAATTGAGGTTTTGCCCGGGGGGGGGGGGGGGGGGGGGGGTTGCCAGCGGGTCGGACCAAAAAGTACAAAAAATACATAGATCAGGTTTTAGAGCCTACAAAAAACGATTAATTTTGTGGGTTTCGGGGGAGGTTCGAACCCCCTAACCCCCCTGTGGATACGGCCTTGGGAGAGAGTATGGTCGATGACCAGAAGATTCCATAACTGAATAAATTTGGTGTTCATTCTTACAAATGGAGGCGATATGAAGCTATCATCAACTAATCTCAAGATGTCACGGTATTTCCTCGTCCATGTGTTTATTTTTGTTACCATCATTGCCATGGTTTTTGTGCTAATATGTTATTACTAAAGTCCAAATCCCGGAAGAAATTGTTTGTGAGGTTCCTTGGAAACTTGTATCAGTTTTCACCTAGACTGATTAATGTTCATTAACCAGCTTATTCAGTTTAATGGGGGACGATAAAACTGCGACAATCCGATCCTAAGACATTGTTGTCCATGGCACATATAAAAGACAAATCCCGGAAGGATTCTTTCCGGGATTAGGTAAATTCTCAATGAGCCTCCTGGAAAATTTGATAAAGTTGTCACTTGGGATGCTGCGTGATAATGTCGAGTGTAGCCGACAACGCATCAAAATTAAATCCTGTCACTGATTACTTGGATACCGGGTGGTGGGACCCTGGAGGCCCTGTGCAACTTTTCTTCTTGAGATAGTAGAATATGAACGGAATGCAGGGAGTAATCTGGCTCTTCGTGATTGCTCTAAAATAAGCTGATGAACGGTATAGGGTTTCAGTTTTGCTTCAAATGACGAGTTGTATCAGATATAAACTCCGTCCTGATATTCTTGCAAGGGTTTCAAGTGCCAGTGGCGCATTGCTCCCTCCTCCCCCTTTAACGGCGGGCTGCTATTATCTACATAATATTTACTTTAGGTCTTCCAAACGTCGGCAAGAGCAGTATCGTAAACAGTCTAAAGCGCAGCAGGGCTTGCCTCGTCGGAGCGACACCTGGCGTCACCAAATCCATGCAAGAAGTGGCTCTGGATTCGAAAATCATTCTTCTCGATAGTCCTGGTATGGTCCTCGCAGCTGGCAATGTTACAGACGCTTCTGTGGCTCTCAGAAATGCAGTGAAGGTTGAGGCGTTGGCTGATCCCATCACTCCAGTTGAAGCCATCCTTAGGCGGACCACTAAAGAATACGTAAGTTCCCATGGCGATCCAACCAATTTTTCCTCCAGGGTAGTGCTTTTTTCTATTTCTCGCTTATTTTCTTCGGAAGGCTAGGCTCTGTGAGGGTCACCCCAGCTTTAACTAGGGATACTCCCCCTCTCCAAGCACTGCAGTTCACGGATATTAGCCAGTTCAGTTCAGTTTTATCAGTTCAGTTTTATTAAATTTAAAATAAATGAACAGAATAAATTTCCGACCCCTACAAAGCCAGGTACTTACTCTTCCTTCCCTTGCAGATGATGATTCAGTATCGCGTTGAAAACTATGAGACCACTCGAGACTTCTTGTGTCTTCTCGGTAAAAGGATTGGAAAACTGAAGAAAGGAGGCGTCCCTGATGTTGAAGGGGCGGCCAGACGAATCCTCCAAGACTGGAACTCGTAAGCAGATTTATTTTTCTGGCACTTCCGCTTCGTGGAGTACATAAGCAAACAAGTCTTGGCGTGCCTCGGCCGGGGCATTGGTGGAGGAGGGAAGCCATTCCACGCCTTTCTTCTTTTTCCCTAAATTTCTATCCTCCTCCCCGAAAAGACGTAGTATATACAGTAGAGGTATGCTTATGTGAACGTTTGTTGACATTGGACTTTGCCATTTTTCATGCACTTGCTGTGTCTAAAGCGAACTAACAGTTAGCCAAAGTAGGTAGTTAAGGGCATCTGAAAACACCTGAATAAGTATTTTGGACCTTCATTCTACCGTTTAGCCCAAAACTGCACTGTTCACATTAAAGTAACTGTTCACATAAACATACCTCTACTGTACGTTACGGGGCTCTAGTATCCGTGTATGTGTGTGGGAAGAACATCCGTCAGTTGCGTTCTCGTTGTATCTGACTCCGTGATCGGCTACTTTCGTGGAGTTGTCTATGTCAGTGACCTCTTAGGATAATTGGCGACCACTCTTTTGATGCCACCGATATTAATATCCAGGGTCGGCAGTAGCGTATATTAGGGGGGGGGGGACAGGGGCGATCCCCCCCCCCCCCAAATTCTTGAAAAAGGGATTTTTAGTGAGAAAAACGTGTGCGAAACACGGGCGACAGGGGCGATCCTCACCCGAAATTCTCGGAAAAGAAGTTTTTTACGGTAAAAACGTACGCTAAAATACAAATTGAGAAGATCAATCGAAATTATTTACAGCACGGTTCAGTAATAAATCTCAGAAACAGTTTTTGAGTCGTAATGTGAATGATTAGGCTACAAGATTAAAAGGTGTTGTTTGCACCTCTTTTTTTTTAACAAAATCGTCATTTGGATCGAATTTTGGTCTGGCTAGAGGTGTTTTTAGTGTTAAAAACGGTCAAAAAATAAAAAAATCGCCGAAAATTTTTCGGCATTCCGGCCGGAAAGGGGGTGGCATTTGGCCGCATATCTTCACTGAGCTGTCGCACCTCCCGAAACAAATCGGAATATACGCTACTGAAGGTCGGGCCTCTCTGATTTTGTAATTGACCGCCTGGGAAAGTACAAAGAGACTCGCGCAGCCCAAGATCGGATGTTTTTCTACCAGTGGCCTCTTGTGTTGATTTCCTGTTCGGATCTTCATACTTATTCTCTTCTTTAAGCGGCCGACTTAAGTACTACACCCACCCGCCAGAGACCACCAACGTCCACGTCTCCGCAGAAGTTGTTTCTACCATGGCCAAGGAGTTCTCTCTCGACGATGCTGAGTTTGCAGCTATGGAGAGTGGGGACATCGACGCTCTTCCCCAAGTTCGACCCTCACAGACCATCAAGGTCGAAAGCGTGGGTATGGTAGGAGAACTCAAGGAACATGACACGGATGAAGAGATGGACGATGGAGAAGGAAATGATGATGCGCTTGTAAGTAACTGCAAATCGACTTCGTATTTGTTTGTATCAAGGGATTGTCTTATGTTTTCAAAAAACTTGAGCAAGAATGGCAACAAGCTAAGCTTCATGCCAGATATATTACTAAATAGCCAAGCCAAAAGACTCAAGCATTCTACAGTTTGATTCTACGGAGTAGGAAGCGAAAGAATCTGAAAATGGAGAATCTTCGCCATTGCCCAAAAACGGCTGGGCCAGCGTAACAACAATAGATAAGCGAAAAAATCTTGGAAGAAATGAAAAAAAAAAAACACAAGACTGAAAATTTAATACTATCGTATTCCTTTATCCATCGGAAGTCCCAAATCAGAACCATATCATATCTGCCAAGACCAGTTATACTCGACACATCAGAGCAAGGATTTTAAATGCGCTGGTGCTGCCACACGTTATAGGGCTTTCCCCGTTCTTCTGGGCTCTGTTGACAGATCGGAATAAGCGTTCCATTCCGTCGTCCCGTTATCGATTCCGTAAGTTCTTATTAAGCCTACCACCTTGGATCAGAAACTTGTCGAGTAGTGAAATATATTGCGTTGTTCATCCACACAGGACCGTCCAAAATCGGCTTTCACGTTATACCCGTTCTCTTGGTAAGAAAAACTCCCTGTATGGTGCCGTAGTCTCTTTCTTTTTAGTTTTCTTTTAGCACAGTTCCACTCGAGGGGTTGCCCACTCACGATTTTAGTGTACAGGAAGTTCCCGATGCCCGGTCAGTGCTGGCACCGGCTTACATCAGCCGGTACCGGTTGCCACGTGTAAGAACGTTAAAATAAGCATGTTTAGAAGAGGTAATAACCAATTTTATACCCGGCACCGGTGCCGGTACCGCTGGTTTCGGTCGGTGCCGGAAAGGGTGTACAGCAGGTGCTGGTGTATGCGTAACCCCTCGGTTCCAATTCTCTTCCTATTTCTGTTTCTTTTTGTGTTTTCTCATTTGCTTTTTCTGTGACTCCGCTTTTTTTTACTATCTTAATGGTGGATTTACTCGCTGCGCAAAACCGAGCGGATTTCAAATCCGAGCGTATTTAACGCTCGTTTTTACGCTTGGAAAATTCTCTAGCAACAAAAACGACCGTTTTTTCCGCTCGGTTTTGAAAAATACGGTCGGTTTTTGCGCAGCATGTAAATACATCATAAGTCTAGTGGGCTAATAAAATACATCCAGTCATTCATGTAAAAGTCAGAACCTAGCACCTGATCAGTATTTCAAGAGAATTGTTGCTGAATGCAGATGTGCAGTCAGGGGCGTCGCGAGGTGGGGTGTGGGGGGGGTGCAGCACCCCCCCCAGAAGCATCGAAAAAAAAATTCAGGTAAAACCGGGGCGCGCAGCGCCGCGGTTTTTACCTGAATCTTTTTTTCTTTGACGCTTTCCCTTTAAATCGCCATTTAAGCTATCCTGAATTAATGACGCGCATCAGGTTTTCTTTCTCTTCCACGTTTTCCGTGATTTCTCGCTTCAGGTAACCTGAATTTCATACCATTCACTATTACCTGATTTACAGCGGTAGATTCTAAATTTCTTTTGATTTTTGTTTTACCTGATCTACCTGACTTTTTTGTATCGTGATTTGATTATCTGTTTTACCTGATTTTTCGTATCCCTTCTTTACCTGATTTGCCACTTGAAATTTTGGTTCAGGTAAGAGACGACTTCAAAAGCTTTTACATCCAAGAGGCGAAACGCGTCCATAATGTTCTTGTGCGAGAAATAGGGGAAACACTTGAAGAAGCCAGTGCTAGGATTTTCCCGCTTGTCCAATGTATGATAACACTCGATACGACAACAGAACTGAGTTCAAGAGTCAGATGGAGCTTTTTAAACGTGATGTGACCTCTCGGGTCCATGGACCTCTAGACTTTGAAGACTTTGACGTACTTTTTGACAACGCAAAACAGCTAAAGGAAGTTCTCCCTCTTGTTTGGACAGCATACCTTTATGTAACAAGAGCTGTAAGCTCATATGGCACTTGCATGGGTTGAGATGTATTATTTGATTACAAGTAATTTTCGACTGCGCGGTTCAGATGCGCACTTTAAGGAAGCTAGAGAAAAAGTATTTTATCGTAGAACTTGGCTGTAATGATGCGCACTTTAAAGGCACTAGAAATTCATCTGTAAGGAAGACCCTTGAGGCAAAAACGATATCAGGCTCTTAGGGATCATTGATATATACGTATGATCAAAAGTATTTTTTTTCCGCTAATGCGGGTAAAATGCGCACTTTAAGGGTGCTAGAATTTTTTTTTTTTTGCAAAACCCTTGTGGCACAAATGATCATAGGTTGAGATGTATCGTTTGATAAAAACTACTTTTCGACCTTGCGGTTAAGATGCACACTTTAAGGGAGCTACAACTTCATTTGTAAGCAAAACCCTTGAGGCAAAAATTATCATGGACTCATGGGAATCATGGAAATGCATATTTTGCTTAAAAGCATTTTTCTTAATTTGCGGTCATGATTGGTACTTTAGGGAATGGTCGGATTTGAAAAGTGGCGATTTCTAAGCCAATCTTGTCGAATTTCTAATATTCCAGCCAAATTTCATCGTCCTAGCACATCTCTTAACTCGCGATCACCGGAATTCCGGACCCGCCCCTCAAACTCCCCCCACAGTCGCCGGAGCCAATCCGGTTCGGTTTTGGACTTGTTTGTTATTCCCACAAAGTTCCACCCCGATCTCTCCAGTCCAATCCGGTTACGTATTCCCCCCCCCCCCCCAATTGTTGTCGGATCCGGTCCGGTCCGGACATGAAAAAGATCACCACAGGCCCTCTGTTCAGTTATTAAATTTCACTCGAATCCGATCACCCGTTCCAAAGTTACGCATGGCTAAATATTCCGGATTCCCCCTCCCTCCGATCCCCCCCCCCGACTATCGGATCGAGTGAATTTTTATTTACAAGTTAGTTTGATCGGGTCCCTGATACGCCTCCCAAGTTTCGTCGTGAAAATCCCAAAAACTGTCATCACCAGAATTCCGGGAAACTCCCTTCCACCCTCCCCCCCAAGTGTCCGGGTCCAGTCCAAACGTGTAAACGATTTATATGGAGCAGATTCTTGTTCTTCCCAGCAAGTTTACTCCAATCCCTCCACTATAACCGTATCTCGAGATTTCCGGTCTTCCCCCCCCCCCCAACTCCCCATAGCTGTCGAATCCGGTTCGGACTTCAAACGGAAGATCAGAGATTTGTCATTCATTCAGGTATTAAGTTTCGTCCCAATCCGATCACCCGTTCGAAAGTTACACAACACTCAATTTTCCATATTCCCCCGCACTGAATCACATATACAAACCCCTTTGACCGTCGAATGCACTAGCTCTTTCCGCTGTTAACAGAGTGATCCGATGCAAAGAGTGACGTCACGCCGCGCGCAGACCTACTAGTGAGAAGAAAGGGGTAGGGGTTTTACAAAAACTACTAAATTCTCAGAATTCCCCGGCCCACCACTCCCCCCCAGATGGTCGGATCGTGAAACTGATTATTTCCAGGTTAGTTATATCGGGTCCCTGATATGCCTGCCAAGTTTCATCGTCCTAGGACATCTGGAAGTACCCTAACTCGAAAACAGTGGACCGCCCGACCGACCGACCGACCGACCGACCGACCGACCGACCGAAAAGCGATCGGTATATGGCACTTGAGCGGAGCTGCAAGTGCCATAAAAACTATCCCGGTGACAACTTGCACAGGCCGTATGAAGCTAGTGAAGACTGTACTGAGGTCGACAATGGGGGACACCAGACTTCAAATCCCCCTGATTATGGCGTGTGAAGCTGACCTCCTCGATAGGATTGATATAAAACCAGTTACGATGAAGTGGGGTTCTCTGAAAGCCAGACGAATTTCTGTTTAAACGAGTTCTCTTTTTTTTTTTCAGTTCGTGAAGCAGTTCACGTCGCTTCCATTTTAATTGTTTGTCTCTTTATGTATGCGAATTAAACTATTCTTACTCAATTAGAATTAAAGTAAAACAAAAAAAAATCAGGTAATTTTCCAGATCTGCACCCCCCCCATAACCAGACCCTCGCTACGCCCCTGTGTGCAGTTTCAGGGGTGCGAGTTCTTTTCTCAACGTTAGTTGCGGTGTTTCTTAAGTTAGCCGCTTGCCCATGTTCAGGACAGTGGAAATAGTACATAGGACTTACACTGCCGTTTCTTATAGTTGCGAGCTATTTGGCTCAAACGAATTTGTTGGTTACGTTTGTTATGTGATAAGGATAGGCGCTGGTAGGCAGTTGGATTTTTGTTAGTAGTTTTGTTTTGATGTATGAAAACTGTTATATCTTATATCGATCTGATGAGGATATAGTAAGCAAAGATAATATATTAGTAAAGAAACTTTTAAAGCAGAACTGAAACCTGATAATATTCCGTTTTTTTCCTTCTCAGTAAAAAGCGCCATCGTTAGTTCGCACCTGTTTTCGGCTTTCCTGTCGCAGTTGTTTTCATGTTTTTGTTCTCTAGCTAAATCTGATCTTCCCATGGTGTCTTTTCACAGTTAAGCCTCGCTTCTTGAGTCGTTTGTTATTGGTTCAGTCGGAGTTACTGATTGTACAAACCAATCTGAGACAATGGTTGTTTGCGATGTTAATCAAGACTGCGAGTAATAGGCAGTGTGCTTTCCCAGGAGAGAAAGTTAATGCATTAGAAATTTAATCTGTTTTTTTTTTCTTCCGAGGAATTTGAACTGGGATGATGCAACTGTCTACCCGTGTTTGTAAACTGTAACAGTAAGCTTTTCAGTGAACCTTTAAGCAAAAAAAAAATATTTTCAGCTCGCGAAAGTGACAATCAGCGAACCAACGATGTCAGTTCACGAAGAGTCTGTATCCGGTGAATCGTCAAAGGCCGGAAAGCGACAGAAGAAGGTGAAAATTGATCCCGAGGCACTTTTGCCTGGGAACCAGAAGGCTAACCGGCTTCTGAAACTTCAGCAGAAGAAGGAGAAGAAAGACCAATCAAGAAGATGTAAGTTCCTTGCTAATATCACGGTTGTTAAAATACTGCCGCGATGTAAACTACTTTGTGTAGGAGTGACTCTGAGCTTGGGCTAAAATTATGGGACCACTTGTCCTTCATTTTTGTTTTCTCCGTAGTAATCGGCCCAGGTTGCGTCTGCATCTCTTGGCGGTCATCGCATTCGTAGCAGCAGGCCTTCAAAAGGAACTGACTAATAAAAAAAAATCAGGTCGCTCATCTGTCTTCCCCAGGTGCCTATCCCGGGCTAATCTATCATGTCTTTCGCGCGGTGGGGTTGCATAGCATGACGTCACACCCGTCGGGTTAGCTTTTACCTGCGTTTTGCTGCTAGAACTGGAACTAGCCAGGCTTTACCTTCAACATTCCCACATGTCTGGGGTTTCCGCACACTCGAAGACAACCTTCAGATTTTCTTAATGATAACAGCTAATTTTGCTATTCTTTAACATTCCATTTCTTGCATCCCAACCGCAAATTGTCAATTATACTCTCCCTTTTCTTCCTACATTTGCGTATTTATTGTGTCTCTCAGATGTGTTGCCTCTCGCACCTTCCGTACATCTGGAATCTCGGGTGTCTAGCATCCGGACCTCCAGATGTTTTTGGCCTGGCTTCACGTTCCAGATCTGTCTCGACGAAAACGGATGTCTGGAATCCAGAAGGAAAATCTGGAAGGTGAAGCCTGGCTTTTACTCGATTTCGACCCTAAACTTGAAACTATGCATGTTTTCACCATGTTGTCATTACTTTTTGTTTTTGTTTTGTGTTTGCACTTTCGCTGTTGAGGTTCGCCTAATCTAATTTTCGCCATTTTGCGCCCCCCAACTTTGGCTTACCGTTTCACCAGTCATGTTTCACGTTCAGCGTTTAAAAAATGGGCCGTTAATCCGAAAGTAGATTATACTATTCTAATCGAAAACCGTTGCCTTTAAAAACGCACAATTGGACAAAAAGGAACATAACAAACGGCGAGCTGAAACGCCAATAGTAAGATTCGTGTGGTGGACGATCGAAGTTGGCCTTTGCGCTTCCACCATTGCTGAGAAAGCATCGCTGAAACTTACGACAGTACACTTTTGAATAATGTTATCAGAATAAAAAAAAAAGAGTACAGTGACAAGATATGAATGAGGTGTAATAGACGTGTATTGCTTTTTGGGAGACTTGCCTCTTAGGTTGACAGCACGATAAAGATGATCTTTTATTTCAGCGAGACTGAGCGACCAGCTTTCAACGCAGTTGGAGACAGCCCTAGGAACATTGTAAGGATACCTTATTTTGTTCTCCAGATTATCAATAAAGCCGACGTTGGACACACTAAATATTGGTTTTGCAGGTGTAGAACCACAAGCCCTGCCAGATGTAGAATTCCCAGAATTTCGTTTTCCGGAATTCGTCGGAATTCCAGATCCGACGGAGCGGATGTAGCAGTCTTACCACAAATCTTTGATTCTTGGATAGGCTATGTCAAACGTTGGGTATATCGTGTTGGGCGATATTTAAATTTTCGATGCATTGATATTTAACTTTCGATATCGATATTTTGGTACCATATTTCACTCTCCTATACGTTTCGTTTCGCTAAAATTTGGGAAAGAAAATTATCGTCAAATAGCATTTTGTGTCATTTATCGTTACAAAATTCGAAAATATAAAACTTATGAACGAAAAATTGAGTTGGATAGAGATGGTTTTCTTCTGATATTTTGCAATATTTAGGAAATGTACAAATATCGGTCACGATATCGATATTTCATTTGCGATATCGAATATCGCCTAACAATAGTTGGGTATACTCACGGTTTGGAATAGCCTATGCCAAACGCCGGTTACCCTATCCCAGCTGCTGGGCATCCTAACCTACTATAAAGGAATTCTGACTGGTTGTTTCCTGAATTAAAATCATTAGTATTTGGTTGGCATATGGTAACTTCTTGTTTGGCATAGTCAGATCTAAACTACGGGTATAACCGATGGAAAAAATCAAGGATTCACGATAGACTGGTTCATCCGCTTTATCGAGTCGGTAATTCCGGTGTGTTTTGGAAACTGACGGGGGCCAGCTAAGATACTAAATAAGCTGATTTCTATCTCGGACAAGAGCTGCGTTCGATTCACCTGTTCGGTCAACTGAGACCTGCTTAGTATTACTAGCGAACAGTCGACTGCCTGCCAAACGTGTTAAGATGCCAGAATTCTTCCAGTCCCGGTAGATGGGTTCTTTTGAATGCGATAGAGACACTGGAATCTATACAGTCAAATGCCTCGTTCACTGTTGGAAGTTTCATGACATTTTCATAATCTGAGATAATACAATATCCATTGTAGGTACAGCATGTTTCCGTTGCGACCTTTTAAAGGACGCGTCCTACTTCTGATAGTAATTAGTTCTACTTCAAAAGTATTTTCATCCATTCTCGTTCCCGAGATTCTACACTTTATAAGTGAATCTCATCTCCTCTATTATCAATACACTGATTATCACGCTTGCCACGATTTCTTCTCTTTACGTGACGTATCCGGCGCCCGGTCATTGTTTCCGAGGAGCCGTTTCCGTCCGAAGTACATTTTGCCAAGATTCTCGTCCAAGGCAACGGGTATACAAAAAGGCTAAAAACAGCGGAAGCCGTGTGTAAATTTCTGCAAGCAAGCTTAGTTGTAAAGTGGTGAACTATGAAAATATCTGGGTCGAAACACTATGCAATGTGATGTTAGTTTTTTCAGTAAAAGCAACTTTGCAAATCGTGTTTACTGTAACGTCTTACTTCATAACATTAACCGACTACCGTATGTGTTATGTCGTATCTGTTGAAAGTGCGCTTCTCTGTGTAAGTGATATGAAACTTCTAACATTGCTAAGGCAACGATCGAAAATCATTTGCCCTTTCAGTTACATAATTATCTCTCAGTACTTCTAGTATCTCAATTTAGCTTACCTTTTATTTTCCTATCAAACTCTAAAAAACAACACAAAACACGAAAGCTCTCGTCTTGTAAGCAATATTGTACAATTAAGAATTAACAAGTCCAGATTTACAATTGGAGGCTTCTGTATCATTCAGTCATAACCTCATAACGATTAGTAAAATAATTTGCACCTCGGAATTCTCAGCAATTCTCACCTAAGCGATAATCAGGCACTATTTATTCGTCGGTTTTTGCATACTTTGTTGCATTGCGATCAGCCTCTCTAAGTCGTTCATAGGCGGCCTCAGGCCACCATTCTGAAGCATGTCCTTATAAAGTTGGACCATCGCTGGATTTCCTACCATGGGCACATTAGCCATACCCATCATTTGCAAGAAATTCGGCTGAAGGGTGGGCTGGAAAATCATGGGCGAAAATGGGTTAAGGAAAGGCTGGAAGGACGTGGCGCGGGATTCGGGCTGCTTTACACTGGGTCGTGATTGCTCCTTAGCCATGACTGGTCGGGATTGCTCTTTAGTCGTGACTGGGCGGGATTGCTCTGTAGTCGTGACTGGGTAGATTGAGACGCCCTTTTTCTTGGTTAGGTCTAGCCCTAGCTCGGGTTGAATTTGCACTGGTCGCATTTCTGCTCTGGGCTTGAAGGCGCTCGACGAGGGCTGATCGTGCGAACTCCCTTTAACCTCAACTTTCAGGTCAGGTCGGTTCATAAGCATGTTCACGTTTGAGATCAATTCGGTCGCTTCCTTTTGCTTCTTATCAATACTGATCAGAGGTGGTACGGGGCGCTTGTCCGGTTTCCTCCCCGAAACGGGTATAATCGAAAAACCACTACCCAAGCTCTTCAAAACCTGCAAGCCCAGCGCTGATTTGTTCGCGGACCCCGTGAGCAGACCTGACTTCGGGTCAAACACAGACGCAGTATGTTCGAGCCTGGGCTTTTTGGGGCTCTGGTCGTACACTTCAGGTAAGGGTCTTTTGGTGAGGTTTTCAAGAGCACTGCGCCCATCTACCCCGGTAGATATCTTTGTACCGTCAGCAGCAACGATTGAAATGTTTAGTTCGGAAAGGGTACGAAGAGATGGCAGGATCTCAGCGGGTAGTGACTGATGCGACCCGGGTCTGGGCACATGGACTTGACTAGTAGGTCGGCTTATATGTGCGGGTCGTATAGAGAACTGATGGCTGGTAGATGCACTTGGACCGGGGTTAAGGCCGGGCTGTAAAATAAAAGCTTGGTTAAGAAAAGAAAGTTGAAAAACATGACAAAAATCTGGGTAAGCTGTTCGCTTTGTTTGGACCAAACAGCTGAAACATCGGATTCTTTTTACACGTAAGAAATCAAATTCTCTAAGCTTTTATCGGGCGAACTCCAAAAGTTTGTCTCTTCGGCACATCTTTTTTTTTACACGTAAGACATCAAGTTGTGTACAGTTTTGTCGGGCCAAACACAAAAAGAAATCAAATTCTATATGCTTTTGTGGGGTGTCGGCCGTCTCGTCGGCACATCAGGTTCTTTTTACACGTAAGAAATCGAATTTCGTAAACTTTTGTCGGGCGAAGACTAAAAGTTTAAGTTTCGCCGGTTAATCAGGTTTTGTTTTTACAAGAAACCAAATTTCTGCAGACGTTTTAAGTCTCTTCGGCGAATGGGGATCTTCTTTTACACATAAGAAATCAAACCAGCTGTAAAACTCTGTCGGGCGAAGAACAAAAGTTTTAAGTCTCGTCGGTAAATCGGGATTTTTTTTTTCAAAGCATGTCACACACTTTTCCGTTATTCCATTCTTTTTCGGTAAATCGGCAAACCTATTTTCCTTGTTTTATTTGTGGGTCGTTTGTCTGTTCACATCCACAAACTGCCCTTTTTGGGTGATCTCGCTGCAAATCCGATGGTCGGAAAAAGCCTTGTCGGCAAATTGGGATCCTTATTTATTTTCTCTGTCACTTCTCGATGTCATCTAGAAGCTCCAGTCTTAAGCATGTCTTTTACCGTGAAAACTACTCTTTTTGCTGTGAATTCAGAACAAATCTACTTTATGCCTACTTTATTGTGGATGGCCACTACTTTTTTGACGGACAGATCATCGATTTCATAGGTAGTCCTTACTTCTATTTGGGATCGCAAAAAGGCGCTCTGCTCATCAGCGTTTCCTCAAAATTTCGCCTGCGGAGCATTTCATATTTGTGAAATGCATATTCTCTATTCATGTTTCATTTAGTTGGCGTTCTGGATTTGAAGTTCCTGGAGGTTTGAAACACACTAAAAGCTAGAACTTGTCTGGTAAGTACAGTCAAATTTTGCCGGAAAAAAAGGCAGATGCGAAAAAGCTGAAGTTGTGAATTTAAATATACGAATTTACATTAAAGGAATAATCTGAACTGATGCATTACAGTTAGTTTTACACCGGTTCTATTCTGTGTTATCGGCAACGGCTCCCGTCGGCACAAACTGGACGCCCCTCCCCCAAAGGTAGAAGGCTAGTGACGCCCCTAACAACTGCTATACAGTAATGCCCAAAAGCTCGTACGCAGTAGAGAAGTTGCCTTATCTACTCCAGGACTACCTTTCACTAGCAGGTGCGATACGAAGTAAAGGGATTTAAAATAGTTTTCAACGTGAGCACATCTAAAATGGATCAATTAATGTTTCAGCTGGGGTCAGAACTGACCACTAACCTAGCGGTAGGAGCTCCTGTACCCACCTTCGCGTGGTTGGCGTTTTAGTCAAGTCAAAGAGTGCGAAGTGAAAACAAAACAAAATATACAGCACGTGCATAAAGAAAGCAAAACCATGCTTGCGAAGGACAAAAAAGCACCCAGGGCACCCACAAATGTTACCTCCAGCCTCCATTCCATCTGTTGGCCCGGTATCGTCGTAGCTTCAACGTAACTGGTAATTTTATTCGCCTCTTTTACTATCCTCACAGATGTCTCCACCACTGGTCTCTTAGCGCACAGCCGGCTATCAATCTCATCTGCTGTCCTTTCACACTTAATTCCGTCTTGATTTGGCTTTACTTCATTTTCCTCCACGTTCTCTTTTTCCATTTTTACCGGAGTCTTGTTTTTCCTACGCCCCTTTCTTGGGCTCCATGAAGGTTGCGTCAGGGAGGAGGGTTGTGCGCGGGGGCGCAACTCAGGGCCTGCTTGAGGCAACGCCGAGTCGGCCTAAGAAAAACAAATTCTAACTACACAGAGCAAAATAATCTACAGGGAAGCAAGGTAAAGCTAAAACTAAAATGAATCCAAGAATTAAAAGAAACAATTATATAACGAGTGGGTGTCTATGGTCGAGCGGAGCGCAGGTTGCTCACTAAAACTACTTAGCGTCTTCGGAAGCGATTAGAACTAATTACAAAGGGGATGCAGCTCTGAACAGTAAAGACTTCTGAGAATACACCTTAACCACCTAGGCAGAAGTCTCAACTCATGCATCTGTAATGTATGCATTCGACTCTAAAGTAGCCAGGAGCCCGTTTCTTATAGCCCCAGTATCGCCAGGAGCATGTTTGGAGGCGTAGACCACAGCCGCCATCTTTGGAGAATTATTGGCGTTTGCTCCGTTTCTGATAGCCTTTTGTCGCGCATTATGATGGATTGGGTGACTAGTTAAGCTACCGATTGCTAAAGCACTGGACCCCGAACTCTGGGTGATTTTCTCACTTTGAAACTTGCTAACTTATCCGTACGGAAGTGATCAAAATGACTAAGGAAGTCGACAACGGATGTTAAACGGGTTATTTTCTCCCGGCACTGAATACGTTCTTTCAAGCTGGCGCAACTGCCTAGGTACTTAAGCTACGGTTGACATCAAAAGCTAGATTTAACCCGCTCACCGGTTTGCTTAGAGGCGGGCGACAAGGCGGAGTTCCTTTGCTTGCTGCTCTGGTTTGACTGCTTAGATGCTGTTCGAAGGGGAGTAGAAATCTGCAAAAAAGGATTGTAATTAACAGACGAAGTCCAACCTGGCCGGCACGAAACATTTTCAACCGAGTTCATATGCTCACTGTTAATATTAGCAATATTAACGTACGGGATCAACGGCTTCAGAGCAGCTTCTCGCTCGAAGTCCACCTCGAAGAGAGCAACAAAATATAGTTTCTGCAGAAAGCCGACTCCTCTCTGAATATCGTGGTTAAAGCAACGATTTTTCCTTCAATGACAGTGCCATAGACACTGAAAAAAAACGCACAGACAATTTTATACTCTCCGATCTTGGAGGTTAATAAAATATTTGAATTTGAATCACCTAGTCCGGTCGCGAAATTCGCATTCACAGTGAGTGTCACTTAGCAGCATCTGGTCTCAGCCACCTCTGAAATTACTTTGACACTCAATTCAGTTTCCACTCGGGTTTTGCAATCCCCCATCGATACTGGCCTATACGTAACAGCTGAGCCTGATACCGCAGTTCAGAAGAATTCAAATTTTGAGGAATACTCAGGTCAGCTGGTGCTGAACCAAGTCAAAGAAAACAAAGGCCTAGTTTACGTTCGATTTACGAAAAAGCAATGTATTGTCTATCGCATACTTGGCTCGACACTACCCAATCGATTTATTGCGCAAAATAATCTGATTGGCTAGCACGCTCAAAAGTTGAATTTACTTCAACTTGGCTCTTAAACTGACTGGTACGCAAAACTGGCACCCGTCTTCATTGCAAAACGGCAGAAACCTAGCAAAGCTCAAGTCTCAAAACGACTGAACGTCCCGTAACCCCTTTCGCTCACCAACTGGATGCCGTTCGGCGACGCCGGGATTCTTAATTTCCTTCCATGACCATAATGAATCATTACTGAATTACCAGCGTTGTAATATCTGCTGTTTTGAATATCAGCATGTCGTTAATTCTTTCTTGCGAATATTTTCAGATGTCGAAAACCTGCGCCTGGCTGACCATTACCCAATGAATGACCCCCGTCTCTTTCAGGAAGTAAATGAGAAGTTTGCTAATCGGGAAGCCGTTTATGAGAATAAGGTTTACCGTTCATAATGTTTTCTTGTAGCTGTTGCCGCTGCGTTGTTCGAACAATATCCACCCATTTCCAGATACAGTCTCCTCCAGTATCGCTTGAGGCTCACCGCTTCATATCCTCCCACCTTGGACACGATCGTGTGGAATTTGTACAGGTTCACTGAAAAGAAAACACTCTTCACAAAGCCACCCTGAATACAGGAGGTATGTGTCCACCTGATCGACATTTCTAATATGAATTAAGGATAGGCGTATGGTGCCAGTGTTTGAATACGTGTGAAAGAGGTCTCTAATTTTGTGTATTTTCTTCTTCTTCTTCTTCTTGCCGCGACCGTTGGACTTCGACCTATCATGGTCTTTCCCTTTTGCATGAATGCGTGTTGGATGTCATCGTCGAGTTCAGCTACTCTTGGCAGGCTGACCACCGTTTTGTATAGTTCTTTTTAGGAGATGGGTTCTTTTAACAGTGATACGGTGGTCGGATTCTATAGATTCGGAGATGGTGACTGACGAGAAGATGAATCCAAGTATTCTTATTTTAAAACGAGGACTAGAACGAGCACAGGACAAGTCCTCCACAGGCAATCACAACCCGTCGTAACCATGCTCAGCCCGAAACAGCATGCTCTCATTGGCTAAAAAGCGCCAAAATGGCAGCTACGACATCCTTCAGAACACTTACGACGGCCTCACGACTTGAGGTGAAGACGGTACTAATTGCGCTGATAGCTTGACGAAAACGGATCACCCTCTTCTCTGAAGACGAAATAGAAGAGTAACTTACACTTCTCGTTTCCGACGCTAGGTAGCCTATCGATTGGCGTTCCTCGACTCTTCATGAACTTATACAGCTTTTCAAGGAAGGACTGTTCGGCCATTGCTGCTGCGTTCAGCTTCAGCGACCTTGGCGTCAGTTCAGGAGGAGACGCAGGGTCCTTTGGTTTGGCAGGCAATCCAACAGCAACGGGCCGATGACATGGCTAGAAAAGTCACAGTCAATGGAAGAAACGTTGCAGACCTTAGTAAGAAAGATGGTCATAGGCTTAAAAGGGAGGCGGCATAATTCGCAGCCTTGCATATGTATTTCACCTGATAAGACGTACTCCAACGGTTTACCCATGGCTCACAGAGACTCCGTCGATTGCTTCGCGTTTCGCCGCAGCCGCGACAAGCCCAAGGTATTGGGCTTGTTATGATTCGGTTATGATTCGGTGAGATCCCAAGGGTGCCTTGACTTTGTTTATTTCATTCAATACCGGTTTCGCCGGGAAAAAGAAAGGAAATTGGCCGTATACACGATGTCTGTGCGCAGACATCAAGTGTTGCAGATTTGTCGACACTACGCCCACATCTCACCGCAGTTTTGCCCAGCTTAAGTTTGGATCATCGACCCGGCAAGAAAACATATGCGAAGAAACGATTGCGCATGTTCCCCTCGCGTATATCCACAACTTCATCACAAAATGCGAAGCTGTGACAAATTTCCGGTTTTCGCCGGATTCCTATGGTAAATAGGGGTAAGAAAACATGCTGGACCAGCTTTACTTGCTTTTCTTCCCGGACCGACATACGGCCGGAATACGGCGAAAAACAGACTTTTGGTAGTGTTTATGATTGCTTGATCAAGTGCTTTAAAGTATTGATAATGCGGTAAGATCACGTGCTGAATCGATTTATCTGCTTTGTTTTCCTGCTTGGTTGATACTATACCAAAGAAAACCAGAGAAAACCGAAATTCGGTAGGCATCGTGTTATGGCTTTATCGGGTGTCTGGAGTTTTGACGTAGTGATAAGAACAGATAGAAAATCAATTCCCCTAGAATCCGGCGGAAATGGGGAAATTCGTCAGTTCACACAAATGTTTTTGTCCAGCTGGTTCGTGTCGGTATAGGGATAAGACTGAATCTATCTGTCAGCTTTTTATGGCACTTGCAGCTTCGCTCAAGTGCCATATACCGATCACTTTTGGTCGGTCGAAATATTACCGAGTAAACGGTACGATAGCGTTCTGATGTACACCGAAAACTTCGGAAAGAACAAAATCCTCCGATAAAACTTACAGTATAAACAGATAAAGAAATGCTGGATCACAGTAGTTTTCGACTAGTACTGATATTCTTGCCGTAATCTGGGCTGACCGGAAATTAAAGACAGATATGGATCTGGTTAAGTTGTTGATTAGGGATAAATAACATTCTTACGGGATCTGGTGAAGACTGAAAATCTACAAGACAGAAAGTCTGGAGGAAAAAGCCCAATAAATATTCCTTTTGAGATCCCATCGAAACCTTTCGTATTGCGACAAACCGAAACTTGTATAGCAAAGTGAAAATCCTTATCAGCGGAACTTAACTTTACGCATTAACGGGCATTATTCCTTACCTTGATGAGTGACTGGCGTCGCGGGATATATTCCTCTTCTTGCTTTGGTAGCGTAGCTTTGACAGGGGACTGGACAGCTTTTTGGGGAGTTTTCTTAGGCTTCCTGGTTGGAAACTTCGGAGCTAAAGAAAATGAACCGTCATGAGACTGCGCGACTATCCCGGAAGGTATGAGTCATTTTATAATATTTCACAGTTCACTGAATGTATTCGTTGATTTAGGAACAGTTTTGTTTTATAAATTATATTTTGTACTCCTCAGTTTTGAGGGAATAAATGAATAAATTAATAAATAAATTTCGAATCAGCCACTTTATTTCCCGAGAACATTCTAGGCCCACTTCTTCACTCACTGGTTTTGTTTTCCGTTACCGAGCTCTCACATAATTTGGAAAACTCAGAAACACAGAACTGACGCGGATTTCTCAGCTCGGCTTGAGAAAGGATTGCAGGACGAGTAAAACACGCACACATAAGAATAAGCCATACAAAAACAGAACTTGAAAAAAACCAAACAGACGGGTTTGCCAAAACTCACAAACAGCGCTGATCAGAAGTTTCGACCAGACATAGTAACAGCAAAATACTAATAGCAGTAATAATTTTGAGTAAAGGAGAGCCCACTGTATACAAAATTGCAAAGCGCTCGCACATCACAATGAAGGCAGGTTCACCTTACAAGACGATACTCCGCTCGCTAATCTAATACAGATAAGGCTATACCCCCCCCCCCAGGACAACTGATCACCTACCTAAGTGATTGCACACTAATTCATGTCCTTCCAGTTCGGGGTAATCAAAGTTATCCTTGCAGAAAAGCACCCTGGTGTTAGGATCTGGAACGGCGAAGCCGCCGAGAGCCATGACGAGCGCATGCGCAAAGGCGCTATTATTCCCCTCGAACCGCCTCAGCGCAGAGCGATATCGACAGTAGGATGCGTAGTTGACGACGATGACTTTGGAAGTGACCCAATTATTTCCTGAAAGAACATAAAATAGACAGTAAGCACCAATTCCAAAAATCTGTCAGGCCATTTTGTTACCGTTTTATCTCTCGAAGCTAACGATTACGTCATCTAGCTTTTGCAATTCGGGGTTCAAACACATCTTGTTGGATTTGTAGTATTTATATATTCATATAATATATACAAAAACGGATTCGTCAGCTGTGCAGGTTTGTTTCTTTCCCCAGTGTTGGCTCAGAAGAATGACAGCCTGAAGAGGACCCTGCCAAGAAGGGCCGAAATATCACTTCACAAGCATCACAGCTGACGAATCCGTTTTTGTATATATTATATGAATATATGAGTCTAAGTCAGCTTGGGCTTAAGGAATATTTATTTGTAGTATTTGTTTACAAATTCTTTTTATTTATATTCTTTTTTTTTACATATTTATTTTGACAAGAAAAATAAATTTCGGCATGTTGCCGCCTTTGGTTTTAGAAAATTAAAGAATTTGAAAGTGAAAAGGCTTTGGTCTGTTCGAGCTGCTTGATTTTCCACGTCACGCTTTAAGGGAGCTTCCTATCTTTCCCACTGCTAAGATCTTTGATCTGGCTACCTCTTGCACGCTTCATATTATGTGAGTCAGTGAACAAAAGATGAAAGGGCGGTTTAAATTCAGCCTAAACTTTTGACAAATCTATGGGCCTACCTACTAGATCGAGCGAGGAACAAGACCTTACCTAATGTCTTTTTCTCCTTTCTCACATTCTTCATGCAAAGGGCCCCTCGCATTTTGCAGGAGTAAGGGGGGTTGTAATCTTTCACAGGGCCAAGACTTTCTGAATTTGCCACATGGTCAGAGCCAAGACACACGCCTTTCTGACCATGCTCCCACTTGTAGCCCTCTGGGATAAGGGAGATAAGATCATCGATGCGGATTATCACATTTTCGGACACTGACATGACCTCATCCTGAAAATAAATTTGGTGTTACAATAAAGGTTTGATTCTATGAACGTCTGTTAACTTTGAACAGTGCCATCTTTTACTTGCGGTGACAAAATTCAATTGCCAATCAGCCAAAGTGGTTAAGGGCTCCTAAGAGCACCTGAATGGGTGTTTTGGGTCTTCATTCTACCATTCAGCCCAAAACTGCACTGTATAAGTTTTCTACCAAAAGTCACAAAACTCTACTGTACATGTTGATGACCACCATCTGGCGCCAGAGGTCCCCTACAGCTGGATTATCGCAAGAAGCGCTTTCGCCATACCGGCTGGGTGTCGCCCGTTCTTCGTTTTTCCCGCAGTGGCCGTCAGTCTGTCCCCTTCGTCGCCGGGAAGGGCGGAAAATGGAAGGCAGAGACGAAACCGCCTTACGGCGAAACGAAGTGTCGACTAAATCTCAGCCGATTAACCGAGACTCGTGACGTAGCCGTCACACGAGAACCCAATATTTTCCGTTTACAAACGGAGCTGATTGTCCCTAGAACGGTTTATAAATGTAAACGTGTCGGGCAACTTGCTGACCGCTCGGCTCTATATATTACATGGATAAAAAATATATATTCTGCAACATTCATTTACTCGAATTTCCCTATTTCTTTCATGGCGTCGTAAAAGCACGGGCTAAGGTTTAGTTTACACCCGAAATGAAGCTTACGAAGTTTTAGGAGATTCTGAATACAGAAGACAGCACTAAGATCCTTCACAGAATAGCAGGGGACCTGTCATTGATTGCACAATGAATTCCATGGCCTTCCTCCTTTGGACGAAAATAATTTTAATATGTATCCTCGGTATTATATAACTTGTGTTTCCTTTGAAATTTGTGCGCAGCAATAAATTATTATTTATTGTAACCAAAACCTCATCGTGGAATTTTGTATACATGTACCTCGACATGTACTTACAGCATTCAAACTTCAACAGAGTTTACTTTAGTTCTAATAAGGTGTACCGTAACGGTTTATTTTCTGTGATGTGATACAAGTCATTTATCTTGTATGGCCTTTCTGCTGAATAAATATCATTATTTGTATACAAATGTCATCTGACGTTTCTGCTTAGCAACAACAGACATGGGACAAATAGTATTCCTAAGGTGAAGCCAGGTTTTGTTGAAAACTGCGAAAACGATTTCTTAAAGCATGACTGACACGAGGAAAAAATTATTTTTAATTTATTCAGGGCTCTTTAAACTGGTTAAAACCCCGAACGAACTCAGGAAATGGTACTATGCATTTCTTCTAATCTTAGGAGTATAGCCTACACTGGCTTTGTGGTCACGCGTGACCTTTCTGACGGGCAGACATAACGGTGACGTCAGCATGACGTGTTTCTGCGGTAGATGACACCTTTTTGTGAACGTAAATTGCTCCTGAGGCAGAAGAAAATTTTCTACTCCGTTAAAGCGAGGATGCAAAGAGGCCAAAAAACTAGGGCAAAAACACTGTTCGTGTCATGATACTTTAATTTTTATTCTTTTTTCCTATGGCACCCCCAATATTATATATTTTCAATGATCACGGAATTAGATGATATCTTACCAAAGAACAAATTACGTGCTGACTTCAAATCGCCTACTGATAGTATGACAAACGCGAACACAATCGATCTAAGGAAAATTGGTAAAACAATGGCGTGAAAAATACATGTTTTCTTGTTCCCAATATTGCTGCGTAAGTTGACTCGGTTTACTTTTGTGTATTGGTTTTCTTTCCAAAATAGTAGCCTATATTTCAGTGAAAAAAAAAAATTAATTGTAGCCTAAGGACACAGCGATGAACCATATCATTTACCGTATCATCATCGAGTTAGTTTTAAAGGACCTGTCGTACCTATGAGTAATCGCTCCATCTATTCTTAAACCCAGAGATCCGAATTTCATACAGTACATAACCTCGATTATAACTCCCCTGTCGATATGTCACTTATTTTCACGCTTATTTCCTTGTTTTGCTAATTTCCGATGCGTACCATGCTCCCGATGACCGTTGGAGAGAAGCTGACGCGTCAGACAAACCGGTTATCTACATTTTTCCGTGTTCATTTCGTCAGTCAACGGGCCCGGAAAATGCTTAAAACAGCCAAAGTCAAGGTAATTTGTTAAAAGCAGAGCCTGGTTTCAACTATTTTAGAATATTGGAGTAAATAGTGCGAGGGGTCTTTTAAGTATGTGCAATTTATTCACCTATGCCTACTTCTGCAGTATCCCTCCGGCATTTATCGGATGCATACTTAAGGACAGTTGCGACAGTCTGACAAAGAGGGTCGGCGGTGAATTATCAGAACCCTACACATTCGTCTACCATCGCAGTAAAGGGAGAGATCTAAGCCGAAGGAGTTAGGTCAGAAGCGTTCTACCATTTGAAATGTCTAAATCCTCCATATTCAAGTCACTATTTACAACTGGAATTTCCAGAGGTCTTCTGTTGACTCAAATTTGAATACCACCATATTTTATATTATATGAAGCTATTATAAACCTACGTAAATATATTTGTATTAATCCTCTTACTTGCTATGATCTTGCACTGAAGAGTTAATTTTTTTTTCAGTAAGTTGTGGACAGTGTTAGCTGGCGTTAGAATTTTTACAAGAAGCAAGGTATTATTGTGTTCATAATAATCATTCCTATCAAGTTCAAGTTTTCCAATTTTTACACAAAAATACAAACACACCAAGTTAAAAATGTTTAGGCTACCTTAATGACAACAACTACGTGCCCAATAAATCTAACAAAATATAAGATAACTTAAATTATTTGACCTGTACAAAATGACCTGCTATCTACGAAAAAAAATTATAATACTACCATATTGTAAAAAAAAATAACAAAAAAAATAAAATCCATTTGACATGTAAGCTAGAAGCTTATTATACGAGGCTATTATAATGTCTCTCCCCTCTTCCGCCAACAATCAACCAAATTCTTTGAAGTTTAAGTGAAAAGGCAGCTTATTTTTACATCTGATATTTGAACACACTGACATATTTTGACTCATCTAAGTGATTTTGTATTTCTTTTGCAGATGCTCTCGTAATAACGTTCTGAGTATACGCTACTTGTACGACAACCCGAAATTCATCCAGACGCGGAGAATTTAAATTTCAACAAAGGTCTGCATTTCCAGGGCTAAAGATGCTGACATGGGAAAGTTACACCTGTAGCCTAGAAAATTAGGAAAATGAGTTTAAGGTATGTCTTGCCAGGAGTCGAGACATTTTTATTTTATTTTCGGCAATTGCTTACATTTCTAGCTGGTAAACATTTCAAGCGTAGAGGGATAAGCACATAGAGGTAGGCCTACCATAAATCCGAAAGAATAAGTTCAGTCGAAGAAATCAATTATTTTTGGATATCGGACAAACGAAGTGACGCATTTTTATCGGATTTTCAGACCTATTTAAGCAAATAAGTTAAGTGTAACTAGACTGTCGGATCTCAGCCCTATTTGGTTAAACTTAAAGCAGGAATGACAGAAAAAAGCTCGAAACAGAATATAAAAAAGTAGGCTAGATATCGTTGATTATATTTTGTTACCTTTTTATCCATAATACCAGCTAACTGTTTTTGTTCCTGTCTGATTTTCTTGCTAAGATCTATTTTGAGATTGCCCAGTCGGTTACTTCCGAATAGCGCCACTAGATGATCCCGTGTTCGTACCCAGGCCTCGTTTTGAACTAGCAGCGCTGATTAGGGTGATCTACACCAGTGGTTCCCAAAGTTTTTCGTATCGCGTACACGTAACCAAGGTTCAAAAATGTTACGTACCCCCTTCTTGTTTTACTATTTTCTACTAAGATCTGAAGGTCAAAAAGATGGTATTTATTATTTACAAGGCATGGATGTTTAACAATATGTACAAAATCAATGAAACACTTGAGCCTGCTTTGTAGATAAAATTTCGTCGAATTCCAAATTAAAACTGCTAGAATGTTTCCGATTTAAATTCTTAAAATAACTACTTACCCGTCCATGATTCAGGGTCCGTCCTTCAATCGTGTGCTCCGGCAAAAAGTACAATTTCACACTGCAAAAGGTCCCTTCCTGGATTCTGTCATGCCAGCAAAGTTGCATTTCTCCAACCACTACAGTCTCTTCTTCCGGCCAGATCTTGACCAGAACAAACTCGCCCAGAAGTATCACTTGAGGCTTCCCGCCGGCTTTGAACTTGAAGCCTTTGTAGAAAGTGCACTGACCTTGTTGGCTGAAAGACTGGCCGAAGAACTCGACATTGTCTTCGAATTTCATCTGCAACAAACGATAAATTTTAGAACAGTTGTGACAACTTGAATGCTCTCCGGTCGAGAAACGAGCTTCTTCTGATTCATTTCATTCACAAGAACGTGATATGGCCTTGCAGATAGCAATAGCGATTTAAGGAAAACAGTAATAATAATAATAATAATTTTATTTTTCACCCATCAAAAAGCACATGGCACAGATGGAGTAGAATAAAGAAAGAAAAGAAGAAGGACACACTAGAATAAGAAGAGACCAAACAAACATCCGGTCCTTACTCATGTCCGATTTGTGGTAGTATGGACGAGAATTTGAAACATTTGTTGTGTGAATGCGAAAATTTGAGTGAACTTAGGTTAGAAATTTTTGGAGTAAATGAAAGAGGGATAGATGAAGAATGGATGTGCAGGGATATGGGGAATAGTTGTTTTATGAGTATAAAAAGATTAGCGAGGTTCCTCAGGATAGCATTAGCCCATAGGGATAGGTGTTTATAGAAGTTATTATATTTTGTTTGTTTGTGATTATTTTTCATGTATTTGCCATGGCCTTCGGCTCTTAGTGTAAATAAATCTTATCTTAACTTATCATAGAGACTAGGTACTACAACATTATCCTATCTACAAAACTATCCTATTGTCGAAGAATGCTTTCTCAGTCATGCTTAAGGTTACTATTGTACTTCTGTATAATTTTTCCAACTGCTGTTAGTGGGTCAGTGATGTTGTACGTAGCGACGATTTTACTATTCTACAAAACTATCCTATAGTCGAAGAATGCTTTCCCAGTCATCCCAGTCAGTCCAGTGCCGAGCTGTCATCTAATGTAACGTGTACACTAAATATCGAAAGCAAATATTCGGAAGCGATGAAGATATTCAACAGATTCGGTTCAGGGTGCGAATTTCGCATTCGGTTGCAAAAAAACTGGGCTGTGTGGCAACGGTACTTAAGGGCTGAGGTTAAATCTACGATAGAAAATCCTGCGGCGCTGTTATCACCCCATAATGTCCCTCAGATCCGATTCGTCGAAAGCGTATTTTCGGACCTGTTGAAAATTGTCAACAAATCTCCTATCCGAATTCCGGATCCGGATGCCAAATCTCAATCAGACTGCGAAAATCGGATAGCGTGTGAGTGAACAATACTTAAAGTTTAACCGAAAAGGGCTGGGATAGGACAATCTGGTTACTCATCATTTATTCACTTAAATTTGCTTGAAGACCCGCTGCAAATGCGTTACTTGGTTATTCCGCTGTTCACGAATAATCGATTTTCAAATAGTGGAATTTCCGTGTGTTTTGTGGAACCTTATGCGCTTGTGTTTTTGTTGTATGCCTTACAAGAAAGATTTATGACTTTTTTTTGTTCGGACACTAAACAATATTCACCAATATCCCCACTGCCCACTGAAAAGCCACGTTTGTGTTCAGATAAAAATTCCCGCGTCATAGTAGAATTTACGCTGTGGGACGGCCGCAGGTATTCTGAACGACATAACTAGAGCAGATAGTGGAAAATAAAAAAATCCCTTTGCATATTCCAGATAATGCAGTATAGGCTATTCAACTAAATGACACAAAAATAAGTTGGCTTTTCAGTTAAACTTTACGGATTTCTAGCGGTATAATCCTGCGCCACGAAATGTCAGACGATCATAAAACGTTCAGGCAGACCTCAAACTTGGTAGACTTCTGTACACGTTATGGGAAGACAGACTGACATCCCAAAAGCAATTTTCCAACTAGAAACTGGATCTGAAAATTTAACGGACCCATGCTAGCAATTATGCTTATCCTTCGTTTCACATACTTCGTTCGTCTACGTCTACGTCGGATTTCACTCCTAAATTATTTTGCAAGCATTTTGCCGCCACCAAAATAAATCACTGGATCTAGCCCTTGACACTCCAGGATTTTCCGGTCAAAGCTAACGACTATTCGGAGCTGGAACTGGGTAAACATTATTTGAAAAAGTCAACCGTGTCTTGGCGGTTTTTGTTGTTTTAGCCTCCTGACAAAAATGCGAGAACAAGTGCAAAATAATTCGGAGGGAGCCAGGATACAAAATGTAGGATTTTTCTTTTCTTCCAGTCAATGAATAAATTTCAGTTGACAGTACTGTTGCACTTAGTTTCTTATGACCTTGTGAAATAATAAAAAAGAAATCAGCAAGAAAGTCGGCATGGACAAATCCCGAGAGCTTGAGCCAAAAGGGTCGCATCGTCGTGCCCCCGAGTTATTTCAAGGCTCAATTTTTTATTATTTTTTTTTATGACAAAAACAATGATATCTATTAAACAAGAACTGACGCCAAGAGTGCTTTAAGGCAACAAGACTAAAGGTTTCGATGGGATCCCAAAAATTCAATATTCGATCCAGACAATTGGGTCTTGTCTTCGCCACATCAAGTCTTCGCCAGGCTAACCATCTGAGAAGACCAAGTTCAGATATACCTCTATAGGCCATATTTATTTCGACGATAGCCTACTGGTCGAAACTTCCTGCTTTAATTCTGCCAAATTTCTGGTTTCGGCCGAATCCCAAACCAACTACTTGTCCAGCAAAAAAAAAAAAAAAGTTCAGAAACGAATTCAGCATATCTCCTTATCCCTATCAATAACATCTAATCAACTTCAAATAAAACTTCAACTTGTAAAAAAAAATCCGGTTTCAAGCGGCATCCGGACGAACTATATGTCCAAATAAAACTTTTGCGGGCGAACTGCTTGTCCGGCGAGAAAATGGATTTGACCATCGTGTTCAGCATGTCTTCTTACCCCATAATCGACTATCACATTAGCTGTTTAAAAATATTTTGTTTGCCCCTTAATTTAAATATTTTGTTTGCCCCTTAATTTAAACCCCCTCCCCCACCCCTAAATGTAGGGCTACAGAGCCCATCTACGAACTCGACTTTCCTCTTGACCCAAAGAATCCTCACATAAAGTTTCATCGAAATATTTCATTCCCTTCGAGAGTTATCGTGCTCACAGACGGACGGACAGACGGACAACTTTTGCGATGTCATAGGTATCCATCCACTTACGTTTTGGGATCCCAAAAAGTATATCAGGCCTTATTTGCTCTGACATGACTCTTTCTCGTTATGTCCCTTCTGATCTCCTCGGAGTCAAATTTACAATAACTTGAACAACTAGCTATAGGCGTTCGTCTTTTTGGGATCCCAAAACGTAAGTGAAGGGATATCTATGACACCGCAAAAGTTGTTCGTCTGTCCGTCTGTGAACACGATAACTGTCGAAGGGAATGAGACAATTTGATGAAATTTGGTGGGAGGATTCTTTGGGTCAAGGAAAAGGTTGAGTTCGTAGATGAGCTCTATTTAGGGGTGGGGGAGGCGTACAGATTAAGAGGCAAACAAAATGTTTTAAAACAGCTAATGAAATAGTCGAGTAAGGGGCAAGAAGACATGCTGAACACCCTTATGAAAACCATTTTCTCGCCGGACAAGTAGTTCGCCTGGAATCCGGCCAAGAAAGCCGATTGCAAGTTCAGCCTGAAGAGGATCCTTGCGAAGAAGGCCAAAATCTCAGCTGCCTCATCTTTTTAGCATTATCCAATATACTTCCAATTTTAAGCTGAAATTCAGTATTTGAAGTCGAAACACCGGAAACGGGTGACATCAAAGCTATGTTTGTGATAATTTTTACCAATTTTTGTATTTTCGACAGAAAACATAGCCTTTATCTTCTGTTGGCCTACGGCTACATTTTTACACTTTTAGTAATCTGCATGACGCCACAGGCCTAGCATAAAAAAAAAGGATTCGGTAAACTTTATCCCTCGTAAAGGGATTCCCCTGTGCCTGTTAAACAGTGTTTATTCTATCAAAGCGGCCATTCGGTTTGTTATTTTCCTACAAAGCTACGATTAGTTTCGACGTCAAGAGAGAGCCACTCGAGCTATTTACCTTATCATTCACAACTTCTGAACAATAACGACGTCATCCGACAATCTTAGTGCGAACTCAAAACCCGTCCCTTTTAATCCGATACCTGACGTGTTACTCAAGCCTCGGCTAAACTATAATGATAAGGTTTTCTGCTACTGCGTTGTAACTGACCACGAACTAAAGGCAAGGACACTTTTCCAACTGCGACAGTCGCTCTAGATCCGACATAGTCTTGTATCTTATGTGTTTCAACGACGGATGAAACTTCCCTTCGCCACTGACTGGCGTGAACCTAGTGACGTATATTTGGAAACGTAGCCTTTGCCTGGAAAACTTGATTACGCCCGGAACAGGAAGAGGTGCGAAAAACAGAAAGCAGCAAGAAAGGAGAAGAGCGAATTAACATATACCGGACAAAGGGAGAGAACTGAAACTGTGAAACAGGAAAAGAAAATGAAAAAATGCGGAAGTTAAGAAAATCTACAGATCTAGAACACCTAAATATAAACGCATTTTTAATTCTCGAGATGTACAAGCTTGGAAACAAATTCTGCTAGCGGGGGACTGCCATTCTGAAACCCGAAAATCAATGAATGAGATAATATTCCAAAATGTTCCTCCGCTACTATTCTACGATTATTAATATCATAACTGTAAAAACGTAATTTGTAAAAACACTAGTATCAAAATGCGTAATCTGAACTAGTACAAATTCGAAAAAAAACAAAACAAAAAAATGTATCCAGTACGACCCAGAAAGCTCTTACCTACTATTAGGCTGCTAATTTCAGTTTATTATGTTCGTGATATATTATGATAGGCACACGGTAATCTCTGGTAAATATATATTTAAATGTGTAATCTGACCAGATTCTGCTAATCGGGGATTGCCATTCTGAAATCCGAAAACCAATGAACGAGATAATATTCCAGAATGATCCTCCACTACTTTCTGTTACTATTAATGATAATAACGTTATTACATTCGTAAAAATACTGGTATCGAAATAACGAGTTCAGTTTTTGAGAAAAATAAATAAAACTGATCCAGTATGGCCTAAACGACTACTAAAATCCTATGATTATTTGAATCGTGAAATATTACGATAGACCCACAGTAATCTCTGGTATATATGTTAAATACGTAATCCGACCAACTAGGGTAGATTTGAACAAATATATATATACAAGATAGTTTAGATAGTCACACGACATTTAGCCTACAGTATATAGTCTATCAGGCTACCGATGATCATAATATATCATCCGTAAATCATTATTATAGGCCTACCGAAATCTCTGGTTGAGGGTAATGACTTTCGAAAATATTTAAATACGTAATCTAACTACCGCATATCTGAAAAATAATGTCAAACCTCACAGTCTGATAAGGAAGATCTGTATGTAGACACTGAAGGACGCTAACATGGGCGTGATCACAAAGAAATAACAAGAAATTACTCTGACAGAATTATACGATTCGTTTTTAAAACAATGCATTGTTATCGTATTTACTGTAGCATATGATGATTTTGTTGATACTGCACAACGTCACTAGTATAAACTAACATAGCTTTTTTTTATAAAAAACGAACAAAGTAAAATAAACAATCATATGCAACGGTAAACGTGAAAATGTGACAAAAAGACGGGGTTGGCAATTAGTGCAACTTTTGTCCAACATCAATTATATTCTTCAGTACAAATAAAGAAGAAAATTTATTACTATGTAGCCTATTATCTACAACATAATAAGAAAACCTATTAGTAAAATGTAGCAAAAAACACATTTTAATAGTAGTATCCGATCAGAAAAAATCAAATCCTACATCCTAGTTCACAGAAACTTAAATGTATAGTAACAAATAATGCAATTAACCAGCGGAAGAATTAAACAACGCTTCATCGTAACTACCGTCAACGCCCTTTGTCTTCGAGTATAAAGCAGACATACCAATAACCCAAATATGAAACAATCTCTGAAGAAATTCAAACTAAAAATACCTTCAAAAACCTGCACTACAACATCTGTTGAAGCGCCTCTCCGTGTTCCTCAATAAAATCAATAGCCCAGTCCCCGTGCACTGCATACGTCTAACCAAGGCCTAATCACACCTTTCATTAATTTGCTAATATCTCCGGAACTATTTGAAGGATTTGAAAAATAATTACTTCACAAGAATCCTTGAGATTTCTGGAATCTTTTCACCAATTTTTATCCAAATCACTTGCCTCCTGATGGGGGAAATATTAAAATTTCCCGAAATATATAATATCTGCAATTGGTTGATAAGGACTGAACTGCGGAAAGGAGACGCCCGGTTGGATGGTTGGTCCGCGCACAGCTCTTGTTTTGAGATTAAAAGACCCTGCAGGCGATACAAAGAAATTGGAGAGAAATATATTTCATAATCAAGATTTCTAACTGGAATTTTTTAACGAAGGTATTTGTCAGTATTTGTGTTGCTTAAAACTGGTTTACAGTTGGGTGCAGCCATACGAAGACGTAAAACTAATTTAACCGGAGGAGGACAAACATTTGGATCACAATCAAAATTGTGTGTTGTGTTCTTGCGTTGTCTTTACTTGAAACCCAGTTTATACTGAAGTATAATGCTCGGTATAATGATGCCGTGCAGTAAACACAAAGACTTAACCGTGAAGTTAAAAATCGAATGTCCAAAGAGGGGAAAACAAAATTAAAAGTAATTTTGCTAATTCAATTCATTGTCACAATTTTGAACTGAAAATTTTCAATGAAGATGTCTGTGCTGATTGATGCTTGTGATGCGGCAGATAGGCGATCTTAAGCCGTTAAAAAAAAAAAAAAAAAACTATATAAGAAAATAGAAAAAAATATAACTGATAACTGTCATCACCAAAAAAGTGCAAATTCCTACTTAAGCCTACTAGGGCGATATAGCATTGTGTAACTATGTAGATTTACAACAACACAAAATCAACGCAAGTAGTGTGCTAACAAATCAGAAAAACACTTAACAAATTAGGAAAATTAATTAAGTAAGTTTATTTTTAAAACCACGAACCGTTTTTAAAATGAAAAAAACAGTGGAATAAAACAAGTACGAAAAATAAGAAACGTAAACTGTAAGACATAAATTAAGATATATAAACTGCTTCCGTTAGAAATCATAACCTCGGGTTATAACGTGCTATAATACATTGATAAATGCATTGGTGCTACATCAGTAATGGACTAGTTTGGTTAGTGTCTCGCAACCACTGTACACAACTACAAAAGCTCAACCCCATGTTTCAGTTATATCAAGAACAAATAATCTGATTAGAACCCTCCGTCTCCCTATCTCTGTAATATGACTATGCGGAGTCGAATATTTCCCCATACCATGTCCGCTACAAACGAGCGGAGGTTAGTAGCTTCGCGCCACATCACGTTTCGTTACCTCTACAAATAGCTATATCGCTGTGAAACCGCCGGTGAGGAAATGTAGCAGTCACAGCTGATTGGTTCTATGGACGCACTCCAGAGCGGGTCAGCGCGCGGAGTAGGGTACGCCTCCTGCCAGCCTCGTGCACTACTTTTTCTGCGATAAGCAACGGCGAAGACGGTAGATGAGTAAACGGGTATCAACATCAGCTCAAAGCTTGAGTAAATACCTCTAGGTCCGCTCACTTTCGTCGGGGTGTTCATAGTCGGTGCATGGGACTAAAAACAGTAGTTCTATCAGATTATCTGTTCTTGGTTACACCAAATTTGTCTTTCGAGGTTCTACACTACTTCCCGGGTATCAGAACCAAAAAATTATATTCCATCACGCTCCTACAAAAGTAGTTTTTTTTTAGCTTTTGCCTATTCATCCTCATCTTTTGTAATACTAACAACAGCACGCTGGATGAAATACATCCAACATTTACTTCGCAGCGCAAAAAATCCGGTCAAATGCGCTGGTTAATTAACAGGAAAATTTATTCTCGTTATGCTTTATGGCTCTACGTACGTATGGAAGCGTAGCTCAGAAAGGGCACGGAGAACGTGTTGTACGGAAAGACTCCTGTGGTAATCAACAGCGCAGACCTACTGTGCTTTCGGGTAAACAGATGGGGAAACGGGTGAAGAAACAAATGATGATAGTGACTGAAAACGGTGTTACGAAGTCAAATCGACAGTGATGTTCACACTGAGTTACTGGAAAGCTATTACGAGATAAGATAGAACAGAAGGTTAAGCAGGTGGGGTATCGTTATTTCTAGTATAGGAATACAATCGGTACTGGGCAGCTTACTTCGGTCTCAAGTTCGCACGGATTGTATGCGGACTAGCCGCTGAAGAGGCAATGGGAAAGAAATTTTTTTGGACGTAGCATTTTGCAGGTTAAACCGTAGCCCCAAATACTGGGACAGAAAGTATTTTGGTCCATAAATCGTTCCAAAATATCTTGTTCGTCGCAGAACATGTTGGAAAATGCATTTATCAGAGGGGTAAAGCTGAGTTCTGTTGTTAAAACTTGAACAGGTGTAAAGCTGGCTTGTAATTCTTACACACATGTCGGTTTCAATTTCAAATTCTGTCCAAATTCCCCAATGAATATGTTATGGCTTTCCTAGCAGGGTGATAAAAACTGTAATGCACTGGTGACTAAATTACGGTTTGAAAGCAAGCCTTTGCACCTTTGTGAAAACGATTCTTTCAATTTTTCATTTCTTTGCACCTTTTCCCTAAAAAAGTTGAAATGCGTAATTCGGTCTATCTATTGCAAGTTTGGACACTTCCAGAAAAGCTAGAGGATAGGCTACGCTTGATGACTAACTCTCCTTGTCGATGCAAAATCGCCGTGCAGCTAGCGGAAGGGCCGGAAGCGGCACCACAGCTTTCCCCAACGATCGCCGTGATTGGTTGACACAGGATTTGAGTTATTGAGTCGTTAGGTATACGTTTTCTTTTTCTTCCTGAGGATCACTGGCGTGTTTTGGACAGTATTTCCTCAGCTGATTCGCCAGAAAAACCTTCATTTCCCGGGGGGGTCTCTTCACACGTCAGAACAGTTGGACCACACGTCAGTACACCCCCACGTCAGTTCATCCGCAGCCAGTTCATCAGTGGATGACGCGCCCACGCGTCAGTTCATCCACTAATCCAATAGGTCACCCACACTTCAGTACCCTCATATGCCACAACTGCCACAAGGCCCACATTTTCCGACAGTTCACCCACACTATACCTCCATGTCCCATTTGAATTCTGAATTTAAATTGACATGCTTTGTATATGTTTGTTATCGGATTGTATTTAAAATTGTAACATATATGTGATTATTTATGACTATGTTGACGATCCACCACTAGCCTACTTTTGTCAAAAGATAACATGGAACTGAACGAATTTGAAATTTGATGTCAGTCCACCCACCGCCAGTTAGCCCACACGTCAGTTCACCCATTCCTAAAATCTGATACTTCACCCATACTTCACTACCCTCATACGTCACAAGGCCGACATTTTCCGACAGTTCGCCCACTCGTCAGTTCACCCACAACCAGTTAGCCCACACGTCAGTTCACCCATCCTAAAAATCCGATAGTTCACCCACACTTCACTACCCTCATACGCCACAAGGAAGACATTTTCCGACAGTTCGCCCACACATTAATGACCCACCACCCATTACTCGTATCGAACTGACAGTCAAGATGTGCTCAGACGAAGGGGGAAGGGA
This sequence comes from Branchinecta lindahli, assembly GCA_023053555.1. Lineage (NCBI taxonomy): Eukaryota > Metazoa > Arthropoda > Branchiopoda > Anostraca > Branchinectidae > Branchinecta > Branchinecta lindahli. Next base: position 8,163,441 of record JAKZAO010000001.1, read on the forward strand.
ATCCGGGCACCGTAACTGTCGAGTGGGTGGTTCAACCCAGATTAAACTTGGGTGGCGGGGTGGGGATGAAATTTAGGGGGAAGGGAATCAGGGTAACCGCCGAGGGGGTGGTTCAATCCAAATTAAACTTGGGTGGGCGGGGGTGGGGACGAAATTTAAATGGTCATACGTCCTGAAATGCCATCATGGGGTTAACGGGTATGATCAAACAGAGGAATTCTTGAACAATTCTGGAAACGCACAGCGTTGTGACATATCTGGACAGGCGGTAGGAGCAGAGCGCATGCCTTAGTTAGGTCATGATAATGTCTTAACGAGACCCAGCTACTAGGGGAGAAATCGAGGTGGGAATGTATTTGGGAAACGCATAAGCTAACTTTAAAGGTATGGGCCGGGGTCGGGACGAAACTTAATGGGCTGATTAGGTTCAAGGTCATCAGAATTCACGGTCAAAGCTCAAACGAGCTTGGGTCAAGTAACAGGTAAGCTATATTGGCATCACATGCGCAGCCTGTAGAATTTTGTCGGCACATTTCTGGCTCCCCCCCCCCCCAGGATGGTAGGCTTATATGGCACTTGTAACTACTTGCAAGAATATGTAGGATGTATATCAGCTAAGGTTCGTGCCGTCGGGATGGTTGTTCAAGACCCCTTCCAACTTCCCGAAAGCATTAGATAGTCCTTCCGTCAAGTTCCGTCCAGGTCTCCTCCACCTTATGTGTGTCAAAAGGTTTCCAAGAACCATCCACTAAGTGCCCCATAGTGGCTGAGTCCGATCTGGACCTGTAACTTAAAGGACCCCTCTTGCTTATTCTGCATTTTATAATATATCTAGCTCCCATACAGAATTATAAGCCTCTAAAATCCCCACCTTTCTCCATTGTTTCGTTTTGTGCCTACGAAATTTTAGCGCTTTTTTGGCCTTGCCGAGTTTTGCCCGTCACACAACGAAACGTTTGCCGGGATCATAAACGTCTGCTGACAACTCTTTCACACATAAGGATCTGAGAAGCTTTTGTTTATTACTTCTCTTATTTGCTTAGTTTTCACACTTTTGAACCACGGCGCGATCAGTTTTCAAATGGTTTGCGCCCAGCCGCCGCGTCGGAGAGCAGGAAGGCTGGACATAGTCGACAGGCGCTAACAAGAAAATCGCTATTTTCAGATGGAAAGTAATGGTATTTTCGAAAATGTTTTTTTCTGATCCATTTCATAGGGAAAATATTACTTCTAGTAAGAGTTGTGCTTTAACGTCTAGGACACGAGACCTTCGAGGGGGACGAAAATGTTTGCACTGCGTTGTGCCGGTTGTGCTTCAAAGGGAAAAATCATTTGTAGGCAAAACCCGTGAGACACAAGTGATCATGGGCCCTTTTCGGAAAAATGAAAATGAATCGTTTGGCCAAAATAATGTTCGTACCTTGCGGTTGAGATGCGCCCTTTAAGGGGGCCAGGAATTCATTTGTTAGCAAAAACCCTTGAGGAACGCAATAAGGTATTGTTTGTTCAAAAGTATTTTTGTAGTGTGCACTTAAGATGCGCACTTTGAGCGGAATAGGAATTCATTTAAAAGCAAAATGCTTGAGGCACAAATGATCGTGGGCCCTTGGAGAACATGAAAATATTTCATTTGGCCAAAGAATACTCTTGATGGCTGTTTGTGGCGACGACGAATCGCCGTCTGCCTAGCGAAGAGCCGGAAGCGTCACCCAGATGTCCCCAACGAACGCCGTTGATTGGTTGACATGGGATTTGGGTCATCGTTCGGGCGACGTTTATCGTTCTTCCCTAGGTTCACTGGCGTGTTTTGGATTTAGTCATAGATTATTAGTTTGGAATTAGTTTGTAATCCTAAGCAAAACCCTTTTGGCACAAATGATGATGGGCACTTGGGGAACATGCATATGTATTAATTTGACTGAATAGTTTTTTTACACTGTTCGGTAAAGAAGACACTGCTAGGACTTCATTTGTAAGCAAAACTCTTAAAACAAAAATGATAACAGACCCCTCGGGAACACGAAAATGTACCGCGATCCAGCGCAGACCTCAAACATAAGATCTGGGTTATATCAAGGTTATATGCAATTGCCACTTAACAAGTTTCATCGTGATCGGATTACTCGTTGGAAATCTATGCCTGTCAAAATATTCCGGACTCCCCTTCCCTCCACTCCCCCTAGATGGTCAGATCCTTAATACGCATGATATGTCTCATCGTCCTAGCAGATACCCTAACAAGCCACAAGATTTCTGTCCCTGTCCCCCCAACTCCCCCACACTGAGCAGATCTGATCCGGACCTGTAAACGGGACACCTTTCTTGCCATCTGTTAAGTTTCATTCTAATCAGATCACTTATTCCACAGTTATGCATGTCACAAGATACCCCCCCCCAACTCCCCCTACAGGGCCCAGATCCCAACCGGTTCGGTAAATGATATATCTGGGCCTTCGCTTCTTCTTCCCACCAGGTTCCATACCAATCCCTAAGTCTGCCACGAGGTTTCCTGTACCCCCAACTCCCCCACAGTTGTCAGATAAGATCTGGACTTGAAATGGAACATCTGAGGCACGTAGGCAATAGACATAGCCTACATGATATGCATGTCATGAAAATGTACTACGATCCAGTCCACACCTGAAACATCACATCTGGAATATTTGTTCCTGATGGTTATTAGTTTCATCCAGATCTGACTGGATCTAATCAATTGTTTAAGAGTTATACATGCCTCAAGATTCCAAAATCTCCCCTCCCTCCACACCACCCAGGATGGTCAGGGCTGGGAAGTGACAATTTCTAAGTCAATCTGGTTGAGTCCCTAATATAACAATACCCTAGCTCCCCTGGAAGCACCCTATCTTGCAATAACCCGACTGACTGACAGGCTGAGACAGCCCACAGACTGACAGAAAAGCAATCGGTATATTACTTGAATATACTTATGAGACCTGATGAGACCTCAACAACTACTTTGCTACAAATAAATCTGCCAAAGGGGCTAAAGAAACTGAAACAGACCAGCCAAGTGTGGTCAGCAGGTGTTCTGGTGAAAGGAGTTGCATCGTAAGCATTCTAGCACTTGCAACGTCTAGAGCCCCCCCCCCCCCCACCCCAAGACCCAAGATGAAGCCACGAGTCGATCTGACCACTGGGTCATCTAGTGGCACTGGTCAGAAGCTCCCGACATCGAGAGGATGGGATCATAGTTTGGCGGATCTAGCAGAATGTTTTTATTTTAGCAGGTATATGAAAATGTGTAGAACAATCAAACTAATTATTAGCTTTAACAATTTCTTTTAGTAGCCTATTTTGTTTTCTGTTTTTTCTTGTTAATTCCCATAAGTCCAAAGAAGAAAGGATAGTCATTTCTTGAAGAATAGTGATGAATATTGATTTCTTGAAGAATAGTGAAGAATATTGATTTCTTGAAGAATAGTGATGAATATTGATTTCTTGAAGATTCTGAAGTTGAGGTAAATAATATTCAGCATTCAGCTTCCAAGACAGAAAAAAATTTAACACTGGCCGATGATTTCTTCTTCCGACATATTTAAATGTTTACATGGTGATATATTTAGTTGTTCTAATCCTCTCACACCAAGGTATAGTAACTCTTTTGACCTTCTACGCGAGATCAGTGGATAGTTAATGTAATGAGCAATTGCAACCTTGCTTTCAAGAGGGAATTGTGTTCAAGTATTTTGTGGATAACATTGGCTACTGTGAGGATTTTGAAGAAAACAAAGGTAACAGTGCGTTCGTAAAAATCCAACCTATTGAAAAATGATGGCGTCTCCTAACTTTTCGGCCCACATGAATCAAATACTTTAACAACGAAGGACAGGTTCATGCGGTTTGGATTTGGATTTGGCCTAGCCTAGCCCATTTCTAGCCTATTATAAACTGTGGTTTAATGGAATTTCTGATATATTGATTGGAAAAAATAAACCTTGGTCTGAATATTGACCATTGCCTTAACGTGTTTATTGGTTCCCATTTTTTACTGAATTCAGTAACTAATCTAACTTTTGTTTCTGCATTTGGTACTTCCCTACGTAAATTCTGTGATTTAACGGCATTGGCATTGCTCCTTGCACTTGCCGATTACGTTTGTATCAGTTTGTATTGATTTGTATCTGAATCTGATCTAAATTGATCTAAATAATAAATTAAGACTTTTTATTGCTCTGGCCAATACCAGGCCAATACAGCCACAGAGCCAATCTGGATTGGCACTGTATTGGCTGTATTATTGGCCTGGTATTGGCAGGGTATTGGCCAGAGCAATAAAAAGTTCCTAACTTATTATTTACAGTAGAGGTATGCTTATTTATGTGAATGGTGAACAGTTACTTTAATGTGAACACTGCAGTTTTGGGCTAAATGGTAGACTTAAGATCCAAAATACCTGTACAGATGTTTTCAGCTGCCCTTCTTACCTACTTTGGCTAGCCTAACTGATAGTTAGCTTTGGACACAGCAAGTGCATGAAAATGGCAAAATCCGAAGTCAACAAATGTTCACATAACTATAAGCATACCTCTACTGTAGATCAATTTAGATCAGATTCAGATACAAACCAATACAAACTGATACAAACATAATCAGCAAGTGCAAGGAGCAATGCAGTCTACCACAAATCCCTGATTTTGGGAAAGCCTATGCCAAACGCTGGGTATATCTAGCGTTTGGTATACCCTATGCCAAACGCTGGATACACTATGCTAAATGTTGGATACTGGGGCCCAATCAACATTGATGATTTGAGTGAAGCTAAAAAATCAACCAATCAGAATTCACTTGTAGTGAGGTAGGTCAGGATTAAGGTGCCAACAGCTATCCAGCGTTTGGCATAGGGTGTCCAGGGTTAAGCATAGGCTATGCCAGACGCTGGGCATATCCAGCGTTTGGCATAGGGTATCCAAAAATCAGGGGTTTTTGGTTGACTGGAGCAATGCCAATGGTCAATATTCAGACCAAGGCCAAGGGCAAGGGCCTGGCAAGGGCAAGGTTTATTTTTTCCTTCTTACATTGTTTTGAGAGGCACTACTGGTGTGTTACCAGTACGATGCACCAGATTTGTAACTGAAGAGCATAAATCTGCATTTTATCCGCAGTATACACATGTTAGTAACTAATTTTAAATGCTTATCCAATTGTTTCTATTGATATTCCACGTGCTTTGTTCTTTTGAAAGTATCGCTGTCGACTGTCGTGTGAATCATGATGCCGACCACCTACCGCTTTGAAGACGACGGTCTTATATCGTGATAGATGTCTCTGAAGGAGTATTTTCGCTGTTGGCAGCCGACGGTCGCGTCGGAACGGACAAATTCTGGGTTCGTTCGCTCTTGCCACAACTGCAAACACATCCACAGTGCCAAAGTTGACTGCTAGTCCTTCCTGGCATAACCCAACTCGTCCAGGTTTCTTGTCTTATGGTCAAGTATTTTTCGGACCGAGAACGACTTTCGCTTTGCTCCTAGGATCTCGCTTTGTTTCAGGAAAAAGTAGAACCCAGTCAGTTCGATTTTGAGATAAGCAATCGAATTCGCAAAGATTCGTAGACGATCGCATTACAACTCGCCACGCCGCCAAGTTCCCACACCGACATCTCACCTCGACCATTACTTGCCACAGTGTCAGTTCGCCACAGGAACGACTCACCACAAGCGTGTCACAAAATTAATATTGTATGAAAATAGATCTGCAAAGGAAGGTGATATATTTAGAGGCATTGCCCGTAATTATTTGTTTTATTAGACAATTTTGTTCGAAAAGGTAAAAATAGTAAAAAAAGGTAAAGATTAGCGTTAACAAGTAAACGGAAAATTTTGGAGCGCGGTCTACGGGAAGTCAGGAATATTTATTTGCAAAGGATTTAATAAGCAAGTGCTACGAGCTCATACGGCACTTGTTACGAGTAGGTGGTGCAAGAAGGTAGATGTGAACATCACAAAATACCCCCGTCAACCCCTCTAGGTTCGGACCTAGATGACATTTCTACCTTACAAGTTTAGATTTAGAATCATTTTTTGTCTTGTTTTTTAGATCCACTCGTTTCATCCCTGGACGTGCCATACTATTTCGGGTACCTTCCCCTACCGCACCCAAATCTGATTTGGACAAATAACTGGATTTATTGCAAAATAAAACAGTGTCAGGTCCTCGGGGTCTTAAAGGAACATAAAACTTGACTCAAACTTGACTCGGGGAGCTAGCTAACATATCAAGAATGTACCCTGAGTCGATATTGAGAGTAAGAAAAATTCTCGTTACGACCATTGCAGTTTCCGGCAGTTTCCGAGAATTCGACTTTTGAGCAAAAGGTTTGGCAAAAGCAAAAGGTTTGTGTGCGGCGACTAAGAATCGAACCCCGGCCGCCTTGTCGGGGAGTTCGTTAGTCTGTGGTCTACATGTAAAAAGGCGAACTTTTACAGTACATAAGTGCATAATTACAGTGCATAAGGGGCAAGGGCCTGCCAGCTAGCTTTGGGAACACTAAGGAGGGGGTTCGAGACGGTTCGAGATAACAAAGAAGGGGGGGCCTGTCGACAGTAAGACCCTGTATATTTATCTAAGCCCCCCGGGCGATTCGATGGCCGAAAGTTGCGTAGTCAAGTTTACTGTTCCTTTAAGTCTATTTGGTCGGGTTACCGATATGCCTTCCAAGTTTTATCGTCCTTAGCACATCTGGAAGTATCCTAACTCACGACCACCGGAATTTCGGGAAAGATCCCCGATACGATCTGGTTGTGTCAAGAACATATCTAGGGCTTATTCTTGTTCACCAAAAAGGCATCCTGATCCTTCGACGAGATTTCCGGTGCACCCCCCCCCCCCCATAAGTATCGGATCCAGTCCGGACTTGACACGGAACATCTGAGACGATAGTTCTTTCCTTGCCAAGTTTCATTCAAATCCGATCACCTATGAAAGATTTATACATGCTCCTAGATTCCGGATTCCGCATCCCTCCACTCCCGCTGTGGAGAAACTTCAATTCTCAAAGTCAGTCTGCTCTGGTCCTTGATAAGCCTGCCAAGTTTTATCGTCCTAATACATCAGAGATTAACGAATTCGCGGGATCACCAGAATTCTGGACCTCCAAGTCCCCCCAGAGTGCCCGAATCCGGTCCGGTTATGTCATGTCAACGATGTATCTAGGACTTATGCTTGTTCTTCCTACCAAGATTCATCCCGATCCCTCCACTCTAAGCGTTTCACAAAATTTCCGATTCCCCCTCCAAATCCCCAAAGTCACCGGATCGGGTCCGGATTTGAAGTGGGTCATCTGAGACACGAGGTCATTCGAAATATCAAGTTTCATTAACATTCGATCACCCGTTCGAAGTCATACATACCACAATTTTCCGGATTCCCCCTCCCTCCCCACCCCCAGATGGTCGGATCGGGGAAGTGACTAATTCCTAAGTCAATCTGGTCCGGTCCCTGATACACCTGCCAAGTTTCACCGTTCTAGCTTATGTGAAAGTGCCCGAACTAGCAAAACCAGGACAGACCGACCGACAGAGAGACATTACGATCCCTATAAGGCACTTGATCTTGAAGCTCCAAGTGTCATACAAATAAATCATAAATACTGCCCATTTTATTTTACTGGATAAAGTACTTTATGCTGCGTATATGAAGCGGGGTGTGAAATTATGCCAAGTTGTCTGAGTGTCAGCTTGTCACTGTGGCAAGTTACCGGCGTGGCAATACATCGATGTGGCAAGCAGGGGCGCCACTAGCCTTTTACCTTTGGGGGGGATGTCCAGTTTGTGCCGACAAAAAACACATTTCCCGCCAGCACAGAAAAGAACCGGGGTAAAACTAACTGGTTACTATAATTGAAAAAATAATTCTTACTATAATTAGGGACCCATAAATTTCCTTTACAGGGGGCTTGTCATTTCCTATGCTTCTATATTGCTATGTTGACCGATCCAAATCTAGTTTCCAAAAATCCCCACTTGAGTCGAATCGGCATTCTTGTTTGCCTCATTGGACGTGCGCACCACCCGTAGGGAAAAAAGGTACCCGGATTCCCGTAAAGGTGTCCGGAATTTTGGAACAACATTCCGGGCACGGAAAAAGTAACGGAAATCCCGCCGGGGAGTCTTGTCTCCTGGAATTCCGCAGTTTAACGCGGAATTCCGGGAAATAAACCACCCAGCCGGGATTTCCGTTACGTTTTCCGTGCCCGGAATGTTGTTCCAAAATTCCGGACACCTTTACGGGAATCCGGGTACCTTTTTTCCCTACGGGCAAAGAGACTCCTCCCTCAAGGTGCCAGCAGCCAATCCCAAATTTTGTCTATCTGGCCTTTGACGTGATTGGACCGTGGGTATTTCTCGAACTATCTTCCGACCGGTCAAGAGCGCATCAGAAATCTCTCATTGAAAAGCCCCCTGTAAAGGAAATTTATGGGTCCCTGCTTCAGTTGTGATCATTCCTTTAATGTAAATTTGTATATTTAACTTCACATATTCGGGTTTTCATTGCAGTTTTCGCTAAAAACTCAAGCTTCCAACGACTGTACCCAGAACAAGTTAAATTAACCGCCACAGGCGAAATTTGTTAAATCTTCCTTTTTGTCTGGAAAAAGTCAGCTTACAAGTTCTCTCTTTCGTGTTTCAAACCCCCAAGAATTTCAATCCTAAAACGCCAACTAAATGAAACACCGTTCTTCCAAATAAGGAATACTACGAAATGCACCGCAGGTGAAATTTTGTGTAAAACTAACTGTAATGCATCAGTTGAGATTATTTCTTTGATGTAAATTCGTATATTTAAATTTACATATTCGGCTTTTCTTTCCACCTTTCGCTAAAACGCGAAATTTCCAACGACTGTACCCAGTACAATTTAAAGCAAGCGCCGCAGGCGAAATTTTTAAATCTGTCTTTTTTCCGGAAAGTTCTAGGCTATTCTATACCTATACCTGACAGGTTCTAGCTTATAATGTGTTCCAAACCCCCAAGAATTTCAATACCAAAACGCCGACTAAATGAAACACCATTCTACTAAACAGAGAATAACACGAAATGCGCCGCAGGCGAAATTTTGTGGAAATGCTGATGAGCTGAGCGCCTTTTTGTGATCGAAAAAAAGCGAGGCTACCTGTCAAATCACAGATCTTTCCGCCAAAAAAGTAGTGGTCGTCCATAAGAAAGAAGGCACAAAGCTAATTCTTGAGTGGAGACAATCTCGATTTGCCGACGAGACATGAACTTTCGGGATAAGACAAAAGTTTACGGATTTGATTTATTACGTGTAATAGCTGGATCCCAATCTGCCGATGAGGCTTAAACTTTCCGGGTGCGCCCGAAAAATATTTGCAGACTTTGAATTCTTACGTATAAAAAGAACCTGATGTGCCGACAAGTATACTGATGCCCGACAAAAGCATTCAGAGTTCAATTTCTTCCTTGTTTTGCCCAACAAAACTGTAAAGGACTTTATTTCTTACGTGTAAATAGAAGTCGATGTGCCGACGAAACTTAAACCTTCGGGATGTGCCCAATAAACGGGTGCCGACGATACTTGAACTTCCCGGGTGCGCCCGACAAGTGTTTGCTGAAACTGATTTATCACATATAAATAGCTGTATTTCTTATGTATAAAAATAACCAGATGTGCCGCGAGGATACCGAGGCCCGACAAAACCATACAGAAGTCGATTTATTCTGTGTTTTGCAGGATAACTGTGTGCAGAATTTGATTTCTTGTGTGTAAAAAGAACGCGATGTGCCGACGAGTCGATCGACGCCCGACAAAAACATACAAAATTTTCGCGCCGACAAACAAGTGAACTTTCGCCGGGCTTCGCCCGACGAAAGAACTTTCTCAAGACCTTTGGGGGGGGGGGGGAGTGCCCCCCCTCCCCCCCATAGTGACAAGACGTCACGTTGGTGAGATATTGGTATGGCAAGTAGCTGGTACCCAGTTGTCGTATGGCGAGATGTCCTCGCTGTCTAGAATGCCTCTGGCAATCAGGCAGACAGTGTCTTTCTCTCATTACATTCCTTCATCGACACTTGTTCTTGCGCATTCGTTTCAGACATGTACATAATACAGTAGCCTAGAGATATGCTTCTTTGACCGTCAGTTAACTCTAAACTGTGCCACCTCCATGCACTTGCTGTGACAAAAGTCAACTACCGGTGAAACAAAGTAGCTAATTAGGGCTCCTAATTACACCTGAATGGGTCTTTGGTATTCATCTTACCATTAGCCCAATATTACACAGTTACTAACATTCAGAGAAGCCTACCTTTACTGTACCCTCTGCACTCACTGCTAAATCGCTAACACCGGGATTAATCTGTTAACTATAATTCTTTTCTATTTCCATCCAAGAACTTCAATACAATAACAAAAGCGCACACATGTGAATAAACAAGTAACTATCAGACAAGCCGATTACCAAAAAGGAAAGTTGGAATTCATAAAAGGTTAGCACGGAATATGTTTAATCCAGATTAATGTTAACCAATCGAAGCAGTGATAAGCTCAGAGACCTCTGGTTCAGAGGATCTAGCGGCCAACTGTAGAGTAACTCCATCTCCAGTCAGACCCATCCGAGCTCGGACCAGCACATCATGCCCACCCCGGAATTTGCCTGAGAGAAGGAGTATATGCCCAGTTTTGCCCTCGAGTACCCGATCGCTACCCTCGCATGGCTGTAGACCCAAGAAGGCCACGATCTTCTTCACGGCCTCATCAAGGGTACGTTCGGGTAGTCCGAAGACATCTTCAATTTCGGCTCCTTCACCAAGGCCGTCCCAGGCAGATGCAAAATTGGCTTGAATGACTCGCTGAACATGGTCAGCAAGGCCTATTTCGATTTCGTCCAAGGGGTAGTCATTTTCAAACCCAGCATCAGAGTCGGGCAGGCCTGTCGTCGGGTCGCAATCGCGAGCGGTAAATAGTAGTTTGGCCGTGCAAGACCCGACACAATCAAGAACCGACTCGGGTAGGCGCAGACCGACGTAGGTAGTACCTACTGTGTTGTAGTTAAGCCTCTCACATGGTACTATGGAGTCCACAAAGAAACCTTCGGGGACATCCAACTCAACGCTAGCGTTTTCCCAGATTTGGTCGTTCATGGTGTTGATGCAGTCAAACTGCAGTACTATGTGATTCGGGAACACGTGCTTCACCACGTTTACGCCACACTCGCTATCCATGTCCGATAGCTCGACTGGTGCCGCTGTCTTGAAAAGCGGACCATAACGAGCGAACTGTGGGATTTTGGCAAGCTTCTCTGCTTGATTCTCCTGCGGGACGGGGGCGGGTCTGGCCATGGGTTGCAGAATACTCGGCTCGGTTGACGCTGCTTTCTTCACCACATCTTCTACGGGCGCAAGGGGCACGGTCGACATATCAAATGGCTTGGCAAACTCTCCCGACTGCAAGTACTGCTGCAGCGCCTTTTCGAGATTAGCAACGGAAACCTGAAGTCCGTTGAGGATGTACTTGTTGTTGAGCACAGCCTGACGCTGCTCAAGCAGAGTTCGGTAGTAAGTCGCACGATCTCGCACTTCATCATCCAGATCCATCTCGCAGCGGCTGAGCAAGACAAGAATATTTGGGAGAAGGTTTTCACAAGCGGCACCAAAGTGAGCGAGAGTGGAAACAGCAGCAGCGCGAACGGCGACATTCTCGAGAAGGACGCGATTGTAGATGTAGCGAATATAACGCGCGGGTTCTTTGACGCGCGGGCCTTCCTGTCCGAGCAAATGAATGATCCGAACAGCCAGGTTGGTGTGCTCACAGTCCTCGATGAAGTCACAGAGGTGAACAAGGCCTGAGGATGAGAGGATTTGAATAAATAACGCTGACCCGTACTATAAAGTCACTCTGACGAAAACCCCCGTCTCACAGACTTAAGAAGTAAGACACGGACTTAAGACTAAGAGGTTGTTAATGAAATACATTCTTGGGAAAGAAGGATCAATCAATTTATAAAGACAAAAATAAAAGCGCGACAAACTAAAAGCATAACGCCAAATGAAATAATAAATAAAAATGAACATGACGAGCGGCAATGAACGGAAATTTTGTAACCTTTTTTTCATATTCTTGGTAAAGAACCCGTCGTATAATACTTAGATACCTATGCATCTTACTCATTCATTCTTAATCCAGAAGCCAAAGCGGCATTTCTAATAACTCTCATGCTCCTGCACATTATACACTGCACGAACAAGGGTACATTTCTCTTAACATCCAAGAAGACTCATATACCATATCCGAAAGTCTCATGCCGAAAATTCGACGACTCGTTCACCATGCGATCTGAGATACGACTATCGAAGTACTGTACACCCTACAAATCGTATACCAGACGATTCCTACACCGAAGGTTTATATACTCTCTTCCGTTATAGTTGCGGAGAAGGGAAAAAGACCTTCATATATCGGTTCATCATAATTCGAAAGCGAGTCACAACTCACCGGTTTCCTTGGCCTCAGGGTTGTCTTCGATTATAGCAATGATTGTATCCACAGTAGCGCTTTTGTAATCGACGCCTCCTTCTTCACGAAGAAAAGATGACAGATAAGTCATAAGAAGACTGTGCTTTCTCGGGAATCGTCGGCACAATGTGCGGATATTCTAGAAAACAAAAACAGACTACTTGTCACAGTATAGGTGTGAAAATACAGGCTAAAGAGGACAAAAAGGTGACCGGGAAGCAGCTACCGGAAATCTATCGAACATTTCGGGATCGGACGCAGCCTATCCGGGAACAATCGTGAGTTGGCTTCATCTCAGGTGACATTAGGACCAAAAGTTGTCCAAACGGTATCAAGTACAATTAAGACAGCAAGATCTTTTGTAAAGGTCAACTATCATGCTTCACGTATCGATAGTAGGATAAATCTGGTACGAGGGAAGTAGTGCCCATGTATTCGGGATTCAGTTTGTTTTTGGACGTCATTCAGTTTTCAGTCTTCGGTCAGCCTCCTCTATCTCTGTACTACCGAAGACAAACGGTCCGGATTCCACTTCTTACAGTGGTGGCACCGGTTTCATTCAAAGATCACGTATTGCAGCAGGTCTTCTGGAGGGGTCTAGGTGACCCCCCAAGTGCCGACCCCCTCCCCTGGCGAAAACCCCTCGGTACCAACCCCCCCCCCTGCAAGTATATAGAAATCAAGAAAATCTTGTTAGAAACTGCAGCTCTGCAGCCCTAGACACACGAATCAAATGTAAACACGTCACGGCAAATCGCTTGCCGTTCGCCTCTACATACAGTTTTCATTAAAAAATATATTTTTATCTCGGGGGGGGGGGGGGGTAGCCGGAACCCCTTCTGGGGTCGTCGGGAAGGTAGGCCTACAGACTATTGCATGAGTGCTGTTATCTGATACTGATACTTTATTGTAAAACGAAACTTTCACAGCATTGGATTGCCGAACTTGTCGTTTTCGTCAGGTACATCATGATTACAGCATCCAAATAAGGCGGCTGTACATAATAAACAATAGTCAAAAAATGATCAAACAGAATGAAAACCCTAGACAACTAAAACATTAAAGGGAAAGATTTGATCATTTGTTCAAAACTTCAACAAAAGATGGTACAAAACTCATTCTGTAGCGTTCGGTTCTTGTACAAACAGGGTTAAGAACCGGGACTTTTTGTGCTACAGCTCGAGGTAGTCGAGGTTTTGGCGGGCAATATGGGGTACGAAATAGGTGCTCAAAACCTGAGTGGGAACGCAGACTGTTCCCGAAACTAGTACAAAGAGTAAGACGTCCGGCTGCTAAAGTAGGCAGGCGGAATTCATTGAGGAGGAGGATATAAGGCACTTTGCCCTGGCGGTAGATGATTCTCAAGGCTCTCTTCTGAATAGTTTCAAGCCTATCAGACTGATCTACTGTCAGGCCGAAGTGCCAAACCGGACAAGCATACTCAAGTAGCGGACGGATGAAAGTAATGTAAAGGCGGAGAACATGTGATTTAGGGCACGAAAATTTGGAAAACAGTTTTAGGAGAGACAGAGACGCACTGGCTTGTTTAATAATCGAGCAAATGTGAGCCTCCCACTTCAAATCATTCGTCAGTGTGATCCCCAAAAGTTTGGTCTTTGTTGTAAATATTTCATTTGGTATTGGAGTAGTGAACGATGGCTTTGATTTAAGAAAACTTATGGTCATGATATTAGATTTCTGGGAATTGACTTTCATTTTCGACCCGGCTGCTTCGGCAGCGATATCATCAAGTATTTCCATTGCAGTAGGCTACTCTTTATATTCCTTCTGCACCTTTCAAGTAATGTCATGTCGTCCACAAACTTCCAACGATCGGCTGATTCGCTAGCAAGATCGTTAATCATTACCAAAAATAACAGAGGACCTAAGAGCGTTCCCTGTGGAACCCCGCAAGAAATAGGGAGTGCATCTGAATAAATGTTTTTATACTTCACAACTTGACTTCTATTTGACAGAAAAGATGCAATGATATTAACTAGAAAAGGTGGTACTTTAAATTCATTTAATAATTTTTCAACTAGAACATTGTGACTAACAAGATCAAACGCTTTTTGGAGGTCAACTAAAATAAGATTGAGCCATGTATTAGGCTCATCAAGTAGTTTATATACAGTGTCGAGAAGGCTAACCATTATCTACGGGGTATGCCGGAATGGGGTCATATCATATCGTCTAACAATGTTTCTACTTCATAAGACCTAACAGGTTTGGTCATATAACTAAGCGATCATCGCATCACGAGCATATCAATTAATCTAAATAAGCGAAATGGCCTACAGTTGAAAATGCAGTTGAAGTCCCATTAACTACTTATAACTTACGTTACTACAATGAATAGGTGAGAACTCGTTTTGAGAATTCATATAAAAATATCCAGACAAAAATACCACTATAAAACTATCTAAAAATTGACTAGACCACAAGAATATTTTGATATTATGCGAAAATCCGACTGAATACGTTCCTCTCAGACCGACACAAACAATCAGTTTTTCATTAAAATCCTGAAACGGCGCTGAGCTCGTCAGCTGATTTTGCATCCACAATCAATACACTAAAAACAAGAGCTGTAAGCTCATATGGCATTTGCATGGGTTGAGATTTATTTTTTGATCGAAAGTACTTTTCGACTTTGCGGTTAAGATGCACACTTTAAGGGAGCTAGAGAAAAAGTATTTTATTTTGGAACTTGGCTGTAACGATGCGCACTTTAAAGGCGCTAGAAATGAATGTGT
Source organism: Branchinecta lindahli (assembly GCA_023053555.1). NCBI lineage: Eukaryota > Metazoa > Arthropoda > Branchiopoda > Anostraca > Branchinectidae > Branchinecta > Branchinecta lindahli. The sequence continues at coordinate 8,178,689 of JAKZAO010000001.1, forward strand.
AAGCAAAACCCTAGAGGCAAAAACGATAACAGGTTCTTAGGGATCATTGGTAGCCTATACACCGTTTGGTCAAAAGTATTTTTTTCACTTTTCGGTTATAATAACCTATACCTATACTATGATACCCTAACTCGAAAAAGTGTGACAAAAAGCGGACGGACCGACCGACCGACAGACGGAATTGCGATCGGTATATGGCACTTGAGCCAGAGGCTGCAACTGCCATAATAACAATGTGTCACATGGACGATGAAAGGGTTGGGGGGTAAACGGCTCACCTGGGGACGAATTCTACCTGCCCCTTAGCTCTGCAGGAAGAACATGAACGCCTCCTTACCTGCACAACAGAAACTTTCAGCTCGTCCGAAATATCAGAAACGAAAGAGGAAATCTGCCTCATCAAGCGATCCACGGATGACTCGCTACATGTGTTCAACAGAGTCGTATTTGCCAGAGTCGCCACCAGACGGTTAGTATCGGTGCTAAGGTTCTCCAAGTCCAGGTTGCAGGCGACAACTGCCTCAGGGTGAATGATGGAAACCTTATTCAACGTGCGAACTGCCGCATATCGCAGGACCTGCTTGGAGGAGCTCAGGAAGAGCTGCAAGACGGAAACTGCAGCAGCTAGGCTACGGGTAGGAATGGTGCTCAGGTTGACAATAGCAGAGGCTGCTTCGTAGACGACCATTTCGGACTTATGACGGATGCAGGATTCTAGGAAGTCGAGCAAATTCGAAGTCTCGTCGCCGTCTTCGATCAGCTTGGAGACGACGCGGATCTAGAATGAGGAGAAAAAACTAAAGAAATGGCAAATGCTGCAACAAAAACTGCTGGCTGACCGTGAGTACGCTGCCAAGTAAGCGCTAAGGGATTCAGCGGACGTTGACGGAAGTCCCCTTTTTTTAAATTTAGTTGACCGTAATTTGCTACTGTAACTTATTTCCAGCTCATCTAGACTTACCGCTGAGCTGTTTGGGACTAACTGAACGTGATGCAGATACGTCATGTTATGTCGGCCAACCCATGAATACGATTTGGCACTCTTCCTCCTAAACTGCAAGCTTCCGGGATGTTCGTGGCCTCCAACCTTTTCCGGAACTGCGTAGATCTTCCGTTTCGATCCAGACAAGGATATTTGCTTCTGACCATCGGTTCCTTCTATAGTACTTTCGAGACCACTTTGGCGGACTTCGACTAGCGAGAATGCTCAACAGGTCAAGCTTAACACCATTTTGGTATCACGCTGATGATTTTCCTTTCTCTTTACTAGTCATTGCCTTGTCCATTGTTAACCACTTTTTGGTTTGGGTCGTTTGACGGGAATAGGTTTGACGGACCTTCACTTCGATCTCTAACTTTGACTGGTTACGAATGAAAGGAGATAAACTTACCAAGAAGCACATGGCGTAGGGCGACTTCAGCGACTGACGGGACAGTTTGGCAACCATCTTAGTGATGTCCTGCCTTGCACCTTTGCGGCTCATGAAGTAGAGACCCAAGCAGTGGTACTGAACCATATGACTGAACGAACAAAACTCAATTAACGTGAATCAAATCAAATCAAATCGTTTATTCATTAGGAAACTTACACACGGCGTGTGCCGACTAACTAATTCCACCGTCAATATAAATACAAACTAACCTAAAAAGTCAAACATATGCACTTAAAAACCAATAAAATCATGTGGGCTCTTGAATGGAGGGGTGAAGCGTTAAACATTTAACGAAAGCCGGAACAAAACTATTACCTTAAAATATCTTAAATTGCAGCTTGGAGCAATTGAAGGATTTTCCATCCTGTTACTGTAGCTTACGTGGGTGCATTGGACAGGTTGCAGTAATTATACTGTAATCCCAATATAATTGCCTCAAATTCAAATTAAGCACAACCACATGATTTATACTTTAGCCCATTACGACTTGATTATCCCAACCCAGCTTTGAACGCACTTACCACCAAGCAAAATACTGAAAAATGCGGACATACGCGCAAGGAAGGCATGAGACGTAAGCCGCTTGAACAATTTCACACATTGAGTTCCTGAGCAACATCGAGAATCTAAAACCAACTTGTACTGAGGAATTTGACGTATTACTTTCTAAGAACCTATGATGTTTACAATCCTTTTATGCAGACATTTTGGGCATGGAGCAGCACGATGTCCATGAACATAAGAAAAGCTACACATGATCAGGTGAATCTTTATTGAGAGGTAATGTTGTAAAACGGAGCTATAAATAACAAGTCTGATCTGAAGGGGACCAGGTATATTTTATATTTTTTTATTAGAGAATGGATTTTAGAAGTTAAGTCGCTTTTTAATCGCACTTTTTGACAGTATGAACAAGTAATTCGTTCGAAATCCGGCAAAAAAGGAACATCTGGTTAGTATGAAATTTAATTCTGAAGTCGACTTGAGCTTCGGTTTGAAGATAATAATTTGTGTACGCTAAGGCTAAGTTTATGGTTTCTGGAATTTCGCTAGACCCGAGGCCCCAAAAATATTCCCCTTGGGATCCCATCGAAAACCTTAGGTCTTGTTCTCTATCTTTACCTAATGTATTTTCCCCAATAGAAAGCTAATTTTTGTTGGTAACTGATGCAAACAATACAATGCAGTTCCAAACAATATGTAACATAGCCTACACGTGACCGAACCAAGTTTTTCCAATAATTTTGTCATCTAGACAGCAGCGCAAACCGCCCCAAACGAAGGATTTATGAATTTCCAACAACATCTTACGAATTGCAAATGTTACTTCTAGTTGATCTAGAGCAGAAAAATTAGGATCAAAATATAATTGTTTTAATTTTCGAAAACCTGGAAATGTTTCTGCTTGCTGACATGATTCTGGTCAGTGATACGGGGTGAGATAGGATGGGGGGAAGCACAACCTTGAGTGAGTTCCTTAATTGTGGCCTGATATAGATGAAGATCTGTAGAAACAATGTAATCAAGCTCAGCATCTTACTTTTCTCCTTCTTTTTGAATTTTTTGCAATTTTTTTAAATTTTTCGGCGAATATTCGCAATTTTCGCAAGATAAAATTGAGGTATTGAAATTTTTCATCTATAATGGTGAGTAATTACAGCCCAATTACTTAAACTGCACTCACTTATCAGAAGTAAGAGCAACCTGCTGCGCATCAGTGGCCCAGCGACTGACCACTTCTGGGGAAGTCTTCATCAGATGAATACAGCTTACCAAAGCGGCACTGCTGAACGCAGCCGATGTTTTGCTCACAATTGCCTCACGAACGTATCGCTCAATAGCTTGGATCATGGAGCTCTGAAACAACACGAAATTAGAAAAGAAGATGGACACAGATTGTAGCGCTTTGCTGTAAGTAAGTAGCCTAAGTGAGTAAGGTTTATTCGACAAAAACTTGCTAGCGAGCTAATTTGATTGTCTTTACAAAATACCATTCTTTTTAACACTCATTCTCTTTAACACTTAACTAACGGGACACATGGCGGTACAAATACTGACGTTTTATTAAACATGTTAACGAAAAACGGCACAAACGTATTAATGTGCCTCTATGGTTTTTTTTAACTTCAGCTGTGAACACGTATGATTGTTTACGGGCACGCACATCAGGTGGAAGGATAGTACGGTGTTGGGCATATGCAAGGATTTTACAGCCAAACTTGAAAATCAGCGTGTTACGACGTTCATGCAGTGAGGGGAGGGATAAGTCTGTTAGTAGAGATTCACAAGAACTTGAAGTTCCTTGCTGACCTAGTATTACTGAAGCGGCTCTCTTCTGTACACGGTCTAGTTAATCAGACACGTATGCTGTATTTTGAGCAGAATAAGAGGCTCTTGTGTGTGGTGTAAGCAAAACTCGGCGTTCTACTCTTCATTTAGGTTTTTTTTAAAACCAAATTTGATCACCAGTTTCGTCAAAATTCAGAAAGGCAAAGACAAACTGGAATCGGCTCAGCAAAACAAAGAACCTGATGGGGTTTCGATACTCAACCTTGGAGCCGTCAAATCCACAAAACTTGTTTGAAAGAGGAAGATTGACAAGCAGAGCACAGAGAAGGAAGAAAGTTGACAAAACAAGAGCTGGAAGCTCATATGGCACTTGTAAGGCTGGGTCAGAGGATGAAAGTAGGAATTCGTCAATTCGTTGGTTTGTTGTGATCATTTGTAAGCAAAACCCTTGAAGTAAGAATGATCATGGGTCCTTGGAAATCACGAGAATGTATCGTTTGGTAATGCATTTGGTTGTGCGCACTTTAAGGGAGCTGGAAATTCATCTGTAATCTGAACTCTTGAAGCAATGATGATCAGCTAATCGGGCACGAAAATGTTTATTTTACTCAAAAGTATTGTTTGTACTTTAAGGAATTCAGTTGTAAGCAAAAGCCTTGAAGCAAAAATGATCATGAGCTCATAGGGATCACGAAAATGTATATTTTGCTTAAAAGTATTTGTTGTACTTTGCGGTTAGGATTAGTACTTTAAGGGATGGTCTTATCTGGGAACTGACAATTTCTAAGCCAATATCGTCAAGTGTCTAATTTCCAAGCCAAGTTTCACCATCCTAGCACATCCGGAAGTACGGTACCTTGATCCGCGATAACCGGAATTCCGGACCCCCCTCCAACTCCCCCCACAGTGCCCGAACTCGGCCCGGTTATGTCAATGATATATCTAGGGCTTGTGCTTGTTCTTCCAACCAAGTTTCATCCCAATCGCTCCACTCTTAGCGTGTCCAAAGATTTCCGGTTCTCCCTTCACCTCCCCCCAACATTCATCGGATTACATCCGGACTTTTAAATAGGACATTTGAGACATAAGGTCTTTACAAAATCAAGTTTCATTAAGATCCGGTCACCCGTTCAAAAGTTATACATACCTCAAGATTCAAGATTCTCACTCCCTCCACTCCCCCCACGATGGTCGGATCAGGGAACTGACTATTTCTAAGCCAATCATGTCAAGTCTCTAATTTTCAAGCCAAGTTTCATCATCCTAGCACGTCTGGAAGTACCTTAACTTGCAATCACCGGAATTCAGGACCCCCACCCCCTCGAACTCGCCCAGAGTGCCCGAATCCGGTCCGGTTCTGTCACCGATGTACATAGGGCATGTGCTTGTTCTTCCCACCAAGTTTCATTCCGATCGCTCCACTCCAAGCGTGTCACAAGGTTTCCAGTTCCCCCCCTCCGACCCCCCCCACCTTCATAGGATCCGGTCCGAACTTGAAACAGGACACCCGAGACATGTGGTCTTTCTACATATCAAGATTTATTATGATCCGATCACCCGTTCGGCAGTTTTACATACCTAAAGATTCCGGATTCCCCCTCCCTCCACTCCCCCACGATGGTCGGATCGGGAAATTTGCTATTTCCAGGCTAATCTGGTTGGGTCCCTGATTTGCCTGCCAAGTTTCATTGTCCTAGCCCACTTGGAAGTAACTTAACTCCTTATCACCGGAATTCCGGAACCCCCCTCCAACTCTCCCCACAGTGCACGAATCCGGTCCGGTTCTGTCAATGATGTACCTATCATTGCTTGTTCCTCCCACCAAGTTTCATCCCGATCGCTCCACTCTATGCATTTCACATGATTTCCGGTTCCCCCTCCGACTCCCCCACATATTCATCGGATTCGGTCTGGACTTGAAATGGGACATCTGAGACATGACGTCTTTCCAAATATCAAGTTTCGTTAAGATCCGATCACCCGTTCGAAAGTTATGTATACCACTAAATTCCGGATTCTGGCTCCCCTCCCTCCCCCCAAGATGGTCGGATCGGGCAAGTGACTATTTCCAAGTTAGTTTAGTCGGGTCCCTAAAAGGCCTGCCAAGTTTTATCGTCCTAGCACATCTGGAAGTACCCTAACTCGCAAACACCGGACAGACCGACCGACCGACGGAAAAGTGATCGGTATATGGCACTTGGCCGGAAGGCAAGTGCCATAAAAACAGTTAATGTTGTTGAAGCAACATTGCTAATTACTCAGTGTCTCAGCTTCTATCAATATCCTAAACTACTAATCCCACGCAAAAGCATTGCAGTTATGCTTACAGTATAAAAGGGGCAAACAAACTAGTCTTTTTGGCCGGGTATGTACCATCAGAGGCGTTACTAGCCAAAATGTTTTTTTTTTTTGGGGGGGGGGGGGGGGCAAGGTATTTACCGACTGGCTGGTCATTTGTACCGACTGTTTCTGCAGAATAAACTGACCTTTTTTTCGAAGAAACGACCGTTTTGCCGAAAAATCGACTGTTTATAAGAAAAAATCGACTATTTCTTACGAAAAACCGACTGTTTTTTGCGAAAAATCGACTATTTCCAAGAAAAAAAAAATCGACTGTTTTTACGAAAAATCGTGGCGCTTCGCGCCAACTCGGTTATTTTTAACCGACTGGCCGACAACATTGGGGGGGGGGCGTCCCCCCTCCATACGTGACGCCCCTGTGTACCATCATGCTTCACAAGTTGTTACTTACATCAAGAATGCAGACCAGGGCACGTAGTGCCGGAGCTTTGTAGTTCTCCTCCTTTCCCATAACATCCTTGATCAAAGACTGTGTGACAATGATGACGTCATTGGCTTTCTGGGACAACTCCTTGATGCCCAAGTACATCATTCTCCTAAGGGTCGGATCTTTTGACTGGTAGAGTTTTGTCAGAGCAAAGAATGTCTTGGTTGCTTCTGCAGTACTCAGGTTTTCTCCCTAAAACGGAATCACTTAGTTGCAAAGCACTACTAGACTAACACAGGTGAGCTTTGGGTTGGCCTCTCATTGATCACTACGAAAGCACTCGACAAACCTCCTTCCATCTAGGGCTTCTCTTCTAAACACGACAAAGTTATCATTTGGGGGGAGGGAGGGGATGGTAGCTCGATAGATATGTCCACAAGTTACATCCTCCAATATTAATCTTAAAGCACGGTTTCGCAATTTCCTAATTTTTGGATAGAATGTGCCGAGCCTTGAGTATATCAACAGTTTGGAACACATATGCCAACGTCGTTTAGGCTACGCCACGATGCTGGGACATCTTAACAAACAAACAAAACTAACTTGAGTGAAATTCAGAAATAACCAGTTAATTTTTTTTTTTTTAGTGGGCTAGGCTAGGGTGCCCCAGCATCTTGCACAGCCTGACTGGCGTTTGGCACAGGCTATTCCGAACTAAGGGTATACCCAACATAGACATAGGCATAACCCCATATGCCTATAAAGATTTGAAGTACGATTCGCTGCTTAAGTCCTTTTCCACTGCTTGGATTTTCCCCCCAAAAAGGTTGGAGTTCATCCTAATTTCCTTAGTTTCTTGCTCAAGAGCTTAAAACTGAATGAGCTAGTCCAGAACCAACAGTTTTGTTTTTGCAGATACCATGGTAACTGATACCACGGTCCTTTTTGTATTTAGGCTACTAAGTATCTGGCAAGTTACCGTGGTATCTAATATTCAGATACCACGCTCCCGACCGTAGTATCTGAAAAAGTCATCTCACTTTCATCCTCAACAGTAGCCGACAAGAGCCTAGGTTTTTGTCAAATTGGTGGGAAAGAAGTTTGGCACTACACTGCAAAAAAAAAGTCTCAGCTTTCAGATAACTAAATCTGCAGTATTTTGCATTCTGGCATTTTAGTCCACCATCGGATTCATCATTAGCCTGCCGACGTAGGTGATACTTTTTTTTATATGAGTATTTGTTTTGGGGTGGCTTCTAAAATTGCAAATCTAAAAATGCTAAGAAAAAAAGCTAAAAATGCGTTTTTGCAAGCAACCATAGTATCAGATACCATGGTAGGCTAACAGCAAAAACGACAAAATGCAAATCCAGATACCGTGGTATGAGATGCCCTGGTATCTGCAAAAACGCACCTAACAGGTACAGGACTGCAACGCTTTCTCCCCTCCGCACATTGAAAAAATAATAAATTGTCCGAAGCGAATGGTAGCTTAGAACACGCTATACTCATACCGGTCTACCACAGGCACGCCCAACACTGGGCATACTCACAGTTTGAACCAACCTATGCCAAATGCTGGGCACCCTAAACCTGCCTTAGCCCACTAACAAGAATATTAAATGGTTGTTTTCTCGCTAACATGCCGCCTGCTTTTAATGGGAGTAAAGCTCTGTGTACTGCCTCAAGGCAACCAAGTGGAATGAATGGCATCAGTTTATATCATTACTTATTTTGCACTTCCAGCTCTGAGCCGAAGACAGCCTTTACAATACACCCTTCATAAAATCCAATGACGAATTGCCGTCAGATGCGCTAGAGAAACAATAACAATCACACATGAGATCTTGGTATTAGTTATCGGAAGGGGGAATAAGTGATAGGCTTTCGGTTCATACCGAGTCGCGCATCAGCCCCGTGGAAAAGTCAACCAGCAGCCAGCACTGAAGTCGGAAGCCAGAATCGACACATTTGATAAAGTTTGACAGAACAGAGTTAGGTAGAGGCTGGTAGAGCACACATAGAGGCAGAGGCATTTTAAACAGTTTTAAACATGGCTAGGCCCGAGAGACATTGAAAATAGCCAAAAAAACAACCAGGTTAAATGTAGCCTACACAAAGGAGTTACGTGTCGCTAAGACCAAATAATCTGACAGAACCTCCGTCTCCCTATCTCTGTAATATGTCTATGCAGAGTCGAATATTTCCCCATACCCTGTACGCTACGAACGAGCGGAGATTAGTAGCTTCGCGCCACATCACGTTTCATTGCCTCTACAAACAGCTAAATCGCTGTGAAGCCGCCGGTGAGGAAAAGTATTATTATTATTGCGTGGGGTAGGCCAAACAAGCTAGCCGAAACTCAGGCCACAAATGGCCGATTGCCTCATTCCCTCCCCCCAAACAAAAAATAAAACTGATGGCATACCATCACTCTATAATACAATTGATTAAAATCACTCTATACAAATACTGATGACAACATCACTCAATCTACCGCTCTGTGTCGCGTTCTTACCTTAAAATCTCTCTAACCTTCCTGTCAGCTGAAGGTACCTGGACAGTTCTCTTAATCTGGCTTTCCTCACTATCTCATGGAGGGATGGAGGTCGACCTTCAGGGAGTGGAATGCTTAGTAGAGGTCGAAGCTAATTGGTTCTATGGACGCGCTCCAGAGCGGGTCAGCGCACGGAGTACGCCTCCTGAACTATTTTTTCTGCGATAAGCAACGGCTAAGACGGAAGATGAGTAAACGGGTATCAACATCAGCTCAAAGCTAGAGTAAATACCTCTAGGTCTGCTCTGTTTTGTCGGGGTATTCACAGTCGTCACATGGGACTAAAGACAGAAGCTCTATCAGATTATCTGTTCTTGGTGTCACAGTTTACATTATGCTAGCGTATCTAAAGACCAAAAACGAACTAATCTGCCAATGGAAGGAATTTCATGAAGGGCATATAAATATCTATCATTCTGTAATTGAGTTTGTCAAGATGGTATACGCAGTGGGATAAGAATTTAGGGTAAGTAAAAGATCACCGGCGACGTCGCAAGCCAACACCGCCTTGTCGCTAGCATGTGAGTTTCAAGGTAAATAATGCTCTTACAAGCTTACAATTACAGCAAAGCGAAGGTCGCAAGTCTACTGCACCATTATTTCAGACACGAGAAGCATGCCACCCTGCATTAAGAGATGGATGGCACTGAAGCAAGTTCAAACTTCGAAGACAAAAGGATGTCAGTTCGAGCTGGTTCATTTAGACACATATTTTTGGCCACGCCTAGACAATCCCAGCATACGCTATTTCAAACTGTGGTTACACCTAATTTGTTGCACTGCCTATCCAAAAATTAGGGACTTATGGTGGACTGGGGCAAACACATCCCTGGCCCCATCACACAACAATTAAAGGACTGAGGAATTGACAACAGTTGTGAGAACATAGCTCATAAGTAATATAAATATTGGTCACAGACACGAGGTCCTATCCCATCACCTACAGCAGGCTGGGAAACACTAAGTGCGTTTGCTGCACTATTAATAGTTTATTCAATGTGGTAGACTGGCTTCTACTTTCAAAAATCAAAGGTAGAATCATACCTGGTTCAGCAAGTAAAGTATTTTTGTGAGGCTGAGAGTGCATTTCCTGGCATTTACAGGGGTTTCATTGAACAAAGAGGCACCTTCCTGCAGTACTGAACTCTTCTCCAGGTTATGAAATGGATTTCCACCTCCAACTGTAAAACAAAAACACTGAAAAAAAATCAACTACAATCAGGCCCTTAATCAATCCTGGATACCAAAATCCTCATTCAGTTTTCTCATTTTGTTTCATAAAAAAAACCCACTAATCTTTGCTTTCGGTCATCACAAAAACATGACAAGATTTCAGGCATTAAACACTACTTCTCTCCATTGTGCATAACAGAAAGTTTCAGCTCTGCCCAGCCTAGGCCTAGGCCAGAAACGGCAGGGCTAAAGAAAATTATTTCGATTCTTTCTTGATTTTTTAAAGGACACCTGAACACTGAAACCATACTTGAACACACCATGGAGAATGCATTTACAGACATGGCCACGGAGAGCATTCTTCTCCTGAGCGTGACGTTTTCAAAACAGGGATGTTCGTTTCTGGAGGTCTGCACATGCAGACTCCAAGACCGTGTTGAAGAAAAATCAGCTGATGTTAAGATAAAACGACTATTTTTAAGAAAAAATCGACTATTTCCACGGAAAACCGACTGTTTTTAAGAAAAATCAATTGTTTTTAAGAAAAATCGATTGTTTTTAAGAAAAAACGACTATTTCTAACAGAGGTGCTGCGAGTCCAGAATTTTCGAGTCCGAGACAAGTCCGAGACCGAAGTCATGCTCACGAGTCAAGACGAGTCCGAGTCCTGAACAAAAATCGTTCGAGACGAGACGAGACCGAGTCCGTGAAAAAAGTGTCTCGAGACATCTCGAGACCGAGTCAAGCCTCGAGTCCTAACAATTAATCTGTACTTCATACTATGAACTACATTCTAAAAATACAGGTAATTCACCTGAGAATTTCGAGGAAAAATGCTAACGTGGATGAAGAGTGACAAAAGAGAAAACCAAAACAAAGCGAAAAGACAACAAACGACCAATATGAAAACCAAAATTGCGAGATTCGAAAAACTTAAATTAAGCTCCGCGCTACTGACCAACACCTGCGAATAACAACTATAAGACATTTGTCGCTCGGTACTAGCGAGTGAAACCCCATTTCCGTCTGTTTTTCTGATATTTTTATTGGGGGGGGGGGGGGAGATACCGGAAATCTTTCGGAAATGATCAGATTCGATTGAAAACTGATGAGTGGTGAGATCAGACGCTCTTGATAACGTATTTACTTGCTCGAGTCGGACTCTCACAGTGCTGTGAGATGAGGAGGCTTCTAGAAATTTTGCTCTGATTTATCCAATTTTGTAATCCGAACTTCCCAGCTAAACTATCTGGATAGCTCATTTTCACAAATGCGATTTTTCAGAAGTCTCCAGACCCTTGTTACCTATGGTTCTTAGTTTTATTACTTATTCCTCTAAGGTATTACTTGACCTAATCTTGTGAAAGAAGGTGTGACATAACCAACCATTGGGCAATCTCTTTAATAGGTCGCTGGAGAGTTCGTTTTGTTTAAAATGACCGGGTCGAGACGTTTACTTAGACTCGTGACTCGGCTGGATTTCGAGACGAGATGAGTCCGAGTCCAGCTCCGTGAACTTCGAGTCCGAGTCCATAAAAAAGGCGTCTCGAGAGGAGTCCAGAGTCCGAGTCACCACCTCTGATTTCTAAGTAAAAAATCGAATGTTTTTACTAAAAATCGCGGCGAAGCTATTTTTTACCGACTGGTAATAATAAAAAGCGTCCCCCTCCTCCCCCCCAGTAGTGACGCCTCTGGCGTTGGCGCACCGAAGGTTAGGGGATTTTTCGGCGGCGAGCTGCCGGTTTTTGGCGCAGCATCGGGGACTACTAGGGAGTAGCCCAGTCATCGGTGAGTCCAAATACCCTTATTTATGGGAAAAAAACAGACGAGTCGATAGACTTGAGGGCAGCAATTAACACACTGTCAGAAGTTTTATAACAGACCACACAAGGATGCGCGGTTTCAACCGACAGCACGGGATGTAATCTATTGTCACAACAAAGGTTATGCATGAAATGTAATCCATAACAAGCATTGCCAGGAAAAGCCCCAAAACAGCCAAAACAAAAGAGCATCTGCTGAGTTTTCCAATACCATGACGACAAACAAAAAAGTCAGCAGATGCATTTTTGGCGGTTTTTCAGCTGTTCCTGACACTGCTTGTCATACAGGAGTGTTGCATGAAGCTGCCCGTCCCATGGTGCCGCCCACCCCCTAGAAAAGCCACTAAAAGAAGAAATCTTAGAAACTGTAACTTATTAACTCATTTAGATGTTTGTTTATTACTATTTGGCTTGTTTTGAGCCAGATTTGACTCCAATTGGCCATGGTACATGAACCTGCCACCCTGGATCACGAAGCCGCCACCCCAGAAAACTCATGCAAATTCAAAGAAAATAGCAAATTTTGTTGCTTGCAATAGGTCAAGGAACCTCTCTGACCAAACGGCAGGCCTCTAGCATTCGTAATGTAGCAAAATACAAATTTTAGCAAAGTGGGTGGCTTCATGATCACTTGGGTGCCTGTGATCTTTCATGTTTGCCAGCGTAGCCTTGAACAATTACAAGTAAACTGAGTTACCAGCAGCAAGTGAAGGTTTTGAGCTTCCTTTCAAGATGCTCCACAGAATTTTATTTCAGTTTTTACTATGTTTCCAGATTCAGAAGTCATTTCCCCAAAATAGGGGTTTAGGGTGGCGGCTTCATGCAACACTCCTGTACTTAACATTTGTCACAAAAACAGATTACATTCCAAGTGTTGTCTGATGAAACCCTGCATCCTTGTTGTGTTGTCTGTGATGAAACTTCCGACAGTGCATTAAATTAATCACTGCCCTCAACTTCAAGTTCAAGTGACAGTGTAGTAATAAAGCAGGCAGCTAATTTCCATAAGGCAGATCGCAATTATTAACCTTCTTCTTCGTCTTTCTTGTCTCTCTTCATTCCTAGCATGCTTCTTTGTTGGGCTACAATTAGCCAAGAAGGATATAAAGGAAGAAAGAAATGAAATGGAATTGACGTCACTGATTTAATTTATTTTTGGTTATGTTCGATCCGTGTTTCCATGTCAGGGATCGGGCAGTCTGCTGAGGCGAGCGCACTTTCGGCCCGGTCCGGTAGCTGGTCGTCTCTAGCTTGTCCTCTCACTAAAAGCCAAACAGGGTTGCCACGTGTGACACTTTTGGTGCTTTTTGACACTTTTCCTGTGGCTGACGCCGTGCAGCGCCGTGCTGAAAACTGTCTGAAAATGACACCTTTTCTTAAAAATGACACTTTTCAGTTCAGAAAAGTACTTTTTCATTTATTTTCTTAAAGAGTACGAAAAAAAGACTTCGAAGCAGGTTTGAACTTTTAAGCCTGCGTTTGAACTTGAAGCAATCATTTCCGATTATTTTTTTTTACAGAACAGAACCATGATTTAACCAGGATTTAACAATTAAGAAATGATTTGAAAAATCTTCTTACAGATTTGATATATTTACCAATTATTCGCATTTTGAGCATTGCTCAGCGCAGGCGCAGCGGAATGTGCAAAAAAAAATTCGAGGTGTCAAAAAGCAACTTTTTGTCAGGAATTAATTTCACCGCACATCTTGGCAACCCCGAAGCCAAAAAAGCTGAAGAAAATAATAAAAACAGCACTGGGATTTTGAATATTACAGCCATGAGCTTTAAAAAGGCTGTGAATTACCTGACCGGTAAAGAAATGCGGGAATATCTTATGAGGTAATGCATCATTTCAGCTCATTGAAAAGTACTTTCTTCACATAATCACATGACAGGCAGGGAATTCGTTCCAAATTCGACAGAACTTCTGCTAAGCAAACATTTCCAACTGCAATTGCTTCAGTGTGAAGGGACTGTTCAGTGGGAAAAGCCATCATTAGTTATGATCTGCATTTTGTTGCAGATGCGGTAATTTTAAATTCATTTTCGTGTGAAAAGCCAAACTCGAAGCCGAAAGGCTTCGCCTTGGGCGAAGATGTGAATAGGTAAATAATAGCTGTATTTGTTGTCCAGTGACTGCTCAGCGGTGCTTCTTATGATGAATTTTTGCATTCACTGGTGACTGCTCCCCGATCTTGTATCCAGTTTTCGGACCAACCACAGTGTTTGGCACTGGCCAAACAATGGTGTTTAGTTGCAAAAACCAAACACCATTGAGGAAAAACCAGAGACAGCCCTTAGTGCTGCAAATGCAGCTGATGATTGTCATCAGAGTTGACCTCAAGGCATGACATCGGTTCAGCGATGCTCTGGCTTGAACAAAACTGCATCCTCCGTGGAGAGCTCTTGTTGAGCTCAACATGTTTTCAGGAAGATGGCATCATATAGTGACATTTTGGGGGGTGGCATCTTCTGTTGACCTTAACAGCCATTTATGTGAAAATGTCTGCTTAGTAATGTCAGACAGAAGCCAAACCTGATACCTGATGTATTGGACACAGATTTTGGCAAGAGGGTGGCCTAGGCTAGGCTATTAGTGAGGAATGACAAGAGTAACCTATCTCTGGAGCAATCCTCACACTTTTTTACCTATTTGATCTTGTGATTTACACCTTGTTCAGGATTTGGTTTGAAAGCTTGTATTAAGCTCTGCAAAACCAGATACAAAACTATACCCTGCTAGATAAGGCTCTGTTGCTTTGCAAGATCAGTGTATAACCAAGTTTACCAGCATCCATTGGCAGTCCATTAGGGTATTGGATGACCTGTACAACCAGTTAGCTAAACCAAATCATCGGAGAGATGACAATCTGACACAATCAGGAAAAAATTAACAGTGTTTGGTTTAATAGGTCGTGATTTTTACTGTCTACCAGAACAATACCAAAGGTTCCGATGGGATCCCAAAACTTTGATATTTGATCCAGACAAGTAGGTTTTGTTTTCGTCAGATTCGGTCTTCGCCAGACTCCATGAACATTTATACTCTTAAAATTTAAAAAACAGATTAAGGCCAAACAGCTAACCATTAAGAAAACCAAGTTCTGATATGGATTCAGCTTGTGTGTTTACCCCTATAAGTCGATTGAAACAATGTTGGCTAACTTCTGCGAATTTTCCGGTTTCTGGCGGAATTCCAGAACTACTTGTCCGACGAAAAACTAAAGCTCAAAAACGAATTCAGCGTATCTAGTTACCCCTGTTTCCAACATCTAATCAACTTGAAATAAAAATTTAACATATCACAAATTTTCCGGTTTCAACCGGATTCCTGACGATCATATGTCAGGCAAAAAAGTTATTGTCATATACGGATTCAGCATCTCATCTCACCCCTAAATCGGACATCTAATCAACTTCAAATAAAATTTTACTTTTAACAAACTTTCCGGTTTTGGCCGGATTCCGGACGAACTACTTGTCTGGCAAAAAAACGGTTTTCATATTCGTGTTCAGCATGCCTTCTTACCCCTGTATCGAACGTCTAATCAACTTCAAATAAGACTTCCACTTTTAACAAACTTTCCGGTTTTGGCCGGATTCCGGGCGAACTACTTGTCCGGCAAGAAAATGGTTTTCATATTGGTGTTCAGCATGCCTTCTTACCCCTAGATCAAACATCTAATCAACTTCAAACAAAACCTTTACTTTTAACAAACTTTCCGGTTTTGGCCGGATTCCGGACGAATTACTTGTCCGGCGAGAAAATGGTTTTCATATTCGTGTTCAGCGTGTCTTCTTACCCTATAATCGACTATCACATTAGCTGTTTAAAAATATTTTACTTGCCCCTTAATTTGAACCCCCTCCCCCACCCCTAAATGTAGAGCTACAGGGCCCATCTACGAACTCGACCTTACTCTTGACCCAAAGAATGCTCACACCAAGTTTCATCAAAATATCTCATTCCCTTCGAGAGTTATCGTGCTTACAGACGGACGGACGGACGGACGGACAACTTTTGCGATGTCATAGGTATCCCTCCACTTACGTTTTGGGATCCCAAAAACAGCAGAGTTTGGTTCACTTTGTGTGATTAGCTATTAGGTTGATAATCCTAGTCTGGTATTAGTTGGCTTCAACTTTTTCAAATTTTGTCCATTTTGAGAAACTGATAGACCAGAACAATTAGTACCCTGTCAAGTTTCCCATTTATTAGCCTAGTAGATACCTGTCTAAAGTCAATAGACTTTGTACTGTAATAACAGTAGCCTACCAGTATAAAGGAAAATCGAGTTTATGACTGTCAGTGAAAAGATGAGCAGAATAACGAGAAAGATGTAATTTATTACATCTGGAATTCATTGTGGTTTAAATTGTTTGTGAGTAGCCTAGCACCTGCATAGCAGGGTTGTAACTAAAGGTAAAATGAAGATTTATGCAAGGAGAGTATCTCCACCAAAGCAGGATGACAGAGTCCTGAAAATAATGAACAGTCAATTTGGTCACAAATAAGAATAAACATAAATCGCCAGAAGATGTTATGAAATATCTGAAATGCTAGTCTATAGGAAAGTTGAGGAAAAACCGAAGCTAAGGGGAGCTGATAGTACTATTACAGTTGATAGGCGGATTTCTATTCTCAGCCCTGTATGCAACATTTTTCCAATGAAGCTTCTGTTGAATATTGTTAACTTGGACGTACACATCCCATTGTAAAAATAGAAAAGTTGGAGTAAAGTTGCTCCCCTTCTAATGTAGTTTAATGGGCAGGAACCATAGAAGGAAATTTTATTTTGTCTAGAGGATATTCAACATCAAACGTCCAAGAAATGTGAGTGTGTTCTCTCTTGATAAGCAGAGCTGGAGGATTTGAGCCAAGAGGGTATCTCCTTGTTATGAAAATAACTTCTAGAAAAGCAAAGGTGTCTTGTATATATCTTAAATGCCTCGTTTTCAGTACAGTGGTGTCTTCTGTCTTATGTATGATGCATGTCACTAAAAAATGACCTAGCTACAGCTTTCAGCCTCACATGTTTGGGCACTAGGTCCAGATGATAACCCAAAATGGGTACTTCACATAAGTATTCATTTAATTCATTCACCTCTAACTGACTGCAAATCATATTTGGTAAACTTAAACTGGTCTTGGCAATGGTCCTCTCCAGGATGTAACTAAAAATTTGAACTTGCCATCGCTCACACTTATTATTACCCTATCAGCGGTTTCCTACCACACATGTTTTGGCAGGTCCCTAAACTGTGGCTTCGGATTGTGATGATTAGCCTATCACCATTTGGACTCACCAAAGTGTTAGGTCCTGTCCCAGAGGTTGTGGGCTGGCCAAAAATTAAAATTATTCCAACTGCGTATATGATCCATGGGGACTGATATCCAGTTACATCACTAAGTATTAAACTTCTTTCTCACCAATTTGACAAAATTTGATGAAAGTGAGATGACTTTTCAGATACCACGACCAGTTACCATGGTCTCACAGTGGTATCTGAACATCAGGTACCACGAGAACTGGCCAGATACCACGATAACTGCAAAAAACGCCTTTTGACAGTGGTATATTGGCAGGTCCCTAAACTGTGGCTTCTGATTGTGATGATTAGCCCATCACCATTTGGACTCACCAAAGTGTTAGGTCCTGTCCCAGAGGTTGTGGGCTGGCCAAAAATTAAAATTATTCCAACTGCTTACATGATCCTTGGGGACTGATATCCAGTTACATCACTAAGTATTAAACTTCTTTCTCACCAATTTGACAAAATTTGATGAAAGTGAGATGACTTTTCAGATACCACGACCAGTTACCATGGTCGCACAGTGGTATCTGAACATCAGGTACCACAAGATACGATGCAAAAACTGCAAAAACGACTTTAGACCGTATATCAGATAACATGGTACAGTATCGGCAAAAACGCAAATACTGTCATTCCTGTGCACTTGTGAGTTTGTATGTTCGTACTGCAGGGTCGGCAAAAATGCCTTAAAGTCCCTTCAGTGATTTTGTTTTGTTTTACTGGGTCTTGGCATTGTTCATGGACTCTGAAGCTCCTGTCTGTTTCCCAAGAAGACTTCATGTTTTCAAATTTTAGCACACATTTTTGGGGACCAGTCTTCACCTGGTTCATACCGATGGCTGCTATAGCAGATACAAGAAAAGGTCCTGAAATTATCAGTGGAAAAATGACCTTAGGTATTTCTTTTGGAGGCTAACTGTCACATAGCCTGATTTTTAGATGTGTAGACTCCACTGTGCCACCTGTTTTGTGCCTGAACACTACCTTTAAGCTTATCCTAAACCGCGCTACTAGCAGCAAGACTGTGTTGCCTGTTGACATTACCAGTGGTAGAGGCGTAGAGCTATGACACCTGTGTCCACCTCCCTTAGTAACTCTAGTCGATGCTATATGTTTGCAAACCATAGTCTGGTGCTGTGATTCCAAACATACTGGATGCAGGAGCCCCTGTATTATGGCGAAATAATGTTGTGCTAGTTTATGTTTCAGTGATCAGAAATATTGCAAAAAAAAAATAACATTCCAGTCAAGAAAATCCCGACTGTTGTTCTTGTGACGGGAAGAACCTTTTCTCCACCTGTTACCTTGCTGCACCCTGGATCTGCACTGCATGCATGAAAGTCGATGTTTCATAGTGAGAACTTTGTCTGTAAGCTTTTGTTTTATTATTTCTGTTTGTTGTTTAGGTTTGAGGTTGGGTTTGTTCGTGAAGATAATAATGGGGCTCGTGCCTTTTAATCCCTATGGCATTGCTTTCTGGAGTGTCACTGTCTTTCGTGAATCCTACAAATATCTTGGGTTCACGGTGGCTCCGTCCCTGAGTGACGAGCTCCGTGCTAAAGTACTCACGCTGCAGGGCTAACTTATTCATTCGTAAGTTCGGTTCGGGAAATACGACCCTGCCGTGAGGTGTTTTCTTTTCAAAGCTTACTGCACTCCGTTGTACGGTCTAGTTTTTCGAAAACATTTTCGAAACATTTATGATTAGAGCATGTATTTGCGATCCAAAATAAAAAGAAGGACTACCAATGAAATCATATATCAGTTGTTTTGTCTGCGAACAGTGCCTCACTCGACCTCTTCGAGTTGCGACGGTCGTAGCAACTACCGAATCCTGGCAATTATACCGAATAAGTTTAGACCGATAGCCTGTTCGGGATTCTGTATAGGCTAACTACCGAATCCCGGTTATTATGGCGAATAGTTTTGGTATAAAAAATCTACCGAATGTTATTCGTATTCGGTATAATTTCGTCAAAACTAGAAGAGTAACCGAGGTTCGTGGTAACTACCGAATCCTGAAAATAATACCGAATAAATTACCGAATCCCAATCATGATACCGAATAATTTTGGACCGATAGCCTATTCGGAATTCTGTATAACTACCGATATCTTCATAAATATACCGAATAGTTGTGGCATCAAAATATTACCAAGTAATTTCAGTAAATTCGCTCACCGAAGTCGTAATAACTACCGAATCCTGGCAATTATACCGAGATTTGTGCTGATAGGATATTTTCGATTATGTGTAACTAGAATCCCTGTACATAGAAAAAATACCGAACAACTTTAGTAAAGTTCTGGGCCTACGGCCAAAATTTTGACTGAATCTCAAAAATTTGGGGGGGGGGTGCGTCCCGCGCACCGCACCCCCACCTTGCGACGCCTCTGCTGGTGAGATATACACACAACAAACTTGACGTTCAAGCACTATTTTTGTAGCTTGTATATCTTTCCCTTTGTTTTGTTATTGATTTATTTGTTATTTTTTGTATATTTGTGAGTCAAGTTTCACTTAGTTCAGTCAAAAAAAAAAAAAAAAAAAAAAATCATAACTGGGCTCCTATCTTAACGAAGAAGAAAACCGGAAGAACAGGGGTCCTGCCTTTTCCCCTTCTTTTTTTTTGGTAAAATCAAGAACACCCAGCCCAGAAGATATTGGATGGGAAGCCGACTGAGTAGAAACAAGAACAAATAATCTGGTGGAAGGATACTGAGACTATATTAGGCCTTTCATCCTACATTGTGGTGTTTCTTTGTTTGTTCTATTTGTGAGCTAACATACTTCTCTTTCTAGCATTAACTCTGTATTCTGCCATTTTTATGCGGTTTGCCTGGAAAGTAAACCCTCGAAATCTGCTCCTGCTAGCTTGTCATGCCACCAATGAAACAGCCCAGCTAACTCAGGGATACAGATTTGTGAATTATCACTACATAGAGAAGAAAAATGTGCACGAATCGGAGAGTGTTTAGATATCTGTGGAAAGTAGAAATGTCTGAATGCATTGCAGTGCATTGATGGAGACAGTGACTTCACGCGAAAGTAGAGGGTCTAACCTCCAAAGTTGTGCTTGAGCCACTTGTCATTTGATTATGTTTAATTATGTTGAAGCGTCTCGAGTGGTTGGTTAGTTTTGATAGGAATGGTTTTAGGGAGGGATATAGCTTGATATGAAGGGGTCCGTTAGGTCATAGCGAGAATGTATAATGATAAGAACTCCTGTCTTTCGGCCCTGGGTTGATGCAAAATGCGCTATCATAAAAATGTTGTAAGATTTGTTAATCAGGAATCGTCTCGAGTGGTTGGTTAGTTTTGATAGGAATGGTTTGAGGGAGGGATATAGCTTGATATGAAGGGGTCCGTTAGGTCATAGCGAGAATGTATAATGATAAGAACTCCTGTCTTTCGGCCCCTGGGTTGATACAAAATGCGCGATCATGTTGCTTAAATACTTGCGGATGGCGTTTCCCGAAACCTGCACGCCAGCTGTTTTGGATAGCGCCACAAGGCTAGTGAAAGGAGCGTTGTAGATAAGCGAAAATGCAGTTTCGGCTACAGTGGTACGAGCTTATTTGCCTCGGGAATTTCACAATCGGTGAATGGGTGCATTGCGGGAAGGGAGAGACTAATGTTTTACTACAATGTAGTCTCATAAGTTCTTGGTCATTGTAGGACCCTTCAGGATACCAAGAAGGGATCTAACCTGGATCTAACAACATTTGCCCTCATCCGCACTGTCCCACAAGTTCATCAAAATGAACGAGATGGGGTTGAAATGTAACTGTTGTCAGAGACCGTTGATCACTTGAAAAACGAGAAGGCCTAAACGACAGAGTTTACCATACCCCTACGAGTTGCAAATTTACTCCTCTTTATGCAAATCAGGGTTCAGCTGCCGGCATCTTTGTAACGGCAATGAATGGTCATTCTTCTTAACCATAATAACGGTCCTTTCAGGTCTTGGGTTAGGAGAAAGCATTGTTGGTTTGTTTCTTTTCTGTCGAAGCATTCAGTTGTTTACAGGTTCTAGTCAGTATGTATAGTCATGTGAATAAAACATGTTTGCCGAGTTTGTGAATAAATAGCAATTCAGACTTCGTCACGAGCATTTTGAGCACTTGCATAGTTTTGATCTCTAGTAACCCCCAATTAACCTTCGATCCTCGTCATAGCGAAGAGTTTTCTAGATTGTCGTTAATGTGAAGTCTACTAAAATCAGATGGCATGATGGACTCGTCAACATGATGCTGTCCATTTAATTGCATGGCAGAGTGTAATATTTCACATTCTTATTTCAGCACACACTTCTGGGGACCTGTGGCAAACTGGGGGATACCCATTGCAGCTCTAGCTGATATAAAGAAGGACCCTGAGATCATCAGTGGAAAAATGACCTTCGGTGAGTGAGTCAGTCGGGGTAGTCTTTGGGGATGGGGGCAATTTAGGATAGGGTTCCCAAAAGAAGCCAGGTTCAAGGAACATAACCCAAAGGCCCACCGACTAGGGTCTAATGTGACGATAGGTGCATAGCACGTCACCAGGAAAGTTAGTCGTTGGGTGGTGGAGGCGAGAGAAGAGATAATCCGGAATAATCCTGATTCGGATAAAACCTTGGGGTAAGTGTACGTGACCTAAGTGGGGGAAGGACCCGAAATAAATAAATGAGTCTGCAAATCCTGGCAAAAGATTAGGAAGTTGAACAACATCCTCTACCAGTAAAAACCAGGCGTTTGTGAAGTTACTGACGACTTATACCTGTGAAAGTGACCGAGCTTCTGGCACTTGTTTGGGGCCGCTCTTTGGGCAGGCTAATAGCACAGCCAACACCATTATATATTGACTATCAGCAAGAACAAATAATCAGATAGAACTACTGTGTTCAGTCACATGCAGCGACTATGCATACCCCGAAAAAAATGAGCGGACACAGAGGTTTATACTCTAGCTGTGAGCTGATGTTGATACCCGTTTACTTCTCTTCGTCTTCGCCGTTGCATCTTGCAGAAAAAATAGTGAAAGATTGCTTGCAGGAGGAGTACTCCTCGCGCTGACCCGCTCCGGAGCACGTCCTTAGAGCCAATCAGGTTTGAATGCTACTTTTCCTCATCGGGTGCTTCACGGCGATTTGGCTATTTGTATAGAGATAACGAAACGTGATATGGCGCGAAGCTAGTAAACTCCGCTCATTTGCATCGGGAGTCGGCCGTATTTTACTCGACTCAGCATGTTTGTATGACCGGTATAGGGAGACAGCAGTTCTGTCTCGTTATCATTACCATTTTTTTTTTGCTCTTAAGGTTATTGCGGCAAAGTAGGGAAAATTGCTGAATCGATCATAACGAACTAAAACACGAACACAACTGAATGTGAAAGGGAAATCACGAAACATGACAGAAGATCCAGTAGTCAGGCAGCAGGAAGTAGAAAATTGTCGCCAAATGTACCCCAACTTTCCGGAGCTACCTAATGCTCCTTCGTTTTACTTTGCCGGGGAACTAATCAAAATTAGTATAGGAGATGACTCAGTGACGAGTGACCTTGTCGAAGGCCCTTTGGCCAGGAGAGTGTGGCCCGCTTTAAGTCTCAGATTACCTTATTTTCTAGCTTTGTGCTGCTACTCCGCAATATTTATGAGGTTTGCCTGGAAGGTTCAACCTCGCAACCTCCTACTTTTCGCCTGCCACATGACCAATGAAGTCGCCCAGTTGACACAGCTATACCGATACGTGGATTACAACTACGGTGATAAGAAAGCTGAAGTGAAAGTTGAAGCAGCTGAAAATAGCTGAATCACAGAACCAAGAAGTTAGGAAAAATGATGGCCTTGAGGTCTTTTGTAGTAGTGGTGAAAAGTGCAAATACTGCACCAATGAAGTTGGTGTTCCGGTGTTATAGTGAGCGTGCGGCGACTGTAGCGCTTGTTACCCCGCGTGATGATTTACTTATAGTAGGCGCGATCGTTGCAGCCTTAGTGGTTTAGTGGTGTCTGGTGTTTCTTCAGTGAAGAGTTTTTGGAATAATTATTTCCCGGTGGCTTCTCACCCTGCGAAGAGGTCGCGGACTGGAAGTGTGACCGTGATCAGAAACAAAAATAGATTTACATCCACCCAACCAATTTTCCTTCTTTACTTTCCTCTCCTTTCTCTCTCTTTTTTTTACTTCGACTTTCACTTCCTTCCCTTTGACACCCAACTCTCAGCCTTCGCACCGCTCAAGAAAAACCAGACACCGGTGAGTCCGAAAACGGGTTATAACAGTAGGAAGCAGTCACCAGTGAATCCGAAAAAGCCGTATTAGAAAAAAACAGAGACCACCAGTGAGTATTCGGGTGGCAAAGAACGCAGCTAGTGATTTTTTGTTGTGAAATATGATGACTGCCAAGGAAGTTCTGCTGTAGTTTATACAGTGAATAGAACAATAGTGAAAGGTAATAAAGTGAGAGAAATGGATTGAGTATCCTGTTCCATACGTCGTTGCCTGGAAAACCGTAGTTACTTTAACACTACTGCACTGTAACTTCTATCGCTTACGGTCACCGATGGTTTAACTCGAATCTCTGCATGCTCAAATGACGAGTTCAAATCAAAATACCCCGGAAAATCAAACAAGTGGTGGCGCGAAATATGATTTTGCTTCCCAACTGCAGATTCCATATTTGTGTACTCTCAAGTGGGTAGCTTTAATTTTGACTCAGAAATAAAGGTCTAGTCATAAATCTTACTACTCCTTTGATTTGTTTGTGGTGAATGGCATCACCAGCAAAGAAGCCTGGGGGTGGGGGTGGGGAGGAGAGGGGGGCATCGAGCTTCTCGGCCCAAGGTGAAGTCGCCTAAGCTCAGACAGCAAGACAGGGATGTCTCCAAGTCCAAGGGAGTATTTCTTCCACCCAAGCTGATTGCGGATATGTTTTACATTGTTAACGTTCTCGCTTGCAGAACTTTGAACTTCGCCAAGAAAGGCAGGGAAATCGCCGTCATTCACTTCGGTCAGCTTGCTCTGAAGAAATAAATATTACCGAGGTACTTCCGCAAGCATGTCCCCTTGTATGAGTATGATATTGTCATCTTTGTTGTTCCAACAACTTTAGCCCCGATCCCCAGTAAGGGTTCCGTGCTCTGATTTACAGACTACAAGATTTGCGAAAAGTTGTCCATTAAAAAGGAGGACGCTACAAATTTGGTAACAGAAGGGTCATGGAACATCTAAGAGATAAGAAATAATCAAGGCTCTTTTCAACTTGCACTACTAAGTCTCTAGCTCTACCTATTATTTGATCATCTCTCTGCTAACGGTTTAAGCAGGTGCACAACCTTGGTGAACCGAACTATGTGTACTTCCACAGAATCAATCTTTTCTCTCTTCTTTGTCTTTTGACTCAGAAGTGAATCCAGGTTTCGAAACACAAATCTGTGCACCGATCACCACATTTACTAATACTGCGAACCGGTTACGCCTCTTACACTTCGCAGATCACAGATTAGATCACAAGTACGTTGACTTAGCGGTAGAATGAGTTACCGGGGGTTTGTGAGTACGGTGGGGGGCTACCCATCGATGAGGAGGGAGGGGAGTATCGACCATAGCTTGTGTCGTGGTCGACGGTCCATAGTCTGGTCCCGGTAGGGCTGAAGGGAGAAGCCGGACTAGAGCCTGAAACAAAGAAGACTGTTAAAGGACACCTGAACAATGAAACCATACTTGAACACACCATGGATAATGCATTTACAGACATGGCCACGGAGAGCAATCTTCTCCTGAGCGTGACGTTTTCAAAACAGGGATGTTCGTTTCTGGAGGTTTGCACATGCAGACTCCAAGACAAAAAGCGCAATTCATTCAAATCTTGTACAGCGCTGGCCGGATCGTATTGGAATTTCTTCTAGATATACGTTTGGGCTTAACTGGTTAAAAAGTATTCCAGAAGAAGGGTTGATTGGAGAAATTTGTTCATTTCTAAAACTGTTCGGTACTGTAATAAGGACAAATGCAAAATGGAGCACAAATCATAGCTTGGAAATGCTACTTCGTATTTGGATTGGGTTTTCTGCAGGCAATGTTAACGGAAGTCATACAGATAGGGATGATACTTGGTACTCTTCATTCAGGTGTCCTTTAACTCATCAGTGGTGCCCTACGGACTGACGTAAAGACAACTTCTCGACAAAACTTACTAACGATAAAACTCACAATCCGGATAGGTCTGAATGACGCGAAGGATGCGAATGATGACCGGATGCGATTTAGAGCACAAAAGACACGACAAAAGTGACACTATGCTTTCAGATCGGCTTGACAAAGCGTCCGGTTCTCGGTAGAAACGAAAAGTTGAGAATGGACCAAACTGACTGATTGGGAAGGGGGGGGGGCATAGGGTAAAATAACTTGTTGAACTCGGATGTGCTATTACTTTTTGGCTCGGGTGGATAGCCGGAACCGGTAACTAGGCAAAGAACAATAAACTTCTCGATCGAGTTAATCTAGTCGTAAGAAGACACTAATGCTGATGGTGTATCTTCGTTTGCTTTCTCGTCGGACAAACACTCGTGTGGAATCCTGCGCAGCCCTACGAAAACACATTTTCAAACTGCCGCCGTCATTTTCTTACCTGGTCGCAGTGGGGAGGTCTTGGGCGAAACGAAGACCTTGGCCTCGTCGGAAGTAACCCGGTAACCGGTGCCACGTAGACAACGTAGCCCTGGAAGGAAGTACTTCAAATAAAGACCTGCTATCCGCGCGAAGCCCTACGTATACCACGTCCGAAAACTAGACCCTCTTAATGGACCCAGCTGCGTCGATTTTTCGGTGAGTGCTCATTTGTGCACAGTCTAATCCTGCGGCCGCTGTAGCCGGTTTTCGGTTCGGTTTCATAACTCGTGAACCATGACAGGGATCAAGTTGAAACTTAGTAGACTTTTTGGCTTTGCCGTTCGGTGGTCACCTCCCACATACACCTCAAGGGCAATTGGGTTCGGAATGCCCAGTGGCTAATGTTCGGAATTTGACCATAGCTGAAGATAGGATGGAAAGTACTATGGTTCGAAAGTACTTTTGGAGTCATGGGCAAGTGAGCCCAGATCACCTAGTAAGTTAAATTCGTGATCTGATAAAGGGTATCAAGTTCCAATCGGTAGTACTTATCGGCGCTGGGGTCTAGATGTGTATTTTGGGGGTGTCACCCCCCACCCTTCTGGTTCAAGGGCAATCACTTTCAATCCAAGCGGAAGTTTTTGGAGCTACTTAGGTTGCGCGATAAGTAGCTAGCCGAAATAAGGCCACTACTGTTTTCCTAGCTGAAATTTTGTCGGGAATTCAGTAGTTAGACAGTTTATTGGATCGTTGGGATTATTTGGCATTTATTTCGTTTTCACTGTCTAAAACACAGAACCTTAAGCTGCATACGAATTTTGCAAAAAAATACCTGGGCATTACGACATAATCTGCTCCAGATTCTCAAATCTGAAGGTCGAGGGTACGATCCTGTGCAGAAGAAGATACTTTGCCGACACACGACACACACGACGATTTTCCCAATGCCGACTTAAAACATGATACAGTATGCTTATTAATTCTGTAAGCCGTTTCAAGTACGTGACTGGTTACGCATACGCCAGTCACAAAAACAGCTAAAAGATACAATGCGCCAACGACGCGAGATTTGGGCCAAAACGAGAGTGTTTTTAATGGTTCAATGAAGAGCTTCTCGTTCCGATTTCCTACCACGGGCATACAGTACATTCCAGTTCAAATTCTCCGGAAGAAAAAACATATAGCTCCTATGCATAAACTCTCGCGATGTCTCTCCGCTGTGACATCACACTACCGATTACGCGCAATATTGTGACTAAAATCCCCAACAAACTGTGTCTCTGATTGGTTTGTACATGTAACCAAGATGTACTTTAACCAAGAAGCCGGCTACACCTTGGTCCGTTCAGTTGATCAGCCAGCGAATATCCAGATTCCTGGCATTGACTATTTTTAGTCATTCGGGTTCGAGACGGAGAATTTGGGAAAAGCTAATTCAGGAATGTAAAAGTTAAGTACTGCTACTGCTGTGCATAATATGCAGTCCGCAACTCCGACTGAACCAATCCAAAACGAACGCAAGGGGCGGAGTTTACTTGTGAAACATACTGTCTAAGGGGAGATTAGATTTGGCTAGAGAAAAGGCATGGAAACAACTGTGAAAGGGAAACCGAAATAGTCGGACTGGCGACGGCGCTTTTTATTCAGAAGGGAAATAGTGGGATGGTATCACGTTTCAGTTCTGCTTTACAAAGGTACGATGTAATCGACATCGAAGTACGGATATTGTATCAGATTACCTGGAATCTGCGGATGACGGCGACATCCCATTTCTGGCCGCAACAGAGGTTCTAAATCACATGGTTCACGTGAGTATGTTTACACCATAGCATTGCTGGCCATAGCGTAACACAAGAAATAGTTTACGACATTCCCAAATAAATGAACTTTCTCAGGTTCTGTACACTCACGACAAACTTTACTCCATCCCCCTACCAGCCATTCCTTGCTCCTAACTTCTACTCCTCAGCTCATAAATTATCTACATTGTCAACCGCCTCTTGACGCGTTGTGCAAGACAGTAGAGAAGCTCTACCTAGACACTCACGCCGCTCTACAAGTGGCAATAGGCGTTTGTCCGTGACAATCCAGATTGGCGATTCGAAATCCGGATTCTCCAAAATGCGTTTTCTCTGACAATCCATGTGAAAAATCGTTTTCTGTGACAATCTGACAATCCGGATTCGTGCTTGGATTGTCGATTCGAGAATCTTGCAACGGAGCAAGATCGTCGGATCGCCGTTGGTTCAATCTGGGATTGTCGATTCCCTGTTTCTCTGATGAATCAGTTATCTAGGATTGTAATCCGGGATTGTCGCGGAAAAACGCCTAATGAAATCTCCGAGGTGTAGATAGGTAGATAGAAAGGTTATTTTACAAACCGACTTTCGTGGTCACACAACCAAATTTGCGACAACATAAATATTTACAATATCTGTGTCAATACACTTAAAATCAATCATGCTTCGCTAAAAAGTTGTAAGAATTCTGGAATGAACTTTTTTGTACATCTGAAGTGTTTTATAGGATAGAGTTTGGATACCTTGGAACTTGCCATTCGTTCTGGTCGATTTCTGACGTTTTGGCAGGGGGAAGGGATTTGGGAGTGGAGAAGGCGAGATACCGTGGCTGAACTAAAGACGGTGCTTAGCTTCTTTCTGCGCTCTTGCAGTGTTTTCAGGTTAAAATATCTTAATAGGTAGGAGTATGGAAGTTTTTCACCCGCCTGAAAGTTAGCCTCCTCACCAGAAGCCTAGTCCTAGCGATATTTCCATGCCTATCACAGGCCCGCACTTCCAGAAAAAACCTGCTTCGCAAATTACCCAGTTGACTTTTGTAATTCCACTTTCATCTGAAGAGGGGACGCCCGATCCCAAAATGTCATGAGACCAAACGTAAACCTGACGTTAAACCCTATTTGCAAATAAACCGCACGATGCAGCACACCTTCCCTCCTTCGAACTTCAAATTGGCTTTGGGTCTGGCTTGGAGCCAATCCCTTCCCACCTTTCTTTTCTTCTTCTCATCTGATTACTGTTGTACGTCGAGCGATATAACGATTTTCATCATCTGTTTGTATTTCGTCACTTCTTTCCGTATCGAGACTGGGGGGAGGGGGGGGGGGCTTCGGAGATTTGTTGCAAGTTGAAAGGGTAGTTTTAACTTTCGTCAGATTGCTGAGGGTTTTGATTTTCCACGGCGTTTGACGGGCAGTCGACGCAGGCCAATTCGACCTGACGAATTTTTTTAGAACAAAATCTTACCGCCGAAGATGATAGACAGCGTTGCCAGACCAGTCAACATCGTCACAAACCACAGCTGATAATCCTCCAGCAATCTGAAAATCTCTCCAGCCCAAGAACGTTCTCGAACGGGAATGGAACACCTGTCTCTATCCGTCAGCATCAGACGGACGTGGACGGGAATTGTGACGGACTGTCCCGTTTGAGGGGAGAGGACGGAAACGGATAGCTTGGCGCCGTCCTCAAGAGTCCAGTAATCGGGACGGAGTTTGATCGGGACAACTAGAGCTGATGGCTGACGGAACTCGGGCTGGCCAACGGTCAGAAGTGTTGGATCGCTGGACCGGACCTGCAAAACAAAAATTCGTCATTAAAAAGTTGTTCCATCTGTTCACATTCACCACCCATCGAACGCGGGAATTCAAAATTGTGTTCCATGACGTAGTAGCAGTTCTACATTAATGTAGAATTGCTTCACTTGCACTGTGACAAAATGTGACACTGACATAATTATGTGCTGCTTTCTTGGAGCATTTTTTCCTTGAATATGACAATTCTTAAATTGACTGCATCTGTTTTACCTTTAACAGGAAACTCATCCACAATTATAATTTAACAGCATCCGAACGAATATTATTCCGACAAAAATGACGGACCCATGTGAAATAAAACAATGAAAAGCTGCTAAAGAGTGGAGAGGGTGTAAGAGAACGCACCTGAACTTCCTGTAAGATTCCCTTGACACCACTTATTAGCAGTGACAGCTCCGTCTGGAGATTCGTGAAATGTAGTTCTTGGTTCTGAAGATAGATGGCTGGCATGAACTGTACTTGGGTCGAGTTAGCCAAACTGGCAGTCCTTCCTTGGACGGACAGTAACAAATCGCTGTCGACCCCGCTGTTGCTTGCCGAAGGATTGGAAGCTACCTCAACAACACAGATGTATCGCCCTGTCGAAAAATAGCAATTAAGATACTGCATAAAGCTTATGTCGGATTAACTATGATATCACTGTGCAAATATGACAAATAACTTATTCTACTCTGATTAAAGGGCTTTTCGTCGATTTTTTTTTCACCCAAAGATAAGCGTTCCGAACCAACAAAAATTAACAGAGTTGACGGAAAAGAACATCGATATAGAAAGAACATGACCAAAGCTTTCGATGGGATCCCAAAAGGGGAATATTTGTCGAACTTCTTGATGCAGACAATCGGGTCTTGCAGATTTCCAGATCCAGTGAGTATGTAATATCATCACAATATAATCCTTATCCAAGTACACTTTTACATTTTTACGAAAAGAAAATCAGACAATTAGATATATTCGTGACCGGATTCCGACCGGAGTATCCGTCCTAGGCAACAACACGTACTTATTCCAGATTCGCTTTGTCCATTCCCTAAACGTTCCTTCAGACCAAGCTGACAGCGAATCTTATTTGACTGCGTTAAACGGATACATCAGCTGATTTTTATTCTATAAGTAGTCCTTTTCCTGTATACCAGGCCGTCGGTTCAGCTTCAGAGAACGGATGAAACAAGAAAACAATACACTTTCGCGCTTCCAGTTAATCACGCACGTTGTAAAAATTAAGTGGCATCAACGGCAATGTACTCGCAAAAAAAGAAGATCAAGACCGGAACAGAGCAATAACTGGAGGTTCAAAGAGTCGTGATGTTTTGCAGTTTTGATTCCGATCAAGCTAGGGCTTACCTGTTAAGACCTCGAACGCGCTCTTGACTCGGAAGACGTCATAGACATTAACTTCTACCGACTTGCTGAACGCTAAATGACAGTCGAAATGAAGTCGATGACCTTGAGCGAACTTTTCAAGGTCTGCGCGGTCGCAGAAATCTCCACCAATCAAATTGCTGTCCTTAAGTTCGTCAGCAAGGAAAACGACAGGAAATGTAAACACGGTTTTAGGGTCTGCATCAGTGACGTAGGTGCGCGGGGTGGACACAAATTCGACCTGAAAGAAAAAAAAACCTAAGTGAAGAGTCGGCATTCGAGATACCCCGGAGTCTAACCCATTTTTTCCAACAACATAGCAAAAACGTAAATGTAATTAAGATAAAATGAGAATCTGGCTTTAAAGTAATGAATAGAACACAGAAAGTATAGCTTCAAATACTGAAATACGAAAAGGTAAAATAAGTTGAGAAACAGCATGTGACATTATGGTTGGAAAAAAAAACATTTCCAACCATTTAGAAAACGGCTGGAAAGAAGTATGAAAATAAAGACACCAAGAGGGTACACAAATACAACAAGAGAAAATCATACTTTGGACGCTGGCTGGACGATTGAAGGGGTCTGACTAAACAACCGGTCGAATAGATTCGAATTTCGGTTTTAGCACAAACCCAAACCCCCCACATGTAGACATCC
This sequence comes from Branchinecta lindahli, assembly GCA_023053555.1. NCBI lineage: Eukaryota > Metazoa > Arthropoda > Branchiopoda > Anostraca > Branchinectidae > Branchinecta > Branchinecta lindahli. Next base: position 8,210,238 of record JAKZAO010000001.1, read on the forward strand.
CCTCCCCCATTCCATTTTCAAGACTCTTGACTCACCTTAGTTGGCTCCTTGACGAGGAGATGTTTGACTGTCACCTGATTCCCTGCAACATGGGAGACATCCACTGCTCCTTGGGCAGTAACAAACCCAACCCCCTTACTGGCATCAACAACGACAGGTCCGGAAGCTCTGAAGCTGCCATCTTGTGCCAACCCACGGAAACACACGAAGTCGCCCACCGTCAAAGGGGTGTCCTGGGAAACAATCCCTTCGGCGGATGTAATCCCCAGGTAGCTTAGGAGGTTGGGGGATACGGAAGCTTGGAAGCGGAAGACCGTTTGGCCGGTCTGCTGAGTCTTCACGATGAGGGTGTTCTGTTGGAACTTCGACTCGGTCAGGTCAAACCTGGATTAAAAACTCAGTATAGCCAAATGAAAAAATATGTCCAAGGTACTACTGCCTAAGAAAGAGAGTTCATTCCCCCCTGACTGATACACCAAAAACACATGTAATAAAATGTTTGAATTGCATTTTTCTTACACTACTGGAACACTAAGAGCGTGTTCCACCCTACTTACCGTAGTTACTACGCTAGTCGCCGTGGTTACTACTCTAGGCTGGAACACTTTTTTTTTTACTTTTTCGGTCAAATATCAGGCCGCGGGGTGATCAGACCAATCACGTTACAGAGATGCGTAGTTACTACGCTAACTACGCTCACGAGCATGGTAAGCAAATAGTTACTATTAGTTACTATTTTGAGAAGGTTGGAACGGTCAGCGTAGTAGCTTTTCGTGAGGCTGGAACGGAAATAGTAACTAATAGTTACTACTGGTAGAGGGGTGGAACACGCTCTAAGAGTTGTTGCATAGGCAACAATATAGTTGGGCTGCAGGCTACAGCCGATTTAAATTAGACAGACTTTACGGGACTAAACTCAAGAAACCTTCTATCGTGTCTTAAATACATATTTAAAGGAAATGCATTAACGCCACTACTGATCCAATCTGCATCACCAACTACCCGTTCCATGAATATCCCCGAACATTTCACCTTTGTACGATCTATCTGATCCCGTTTATCGACATATTCCTGAAAAAAGTTGAGGACTGAGGTAGAAATTTTCGGAAATAGACGAACAGCAATATGATATCTGATAAGCTATGTTTTCTACGTCCCGTCCTCGCAGCAATCTTTAATTCAATCACCCTATACCTCATATCCTGTCGTGTATCCTGCACCAGTTTGGAGACTTCTCACCAAATTGGATAAAAAAAAAAATCCGGTCACTATTCTACCGTTTTGCTAAATATGTATTATACCCCCCCACCCTGGACGAGAAACAGCAGTGCAGCAGCCCACTAACAGCAGTGCAGAAACAAATAGAAACATATAGCCAAAATGTTGATCACGACTGGCAAACCCTTTTGATTTAGTAATGCATAAAGTTTTAGGTTAGATCACTTCTTGCTTTGCGCCTTTGTGCCATTGCAGGTTAAAATAAAATCATCATCGAACAGAAGACGACCTACTAGAAAGAAAATAAACAGCTACACTACCTGCTTGATCTCGTTTCGATCCTGCCAGCTTCTGAGTCAAACTGTCTCCCCAGATGATCATAGTAGCGGGGCTCGAAGGTCAGGGTGTAGCCGGTTGGAACATAAGGGGAGTTCACACTGACGCCGAGTGGCTTCGGCACCAGCATCATGTAGGCAACGGGAAGGATCTATAGAGAACAAAATAAGATAGCGAAGACTTGACCCTCATCTCTGTGCCAATGTCAACACCGCCCAGTGTCGCCAGGAAGTTTGGCTGAAAAACCTGTTTAAGAACGACTCAAAAGGTTCTGCTTTTGAAGTCCGTTCCTTCCAGTTCATCAACTGTCAGAAGTCGGAAGAATACGCTGTCAAAAGCTTGATAACAATAACACAAAGATGTGTAATGTGTAAGCACTCTGGATGTTATTTGCAAGTGTTACAGAATATTTCCACTATGACCTTTTAAGTGTAATATCTTTCTTTCAGTCGTCAATAAGTATAATATATAGGCTATACAGTTTTAAGCCTTGTTATGAATTGATTTAAAATAAAAGTAATCCTCTAATACATTTAATAAAGAGGGTTAACTTCAGGTACACAATGACTGACCAGTTTAGTCAATAACGATACGAAAACTCAAGTACGAAAGACAGTCTAATATAAATACTCGTAAGGGCTAATAAAAAAGCTTCTGGCAACGTAGTCTCCATGTCCCTTGACGGAAGGAAAGGGGTCCCTCCCCTTCTTCAGGTCAAATTTGTTTCGGCATCAGTTTCTAAGCCTCTTCTCCACCCTAAATCCATTTACGAACTTGACCTTAACGTTGATCTGCAGAGCATCCAACAAACGGTGAAAATCAGCCGCCCCCCGATTCCCCATTAAGGACTATAAGTAAACGTTACGTACTTCAACTAAAATTGTCATCCTTTGAACCACATCCCCTCCTTCGTATGAGGTCACCAGGATCGTTCCATAGCCAACGGTGCTTCCAGCTCTGACTAGGCCGTTCGTATCGACGGTTACATTGCCATTGGATTTATAGTCGACTTTAACGTCCGTTTTCCTGTTTGCGCCTATGGTCAGTTTGGAGTCGACGCTCATGATAACCGACCTTGCGGCGGTAAAGTCGGCGTTCTGGTTTAGCGTTACAGCTAACCGGGGAATAACCTGGAAATAGAAAATAACAGCTTCAGGAATACGGTCACTGTGTGTTCAGATGTTCCAGTATGCTAGTGTCATTACTTACACCCTGCCAAGGCAGCTTGATTTGAAGAGCTCAATTATGAATGCCTAATTACTAGATGTGCATATTCTTTTTCATTTAGCGATCGTAATGTCTGTCTATAGCTCTCGACTTTTCTAGTTAAGGCACTTCCACAAAAGTTAGTGCGATGAAACTTGGCATGCATATTAGTGACTCCACCCAAAGCTCTAGGAAACCTATTTCCTAGGACCTATTTACCGGACCAAGGACGGATGAGGGATTGGGATGAAACTTAGACGGTACAATCGTATAATGTTCTTGGGATGCCATTTTAGGGTCTTCATAACTCCGACAATGTTGCTGAGAAGGACCACAACGCGGGCAATCACCGTACAATTAATAAGTCCTCTGTTCTTACTTCGATTTGCACTTCATCCTCATAGACAGTGGTAGTCCCGCTCAACGTAACTTTAACGCGGAGCCGCACGACACCGGCGATTTCCCGAATCTGCTTATCCGTGGTGGGACGGAGGCAGTGGGAATCCGGGGTATTGTGATAAGCGCAAGTTAACCAAACGGACCAAGGACGGATGAGGGATTGGGATGAAACTTAGACGGTACAATCGTATAATGTTTCTTGGGATGCCATTTTAGGGTCTTCATAACTCCGACAATGTTGCTGAGAAGGACCACAACGCGGGCAATCACCGTACAATTAATAAGTCCTCTGTACTTACTTCGATTTGCACTTCATCCTCATAGACAGTGGTAGTCCCGCTCAACGTAACTTTAACGCGGAGCCGCACGACACCGGCATTCTCGGCAATGAACTTGATACTGAAGTCTTTTTCAGAAGGATCTTCATTTAAACCAGCCTGAAAATAAAACTAGTAAATTGCAGAATAAACTGAATGGGGAGGGGGAGCAGGTCTGTAAAATCTCCATAGGGTTCAGCACGAAGCCCAGAGAGGGAACTCTTCGGCTATAAGTGCCCTCGCCTCCGAAAACAACGTGGATTAGCAACTGATGTAAATACTTCGTTGTAAGTTGCTGATGATTGGAGTTCGATAATTAGAGATCATATAATTAGATGATAATTGCTGATAATAAGAGTACAATTATATATGTCATTCAAACTTTTTTCAATTCTTCTCTAAACAATCCTTAAGAAATCTTTTAAATGGGAAACAAATTTGCTCTCATTATCAGTAATGCTGCTTGGCTACGAAGCAGTAAAGGATGACAAATAATGCAACTAGGTTTTGACTGACCCTACTTATACCTCACGGATGATTCGGCGCGTCTCTACCGTACACTACTGGCATCGTTCATTCCTTATTCATCCTGCATTTAGTTCGGCAAACCTACATATGTTACTTTTACTCCCAGAACAGAACGGGCAAGCAGCACTGTTGTACAATCAGAATGAGGATTACGAGCTAATGAAATGAAAATGACGATTATGATGGACTGAACATAGTTTACCTCGTGTAACGCATTCCTCACTTTCGCCTTGCCACTTCCCTGAGTCGACCACTTGAAACTCAACTTCTGCTGCATCATCCCAAAGGCGAAGGGTGTGTGTCTATCGTCCCTCCCCCACACCGTCGCTGGCAGCTCGCCACCCTCAACTACTTTGACCGTCGGAAGCCGAATGTTCACTCCGTTGAAGGGGATCACGTAAAGGTCGATCACATCTTCTCCATAAATGTAGTTCCGTGGGCCCATGGACTTGGCTGCGATTCGGGTGTGACCGAGGCTTAGAGCGCTGATCCGACCAGACTGGGACACGGAGGCGATGGTGGAATCGTCAACGGAGAAGGAAAGGTTGGGATCTGGTTGCGGTCCGTCCATAGCTTTGAGCTGAAAAAAAAAAAAACAAAACCGATTACTATACCAGCATCCATTCGCACAAATATTTTAGGCCTACTGAAACATTATCATTTGCGGAAACACTTAAAGTTTAACTGAAAAGCCAACTTATTTGTGTTTCATTTAACTGGATACACTGACTTATTTGGATCCTGCAAAGGGATTTTTTTTTATTTTCCACTATCTGCTCTAGTTATGAGGCTCAGAACATCTCCGGCCGTCCCCACAGCGTAAATGCTACTATGACGCGGGAAATTTTAATCTCAACACAAACGCAGCTTTTCAGTGGACAGTGGTGAGAATATGGTGAAGATTGCTTAGTGCCTGAACAAAAAAAAATCATAAAGCTTTCTCGTAAAGCATACAACAAACATTCAGTACCATTAATCACAAAGAAATTCCACTATTTGAGAATCGGTTATTAAAGGTTAACTTCAGACATCGAGGCTGATATCGGAAAATAACAGCGAGATGGACATTGAAAATAACCTGTCCGAGCCGAAGGCGAGGCAGGTTATGGAAAATATCAGCCGAGCCGAAGGCGAGGTTGATATTTTGAAATGGCCGTCGAGCTTGTGATTCCGATTACAGTCGAGATGGAGGTATGTTAACTATTATAACTTTTTCGAACAGAATTTCCGCTTTTCGGGGCTGAAAATAATACAGCCAATCACGTTTCAGAATTAGTCATAACAACCTCCGGGGCGGTTGATATGACAAATAACAACCTCTCCAGCAGGTTGTTATGACTAATTCTGAAATGTGATTGGCTGGATTTTCCGTGGCGTTTTCATTGTGAAGTTTACCGTAATATAACTGACCGTGGGTCATAGGAAGATATACATTACACACCTGTTCGAGAAAAGTTATTAAAGGTTAACTTCAGACATCGAGGCTGATATCGGAAAATAACAGCGAGATGGACATTGAAAATAACCTGTCCGAGCCGAAGGCGAGGTTGATATTTTGAAATGGCCGTCGAGCTTGTGATTCCGATATCAGTCGAGATGGAGGTATGTTAACTATTATAACTTTTTCGAACAGAATTTCCGCTTTTCGGGGCTGAAAATAATCCAGCCAATCACGTTTCAGAATTAGTCATAACAGCCTCCGGGGAGGATGATATGACAAAATAACATCCTCTCCAGAGGCTGTTATTACTATTCTGAAACGTGATTGGCTGGATTTTCCGTGGCGTTTTCATTGTGAAGATTATCGTAATATAACTGACCGTGGGTCATAGGAAGATATGCATTACAAGCCTGTTCGAAAAAAGTTATTCGTGAATAGCTGAACAACGAAGTAACGCATTTTCATCGGGTCTTCGAGCCTCTTTAAGTGAATAAGTGATAGGTAACTAGATTGCCCAGTCTCAGCCCTTTTGAGTTAAACTTTAAGGATCACAACAAGGGGGGCAGCAATGTGGTGTACGTATACAGCTGCCATATCCATGGACTCAACTTTCAGAAGGCGCTGTCGAGTCAAGCATCCTGTAGTCACATCTTTTTGGGATCCCAAAACGTTAGTGACGGATAACTATGACATCGCAAAAGTTGTCTGTCTGTCCGTCCGTCCGTCCGTCCGTCCGTCTGTGAGCACGATAACTCTCGAAGGGAATGAGATATTTTGATGAAACTTGGTGTGAGCATTCTTTGGGTCAAGAGTAAGGTCGAGTTCGTAGATGGGCCCTGTAGCCCTACATTTAGGGGTGGGGGAGGGGGTTCAAATTAAGGGACAAGCAAAATATTTTTAAACAGCTAATGTGATAGTCGATTATGGGGTAAGAAGACATGCTGAACACGAATATGAAAACCATTTTCGCGCCGGACAAGTAGTTCGCCCGGAATCCGGCCAAAACCGGAAAGTTTGTTAGAAGTTAAAGTTTTATCTGAAGTTGATTAGACGTTTGGTGTAGGGGTAAGAAGACATGCTGAACAAGAATACGAAAACCATTTTATCGCCGGACAAGTAGTTCGCCCGGAATCCGGCCAAAACCGGAAATTTGTTAAAAGTAAAAGTTTTATTTTAAGTTGATTAGATGATAGATTTTGGGGTAAGAAGAGATGCAGAATCCGTATATGACAATCACTCTCTAGCCGGACATATAGTTCGTCCGGAATCCGGCTGAAACCGGAAAATTTGTTAGAAGTTAAATTTTTATTTGAAGTTGATTAGATGTTGGAAATAGGGGTAAGGAGATACGCTGAATCCGTTTTTGAGCTTTAGTTTTTCGCCGGACAAGTAGTTCTTGAAGTTCACCAAAACCGCAAAATTCACAGAAGTAAGCCAGGATCATTTCGATCGGCTTATAGAGGTAAACGCACATGCTGAATCCATATCTGAGCTTGGATTTCTTAATGATTACCTGTTTGGCCTGGCGAAGATTTTTGGGATCCCATCGGAACCTTTGGTCTTGTTATGGTATGGCTTTTGAAACAAACTTTAGGGACGTTAAGTGTTGGTAAAGCATATTTGATGTTATATATGTGCTTACAAGATATCGCTCTATACAAGAGACAAGTGTTTTTTTTCCCATTAACAACAGATTTAAACTACAATGAAATGCCAATTTCTATCTTTTGAAACACTAATATTTTACCATATCTACTCTATAGGCCCAGATTGTAAGATTATTTGAGAAAAAAGTGTTTTCACGCGCTCTAAAATGTCTCTGGCGTGTCTTATTGATTAAGTTTCGATCTTTGTTTGTAAATTAGATATTTCGTAATTAGCAATAATGTATTTCACCACACAAAGAGTTAACCTCTACATATCACGAAGAAGTCTGGAATAACTGTACTATTATTATTAGCCTACTCGATTGTGATGGTAAGCGGGATTTGATTCAGATTAATCGAGTTCCAAAAACCCAGCAGCGGAAGTTTTTTTTATTTGAGCTTGAGTGATCCAAGTAAGCGTACATACTAAATGACCCACCCTCCCCATTCCCGGACTCTCAGCTCTGTATAGAAATTATAAATACCTGGAACGTCGAACCAATAATTAGTGTCAGACTTTTCGGCTCAAGCTTCAAGGGCGCGAAGACTTCTACTGGCAACACTGTACTCCTGATTCCTTTATCCGCGAAAAAGGAAACACTGGCTAGACCAATCTGAAGACCGACCACGGTGTAGACAAAGTCGGTGGTCGATGCGTCGGGTTCAAACCTATACAAAGAAAAAAAATATTTTTTCTGGAACCAAACATTTTGAGAAAAAATCATCCAGTCTTCATTTTAACCAGGTAAATTCCAATGGCAAAAGGACCCTCCCTTGAGCCGCGAACACCTTAAAATAAAATGGCATACCTTAAGCTGACAAAGTTTCCTTCTGCTTTCTCCTTTAGGTTTAGGAGTTTAGCGCTCCCAACCGAAAGCTGGTTTCCAGTCGTGTCAAGAATACGAACATGAACAGTTATCGAACTTCCCAGAGCTACCTTCTCCGGTCCCTCGATTTCTATTCTTTCCAAGCTGGCCACACGGACCACGGAGGAAGCGGGAGTGCGGGTTGTGAGGCAGAGGTCCCTAACGGACACCACGGCGACTCCATCTCGGATTGGTATAACCTAAAACACGGCAAGTTATTAATATCTCTTAGCTCTGTAACTGATATACAGATCCAAGATTTCGTTCTTCCGTATTAATTTTACCTCACCACTAGTCAGCGTTGTGTTTGTATGATGAAGAATGCTTACTAATGCTTAGTCACTGTTTCTTTGTTTAACATTTGTTGTTGGTTTTGACATTCCATCTTCAGGGCGTAAGTCTAACATCCGCTCAGCTCGTGCGTATAAATATTACCATTACAGGTAGATGCTACATTTTTGAGACCCGATCTCGTACGGTGCAGGTAACTTATGTGATGTCCGAGGAGTCTGGTTGCTACACCGTTGACTTCCGTGACCTGACTGGCCGGAACGATTTATAATGCAATATAAGATTTCCTGGATGGAACAAATATATCATTTTTACACGAACTAGGTCCTTAGTGTCAGTACATTATGCCGTCGTGAGGTGGGGGGACAGAAACAAAAAGAGAAAATACACGCACTTCCGCTTCAGTCAAGCTTGCTTACTGTATTAGTGAACCCACCCCGGCATACAGTCGACTATGACCTAAAATCAACAAACCAGTCCCTCACATTTCCACGGATAAAACTGAAAGTAGTATAGGGAATACCGTGACTCTTGGTTCTGATTTTCTGATTGTTCCTTCATCTTGAAAACATGTGTTCATAGTCCGTTACAAATGTACGAAAGAGGCTTATAAACAGGGTTTGTTATACACAGCTAAACAATACTTATAATATATAGTATTCATATCATTTCTCTCAACATATTAAATATTAAGCTGTGACTAAAAATTCGTTTCCCAGCAAAAACCCTAAATAAAAAATAACACAGTTGTTTAAATTCACTCACCTGAAGTGTCTGATTTTCTGGATTGTAGACGAACGAAGCTATTTCTTTCTTGTCCAAGGAGGTACCGAAAACACCAGAACCCGCGTGCAACAGAAGTGACAGCTACAGAAAAGAAGTAGTGCCAGTTAAAATTCAGTTACGCCACCACTAAAAATTGCCTATCAACTCCATGAAAAGTATGCAGGTCACTGCTACCTTTGAAAGGTATAAATGCGAAATACTTAAGACTCAAAACCAATACCGCCACCTTAAAGGAAGGAATTAAAAACGGGCAAAAGCACCAAAACTGGCCGAAATCACTTTTTTGCTCTTACATTAGAGGCTCATGCGAATAATTTACTAGTCTAAAAGCAGTGGAAGTATAGGGATTAAATAAGTTGCATAACTTAAATCAGAGAAAGGAGAAGAGTGTGATCAAATAAAGTCGAAAATCCCACCCGAATGCGGGCTGAAACCGAATATTAGAGACTGCAAAATCCATACTGGTGCAAAAGCAGGTCTACAGAGAGAAGAAATAAAAGAAAAGGGTGGGGGAGGTCACGGATGGCTCAGAGCTCGCTCAGGTGTACCTGAGAAAAAGATTGATAATTTACTTATGTTTGACTAAGCAACACGCCATTTGGCCTCAGGCCGTGATTCATGTTGCTTTTTGAAATAAACTTAAAACTTAACAAAAACAGGACAACGGCCTTTCTCGTGCAGCCATTGTGTGACCGATCCTACTAGGATCCTAAGGAAAAGTGAGATAAACTAACGGCTGGGGGTTAGGAGTGGGTTCACTCTGCCGGTTTAATCACGTGGCCGATTTTCTCCGACTATTTCCATCCAGTATTTCGAGCAGGAGACACTTTCGTAAGCTGCCATAATCGTGTCTTTTGCTCAGAGATGGCGTAGCGCCCAAGCTGTGCACTATGTAGAGCATACTCGGTTACTGAGGCACGGAACGAATGAACGAGTACATAGATCTATAACGTACTAGCAGTCACGCTCTAATACACTGAAGACAAACGAAAACTAAAGAAAAGAGCACTGTTCATGCATCAATAATAAGCTAAAAGCAAACCAAACGGATCACAGGCAAGATGGCCAAATTTCGCTGAAGATGAACGTCGAAAATTCAATATAAGCAACTCTTCTGCGGGTCGAGAACCGAAGCGTTTGATTATGAGTAGTCTGGACTTTCTACCTCAGCCTTTTGTGAAACAAAGTCCGAGCCATTCGGCCTACTATGATTGGCCTACATTCTACAACATGAGCGAACACTTGCTCTAAACATCCGATATGCTCCTACCACTGCTTTTAGTGTAGGCTCCTGCAGTTAGTTACCCCCCCCCCCTTGACTACCCAAACTCTGAACTAAAAATCCGGCTTACCGCGTTATTTGGATGATTGAAGACAGTCTGCTCTTTCGGATCAATACTGACGTCATCAACCAGCAAGAGATTCAACACTTCTGTACTCAGATCGACATCTTCGTGAACATCCACGTTAATTTTCCGGTGGCCTCGAACACCCTCATGTTTCAGAGCGTGGTTATCATATCCTGACAAAGAGACAGTGACATCTAGAGGACCAGGCTTGCCGTGCGGTTTAAGTACTCGGAAGTCTGAAACAAAATTGCACCTATAGTCGGTCTTGAAAGAAATGTAATCGGTGGAAACCAACCATGGAGCAACTGCGGGAGACTATTTTCTGAAGCCCACACAATGGGTCCTTCCTCTTTTTGCAGACCGTAAAACAAGGCACGGGTTGGAAGCGAAGTTGGGCTCTTATGTCGTTGAAGTAGAGCATATTTTTTAGTAGAGAACTATGCTGTCCCGCTGTCCGGGAAGTAAAGCAATTTTTCTTTCATACTCTTGTGACGGGCTAAACCCTCTTCTCTTCTATCATCCAGGACAAACCACTGTTTCTTAGCATTGAGCGTTAGGACGCCAAATAAGGGTTTCACAGAAAGAATAGTTTTTCACTTTGGTCCGGCAGGTTTTGGGCCTAGTATTAGGTTAAGCTTTGGGGCGGTACCGGAAATCCTGCTGCAAATTTTTGTTTCGGGGACTTGGCCTTGCAACAAAACCTTCTTCTGGGAAAAACCACACACGCTGATTTGCAAACATACAAAACGATCTCGGTCGAGATTTGTATCCGTCACTTCGGAAAACGTCATTATTTAGTAATATGTAGTACAGCAATAAAATAAATAGAGAATTCTTTGTTGATGGCAGATTCGGAACCATCACATCCGAAATGCAGATGGCGGGGTGACACTATATAGTTGAATCTACCGAACTTACATTTGTCACCAACGGGACTTGCGAGTATCGCGAGCTGCTTCTGGTCAGAGGGAAGTTCGCCCACTGGCTCAAGAGAACCGAGTGACGGGTCTGACAAAGACCAAGCCAATGAAACAGTTGAGAAATTGTCAAACTTCCGGCTTTCGGCGTCCTTCAATGTCACAATCAATCTCAGATCTTCGTATGACTGAGATTTTACCTTAAAATAGGAATAACAAACAATATATTTAGTGTGGAGACAAGCTGGCTTGGCATACTTGTACGTATTGTCAACAAAAATTACACGACAACAAACATTTGATATTGTTCCATTTCTGATCCTCTGAAAGAGGATATAGACATCTTCGTACTTCTTAAACCTCAAAGCGAAAAAAGCTTTGGTACGCAAGTGACATGAACAGGAACTGCTCAGTTTATAGAACTGCATCAACCTAGTTTGAAACATAGTGGAGCGGTGACAACTGGGCTAAAGGTGAACTATTCGTCTAAACCAATGTAGGCTACCAGAGGAGGTCAAATTCTTGAAACGACATCTTCCGCATTATTTGCCAACAACAAACGCAGTCTGATTTACGTTAGCTTATACTAGAAAAGGTCCAAATAATGAATCGAAAGAACAGGCTTAAGGACTTGAAGAAAACACACTCGTGTTAAAAAAAAAAGATTTCTGGTGTTATTTCCCAAGCCTCGTGTCAATTTGGCTTGTATACGTATGTGAATAATTTGCATATCTAGGTCATGACGTCTAAACCCAACTGAAAAAGAGACGTCAACAGGCATGCAGCCTTTGTGGCGTGAAGAGATATTTAGGGTATTAAAGAGTAGTTTACCCTTTGTGTAACTGGATCGGCTACACACAGCTCCATCGGTGCTCCTTCTGGCCTTTTAACTTCAGCCAGCAGATCTATTGACCTTGGTTCAGCACAGATTACAGTCACGGCCGACTCGAGTACGACTGGATTCTGATTGGTTGAAGATGCGACGTTGCCAATGCGTATAATAGCTGGAAATAAAAGGAAGCTCTCAAAAGAACAGTACCTCATGATGCTCGGTGTCGTGAGCTCCCATGTCATCCCTCAGTTAGCGCCCTGGTACATTCAGGACGGAGTAAAACTAGCCAAGTAATCAGTAAAGTGCGAGCACTTGCGACTCCCTTATGATTATGAAGAGAGGGTCACGGTGTTAGTGCTCAAGTATACTACTATACAGTTTTGGTACCATCAATGATTAAACCTGACCCTCATGACTGTATTGCTGAAATCCGACACTCCGCCTCATTCATATACGAAGAGGCTCGCTCATTTTCTCTTACTTGAATACCTTAAGGCCATGATAGCGAGTATTCAGACTATATAGGAACTGGAAGATTTCGGAAATTCCAACGAAAGAGGGATACCGAAATACAAATGGCAGCAAATTTAGTGGTAGAGAACCTTAAAGCATATCTCGCACAATCAATGTTTGTGTTCCAATATTCGAAACTATTTGAATACTGTAAAACTATAGGCTCTGCTTTTAACAAATTATCCATGGCTTTAGCCGTCTTAAACCTTTTTCCAGGCCCACCGACTTCTAGCAAACACTTGGCAAAAGCCAGATAACAGTTCTTGTGCATCAATAGTAGTAGCTTATTATAATAAAGCCTTGCGGCCACGGTAAATCACAAAACAATAAAACAAAATTTACGTATGTTACATGATACACGAACAATCGTCGGGAGCATAAGGCGCACGAAAATAGTAAATAGTGGTACGTAGGTAGTGACGTCATTCTTACCTTTTGTCTCCCCAAGTTCCAGGCAAGTCACCGTCACGGAATAGAAGTCCTTCCTTCCTGTGCTCTCGTCTATTACTTGCTGCAACTTCGTCGCTTTCACCACAGTTGCGTTTTCAACGGCAACTAGAAAAGCAGAAAGATTACTTGACCAACTAAACCTCCACCTTATTTCCACTCATATTGCGTAGAAACCACGTGTTGGAATCTCAAGCAAAATTAGGGTAACTCTGGAGCGAATGTGTTCAAAACCAACGAAGACTTAGTATAAGCCCGATGAAAAATTTCTTTGACTGTGTAGTTGTGTGGTAGTTGTACGAAAAGGTTGCATGTATTCATATGTAGTAGTATGTAATACTTTGATTTAACATGCCTCCCACTGGGTAATCTTAAGTAGTAGTATCCTATAGCATTCAATTTTGCTATAGTATATAGCATCGAGTTTACTAGTAGAAGCATGCAGTGGCAATAGTTACTACTGCATGCTCCTTTTTCGTACAACTCCATACGGCTAATTCTCGAAAATTTTCACCGGGAAGGTATCACGCCTTTTAGCCAATCTATATACCAACGAAAAGTGGGTTAGCTGGTTCAAAGGAGTCAATTCGGAAGCATTAGCACATACGCAATGTCTAGATCCACTTATTTCAAGAAACTAGTTAAAACCAGGGCTCCTTACGACCATGTGATCTACACTGTCAGAAGTTTCAAAACAACACAAGGATGCGCACTTTCAACATTTACTACATACGCTTGGGATATTGTCGGAGAGAGTTAGTATTTTTCGTACATCAGGCTCATTATAAAGGGCAGCATTTTATCGCTGACACCCGACCCTTAGCAACAAATGATACACCTAAAGATAACAAAACGAAACATACAGTTGTGGAAGTGTCCTGATGGTTTCATAATCCAAGGCAGTGGACCTCCCTCAAACACCACGGTTCGTGACGCTCCAAGGCTCAGCACAGTTGCTCCGCTGGATGGGGTTACTGGTCTCAGCTTGCGGTAGGTAGACAGTGTGATGGTGTCTTTCAAGGTAGTTCCTTCGATGGTGTATGAAACAGTCACCTTGGAATTCCCAACCCCTGTGGTGGCCACCTTTGCTTGAGCGCAGGTCTTATAGACTCCCGAATAGCTGATCTCTGGAAGAAAAGCAAGCATGAGTGTACGCTCCTTTAAGGAACCATGCAAGTAGAATCCCATTCATTATTTATCAGCTCCCATAGTGCTATTTCCAGTAAGAAAATTCTCATTTTCGCATGGTTCGTTTCCTCCGCGGAATCGCATCAGTATTCCCTATTACCGTGCACATTTTGAGCAAAATGTTTTGTACTGATCACAGGAATCGAACCCTCGAGAATCTGGAAGCCAACGACGTAAAAAAAACAGATTTATTTCAAAAAGCCATTTGCTTAAATAGACAGTTTAATTTCTCGGACATTAGACAGGAAGAGGAAACAAGTGCAAACTAATTCAGACCGTTCAAGTCACCAATTTTAGAACATACGTCGTCACTTCCCCAACCAAATTTCTAACCTTTCTATACTGTGCAAAAATTCGATGTATTTTTCCAAACATTGTTTAAAATCCAGCCAAAAAACCACACCAAAGTAATCAGACCGAACGAAGCTCTACGTGGTTTACTGGGAAATACTTTTTCTGTGTTAACCAGCGGCTTAAATGTGAGGATGCGCGCTTACTTTGCATACGCGTTCGGCAGTTGCTTTCACCAAGTGATAACAACCCTCCCAAGAATGCACAACCACGGTTAAGTGCAACGTGACTGCGACTTCATAGGGAGAAAAACTATTCTTGCATTTTTATCAATTCTCCTGTGTTGCACTAAAATAAAAAAAATTCCACTGTCCCTTTATTATTATCTTTTCTACGAATTCCCTATCTTGACATCAGTTTATAGTGTGGACAGACAGCTTTTTTCCGCCGGATTTTCTGCGCTCACATTATAGAGTTCAGAAAATCCAAGTTTTCCACTTGCGGAATTGATGGTGGTGGCGAAAATCCTGTCAAGAACTGGAGTCGACGACCGACTAGCCTTGATCGTCTATCAGAAATGTTAACGAGGGCGAAAAAAAAACCTATTCAAATTCGAAATACAAAGGAAGAGAACCACATCGTCATATGAAATTTAAAGGACCAACTCACGACATAACAAGAACAGCAAAATACTAAAAGGTGTGTAAGCAACACAATATTCACTCACCTCCCGTGAAAGCAAAGTTCTTCTTATCCGTCAAGTCGACAGAAAATGGTATTTGAGAGCAGTCTGAGAATACTTGTAGACTTTCCAATCCGTCCGTTGAGTATTGGTCCGGAATTCGCCCGAGGAGACCGATAGGAACAAGGATGGTTGATTTTTCTTCAAACTCAAAAACATGCAGGTTTATCTTCACGTCCACTGCGGGCTGAACGAAAATCTAGAAAGAAAAATAATAATTATTTATTATTCGTTTACATATTTAAGAACGGCGGAGTAACAAAGAAACATATAATAGAGAGAAGGTTACGAATGAAGTAAAATACAACGTTAGTTTTTTTTTCACACTCAATAGCACAAAGAATTGGCCCCAAGCTGATTGCGAATCATAGTTGACTACAAATTTGGCCTTTTTTGCTAATAAGTATGTAAAATAAATAGCAGGACTCGGATAACTGAGGTCGGCCATCGACGAAGGATCAAGTCAGAATATCGTAGGCTGGCAGGCAGGATGTTGACGCCGGTCTAGAAGGTCAGTCGGAGTCCGAATTAGTAAACTGATTTCGATTATCCTAATAAAACGTGTCGGTTCGCCTGACTTGTCAGCAAATAATTTGTTCGCTTTGGAACTGAACAAAGATATAGCCTAGAACGTGAGAAAAGGAGCGTCAAGAAAATCCGCTGACTTGCTCTTGTCGGCGATTTCGCTTCCCAGCCAACCCCAGACATCAGTAGCGACAATGAAGGGAAAACTCCCTGGGGTTGCATATCCCCGAAGACTGGATAAGGCTCGATAAGTAGTATGAGTGTTTCTTCGTTCATGCATCTCGAATCGAGCACAAACGCTGAATACTTATAAAGTCTGGGCAAATTCGAAAACCCGGACCCCGGAACCTGAGAAAAGGGCCATTTTAATAAAATCAATATTATCCATATGCTTCTAAACATCAGATAAGCGTTGCGAGTCCCTGCTCCCCTCGTCTCAATAACGCTTACCAAAAGTGGAACCCAGTTGTCGGGGATGCGGGGTCCGGTTCTGAGAGAACACTAACAAAAATAAATGGGATTACCTTAGCAACTCCTCTCATCTTTTGATTTTTCAACATAGCGGCGCTAATATTTGTCGCACCAATAATACCCCCAGTGGCTGCCAACCCAGTTTGGCTTACGCTTGCTACACTTGTATTTGATGACGCCCAAATGAAGCTATCACCTCCGCCTGTCGCCTTGAATTTTGTCTCATATTTCGGCTTGGTGACTGGGTCCCAGGGATAGAGCCTGATGGTAGGATCTACGATGATCGACTGATAGATTTCTATGTCAGCAGTGGCTTTAACAGGTGGCTTCACGTCAAGTTGAGAACCGTCAGGAAGCGTCAGCTGCTTCAGTGTAGCCTGAAAGAAAATTGCATTGTAGGTAGGCTGTCGCTCGAAGAAAATCCCAAATACAGTCTCACAATTATAGTCTTGAACACTTTCGGGCGCTGGATAACAAAGCTGGAACTAAATTCAAATTCTTTTTATTTAAAAAAACGATGCTGTGCTATGCAATAACCGGTTTCACTGAATGAACAAATAAATAGCACATTAGGCGTATTCTCGCCGTTCCCCGAGGACTCCTCGGGGAATCGAAGGGAACGGCGAGAATACAGTGACTCACTCCACGCGTGACTCCGCGTACAGAAAACAGCGAGAACACGGGGAATGCTTCCAAAACGGATTTTGTTCTTAAAACAAACATGCAGTTGAAAAAATTAGTCTGGATCTTCTTTATTTTTGGTTTTGTTTATTCTGATTATTTTTAATTAATTTTATATTGCACCAACATCAACAAAAATTGATTCTCCTTCGATTCTGAAAGGGAGTCCTTTT
Organism: Branchinecta lindahli; assembly: GCA_023053555.1. Taxonomy (NCBI): domain Eukaryota; kingdom Metazoa; phylum Arthropoda; class Branchiopoda; order Anostraca; family Branchinectidae; genus Branchinecta; species Branchinecta lindahli. The sequence continues at coordinate 8,227,401 of JAKZAO010000001.1, forward strand.
TGATGATGGTGATGATAATCGGAGCATTCCCCGTCCGTGGGGACTCGCGAGAATACTGGGAGTGAGTCCCCGGGACAAACAGAAAACGCGGGGACTCCTCAAGTGGAGTCCTCGGGGAACGGCGAGAATACGCCTATTACGCTGTTGGATTTCTTGCAATGCTCATGTACTGGGATTTGGAAGGAAGTATATCTGTCCTGCGCGCACCAGCTTCTCGTTCGAAATCGGAAGAAACGAATCGCTCGGTTAAGAAGAAACTACCCAATAAAATATGAAGACTAAGTGAAGGGCCCAAACATGCCAGGAGATTAATACTGACCTTAACTTTACCAACTCCAGACGACGAAGCCAAAATGTGACTCCAGGTGCCGTTGACAGTAGCATTCTTGACTTCTACGAACCGAGGTGCGATCTGGGTTCGGACAGAGACTTCCTGAAACGATAAGTTATAAAACTGGGAGCTTGCTTTTGTACGTTAAGATGCAATCACACAATCAACTATCTAACAGCTGTTCAATTTATGTACCATACAACACGGATCCTGCAGAAAAAAGCCCCTTTATCCAATTCATGAGACGTGGAAAGATCTTTCCTTTTTAAAGCAAGATTTTGAGTTGTAAGCCAATCTTTTCCTTGGAGCAAAAATACCTAATCAACAAAGCTCCACTTGATCCCATGGTCGCTAAAAATGGTCGCACTATAACCATACAAAACAACTATTTTCTTAGAGGGGTTAATTCCGAAACATTCTCAAATACTCTTTGTGACTATCTCCCCTTGCCACTGCAAAATCTCCGGCCTCTCCGAGTACCTAGCGGAAGAAAGGCAGAAGTGGTATCACAACTGCTCCCAAAGATCGCCGTGATTGCTTGACACAGGATTTGAGTCGTTGAGTTTGACTCGTTACGGAGGCGCTTACTGCTTCTTCCTGAGGATCAGTGGCGTGTTTTTGACTGGTCATATAGAGTATTAGCAATGTCTCCGCTTTCAAGGCGCTAGTTAACAAAGACTCGGGTGTTGTGACTCGCTTGACTAATTCATCGCACCGTTTTGAGGAATTCACCGAGCCGCTCGAGACGAGCGAGTAATGGCAGAAGTAGACGAAGGGGTGAGAAGTGAGATGAATGTGATGGTCAGTAGCCTACCGTGCCAACTGCCAGATGTATATTATCTATATGGTTTGTGATTAGGTTAGAGTTGTGTTAAAAATGCCGTGTTCTTGTGTACATGAACATACTACACCCTTAGATAAGCCCTTGAGACGACGTAGTGGTGTGAATCGGAAGTACATGGCTAGACAAAGTAAAAGTAGCTAACGGCAGACAAATTAAAGAGAACGAAAGATATTTCTGTGTGAATGAAAAAACAACCGAACAGCTAGGCTGAACATTTGGCAACATTTATTCCATTTAATCCTTCATACGTTTCGAAATTATTAGGTCTACATCATTTTTGCTTAAAACTACAACTTACTCTCAATAAAAATGATGTGCCGTCTTAGCTTAACGAACGCTATCAAACCCAGTTGAATAAATAATGATCCGACAGGAACTAGGGACGAATAGCAGTTAATTCTGTTTCTCTTTCTGTTAACAATGCTGTCTGTGTTAGGATTTTGCCGAAACCAAAGGTACAGTTCAGTTCACAACAATCATTCTAATAGATTTGTAATAGTTTCTCGACAATTTTCCGCCATATTAATCAGCCTTGATAAGCCCCTACTATGATGTTAGAAGCATCCTAAATCCAGTTTTAGTAACACAATTCCTGATACCGCTTAGTGAAAATTTTGTGTCGTTGTTAATACGTTGTTTTGAAAAAATTGACTGGTTATTTTTTCTTTCTGATGTTTTCAGTCGTGCCTTTGGCTAAACGTTCATTATTCCTCCGCTGCAATGCAATAGATAAGCGGGTTGGAAATAAAATTATTATTACACCATAGCCTGCGACAGGGTGTGCAATGCGCGTTTGGGGGTCAGCCAACCCTCTCAGTTCGATTTACCGGGCTGCTCCAGGTATCCATTTCAAGGATTAATTTGTTACAATTTTTGTTTTTGTATAATTCATGAAAATTTGACTATGTAAAAGCATGATTGTATATAGTTATGTTTGACGACAGAACAAATATTCGGTTTTTTGCTAATACCGTAAGAAATGTTTCTGAAGAACAAAGACTGATTGATTGAAGACTGGACATTCTAGTAGTCAAGTCTAACAGTAATACGGCACTGGCGTCGTTGCAAACCAAAGTGCCGAGATCGAGACTGAAGCTGGAAAGGAGTCCTTTAATGTTCAAATAACACCGCCTTAATCACTCGGGCAACGACGTCACTCTCACGGGGTGGTAGAAGATAGGATATGGTTTACCTCCGATGGATGGATTTTGTTATCAAACTCGTCAAAGATCTCCACGTCGAGGACATGCTCGTTGCCTTCCATCGTCACCCAGTTTCTGTGAGGAAGCAAACTCAACTTCAGCTTCGCCGGCATAGTCACTATCACAGTCGCTGTCGGATGTGGCCCCTCGTCGTCCAGGTTTGGATCCCGCAGAACTACCTAAAAGACAACGCTATAGTCACGTCCAGAAAATAGCGCAACCCATTAGGGGATTCTAAACGAAAGTAAATCGTAAATTCGCTGCTTTCCTTTTCGGATGCGCGGTTCGGTAAAACCACAATATGTTTGATGAGCTACTATGCCTATGGATATTGAAGGATGAAAAAGAATTAATTCGAAATTATGAAGTAAAAAATGAATTAAACAATACACATGTTTTTTTATTACAATACATCACTGAGGGAAGGAGCAGAAGCCACAAAAATTACGAACGCGATACCACATTTTGCTAAATACAAAAATAAGTTAAATTACAAAAGATGCTCCGAGATTACTGAAGAAAAGGCCCGATTTCGCGGGAATCTAAGGAGGGGCAACGGCGTCGTCCTAGGCCCCTTCGCATTTTTTAACGTACATATTACAAAGGCGAGAAAGAGAATACTTAAGTGATTAAAAACATGCGAAAAAGTATACAATATTTTTCAGTATAAAACAGATTTGTATAAAGTGTATACACATATTTCGTTTTGCGCCTCGTCAACTTTTTTCTACAGTGATTTTCATGCATAGCTCTGGGCCACCTTGGAAATTCTCCGGCACCCCCGAATAACGCCCCTGTTTGGGATTAAACATTTGGTCTTGTACAAAACAAGTCGGCACCATCTTCAAAACACTTATTCTGCATATTTTATATTCGGGTATTATGTGAAAATCAATCACGCAAAACCGAGTGATTAAAAGCTCAAACCATCTGTCACTTCCTTTTACGCGTGACATAGTACATCCTGAAGTCTCAACGACCTACAGCATAATTGAAAATTATCATACGCCTAAAGAACTTCAAATCATCCTACTTAACCATGTGTGAAACATTGCGGCTGAAGATAAAAATAAAAGACGAATTCCACGTCGACTAAATAAACACCAAATAAGGATCCACAAGGTTCAATCAAACCAGCTAAAACGATTAAACCATACTGTCAGTGGTATTTCCTTATATGATCTGTATGTCAGGACCGTAGTCAGGATTATTCTGCGGAATGTACTTCCTTTGGCCGGAGAGAGGGGCGAGGGTAGGCAGAGAGATGCTAAGACTGTAGTATGACAAATGCTTAACTGTTAAGAATGACCTGACACTGACAAACTGACCAATCGATTTTGCTGTGCCCCCCTTGCCGGAAAGCCACCTATTAACCATACTCGGGTAAACAAATAAAGACAAAGGATTTATGTGGGATCCCAAAGTAGGGTGGGAATTCAGGGAATTTTTATTATTCAGGAAATACTTCGGGAAATACACCATTTCCGTGAACAGACTTCAGCCCTGCAGATATAAATATTCCTTCCGCCTGCGAAACTGACAGCTGTGACCGGAAGAAACAAACCTGCATTCAGCCTGACGAGGACCCTTGCGAAAAAGGCCGAGGTATCCCTGAAGAAATTCTTAGCTGACTTGCCCGTTTTGTGTCATTTTATTGTTTTATTGCCAATCCACCGTTTAGTGCCAATCCACTGGCATTTTAACATGAAGCAGTGTTCCCGGACTCGGGTTGGATTCTCGATCCGGTTATGAAAAATTGGCAGGAAAGATCTACATGTTTTATATGCCCTACGTCTACAAATTCAACAACTAGGTGAAGAAATGTGAGCCTTCACATACGATACGACACTTTTGGTTTTCACCAGATTTCGGTCGAACGACGACAGAACGAAGAATAGATATAAAATCGGCCAATTATTATTATTACCTTTCAAATTCCAATCAACTTGACCAAGAATTGTTTTGTTCTATATATGGCCAGTTTCTAAATTCTGCGGATTGTCAGTTTCCTCTGTCATATTCATCCACTCTAAAGTCTGGGTTTTTACCGCATTCGAACCTAATCATCTATGCGATCGGAAATTACAGCACTAACAGCGTCACTATATTGTTAAGGTACGAAGCCCATTTATGTTGATGAAACACCAGGTTTCGTGAACATATATCTTCCCGTTCGGGAGTCCTCGCGATCGCGTACATACGAAACGGACGGATACAAGTATCTCTTTCGTTCAGGATAAAAAAAACAAAAACATAAAACACGCGGATTTCTGAAGCAAGGCATATCCCTCCCAATCCTATTCGTCTGCATGTGATCAGACTGCATAAAACACATACCTGCGTTTCGCCCTTCTCGTAAGCCGTTACTTTGAAAAGCCCGGCATCAGTGACCTTGGCAATACTGTCGTTGGACATCTGGAGAAGGTATTGCTGAGCCTCACTTTGAAGTAGTTTCTCCAAACGTCCATGTCTGAACTGAATTACTCGGAAGTAGACAGAGGATCCTGGCAGAACGTGGATCCTTGGGGGGTCCAGAGCTATGTTGGCAATAACGGTCATTCTTACTTCACCCACTGGTACGTCCTATGAATAGGGAGAACAAATAAAGACATCTGGCCGAGTATGCGCTAACGCGCCTATTGTCCAATGATCTAATGGTTTAAGATACTACTAAATCAATATATATATATATTTTATTTTTTTCTTATTATTACAGGACCCGTCGCACCTATTATACTAATCGAACCTTCTTCTGTAATCGCTTCATCCATTCCTAAACTCAGACACCCAAATTTCGTGAGGTACATTCCAATCCACATGACGATATTAAATTTGTTTTCCACGTTAAACTTGCCGTGTTTCGTTATTTCTGATGCGTATCATACTCCCGACTTATGTTTTCGGGAAGATCATTCATCAGAAAAAGCGTGTAAAATTTGTCGTGTTTTTGCTTGAAGTCAATATGCTTTGAGAAGAGCTTGAAGCAGTCAAAGCTGTGGGTAATTTCAGTATAGTTTTAAAGTAGTCAACGGTTTTAGAGTCGCAATAAATAGTGTGAGGTGTCCATAAAAGTAACAACTAAAACCTTAATCTGAAGTACAAGAATGCTCAACATGGAAATATTAGAGGCGTTCCCTCTACACCACCTTTTTCACGTTTGTTTGGAGTGTGTCTTTTTTCATCTCATCTCTCAGTTGTTTCTCTTCTTTCTTTAATTTTCTTTTGTTAACTTACTTCACTGTTTCTGTTCTATACATCACAGATCACAGATCACATCATCCACGGCGGACTCATCAAGATGGATCTTAATTTGTTCCGAAGTGTCAATTAAGGTAAGTGTTAATCAAAGTAAACAGAATTGGAAAAACGTTTAGCCTACTTCTTTCTCTCAGTCAGATTAAAACTCAGCCTTCTAAAGACTGGGGGCACTATATCGTCGGATTTCTAAGTCGGACTAAAATTGACGAGGAGACACGCTAAAGAGCTTACCGTCAGACTGGGATCTGTAAATTTGACACTGATCTTGGCGGTTCCAGTTTTTGCTCCTTCGATCAAAATCATATCTCCCCTCTTTCCTTGCTTTTCCAGTTTTTCTACGGACTCTGTAGCGTCATATTTCGAGTCTTCAAAGTTCACCAGACGGATAATATCTGACTCCATTCGGTTTATTGGCTCTATCCGCCACTCCATTGCCAGGCCGTCCAGGGTGGAAAACTCGTTACCTGAAAATTGTGATCCAAAATATGAAAACAAGACTAGAGGTTTAGGCGGGATCACAAATTGGGGTATGTTTTGACTTTCTTGACCAAGTCAAGATTTGTTTTGCCGAGAAATGAGGAGCTCCATGCACTATCTCCGTGCATAGGCAGCAAGTGCGTATCCTCCCATAATAAAACTCTTGGGATTTCCCAACACAAGACCAAAGGTTCCAAGAAGGAGATTTATTTACGAATCAATCGTGTATAAGCATGGCATCTGTTTTAGGTTCATTTAATTTTCAAAACCTCCGAACAAAAATACTGAATCACTTTACGGAAGAGAGCAGGCTCGATGGCCAGAAGATACCAACGACAAATGCAACTTAAAGATGGTCAATTATAACTGTATGCAACATGACAACCACACCTAGCCACCTAGCAAGTAACCTCCTCAACTAAAAATTAAAAGACGAGACGACCAACGAACCGCTAATACTCACAACCCACCAATATTATTAAAAATAGCATTCAATATTTTTTCCTTGATAAATCAATATCCTATCAAAAGACTCGAGACTTTACTTTCTAAAACATTTGCAGAAAGCTGAAGGTCTAAATGACATTGAAATTTATTCTATGATTTTGTAACGCTGTTTCTGACAGATAACCTTGATCTCTCTGTTTGTCTTGATCTTGATGTCTTGTCTTTGGTCTTTTCTTGATGACGAATCTTGATCTCTCTGTTTGCCTAAATCTACCCCTTAAGGTTGGTACAAATATTCTGGCCAACCCAATCCTAAGAAAAATACGAGACTCGATTATACGAGTATTCGACTTCCACGGGCAGTGGCTCGGCCAGTACCAAGGTACAACCGGTTGCATGTTCCCACACCCGGTACCTTAATAGTTTTGTTCCTTCTTCTGTCAGGTTTTCTAACAATGGATTTACAGTTGATTCCTAATATTTTCCCTTGGATTTTGAGATCATATTTTATATTGGTTATTTTGTCATAATTATTGTTAACTGTACAAATTACGAATTTTGACACTAAGATTAAGTGATATTAATCATTGTAATTTTATTGACAAGTTATGTGATCTGGCAGACAAATGGCCATTTATGTGATTTAGCTCTATATATATTATTCAGCTTGATATATTATAATTTTAGTGTAAGTATAAATACTGTGGACGGAAAATCAACTAGTCGGCTTACCGCCGTTTCAAGATTTTTAATGAACAAACTTAATTCAACTGAACTGAACTGTAAATATGGCCGACATATTTGTGATAGTAAAATATAAGCGAGATGTATTATTTTGGAAGAACATGTCCGGATTGTAAAAATATCGCGGAAGTTGTTTGCAATGATGTCTGACTTTGAATAGTAGCGCACGAAAAGGGACAAGCAGATCAACTGGCAAAATGATAAAATAAAATGTTTTCGTTGATCTTTTATTAGGGAGGGAGAGCGGAGAGGGGATGAATTACTTAGGAACGCGGAAGGCTTTGTTTTGTTGTCTGAATACAGGTAATATTTGTTGGCAAGTGTTTAAATAAATAAGTCCGATGCTTTAAATTTGAATGAACGAGGGAACAGAGACACATCGAAGGGCATCATATGGAGGTACAAATTTTAGGTGGCCAAGGAGACCGACATTTCCATTCCATCAACTCTCAATCTCAAGTTTAATTATTTTTCTGATTAGTGTTTTCATTCGTGCCTTTTACTTTGTTTTGTATTACTCCGCTATAAGAACAAGACCAAAGGTTCCGATGGGATCCCAAAAATTGAATAGATCCAGACAAATAGGTTTTGTCTTCGCGAGATCTAGTGTTAAGGTCTGGAAGTGCATCCGATAAAACCAGAAAGGCTATTTGGCTACAATATTCACGACTATCAGAAACGAAGCATTTATTTAGACCATCCAAAATTTCCCGGTTTCAGCCGGATTCCAGACGAACTATATATCCGGCAAAAAAAAAATTGTCATATACGAATTTAGCATCTGTTTTGCCCCCAAATCGGACATCTAATCAACTACAAACACAACTTTTGCTTTCAAACATTTTCCAGTTTCAGCCGGATTCCGACCTAAACACTTGTCCGAGTAGAAAATGCTTTTCATATAAGGATTCAGCATGTCTTCTTACCCCTGAAATGAACATCTAATCAACTTCAAATAAAACTTCTACTTTTAACAAACTTTCCGGTTCTGGCCGGATTCCGGACGAACTACTTGTCCGGCGAGAAAACGGGTTATATATTCCTGTTCAGCATGCCTTCTTACCCCTATATCGAACATCCAATCAACTTCAAATAAGACTTCTACTTTTAACAAACTTTCCGGTTTTGGCCGGATTCCGGACGAACTACTTGTCCGGCGAGAAAATTGTTTCCATATTCGTGTTCAGCGTGTCTTCTTACCCCATAATCGACTATCACATTCGCTGTTTAAAAAAAATTTGCTTGCCCCTTAATTTAAACCCCCTCCACCACCCCTAAATATAAAGCTACAGGGCCCATCTACGAACTCGACCTTACTATTGATCCAAAGAATCCCCACACCAAGTTTCATCAAAATATCTCACTGCCTTCGAGAGTTATCGTGCTTACAGACAGACAGACAGACGGACGGACGGACAGACAGACGGACGGACAACTTTTGCGATGTCATAGGTATCCCTCCACTTACGTTTTGGGATCCCAAAAAGCGGGTAATAAATAAAAAATAAATAAATTTAAAGTTTAAGCTTAGTTGGAAGGCTTTGCTTAGGTCTTCTAATCGTAGATATTCCTAGGTATACGCCTCGTCGTGTTTGCCGAGCAACGAAACCCCACACGCTAGACAGCAAAGCAAAAACAGTAAGTACAGCAAAACTAGAAAGAATAGTTCTCGAAACACACCTTAACCCATGTTTTAGTTAAACATACGCGCTCTACGAAGAGTTTTGTCCCCTCGTTCGTCAGGCTTTGTAATTCGAACGTGAACCTGAAATAATTGTATATATTTTTGTATTTTAGTTGTTTATCTAAACGTTTTCTTCTCTAATTCGTTATCCGTGCTGACGAAAATAAATAAATAAGAATGACGGTATGTGACTTGTAATTTTTACTCTACCGTTATTGTTACTGACTGTTATTGTTGTTGTTAATGTTTGCTTTGTAATTCTCGCCACTGCTGGAAAAACAAATATCAGCTCGATCGTCCATGGTTTTAATGAATACACTTAAACAGAACAAACTTCCTCCAGACAAAACAAATATTATGTCCATACTTATGCACTCTTACCTTGATCGTCGAAAGCTCTAGCAGTAATTTGGCCAACATCATCAAGGAAAATCTCGTGGGTCCTCACAAAGATCTCGATCCGATTAACACTGCTGACGACAACATCACAATAAAGTGTCTCTCCTAGAACCAGAACTGGACTGTATGTATACATGTACATCTGTATTTACTGTGACTGTGAACCAGTCGAAGAGAACAAAGAAAAAGGCGGAGTACGTAGAAAATGAAAACGACAAGAGGAACAAATAAATTGATACAAACTCAGCTAATCTATGCCAGTATATTCATGATACCAGGGACCCATAAATTTCCTTAACAGGGGGCTTGTCATTACCTATGCTTCTACTTGCTATGTTGACCGAACCAGTCCTACTTTCCAAAAATCCCACTTGGGCCTAACTGCATTCTTGTTTGCCTCATTGGACGTGCGCGCCAAAGAGACTCTTCCCTCAAGGCGCCAGCAGCCAATCCCAAATTTTGTCTATCTGGTCTTGAACGTGATTGGACAGTCGGTATTTCTCGAACTATCTTCCGTGCGGTCAACATAGCATCAGAAATCTCTTATTGACAAGCCCCCTGTAAAGGAAATTTATGGGTCCCTGATGATACGAATAAAAAAGGCGACTTTCGCAACTAGTGATTCGTTGCATTTTTGTTCGCCGCTGGCTTGGTTGCTTAATTTCCGTTTTCAAACGTCGTCGAAGTTCACCGTTTGTTTAATTAGCGTTTTTTCAACGTTCCAAGGAAAAGAAAAATGAAAGATAATGGCGGAACGATAAGGATGCAGATTTGGAATTTATCCATTAGACGAAAAAAATGAGTGCTAAAAAAACAAAATTAGATTTTTACACTAAATTTAATTTTTGTAACAGTTACTGTTGAACAGCTCGGCGACAAGAGAATTGCGACTGGCGACCAAAAACGGTATTTAAGAAGAGACCTTCGAATTTGAAGGTAACCTCAAGCTTCGATCAAAAATGCATGCAGGATCTTTAATGAACAGGAATAAAACTGAATCGCTGGATTTTTCTATAGTAATCAACATGACATCTGGCAGTTAGGCCATTTCTTTCAGATGTCCGGATGTCTGAAACCTTTACAAATAGCCTATGCAAACACGAGTGAACACAAACATTTGGCTGTTCTGAAATATTAAGTGATTATACCGTACTCTAATTTCACTTTACATTCAAAATTTGGTCTAATATTAATATTAATATAGGCTAATAACTTAAATATTAAGTTATTATTCTTAATAATAATAATCTGTGCCCGTACAGGAAGGACCTGCAAAAAAAAACACAGATATAACAACAAGAGCTGTAAACTCATATGGCACTTGCAAGGATAGGTCGTAGCTAAGGGTATCAGCTAAGATCCGCGCCATCTTGAGGCACAAGTGGTCATGGGCCATTGGTAATCACGAAAATGTATTACCTTAATTAATTCGCACCTCGGAGCGAATAAGGTCCATGATGGATCTGTAACGCTCCGCTTCTGGTTGATTGTCTGGTTGGATGGTCTTATACTGTATAATGGTTTGTCAAGTGTGAATTTCAAAAGTGATTTTTGCACATGGCTGTTAAGTAGCCTATCATTTGCTCGAAAGTATTTGTTTTATACTTTGCTGCAAGGGACTACGGATTCACATGTAAGCAAAACCCTGGCACAAATTATCATGGGCCTTTAGGATCACGAGAACATATCTTTTGGCCTAAAGTATATTTTCCAATTTGCAGTTAAGATGGCACTTTAAGGGGGCCAGAAATTAATTTGTAAACAAAATACCTCATGCACCAATGATCACGGGCCCTTGGGGGATCTCGAAAATGGATCGTTTCTTGAAAGTGTTTTTGCCCTTACAGGTTAAGATTGGCATTTTAAGTACGGTACGTTAGGAATTCATTTGTAAACAAAACCATTGAGGCAAAAATGATCACGGGCCCTTAGCGTCATGAAATGGATCTTTTGGTCAAAAGTATTTTTTTTTACTTTGCAGTATACGCACTTTAAGGGGGCTAAAGACTCATTTACAAGCAAATACTTGAGGTACAAATGGTCACGGGCCCTTGGGGATTATGAAATTGTATCGCTTCAAACACTTCCGAAAGTTATGCATGACACAAAATTCCGGATTCCTCCCCTCCCCCCCAGATGGCCGGATCCGGGAAACGACTACTTCCAAGTCAACACGTTCAAGTTCCTAATATACCTGCCAAGTTTAATCGTCCTCGCGCATATGGAAGTACCCCTCCAACTCCCCAAACACTGCACCGATCGAGGGGTTGCCCACTCAGTTTTTGGGTGCACAGCAGGTGCCCGGTGCCGACCTGTGCCGGCTGGTGCCGGCTGGTGCCGACCGGTGCCTGCTGGTGCCGACCGGTGCCGAACGGTGCCGGCAGAGGCGAATTAAGAGTGCCGGACGGTGCCGGCTGGTGCCGTCCGGTACTGGACTCTATTGAACTTATCAATTCGAAAAGGGGAGCGGCTTTTGTGCCGGCTGGTGCCGAACGGTGCCGGCAGAGGCGAATTAAGAGTGCCGGACGGTGCCGGCTGGTGCCGTCCAGTACTGGACTCTATTGAACTTATCGATTCGAAAAGGGGAGCGGCTTTTGGAAACGAGAGGGCATTTTGATTCGTGGGCATTTTAATCGTGGGCATTTTTAACCGTGGGCATTTTGATCGTGGGCATTCTGAGCGTGGGCATTGTGAGAGTGGGCAAAAAGATCGTGGTGATTTTGGGAACCACCCTTCGCCAGGCTAATCATTTGAGAAAACCAAGTTCAGATTTACCTGTATCAGCCATATCTATTTTGACGATACTAATCGAAAGTTCCTGCTTTACTTCTGCCAAATTTCCGGTTTCGGCCGAATTCTGAGCGAACTACTTGTCCAGCAAAAAAAAAGAGAAAGTTCAGAAATGAATTCAGCGTATCTCCTTAACCCTATAAAGAACATCTAATCAACTTCAAATAAAACTTTCTTATACAAAAAAAAAATCCTATTTCAACCGGATTCCGGACGAACTATGTCCGCGTAAAAAATGATTGTCATATACAGATTCAGCGTCTCGTCTTACCCTTAAACCGTCATCTAATCAACTTCAAATAAAAGCTTTTCCTTTAACAAATTTTCCGGTTTTGGCCGGATTCCGGGCGGACTACTTGTCCAGCGAGAAAATGGTTTTCACCATCGTGTTCAGCATGTCTTCTTACCCCTAAATCAAACATCTAATCAACTTCAAATAAAACTTTTACTTTTAACAAACTTTCCGGTTTTGGCCGGATTCCGGGCGAACTACTTGTCTTGCGAGAAAATGGTTTTCACCATCGTGTTCAGCATGTCTTCTTACCCCATAATCGACTATCACATTACCTGTTTCAAAATTTTGTTTGCCCCTTAATTTAAACCTCCTCCCCCACCCCTAAATATATGGCTACAAAGCCCATCTATGAACTCGACCTTACTCTTGACCCAAAGAATCCTCACCCCAAGTTTCATCAAAATATCTCATTCCCTTCGAGAGTTATTGTGCTTACAGACGGACAGACGGACGGACGGACAGACAGACAACTTTTGCGATGTCATAGGTATCCCTCACTTACGTTTTGGGATCCCAAAAACCGTTCGCATAAGCATATCTCTACTGTAACCTTAACAGATGAAATGACACTTGTTTCAGTACCTTACAATACTTAGTCCTTCAAATTAAACAGGCTAAAGGACGGCTCAGACGGCGTTTTAAAAAATTTCCGGTTTTGGCCGGATTACGGACGAACTACTTGTCCGGCGAGAAAATACCCAGCCAATCTTCCCGCCAAGTTTCATCAAAATAGCTCAATCTCTTCGAGAGTTATCGTGCTTACAGACAGACGGACAACTTTTGCGATGTCATAGGTATCCCACCACTTACGTTTTGGGATCCCAAAAAGCTGCAGTCGCTATTTTTCAAAATTAAAATCCTGAATTCTCATGGTGAACGAAACATTTTTAGTGAAATCATTTTGTTCTGAACAGGTTCATAAAGCCAGTGCCGACTGGTGCCGGCTGGTGCCGGCCGGTGCCGACTGGTACCGACCGGTGCCGAGTCGGGGGTGCACAGCAGGTGCCGAGGAGTGGGCAACCCCTCGGCACCGATCCGGTCCGTTTCCATAATCAATCATCAATCAATTTATTTATTTCGTGATATTACACATCACATATTACACTAAAACAGGACTATTCTAAACTAAATATATACAATCATATCAACCATTCGGTGGCTCGGGGCAAAAGCACAGTCGACGGAAAAGGCGATAGAAATGGCCGGAACGGCACTCTGCATTCTCGCGAATTGCCTTTAAGAGTGGGTTTTCGGAGGCTTCTATCCTTGCAACAAAACTAACTAACGCTTTCCGTCTCATAACATCAAAAGATTCAATTTCATTTTCTAAGAACATTTGACTAGCAGAGTAACGTCGATTGTATGAAAAAAGATGGCGGAATGCATTGTTAAAACAAACTTTCAATTTACGTACCGTCGTCTCAAGATAATTATAAAAAAAAAAGTATCTAAAAAAAAGTATCTAGAACTTGTGCTTGGTCTTCTCACCAAGTTTCATCCCGATCCCTCCACTCTAAGCCTGTCCCGAGATTTCCGATCCCCTTCCAATCCCCTCTCCCCCAAGAGTAATCGGATCCAGTCCAGACATAAAATAGGTTTCATTCAGATCCGATTCCCCGTTCGAAAGTTACGCTTGCCTCAAGATTCCGGATGTCCCCTCTCTCCTCTCCCCCAACGATGATCGGGTCAGGGAAACGACTATTCTCAGGTCAATTTGGTCGGGTCCCTGATGGGCTTGCCAAGTCTGTTCCTTGATTGTTTTATGGTAAAATGGTCCGCATAAAGAGATTTTTAAATATTAATTAAATTATATTATACATATTTTGTTTTAAAATGTATGATAAATGGTAATAGGAATGAAACCAAAAAAATAATGTATAAATTATATGATTGTTATAGAGTTTTTGTTTTATTTTGAGGATGAATTTTGTAATAGAACTAATTTGAATGTTGAGAATAATAAACGTGGAAAGATAATTATGTTAAAATTGGGTAAGGGTAAAGGGTAAATATTGATATTGAATTTAGTTTTGTTAATTTTATTTTATAAATAAAGGTAGGATGGAAGTTTAAAGATTAGAAAGAGTTGAAGGAAAAAAAAATAATTAAGAAATTAAAAATAAACGTAGAGATAGAGGAAAGTGTAGGTGACGCTAAATAGATAGGCCGGTCATGTGATTCAGTGAAAAAAAAACAAAAAATAAGTTGATAAGACCGTTGGCGTCACCGAGGGAAAGTGGAAGCGTAGTCACCTGGCCAATTCATATTGGACTGGAAGAACAGAAAAGATACTACGCGGCAAAAAAAAAAAAAAAAAAAAAAAAAAAAAATCGTCTTAGCACATCTGGGAGTACCTTAACCCGGGATCACCAGAGTTCCGGAGAACCCCCTTGCGTCTCCCTCTACAGTGCCCTGATCCGGTCCAGTTCTGCAAACAATGTACCTAGGGCTCGTGTCTGTTCTTCCTATCTTGTTTCATCCCTGACCCTCCACTTCGAGCGTATCATAAGATTTCCGTTCCCCCCAAGTCACCGGATCCTGCCCCGACTTAAAGTGAGACATCTGAGACACGAGGTCTTTCCAAATATCAAGTTTCATTAAGATCCGGTCACCCGTTCGAAAGCTAAACACAAATCAAGATTGCGGACTCGAACTCTTTCCAACTGTCAAGTTTCATTCCGATCCGATCCCCCGTTCGAAAGTTATGCTTGCCTCAAGATTCCGGAAGTCCCGTCCCTCCACTCCCCCCTTAGACGGTCGGATCGGGTAAGTGACTATTTCCGAATTAATCTGGCCGGGTACCTAATGAGCCTGTCACGTTTCATCGTCCTAGTCCATCTGGAAGTACCCTACTCGCGATCACCGGACTGACCGACGGCAAAGTGATCGGTATATGGCACTTGGCCGAAGGGCAAGTGCAATAAAAACAAATAAAAAATACACAGTAATTCATTACCAGCCTAGACACATTTAATCATTAAACATAACGTGGGTTGGCGTATACTCGGCAGGCTGCTTGAAAGGCCGCGATGCGTCTCGCTTTTCTACTATCTCAGACTTTATATTCACATCAATAATCCCAAAGTCATGGATGACATCTTTTGACTGTCACAGTGGTAGCCTAACGCATAGGAGATATTTTGCTAAATGATAACCATCTTTCTTCTCTTTGCTCTGATAAGATTCTACCAGTTTGGTGAAACACATTGAACTAAACTCATTTAAAAGTAAGATCTACTCTGATCTAGTTTCGGTTAACGGGCCTTAAATACAGAATCTGAGACAGGAAAAGAAGTATCTAAGAACAATAAAATCTAATAACAATAAAATAATCTGATATGAGAAATGTCTATGTTTCCATGTATGATTCGAGTTTGAAACAATGGATCTAGCACTACTTCGAACTTGGCATCTTTTATAGTACCCTAACGAGCTTTTGCTCGTATACACACTGTCAGAAGTTTGTTAACCTTTGACAGAAGGGTCTACAACTTCAACTGACGAAACTTCCGATGTTATCTGCAAGTGTTGCAGAATATTTCCATTATGACATTTTACGTGTTATTTTTCTGTTAAAAGTAAAAAAGGCCCATAACACAATTTTTCTCTAAAAATTAACAGATATTGTGTTGTCTAATATCTGTTGAAATTGAGCATTCTTTAGGGTGTTCTGAAACTTCTGAAAATGAACGGATCCAAAGTCTCCTTGGTGGTATCTGATTCGAGGCCAAATAAAAATGCGAGCAAGTTTCTCTCGCGTCAACCAGCAGTTTCGATTTCTGGACGGTTAAAAAATACGAATAGCCTATCTGATTCAGATGAATGAAGCAAAATAATAAGCTCACCTTCTCCCTCAGCTAAAATGAAAGCGGTGGCTTTCTGCTTGGCTAAAGAGGGGCTGGACAATGGGGCAAGAGAAACAATGGCAGAATTTGAGCAATCTCTCCCTTCGACGTTACCATCAAGAACAACCTGTATTAAGTCAGGTCTCGATGATCTCCTGAAAAAAAAATAATAATATAAAAGACAGCTTCAGAAATCGCTGACAAGCTTAAAACCAACATTACGCTACTCTGTGTGTTGTTTTCTATATGTTGTATACATGTGTTTATTATTTGTTATTTTTTGTAATGATGGAAAACCAATCATCTGCTGCGTCCGGATGTTTTTTTTTTAGAAAAATCAACTCTTGTGGCCGCTGTAGCTGTTATTCCATAGTTTGTGAACCATGACAGATATCAAGTTTAAACTTGGTATACTTGTCGGCATTTAGATCTAGCTGTGCATTTGAGGGTCCCACTCCCACACCCACGAGGTTCAGGGGCAACAGTGCCCAGATTGCCCAGTGACTTGACTTCATAACTTGACCACAACTGAAGAAAAGACAAACGAAATTAACAGATCCTAGTGTCTGGAAGTAATTACTAAAATTACTCCCCTCCCCCATGCGTGAGAAACTAGGCCTCGACTGCCCATACAAGTTAAACTTATAACCTGACAACAGGGTCAATATTCTAACTAATATTTCTCAATTGGATATAAGTTTGAGAAACTCTATTCTTTGTTATCTATGGCAGTCATACATACAAATCATCAATTTTTAGGAACAGGGCACCTGAGAAAGGCCACAGTTTAGGGTGAAAGCCGAGTGCATTCACACCAGACAAGACAGCAAGGACACAGTACCCTGATGAAAATCTGTTTCTATGGATTTCCAGATTACAGACTTTACAGGATGATTTGTGTATAGCTGATCTATGAGAAACATTTACATGATTTTCATGTACAGGAGGCAACATGAAACTCAATTATGAATCCTTGAAACTGAACGAAAGAAAGCTAAAATGAATTTCCATGGAATCGTCACAGACAAAGAAGTAGGCTTCGACCTTGGCACATGCCCTAACACTGAGAACTGTAACTTAAAACTGAAATTTTCTGTATTATGACTGACCTACAGGTGTTCCATTTGACCATTTTTCAATGATTGATTTATTTCACTGCTAGCCTTGGGGAAACATGAGGTACTTTGTTTTCCTATGCTTGTTTTCCCAGCTTATGGCTACAGACAGATTACACTAGTGTACCAGACGAAAACAGATATTTCTTACCATCATCAGAAAAGGTAAAACAAAGAACTTTACTTTTCGAGGTATAGTATTTTCGACTTTCAGAACGAATTTGTGAGCCTTTGGTGCAAATTATGTTTCTATGACCCATTCTTGTTTGATATGAAGTTTTGAAACAAAGTAGCCTACTTGTGTTTTAGAAGGCTATTTATTTACGAAAAAGAAGTCTCCCACAGGTTGGCTATGACACAAGGATTCACAAACCGCCAAAAAGATGCAAGACTTTATTTTGCTATAAGCGTATCACTCCTTATAAAACACATTTCCCATTATACTTTGTTCTTATACTGTTCCGATCCTTATTCATGTCCAATGTGTGGTAGCATGGATGAGAATTTATAACATTTGCTGTGTGAATGCGAAAGTTTGAGTGAAATTAGGCTAGAAATTTTTGGAGTGAATGGAAGGGGAGTGTGAATGGATGTGTGGTGTAATGGGGAATAACTGTTTCGGAAATACAAAACAGCTGGTGAGGTTCCTCTCGGTAGACCTAGCCCATAGGGATAGGTGCCTATAGGAGCTGATATTTTTTTGTGTGTATTGGTGTTTTTTTTTTATATATATGTATTTGCCATGGCCGCTGGCTTGGCTCTTAGCACAAATAAAATCGTATCTTATCTGATCAACCAAAAAAAAAGGGTAGGGAAACACTACCAAGTTTTTACAAGCTCAAAATGTGTAAAAAAGGCAGGCCAAATGCCCACAACTCAGTCTCAAAGCTTAAAGCTTAACTGAAAAGCCAACTTATTTTCATACCTTTGATTTGGATACACTGAAATATTTTGTCCACTCACAGATTTTTTTGTTTTTGTCCCGTAGCCTAGTAGTGACATAGGAAATCTCCGCTGCTTGCACGACAAACACAAGTTCTTCAAGTGGTGGAGGATTTGTATATCTGCAAAGGCGTGTGTCTCAATGGCCAACAACGTGAAGATTTTGAACTGTTTTATTCCAGACTGCAGAATCACATTAGAATCCACATGTATGGGCAAATGCCAAGTGCTTCCTGGTCACTTTCCATATTCAAGTCACTTTCATCTTCCTGGCTTGAATAATGAAAATCCACCATTGCTGGTTCTTTTAGGTAATTGTTTGCCACTGTAGTTGCTAAACATGCTTTAAAATCCTAGAATCTGTAATGTAAGTTTCTTTTGTTACGACTTTTCCATTTTTGTGTGGGACTCTACTAAATGTCTACTACAGACGGATTACAAGCTCTTTAGACAATATGTTGAGATATCCCTGGCTACGCCAAGTATCTCCTGGGTCTCTTTCTCTTCTATAGGCATTTTTATGCGCTCCCACAAACAGGTTATGGGTCAATTGCTGCTCGAAAAGAGTGTTTCTGTGATCTTTTATGCAGCCCACAACTGTGTCTGTGTTTCATCGACCAACAAGATTTTATTGGCCCACTTTGTGGCTCAAATTTGACAAACAACTGCAGAGGTGATTGTCAATTGTTTGGCTTGACAAGTGGGAAATTCAAATTTAGTAGCAAAATAATGCCAAAACAATAAAATTTAAAACTTTAGAATTGTCATAGGCTAGACATAATATTGAAGATCTTTTTGCATTGAATGGTAAGGACGGTAGCCTGGAGTTCTATTTATGGAGATTTTGACATTATTTAGTTATATATTCAGACCTTTGAAATTCCCCCCAAAAATAGACAAAATGGCGTTTCAGTTTGTGGCTCGACTGTTTCCCCGAAAAACACTCAGAAGTATGTGGCCCACAAATGTGTCATGGAAAAACACCTTATACCTACTCCTCAAACCCAAATAAAATGTTATAGAGAGATTTCACCCTACCCGAAGAAAACGGATATTTCTACACCGTCATCGTCGGGATCATAACAAAGAAAATTAACATTACGAGGTATAGGCCTTTTAAGACTAAATTACCGGCCTTGTATAGCTGCTGTGAGTCAGAGAATTGATGTAATTGTTATTTGGCTTCTTCCTGGCTTCTTCTTGTTGGAATAATGCAACTTTTGCAAATTAATGTTCTTTTTTATGAGACTTTTTTATGAGGCTTCAAAGTTTGTCAACGAAGATGGAGGCTCGAGTCCTATTGTTCGGTTGTGACTCGCATTTCAAAGGAACGCGTCATAGCTGACCAATAGGACGCGACTTCCTCTTTGCTTACAAACTTTGAAGCCTTCAAACTCTCATAAAAAAGAACATTAATTTGCAAAAGTTGTATTATTCCAACAAGAAGAAGCCAGATAACAATTGCAACAACTCTCTGACTCACAGCAGCTATCCAAGGCTGGTAATTCAGTCTCAAAGTCGAAAGTCCTATGCTTCCTAATGATTTTTTTGTTATTCTCCCGTCCGTTTTCTTCGGGTAGGCTAGGGTACGAGCGGTGGTAGTTGGGCAATTAACTCCTCACTTACTTATCTCTGAATCACTTTAAAAACTAAACCACTAAACTCACAGACCTCGTTCACGCATTAAAAAATTCGTTTGAAAATCGCGCTTCTTTTTGCCATTTCTTGACACCACTGTTGCCACACAAGAATCCTCCGCCTGATTTTCGCATATTCCATCCAAAACTATATTCACGGGCGGTCCTTTTTGTGCTCAGATAATCACGGGCAGTCACGCTTAAACTCGGGCGGCTTCAGTTTGGTTTTTCCCAGCTTTTACTTTAGCTGCTGATGTTTAGAGGGCAACCATGCACGGAACTGAGCTTCAGCAGAACAAAAGAATATACAAGGCAAAATATTTAAAATTACTTCTTCACGAGGAAGAAAAATCAGGTGGCATAAACCAAGTGCCCGAGATTAACTCTTGGCTGGGCACTAGCAGGAACTGGTTAGTGTAGTGCCCGTGTTTATCTGCCGCCCGACTACCGCCACTCGTACCCTAGCCTAGGGTGCATTCTCTCTATAAAAGAAGGGGCAGACCACTCACCACTGATAGCAATCCCCACCTTCAACTACACGAAGATTGAAATAGGAAGTTCTTAAAGAATCTTCCGGAAGCAGAATCCTGGGAACATTAAGCTTCGCCGAATCAGCAACTGCTAAGGATAGACAGAACAAAAAAAAAGAAACATGCTTTCGAGGCATTTTTAAATACTGCGCCAAGAAAATACCGACTTACCAGCGTTGCCGAATGCCGACGGTTGCCGTAGAAATCTCGACGATTTTCGCCGAAATCTCGGATCGGCAACGTCCAATCGTCTGTGTGCTTGCGGCTCGGCGGTGTATTTAAAATCAGAAAACATTTGTTTTGCAAAATTAGCTGGGAAGCAAAACTCTTAGAAGTAAGTTGCTAGATTCTCTAATCTAATAGATCTAATAGTGGAATGTCGCCAGAAAACACTTAAACCAAATCGGGCAACCTTTACACTGTCAGAAGTTTCATAAGTAGGGTAGCCACAAAAACACCTAGTGGCAAAAATTGGCGATTTTTTTGTAATGAATCCATAAATTGCTGTGAATTTTCCTTATCAGTTTTACCTATCTAAAACATCTCCAAAAAATATTTTAAAAATACCATTGCATTCAGGACAAAATTGTCTATTTTATAAGGCTAACAGTAAGAATGTCCTAGCTATTTAATATTATTTCTAAATTTTCAATGTAAATTTAGATGTAAAAAAAAGTAGCTGAACTTGCCTAAAAAAATTTGTTGATACCAAGGAGGAAAAGTCAGCAGCCTGTAGCAGCAATAGGTCTATTGGACTGTAACCTTGATGATCATATTCATATTTACTCATCTGACTCAATTGCTAGGGCTCCCCATGCACTCAAAACCAGCTCAAAATCCCCCAGTTTCATAGAATTTCATTGAAGCACATAGTTCTAAGCTGGTCACTAGATGGACAAAACCCTAAAGTCAATGGATGAACAAAGGCATTTCCTTATGTAAAATACTGTTTTCTAAAGAAGATTTAAGATGCTTAGAGACAAGATAGAGAGGTGATTCTGGCCTCAAATCAAAGCTAAAAGATAGGAGAATCACTTTCTGATCTTCAGAAGGTCAGGTTTTATTAAAAAAAAATTTAGTGGCTACCCTATCATAAGATCAAGAATAACACCTTTTCACTTAGAAATAAAGACAGAAAGTGTTATGACCAATTAGGTTTACACTATTTTGTGCCTAGATCTCCAACAACACCTTCAGTTGGTAAAAATACTAATGGAAACGAAAGAAACATAACAGATAACATCCCAAAGTGTTATCTGTTGAAACTGGGCATCCTTCTGTTGTCGTTATGTAACCTCTGACAGTGTAGTATTTTTACCAATAGAGAGATTTCACTCTGCCAGAAGAAAACGGATATTTCTACACCATCATCGTCGGGAGAATAACAAACAAAATTGACATTACGAGGTATAGGACTTTCAACTTTGAGACTAAATTGCCGGCCTTGGATAGCTGCTGTAGGTCACAGAGTTGTTGTGATCGTTATCTGGCCTCTTCTTGATGGAATAATACAACTTTTGCAAATTAATTTTCTTTTTTATGAGAGTTTGAAGGCTTCAGAGTTTATAAACAAAGACGGAAGCTCGCGTCCTATTGGTCGGTTATGACTCGGACGTCAAGGAACGCGTCATAGCTGACCTAGGACGCAAGATCCTCTTTGTTTACAAACTTTGAAGCCTTCAAACTCTCTTAAAAAAGAACATTAGTTTACAAAACTTGTATTATTCCAACAAGAAGAAGCCAGATAACAATTCCAACAACTCTCTGACCTACAGCAGCTATCCAAGCCCGGTAATTTAGTCTCAAAGTCGAAAGTCCTATGCTTCCTAATGTTAATTTTTTTCGTTATTCTCCCGTACGTTTTCGTCGGGTATGGTGCAATCTCTCTATTGAAGGTGTTGTTGGAGATCTAGGCACGAAATAATGTAAACTTAATTGGCCATAACACTTTATTTCTAAGTGAAAAAATGTTATTCTTGAAAGTGTTATGTGCGATCTGTTATGAAATTTCTGACAGTGACAACAGTGTACTGATGAAAACTTCCCTAACAGAAATGATTAATTAATAGCTAAATTAACCACCTTTATCAAAAACGTGAATGTGTTGGGCTCTGTTGGTCTTCGTTTCTCCTTTTGAGTTTCCAAGCATTCATAAATCAGCACCCAGTGATCCAAAATCAAGCACATTTTTGTCAATAATAGGCAATCTTTTTTCAAATGGAATTTCTTGCAAGAATTAATTGTAGAATTTTTTCTTACAGTAGAGGTATGCTTAGCCTATGTGAACAGTTACAGGAGGGGCATCCAACCTCAGACAAGAGTCTGAAGCAAATTGAATGGTTTACATATTGGATAAATAAATATTGCTTCAGTATTTCTAGTTAAACATATTTTTCTTTTCAAACAAGATCACTTCATTCTAACCTTACCTCGATTGACTTCTTCTTCTTCTAGGATATAGTCATTGGGATCCGCTGACCCTCTTAGACTTTTTCTTTCTGTGGTCTGTTGACTGTTGGCTGGAGTCTTCTTTAAACTGAGATGTTCAACGATGCTTGAAAAAATGCTCTTTAAAAATTATGAAAAAGGAAGAGTTAGCAAAGTCAATAGGCAGAAAACATTTTTGGACACATGACTTTGAAAAAGTCAAATTTGCCTCTTGACTACCAGGACAGCTTGTACGGTACATTTCATTTTAATATTTTCGCGGCAAAAATCGAGATAGTGTAAAAACGAGGTCAGGTACCCCTCCTGTACTTTAATGCGAACACTGCAGTTTTGGGCTAAATGGTAGACTGAAGATCCAAAATATCTGTACAGGTGTCTTCAGCTGCCCTTCTTACCTACTTTGGCTAACTGGTAGTTGCTTTAGACAGAGCAAGTGCATGGAAATTGCAAAATCTGACGTCAACAACCGTTCACATAATGCATACCTTTACTGTATATGAGCATGCAGGATACAAAAGACAACACAGATAGAGCTAATGCTGGAGTCCTGTTGGCATATTTTCTTATATGGCAGTTGATAGACATACACCACCACAAGATAGGAAGTTTGTTTCATTGGAAGTAGGCCTATTTGAACATCCAAATTTAAATGCTGAACTATGAGGTAAAAATTCAAATAGGGAACAAGACCAAAGGTTTCGATGGGATCCCAAAAATCAAACATTTGATCCAAACAATAAAATTGGGTCTTGTCTTCGCCACTCAGTCTTCGTCAGATTTCTTGAAGATTTTTACTGTCAAAATAAAGTTCAAAAAATGGATTCAGCATGTCTCCTTTCCCTGATACCGAATCTCTAATCGACTTCAGAAACACTTAGAGGTTCAACCAAATTTCTTGTTTCGGTCGAGTTCGTGATGAATCATTAGTCCAGCAAGAAAACTAAGTTCAGATATGGATTCAGCGGACCTCCTTACCCCTTCAGTGAATATCTTATTAGCTTATAAAACATACATGTTTTTACCGTAAATTCAAAACCCATCCTCTGCCTCTAAATATACGACTAAAGGACCCATCTACGAACTTGACCTGTACTTTGCCAGGGAATCCTCTTGAACAAAAGATATCAACCCCTTCGACCTTACACTAGATCTATCAGACGTTCGTACATTAAACAAAGAATGTCGTCATCCAAGCGCAGAGCTTTCACTGGCGTGAAGAAGAGGTAGGGACTGCTGTAGCCGAAAAGGGTCGACACATTTTGTGTCCGATTTTTGCCAGATTCCGGGTGAACTACTTGTCCGGCGAGAAAACAACTTTCATATTCGGAAATGTTGCCCCTTAATTTGAAACCCCTCCCCACCCTTAAATATAGGGCTACAGAGCCCATCTTCGAACTTGACCTGTACTTTGAACCAAAGAGTCCTTGTGGCAAGTTTGAACAAAATATCTCAATCCCTTCGAGAGTTATCATGCTTACAGACAGACGGACAACTTTTGCGGTGTCATAGGTATCCATCCACTTACGTTTTGGGATCCCAAAAAGTGTCTTGCTTGTGGTCGTGTATTTTTGGTACAGTCTCCACTCATGGAGTGATTTTCTACCTAGCTCACTATACAGTTAATCCAACTAGTTAGCTTCAATAAAGCCACCCATGTATTCATTTTTTTTTTTATAAATTTGTCCTGATTTTGTCTGATCTGTGATCAATTTGATCTTTTGATTGTGTTTTAATCAATAGATAACATATAGGCTAATAATAAAAAACCTAATAAGCTACTCTGCTTGATAAGTAGCCTAAACAAAAAATTGTGAACAAGCCTTAGTAGGCTCGGGAGAGTTTCCGGTAAGCTGTTTTCCAGTGGAAAAAGAGGAAAGGGTACTGAAATGCATGCAACATTTTTTTTTGCAGAGGCGTCATTTCGCTGAAACCCAAGTGGGGGGGGCAGCGGCGGCGTCCCGGGCCTCCTTCGGGGACCCGTGATGCATGGGCGGTTTGAAGTGCTTGGGGGGGGGGGTGAATACTGCAAAATGTACATGTTGGAAATTCAGCACGGCTGACGAGGTAAACGGTTTAGAAACAATAGACAAGAAACGTACTGCATCGCATCCGGAAAACTAACTGGAACTCGCTGAAGAGCGAGCTTTTAACGACTGTTTGGCAACAAATTAGCAATGTGAGTGCCTAAGGCAGAAAAATTTGTTGAATCTGCACGTTTTCTGACGAAATTTAACTACTTCGTGAACAAAATTTAGGTTCTTAAATGACCCATCCCAAAAACTACAAGCCCAAACCTCAAAGTAAACAGAGCATACTACAAACGGCGCCGCAGGCGAAAATTTTGGAATTCCTTATGATCAGAGTGCCTTTTTGGATCACAAATGAAAGCAAGGGCCAACTATCATAGATCAGCTCATAGTGTTTGGTCACGACACGTACATGACGGTGCTTCAACTCGACCCTTTCCAAATAAAATGACCTTCCGAAACAGAACTGAAACAGAGTAGCCTTTGCTGCAACGCACATTAAATATAGATTTAAAACTTTTCTTTCCATTTTACAAAATAAACAAGCTGGGGTTAAGTGAAAAGGCACTTAGCGTTTGCTGACCCTCTCCCCTTCCTACTCTTATATTTTGTGCTCCGTCAGGGCGGTGCCCTCGCCTATCCAGGAACAAATCATGGTGTGATACTGAAAGCCATTTTATGAAGATTCAAGATAATGTCTCTCTTCGTGCTCAGAGTTCAGATACACCACTGACCCAGGCTCAAACGCGACTTGAAGACATTCGATCCTCGAATAAAGGGCCATTATCTCGGATTAAAAAAGGTTCAGTTTTCATCAGTGACTTTGGTCAACTGATATGGCACAACCAGATGTCACAATTGTGATGAAAACTGATTTTTTCGGGCTATTTTCCTTTTTTTCCTGGGTAGCTGTGGGCCCCCTTGGAACGCCAGGGGGACAGCTGCCCCCACTGCCCCCCCCCCCCCCCCAAATGACGCCACTGTTTTTTGCTCTGTACTGAAGGGGGTGCAGCAATGATTTTGTTTGCCGTGAGTAAAGTAACTGCAAACGGGAAATAGTAAGCTAAAGAAACAAGACCAAAGGTTTTGATGGGATCCCAAAAATTTAATATTTGATCCAGATAACTGGGTCTTGTCTTCGCCAGATCCAGTCTTCGCCGGGCTAATCATCTGAGAAAACCTAGTTCAGATACACCTTTATAAGCCATATCTATTTTGACGGTACTGATCGA
The DNA here is from genome assembly GCA_023053555.1 of Branchinecta lindahli. Classification (NCBI taxonomy): domain Eukaryota; kingdom Metazoa; phylum Arthropoda; class Branchiopoda; order Anostraca; family Branchinectidae; genus Branchinecta; species Branchinecta lindahli. Next base: position 8,253,648 of record JAKZAO010000001.1, read on the forward strand.
AACTTCCTGCTTTATATACTTCTGCCAAATTCCCGGTTTCGGCCGAATTCCGAGCGAACTACTTGTCCAGCAAAAAAACGAAAGTTCAGGAACGAATTCAGCGTATCTCCTTATCCCTATAAAGAACATCTATAGTCAACTTCAAATAAAACTTTAACTTATAAAAAAGAATCCGGTTTCAACCGGATTCCGGACGAACTATATGTCCGGGTAAAAAATGATTGTCATATACAGATTCAGCGTCTCTTCTTACCCTTAAATCTGTCATCTAATCAACTTCAAATAAAACTTTTGCTTTTAACAATGTTTCCAGTTTTGGCCGGATTCCGGGCGAACTATACTTGTCCGGCGAGAAAATGGTTTTCACCATCGTGTTCAGCATGTCTTCTTACCCATAATCGACTATCACAATAGACTAGCTGTTTCAAAATATTTTGTTTGCCCCTTCATTTAAACCCCCTCCCCCACCGCTAAATACAGGGCTACAGAGCCCATCTACGAACTCGACCTTACTCTTGACGCAAAGAATCCTCACACCAAGTTTCATCAAAATATATCATTCCCTTCGAGAGTTATCGTGCTCACAGACGGACAGACGGACGGACGGACAAACAGACAACTTTTGCGATATCATAGGTATCCCGCCACTTACATTTGGGATCCCAAAAATCTTGGATATAAAGAACAAACATAGCTGGGGGCGTCGCTAGCCAAATCTTGACGGGGGCTGCCGCCCGTTTCAGCTTTTGGTAAGGAAACATTTTCGCGATAACTGCAAACGTTGAAGTAGGCGCATCTCCAAGCTCAAGGGCGGTTTGAAGGGCTTGGGCATGTGAGTGACTAGCTCGAAGTACACGACTGGAAGATGTTTGCATGCCCCCAGCCTTTTCTAACCGCTGCTATCCAAGCTGGAAGTCAACTCAGTTTTTTGGTGGGCCTGAACTTAGCTTACTGACCCGAGCGGGCACACTGCCCAGTTTAGCTCCTTTTTTGTGATCGGGCGCTCTAGGAGCGCCCAGATTTAGTTAATTTATTTTGACAGGGCGCTCTGCAAGCGCCCAGTTTAGCTGATTTGTTTTGACTGGGCGCTCTACGAGCGCCCAGTTTAGCTTTTTCCTTTCTTCGAGGGGGGTGGTGGTACAACCCCCCCCCATAGTGACGCCCCTGAACATAGGTTCAGGTTCAGGTTCTTTTCAATAATAAATTAAATAACAAAATGTCCAGAGCCCGGCTGAGAAGACAAATTCGTAATGCACGGGATGGAAAAAACTTCTTTAACTAAATACAACATTTATAATTCACTACATGCCATTCATACGAATGGAAATATGCGTGTTCTTCCGTCAACACCCGGTCCCCAACCCCATCCGTTGACACGTCCATAGCAAACTAAGAGACTAAAGAAGGCTACAGGTATAAGACTATACCTTGCAAATTTATCCCTTTTTCTGTCTTCTCCAAAGCCTTCACTGTCATGGGTATTTGATGACTCATTCTTTTAAAACAGGGTCTGGGCGCAGGGAATCCTACTTTGGGCTGGGAAAGAACTATGGGAGCCCCAGGTAAAATATGAATCAACCTACTGATGGGTGGGGCATGTAAGTATTGAAAGGGCCGCAACTGTTATCAGTTTGGAGACATTTCAAGCACCTGTTGCTAACTCCTAGTTTTGTTCGCATATTCAAGCCGATATTCGTGGATGTGCTATATTTTTCACTAAGGAAGACATTGATAAAACTTTAGATGCCATGACAAAGAGATCATTTTGGAAAAAGGCTTCCCCTGGCTACAGCAGTGACGACTTTACAGTTGGTGACCATCATACCAAGAAGAATTCTAAGGGTTAGCCAATATTAGCTTTCCTGTACCGAATGTGCCCCTGTACGGGCTTGATTATCCTTTGGATTAGTATCGAGAAAATTATGATTCTTTTAGAGCTTTACCGACACCGTTAACAATATCACTAACATAATCTTCGAACACCTTTTCGACAAAAGAACCAGCAATGTAGTCCCGCTTACAGTTATATAGCTGCCTACAGTCATTTCGGTAATGCCGTAGCAAAGCGTGATCACTGTTAATAAACATGTGTTCGCAAGATCTTCTGACACATCCTTTGGCATAATGTGTCCCTAAAGTAACGACGCGAGATGTATCATGCAAACTTTTGTAGTGGGAGTTGGTCTTAAGGTTACCAATAAAGGGCTGGTATGCACGGGTGTTTCTTCTCAGGAAATATGAATTCTCAGGCACATTTTCAGTCTCATCCGTGATGTTTGACCAGTGATATAGTTCAAAGAAAGTGAATGAATCGTATGCACTATGATTGTTTGCTGTGACTAGGTTCACCAAGTCCGTACGGTTTGGCACAAGTATTTCGTCAATATCGTGGACAGCGATGTATTTGCTTCTGTGCATATTGCGCATGTAACAATCCGTAAATGAAAGAAGTTCGATTTTCGGGGTCCGTGCAATATATAGCTCATACAGCTCAGAGGGGGTGGCATTAACATATTCAGGGATAGTTAGGAAAATCAGCTCTATATCCCCTCTCTCTTCATAGTATCTCAGTATCTTTTCCGTATTGGCGTGAACGTAGTAGACATACATTGTTATAGCTGGCATGCTTAAAGCTTCGTGAATTTCGATCCATTCAGCTACCATCACAGAAGTATCTTCACGCTGTAAGAGACCTTTAGAACACGTTATAATATCTCTAGACCTATCTGGACGGCCATAGTGCACTGGGATCATATTGGTATGACCTGTGCAGTTTTTTAAAGATACAGATATATCCTTTGGTACTTTTGTGTTATTTGCTTTCGGTATGATGCATGTAGTAGACAGGAGCTGTAAAGTGGCATTCTGAATTTTCCTACTTGTGAGGGACTGAAGTGGAAGCGTGATTGGGTCCGGTTCGTCGTCGAACCATAGATGACAGCTTAGATCGACCACGTTAAAGTCGTTCCTGAGATGACCAAGAATGTGAACTCGTGGAGATCCATTCCAGTCAGTCCTGTTGTCGTAATACGCACTGTATAAGTAGTAAAACGAGTTGTTTGGAAGTGATAACACCTGGAAGTCCGGGCCGTGCATGGCTAAGTCTTCGGCACGTGGCCGAACATGACAGTCTTTTGTGACTGTGTCTTGGTTCCTCGCATGGGCATTACTGTCGGAGGGCCTTGAATATTTCTCTGTTATGCCCTGGGTTTGTTTTGTAGGAGCACGGAGATCAACCGTCTCTACTTCTTGTGTCAGCGATTCGTTTTCAGGCCCTCCCTGTAGGGAACTGGTAGCCCGATCGGGAATAACCTGGAAGAGGGCCCCGTAGCCAATCATGAAGCAAAGCATGTAGAATAGGAGCTGCTTTTGTCCAGTAATGTATTTCCACGTGGACGCTGGAAATAAAGAGTAATATAAGCAAGAATGGTAGTACACTATATTATAATACATTTTGGAAGCTTCACACCCGAATAGCCTTGGTAACTTGTAAAAAAGAACATCAAGGATTTACTGTATAGAGGTGTAATGTATAAAAACACGACAACTTCCATATCGTCACAGTAGGAAAGATGGGAAACTCCCGTAAGCTCGTCACAGTAGATGACAAACAGTAGATACACACAACATTAGATAAACATGATGATGATTTTACATGGTGAAGTACGAAGGGTCTTCATTTCGCGTGTCACAAATATATACAGAAATTAATTGAACAGCGAGATATGCCTCCGCTGCGTCGTCTGTTCTTCACTCTGTACCTCGTGCGTTGTCCTGTACCACCGTCGGTAGGTATGTAATCGAAAAGCGGTACTTTACCGACCAATTGGAATTTGGAAAGTCGTCAAGATTCGGCAGTGACTTTGAGGTGCCACTTTATCAGTGACATCAGAGAATGTTTTTAGAATTGTTCCATGGAAAAAGATTACGGTTTCAGACACGTTGATTATAAATCGGTTTCGCTAAGAAAAAACATGGTTGCACCTGTCGTATACGATTTACCGACACATTCAGTCATCAGCCAAGGTTTCGGTGGGATCGAAACTGTATTCCAGTTCTGCGAACACATTTAATACTGCAAAATTTAATACTGCACATTCCCATGGAATGTTGTTTAATGACCTCGTCCTAGATGTATGCAGAAGTGGAAGCTGGTCGACACACAATCTTATTGAATGAAATGTCTTTCCCCATGTCACACCATGAACAAATTCCTCAACTCAGCAGTTTTCTTAAAGTGGCGGCCTATCGCCGTTTCCCAAAAGTCGAACGACGATCTGCGCTTAAGCGCTGTTTGTTAAATGACTTATCTAGAATCTGCCCTCTTTTCTTGTTCCCAGTGATAGCTAGGCTACACGAAAATGTTTCGTTACTTTAGCTTTAAAGAGAACACTACTGCGGCTTCCGACCAAGTGCCATATACCGATCACTTTTCCGTCGGACTGTCGGTCTGTCCGTCGGTCGGTCAGTCCGGTGTTTGCGGGTTAGGGTACTTCCAGATGTGCTAGGACGATGAAACTTGGCAGGCGTATTAAGGGACTCGACCAAACTAACTTGGAAATAGTCACTTGCCCGATCGGAACATCATGGGAGGAGGGAGGGGAGCCGGAATCCGGTTGACATAACCGGACCAGATTCGTGCACTGTGAGGGGAGTTGGAGGGGGTTCCAGAATTCCGGTGATACGGAGTTAGGTTACTTCCAGGTGGGCTAGGACAATGAAACTTGGCAGCCGAATCAGGGACCAGACCAGATTAACCTGGAAATAGTCAACTTCCCGATCCGACCATCGCGGGGGGGGGGGGTGGAGGGAGGGGGAATCCGGAATCTTGAGGTATGCATAACCGAACGGCTGATCGGATCATAATGAAACTTGATATGTAGAAGGATCACATATCTCAGATGTCCCGTTTCAAGTCCGAAAACTAAGTAGGAAGAACAAACACATATATTTCAGTGATAGAACCGGATCGGATTCAGGCATTATGGGGGAGTTAGAGGGGGAGGTCCGGAATTCTGGTGATCGTACTTAAGCAGACGTGCTAGGACGATGAAACTTGGCTTGAACATTAGAGGCTTGCCACGATTGGCTTTACAAATAGTCAGTTCCTTAATCCGACCATCGTGGGGGAGTGGAGGGAGGGAGAATCCTGAATCTTGAAGTAGCCTATGTATAACTTTTGAACGGGTGATCTTTGAAACTTGATTTTTGGAAAGGTATCGTGTCACAAGTGTCCTATTTAAAGTCCGGATGTAATCCGATGAATGTTGGGGGGGGGGGTGAGGAGAACCGGATATCTTGTGACACGTTTAGAGTGGAGCGATTGGGATGAAACTTGGTTGGAAGAACAAACACAAGCCCTAGAGTCTGGAGACATCGGTGACAGAACGCAATTCGGGCACTGTGGGGGAAGTTGGAGGGGAGTCGCGCATCAAGGTACTTCCAGATGTGCTAGGACGATGAAACTTGGCTTAGAAATTGTCAGTATTCAGATCCGACCATCTCTTAAAATACTAATCCTAACCGCAAAGTAAAAAAAATACTTTTAAGCAAAATACACATTTTCGTGATCTCTATGAGCCCGTGATCATTCTAGCCTCAAGGGTTTTGCTTACAACTGAATTCCTTATAGTACAAACAGTACGTTTGAGTAAAATATACATTTTCGTGCTCCTGATGAGCTCATCATCATTTTTGCTTCAGGAGTTTTAAATACAGATGAATTTCTAGCGCCCTTAAAGTGCGCACAGCCCAGTGCACTACCAAACGATACATTCTCGTGATTTCCAAGGACCATGATCATTCTTATCTCAAGGGTTTTGCTTACAAATTACCACAACAAATCCACGAGTTGACTAATTCCTACTTTCATCCTCTGACCCAGCCTTGCAAGTGCCATATGAGCTTCCAGCTCTGGTTTTTAGTGGAGTGTTCCTTGGAACAATCCACTATTGCGAGCGCTGTAGCAGCTTTCTGCTTTCGGTTTTCACCATAATTTGTGGAGCTCATAACTCGTGAACCAATGCAAGTTCCAAGTTCAAACTTGGTACACTTGCGGGTGTTGGAGTCTAGTTGTGCCTTTTGGAGGTCCCACCCCCCACACCCACCCGGTTCACCCGATGAACAATTTCCAGGAATTAGTCGTATGGAGTAGTACGAAAAAGTAGCATGCAGTATTAACTGTTGCTACTACATGCTACTACTAGCAAAATGGATGCTATCGGATACTACTCCGTAAGATTAACCCAGTCGGAGGCATGTTTATCAAAGTATTCCATACTACTACATATCACTAACCAACTGTTCCATACTACTACATATCATTCCATGCAACTTTTTCGTACAACTGCCATACAACTACGCATTCAAAGAATTTTTCATCGGGCATGGGCAAATGGGCCCAGATTGCCCAGTGAATAATGTTCATAACTTGACCAGACCTGGGTACAGGACGATGAAATTCCTTGTACTTGTAGATCCGAGGGCTGTGAAATTACTTTCAAAGTTTCACCTCCCCCACCCAACCCGTTCAAGGGAAATTGGGCCCAGATTGCCCAGGAGTAAAGTTCGTTACCCGTGACAGGAATCAACAGGTATCAAGTTGAAACTGAGTGGGTTTGTGAGCATTGGGGTCTCTTTTTTCTTTTTGCGGACCCAAATTTTCTCGCCGGATTAGTAATTCGCCCGGAATCCTTCCGAAACCGGAAATTTATGTAAACGTAAAAGTTTTATCTGAAGTTGATTAGATTTTCGATTTAGGGGTAAGAAGGCTGAATCCGCTTTTGACAATCATTTTCTACACGGACATATAGTTCGCCCCCCACAAAACCTGCAATTGTGATTGCAGGCAATAAAACGATTTGGTTTTATTACACTTGTTATTGCCTAGCTAATGGAAAAGAGTGTTAAAGTGTCGGACTGGCTCAGTATTGTAACATACACCGTTCTTGCAAGTTTTCGAAGATCTTGTTTGGATTTCTAAATGCTGTTTGTTTAAACTTTTAAACTGGGATGATTTCAAATTAGGTTATTTGAATATTGTTGGCTATTGGGGATGTGAAATGTCCTGGTTCTAACGCTTTCTGTTATACAAGATGTGATAAACATTTTACTTTTACACCCCACGTCTGAGCGCTTGCGCACTTTTTAATATATTTTACACCTCATCTACAGTCAATCTTTGATGTTCTTTTTGACAAGTTACAAGGCTACTCTTACAATGTTATTTGACGTCGTCCCGGAAATGACCAAGGATGTGAACTCTTGGATATCTAATAAGCGCTGTATAACAATAATAATAATAATAATAATATAATTGCAATAATAAGGCTTTCGCCTCTATATGTAGTAGAATGAGTTTTTCGGAAGGGATAACACCTGGAAGTCTGGGCCGTGCCATTTCTTCGGCAAGTTGCCGGACATTACAGTCGTTTGTGACCATGGCAATGTTCCTCATATGGCCAATACTGCTGGAGGGGCCTGAATATTTCTCTGTTATGCCCTGGTTTGTTTGGTAGAAACACGGAATTCAGCCGTCTCCACTTGTTATGTCAGCAAACCGTTCTTAGGTCCTCGCTTAGGGAACTAGGCGCACAGACGGACGGACGGACAACTTTTGTGATGTCATAGGTATGCCAGCCCGATCGGGAATAATATGAAAGCAGCCCCATAGCCAACCATGAAGCGAGGTCTGTAAAGTATTCATATGTTGTGCTCAGCAGGGGCGTCAGGTGTGGGGGAGAGGCCCCCCCCCCCCGAATTTTGTCGGCCAGTCGGTAAAAAATAGCGGAGTCGGCGCGAAGCGCGATTTTTCGAAAACAGTCTATTTTTTGGATCCCAAAACGTAAGTGGTGGGATACCTATGACTTGGTAAAAGTTGTCCGTCTGTAAGCACGATAACTCTCGAAGGGAATGAGATGTTTAGACGGAACTTGGCGGGAGGACTCTTTGGGTCAAGGGAGAGGTCGATTTGTAGATGGGCTCTGTTAGCTCAACATTTAGGGGTGGGGGAGGGGTTTCAAATTAAGGGGTTGACACTTTTTTTTGAACAGCTAATGAGATACGGTAGTCGACTTAGGGGTATTAAGAAGACATGCTGGACACGAATATGAAAATCATTTTCTCGCCGGACTAGTAGTTCGCCCGGAATCCGGCCCAAACCGGAAAGTTCGTTAAAAGTAAAAGTTTTATATAAAGTTGATTAGATGTTCAATGGGTGAGAGAACATGCTGAACATTGATATGAAAATCATTTTCTTGTCGGACAAGTAATTCGCCCGGAACCCATCCGAAACCGGAAATTTTTTTTAAACGTAAAATTTTTATCTTAAGTTGATTAGATGTTCGAATTAGGGGTAAGAAGACATGCTGAACCCGCTTTTGACAATCATTTTCTACCCGGTCATATAGTTCGTCCCCGACAAAACCTGCAATTGTGATTGCAGGTTTTGTTTCCTTCCCCAGCGTTGGTCCAGAAGAATAACAACCTGAAGAGGACCCTTGCCAAGAAGGGCCGAAATATCGCTTCATAAGCATCACAGCTGACGAATCCGTTTTTGTATGTATTATATGAATATACGAGTCTAAAGTCAGCTTGGGCTGGAGGAATATTTTTTTTTGTTAAACCGGAAAATTTGTTAGAAGCTAAAGTTTTATCTGAAGTTGATTGAATGTTCGATATAGGGGTAAGGTGATGCGCTGGATTCGTTTTTTAGCTTTAGTTCTTGTCAGACAAGTAGTTTGCCTGGAATCCGGTCGAAACCGGAGATTTGGCAGAAGTAAGGCAGGAAGATTTTGATCAATTTCGTCAAAGTAGGTATGACGTATAGCCTAGGGGTAAATACAGACATGGTGAATCCATATCTGAATTTGATATTCTCAGATGGTTAGCCATTGACCTTCTATGTTTAAAAATGTTCAAGGAGTCCGGCGAACACCGGATATCTACAAGACCAAACTGTCTGGATCAAATACTACATTTTTGGGATCCCATCGAAATCTTTGGTCTTGTTTTCTTCGAAACAGTCGATTTTCTTCAAAATGGTCGGTTTTTCGTTGCAAAAATAGTCAATTTTTCGTAATATCAGTCCGTTTTTCTTAAAATCATTCGATTTTACGTCGAAACGGTCGTTTTTCTTAAAAAGGCCGTTTTTTCTGCAAAAACAGTCGGTAAAAAGACCAGCCAGTCGACCTTGCCCCTCCCCCCAAACATTTTTGCTATTAACGCCTCTGTTGCCCAACAATGTATTTCTACGTGGACGCTGGGCAAGAATGGTAGTAAGCATATGTTAAAAATAACTAATTTTGTTCCAGAAACTTCAAGCCCGAGTAGCCTTGGAACGTGTCAAAAAGAACATCTTTTTTTAGATGTACAACATATAAAAAAAATGGTCAGCTGGAAACAAAAATGGAAACACTGCTCTGTTTAAGGCTAAAACATTGAAACCTTCTCGTGTAGTATAGGTCACTTAATAAACGGCGCTCATGATCAGGTGGTCGTGGTCTTTGGAAAACGGCTAGGCCTAAGCCGTAAGGAGATTCTTCCAATCAGGCAAGATTTTGTGATTGCAACGACCAGCTTCCAGTTTTGCATCTCAGATACATATAAACGTCTAGGACGAGGTCATTGAACAATGTACCGTACCATGGAAAGGTGATATAGGATAGATCGATGAGCCGAGGCCTAGAAAACTCCCATATTTAAACTTGATAATGTTTTACCTGGGGATATGTGATGAAGGGTATCCATTTTGTGTGTCACAAAAAAGTCCAGGAACTAATTGAATAGCGAGGTCTACCTCTGCTGCATCTTCTGTTCTTCACTCTGCAAACGTTCATTATCCTATATCAACATTTGTTGGTCTGTAAGCCAAGAGCGGTACTTTATTGACTAAGCGGAATTTGGAAAGTCCTCAAGATTTGGTTAGTAAGTTGGAGGTGCCATTTCGTCAGCGACCTCGGAGAGTTTTTTGGAATTTTCTCATGGAAAAAGATTACGGTTTCAGACACGTCGATTAATAAATCGGTTTCACAAAGAAAATACATGATCGCACCTGTTGTATACGATTTGCCGACACATTTGTCATGTGGTCATCAGCTAAAAACTTTTGACCGTCGTTAGTGATCAAAAAGTAGACCTACATGACACTCACAAGAAGTGTACCCAAGTCACGTTCACCTCTGCCTTTCAGAGAAAGTCTGCAGACAGACTGATCTATTGTACCAGTTAAGAAGTCGCTGAATTAGCCTACCTCAGAACAGAAGAAAGGTCTGGTTCTCTCATGTACGCGGAATAATAAGTTGGAGGATGGTTTGATTTTGCTTCCCCGTATTCTGAAATCCACGAGATCCCCCAAACATTTTTTTCGTATAAATAGGTTAGTTTAGATTGGTAAGGTCCAGCCGTTTTTTTGGGATCCCAAAACGTTAGTGACGGATACCTATGACATCGCAAAAAGTTGTCCGTCTGTCCGTCTGTACGGTCTGTAACTTTCGAAGGGAATGAGATATTTTGATGAAACTTGGTGTGAGGATTCTTTGGGTCAAGAGTAAGGTCAAGTTCGTAGATGGGCTCTGTAGCCCTATATTTAGGGGTGGGGGAGGGGGTTTAAATTAAGGGGAAAACAAAATATTTTTAAACAGCTAATGTGATAGTCGATTATGGGGTAAGAAGGCATGCTGATCACGATGGTGAAAACCATTTTCTCACCGGACGAGTAGTTCGCCCGGAATCCGGCCAAAACAGGAAAGTCTGTTAAAAGTAAAAGTTTTATTTGAAGTTGATTAGATGTTTGAAATAGGGATAAGATGACATGCTGAACACGATGGTGAAAACCATTTTCTCGCCAGACAAGTAGTTCGCCCGGAATCCGGCCAAAACCGGAAAGTTTGTTAAAAATAAAAGTTTTATTTAAAGTTGATTAGAGGTTTGGTTTAGGGGTAAGAAGACATGCTGAACACGATGGTGAAAACCATTTTCTTGCCGGGCAAGTAGTTCGCCCGGAATCTGGTCAAAACCGGAAAGTTTGATTAGACGTTCGGTTTGGGGATAAGAAGAACACATTTTCTACCCGGACAACTTGTTCGCCTGGAATCCGGCCAAAACCGGAAATTTGGCAGAAGTAAAGCAGGAAGTTTCGATCAGTATCGTCAAAATAGATATGGCTTATAGCGGTATATCTGAACTTGGTTTTCTCTGATTATTAGCCTGGCGAAGACTGGATCTGGCGAAGACAAGACCCGATTGTTTGGATCAAATATTAAATTTTTGGGATCCCATCGAAACCTTTGGTCTTGTTTTCTGTGTTACAAGTTGTTTCTGCTGTAAGGCCTTCGGAGCTGTAAAGATTATTATTACTATTATTATGTAAAAAATATGTGCTGCATATGTAGGCTGCTTCTATGGAGGATAGCATAAATAAGTATTGTAAGCGGGTTGTTTATGCGATAGTTGCTTTCCACAGTATGGAGATAACGGCGGTATGGAATATTTTGAATGTATTTAAGTAGTGAACTTAAAGGTCAAATTGAATCAAAGATTAAGATTATCGGGAATACCCATCAAACTTGATCTTTGATTTTCTCACAAGTCCCTGGTATGTCAACGAAGCTCCGACATAGGAGTCCTATACTTCTAAATTCATACCTAGATAAATACTTTTGAGGAAATCCTTTGGCACAATTTTGCCCTTAAACTCTAACCAAAAGGGCTGAGATAGGACAATCTAGTGACCCAGTACTTATTCCCGGAAGAGAGTTGAATACCCGATGAAAATGCGTTACTTCGTTGCTCTGCCATTCACGAATAATCAGTTTTCATATAGAATGTCCCTGTCGGATTTGTGGTACCTCTATGTAGGCGCTTGTAGGCTACCTGTGTCGCGAAGCGCCGCGATTTTTCGTAAACACAGTTGATTTTTTTCTTGGTAACAGTCGATTTTTTCTTATAAAGAGTCGGTTTCTCGTAAAAATAGTAGATTTTTTCTTAAAAATACTCGTTTTTCTTAAAAAAATCAGCCGATTTTTCGTCAACACAGTCGGTAAAAATGACCAGCCAGTCGGTAAATACCTTGCCCCCCCAAAAAATGTTGGCTAGTAATACGCCTCTACCTCTCTGTATATCGTGATACTAGCAGTTTTTGTCTTCCACGGAAGTGCCATAAACCCTTAAAAAACGCACATTCATTCACAGTTTTCAGGTTTGATCACCATCTCTGTACGGTTCGGGGACGCCGGGATTCTTTGTACCTTTATGAGTATAATGAATCATCGTTGAATAAATAAAATGTAATGTCTGAGATGTTTAAAGCTTAATTAACAAGACCAAAGGTTCCGATGGGATCCCAAAAATTTAATATTTCATCCAGACAATTAGGTTTTGTCTTCGCCAGGTCCAGTCTTTGCCAGACTCCTTGAACATTTTTACTCTTAATATTTAGAAATAGATTAAGGCCAAATAGCTAATCATCTAAGAAATCCAAGCTCAGATATGGATTCAGCATGTGTGTTTATTACCCCTATAAGCAGATCGAAACGATCGGTTTTTAGCCTGAAGAGGACGCTTGCCAAGAAGGGCCGAAATATGGCTCTAATAAAATTGAGGTGACGTATCCGTTTTGCACTGTCAAATATCATCTTATTTTTGTATCATTTAACTGAACACGCTGCATTAGTTGGCTTGTGTTAAGGGATATTTTTATTTTTCACTATTTGCTCTAGTAGCCTATGATGTTCAGAATAGATAGATAGATAGATAATTTATTGCTATAAGCAGCCCGAGGGCCATGGCAAAAATTTGACAAACAAAAAAAAAGCAAACACAAACACTAACATATAATAATACTCGAACATAATTTCCATTTGAATTGTTTTATCTACTTGTTATATCTACGGCTGTCCTCACAACACAAATTCTACCATGACGCGGAAAATTTAAAAGCGGGTTTTCAGTGGTCAGTGATCAGCTCGCTGAAGTAGCTAACTGCGTGAACACTAATTTTTCGTCTGTCGTTTTCGTCAAGCATACAACATAGGTACAAGCGCATATGGGTGCCAAAAATCCGACAGGGAAATTCGACTACATGAAAATCGATTATTCATGAATAGCGGAGCAACGAAGTAACGCATTTTCATCGGGTCTTCGAGCCTCTTTATGTGAATAAGTGATTGGTAACTAGATTGTCCCATCTCAGCCCTTTTCAGTTAAACTTTCAATATCAGCATGTCAACAAAGTCCATCCTTGCTAATATTTTCAGTATCTCCTTTCGTATTTATTTTTGTTCTTGTTCGATATTGGTTGCTTTGTACGACAAGAATCCAGGTTTTTGCAGGGAATTTAAATTCGAGGAATTTGTGTTTGGCTAGTGACACATTCCTGGCGAATCTGTAGAAGACCTTCTATCTTAATACATAGGATACTCACTATACCAAACAAATTTGGCGTAAGCCATGAAAGATTTTTGGTCAATAAAAAGATTTATCTATCATATCTATCTAATTGAAAGTTGATTCAAAGGGGTTATTTAAAGAAATTGCTTTGAATGTATTTGAATGTTTGAATGTGGTAAATCGTAGTTAGTTATTGTTATACTTTCATTTCCTTTCTTTGTGTATTTATACTGAGCTACATTTACTTTTGCTACATGTTGGGAAAAGTAAATAGCAGCAATAAAAAATTAAAATTATATTCAGCTATAACCGAACTGTTTCATAGGTGTTGACTAAGCTTGGGCTGATTATCTACGAGTGTGACGTTTTCGTGACGTCATGAAAGAAATAGGAAAATTCGATTAAGTTGATATTGCAGAATATATATTTGTATCTTTATATATAGAGCCGAGCGGCCAGCGAGGCGCCGGACGCGTTTACACTTATAAACCGTTCTAGGGACAATCAATTCCGTTAGTAAATGGAAAATACGGACTTTTCGTGTGACGTCTTGACTCGTAGATAATCGGCCCAAGCTTAGTCAACACCGTTTCAGAAGCCGAAAGCAGTTTTAGTAATTCAGAGCAACACCAAACACTGTACGGCCTTAATTTGTACTGCTCGTCATCGAAAGGAAATTGAGATACGGTAACCGTTTTCTTTATCTCGGTTCGAAATAATAGGATTAGGCCTATCTTGTTATTTTTTTTCTGCGTAGTTGGATATATACTTTATTATTCAAGTCCAAGGGCCATGAAAGCATAAAAAAATTTCATACATCGGAAACAAACTAAACACAAAATAACCAATAAGTAAACTCCGTGTTTAAAAAATCTGGCTCTGTCTTCCATACTCTATATGACTAAGTCCGAAACACGCCAGTGAACCTCGGGAAGAACAAGAAACGTCACCCAAACGAACCCTCTGAATTAATTTAGATCATGTGTAAACCAATCAACAACGTTTGTTGTCGTGAAGTTTCTGGCTCTTCGCTGGGTACAAGGCGATACTGCATCGGCACGAAGAATTAGTCATCAAGAGTATTGCCAACTGACAAGCTAAAAGCTTAACGCCAAATGTAATAATACATAAATAAAATAATAAAGCGCCAAGTTTCCTAATAGACAAAAAAACACTCATTTACCCACTCTTCATTCCATTCTCACATCTCTAGTTATGGCACTTGCCCTTCGGCCAAGTGCCATATAGCGATCGCAATTTCTGTCCGTCCGTCGGTCGGTCGGTCGGTCCGGGTTTTGCTAGTTCGGGTACTTCCACATAAGCTAGGACGATGAAACTTGGCAGGCGTATCAGGGACCCCAAATGATTAAGTTGGAACTAGTCACTTTCCCGATCCGAACATCATGGGGGGAGTGGAGGGAGGGGGAATCCGGAATATTTAGGAATTTATAACTTCTGAACGGGTGACCGGATCTTGATGAAACTTGGTATTCGGAAAGACCTCGTACCCCAGACGACCGGATTAAAATCTGGACCGGATCCGGTGACTTTGGGGGGAGCTGGAGAGGGGAGCCGGAAATCTTGGGAAACGCTTGGATTGGAGGGATTGGGATGAAACTTGGTGGGAAGAACAAGCACAAGTCCTAGATACGTGATTGACATAACCGGACCGGATCCGCTCACTGTGGGGGAGTTGGGGGGGGGGGATCCGAATTTCTAGTGATCCCGCGAGTTCGGTACTTCCTGATGTGCTAGGACGATCAAACTTGGCAGGCGTGTCAGGGACCCGAACAGATTGACTTGAGAATAGTCGTTTCCCGATCCGATCATCTGGGGGGGGGGTGGAGGGAGGGGGAATCCGGAAAAGTGAGGTATTTTTAATTTATGAACGGGTGATCGGATCTGAATGAAACCTGATATATAGAAAGACCTCGTACCCCAGACGACCGGATTAAAATCTGGACCGGATCCGGTGACATTGGGGTGAGTTGGAGGGGGGAACCGGAAATCTTGGGAAACGCTTAGAGTGTAGGGTTCGGGATGAAACTTGGTGGGAAGAACGAGTACACGTACTAGATACGTCAATGGTATAACCGGGCCGGATCCGGTCACTGTGGGAAAGTTGGGGGGGGGGGGATCCGAATTTCGAGTGATCCCGCGAGTTCGGTACTTCCTGATGTGCTAGGACGATGAAACTTGGCTGTCGTGTCAGGGACCCCAACAGATTGACTTGAGAGAATCGTTTCTCCGATCCGACCATCTGGGGGGCCGGGGGGGGGGGGGTTGCAGGGAGAGGAATCAGGAAAATTGAGGTATTTTACCTTTTTAACGGATGACCAAATTTTAATGAAACTTGATATTTAGATAGACCTCGTGTCTCAGACGTCCCGCTTCAAATCCGGACTGGATCCGGTGACTTTCGCGGGAGTTGAAGGGTGGAAACGGAAATATGGGAAAACGCTTATAGAGTGAAGGGATCGGGATGAAACTTGGTCGGATGAACAATCATAAGTCGTAGATACGTCATTAACATAACCGGACCGCATCCGGGCACTGTGCGGGAGTGGGGGGGTCCGGGTTTCTCGCAATCCCGCGAGTTCGGTACTTCCCGATGTACTACGACGATGAAACTTGGCAGGCATTTCAGTGACTCGAACAGATTGACTTAAGAATAGTCGTTTCCCCGATCCGAACATCGTGGGGGGAGTCGAGGGATGGGGAATCCGGAATCTAGTGGCATGCATAACTTTCGAACGGGTGATCGGATTTAAATAGAATTTGGCAGGTGGAAAGAAATATCTTCTCTGATGTTCTACTGTAAAGTCCGGATTGGATCCGATAATTGTGAAGGGGTTGGAGGCGGGCACCGGAAAACCCGTGAAACACTTCTGATCGAGGGATTGGATAGTCTACCCTCCGATTCCAGTCGAACTTGACGGACGAGAAGAAGAGATGTCAGAGATGCGACTTTTATGTTTCCAAGTCGTATTCGGCCACAGTAGGGGGAGTCCCGGTAAAATTATGTGGCTCAAATAGGGGTCAAACAAGTGCAGCGATTCAAATGAGATTTGGTGTAGAGTAAGCATATGCCCTATATGACATATTTTACCGTCCGAACCGGATCCGGCCACGGTGTGGGGGGGGGGCCGGAACCTACGGAAAAACGCGCAGATTCTAGTGAAACTTGATAGGTGGTGAGAGAAGATGCTTCAGATGATCAATACACGTGTCCGAGCCAGATTCGGCCGCGGTAGGGGCAGTTGGAGGGAGGTAACGGAAAACGTGTGGCACGTCTAGGGATCAAACAAGTGGATTTATTGGGCTGAAACTTGGAAGTTACAACAGTCACTTTCCCCAGATGATTCGAGACGATGCCAGAAATGCTCAGACTTGAGCGAAACTGCATATTCTATTTCTAGGTCCGAACCGCATTTTTGGATGGCGGGTGTAGTTTGTGACGTTCTCTTCTACTTTCTTGTACCGCTTACTCGTAACAAGTGCCATATGAGCTCGTAGCTCTTGTTTCTAACTCACGGCATCCACACAATAAATGACTGACACTCTCATTCATACTTCCACACATTGGACAAAAGGAAGGACCTCCACTATTGTTTTTCGCTCCCTATGTATTTTACGTAGCCTAATGCTAATTACCCCGTCAGGGTAGTATCCAGGGGGGTAGAGGGGTACAAAAATAATTGTTTCTTATAGGCTTTAACCTCCTATTTATGTCTTCTTCGAATTTGTTGGTCCAATCCGCGGGCAACCCCCCCCCCCGGAATAAATTCCTGGATACGGACCTTTGCCCCATACACATAAGAAATAAGCGAAAACATTTAGTAATACCGAAGAATTGTAGTTCCGTTCTTGAAGTACAAGGCCTCTAATTATTTGTTTTATTGCAGTTTTTCTGGGCACATTCTTCGAGAAAGTGATGCTTCTACGCGTTAGCTTGGGACTTGGAAGGTTAGTGTTTACAAGACAGCTAGAGGCTCAACCTTGCTGAAGATCTCCCCCAGGGTAGAATGCGTGCGCCCATCTTGAAATACAAATTTATTTGTTTTTCTTACATAATGCCGCGGACAGACGATTAGGGTGGAGTCTGTCGTGGACTGGACATGAATTTTTGGGACCATCATCAGTACTCTGGCCCTATATGACCAAATCCCGAACACGCCAGTGAACCTCGGGAAGAACGAGAAACGTCACCCGACTGGATCCTAGAAATGTATTCAAATCCTATGTAAACGAATCAGCAACGTTTGTTGTGGACAGTTTTGGTGGCGTTCCTTCTCGTCGCTAGGCACGTGGGGATATCTTCATTGGAACGAAAAGCTATCATCAAGAGTATTCCTTGTGGAAATTGTTGTTGAGATTTTTTCAACTTAGTCACGAGAGTGAATAAAATACGACCGGAAAACTGATCTTCTGTTCGCAGCCTAAGTCATCGAATACGTGGTTTAAACCATCGTCGCCCCATCGGGAAAAGGATGTTGGAAAACCACGAAGCTGATATGGCTGTTTGTTCGACAACAGTTTCAGTTTCATTTGACTATATTTGAAGAAAAAATTAAAGTTTAACATAACATTCCTCCCAGCAAAGCACAAAAGGAGTGCTTGGCTAGGGCAAAGCACTATAACCGATATATACGATAAACGAACAGAGTCAAGTAACTGAATAACCTATATTAGGAAAAGAAAAAAAACAGAAGAGAGGAAGGGAAAACAAAAAATAACTTGTGGTTTCAACGCAAAATTTAAAAAAAAAAATAGAAAAAAAAATAAACGAAAACAAAAACTGGGTGGGGTCTGAAAGAGGGCAGAACTAAACAGTTTGTATGTAATAACTTTTCGCTAGTGACGCCGAATTCGCCTAGGCGAATCCGCGTTCCGCGGGCCAGATCTCGGGCCAGATTGTCAGGATCTGGCGGTGATGGCCTGAATTTTCAGCACCATCTCAAGTTCCTAGCGTAACAGTTTAGAACTGGTGAAACTTGGACGGAGAACCGTTACCGTCTTCAACATCATACAACGGACCGATAATTTTACTTCCTCTTCTGCTGAGGTTGGCGGAACGTAACTGGACAATCGGCACGTTCGCTACACTAGAGTCTAAATCGTCTGCCCGCGAAAAGTCGCTTGCTTGCTTTTTCTGGCCGGAACGAGAAGGAAAAAAAATAAATTATGTATAAAGTCTGACGCACCAAGTATGAAACCCTGCGTACTGTGAAAAATGTCGCACTACGGTCACATCGAGCTAGCTTTTCAGGCATTCGGTTCTATGAATATCTGTTTAGCCCCTACCGTGATTTTGACATTATGCTCTGACAAAAGATGATACAGATTCCATTGAAAGTCTCCAGAAACGTGCTCTCAGAATTATTTACAGAGGACCTAAAATGCCTTACTGTTTTCTTCTACAGCATTTTAAACTTGAGACCCTCCATCATCGACGGGAAAGGCTATGCAAAGAGTTTGGTATGAAATCCGTACAGAATCCCTCCTTCAGCTCCCTCCTTCCTCCTCTCTTCCAACCTCAACGTTTGCGTCCACAAAGAGGGTGTGCAGAGCGAGTACCCAAGCTTGAACCCCGTTCCTACCGTACGGAGAGGTACCGTAATAGTTTTATCCCCAAATTTGTACAAGTTTGATGAGTTCTAGTCTGTCCTGTGTGTGTTTTATCTTTATGAATCGCAAAATTTGTCCGTCTGTCCGTCTGTGAGCACGATAACTCTCGAAGGGAATGAGATATTTTGATGAAACTTGGTGTGAGGATTCTTCGCGTCAAGAATAAGGTCGAGTTCGTAGATGGGCTCTGTAGTCCTACGTTTAGGGGTGGGGGAGGGGGTTTAAATTAAGGGGCAAACAAAATATTTTGAAACAGTTAATATGATAGTCGATTGTGGGGTAAGAAGACATGCTGCACACGATAAAGAAAACCATTTTCTCTCCGGACAAGTAGTTCGCCCGAAATCCGGCCAAAACCGGAAAATTTGTTTAAAGTAAAATTTTTATTTGAAATTGATTAGATGGCAGATTTAAGGGTAAGAAGAGACGCTGAATCTGTATATGACAATCATTTTTGGGATCCCAAAACGTAAGTGGAGGGATACCTATGACATAGCAAAAGTTGTCCGTCCGTCCGTCTGTCCGTCCGTCTGTAAGCACGATAACTCTCGAAGGGAATGAGATATTTTGATGAAACTTGGTGTGAGCATTCTTTGGGTTAAGAGTAAGGTCGAGTTCGTAGATGGGCCCTGTATCTTTACATTTAGGGGTGGGGGAGGGGGCATGCTGAACAAAAATACGAAAACCGTTTTACCGCCGGACAAGTAGTTCGCCCGGAATCCGGCCAAAACCGGAAAATTTGTTAAAAGTTAAATTTTTATTTCAAGTTGATTAGATGTTGGATATAGGGGTAAGGAGATACGGTGAATTCGTTTTTGAGCTTTAGTTTTTCGCCGGACAAGTAGTTCTTGAATTTCGCCAGAACGCAAAATTCATAGAAGTAAGCTAGGATCGTTTCGATCGGCTTATAGAGGTAAACGCACATGCTGAATCCATACCTGAGCTTGGATTTCTTAATGATTAGCTGTTTGGCCTGGCGAAGACTGGGTCTGGCGTTGTCTGGATCAAATATTGAATTTTTGGGATCCCATCGGAACCTTTGGTCTTGTTTACCCGGACATGTAGTTCGTCCGGAGTCCGGTTGAAACCGGATTTTTGGGATCACAAAACGTAAGTGGAGGGATACCTATGACATCGCAAAAGTTGTCCGTCTGTCCGTCCGTCCGTCTGTCCGTCCGTCCGTCTGTCCGTCCGTCCGTCTGTCCGTCCGTCCGTCTGTCCGTCCGTCCGTCTGTCCGTCCGTTCGTCTGTCCGTCTGTCTGTCTGTAAGCACGATAACTCTCGAAGGCAGTGAGATATTTTGATGAAACTTGGTGTGGGGATTCTTTGGGTCAAGAGTAAGGTCGAGTTCGTAGATGGGCCCTGTAGCTTTATATTTAGGGGTGGGGGAGGGGGTTTAAATTAAGGGGCAAGCAGAATTTTTTTAAACAGCTAATATGATAGTCGATTATGGGGTAAGAAGACACGCTGAACACGAATATGAAAACCATTTTCTCGTCGGACAAGTAGTTCGTCCGGAATCCGGCCAAAACCGGAAAGTTTGTTATAAGTAGAAGTCTTATTTGAAGTTGATTAGATGTTCGATATAGGGGTAAGAAGACATGCTGAACAAGAATATGAAAACCGTTTTCTCGCCGGACAAGTAGTTCGTCCGGAATCCGGCCAGAACCGGAAAGTTTGTTAAAAGTAGAAGTCTTATTTGAAGTTGACTATATGTTCGATATAGGGGTAAGAAGGCATGCTGAACACGAATATGAAAGTTATTTTTCGCCAGACAAGTAGTTCGCCTGGAATCCGGCCGAAACCGGAAAGTTCTATTTGAAGTTGATTAGATGTTCGATCTAGGGGTAAGAAGAGATGCTGAATCCGTATATGACAATCATTTTTTTTGCCGGACAAGTAGTTCGTCCGGAATCCGGCCAAAACCGGAAAGTTTGTTAAAAGTAGAAGTTTTATTTGAAGTTGATTAGATGTTCGTTTCAGGGGTAAGAAGACATGCTGAATCCTTATATGAAAAGCATTTTCTACTCGGACAAGTGTTTAGGTCGGAATCCGGCTGAAACTGGAAA
This sequence comes from Branchinecta lindahli, assembly GCA_023053555.1. NCBI lineage: Eukaryota > Metazoa > Arthropoda > Branchiopoda > Anostraca > Branchinectidae > Branchinecta > Branchinecta lindahli. The sequence goes on from JAKZAO010000001.1 coordinate 8,274,731, forward strand.
ATTTTTGAAAGCAAAATTTGTGTTTGTAGTTGATTAGATGTCCGATTTGGGGGCAAGAACAGATGCTGAATTCATATATGACAATTTTTTTTTTGCCGGATATATAGTTCGTCTGGAATCCGGCTGAAACCGGGAACTTTTGGACGGTCTAAATAAATGCTTCGTTTCTGATAGTTGTGAATATTGTAGCCAAATATTGTAGCCTTTCTGGTTTTATCGGATGCACTTCCAGACCTTAACACTGGATCTCGCGAAGACAAAACCTATTTGACTGGATCAAATATTCAATTTTTGGGATCCCATCGGAACCTTTGGTCTTGTTTTTTAAGTTAAAGTTTTATTCGAAGTTGATTAGATGTTCTTTATAGGGATAAGGAGATACGCTGAATTCGTTTCTGAACTATCTTTTTTTTGGCTGGACAAGTATTTCGCTCGGAATTCGGCCGAAACAGGAAATTTGGCGGAAGTAAAGCAGGAAGTTTTGATCAGTATCGTCAAAATAGATATGGCTTATACAGGTACATCTGAACTTAATTTTCTCAGATGATTAGCCTGGCGATGACTGGATCTGACGAAGACATTAAGACCTAGTTGTCTGGGTCAAATATTAAATTTTTGGGATCCCATCGAAACCTTTGGTCTTGTTTTGATATCGTGTATCTTGACTTAGACAACACGCCGTTTGGCCCCAAGGCACGATTTGCGTTGTCGTTTTGAAATAAACTGAAACTGAAACTGTTGCTTGTCGCATTGGTTGCTGACAGTAGGTTCTTGGACAAGCAGTTAGATTAAGGGTGTATGAACGGATATGTACCTCTTCTAGGTGCTTCCGGGGCCATCTTAGCATCAACAAGTTATTGAAAAGACCCAAATCATTGGCGATTGGAAGCGGCTCATTAGTGGCCCTCGTTGGCATTAAGTATGTGGAACCGAAAACTTCAGAAGCTGTCGAGGCAACAAAGCGACTACAGACTGAAACAGTTACACTAAAGCCGCCGGAGTTTAGCTGGAAAAAACTTCTGGAGTATCTGATGCCACATATTTTGAAACTGCTAGGTGCAGTAGCAGTACGTTGATCTCATCCTTTTAAGATTTTAACATGTCGCTGCAAGGGGAGGTGTAATAGTGTATCTTGGTGTACAAAATCCCATGTCACCAGCCATACTCTTGCCGCACAACAAGCCGACCAGTTGCATCCCCTCAGGTCATTGCGAACCGCGGTATCGTCTTGGTCCACCCACGGCAGACGAAAGCGTCCAGATCAAAGCATATTAAAGTATTTGATTCATGTGGACCGAGAAGGTGGGAGATTTTTCGATGGTTCGGATTTTTACGAACACACTGTTACCTTTGTTTTCTTCAAAATCCTCAGGGTATCCAAGCTTATCCACAAATTACTTGAACACAATTCACTCTTGCAAGCAAGGTCGCCATTGCTAATTAACTATTCACTGATATTCCGACGCAGGTCAGAATAGTACTAAAATCTTTGAGAAGATCGAGTGGCGTGTAAGAGGATTAAAACAACTAAGTATATCACCCTGTGGACGTTTAGATATGTCAGAAGTAGAAATCGTCGGCAAGTTTGACAGTTTTTTGGTCTCGGAAGCTGAATATTATTTAGCTCAGTTTCATAATCTTCAGGAAACCACTGTAACGAATTTAGTATAATTTACGGCGTTTGTTTATTGTGATCTATTTTACATCCTTAATTCTTTAACAAGAAAAAGCAGAAAACAAAATACTTAAAGAAATCGATAATGCAAATAATTAGTTTGATTTTTCTACACATTTTCCATATGCCTGCTACATTAAAAACATTTTGTTAGATCCATAGTCAAACTATGATCCCAGCCTCCCCATGTCGGGCTTTCCCGACCCGCGCCACTAGATGACCCAGCGGTTCCCGTATGGAAATAATTAAGTCGTAAACAGTTGTTAACGATCGTTTACAATTGTTAACAATTGTTTACAGTTGTTAACGATCGTAAACAATTGTTAACGATTGGAAACCGTAATTTTACGATCGTTTTTTTACGATCGTAATTTAATGATCGTTTTCAATTGTTTCCGATCGTTTTCAACTGTTTTCGACCGGAAACAATTGTTTTTATTTTCAAGACGATAAATACAGACCTGATTTCTAACTACGGCAATAAGAAAGTTGATTAGTGTTTAGTTTTGCATAATCAAAATAGTTTAACAAAAAGCTGAAACTAAAATCCCAATCGTAAACGATCGGAAACAATTGTTTTCAGTCATAATTTTACAACTGTTTACGATCGTTTTTTTCAGGTGTCATTAAATAACTGTTTACGATCGTTTTTAGTTGTTTTCGATCGTAAACAATTGTTAACGATTGGAAATGGTTGTTTACGATCGTAATTTTACGATTGTTTTTTTACGATCGTAATTTTACGATTGTTTTTTTACGATCGTTTTTTTACGATCGTAATTTTACGATCGTTTTTTTACGATCGTAATTTAACAATCGTTTTCAATTGTTTCCGATCGTTTTCAACTGTTTTCGATCGGAAACAATTGTTTTTATTTTCAAGACGATAAATACAGACCTGATTTCTAACTACGGCAATAAGAAAGTTGATTAGTGTTTAGTTTTGCATAATCAAAATAGTTTAACAAAAAGCTGAAACTAAAATCCCAATCGTAAACGATCGGAAACAACTGTTTTCAATCATAATTTTACAACTGTTTACGATCGTTTTTTTCAGGTGTCAATAAATAACTGTTTACGATCGATTTTAGTTGTTTTCGATCGTAAACAATTGTTCACGATTGGAAACGGTTGTTTACGATCGTAATTGTACGATTGTTTTTTTACGATCGTAATTTTACGATTGTTTTTTTACGATCGTTTTTTTACGATCGTAATTTAACAATCGTTTTCAATTGTTTCCGATCGTTTTCAACTGTTTTCGATCGGAAACAATTGTTTTTATTTTCAAGACGATAAATACAGACCTGATTTCTAACTACGGCAATAAGAAAGTTGATTAGTTTTTAGTTTTGCATAATTGTTTTTTCAAGTGTCATAAAACAACTGTTTACGATCGTTTTCAGTTGTTTCCGATCGGAAACAGTCGTTTTCAATCGGGAAAGTTTGGTTCGGTTTTCAAGACCTGAAACAAGACCTGAATCTTAACAACGATAGAAGGGAAGTTAATTCTTTTTTTAATGTGCAAACGATCGAAAAGTTTAACAAAAATGGAGAATCTGAAATCCCGATCGTAAACAACTGTTTACGATCGTTTTCAGTTGTTTATTTATAATAAATAAATAAAAGCCGTGGAAATGCTTGAAGTTGAGAACTGTCATCCGTGTTTTTGCTACTTTCACTTTTTTTTGAGGCGCAAAATATTTCAAAAGCATCTTTCGTAGTCGAAGCCCCCTCTATGGTGCTAAACCTTCCTCTAGTGATTTTTTAAGAGTGTTGCCGTTTAATCGATAATTTGGGAAACAAAAATATTTGCCTCTATATGCAACAACGCAAATATCCATCGATACTATCACAGAAAATGAAAGGTTAGTTTGGGTTGGAATACTTGGATAGAATTGAAGTCGTTGCAGTTCAGGGCCAGGGACTAGGCTAGGGGTGGGGGTGCAGGGTAAGTTGAAACACCCAGTCGGGAAACACCCGTTCCCGATCGTGAAAATTCGATGGAAACAACAGTTCCCGGCCCTTAAATTACGATTGGAAACAACCGTTTCCGATCGTAAAAATACAATCGTTAACAACTGTTTCCAATCGTAAAAAAATGATCGTTTACGATCGGAATGTCCCATAATACAATTGCGAAAAAACGATCGTTTACGATCGTTTCCGATCGTAAAAATACGATCGTAAACAACTGTTTTCAATCGTAAACGACTGTTTCCAATCGTAAACAACTGTTTCCAATCGTAAACAACTGTTTCCAATCGTAAACAACTGTTTCCAATCGTAAAAAAACGATCGTTTACGATCGGAATGTCCCATAATACAATTGTAAAAAAACGATCGTTTACGATCGTTTACGACTTGAATTATTTCCATACGGGTTGGATCGAGTCGTGGCTTCATCTTGGGTCTCGGGTGGGGGGGGGGTCTAGAGGTTGCAAGTGCTAGAATGCTTATGATGCAACTACTTTAACCTAGTGTTATTTTGCTCTGGTCCAGATATAAGTAGATTATTTTTCTGACGCGTTAAAAATTTGCTTAATAGCAAGAACGAATAATCAGATAGAACCTCCGCCTCCCCATCTCTGTAATATGACCATGCGAAGTCGAATATTTTCCCGTAGCCTGCCCGCTGCAAACGAGGGGGGGTTAGTATCTTCGCGGCAAATCACGTTTCGTTACCTCTACAACCTCCTGCACGGCGAAGACGGAAGTAGAGTGTACGTTCCATAGTCGCTGCTTGGGACCAAAGACGGAGGTTCTGTCTGATTATTTGTCCTTCTGAATAGGCAGTACAGTCTCCCGTGACCTTCAGGTTTCATGGCTGTCGCCCTACCAGCGAGACCACCGAAGGTCTTGTGAACATACTTCGCAAACCACAACAACCGCCAGATTTACAAGATAAATGATCCCTTTCAGTTCACTACCTACTCCCATATTGGAGTCCTAGACTTTCGATTCAGTGAGAAAATTTCCCTTATATAAATCTCACCTTCACGTAAAATATACTTGAATATTTACCTTAAATAATTGCAAAATTGCCTTTGCATCGTTCAGGCTCGTAATCAAAGGGTCTCTTATCTCTTGTTTCAATTCAATTCAGTTCGGTTTGTTTTATCCATAAATATCTTTTACAAACAAAAATAGTGCTGGACATGTCATTACATTTAAAAGATCAATCAAGGATATATTTACAATTGTAACCTATGATGTATACATACAGTTCACGGTTTAAAATACATTTCATCAAAAAATGAATGCGAATTTAAATGACAAGTCATGAAAACAATTACAAAAATAATTGGTCATAAGTTTCGCTACTAGCCTATTCTGATATTTATAAAACAAAATGATTGAGATAGAAAAAAAACTAATCGGAGATGAAATGGTCAAACAATTCATATCACAACAAAAGTAAAGAACAAAAATAAAGACTGCCTGTCGGTCTTTTCTTTGGTGTTGCACCTTTGGGATTGCGAAATCTTTCCGCGGACATATAGTGAACCACTAATAACTATTATTCGGCGATGGCATATTCAAGAGTTTTAGTTGTCACTGTCTTTCGTTTTTAGTGGAGTGTTCCTTGGAACAATCAACTATTACGAGCGCTGTAGCAGCTTTCGGTTTTCGGTTTCCGGTTTTCACCGTATTTTGTGGAGCTCATAACTCGTGAACCAGTGCATGTATCAAGTTCAAACTTGGTACACTGGTGGGTATTGGGGTCTAGTTGTGCCTTTTGGGGGTCCCACCCCCACACCCACCCGGTTCAGGGGCAGATGGGCCCAAATTGCCCAGTGAATAATGTTCATAACTTGATCAGACCTGGACATAGGACGATGAAATTCCTTGTACTTGTTGATCCTAGGGCTGGGAAATTACTTTTAAAGTTGCACCTCCCCCACCCATCCCGTTCATGGGCAACTGGTCCCAGATTGCCCAGGAGTAAAGTTCGTTACCCGTGCCAGGAATCAACAGGTATCAAGTTCAAACTTGGTAAACTTGTGGGTATTGGGGTCTAGTTGTGCCTTTTGGGGGTCCCACCCCCCACACCCACCCGGTGCAGAGGCAATTGGGTCCAGATTGCCCATTTTTTATGTTTTTAACTTGACCATAACTGGAGATAGGGCGATGAAATTCCTTTGTGCTTTTGTATCATTGGGTTGGGAATATCTATGTGGAGTTGAATCACCCGCCACCCTCCCCGGTCACTGGCAAGTGGGCCCAGTTTGCCCATGAGAAATTTTTTTGACCCGTGAATGGAATCAAACTCTAAGCTGGTATAGTCGAGGATATTTAGGTTTCGATAAGCAATTTGACGCACCCCTCCCCCCCACACTCCCGTTTTTGGGTAACTGGGCCCAGATTTCCCATGAGTTACGTTTCGTCTATGACATTGTCTCGAGTTCAACTCTTGTATACTTGTGAATATATATGTATATGTCCTCTGGCCACGAAGAACATCTTGAGACTGAACCTCCCCCACCCTCCCCGTTCATGGGCAACTGGGCCCGGATTGCCCTTGATTTGAGATTTTGTGAGATTTTGCAACGGGGCTCAGATTGCCCATGTGTTAAGTTCGTGAACGATGACACTCATCAAAACTAAAACCCCGCATAGTTGTACACAGTACTTTTCGTAAGATGCGCATTGCGTTTGTTTGGTTTCATGTTTCGCAAAGGGTTTGAGCTGTCAATTAGTCACAACATGTGTTTTCGCGGAAGGATGGGAATGATGAAATGGGATCTGAAACTTTATGACTTTGACATTACATTAATGTGTTTGAAAAAGGTATAATAAACGAAATACATTTCAAGATTGATGAAAGTAATGTCAGTAGTGTATTGAAACAAGCAGTACTGGAAAGACAAAGATGGACAATACTGTGATTGGAGACCGAATTACGACTGAAGCGAAGGGATTGTTTTCCCAAATGAACTAACATGTGTTCTCACGTGGAAGGTGTCAGATGAGACGCGCTTATGAAAATTTATGACTTTGACATTAGGGTGTTCGAGCCTGAGCCTGAGCCGTGTTTGGAGATTCTTTGAGAGCTCAATTGTTGGTTCACGAATAACTATGCAATACGAATATTAAACGCTACGGGAAATTCAATGTTACAATCCAGTTCATTATTTTACACTCCACGTCTGAGCGCTTGCGCACTTGCTAGTGGAGTGTTCCTTGGAACAATCCACTATTGCGAACGCTCTAGCAGCTTTCGGTTTTCACCATATTTTGTGGAGCTCATAACTCGTGAACCAGTGCAAGTATAATAATGTTCAAAACTGACCATAGTTGGACATAAGACGATGAAATTCCTTGTACTTGTAGATCCCAGGGCTGGGAAATTACTTTTAAAGTTGCACCTCCCCACCCATCCCGTTCATGGGCAACTGGGCCCAGATTGCCCAGGAGTAAAGTTCGTTACCCGTGCCAGGAATCAACAGGTATCAAGCTCAAACTTGATACACTTGTGGGTATTGGGGTCTAGTTGTGCTTTTGGGGGTCCCACCCCCACCCGATTCAGTGGCAATTGGGCCCAGATTGCCCATTTTTTTTTTTAAGTAACTGGAGATAGGGCGATGAAATTCGTTTTTAGTGGAGTGTTCCTTGGAACAATCCACTATTGCGAGTGCTGTAGCAGCTTTCGTCTTTCGGTTTTCGGTTTCCGGTTTTCACCGTATTTTGTGGAGCTCATAACTCGTGAACCAGTGCAGTATCAAGTTCAAACTTGGTACAATTGTGGGCATTGGGGTCTAGTTGTTCCTTTTGGGGGTCCTATCCCCCACACCCACCCAGTTCAGGGGCAAATGGGCCCAGATTGCCCAGACAATAATGTTCATAACTTGATCAGACCTGGACATAGGACGATGAAATTCCTTGTACTTGTAGATCCTAGGGCTGGGAAATTACTTTCAAAGTTGCACCTCCCCCACCCACCCCGTTCACGGGCAACTGGGCCCAGATTGCCCAGGAGTAAAGTTCGTTACCCGTGACAGGAATCAACAGGTATCAAGTTGAAACTTGGTAGGTCTGTGAGCATTGGAGTCTCTTTTTGCTTTTTGCGGGCCCCAAACCCCACCCGCACTTGGATCAGGGGAAACTGGGCCCAGATTGCCCATTTTTTATGTTTTTAACTTGACAATAACTGGAGATAGGGAGATGAAATTCCTTTGTGCTTTTGGATCATCGGGTTGGGAATAATTATGTGGAGTTGAACCACTCCCCACCCTCCCCGTTGATGGACAAGTGGGCCCAGTTTGCCCATTAGTAAAGTATTTGACCCGTGACTGGAATCAAACTCTAAGTTGGTATAGTCAAGGATTTTAGGTCTAGATATGGAATTTGATGGGTCCCGTGACCCCCCCCCCCACTTGGTTCAGTGGCAATTGGGCCCAGATTGCCCATTTTTTAATGATTTCAACTTGACAATAACTGGGATAGGGCGATGAAATTCCTTTGTGCTTTTGGATCATAGGGTTGGGGATTTATATGTGGAGTTGAACCACCCCCTGGCCCCTACCCTCCCCGTTCATGGGCAAGTGGGCCCAATTTGCCCATGAGTCAAGTTTTTGGCCCGTGACTGGAATCAAACTAAGCTGGTATAGTCGAGGATATTTAGGTCTAGATATGCAGTTGATGCCCCCCCCCCCACCCTCCCGTTCATGGGTAACTGGGCCCAGATTTTTTATGAGTTACGTTCGTCTATGACAGGTGTCAAGTTCAACTCTTGTATATTTGGGGAGATATATCTATGAATAAGGATTTTGGAGTAGCAGCAGCAAATAAGACGACGCGACGTATCTTTAATGAACAGCTGGAAACTTTACGGTGTTGTCATATGATCGATGATATGCCGTTCTTAATGAATTGTGACAAAGGGGGTATTAGGCTGCTACGATTTCGTTATTGCACTCGTTTTATTACCTTGCTAATGGAGAAGAGGTTTAAAGTGTCGGACTGGCTGGCAGACCATTCAGATTCAGTGTTCTGGTTCTCTGATCCAGTGTTAGAACTCATGCTGTTCTTGCAAGATCTCTTTGGATTTATACTTGCGGTTTGTTTACATTTAAAGCTTTTAAAGTGGGATGATTACAAATTAGGTTATTTCAATACTTGCTTGGTTATTGGGGATGTGGAATGTCTTGGTTTTAACACTGTTTGTATATAAAATATAATAAACATTTTACTTTCACACTCCACGTCTGAGCGCTTGCGCACTTGTTGCTTTTGGATCATCGGGTTGGGAACATCTATGTAGAGTTGAATCACCCCCCACCCTCCCCGGTCATATGCAAGTGGGCCCGATTTGCCATGAGAAAAGTTTTTGCCCCGCGACTGGAATCAAAATCTAAGTTGGTATAGTCGACGATATTTAGGTTTAGTTAAGCAATTTGACGCCCGCCCTCCCCCCCACCCTCCTGTTCATGGGTAACTGGGCCCATATTTCCTATGAGTTACGTTCGTCTGTGACATTGTCTCGAGTTCAACTCTTGTATACTTGTGGTTATGTATGTATATATCCTCTGGCCACGAAGAACATCTTGAGACTGAACCTCCCCCACCCTCCCCGTTCATGGGCAACTGGGCCCGGATTGCCCATGGTTTGAGATTTTGTGAGATTTTGCAACGGGGCCCAGATTGCCCATGTGTTAAGTTCGTGAACGATGACACTCGTCAAAATTAAAACCTCGTATAGTTGTGGACAGTACTTTTCGTAAGATGCGCATTGCGTTTGTTTGGTTTCACGTTTCGCAAAGGGTTTGAGCTGGCAATTAGTCACAACATGTGAATTCGCGGAAGGATGGGAATGATGAAATGGGACCTGAAACTTTATGACGTTGACATTACACTAATGTGTTTGAACAAGGTATAATAAACGAAACACGTTTCAAGATTGATGAAAGTAATGTCAGTAGTGTATTGAAACAAGCCTACGGGGTTTATACGACGCAATACTGGAAAGACAAAAATGGACAATACTGTGATTGGAGACCGAATTACGACTGACGCGAAGGGATTGTGTTTCCAAATGAACTAACATGTGTTATCACATGGAAGGTGTCAGATATGGGACGCGCTTATGAAAATTTATGACATTAGGGTGTTCGAGCCTGAGCCTGAGCCGTGTTTGGAGATTCTTTGAGAGCTCAGTTGCTGGTTTCACGAAAAACTATGCAATACGAATATTAAACGTTACGGGAAATCCAATTCATTCTTTTACACTCCACGTCTGAGCGCTTGCGCACTTGTTACTGTCTTCCTTGCTCGAAACTTTTTACCGTGAATTAATGTTTGATTCCCATCCGTAAAAATAAATTAAGAGCCAAGACGCAAAAATAAATACAGCACTAAAACGAACTTCAAACTCTGATCCATCGGACCGACTGTATATATGTATGTGTAATATATATGTATGTATGTATCTTTATTTGCCATACATATATAATTCTTAAATCACAAAAAATGCCAAAACATTCTCACTTTTTCTCATATTCATAACTTAGTAACACCTACAAATATTTCCAAAACGAACTGTAGACCTTAGGACACCTAGAATTAGTTCAACGCCCTCATTTTGAAAAAGAGTACCCCTTATATTATAAAGCTCCTTATACCCCAGGAGAAGTCGGATGTGGGAATCGTGACGATGGTGCGCAGCAAATGGTGGTTCCGGGACAATGAAGATGAAGGGTGGATCGGATTAAGAAGTCCAGGTTTCGATAAAGATGTGAAGCTGGAACAGTCATTTTTGCTGTCACGAAAGCTTGATGTGCAATTGAATAGTAAATCTTTGAATTTTAGAGCGCATTGGTCGTTGCATACTTCAACATCGAAATTCCAAGATTGCTTGGAAATGTGGTTGACATCATATCCCAGTTCTCGTTCGGTCGGCAAGCTAACGAAGCAGGACCAGTCGTTTCCTACTTAGACGTCATCCAGGGACCCGCTTTAAAGCTGTGCTTGTACTACGCTGCTCAGGTAAATCAGCTTGGTATTTGACTTAGTAAAGGAAGTAACGCGACTCATAGGATTGCGTGCCACATGTATTGTGTTTACTGTCCAGAGAGTTGGCTGTGCATGAGTGGCGACCATATACTACTTCTTCTTCTTCTGGATTTTCGTCTCCTCTCAGAATGCTTGAGACATTTGGCACTTCATAACCATATACTGATTTACATACAGATTTACATTCGAACTTTGTGCGCCACTGAATTTCGGAATCTAATTGCGGTTCCGGCATTCAAAGGGGTAAACGCTTTCCAAAAGCAAAGCGAAAATCATGGAAAGGGGTTCCGCCTGTACAACTTTCCGAGATCGCTTTCCACTCTCGTCGTGGATAGGCTTTCCAGGACAGTTCGTTTCGCTTTCCAAAGCCAGGTGAGTGCCAGAACAACTCTGGAAAGTGAAGCGATTTTAGCCGAGCCGCAAAAACAGCGGGCGCATAACTAGAGGAGCTTCCAGACTGCCAGAATCGCCTCTAATCTCTGCCTCTCGTGACATGACAGGGCAGTAAAAAGCTTTACGGTGTCACGTTGCTGCAAACTATACTCTTTCTTTCAAGGCACGCTTGGGTACTTTCTCGAAATTTGAGCTGATGTGAAACAGAATTTTCGGTCAATGTCCTTTTCTGGATTAAATTTTGCTTTGCCCAAACATTTCATGTCAGTTTACTTTCTTTCTGTTGCAGTCATTCTTCACTTTCACATACATCACGTACCTTTCCCAAGTTGGGGAGAGAGTCGCTGCTAAACTCCGCCAGGACCTCTTTTCTTCTATAATCAAACAGGACGTATCTTTCTTTGACGAGCATCGCTCCGGTGAGCTGATGAATCGACTGACGACCGACGTTCAGGAATTCAAAAGCTCCTTTAAAGTCTGTATCTCCCAAGGACTTCGAAGCGTGACCCAGGTAAGAAACATACGTTGAAACCCTGTATATGTGGGGGGTGGAGTTCGAATTCTGTGAGAGGCTCGTGGTTTGTGAACGGTTCGTGTAGTCTGGTTTCGGGAGATTAACCAAAGACCCAAGGTAAAATGGGTATCTAGATAATTTCAAGGAAATGAGCGGAAAGTGTCGGATGATTTGCACATACAGCTCGGATTGAACTTGCGTCCGAAGACAGGGGATCGACGTCTGTTGATACGTTATTATTTGTATAATTGTACATGTATTATGTTCCATCACACCTTTATTGGTCTTTGCTCAGTGGTATTCGGTTCATTCATTCTCGAAACCGACGAATTTATGTAGTCACTCGTTTCGTTATTGTTGCCTTTGTGTTTCATTCCCTCGGGCGTTCCTCCACTCTCCATTACGTTCAGTCTCTGTTGCGTTTTTTATTGCAGAGGCATCTGCAATAAATTATTCACCCGAGCCCATTATTTCATTTATTTCCTTCTCACGCGCTGCAAGCATCTTGTGTCCAGCGCGTTTCAGTTTGTCTGCTAATGACCGTTGCTGACGAGCGAAACAGATACACAAAAATGATAGGCAAGTTTTTTATTTATCTTATTTCCATTTCAGACCGTCGGCTGTCTTGTATCCCTGTACCTGATCTCACCCTCGATGACTGGCTACTTGATAGTCATAGTGCCGTCCGTAATCGCAATCGGCTCTGGGATTGGCTCTTTCCTGCGCCACCTTTCCCGACAAGCCCAAGCTCAGGTCAGTCTCAGTTGCTCCCTTTCGATTTACTTGGATTAAGTACACTGTGCGGCAGATGGTAGCAAACGTAATTTTCGGATCAGCGTGAGAAACGAGGAATGACGCAGTCTTAATTTCTTCGCATACTTCAGAGTTGTAGCTGCGCTTTTGATTGGGGTTTGAGGCTACCTTCAAATTCGAAGGTCTCTTCGTTAAATACCGTTTTTGGTCGCCGTTCCGTTGGCGCCGTGCTTGTCATCGTTTACTTTAGGAACAACGAAATTTAGCGTTACGGCATTAAATGAGATCTTCAATTTTAGCACTAATCTTTTTCGTCTAATGGATGAATTCCGAAGTCTGTGGCCTATCTTTATCTTCCGTCATTACCTTCATCAGCGTCAAACTTGGTGAGCTAGCAAGTTCGAAGTTTGACTGCAATGTTGACGAAATGACAAACGGGCAAGGATCGCCGAAGTTAAAAACGCTAATTAAGCGTGATGGTGAACATCGACGGCGCTTGAAAACGGAAATTAGGCACCTGGCCAAGCCAGCGGCGGACAGAACTTCGATCAAAAACGCAGCTACTTAGTATATTCAGTTCAATAATATTCAGTATTCAATTCGTTTACTGTGAAAATTAATTGTCCTGTCGGCCGTGCTCACGTACACGATAAGACATCTTTGGAGCGATAATTGACAGCCATTCATAAGTTTGGTGGGGATGTTGGTCTCCACTGGAAAAGCTTACACGCACGCTAGTGCAGAACAATTTTCACTCACACATTTTTTAAACCTTTATTGAAGTCTGTTGTGGGTTTCTGTCGTGATGGCGAGTTCTGAAGTAAGTTATTTTTGGGATCCCAAAACGTAAGTGGAGGGATACCGTCTGTAAGCACGATAACTCTCGAAGGGATTGAGATATTTTGATGAAACTTGGTGGGAGGATCCTTTAGGTCAAAGTACAGGTCGAACATGGGCTCTGTATGGGTTGGGTTTCAAATTAAGGGGCAAAAAAAAAAAATTTGAAAGCTATTGAGATAGTTGATTTAATGGTGAGGAGACATGCTGAATCCGAATATGAAAGTTATTTTCTCACCGGGCAAGTTGTTCACCCGGAATCCGGCAAAAAGCGGACACAAAATTTGTCGACCAATTTTCGGCTACCCCTTTTCTTCACACTAGTACAGCTCTTCGCGTGGATGATACGCATAGCGCGTAATCTATGAACTTCGGAGAGAGCTAGTGTAATCGAAGGTCGAAAGGGTTGGTATATGTTGTTCAAGCTTAGTAGGGGTTGATATATGTTGTTCAGGCTTAGTATGACGATTCATTGGCAAAGTACAGGTCAAGTTCGTAGATGGGTCTTTTAGTCCTATATTTAGAGGCGGGGGGGGGGCGAATTTATGGTAAAAGCTTTTATGTTTTATGAGCTATTAAGATATTCATTTAAGGGGTAAGGACGTCCACTGAATCCATATCTGAACTTAGTTTTCTTGCTGGACAAATGATTCATCACGAATTTGGCCGAGACTGGAAATTTGATTGCAGCTCAAGGTTGTTTCTGAAGTCGATTAGAGATTCGGTATCGGGGCAAGGAGATATGCTGATTACATTTTTGAACTTAATTTTAACAGTAAAAATCTTAAAGGAATCTGACGAAGACTCAATGGCGAAGACGAGACCCAATTGTTAGGATCAAATATTTGTGGTATAAACCTTTGGTCTTGTTTCTTGTTCTTTGTTAGGCTTGTGTGCAATGGTTCTTCCTTTTATTTTTATTTTACCTTTTTCTTTATACTCCATTTTTACACTTTCATGTTTCATTAAAACCGTTCATTCATTCATGTTTTGTGATGCAACTTCCACATGAGTGTGCCCGACGTAGGCTACACTTTTAAAAGTGTTCATCCGTCGAAAAGGTCTTCCATCGAAATTGTTTTTCGTCAAAGTGTTCTTACGTAAGGTCGCATATATAGCACTCAAGTTTTCCTCCACCGGTTCAGGATCTCACCTGTCTGATTACCTTTTGGTAGTGTACTTGTAGCAGAAGTTTATGAAGTGCCCTTTTTGAACAAGACCAAAGGTTTCGATGGGATCCCAAAATTTTAATATTTGATCCAGACAGCTAGGTATTTTCTTCGCCAGATCCAGTCTTCGCCAGGCTAATCATCTGAGAAAACCAAGTTCAGATACACCTGTATAAGCCATATCTATTTTGACGATACTAATCGAAACTTCCTGCTTTGCTTCTGCCAAATTTCCGGTTTCGACCGAATTCCGAGCGAACTACTTGTCCAGCAAAAAAAAAGATAGTTTAGAAACGAATTCAGCGTATCTTCTTATCCCTATAAGAACATATAATCAACTTCAAATAAAAATTTAACTTATAAAAAAAAATCCGGTTTAAAACGGATTCCGGACGAACTCTATGTCCGGGTAAAAAAATGATTGACATTACAGATTCGGCGTCTCTTCTTACCTTAAAATCTGCCATCTAATCAACTTCAAAATACAAATTTTGCTTTTAACAAATTTTCCGGTTTCTGCCAGATTCCGGGCGAACTACTTGTCCGGCGAGAAAATGGTTTTCATCATCTTGTTCAGCATGTCTTCTTTGCGAACATCTAATCAACTCCAAATAAAACTTTTGCTTTTAACAAATTTTCCGGTTTTGGCCAGATTCCGGGCGAACTACTTGTCCGGCGAGAAAATAATTTTGACCGTCTCCTTCAGCATGTCATCTTACCCTTATATCGAACATCTAATCAACTTCAAATAAAACTTTACTTTTACAAACTCTCTGGTTTTTGCCGGATTCCGGGCGAACTACGTGTCCGGCGAGAAAATGGTTTTCACCGTCGTGTTCAACATGTCTTCTTACCCCATAATCGACTATCATATTAGCTGTTTCAAAACATTTTGTTTGCCCCTTAATTTAAACCCCCTCCCTCACCCCTAAATTTAGAACTACAGAGCCCATCTACGAACTCGACCTTACTCTTGACCCAAAGAATCCTCGCATCAAGTTTCATCAAAATATCTCATTCCCTTCGAGAGTTATCGTTCTCATAGACGGACAGACGGACGGACGGACAGACAGACAACTTTTGCGATGTCGTAGGTATCCGTCACTAACGTTTTGGGATCCCAAAAATTAGGCGAGTGTTACCTTGTGGTTGTTTTATCATCTGTATTCGCGTCTGGTTACAGTCCGCTCCACATAATCTAGATGGCAGATAAATCGTTCCATGCTTCCGTTATTTATAGTAAGTAGTATAAGTTGCGTTTTCAGCAATTAGCGTGTTGGACTCGAATCCTAACAAGTTGCGCTGTCATCCGTTTTCAGCCCCCGTGTTTTGCATAAGAGAACCCGGCGCAGGATTTGATACTCTACCGAGTCCGTTTGTGTTTGAATTCGGTGTTGAACTCGAAAGAAACACGGGAGCTGAAAACGCTTGAAGCCACAGAACACGGAACCCGTGTTAGGATGCGCACTGGATGCGCTCGGTAAAAACGACTTGTGACGAACACGGGTTGAGAATCGCGAGCCTGAAAACGCAACTATAGTAAGTGATTCCCGCTGTTTACCTACCATACTTCAGCCTATTGTGTTGGGATAAAAGTAGAACTGTTGGTTGAAGACACCGAAAAGTACAAAAGCAAACTAAACGGAGTTGAAATATACTTCTTTTTTAAGGTAGCAAGAGCCACGAGTGTTGCCGAAGAAGCCATTGGCAACGTGCGGACAGTTAGAGCTTTTGCGATGGAATCGTCCGAGTGCAAACTGTACGATTCGGAAGTGGAAAAGGCGGCAAAGCTGAATGAGACCCTGGGTCTTGGTATAGGGCTGTTTCAGGTTAGTTGAAATACTAAGCTACGCTACAGCACAATAACGCCATCATAAGACAGCGAATGTATGGATGATATTTTGTTTACGCACAGAGCTTAAATGGGGTAGAGCATAATGAGAAGTGCAATTGAATACTACAACGAAATAGGTAGAACTATCGGAAAGCAATAGTTTGTAGATGTATTTAATTTATTTTTGTTTGTGTTGAAGTTGTATTTTGTGTTTTCTCTTTTTTATTTCCTTCAGTAATTATCCAAACCAGTGAACAAGAAGGAAGCATAAAAAGAAAGGCGTCCAAAGTCTGCGTTGATTTTGGATGAATTATGTTTAGCGGAATGTGTTTCTTCGGAAATGTTTCGGTCTGGCCATTTTATCTCAATAACCATTGATGAGCACAGCTGCAAGACGTGATGGTTTTTTATTATTTTCTTAAAAATCACGGGTTAAAACAGGTTGTTAAGTTTGCGACAACAAAGGGCAATACTAGTCTTGATGTGATCTGCACAAATTTTTCTGAATATTATGATGAACCACAAGATCGTCCTCCACTTGGTGGAAGTTACCATTACATGTTAAAGTGGTCCCCTCTACCGTCGTATAAAATTAAATATGTAATTGAAATTGTGACTTATCGACCTCTCTCAGACAGAGGTCTTCTTGGTTTTGGTAATTGGATTTCTTCGGAGTCTTGGACTGAATCAGTGAACGCCATTTCAAGTGATGAAAAAGCAAGTATCCTGCAGGAAAAACTCCGACAAAAATATGAAGAATTTTTTTCCTGAAAAAACGTTTAAACGCTGCAACACTGACCGTCCTTTTATCACGCAAGAAATCAAAGACCTGATCCGTTACAAGATACAACTTCTGAGGAATGGTAAAGGAGAACAAGCTAATAAACTCACAAACAAAATTCGAAAGATGACTAGAAAAGTTGCCGCTGATCATTATAATGAAAAAATTCATAGTTTATTTCAATCAAAAAGTAGTAAATGGTACAAAGAAATCAAGCGAATGTGTGGGAAGACACCTTCTGTTGTTGATTTTAATCTGATGCTGATGATGTAATTATTACTCTACCTTACTCTACTTATTTACCTTACTCGCCTTACTCGACGTCACTGGTTGTTCCATCCATTCTCATTTCCGATATTTCGAACTTCCTTCCTCCACTTTAATCCACCCTAACGGTACTACGCTGCTTTTCGTGTTTTCCATAGTTGCGTTTTTGCAGATACCATGGTATCTGTTACCACGGTAACTGGACCTGCAATTAGTTGTTTTTGCAGTTACCGTGGGATCTGGTACACGGTTGCTCTGCAAAAACAACTATTGCCGAAACTGCACTGTCCGAAGTCATCCCAAAAGAAAAACTGATATCCAGTCACATCACTAAGTGCCAAACTTCTTTCCCATCAATTTCACAAAATTTGATGACAGTGAGATGACTTTTTCAGATACCACGATCAGTATTCCTTCAACCCAAGCTGACTGCGAATCATATTTGACAGTGCAAAAACGGATACGTCAGCTAAGTTTTATTCGAGCTATATTTCGGCCCTTCTTGGCAAGGGTCCTCTTCAGGCTCAAAACCGCTCAAGTTGGAAAAACGAAACTTGTGATAACCAATATCACAAGTTATCACAAGTTTCGTTTTTCCAACTTGAGCGGTTTTGAGCCTGAAGAGGACCCTTGCCAAGAAGGGCCGAAATATAGCTCGAATAAAATTTAGCTGACGTATCCGTTTTTGCACTGTCAAACCACGATCAGTTACCACGGTCGGACCAAGGTATCTGAATATAAGATACCACGATAACTGGCCGAATACCACGATAACTGCAAAAACGCCTTCAAGTTAAATTAGGCTTTCAAGTAGCTCATTAGTTAGAAACATCTGCTACGCAAGTTCTCCGTGCTCTCGTCAAAACCAAGGGGTCCGTGCTGGGCTGAAAACAGCCAGGACGGTTTCTAAGCTTTGAGGAGCCCAGCAGAGTTTCAGAGGGTTCGTTATGTTAAATATTGGACTAGAAACGGTATCTTTTACGAGTCGTGCTCCATTTTCTTTTTTTGTAGGCCGGAACAAACCTATTCCTGAATACCGTAGTTCTTGGGACAGTCTACGTGGGCGGACAGCTGATGTCCACAAGCCAACTAAGCCCAGGAGAGCTGATGGCTTTTCTAGTAGCAGCACAAACGCTTCAGAGATCCGTGGCACAGCTATCTCTTATTTTCGGCAATTATGTTAGGTTTATTAGTTCGGGGGCACGAGTTTTCGAGGTAAGTCTAGAGATTTGTTTTTTTAGAGGGTGCGACCCCACCAGATCCCTTAATCTCAGTACAAGAAGTTGTAGAGAGTAACCCCACGGGGGCAGATGCTTATACTGTTGTTTGTATCTTACTTTTGTTTGAGTTATTTTGGCGTCTCCACGATTTAGGCATTACTATACGACTATTCTGAAGAACTTTTGACTTGGTTTAAAATCCCTGTAGGCCTATTAGTCGTACTAGCCTGTTTCGATCGGACTAGCCTGCAGAATAACGTCCAGCAAAGATTGAATTCAAGGAGAAGCTATGAATCCACGATGGCAAAAAAAAATGCTGTTTTGAATGCTGTTTTCACAGATTAGCCTACGAGCAGTAACCTTCTCCTTCCGCAAAAATTATTGTAAACACTGAAACGACTACAGATACGTTCACTTCTTTCACGTTGATACTTGCAAGTGTCTGTTACTTTCGCTCACCATCTGAATACAGTTCGGCGACGCCGGTAGTCTTGCATTCCTTAAAACAGATAGCTTCCCACCACCTCGTTTGCGTTAGCAAAACCGAAGGATCACCTCTTGAGCAGCAGTCGTATCTCTCCCTGAAATCACGAATGGAGAGGACACATCTGACCCACGACCTTCCCTGACAAGTTCGGCTAAGAGGTCAAGTTTTTTTTCCAGTATTTGGATTTGAGGCCGTCCATCCGACTGATAGGTGGGAGTCGGATTCCTTTCCATTCCTTAATTGGCGAAATCGAGTTCGACAATGTCTGCTTCTCTTATCCAACGAGAAAAGACCAGCAGGTTCTGCAGAACTTTAACTTGAGAATCCCGCCAGGAAAGATCGTTGCGCTTGTGGGAACGTCTGGTGGCGGCAAGTCAACAGTCGCTGCTTTGTTGGAACGGTAAGATCCGCTTGAATCCTTACCCAGAGTTCGGAGCATTTTTTACACACACCCATTTACCATTTTGGGAATTCCAGTCAGTCGGTGTCATTTTGGTTCAGTTGTCACTTGTCAGAGGAATTACTCTCTTGGAGAACAAGATTTCGTTGTGATTGCAAACTGAGGCATGTTTTTTCAGTCAAGTCTGAATGGATTCTGCCTGGAAAACAAAAGGCGACGGTATTCACAATTGCTCAGCTGAGACTGAACCTGGCAGTCCATTGACGCCATAGCTCGCAGCAGTTTTTGTCGAACTCCGGTTAAGTTATCGCTCGGGAGCGAAACGATCGGAAGGAATATTTGGGTACGACTTCTTGGACCCCTGCGTCTTGAAATCTGACACTTTCGTCAAGAAGTGTGTAGCTCTACCTAGTATGCGGCTTTTGTCGGATTGCGGTCGGACTTATTGTTGTGGTGAGAAGAAAAATTTTAAATTAGCATATTCTCTTCTTTCAGTCATATTAACTTGATCATGAAGTTTTACCGAGAGTTTCGGACTTCTCCAGGTTCTAACCGAACTATCCACTCCGTATTGAACATTTTCTTCTTGTATTTCCGTCCGGTTTTAACTTTCCGGTTTTTGCTGGGTTCCGGCCGAAATATCAATCTGGTAATCAGAAAATTCACAAATCGAAGTTGCAGTATGTTGATTTCGTGGCGGAAGTTAGGTTCATACGTAAATTTGCATTTAGGCTCCTGAAGCATAAACGAAGAAGTACAGATTTTAAGAGAGTTTTTGGGATCCCAAAACGTAAGTGGAGGGATACCTATGACATCGCAAAAGTTGTCCGTCCGTCCGTCTGTCCGTCCGTCTGTAAGCACGATAACTCTCGAAGGGGATGAGATATTTTGATGAAACTTGGTGTGAGCATTCTTTGGGTCAAGAGTAAGGTCGAGTTCGTAGATGGGCCCTGTAGCCCTACATTTAGGGGTGGGGGAGTGGGTTCAAATTAAGGGACAAGCAAAATATTTTTAAACAGCTAATGTGATAGTCGATTATGGGGTAAGAAGGCATGCTGAACACGAATATGAAAACCATTTTCTCGCCGGACAATTAGTTCACCCGGAATCCGGCCAAAACCGGAAAGTTTGTTAAAAGTAAAAGTTTTATTTGAAGTCGATTAGATGTTGGATCTAGGGGTAAGAAGGCATGCTGAAAACGAATATGAAAACCATTTTCTCGCCGGACAAGTAGTTCGCCCGAAATCCGGCGAAAACCGGAAAGTTTGTTAAAAGTAAAATTTGTGTCTTAAGTTGATTAGATGTTCGATGTAGGGGTAAGAAGGTATGCTGAACAATAATACGAAAAATGTTTTCTCGCCAGACAATTAGTTAGCCCGGAATCCGGCCAAAACTGGAAAATTTGTTAAGAGTAAAAGTTTTATCTGAAGTTGATTAGATGATAGATTTAGGGTGAGAAAAGATGCTGAATCCGCATGACAATCATTTTTTAGCCGGACACGTAGTTCTTCAGGAATCCGGCTGAAACCGGAAAATTTGTTAGAAGTTAAATTTTTCTTTGAAGTTGGGATGTTGGATGTAGGGGTAAGGAGATACGCTGAATTCGTTTTTGAGCTTAGCCGGACAAGTAGTTCTTTAATTTCGCCAAAACCGCAAAATTCACAGAAGTAGGTTAGGATCGTTTCGATCGGCTTATAGGGGTAAACATACATTCTGAATCCATATATGAACTTGGTTTTCTTAATGATTAGCTGTTTGGCCTGGCGAAGAAAAAACCTTACTGTCTGGATCAGATATTGAATTTTTGGGATCCCATCGGAACCTTTGGTCTTGTTTTTTCCAGATTTTATGACGTCGACGAGGGGTGCATCCTTATTGACGGTCAAATGATCGAGTCAATGGATCCCAGCTGGCTTCGAGGAAGGACGATCGGATTTATCAGCCAGGAGCCAGTTCTTTTTGCCACCTCAGTTTTGGAAAATATTCGATACGGTCGGCCGGATGCCACAGATCAAGAGGTCAGCAAAATTTCGTGAACCTTTCTTTTCCACTACTCTTTCGTTATCTGTTACTGTGTATAAACTCCATTGGTAATTTACCGTTATTTAAACGTTGGTAAACGTAAAGTTTACCTTTGGCAAACTCCAAGCGACTTAAGGAAGAAGAAGAAGAAAACCAAAAGAACAGGGTTCTGGACTCTCGTTTTTCGGTGCGGCTAGCTGCTGAGAAATATCTTTCCTTTGAAGGAATAGAATATAGTTCATTATATTTTCGTTCAAAATTTTCAACTGCCATCATGGGGCAAAGAGAACCAAACGGCAATCAATAAGCAAGAAAAACGTCTTTCGCTCTGCACTGCTCCAGACCTTAAGGAACAAGGTAAACTCCAAGTTAATTTTTCCTTACTTTACCCAAGCTTCTTAGAATCCAGCCTGGGCTTGGGCGATTCCACTTCTACTATTCGTCATCAGTAAATGCTGGTTCGGTTGTCTGCAGGTTCCGGTAAATCAGGGCTTTGCTTTGTTCCTGCCAGTCACATGAATTTTTCGTCGGTATGTCAGATGCAGTTACAATTACAAGTCGGTTAAATCGGTTTATTTTATCCATAAATATCTTTTACAAACAAAAATAGTGCACCAGTAGTTCAGTTCAGTTCAGTTTTATTAAATTCAAAATAAATGAACAAATAAAGTTTCGACCCCTACAAAGCTCCGTGGCCCGTTACATAGGGGTTAATACCAAAATAATCAACAAATGTTTCCGGTTTCCGGTTTCCGCACAGATCACAAGCGTTTCGAACGGAAATTGCACACAAAGCAGAACTTTGAAGGAAAAGATCTTCTTGGGCAAAGCTAGAATACTAACAACTTTCAGAACTAGCAGGAAAAGACTTTTCAGGTCATAGTGCTTTAAAGGATTTTAACTCTATTTTTCCTCTTTACCCAGGTGATCGAGGTCGCCAAGCTTGCAAACGCTCACACCTTTATATCCGACTTTCCTTATGGGTACAACACCATCGTTGGGGAGAGGGGGGTAGCTGTCTCCGGAGGGCAGAAACAGAGGATTGCGATAGCCCGTGCGCTTTTGAAAAACCCAGCAGTTCTTATTTTGGATGAAGCTACAAGGTGAGTCGGGTTCCTCCGAACGAAAGCAGTACTACCTTAACTTGCGTTTGCAAGCGAAAAAAATATTTAGAATCCCGGTGAGTAGAGAAATAAGGATTTACACTCGGAGGTTTCCATTGCATGTTTTTTTTTTTCCGAGTCTGTGCGCTCTAGTATTAGCATCTATGCGAACACTACTTAAGAACATCAGGTCATCGGTAGATTCTTTGGCTACTCACATCCCTGGTCGGATGGTTAGCACGCCGAACGCTCAAGTGAAGGCGGAGTGTCGGTGGTGCCTACCCTTTGGTTTGGACGTAGCTAACGTTTTAGTTAGACAAGCCAAAGTCCACCCAGCCTCAAATGGTTACCGAGAGAAATCTTGGGGAGGATACAGAAAGGGTGTGGGAAAGCATCAGCATGGCTAGTACCCAACCGTCCATGGCCCTTCCACCGGAGGAGGTCAGAGAATCAGAGATCATCACCGCCAGCTGTTCCTGTATAGGCAGATTGCTGATACCCTTTCTTTTGTTTACCATTCAAATTCATTATATTCTCCAAATATTCTTTTTACAGCGAATAGCATAGGACGTCAACGAAAATAATAACACTTTTTGATTTATCAATGTCTTATGGCGGTTACATTTAAACGACAACAAGTATAAATAAAAGTCATCAATTCATAAAATATCAAAATAATCGGTAAATATATATCTACAATTATGAAAGAAGTCATTTTGTTGTATCGAGTTAAAATGTTTCACGAAATACGGCACGAAAGACTTGAGAAAACGATCTGACGAAGCAGCTGGAGGCATTTCTAATAGTTGGCGTTTGATATTTTTTGATCGCCGGGTTATTTTCTCTTGTCTACTGCTTTGAAAGCTTGGAAGTATTTCACGATGATGATCGGAATTCAACAGAGACGTCCCAAAATTCATCAAGAGCTGATGTCTTCGCTGGCTCAGTGTCATCAGATTCAGTTTTGAAAGACTTGTATTGTAATCAGTGTAAGAGGGTCCAAGAATAATTTTGCACGCGCGTTTCTGTATTGACTCAATCTTGTCACTCTGCTCAATAGTTAGAAAGGCATGCCATAGACTACAAGCGTACTCGGTTACAGGCCGGACGTAAGTCTTGTAACAGCTTAGGAGTGACTCAGTTGAGAGTCCAAATAGTCGCAAGTAACTAAAAGCGCTCAAGAGAGCGGAGCCTTTGCCTGTTATGTAATCCACATGGCTATGCCAGCGTAAATCGTCAGTAAACAGCACACCTAGGATTCTGACGGATTTACTCGATGACAGATGGTCTTCCTCGATGGGTGGTATTTCTCGTTTCAGAAAACTGATGCGGAGGGTGGTGCTCTTTTCATGGCTGATACCAAGTTTGAACTGGTCAGATTGTGACCTTAGCTCGTCAAGGACCCGTTTGACAGGATTCGATGTCGGAGAGTCTGATAGAAGCCTCATTACAGAAAGTGAGAGGTCATCAGCGAAACGTAGACCCATAAGCTCATCTGATGGGTCTACGTTAATGCCATGGAGACTCGGCGCGTTGGAATAGCCATAATATGGAGACAACTGGTAAAGGAAGGTCAATAACCAGCTGGGCTGGGGATAGTACTGA
Organism: Branchinecta lindahli; assembly: GCA_023053555.1. Classification (NCBI taxonomy): domain Eukaryota; kingdom Metazoa; phylum Arthropoda; class Branchiopoda; order Anostraca; family Branchinectidae; genus Branchinecta; species Branchinecta lindahli. Next base: position 8,298,803 of record JAKZAO010000001.1, read on the forward strand.
TCGTTGAGAGGTGAATAGTGGAGTTGCATAGATCTTTAGTACTAAAGTTTTTTTTTTTTTTAGCGCACTGGATCCTGAGTCGGAGCGATTAGTGCAAGAGGCCCTAGATGTCGCTGTGAAGGGGAGGACCGTCCTAGTCATTGCTCACAGACTGTCAACCATCCGAAACGCGGATTTGATAGCTGTTGTTTCCAAGGGTGCAGTTGCAGAGGTAAAATTAGGCATACGTAGGCCCACTCATGTAATTATTGGTATTTATATGGTCAACTGACGCGATCTGATTAATAATAATTAATGGTAATAATACTAATAACAATTTATCCAGTATCCAGTATGAACTGACCAAATAGGCCGCAGAAACTGACTACGGAGAAGGACTGAAAGAACATGCTGAGTTGCTAAATGCTTTTGATTTTCGGCTCTTGTGCATAATTCGTCCGGTCCGGAGGTAACCGGAAAATGGGTATAGAACCAAAAACTTATAGACCAAGTTCGATTATTGTGAAGAAACCTTGCTTATTTTACAGCTCTACTTTGTTTTCTGATCTGATCAACAGTTAACCGAAATCGGAAAAATGAATGGGTATAGCCTATTTGTATTAGGCTACTCACTTCTGTAAAAAAAAATAAAAAATAGTGGAGTTCATTAACACTAGAAAAAATATGGATAAGAAGAGAAACACCTTGGATGATCATAAATAATTACACTTTAAACAAACGGCCAAGACTGGGGTGCGGAGGAAACGCTACAGTCGACAGCTCTTTATACAGTTCGTCAAGTTTGATGGTTGCATTGTTTTGGTAGAACTATATATCTGTTTTACCAAGTTGTTGGATTTCCAAATGTAGGGAAGGAACGGCTTACGAAACATTCTCTTCCGAGTTCCGACCGTTTTCTCATCTGTCATAATCCACTGTATTGTTAGTGTTTGTTTTTCCAATTCTTGCCCGTGTTAGCCTAGTGCTATTAGGGTTAAAATAAAATTGATTGATTGATTGATCCCGAGTCGCACAGAACTGCCATGGGCTGTATTATGATGGGTGGCACCTTCACAGAGATGGGCGAATCCGAATGCGGAATCGAATCCAGAATTCGTCCTTTTGGCCAGATAGGCTGGATTCAGATTCGGACTCGGATTGCAAACTTTGGATCTTACGAATCTGCTCCATTTCCTATATATTCCCAATTATACACTGTGATCTGTGCTTAAGGTATTGTGCTTAACCAGCCCAAATTCATTCCTGGTTGCCGAGAGGCAACACATCTCTTGATTACAGGCACACATGAAACCTAGAAATATGGTTTACGTCGTCCATTTAACTGTAACCTGTGCGGTTTACATGATCTGATTTTTATGAAGGTCGGTTCGAATCCGGATTCGACTCCTCGGCATCAGGTGGTGGATTCGAATCGTCAGCATCAAATGGCGGATTCGGATCCGTACCTGGGCTGTCTCGATTCGGATTCGAATCTTTTCATGATCGGATTCGCCCATCTCTGCACCTTCAAGTATACGCGCAGCAAACGTCCATGTGGTTCCTTTCCTTCGCCTGGGAAAAACAGTACTAATTTCATCAGTCAAGGTCGAAACATATCCCAGTCTTGGATCCTAGCAAAATCTTTGTGATTGTTCTTTTTTCTGACCATATCATTGCGGAAAATATGTTAGTTTGGGAAAGGTTCATCAGCATCATCGAGGATTTTTGGGGCCTAAACACGATACTTGTTCTCTAGGTTGGTTCCCACGACGAGCTCATTAAGAAGCAAGGTCTCTACTATCAGCTAGTAAATGAAATGAACCACGACCCTAGGAACAGAGGATAAGGTTCGCCTGTAGCTAGATACTATTTATTTTTAGTATTTTATTGAAACGTTCCGTTGAATAAAGATACGTTATATTACCGTTACAACGCATGTTTTTTCTCCCACGAACAGCCGGCCTGTGACTTCCTGGACTTCACGTATAAAGGTCTCGCGGTGGTTAAATTCCTTCATAAACTCAATTTTCTACCTTTATTCCATTACTTGGGTGAATACTCGGGTGATTATTCCATTACTTGGCCCGCAGTCAGTGATGCGGAATAATCTGCAGAAAAAAACTTGAAATAAAAAGTTGAAATAGTAGGCTAAAGAATAAAGAAGTCTATAAAGGTCTTTGCCAATTTGTAGAGTTATCCTCGTTTCTATCTTCTCTAAAGTATTTCCTTTCAGGTTTATTCGAGAACTGCAGCTCAGTAGGCTACTTTGAAACAGAACTATAGGCGTCGGTTTAATTTCGCCGATTTTCTGTCTCATGTGGGCTTTTTAGACTCGGGATCTCAACTTGGATCTCGATTCAGTTCATGCCGGAAGAAGAGCTCAGGGAGCCTATCAGTTGACGTTACCCTCCCGCCGCGATCCCAAGGCTACTCGCATAAACGTAACGCCAACTGCAATTCAAGCTCTTGATTATTCTGAAACAAGTTCAAGATACATCCACGGGTCCAATTCGAGGGTGGGGCTCTTGGGGGATTTAGGGGGTAAGAATCCCGTCATCCCAGCTTTTGCAAGAGGGGGCGAAGCGTCAAATTACTTTAGTCATATCCATTCATTTTATTAAGGAGTGTCATTGGGGAAAAAATACCATTCGAAGTAACAATCTTCAGGAATGATAATGTCTGGAGTTAGTGAAGGAAATTAGACTGGAAATGCTTGTCGTTTGCATTTCAATATGTTATTCATACAGCCTTAACAAATTTTGTCTTGTCCTTGTGGATGAGAGCGCACCCTAAGAACGTGTGTTCTTCTGTCCAAACTGACCACAAATGTTTTTCAAACGCTTTAATATTCGATTCGATAAATACAAAAGAAAAATCAAGCATGACGTAACTGTGCAAGCGACTAAGCACGAGAACAAAATAGCTTGCCAGTTGTTTCTAAGCCAGAACTTTCACTTTCGGATGGCCACCGTTCCGAAAAAAAATAGTGTCCTGTGCCAGAGAACCTAGCGTGGTCTACAAAGCTAAAATGCAGAAAGCCTTATATATATAGAACGCCCACAAACGTCGCAAATCAGAATTTTCGACTGGTTGCCTTACCCTTACGAAGCACACTATCCTCGACTAATCAACTCCAGCCCCCCCCCACAACCTTTTTCCTGATTATCGAAGGTTAACTTTGAGCTGGGGACTAGGTGGGGCTGGGGGCAGGGAGTACTAGAAGGTCAAGTGAAAGACACAGCAAGTCATTTATCAAGGTTTTTTACTCTCTTCTAAAAACCCTGGACAAAACACAAACCCTTTTCTTGAACTGTCTCCTGCTATATGTCCAGGCGGGCAATCCAATCAGCTGCAATATCTACCAGCGGCTAGTTATGAGAATTTTTATCTACCGCTCCGCGCTACTCCCAGGTGAACTGCCTCTTCCTAAACTCTTTTAAAGTTCTGAATAATAATACTAAATTACCAAACAAGAGTCCTAAATGTTGTTTAGCAGGTAATGACGTCATAGCACAAGCTCCCGCGAGACCATCCGTTTCCGTCATGCTTGAAACTAAGACAAGCTTCAGCACGGACTTCCGTCGCTTTCCTAGTTCTAGCGTTATAGAGATTTCACCCTACCCGAAAAAAACGGATATATCTACACCGTCATCGTCGGGATCATAACAAAGACAATTAACATTACGAGGTATAGGACTTTCAACTTTGAGACTAAATTACTGGACTTGTGTAGCTGCTGTGAGTCAGAGAGTTGTTGTAATTGTTATCTGGCTTCTTCTTGTTGGAATAATACAACTTTTGCAAATTAATGTCAACAAAGACGGAGGCTCGCGTCCTATTGGTCGGTTGTGACGCGCATTTCAAGGAACGCGTCATAGCTGACCAATAGGACGCGACTTCCTCTTTGCTTACAAACTTTGAAGCCTTCAAACTCTCATAAAAAATAACATTAATTTGCAAAAGTTGTAGTATTCCAACAAGAAGAAGCCAGATAACAATTACAACAACTCTCTGACTCACAGCAGCTATCCAAGGCCGGTAATTTAGTCTCAAAGTCGAAGTCCTATGCTTCCTAATGTTATTTTTTTTTTATTCTCCCGTCCGTTTTCTGCGGGTAGGGTGCATTCTCTCTATACCCTTGAACGCTTTTCAAGCTTTCAGCAGGTACTTAGCTAGTCGGCTGGCTAGTGGTTTGCATATTCAGGCAAGTGAAACGGATGTCAAGCAGCAGCATGCGGGTAGTGCCTTGGCTCACGTTGTCTGGCGCTAGGTTGTCACAAGCGTACATGCTGACTGGAGCTCATGATATCTCCTGCTGTATGCAGGACTTTTTTTTTCAGACGGGAAACCCGAGAACGTGGAAGCAGAAACGCGAAATTCACAAACGCTAATGATGAACGCTAAACAAGAACACAACGAAAGACTCGGTCGCGACACGCATTAAAGCTACAAAGAAGGAAAATCTTCATCCGAGACAATCTCATACGAATCTGTCATGATATCTGAAGTATTTAAGTCATCCGTATCCTCTGACTGGTCAGGGCTTCCTCGTCGTTGAACGACCCACCGCTGCAGTGAATCTTGGTTACTCCGAGTGCCACCGACTTCCATATGCCGCACTGCCGGAACAATATCAACACTTTCATCACTGGTACTCGGCGTGGACCTAAATAGAAATGGTATTGTCAGACGAGAATAGCTCCCGGTTGTTTCTGCGTCGAGCTGTAGAGGCGGTAGGCCATTTTCAGTATTTGAATTTCTTCGTACACAACGTGTTCAAAATGGGCTAACCTTGCGCCGGATTCTTTTGGTTGAATTGCTGGGGAAGTGTCTCGGGTAGTTGTATTCATGTTGCTAGGACGTTGGTACCGAAGTTTGAACGACAATCGGATGATGTTTATTGTTTATTTGCTGACCCCCTGGGAGGAATGGACGAAGCGGCGCAACGGCCTTATGCGGAACTATATTTTTATTCGTCTGTTTCATAACAGCATTCTTATCAAGAACGAACAAAAGGAGAACCGCCTTCTTCCCTGCATCACCTCTTACTATCGAAATAGCTTTTCCACGATAAAACGGTCCCGATATACTCTTTTCAAAATACTCAAACTTGTCTCGCGAAATTAGGGATTATCCCTAATTTCATAAGATAATCCCTAATTTCGCGAGACAAGTTTGAGTGCTTGCTGACTCTAGTCGGGCTTCGCACATAAATACTTGTTTTTTCGATCAAAAATTTAAAACAAATGCACGCCGTGGTTAAATTCCGAGAAACCATAGCGAAAGCAGTAGCCGGCCCATGGCCAGTGCCTCACTTATGTGAAGAAACCAGGTTTGGCAACGCCTGTTTGCTGACGTCTCAAGAGAAAACAAAAGTTATTGTTTGGCAACCACGGAAAATCTCGGCTAGCGCTGAAAAGCGAAAAATTCAATAAAGTGATTCACAAGGAGTTTGTAAACAGGGACAGTTCAGAGAAATTCACTCAAATTATCGGTATTGTTTCGATGCCAGAAATAATCGGTATTATTGCCGGGATTGGGTAGGTATACAGAGTCCCGAATAGGCTATCGATCCATAATTATTCGGTACAGTTGTCGGGATTCGATAATGTATTCGGTATAACTGCCCGGATTCGGTAGTTGTGCGAGTTCAAATTTAGACAATTTAGCTGACGTATCCGTTTTGCACTGTCAAATTTGATTCGCTATCAGCTTGGGCTGAAGGAATATTTACATTTCAGAGTTTAGTAGACCACGTAAGCGAACCCAGTGAAAAGCAAGAAGGGTCCTTTAAGGGAAGCTTTTTTGCTAAAGCGGTGGGTTAGATTGTGAGACGAGGCGGGAGGTCATGGACTGCATGTCCATGCCCTAACCACTAAAGAAGCGAAATGGTGTTTGTCTTTTTTTCCTCTGTCACACAGCAAAGGTCGCTCACAACTTATTTTTGCAGTAGTAACAGCAGCAAAAAAATTACGTCTACGACAGTTCTAGGTAGCGTTCCAGCGACGTAATATTAGTTACGATCGTTACTATTCTTGTTATTACTGCCGTTCCAGAGCCCGCCGTAATAAACAAATTGGCTCCTCCCACTTATTATTTTCGTTCCACGACCGTTACGATCGTTGCAATTTACTTATGATGGTCCCGAGCATCATAAGCGATAATAACTATCGGTTCTGCAGGAACTCCCGTGATGACGTATGTCCGTGTTGTTATTATGCGTGATAACTATAACAATACAGCGATCACCCCTCCTCTTATCATCGTAACTTGAATAACTCCACTGGAACGCTACCCTAGTCTCCTAAACACGCCCCTTGGATGAGGATCATGTCAGTCTTGGGCACTAAGCTCTTATTACATAACCACATCCAAACGCTCAGTAACGCATTGTGCTCATACGTATGTTCACGATTTATTCCCCAGAGATGTAGGTACTCAACTACTCGTTCACAATATTTAATTAAAATTAATTAAGCTTTAATTAAAATAATCAAACATACACATACGTACGAGTACTATATACACCCCTGCCAGCATGCCTCAGCATTTGAGCATGGTTATCAAAAAGGGCTTAGTATACTAGACTGGCTAATGCATCCTTAGGTTATGTGATGGGGAAACCATTCATACACTTCATAACTGACGCGAAGCAGAAAGCGTATCTGACCTGAAATGTGTCGGCTCCAAGTTGAACTCTTCAGTCTCGCTCGAGTCTCCAGAGTCGACCAGATCGAGTTTTGGCAGTAGCTCTGTCGTTTCGTCAAGGAGCATGGCCTGTTGGACTGAACTCACCTCCGACAGAATGGCAAGGGCTTGGTCGTTCATATCCGGCACGAACGAGTCTAGCATAGGTGAGTTGGCGGTCCTGCTTGATGCATCTACAAGAAAAATAACAGTGTGTTCTTTCACAGGAGCAGTGTTTTTATTGTATTTTACTTTCATTGTATCAGTCTTAAATAGTAAATTTCGAACGCGGCGCGGAGGGATAGTTTCTCGCTCAATTTTTCGATTGGCCTTGGAATCTCGCCTTGGGCCTAAAAGTGTAAATCTGGCGGGCCATGACTATGTGGAAAAATATCCTGACTTGAAAAGTTACGAACTCCGGCCGGCTTTTTCCGGCAAATTTTTATTCCCCTCTGAAGCCCCAGATTCGTTTAACACATTCAAGCCAATGAGCCAGCAAGAACGGGTCACATCGTGTAAATAAGGGATTGCAAGTTGTGACCCTTTCGGCTCCTTTATGTTGTATGTTGTTGGTGTCACATTTGGCCAACTGTTGTTTTGCCGGGTTGGGTCTTCTTCTGCATTTGGCGTAATTTGCAGTTTTGAAAATACATATGTCTGCATCGGTTAATGTCTCTCGGGCAGCTGCTGGGCTTATCCCCGTTCCTTTACCGCTGAAAACTTCTCTCATCATTTTATTACTCAGTAGCCGGCGAGAGCGGAGAGATGCGCCGTTACTTTTTGGAAAGCGAATCCATGCGAACGCCAGGATCGCCCTTTAAAAAGTTACCCGTGTTTAAAGGATTGGAAGCGTATTTGTGGCAACTACGTCACAGGTTGGAGCGACAAGGGTTGCTTTCAGTGACTAGCGGTAGAAACACCCTGACTGGCTACAAATGTAGGAAGAGAGCTAAAAGATCAACCATCTTTATTTAGATTACTTACTCTGCGACAAGCATTCCTCCACTCTAAGTACTCCATTGCAAAATCTCTCCGTCAGGCGATCCACATCATTGTCACTGAACAGAATGAAGGCAATACTTGACAAACCCAGGAAAGAGAAGGCCGAAACGAAGTTGGACACAGTCCAAATACCAATGAAAAGGCTCGAAGTCACAATGCAAAACTAAAATGAAATAAGCATATTATATAAAAGAAAGCTCTGATTAAGTGGGCTGCACCCACAGATGCAATGATGCTAGCTAATCCGCAGTTTTAAAGGAGCCATCTACCGGGACTGATTTTTTGTGTGTGACTGCTTCATACTAAATACTATACTAGTCCACCCTACTTCCCTAATCGTTGCATCAAAATTCGTATTCCCGAGACTATGACGATCATACGTGCATGTTTTGCCTACCATACCGGCATACCATGCGGAGTCGAATATATCCTTATACCCTGCATGATGCAAACGAACAGAGGGTAGGAGCTACGCGGATCATCACAATTCGATACCTCTACAAACAGCTCGCGAAGAAATTTCCAAAGTAAAAGCTGATTGGTCGTCTATCATTGTGACGTCACATGCGACGCATTGCAGAGCTGGTCAGCACGCCTTGCAGCGGTAATCCAGGATCTGTTTTCACTCTCTAAATGTCTCCAGCCAATTCCCATGTAACTGGAGCTGGGTCAAACTGTCCCACTCGCGGAATTGGAGATCTGGTAGCGCAGTAAATGTCTCCAGCTAGGGATTTATTTGTCCGGCTTGATACCCCTTGTCGTGGGAACCGTCTTGGGTATTCCAGCCGGAACATCATAGGTTTTCTAATTATGTAGTTCAGTGTTCCTTCGTCAAGCAGTCTGTACAGTGCCTTATCTAATATACTCCATATTTACTCTGACTTTGGTGTTCACTGACATTATTCGTCGTCACACGAATGCACAGGAAAGATCTGAGGGATTAGTTTAAACCTCAACGAGAACCTACCATCTATAAATAACTAGCAACCGTCTTAACTGACTATCGCGACCCAACAAGAAGTACGGTTGCAAAGTGGCGCGCCCTTTAGGATCATAAGCCTGTCAGTGAACTGTGAATAGAACTGTGAACTCTGAAGTGCTGTGGCTTTGTTTCTGTGAAATTGTAAGTAATATGGCAACTTTCACATTTAATCCATATTCGGACGTTTCTGACATTTCAAACCCTTCGAAGCTGAAAAAGTGGTTTCAGGATGCTGAAGTTCTTGTTGCGATTGGACAGTTAACGGACCAACAAATCATGCCGTTGTTACGATACAAGATCAAAGGAACCATCGCAGATTACCTCAACGATAAAGAACAGGAACTCGGTGCACCCATTTCCAAAGTTTCCGATTTCAAAGCCACTCTTTTGGCACATTACAAAGAGGACGATTCCGTAGGCTTTACTGCTGGTACACTACATAATATCAAGCTGATACCAGGGCAGTGTGTTGAGGACTTGTGCCACTTTATTCGCAAAGAGGTTGAAAAGGTGTATGGAAAATTGACTGGCCAAAGTAAGAGCGGCGCCGAAATTGCGGCACTTCAGACATTTTATGGGGCCATTAGAGACGATCGTGACTTTTCTATGCACATGCTGAAAGCCTCACCTAAGACTTTTTCCGACTGCATCCAAGAGGCCCGAAAATCTGAAAAAATTGTTAAGTCGATCGGTGGCACGTCGCAGCACGATGTTAGTGCCATTGCCGCTGAGCTGCACCGACTAAATTTAAAAAGTCACGAAACCAATGGGATGTATCATCGAGGAAGAGGTCGTGGACGAGGACAAACTTGGCGAAGGGACACTCCGGCGTATAGACAATCGTATTCCCCCTCGACCTCCAAACATACTGGGACACCCAGCGAACAGGACAACAAATTTCGCTGCTTCCGCTGCGGACACCTTTACCATCGTTTTGCGGAATGCCTAGCACCGAAAGAAGTTTGCGAGGAGTATCGTCGACAAAAGATGTCGGGAAACGTAGAGGCGGGCATCAATAAGGGGAGATGACACCGCTAAGATACAGAAAGTAGCGTCCCCTTTAAATATCCAAATTGGTGAAAAGTATGAGAACCACACTTCCCATTTAAATTAGTCTCTTTCTGAAGGTCGTACGTCGTTAGAAGAAATTAGTGAGAGTAATAGGGTGGTAGCACATGTTAATATTCAGTTTAAAAGCAGTGCTTTCTACGTGATTGTTGATTCCGAGAGCCTGTGTCCGAGAAGAGCTTTAATCGACAGTGGGGCTGAAATATGTGCGATTAGTAAGGATGAATTTGAGTCGCTACCTCATAAGCCCAATATAGTGAATTGCACGGTTTCCATCAGATGTGCAAGCAGCAACAAGCTAGAAGTGATTGGTAAGACTACTCTTAGTTTTGAACTGAATAAGGTAACTTATCAGCACGAATTTCTAGTAATCTCGAACTTAAATCCAAGTTTTATTCTCGGGTTTGACTTTCTGAAAAAGCACAAGCTTTTGATCGATTGTGGAAATGAGACGCTGGTTGATCCAGCTCTAAGCGGGCGCGCGTTCAGCTTGTCAGCCATTTCGGAATCCGGGAATCCCATTCCGGATGTTTCGAATGTAGTGTCTTCTAAACATGTAAGATTGCGTGATTCTAACAGTGCTGTATTTTTTGAATGTAGCATTATTTCAGAATTTGAGAATGGCACTGAGGGGATTTTTGAGCCGGATGCGGTCCTTTTGAAGCATCTAGACATACCCCCTCAGTTTTGTACAGTAAATCATGGCAAGATTGTAATTAGTGGTTCAAGTAGAGGCAAACCTGTCACCATCTCGCGTGGCATGATAGTAGGGAAGTTTTCCCGCTTGATTTCTCAAACTTGCAGGAAATCGGGACGCTTTTCGCTTCTATGACTAATACATGTGCAAGCTCCGAGTATGAAAAGCATGTTAATGTTGTAGAAAGGAATGAACTAGTTGATTGTAGAAAACAAAGCAAAGTAGATTTTGTGTCCGATTTCAAGCTGAGCCATATTGCCGAGTCGGTACGGCATGGGGTCGAGTCCCTTGTTTGGGAATTTCGAGATATATTCGCTAAGGATCTGTTTGACGTTGGTAAAGGGGTGGACTTCATGAAAGTATCGGTAGAGTTACAGGACAGGGAGCCAATTGTTAAGAAGCAGTTTACTATCCCGGTCCATCTGGAAGGTCTGGTTAAAATCCACCTGCAGAAAATGCTTGAGGCGGGTATAATTAAAGAGCAAATTTGTGCTTTTAATTTGCCAATTGTCGTTGTGAAAAAGGGAGGAGCCAAACCCCACCATCTTTTGACAGAGCATGACATTCGCTTAGTACTAGATTGCCGCTCGCTTAACGCCAAAATAATAGCACCTGCTAATCAGCCTGCTAACTACGTCAAAATATTTGACAAGTTGGGTGGATGCAAAGTTTTCAGCTCCCTCGATGTGGCAAATTCGTTTTACAACCTGTTGCTGGAGGACGAATCCCAGCACCTGTTCAGTTTTACGATGTTCGGCAAGCAATTCTGTTTCCGAAGGTTAGTTATGGGTTGTAAATTGTCACCGACCTATCACCAGGCAATGATTGAAAAACTTTTTGGGAATATGAAATCAGTCAACCCATATGCAGATGATTTACTCGCTGGTGGATGAGCACCATCTGGTCTCCTTGCGACAAGTTTTTGAGGCTTGTCGGAAGAACGACATCCGTTTGAAAGCTAAAAAGTGCAGCCTTTTCATGAAGGACGGCGTTAAGTTCTGCGGGCATGTCATTAGTGCTTCAGGCATAGCACCAGGCCCAGATAAGCTACAGGGAATAAAAGATTTGATGCCGCCTAAAAAGGCCAAGGCGCTTAGAAGTATAATGGGCACGCTAGGGTACTTTCGTAGGTACGCTAGCCCTTTCAGTTCTGTTGCAAAATGCTTGTATGACTTGCTTGAGAAGGATAGTGATTTTGTGTGGCAAACTGAGCATGACGAAGCTTTCGCTTCTAAAGAAAAAGCTTATTGAGGCGCCTACTCTTGCTTTTCCTTCTTTGAATAGTGATTCGGATTTTATTTTGCAAACCGATGCATGCTTAAGTGGATTCTCATGTATACTGATGCAACGATCGGCGAAAGGATGTAGACCTAACTTGCTAGGATGTTTTTCCAGAGCTCGGGCTCCTAGTCAGTTATCTTGGTCTACTGTAGAAGCTGAAATGTATGCGTTAGTATTAGCCATTGAACACTGGAAGCACTTGCTCTATGCTGCGCCAGTTAGGATAATTTGGATGACAGACAACATCTCTTTGACCTATTTGAAGAGTGCCCGCTTAAGTTCGAATTCTCGTTTACTGAAGTGGACACTGGACTTGCAGTCATATGATTTACATTTTTTGCATGTACCATCTGAAAGGAATTATAGTGACTGCATTTCAAGATTTACACAAAATGTTCTGGACTTTGAAAGATATGCCAGCGATCTGTATAAAGTCAAATGGAACCCTTTTGTTGATGCTAAAGATTCCAAAGAGGCAATAATCTGTTCTGTCATAAAACTGTCCCAGCTGGAGCATCCGCTTGACCAATCCCACGCAATATGCCAAGTTACCGTAGAAAAACCTTTTATGGATCTTGACATGATTGCGGCTGCATTGAAAAAGTGCCCCCATTTTAGCCCTGTTGTAAAAATATTTGGAGAACCCGAAAACCCAGGGGTTACCGCGTAATAAGTGGATCCGCCGAAATATTCACCGCTTTCGATTAGAGAGGGGAGTACTTTGGTTCATTAGTGATTTTGAGTGTGATGGTCAGCGGGATTGCATTTCGAAAGGAATGGTCTTGAAGGAAATCGTGAAAACCTCAGCTGATGACGATCAGGGGGCGGGCGATCGAGCGTCTTCGGCCAAAGACGACTCGCAATTAGGGATAGATCTTTCGGAGGGACTACCCAGTGATGCTTGTTTAGTTGTTCCTAGTTCATTAGAGAAGTTAGCCATTAGGTTATGCCACGAACCAAGCCATGTGTCGTTTCCGTTCACTTTGAACCTTGTGAAACGTCTTTATTTCTTCCGAAAGAATATGCCGAAGAAAGTTATGAGTTTTGTGGATTCTTGCGTTGTTTGCATGAAGAGAAATGAATCCAAGGGAATAGTTCCGCCGCTACAAGAGGGTTACTCTCCTAGTTACCCTTTTCAGACAGTAGCCTGCGACATCATAGGGCCCCTTGTTGAGAGCGGAAAGTGTAAATATATATTGGTCAGTATTTGTTTGTTCTCTCGTTTCGTTATGGCTGTCGGTATTCAGAATGCGAACTCGGAAGAAGTCGCACAGGGCTTAGTGGATTCCCTGTTTTCCAAACACGGAGCCCCAGAAGTCCTGATAGTAGACAATGCGTCGTATTTCAGAAGTGGAGTTTTCAGGGAAGTAGCAACAATTTTGGGTATATCACCGCGATATACGGCAGTTTATTGCCCCAGCCAGAATCGAACAGAAAGAGCAAACAAAGACATAAAGCGTATGCTATCCAAATTTGTCGCAAACCAACAGGACAAATGGAATAGTGCACTTCAGGTCGTCACTGGTTTTGTAAATAGTCAGACAAATCCATCAGGCTACACAGCCAATTTCATATGTTACGGTCGTGAGGTTCGACAGCCTTTTGAGATTATGACACATCCACCAGCCACGTCGTATACCAGCTTCGAGAATTACATTGTCTTTCTACGAGAAACACTTTTTGAAGCGTATCAAATTGCGCTTGAAAATAGTGAGACAGTAAGAAAACAGTACCGCGAGAAATACAATCGAGACTTAGTGTATGATAGAAATATAGCAGTTGGTGATGATGTTTTCGTCAGAAACCAGAATTTCAAGAAAAGGGAAGGCTCGTTGTCAAACAAATGGCTGGGCCCGTTTGTTGTTCAAGCCACTCTTCCAGGCTCGCAATTTTTGGTGGCTGATAAGGCAACTGGAAAAACACGTCAGATTCACAAGTCGCATCTGAAACCATTCAACAAAAGAAGTGCGGACACTCGAAAAGAGAAACCTGATGAAAAGCAAATTGTTGTCCCTTCCGTGCCTGTGAATCAGGTCGAGTTTGAGTTCAGACGCGCTTGCGAAAATGACGATGAGCCTGCCAGTCTTACTGGTCCCCCTCTGCAGCCAATGAATCAGTCTGAACCTAGGACGCTGCGCGATCGTTCTAGTATTAGACCGCCAGTTCGGTATATTGCAGCGTTTCCGTAGAAAAAGTTGTGTTTACAGTAACTAGCAGGTGGTTAGATAATTGTAGTTTTGGGTGAATAGAGTAGAATAAGAATAGAGTAGAGCATGATATGTCATTACACTAACTTCAAACTTGCTTTACTCCTTTTCCCCACGCTTATTTAACCGAACTACAAACAAACCCAATTAATTTCAGTAGAAATCGCAAAATAGTTAATCGGGTTTCAAGAAGATTTCTAAGAAATATTGCTACTAGGTCAGTGTTATTTGTATAAGTATTCTATTGAATTTTAACCTGTTTCAGACACAGTTTTAAAAATGTTTGTTTTATGTGCGAGTGGATTGTTCGTATTATTTCTGAATTTGTGTTTGTTGTATCTCGTGGTTATTCCGATGGAACGAAATTTTAGGCTGAGGGAGTTTTGCAGCGGTAATCCAGGATCTGTTTTCACTCTCTAAATGTCTCCAGCCAATTCCCATGTAACTGAAGCTGGGTCAAACTGTCCCACTCGCGGAATTGGAGATCTGGTAGCGCAGTTAATGTCTCCAGCTAGGGATTTATTTGTCCGGCTTGATACCCCTTGTCGTGGGAACCGTCTTGGGTATTCCAGCCGGAACATCATGGGTTTTCTAATTATGTAGTTCAGTGTTCCTTCGTCAAGCAGTCTGTACAGTGCCTTATCTAATATACTCCATATTTACTCTTACTTTGGTGTTCACTGACATTCACAGGAAAGATCTGAGGGATTAGTTTAAACCTCAACGAGAACCTACCATCTATAAATAACTAGCAACCGTCTTAACTGACTATCGCGACCCAACAAGAAGTACGGTTGCAGCCTCCTGCACTATTTGTAATCGGCGAAGACGGAAGTAGACGGGCAAGTTTCGTCGGGGTATTCATAGTCGCTCCATCGGACCAAAGACTATTGGCTTGTTTGTTTTTGATGATATTTAATATAAGGATGCGCATTTTGAACAGTGTCATTTGTGACAGTTTACAAATATTTTAGAATACTCGAATGTAAAAGTTTGTCTGGTGCGAACATGTTTAAGCTTTTGGGTGATTTGAACTCTAAAAGCGACTCTAATTTGTTGCAAGACTGAGTAGTACAACAAACATATCCAGCCTATATTATCGGCCGGACTGAAAAAAAAAATGTCCTACTTACAACTCCATGACTTCTTTCTCTGAGTAACTGGAACTGAGCTGCAACACTACTGAATGAAGAAACGGCTTTGGCTACCTTGGCTTCAATGCTGAAAAATAATTAAACTAATTAAAGTACAAAACAATTCTTTTTCGTCGTTCCTCTTCCTTAACTGAACTAAGCTAGTTCTCAGTTTTACTCTTATAAGGCGTTTTAGTTGTCCATCCAGTTGGACCTGAAAAACGCCTTATAGTGTACCTTATCCAAATAGATTACAGGCAAGCTTGGTGAGATAGAAAAAAAAAAAAGCAGCTGTGAAAAAACTAGCCTAGGATATGGAGCTGCCATTGTTGCTGCATGTGGGGCAACAGGTTCTGGACCTTTTGCTAGAGGAAGGAAGTGACTCAGACAGTGAGCTCGTTATCGACTGTGCAGTAGAAGATGATGGTTCAGTCTCTGCAAAAGTCAATGTGGCACTCCAGTCAAGTGATCCTCCTACTGCAAAGGTGAGTTTCAGCGCTTTATTGTGAAAACCAGTTGTAGGGTTCTGCATCCACATAGCAAAAGACAATTCTATGTGTGCTGCAAGTTGTGGTAAACCTGCATGGTAAACCTGGTCATCCTAACTCCAACCGTGGCCAACTTAAGATCTTAAGCCACCGGGAAATGTGGGCCTAGTTGCCCCTAAACCAGGTGGGTACGTGAGTGTGGAGCGGGGCCCTTAAAAGGCACATCTAGACCCCAATGTCAACAAGGGTATCTGGTAAGGTCTAAACTAAACACCTGTTGAGGTTCACGAGTTATGAAACCTAGAAAAAAAATTACGAAAACTGAAAACCGGCCGGTAAGGTCGCAATAGTGGATTGTTCATAAATGAACACCTGAAAAGATTATTCCTTGTAAGTCGTGCTTTAGGAATTCGAGGGGGGGCGAGGATGACGCCGTTGCCCATGCCCCCTAGGTTTCATTTTTATCCTGACTGTATTATAAGATTCAAAAAGCGTATTCCTGGAAGACTCGTCCACCTAGAGGTTTGTAAGGGAACTTCCTACAATTTCGTTTCGTTGTATTTACAAAGTGAGTTGTACTTACAAAGAGGAAGTACGTTCTATTCCCTTTACTGATAAAAGTCTCGGACAATTCTTCCTGACACATAGGTAGTCATATCCTAAGCCGAGGAGAGCAGCCACTGATAACGAAACAGCAGGTGGTGGCTCATAGGAGTAGTTAAAGCTGAAAGATTAATAAAGATACGAATTCACCACGGCTAGGCGAGCTGAAGAAGAAAGCTCATCTGAAGAATCAAGGCTAGCACCTTTTAAGTTGTATCAGCCTACACCACACCGATGTGTTGACGTGTATGGTTTCTAGTGTAAAGAGTAGGTTTACTATGGTACCTGAGGAGTCTGTACTGTCAGAAAGTAAAAATCTCTTGTTTCTCCTGGATTTTACTCTGGCATTTCTGCAGACCCATTTCTTTCAAAAAAAAATACAGAAACGGGCCCTACTGATTATGTCAAGATCCCCCAAAATTCCTTATAATGAGCTCCTCCAGAAATTTAAACTTGCGTCCCGTAGGTTGAAACTGTGCATGGCTTCTGGTAAGAAAATGCTTGAGCACCCTATCCATAGGTATATACTTCCGACGCCGTTTGAGACTGCTCGCGAACGACCTGCAAGAGCGGCCTCAGTGGCGATTCCGAACGAAAAGACATTTGTACCGTCTTTCGTGGATATTTTTAATCTTTATTAGTGTTTATATTTGTATATATTGACGATTTCGACAAATTTGGCTTTTACCATGATAGTTCGGAAAGAATAAAAATGATATCTATCTATCTGCCGAGAACAGACATTTTCCTTGTCAAAGCTCTATTTTCGTATGTTCTAGTGACCCGTTTCTGTGATGTAATGTACTTCAAGACAAGTATGACATACTGACCACTGTTGGTGATAACAAATAAATCAATCAATAGCAATGACCTAAGGATACTCAAAGAAACTAGCTCAGATATTAGCTTCGGTCAGCTTTGCCCAGGCAAACATGTCCCCGTCCTACCGTAAGGAGCGATATCTAAATTTGTACACGTTTTCAACAATGAGTTTTAGCCTTTCTTGTGTGTATTTTACTTCTATGATTTTGTGTTAGACCATTTTCAGTCTGAATTATTTGTCTTGTTTGTTTGACTGACATTATTGTTTTGATATCATGTAGTCAACACGCCATTTGGCCCCAAGCCACGATTTGTGTTGAGTTTTGAAATAGGCTGAAACTGAAACAAACACGCCTGTAA
Source organism: Branchinecta lindahli (assembly GCA_023053555.1). Classification (NCBI taxonomy): domain Eukaryota; kingdom Metazoa; phylum Arthropoda; class Branchiopoda; order Anostraca; family Branchinectidae; genus Branchinecta; species Branchinecta lindahli. Next base: position 8,316,112 of record JAKZAO010000001.1, read on the forward strand.
GGAATTCACAACTACCAAGGATCCGCGCCAAGGAACCCCCACTAAAGAGACGACAACCTTCTCTTTAAGAATTTTGCTATTCAGTGTGAAGCTTCGTGTAATAGCTCTAATCTTACTCAAATTCCAGCAAGAACTCTTCTTTAGCTTTGTTCTAGCCAACCATTGTCCTATCAAACAAACAAATTGAGGTATCTGCTTCCAACGAAAACACTCCAAAAAAATGTGCCGTTCAGGAATGGCGAAGTTCCTCCATACTCATTTACTTGATTAGTTCTCTCTTAACACTTGTTCCGATGGCACTGTCTAGGGAACCAGGAGCCGTGCTTAATGTCATACGGGCTACGGTTCTGGTAGTTCTTACGGAAACTAAGTAGTAAACAGAAATAGCTCCCGGAAACTACATCGTACCAGCTCCTCATTCGGTAGTCTCACAGAATCATGTACTCAGAAGCTAGGGAGCCGGTGGCTGATACCGGAAATTATAAAATTAGAGCTTGTTCCCCAGTAGTGTCTCTAAGGATTATGGAAGTGGCGGAATAAATTGGCTGAAGAGTAGGGTTCCGGAATCTCCCTACCTCAGAAACAATGTAGAGGATCACTAGCGAAACTCACACATGGAGTGATAAGGTTCTAGTCGTAACCATTATTTAGTTAAAAATAACCAACTCAAGTACACAGACGACTATGAGCTAGGGTGAAAGGGAAACACTGGGTGACTTGGTGTGCTGGTTGCTGGTTGTTGATGAGGGCGGGGAGGGGTGTAGCCATCGCTCGTATATGTCAACGCGTCGGAGCTTTATTCCAGCTTTTTGTCGACCTGTACAAACTGGAATTATGGGGGAAGAAACGAAGAAGGGGAGAAGGGGGAACCCGTGAGAAGTAAGCTATGGCGTTTGAGTTGAGGGGGGAGATAAACGATGCGGGCATTGTCGTCTGTGGATGTTTCCATCTTGCCGTTGCTGATGATGTAGGACTAAAAAAGGATCGTTTGATCCCTGATCGGTACAAAACTGTGAAGTGCAAGTGCTAGCAGCTTCCAGTGGGTTGGAAAAAAAAGTAGCAGGCAGACCAGTTCTAGGTGACTGGTTTCGGTTATAAAACTGACGAGCACTAGTAGACTAAAATACTAATATTATCAGCTGACAGAACCTAACTCCCAAAGGTTCCGGTAATGCCAAAATGTCAGTATAGACCAGGAGCTCTAGGTACACTAGGACTCCCAGCTCATAATCTCATGTATCCGTTAGCTCAGTATTATTTTTTTTTTGGGGGGGGGGGCAGTATCGGGACCCTAGCTCACGGGAGTTTGGCTCCGTGAGTTGATGATATTTGCTAACGGATTTCTAGTCCCTACTGATCAGAGATGGGCGAATCCGATCACGAAAGGATTTGAATCCGAATCCACAATTTCATGCTGAGGATTCGAATCCGGAATCGAAAAATTTAGAGGTGAACAAGAAGCCCTGATATCTAAGGGGAACAGATAACGTGATAGGTTACTGGAGATGGCTGGTGGTGGAGATCAAAAAGTTGGATTGTCTAAGCCCATTGTGCAAAAATTGGGAAACGGAACTGGAAGGATGTAGGCTAGACTAGAAATTTGAGCGGATTCGTAAAATTGAAGGTTTGAAATCCGAGTCCGAATCCCCGAATCCAGCCTGACAAGCAGAAGATTCGAATCCGGATTCGAATCCGGCCAAAAGGACGAATCCTGGATTCGAATCCAAATCCGGATTCAAATTCGCCCATCTCTGCTACTGATATGTATCCGAGAGTTAGACGTTTTTAGTTTTCTGGCACTACCAGAACCTTAGTCCATAACCAATTATGTCCATGAGTTTGACATTTTCAACCAAACTGTGGTTAATACCTTAGTGGTTAGCTCTCAATATGTGGGTTCAGGTAGTTGATTCTTTCCCATATTATTGTCTCTAAGTCAGTGAATATCCAGAAATCCTAGCCTTAAGTCAGACTATTCCATGAGTTACATATTCCGTGTTGACACTACCAGAACAGAAACTCCTCGAACTGAATCCGGAGAGTTCTGGACAGAATCCTGGTGAACTACTTGTAGGGGGAAAAAAATAAGTTTCAGATATGGATTTAGCATGTCTCTTTACCCCTAAAATGACTATCTCATCGGCATTTAATAATATTTGTTTGCCCCTTAATCTCACCCCCCCCCCCCCTAGAAAGAGTTATGAGTCCCATATTTGACAGTGCAAAATGGACATGTCAACTGAGTTTTATTAGAGCTATAGGCCTACTTCAGCCCTTGCGACAAGGGTCCTCTTCAGGCTCAAGCCTCTCAAACTGGAAAACGAACTTGTGAAAAAAACAGTCCCATGTACAACCTTGACTTGTAGTTTGATTCAAAGGATCCTTGGCCTTGCATCAGGTTATCATACTAACAGACAGACAGGCAGATGGGCAAACTTTACTAAGACATGGGTATCCTGTCAGTAACGTTTTGGAATCCCAAAAAACTCATTTACAACAAAGTTGTTTATTAACAAGCATGGTACAACCATTTTTTTTCCTCAGTGCTTGTGTAATGTAGGTACTTAGGGTTTATGTGATGAATTAAAACTTGAACCTGAAACTACACAGATGACTCTGAGATGACTGCCGTCCATTCACTTTGGCACCAATACTCAAATGTTTTGGCACTGACTTATGTTCTTTAAGTCTGAACCCAAAACTAAGCCCCACCAGTAGGCTTAAAAATTTAGTATTTTAATACAATTTAATAACAACAAATTTCATGGAAAGAAAGCCAAAAATTACTTCCTGGTACACTTATAATTACTTTTGCAAATTCTGTCACTTATTTTGCATCACAAACTTGCTATTTGCACCACTCCTGTGAATGAAATATATGCATGCAATTACCACTGTTTCTTTCTAGCCTCCACAATTACCAAATGTGTGAAATTGGGCTTAATTGAAAGCTAATTATTCTCTACGACCTAATATTTTTTTCCATTTCTGTTGAACGAAGTTGCAGCGTTGGCAAAAACCTTTCTCTCAAACACCTGCTGACCATGCCCATAGCCAAATTGTTGTTGATTCAACTTCCAATTTTCTTTTGTGCTTTTCGCAGATCTATTTATGCTGCCAGATCACCCCAAATAGCTTTAGCTAGTGTTGGGCGATATTCGGATTTTTCAATATATCGATATTTTCATTTTCGATATTCAATAATCGATATATCGATATCAATATTTCAGTACCATGTTTCGACAAAAGTATCCATCTCGTTTCGCCAAAATTTAAGAGCAAAATTATCCTAAGAAAGTATCTTGCATGAACTCAAACTTCGAATAATAAAAAAATGAATTAGGGTGAACTCGGGAAAGTCGGGCCATTTACTATGCTTTTTTCTTCAAAAGCGTGATGGAAGATTTGCTGTTGAATGTTGGACTCGGATGGAAGTATCTCTAGGCTAGTTGACATTCTTGCGGATATTCTGCATATCTTGGTTTCGTGATAACTTCACTCAGTTGAGTTCCGTGGTCCTTCTAACTAGGACACCTCAGGATGGCCGGATTTACCCCAAATTCGGGGTAAGTACGGCCACCCCATCTATCTTTTTTATTTTTGAAGATAAAAATAATTGGAGCCTGACATCTTGTAGAGCATGCTGCGACCACTATGAATGCATCTCTAAAATCAGACTATATCATCAACAGAAGCCACCACATGTAAGAACCATTGATTTCCCCTTAGTCACGGTACGGCCGGCCGTTAGTATGGCAGAAGCACTTCCCCAAAACACACGTTCTTTTTGGGGGTAAGTCCGGCCATCCATCTATGTCAAGCAGCTATGTAGAGTAAAATGTGGAAATATTCTGGGGAACTTGTCAATCACCATAGATTCTAAGTACACTTCCAAAAAAGCTACAACTGATAGCATCTCCGAGAAAACTGACTTTAGTGAAGTCCCCTACCCTGGAACCGTAAAAATGCCCGTCCTCGAATTTTCAACCTGTTGTAACTCGGCGAGGTAAATACAATGGTGGTAATCTCCCACACTGTTCCCAAGCGCTACCCTTAAGGATGAAAAGAGGCTAGTCAGCCACAATAAATCCCAAAAAACACAGACGAGAGGTGAAATGGCCGGACTTACCCCGTGGCCGCACTTTCCCGAGTTCACCCTACGAAGAACATATTTCTTAAATTTCGGATATATAAATGTCACTGCTGTTGGATTATTTACAATAATTATGAATTAATAAATATTGTTTTCGATATCAATATTGACATTTCGATATTCGATATCGATATTAGCTCCGATATTTCGATATATCATTATCAATATCGAATATCGCCCAACACTAGCTTTAGCTTGACTATTTGCACCAGCATTTTTCTGTTGCATGTATTTCCACCTTTTCACTTTGTTTTGCACCAGATAAAATTTTAAAGAAGAAATAGAGACAAGTGGATACAGGAGTGTTGCATGAAGCTGCCCATCCCACGGTGCCGCCCACCCCCTAGAAAAGCCACTAAAAGAAGAAATCTTAGAAACTGTAACTTATTAACTCACTTAGATGTTTGTTTATTACTATTTGGCTTGTTTTGAGCCAGATTTGACTCCAATTGGCCATGGTACACAGGGGCGTCCCGAGGGGGGGGGTGTCGGGGGGGTGCTGCACCCCCCCCAGAAGGCTTGTGGGAAAAAATTCCGGTAAATTTGGACTGGTGCGGCGAAGCCGCGCCAGTTAAAATTTATGAAATCCACCTGAACTTGATTTTTAGTGAATCTACCTGATCATTGCTCGGTGAACCCTACCGGAATTTTGCTCAGGGAATCTACCGAAATCTTGTTGAAGGAATCTACCGGAACTTGTCTCAAGGAATTTACTGGAGGCTGGATCAGGGGATCTACCAGATTTCGACCCACGGAATCTACTAGAATTTTTGCATCTACCGGATCATTGCTCAGGGAACCTACCGGAATTTTGCTCAGGGAATCTACCGAAATCTTGCTAAAGGAATCTACCGGAACTGGTCTCAGGAAATTTACTGGAGGCTGGATCAGGAGATCTACGTTACCGGACCTTGACCCACGGAATCTACTGGAATTTCTGAGTGTACTGGATCATTGCTCACGGAACCTACCGGAATTTTGCTCAGGGAAACTACCGAAATCTTGTACAAGGAATCTATCGGAACTTGTCTAAGGGAATTTACTGGAGGCTGGATCAGGGAATCTACCGGAATTTGCTCCACCGAATCTACCCGAAGTCGGTTCAGGGAATCTGCCTGAAGTTGGCTGCTTACCGGATAAGTGTCGGTACTTTCAAGAATTAGGCAACCTATTGATATTTTCATCATTCCCAACTACAAATACTGTTCCAGGAATAGTATTACAGTACTGTATACTCCAGTTTCTACAGCTTTCTCGATTCCTTTCTGGTGATAAGCCGAGACGATAAACGAGTTAGCCTTGTTCCGGCATGATCTCGAAAATAGCCAGGAGAGCCTTGAAACAAACCAAAAGTTTGAAGATATATTCGAAGTCTTTCCTGAGTTGAAAGATGTCTTACCACTAAAGCGTTCATGTCGGCTAAGACATTCCTGTTACCTCATTAATAGGAAAAAAAAAAGAAAGATTCTCCGCGTCTGGATGAAGTGAAAATAAGCTGCCTTTTCAGTTAAACTTTAACGAACATATTTTGTTTTATAACACATAGTCGAAGTCAGAATCTCATAACGCTACAATATTCTAGAGTTTCTGAAGAGGTTCACTACGGAGAATTTCCGGAAAAAAACTCGAAAACTTCCAGTAAAAGTTCAAAAAATTCCGGTAAAACTTTGAAAAATTCCGGTAAATTTCTGGAGCCGCACCCCCCCTATCAGAAAGGTGTCGGGACGCCCCTGATGGTACATGAACCTGCCACCCTGGATCACGAAGCTGTCACCCCAGAAAAATCATGCAAATTCAAAGAAAATAGCAAATTTTGTTATTTGCAATAGGTCAAGGAACCTTTCTGACCAAACAGCAGGCCTCTAGCATTCGTAATGTAGCAAAATACAAATTTTAGCAAAGTGGGCGGCTTCATGATCACTTGGGTGCCTGTGATCTTTCAGGTTTGCCAGCTTAGCCTTGAACAATTACACAGACAGACAGGCAACAATTACACAGACAACGATTAAACTGAGTTACCAGCAGCAAGTGAAGGTTTTGAGCTTCCTTTCAAGATGCTCCACTGAATTTTATTTCAATTTTTACTATGTTTCCAGAAGTCACTTCCCCAAAATAGGAGTCTAGGGTGGCGGCTTCATGCAACACTCCTGTAATAATATGACCTCCTGTCCCTGAACACCTCCTGTACTTTCCTCCACATATGTAGGATTTTCTTTCAAAATGCAGTAGATAAAGAGCAGATAGCAAGTACAGATATGTTACTTTGGATACTGTCTATTTTTTGCCTTTGGACAGACCAGGGACAGACCACACAAACAAACAGAATCAAAATTAAACCTAGCTAGCAAAATGATTCTGACAAAGAAGCATACCTCTACTGTACAGACCTGGTCCCAGTTTGAAAAGGCTAACAAATACTTACAAAATCGCTAGCGAGACAGCACCAGCTACTAAGTTCTTTATTTCGATCTTTTCTCTACTAAAAGTACAAGAAAGTCGAGTCAGCATTTCTTTTTGTTTGAATCAACTGCGTCGGTCCCCACAAGCAAAGCTCACCCAATTTTAAACAAAGAAAATTCATATAAAAATCTAAACAGGCATAACCAACAAATTTACAGAAAACCGTTTTATCAAACTAAATATGACGAAATAAATGAGAGTATTATGTAGGACCTAGCCAATTTCTATCAACAACCATGTCAACATATTTTATATTCTGAGGGAATTTCTTAAGGAAAAAGCATTCTCTGCTTGTTTCGCGAGAAATTCAAAAGTGCTAGGGCCTGTGGTTTGATGATGGTGATTGGTGAGCAGTAGGGAGAGATTAAGACTGTGAATTTTGTGAAGGAAGTGTCTCATTCAGTTCGAAACCATAGTTGAAGTAATTGGTCAAACCGAAAAGAGGAGAGTCGTAAGGCCCGTGTTGGCAGGGACGACTTTAATCGGCCTTTGGTTGGATTGATCGTGAGCAGCTTGAGCTTCAGCAGTTCAGCTTTGCCCTGTTGACCTGCTCATGTCTTTTCTTTGAAAAATATTTGGTGCTGCTGGTTCGTAAAACCCCCAGCCACCATGAGCTTAGTTGACCAGATTCAATACTCAGACAGATATTCAGATGAAAACTATGATTACAGGTAAGCCTGCTTTGAATTTGATACACCAGTACTCTACCCCCCACTCTGTAAGTCTGTATCTTCTCCAGTCTTGGTAACCATGGAGGAAAGATCAAACTGAATATTACAGTAGAGTTAGGCATCGGAATAGAGTAGTTATTCGTAAGTTCGGTGTTCCAGATATTTCGAGAAATTACTAATAATGTTACACAGGAAGCTGTCGGGCTCAGCCTACTCTCGTTTTTCACCACACCACCCCCTTACCCCCCTGTTTATGTGCTAGTGTTTTTTGTATGTATAGTCATTTTAGTATTTTCTTCCTTTCTTTTTCTTTATTGTACTCCACTTGTCTTTCCTCTGGAATTTGTGGGTAACAAATAAATTATTATTATTATTATTATTAGTATTATTTGAACACCTTTCTGTCTAATCAGTGTCACTGATTTGTATCTTAAAGTTTAATGGAAAAGCAAGCTTATTTTTATGTCTTGGGATTGTATACACTGAACTATTTTGACTCTGTTGGGGGATTTTCAATCTTATTGTCTTGACCTCTAGTAGTCACATTCAGAGTACGCATTGCTGGTCCCACCACAAGACAAAGTTCATCTGGATGCTGGGATCTTGAAATTTCAACAAAAGTCTGCATTTGATGCCGAAAATAGCAAAGCTCACAAAATGTTCAGTTTCAGATTGTAAGGTTGCTCCTAAGCAATGCCTGCTGCAGCATGTAACTTTGGCAATTGTTTAGGCTACCATTGTAGTTGCTACATTTTTCAAGCATAGAGGTAGCCTACAAGCTCTTGGAGGTACCAGAAGCCCACTCATGTTTACTCATTTTCTTCGGACTTCAAGCACATTCAGGTCAAGAAGTGATCTGTAACAAGAGTGTCATATTCTCATCCATATTCTGTTAAACGTTGAACAGTCACAGTAGGGAGTCTGAGTGCATTTACCACTGTGTCTTGGTCGCCTGAATAAGGTCCATCCCAGAATTTCCTTTTTTTTTAATTGTCATCCCTAAATTCCAAGCATATATGTTTTATGTTTGACAAAGCAAAACTGATAAGTCAGCTACATTTTATTGGAGCTATATTTCAGCCCTTCTTGGCAAGGGTCCTCTTCAGGCTCAAGCCGTTCAAGCTGGAAAATGAACTTGTAGAAAAACACTTAAAGATTCTTCCTTAAATATCTGATTTTGTGAACTTCTTGCCGGAAAACTGCTTGGAGTTAAAGCTGGTGCTGTGATTTCATTTTGGACATGGCTGCTGTTTTTGCTGCTCGATTGGGTCTTCAAAAGGGTAGAGATTCTTCTGCATTTTTGTTTTGGAGTCACCTGTTTCTTCTTCTTCTTTCCAGCAAAGATGGATACTTGTCAGCGACAGCATGTATGGGCTGTTTCAGCTGTTTGAAGTTCCGTACTTCGGTGATAGATATTCTTTCAGCCCAAGCTGACTGCGAATCATATTTGACAAAGCAAAACGGATAAGTCAGCCAAATTTTATTGGAGCTATATTTTGGCCCTTCTTGGCAAGGGGTTTGAGCGGCTTGAGCCTGAAGAGGACCCTTGCCGAGAAGGGTTGAAATATAGCTCCAATAAAATGTAGCTGACTTATCCGTTTTGCTTTGTCAAATATGATTCGCAGTCAGCTTGGGCTGAAGGAATATCTATATCTGTTTTAGTGGGTTACTGTCATCATGTGAAAACCGACATACATTTGGTGTCAAGGAATCCTTTCATTTGACAAAATGAAAGGATCTGTGTAGTATAGCATAGCCTACATCTTTTGATGGGATGGAAACAACCTTTCTTACACTTGTTTCACTGCTGCGTTGAGCCATTTCAGATCTGAAAAAGGCATTTATTTTTTAGACACGTCATCCTACCACCAGAATTGGCTAAGATTGTCCCAAGAACTCATTTGATGACTGAAACTGAGTGGCGAAACTTGGGAGTTCAGCAGAGCCCTGGCTGGGTTCACTACATGATTCACTCCCCTGAACCTCACATCCTACTTTTCCGAAGAGTTCGAACTGACAAAGCAGTCACTGTGAGAACCAGAGAAGTGGATTTCGTTTGAATTTCGGGTCGAATTTCTGATGTGTCAGAACAGGTGACTTGTAGTGTGTGAAGAGGACCAACTCATGACTGATGATTACGGGTACCTTGTTATTCCGAGCCGTACTACCACCATGTATTAAATGTCAGAAGTTTTTTACATACATTTCTGAGATATTGGCAAATTAGCATGCCCTCTAATACCCTGGAAAGACGATTAGGGTATTGTGCTCCCGGATTGGAATTCCTACCCGGATTTTCGGCACCATCATCAGTTCTATATGGAAAGTTGAGATTTGTTCAGCTTAAGTGCCGAAAATCCGTCCCGGAAACCCTGATCGTGTGTTCCTACTGTAATTAGGAGTTCTATATTCCCGCTGGCCAAATGCTGGATACCGATTGCCCTTCCGTCGGTCAGCCTATCCCGTGATTCACGCTTAGGAAGATAAAACTTGGGCAGGCATATTAGCCACATAATCAATGGAAACTCGTCATTTTCCTGATTCGTCCCCTAGTAAAAACTGCTAAAAGTCGTTGAAACTTCAGCCCTGTTATGTTTATGTTTATAGCCCAGTGATGAAAGTTCAGCTCTGAAATTCGCTGTGAAACGTACAATCCTTCAAAGTAATTACGGATTTTAAATATAAGTCTTATTATTTATTTTTTTAATACTGCCTTACGCCGCTGAACTGCAAAAACTTTCAAATTCAAGTTTAAAGTCAAACTCAAGTAACGTAACCTATCAAACTTGACTTTTTTTTTTCTTAAATTTTTTTATCCGTCTTTTGCAAATTAACCTTAGAATAGAATAGATTTATTACGAAGTTCCAAATATTCGAGAGAATAGCACTGGAACTTAAAAAAACAAAAACAAATATGGTCTAAAAAATTTCAGGTGTTGAAGACTTTTCCGTTGTAATTTCTGATGAAGTAGGGGACAAACGACTTGAGGTAGCGCTGGGATGACTGAACCGGGAGGAATGTCCCGATGATCAGGAGACAAGAGACAATCCTGTCCGAACTGTATTGCGAGAAGGTGGCGCCTTTTAGAGAGAGACTGTAATTTTAGGGTTATAAGGCTCTCGTCATTCGAAGTGTATGCATAGCCAAGAATGATCTTGCAGGCTCTCTTCTGTAGGGATTCAATGGAGTCACTTTGTTCCATGGTTAAGGAGCTGTGCCAGGTAGGACATGCATACTCGAGGGATGGTCGCACATAAGATTTGTAGCACACTAGGAGGTCTTCTTGGTTGCTGTGGAATCTTTTTAGATTGGAGAAACATTTCATCAAAAAAGCACCTTTCGATACAAGAGAGCTTACGTGCGAGTCCCATTTTAGGTCGTCCTGGATAATGACCCCGAGAATGCGGACCTTTTTGCTGATTGGCAACTCTGATTCAGTGTTGCTACTTCTCGTTTCAGAAAGGATATCCTGAGGATGGTACTTTTCTCCATGTTTAAGGCCAGTTTTAGGGTATCTGCCTCCGACTTGAGCATGCAGAGCGTGTTTTTATGGTGACCCTGTTCTGCAGTATTGCGAGCTACGGGGGCCTGAACGCGCAAAGTAGACTTTCTTGAAGTGTAAGAGGGGATCAAGAAACTAATCCGCGAAGAACTGTAAGCTTAACATTTTCCGGTAACGCCATAACACAATCGTTCGAATCATGTTAAATGGCTCGGCTAATCGGATTATTTAATGAGTGGTCATATTGAACAGCTGGCTTCTACACCAACAGCCCTCCCCTAGCCTTCCGCCCGAAATCAAGCGCCTCCAATCGTACCACCCTATTGCGCCAGATGCAGTCAAGCCGAAAATCAGCACCTTACCACCATGGACCAGTGTCAAGCCTTCAGTATTCCTCCGCTTTGCAGACGCGAAGAAATCCGAGCTTTCGCCACAATATGTCGAATCCAGGTTTGCCCAGCTACGGCAGACGGTTCACAAAAACCATTTCCCGATTTTCGTTGACGGATCGAAAACAGAGTCCTCAACGGGCTGCAGCGCATTTATGGCTGACCTGAACATCATCACTCTGGAAAAGCTCCCCGCCACGTTTGTATCATGTCAGCAGAAATCAGTGCAATAATTCTGGCACTGGAGACCCTACTACGACTCGCATCAACTCCCATGATGCCGATGATCTACTCCGACTCGATGTCAGCTCTCCAGTGGATAGCCACCCCTACATGCGAAAATGATGACATCGACCTCCACATGGCTCTCTAAAAAAGGATGCACCATTTCCCTCCAGTACATCCCCAGCCACATGCGGATACGGGGGAATGACGTTGCCGATAAAGCGGCTAAGGAAGCGACAACAGCCCGCCAAACAACCGACAGGCGAATCCCACTTCGAGACATTTCCGCATCCGCTCCCAGAGCCACCTGAATGCCAAACCTCACCCTAAGTTCTCCCCATTCCGGGGAAAAATTAAAAGTAGAGTTTATCACCGGATACGAGCAGGGGCAACAGGGTTGAATCACCCAGCCTACACGTACAAGATCCCGACACCTAACGGCCAACCCCCGGACTCCCCCCTCTGCCGATTCTGCAGAATCCTGAACGAGACCCTGGACCACGTCCTATTCCAGTGCACCCATCGCCAAATCCTCACGAACAAACATAGATCCCAGGTGGTGGGTCATTCCAGCGAAATAAAGCCAGGCAAAAAAATCGATTTCTCAGATTTTGACGAAAATTTCTCAGAATGATCTACCAGGGTTTAGGACCTTCCCCAAAATTTTTTTCGGCGAAAAAAAATTATTTCGGACTCTGGCGAATTTTTGAAATTTTCGGCCAAATATTCCCTTGTTGATGGTCGAAAAAGTCAATATTTTTCAAAAATTCGACAAAAATCAGGGAAATTCAACACGACCTTGAAATTTTTTGAGCTTCTTACCTACCTTTAGGACTTCAAATCTCGAGATGTTCAAGTATGTAGGTACTATTCTTTCCTTTTTACGGTAATTTTGGCAAGGGAAGGCAAAAAAAGTGGGTCTTGGTAGATCCACTCCAGAAGAACCGGCCAGATCTCGAAAATTCTGAGATTCCCCAAGGTAGTAGAGTGAAGAACGAGCTACATTTCTGCATTAGCACTTTTGTGGTTATCGAGCCAGAAATGGTCTTAAATAGCGATGTTAGAAAACTGAAATTCTTGGGAAAATGCATTGTTTTGATTGACCATGCATTTCAAAAATGAAATCGCAAAAAAACACTGCTGTTCTGACTATAAGACTAGCTCGGATACTGTGTCTGCTTTAAGATTTCCGATAACTGGCAGTTGGGCAAAGTTGTCGACACGGATGAAGACGTAGAAGAAGCCTGCATAGAAATTTTGCGGAAGTCAGTCGACCTCTTAGGTTTTTTAGTCCCCGAAGACGAAGTTGAGAACTGGTGCCACCCCTCAGATGTTTTATGTGTACTAGTTTCAGCTCGGCGGAATGCTGCCGGAGTAGTGTACATAAAAGATGTTGATAGACTGAAGATAGAAAAACTTATAACTTCGCCATAGTATTAACGTGGGCATAGTTGCAAATACAAAATTTCAGTTTCTTAAATAGTTGCAGCCTATAGAAAATAACAAGACCAAAGGTGTCGATGGGATCCCAAAATCTAATATATGATGTTGACAGATCAATACTCTTTACATGTGATATTTAGAAACAGATCAAAGTTTAAAGCTTCAAGCCCCTCGCGAAGCCCTTCTAGCAACCGATTCTTACTTACTATTCCATCTCCCCGTGATAGACATGGTACCGTATCGTTCTTACCATGAAATGCACTGGCAAAAAATAAAGGGTATACCAACTAGCAAAAGTTGGCAACCCCTCATCACCAAAGATTCTAGCAACCGATTCTTACTTAGGAGTCCATGTCCTCGCGATAGACGTGGTACCAAATTGTTCGTACCATATAAAGCACAGGAAACAAATTGTAGGTACACCAAGTAGACAATACTGCTAACCCACTGTCTAACAGCTTATTATTAGACCATGAAACCATTAGAAGTCCCCTACTTGTCTCACAATTGGGATCAGTCTATTTTGGTTTCAGTGTGTACCCTTCTACTGAAGTTGTCAATCCCTCTAAACTTTCCAACTGTTATATAGCCCGCAACCACCTCCCGCATACCAACCCCTTCGAGCTTCGAAAACAACTAGCTCTTAGGTTCATTGATTACGCGTTCTGCGCAGAGCTATACTATTATGCAGAGCTATACTATTTTGGAGAAAAGGGGTAGCCGAAAATTGGTCGACAAATTTTGTGTCCGGTTTTTGCCGGATTCCGGGTGAACTACTAGTCCGGTGAGAAATAACTTTCATATTCGGATTCAGCATGTCTCCTTACCCCCAAATCAACTATATCAATAGATTAAAAAAAAAAAAATTCTTGCCCCTTAATTTGAAACCCCTCCCCCACCCTCAAATGTAGGGCTACAGAGCCCATCTTCGAACTTGACTTGTACTTTGACCCGAAGGATCCTCCCACCAAGTTTCATCAGAATATCTCAATCCCTTCGAGAGGTATCGTGCGCACAGACGGACAACTTTTGCGATGTCATAGGTACGTTTTTCTCCACTTACGTTTTGGGATCCCAAAAATGTACTGACAACGGAACTCGGTTAGCGTTTCAGAATTGCGTATAACCAAGCATATGATCAATTTACCACCCTCGCGCAAACTTACACGTGTAAAGAGCAAAAGCATGCATTCTAGTAAGTTTCTGTAAGTAGGCCGAAAGAAGATTTCGGGCCCTTGGACAGCTAAGAATTGGTCCAGGCAGGTTGTGGTCTAACAGTACGATCTGAAAACTGAAACCAGGGTTAGAGCAGCATTCATTTCTCATTTTTTATTTTAGGTTGTGAGACTAATTCATTTTGTCATCAAAACAATGCATTTCCCCAAGAATTTCAGTTGTATAAGATGGCTATTTAAGACCATTTCTGGCTCGATAGCCACAAAAGTGCGAATGCAGAAATGTAGCTCGTTCTTCACTCTACTACCATGGGGAATCTCAGAATTTTCGCGGTCTGGCCGGTTCTTCTGGAGTGGATCTACCAAGACCCACTTTTTTTTACCTTGCCTTGCCAAAATTACCGTAAAAAGGAAAGAATAGTACCTACATACTTGAACATCTCGAGATTTGAAGTCCTAAAGGTAGGTACGAAGTTAACAAAATTTCAAGGTCGTGTTGAATTTCCCTGATTTTTGTCGAATTTTTGAAAAATATTGACTTTTTCCACCATCAACAATGGAATATTTGGCCGAAAATTTCAAAAATTCGCCAGAGTCCGAAATAATTTTTTTTCGCCGAAAAAAAATTTGGGGAAGGTCCTAGACCCTGGTAGATCATTCTGAGAAATTTTCGTCAAAATCTGAGAAATCGATTTTTTTGCCTGGCTTTATTTCGCTGGAATGACCCTGGTGTCATTATTCAAGATGCACCATCTCAACCTCTCGACTGGATCCCTCGTGCAGTCTACTGTCCCCCCTGCTGCTGAAGCCCCCATCATCAAAGCAATCATCCACTTTCTGAGGACAACAGAGCTGCTTGAGTCAGTTTAAGTAGCATATTAAAGCAACGCTGCCCAGCCGCGAAGAGGCGAAATGGACAACCCTGATCCGAAGCCGTACCAGAACTGAGAGAGAGAGAGACTGGCCAAAAATCCTAGGTCACTAATATCCGTTCAGTGTTTAGCGCGGCATTAGGATACGGGTCGAAACCCTGAGTGACGAAAAATACTGGAGGCGCTAAAACTCTGGCTACGACTTTACCATGGTAAAGTTATTTGCAAAGAAGCAATTAAGAGCCACGCGTACCTCGTCATCAAACTTGCTTGACAGGTGAAACCGGTCCATTCGAACGTCGCTAACATCATTACGGCGTCAATCGCCAGCTCGTTTAGTAACGGCCTCGAGCTCTTTTTTCATGGTGTACGCTTGACTCGGATGCTTTTTCGGATAAAGACAACGCAAAACTTCCATTGCTTGGTGATTGCAGATTTTTTATTCATCAGCTTGTGGATATTTTTACTATATCTGCTGACAAGTGCTGATAATGAGATAATAATTTAGGAAAACTAGTCCTCTTGATAGTGCTGAACACTGGAATATGGTGTAGGTGTCGCCTCCTTGCATCAGACGAAATAGCGAGTCCCCTCGCGAGGGCTTCATTAGAGATTAGATTAGACCGCTAGCCAAGATGCAGTGCCTCGAAAACTGACGTATCCAAAGGGCGTGACAGCGGTTCAGTCCCAGTTCCAGAGAGAAAGGGGCAAGTAAAAGGATCATTTCCTGGAAAAGTAGTTCTCACAGTTTCCGCGACTTCAGTATTCCGAGATTTCCGAGGTGCCCCGCACTCAAACGAGTTATGTATCTTAATTTTGCCTTTAACGCAGACATTCGAGATAAACTGACAGAAAATAACAAGAAAAAATGTTTGTTGTTGTTTGTGTTGTTTTATGGAGCTTCCAGAATTTCTTCTCTATGCTCCAGGTAAAAATGGCAAATGGTAGCAGTGTTGCCACTCGACCTCGAGCGGCATTTCCGCGGCATCCTTGAACCAAAATGCGGTAAAAATCGCGGCATGCCCGAAATTCTCGGAAAACGCTGTATTTTATATTTTTGAGGGAGAATGGGTGAACAATCTCGTTTTAATATGAATGTTGATTCAGTGTCAAGTGAAGTGTAGTGAAGATCTTTCATAACTGCGAGAAAACACCTGCTGTCTATCCTTCTTTTCAGCGGTCAAAGGTAAAGCCCCGTCTGCATTACCGTAAACCGACCGTTTTACGGTCGACCGTTTGACCGTTACGGCAGTGAAGACGGGTCTTTCTCTACGGACGGCCGTAGCCGTAAAACGGCGGTACTGACCCCTCCGTAACCGTAAAACGGACGTAGTGGAGACTGCTTTTTTGTCACAGTTCCATGTAACTGTTTCTCAACTGTTTTTCAAGTCACATATAAACTGTTTTTTAAATTTCAACACAAGATTCGCCTATTTGGGACTAAAGTAGACCACATTTTTGCGGCTACGGACCATCCGTAAAACGGTCGGTTTACGGCAATGTAGACGGGGCTTAAGCATGGTCAGCTCAGTACGGGAACACACATTTGTCATTCATTGTTTTCGTCAAGCATGAAACAGAAGTAAAAGTGCAGAGGTACCACAGCGTCGACAGGGAAAGTCCACGGTGGAAAAACAGAATAAATGTGAAGTGAATAGTGAAGAAATTAAAAGCGATTTTCCCTTGGGCCTTCAAGCCTATCCAATAGAATAATTGATGGGTAACTAGATTCTCGTATCTCAACCTTTTTCGGTTAATCTTTAATGAAAATCAGTATCAAAAGCTTCAAAAAGGAACATTCAGGTAAATAAGACAAGACAAACAGACACGATTAATCGGAATCGGACTGATCACGTGTGTGACAAACAATATCTTTGGCCAGACCATACACAATGTTTTGGTTCAGAACGTTACACTCACGAGAAGAGGCACTAGCCTTCACAAACCGGAAAATTGGCAGAAGGCAGGATCGTTTCGATCGGTATCGTCAAAATAGGTATGACTTATAGAGGTAAACACACATGCTGAATCCATATCTAAACTTGGTTTTCTCAGGATTAGCTATTTGGCCTTAATCTGTTTCTAAATTTTAAGAGTAAAATGTTAAAGGAGTCTGGCGAAGACTGGATCCGATGAAGACAAAACCTAATTGTCTGGATTAAATATTGAACTTTTGGGATCCCATCGAAACCTTTGGTCTAGTTTTTCACTTTCACAGAGGCACATTCAGCCAGCCGCGTCGGCGAGCAGAAGGCCGGACATAGTCGACAAGTGCTAACAGGTTTGAATAATTTAGTATTTAGCATAGTTATGGGTATGAAATTGAGATATATGAATAATATGTGAAAGTTTAACTGAAATAGTGAAAAGTGAAACATCGAAAGAAGTTATGCGGGTCGTATAAAGGTGTTATCAACCAACACCTGTAAACGCAAACATCACAAAGAAGAAGAAGTGCTAACAGAGAAATTGCTAATTTCGAAAAAATCTATATTTCTTAGCTAATTTCACGGTGATTTTGATGATCTCCTCCAGCAATAATCGGGCTTTCAAAACTTTCGGTAAGAAATACACCTCTGGTTGATACCATATGATGAATTCGAATTTTGAAATGATAAAGTAACGAACTGGCAACTACTTAAAACACGCAGTTTTGTTAAACAGAAAACAGATCATAGAAGCCGCCCACTTTCTAAAAAAAAGGCAAAGGTAAAGGTGTCAGCTATCAGCCTTTACAGGCCAAGCCGGCGGTGCTGATCTCCGATTCTCGGCCCTCAGCCAGGAAGTGCCATGGGGGGTTGGGGGCCAGCCATCCTGTGCTTTCGCAAACCCTTCCTGTCACCTTCCCCGGATTTCTCCAGGTACCCATTTGAAGCTGGGTGAACTTTGGCTTGTCTTACAGAGTTACGCCACTAACCCCCGCTCGAAACCAAACAGTAGGCACGACCGAGACTCGAACAAGGGACCCTTCCCTTGCGAGTTCGACGCGCTAACCATTCGGCCACGGACGAACCCCCTAGGATAGGCCAGTACTTTTTGGGTCAGTTAACTCTTTCTGACCTGATGACATCCAGGGCCATAACGACTAGGGGGGAGGCGGGACGCCCCCCCCCGAATATTGTCGGCCAGTCGTTAAAAAGTAGCCGAGACCACGCGCAGCGCCGCTTTTTTTTGTGAAAACAGTAAATTTTTTACTTGGAAACAGTCGATTTTTCTTAAAAACAGTCGGTTTCTTCTTGAAAATAGTTGTTTTTCTCAAAATCAGCCAATTTTCCTTCACCACAGTAGTTTTTTCTCAGTAAAAGTCGTTTTTTCTCAGTAAAAGTCGTTTTTATCTGCAAAAAACAGTCGGTAATAATGATAAATACCTTGCCATCCCAAACATTTTGGCTAATAACGGTTCTGACGACATCTGGGCTACTTAAAAATAGTTACCACTTACCATCAAACAATCCTGTTAAATAAGACAAGTCTGTCTGGTCCTTATTGCTAACTTGAAAACACAAACTAGAAATGAACTGTTTGGCTGGGCTGAGCTGACAGAGGTCATGAGGTGAACTGAGAAACTCAAACGTCAAAGTTTCGTCAAACCGCAAAAACAACTCACCCACTGGCGAACACAATCGCGTTCGCCATTGTGTTCGAAAGATAAGAAAACTTCAAGTTGGACAACTTTTACATACGGGAACGAATGCGGTAGAAAAAGCCATTTCGCGGCATAATCGCGGCGTGCGGCATGATCAAAATTTTATACGGCTTTTCTCTCAGAATCGCGGCGTAATGCCGAGAAATGCGGCATAAGTGGCAACACTGAATGGTAGTGACGATGCTTCTTCTTCTTCGTTGTGATGTTTTCGTTTACAGGCGTTGGTTGATAACACCCTTAACGATCCTTACAAGCAGGGGCGTCGCAAGTGCATTTTCGTTGGGGGGGGGAGGGGGTGTAGAGCCAAAATTTACCGGATCTCTCAAAATTTTTACCGAATCCCAGAAACAGAATTCGAGCTGTAAATTATGGGACAGAAAGGGCTATGTGGGAAGAGTAACATTAAAGCGCAGCATGAAAGACGATAAGCCAACTACTAGGCGGCGTTTTGACGAACGTTACTGCCGGGCACGCGTGCAGTAATAGCTTCTATCTAGTATACCCAAGAGTATATTCCTGTAGGCTAAAATTTAACTGCTTCTCTAAAAAATTCTATCTTTTACCGTGGATTAAATACCGATGCTCTAAGAAGCTCCGGAAGCTGTGTGATGATCACCTTTTTAAGTTAACCTTTTCCTGCCAAATTTACCTATTTCCATCCAGATTCTAGCTTTTAATGTTTCGAACGAGGTTTCGAAATCCCAATCATAAAACTGGCTTAAAACCCCGGTCAGATGACGCGCCGCCTTCCACAAAGTAGTGAATATTACGAAAAGCGCCGCAGGCGGAATTTTCGAAACATTTATGATTAGATCTTGTTTTTGGGCTCCAAAGTAAAACTAAGGACTATTTACTCGACCTCTTCCGAGTTTCGTGGTAACTCCCGAATCCTGGCAATTATACCGAATCCCAGTTATTATACCAAATAAGTTTAGACCAATACCATGTTCGAGATTCTGTATAGCTACCTACTATCCCGGTTATTATACCGAATTGTTTTGGTATCGAAAGACTACCGAATAGTATTCGTATTCGGTTTAGTTTCGTCGAAACTGGAACAAAGTCGGGATCCCAATTATGACACCGAATAATTTTGGATCGATACCTTATTCGGGATTCTGTGTAACTACCGAATGTCCGTAAATAAACCGAATAGTTCTGGCATTGAAGAATTACCCAATAATTTCAGTGAATTCTCTCCCAAATTCGTGATATTTACCGAATACTGGCAATAATGCCCAAAGTTTGTACCGATAGCCTATTTGGGATTCTGTATAACAATCGAATCCCCGTAAATATACCGAACAGTTCTGCTATCGAAAAAAATACCGCACAATTTTTTTTAGTAAAATTCAAATTTTACCGAATCTCAAGAAGTTGGGGGGGGGGCTGCTCCCCCTTGCGACGACCCTGGTGAGATGGAGCCTTAATAACTACTGTTTCCCAAGAATTGCAGTCGAATTCATGCCGCAGAACGCGAATTCGCATTAACGGTCGGTTTGACGGTTAAACCGAAATATTAGAAATCGTGGCTTGGCTTTATCGGTCGCTTTGACGGTTTAATTGAAATCGCGTCCGTTCGCTTCGACGGTTGGTACGAGGATCAATCTGTCCCCTCCACACAGCGCCTCAAGCAAAGACCGGCTACGTCACCGTAATCGGTCTGTGAACTCGGCGGAACGCAAAATCAGTCCATGAAAAAACAATCACACGCCTTACAGAAGTGGGTACACCGTTCTTGGTACACCTGATCCTTAGCAGCTTAGCTGGCCCACTAAACCCAAAACATGATTCTATACCCCGAAGTATTTACTATACAGACGGGTACGTGGCAAATCCAGTTCTACAAATGAAGATTGTCAGATGACGTGAATAGCCGGATAGCACAAGCGATGAACTTCAGGAGAGAGGATCAGTGCTTAAATGTATTATGTGACTGGAAGCTGAAAATTCGGTGAGTTCATACGTTTCGTAGGTCGATCGGAACCACGACAAAGTAATAACAAAAAGGGCAAATCATATAGTTATCAGTGCGTAGTCCCTTGCCCAGCTAGTCTTGGGCTAGAGTTTGATCCGTTCACCCTTCAGCCCGCACAACCGTTATCCTAACACTGATAGTGTGTTTGGCATTTCGTTAAATTGTTAGACTTTAGACATGCAGGACAAAACGAAGAA
Source organism: Branchinecta lindahli (assembly GCA_023053555.1). Classification (NCBI taxonomy): domain Eukaryota; kingdom Metazoa; phylum Arthropoda; class Branchiopoda; order Anostraca; family Branchinectidae; genus Branchinecta; species Branchinecta lindahli. The sequence continues at coordinate 8,336,824 of JAKZAO010000001.1, forward strand.
AATCTCAACAAGAAATCTTTTTCTGTCCGAACTGCTCGAAGACAGATTGAAAACCAAAACAAAAAGATGACAGTCTGGAGGACCATATAAGGGTCGGGGGGGGGGGGATATATATTTCATACGTTACATTCTAAAGCCGCACCTCGTGCTGAGTAATAAAATTTATTGATTGATTGATTGAATATTATGACCCTGACGAGTGTCAGCGCATCATGCTACTGATGCGTAAAAACCGGTTATTTGAATTTTGCCGAGTTTGCTAGAAGTCACTGGAGCTAGGAAAAGGCTTAAAACAGCCGAAGCTGTGGACAACTTGTTAAAAGCAGGGCCTAGTTTTACGGTATTCAAATAGTTTTGAATATTGGAACATAAACAGCAAATAACGCGTGGTGTGCTTTAACTGAATACTGAACTTTCTCAAATTTTAGGTTACGGCTGCCTGCTGACAATGCTGAGTCGCAGCTTTTATGCGTTTATTGCTACGCTTGGCCTCGCGACAGTGGCAATGCTGTCTCTTAGTGGGAACTTGCCATACGAAAGTATGGAACTACCATCTTACAGCTATTTCGCCTTCGATGGAAGGACGAATCCAGAACAATGTCTAATCGACCCCAATAATGTCGAAGTGATACTCGACACCAACGTCACCTTATACGAAGAAGCTTTATCTGAAAACCCCTGTGTTGTTAATGGATCGTGGAAGCCGGAAGGACCAAAGACTGGAGAAAAACTTGCAATCCTGATTCCGTTCAGGGACCGGCAGGAACAACTTTACATCCACTTGCGGTATATGCATAAGTTCTTGCAGAAGCAAAGGAAAGATTACACAATTTTTGTTGTAGAGCAAGACAACGACTTGCCATACAACAAAGGCTCTCTGTTCAACATTGGCTACCTCGAGAGCATGAAGCTTGATAACTACACATGTTTTGTCCTCCATGACATAGACACTTTACCTGAATACGTGAATACCACCTACGAATGCTTGGAAAACAAAGTATTTCATTTGTCGGAGCATCTGTCAAAATACAATTACAAAGTCAAATGGAATGAAATACCGGGAGGAGTCCTGACCATCACTCCTTCGAATTACGAAATGGTAAGATAAGATGAAGCATTACTCTCATAGTTTCATATTCGGCACAGTATAATTGATGAGGGGAGAGACTGTAGCGGTCTAACAGGTATCACGAAGCAGCCCGAAGCGAATACAAATTAGTCCTACAAATAGCCTATTATATTTGGCCAACAAAAACTGCAGCTTATAGACATGCAAAGAACACGTGTAAATGGACGAGACTCTGGAAATAAGTAAGACAAATTTTACAGAAGCAGGACTTTAAAGTCCGTATCAAAACTTGGACATATTAATCCTACTTCAACTTGTTGGTCACAATCAATACCAGCCACGACTCTAGGCATGAAACATCCCTCTCCTAGATATCAACACATCTCTAGCAAGAACGGAAATAAAAATTAAATGAGACATTCAAAATATTCGTAAGGATGGAATTATTATATGCTGATATGTAAAGCTGTCAGGTTATGACACTGCTAATTTTTCACTGATAATTCACAATGCGCATAGAAGGAGTCACCAACTTTATTCAGGAAACGAGCAGAGGGGTTAGACACTTGAAAGTAGCAACCCTAAGGGCATGAACGTATATGCAGCTGTGACATTGTTTGTGATATTTTCGTAAAAGGAAAGGTCAGTATCACGAAATATGGAGAGGAATTGGTTTCAAGGAGAAACAGCATATTTTAAGACTATCTTTAAGATGCGGGAAAGCCCGTGTACGAAACTTGGCCTGGATCATTACATGGAACGTCTGCTTTCAAACACAATCGTTATTGTGCGCTACTAGAGGGCACCTCCAGTATCTCTTACCTTTTGTAAAGGTTCAAAACCACCCTATAAAAATTATTTTACAGGTAAACGGATTCTCAAATCAGTACTGGGGCTGGGGACACGAGGACGTGGACTTCCTTAGACGTTGTCAGCATTTGAAGTTGGATTGGGTCCGTTACCGGAACGACGCGAGAGGTCGCTTCAGAACCCTTGACCACAAATTATCTCCGCGAAATAACCAGAGAGACGCTGTGTTTAGGCAGTGGAAACAAAGAATGGGAGATGAGGGTTTAAGCTCAGTAGCATATAATGTAAATCGGATTGATATGTATAATCTGTATGTACGGATTCGTGTTGACAATGTTCCAATGTACTCTACGAAAGCGCCTCCCTCATCGACTACAGCAAGTTCGAGCACAACGGACAGTACAAAAGGCTCAACGACAACAGCCAGTTCGAACACAACAGACAGTGAAAATGGCTCAACGACAACAGCCAGTTCAAACACAACAGACCGTGAAAATGGCTCAACGACAACAGCCCGTTCGAGGACAGCGGACAGTAAAAGTGGCTCAACGACAAGAGCAAGTTAGGACACAACGGACAGTACAAAATGCTATTTTAAGGTTGCGCTCGGCCAAACTTACCATCGTTACAATACATAAATGTTTGCCAGTACTTTAGTTCCTTGGAGTAAAAATTTTGACACAATAGACTCTGCCACTTTAATGAAGTTTTTGCATAACTTGCATAAGAACGACTCAGATGGCGTTCGTAAAGTTTTCCGCAGAGTATTTCCCCTTAAATTGTCGTCGCTCAGACGGGAATTTGACCTGGTTAACTTGTCGAACATTATTTATTTATTATTACATTTGGCGTTAAGCTTTAGCTTGTCGTCACAAACCGCCTCCTCTTATGGGATGCAAATTATTCTTACAAGGAGAAAATCTACAACTGATTCGACCTTATCCTATGTATATACCATTTCATCGTACTTTCAGTTTCCTGGTTCTAAATTGTCAAATTGATTTCAAAATTCTGCTTTGGATCTCCCCTATTGGTGAGCTTTGTGAACTTTGCGAAAGAAGTTAACTAAAGCTGAACTTCTTGTCACTGCCCTAAAGGACCTTGCGCAGGTTTACGGAACAACTGTACGAAAGTTGCGAACCTCGTCTGAGCAAGATTGAAGATAGGTGCGTCAGATCAGCCACGGATCGGTAGTGGTCATATCTGACAGAATTATGTGAAAACACAAATTGTGAGGATGATGGAGAATCTTATCACGCAGTGAAATGACGAAAAGAAATAAACATACACTGCGATATTTCGATAACGAGGTGAATGCGCAGGATACAATAAAATAAAAAATAGACCATGCAATATGAGCTAGCGAAAGTTGGGCAACCTGCTCTGCTGTTTTTTGCCAAGCTGTGTAATAATTATTGCAAACAAAATGATGAAAACGAGATTTTCGGGGTTTCTTTTTGATCAGCTAATTATCCCTCTAAGATGATGTGCAAGGGATAAATCAATTTCGAATATTTCGGCTGCACTTCCGGCAAACCGTCCTCAGCGAAAAACAGCAAAAACTAAATCATAACATCCACAACAATACCAACAGGACAACGATGCGAAGCCAACAACAATAAAATGGCATGAAACTCAACAAGAGCTGTAAGCTCATATGGCACTTGCATGGGTTGAGATGTAGTGTTTGATCAAAAGTACTTTTAAAGGAACAGTAAACTTGACTAGGCAACTTTCGGGCATCAAACCGGCCTGGGGGGCTTAGATAAATGTACAGGGACTTATTGTCGACAGGACCCCCATCTTTGTTATCTCGAAACCCCTCCTTATTGTTCCCAGAGCTAGCTGGCAGGGCCTTGCCCCTTATGCACTGTAGTTACGCACTCATGCACTGTAAAAGTTCGTGTGTTATCAACATACATGGGTTGCCACTTTACTAAAATAAATTCACTATGCAAAAGGAAAAAAGTAATACCAAACAAGAAAAGTACTCAGAACGTGTTGCTGGGTCATAGTCACCTTGGAAATAAAACCTGACAACTACCTTTTTGTTAAAATCTGCTGCCAAAGTAAAAAGAAAGTTCTATTGTGAGCACAATTGTACTACCGGTGGCAACCCTGTTGACATACATTGTATTACTTTGTTTCAAAAGTCAACTGAGGCAAAGATCGTGGGTTCGAGTCCTACTCCCGGCACACAAACTTTTTGCTTTTTTTGTTTTTTTGTTCTACTAACTCAAAAGTCGAACTCTCGGAAACAAGTTTCACTCCGATCCCTCCATTCTAACCGGTTCTCGAGATTTCCGGTCTCCCCCCCCAACTTCCCCATAGCTGTCGAATCCGGTCCGGACTTCAAATGGGACATCAGAGGTATGCCAATTATTCAGTTATTAAGTTTCATTCCAATCCGATCACCCGTTCGAAAGTTACACACTACTCCAGTTTTCCGGATTCCCCAGCCCTCCACTCCCCCCAGGTGGTCGGATTGGGAAACTGATTATTTCCAGGTTAGTCCGGTCGGGTCCCTCATGCTCCTGCCAAGTTTCATCGTCCTAGCACATCTGGAAGTACCCCAACTCGAAAAAGTGTGACAAAAACAACTTAATTTTCAGAATTCCCCGGCCCACCACTCCCCCTCAGATGGTCGGATCGGGAAACTGATTATTTCCAGGCTAGTTTGGTCGGGTCCCTATTTTCCCGCCAAGTTTCATCGTCCTAACACATCTGGAAGTACCCTAACTCGAACATGTGGGACAAAAAAATTCGGACCGACCGACAGACCGACCGACAGACGGAATTGCGATCGGTATATGGCACTTGAGCCAGAGGCTGCAAGTGCCATAAAAACCAGAACGAAACGATGCGGATTATCAGTTATGCGTTGCTGTTGTTGTCTTAAGGTTTACGTTACTTCAGCTCATACACGCTCGTGCCTCTGGGTTTCTGTAAACTTGTTTGAATATCTTTCAATACTTATTCTCCCAATCATTTACAAGTAAAAAAAAGTTTTGGGCCACTAAGCTACGTCAATACTTTAAGTGTTACGGATGAGTTACGGATCTTTGCGTCTGTTATAGTAAGGCAAGTAAGCCTTCCGATACCGATCCCACGGTTCGCTATAATGTAATGCGCTTCCAGTTTCTAGATGGCAGGTGTACCTTATTACGCGATTTCTTGGTTAACTTTTCCTTTTTGTATACAAATTTGACCCAAGGTTTGGTCCAAGCGCGAGAAACTTGAAAGTGCGGTACCCGGCTATCTGACGGGCTTTCCTTCGGTCAGTTTACGATAGCTCTCCCGAAGACTGCGTCTTAGGGCTATCAAATGATTTACAGATGGCTCTCGGGCAGAAAAATCCACATGTGGTGGACTACGGACAATGGAAGAAAAAGGTCTCATCTGCAAATTTCAAAATATATAATCAAACATATAAAAATGTCTATGAGAAAGCTTTATTCCTTATTCGAGGCGAAAAATTTCTCGCCAACCAATTCACCTCGTAGGTACTCATCTCGACTTATGAAATGGCTCGGGTCTGCTTCTCGGTTAAACCAAAGCTGAGCTCCTTTCCAGCAGTCCACCCCTGGCTCCCGGGTAACTGTGACATTTACTTCGGACTGGAAAGGTCGTAGCGACTGGATATCCTTACGAATCCGCTCTTCTAGGCCTTAAGGAGATACAGTAAATTAAGAATAAATTCTACCTTACGAACTTTAACTTTAAATACCTTGGGAGCAAGTGAAGATGGTAGTACACAGCTTGATATCCGCACTCGGATAGGCATTGCTGGATCCGCGTTCAACAAACTCTCCAAGACTTGGAAGAACAGTGGGTTCACACTGAGGCTTAACCTACGCCTCTTCAACAGTAATTTTATCTCCACATTACTTTATGGATCCAAAACTTGGAGCCTAACATCAGCACTTCAAAAACGAATCTGCGGCTTTGAGAATATCTGTCTCAAGCGTATATCCTCAAGACACATTGGTCTGATAAAGTGATCAATGCTGAAGTTCGTGCCATTACTTAGCAACGCTTGGTGACAGATGTCCTGATGGAGAGAAGATGGAGAAACTGGGGTCACATGGTGCGGATGGCTGAGGGCAGACTTCCCAACGAAGCGTGGTGGAAACCTTCTACGTCTAAGTAAGTGAGACCTCTCGAAGATTTTATCTGCATTTGCACGTGAACTGCCTCTTCTCGCGATCCAAAGCGATGCATGCTCCAGGTAGGAAAGGTTATCAGTGTATATGAACGCCGCCAGGGGTCGGGTTTCGAGCCTTGGTGGTTCAGGATCCAGCGCCCCGTTTCCGTTTGGTCCAATCTTGTATGGCTTTCGACACCTTGATCTTACCCAGAAAGGTCGACTGAGCGGCATCAGTTTCCGCACTTAACCCGAACCTCTAGCAACTCAACATTGCCGAAATGGCGCTTCCGTTGTTCAATGAGCGTTTGGTTCATATCTCCTAGTTTAGAGGTACCTTGTTCTTGGTGACACCAAGTTCTGCAGATTCAGCTAGCAGCCGTATTTGAGACCAAACCTGTATTTTCCCGTTTATATCCTTGGAGCAAGAGCGATGAGATGTAGAGTGCGGTCCTTGGTCTTGGACATTATTAAAAAAAAACAATAACAACTGATGAACGACACGTGTATGCAAATGAACTACGATAACAGTGTTAAGTACAGGTCACTCGGACGGGCCTATCAAGCGATTTCAAAATTACGTATCCATGAAACCGATTGAACAAAACACAAAGCCGTTCCGTCTCTTGCGAGTACAGAGTGCCGGATACTTTAGACACTTATCTGGAGAAGAATGCGTAAGGGTGTCTCTGAGATTGGCCGATGTGATGCACTTGCACGATGTTCAGTTTGCATCCTCAAAACGACACAACAAACTGACACAGCTTTTCTACGGCAGGACACCATATCGACTGAAGAAACTGGAGGATACTAAGAAATAACAACAAGAGGTACAAGATTACTTGTTATGGTTTGCCAGTTAAATAGTTGAATTCAAAGCTCAAAATCGAACAAAATTGCTTAATGGAACTGACTGAAAGGGACAGAAAAAATGCGGAGGTAAAGCAACGATGCTTTTCCTATATATTTATTTCATAATAAGCTATAAATTACAATTCAAAATAATCTTGGTATCGAGTAATATTGGTGCTTTCGTGCTCGGGTGAACGGTTCTGCCGAAATCTGGCAACAGACAGGGGCGGTTCGAGGGGGGGGGCGTGGGGGGGGGGGGTGACTCACCCCCCCATGCTTCAGAGAATCTACTCTCAGTCGTATGTTTTGAGCTTGTCTGTATGACAGTCGTATGGTTTGAGCTTGTCTGTATGACAGTCTTATGTCTTGAGCTTGCCAGAATGACACAAAGGCAGTTATACCGAACCTGAATTTCGTCCTCAAATGACATTTTCTAGTCGTATGGTTACGAATGGTTTTTCGAGTCATATGATTCGCAGTTGTGTGTTCTGAGTTTTTTAGAATGACAGTCGTTTGTTCGAGCTTGCCAGAATGACATCGACCGTGAATTTCGCTTGAAAATACCCGTTTCTTCTCGTACTTTACGAAGAGATTTTCTAGTCTATATTATACAGTCGTAAGTGTCATATAGTCGTAGACAGTCGTAAGTTTTGAGCTTGCCAGGTAAGGCAGCTACCTAATTGTGAGCTTAGCCTGAAAATGACCTGTTTCTTGTCGTATTTCGTGAAGAGATTTTCTAGTCGTATATTAAGGACAGTAGTAAGTTTTCAGCTTGATAAGACAGTTAGGTGAATGTTTCAATTTCATGAAGTGTTTCTGGTCGTATGGTTACAGAGAGATTTTTTAAAAGTTTTTGTTATGAACAATCGTGTTTTTGAGCTTGTTAGAATGACAGTCACAAGTTTCGAACTTGTCAGAATTACATAAATACGGTTACGGAATCATGGTTTTCACCTTGTGGCGCAAAATTTGCACACAACTGGTTTTGCACCGAAACCTCGTTATTTTAGCAGAACACAGGATGATTTTCAAAAACTTTGCCTGCGGCGCGAAGTTCCATCATTGACCTATCTTTGTGTGCAAAAATTTCCTTAGACCTAAACAGTTTAATTTTTTTTTTTTAAATGGCTTGCGGAGTAAGTTTTGAACATAAATAGGCTTTGTAAGCACTGTATGACGGGCCTGATCATTGCACAATTTTTTGTTACTGCAAATTCAAAACAAATCTGCTTTGTATCTATTTTATTCTGGATGGCCACCACTTTCTTTTGGAAGGAAGTGGAAGCACTACGTTCTTGCTACCACGTACCAACTTCAGGCGAAATATCCCTCTCCGTTTGGGAGTTATCGGGGTCACTGACAGATCTGTGATATCATAGGCAGCCCTTACTTTCGTTTGGAATCCAAAAAAGTGACCATGAAAACTTCCTAAAATTCGGCCGCCTCCGGCGTCTTTCATAGTAGCCTATTCGCTATTTAGTAGAATGGCGCGTCATTTAGGTGAGGTTTTAGGCTTAGATTTTAGCCACGTTAAAACTAGTTGTAGTTGAACTAGAATAAAATAGATACAAAGCAGATTTGTTTTGAATTTGCAGTAACAAAAATTGTGCAATGATCAGGCCCGTCATACAGTGCTTACAAAAAAGCGGAAAAAAGCAGAATTAAAAGATTTTGCCTGGGGCGCTTTCCGTAGTAGACTATTATCTTTTTAAGTTGAAGCGCGCGTCATTTAGGTGAGGTTTTAAGCTTGAGATTTTTGCGTCTTAAGCCACATTAAAAGCTAGAATTTGTCTGGGAGGTAGTTGAATTTTGAGTGTACAAGGTCGGATTTAAAAAAAAAATCGCCTGCGGCGCTCAGTTTAAGTTTGTCTTGGGCACATACATTAGACGCTGTTGCTTGGGGTCTAAGCCACGTTATAAGCAAGAGTTTGTGTGGGAAGTAGTTGAATTATGCCAGAAAAAAGTTTGATTAAAAATTTTGCCTGCGGCGCCTTTCGTAGTACAGTACCATATCTCTATTTAGTTTAAGGGTGCGTCATTTAGGTACAGTTTTAATCTTGAGATTTAGGGGTCTAAGCATAGTAAAAGCTACAATTTGGCTTGCCCTCTTTCCAGCGGAATTTCAGATGAACGGCATGCTCTAATTCCTGTTACTTATTTATTTATTATTTTATTCCTGCAATGGCCTTTTGCAAAACGTTCTAAAAGTTATAACGTTAATATTTCTTGAGCCTGTCCCTGTGGTGCTGTGTTTTAGCAAGTCGTATATTTTGAGGTGGTCACCCCTCCCCCCCCGTGCCCAAGCCCTTCGAACCACCCCTGGCAACAGCCACAGGTATGACTGAGATGCCTGATAAATTCCGCCAGGAAAACAGCTTGTGGGTCGATTGTGGCTCGGAAAGAGCGTTTCCCCGACCTTTCGTGCAGCCCACAAGTGTGTTTCCGCGACCAACAAGATTTTCGTGGCTCGCTTCGTGGCTCAAATTCGACAACGAACTGCCGAGATGATTGTCGATTTTGTGGCTCGATTTTGGCGGGAAATTCAAATTTAGCAGCAAAACAAATTCAAAACAATAAAATTCAAAACTTTCTCAAATTCAAAACAATAAAATTCAAAACTTTCTCAAGTATGTGGACATAAAACTGAAGATCCTTTTGCACGGAACGGTAAGGACGAAAGGCTGGAATTCTATTTACTGAGATTTGTATTTATATATTCAGACATTTGAATTTACTGCAGAAAAAATAGACAAAACGGCGTTTCCGCGAGTTTCAACTTGTGGCTCGACTGTGTGGCACACAATCGTTTTTCTCGAAAAACACTCAGAAGTGTGTGGCCCACAATTGTGTCACGGAAAAACGCCTTTAGTATAATCTTATTTTTATGTTCTGGTTTATTTTCTCTTATTGTAAACAACTGTTTCCGACCTACCGGTTAGCAAAACATGCATAAGTATGATAAATTGTAGCTCTGCGCGCTAAAAAAAGCGGCAAACTTGCGGCCGTATTTCGTCCGGTTCTCGCAAGAGGCCTACATATTCCGGAATCGAAAAACGTACCTTGAAACGCAGCCATGCCTCCTGTCACGAAAATGTTTTTAGCCAGCTTCATTTGAGTCGACTCGTCGTAGCGGGAAATCACAAAGTTTGTTAGCTCAGATACACCCATCTGATCGATTCCAGAGATGGATGGCTAAAAGTAAGATCAGACAGTCAGAAACTCGTCAAAACCCAAAGGTTCCAACGGAGTATGGTCAGTAATGTTTTAGCGGGATTCCATGTCAGAACCCTATTATAACTGACAGCCCCCACCCCATCCGGTTCACACAGACTGCCTGTCTGCGTCCAAACGATGCTCAATGAGGTCCGGAAACCGAACACCAGAACTCGGACTTAGTATCCCGAACAACTGTGTTCCACTTTTGATAAGCTTTACTGAGACGCGGCCAGGGAGTCCCTGTGCTCCTCTCATACATTTTTAATTATTCATTTACTTCACTCAAAACTGAGGAGCACAAAATGTATGTCTACGTAATAACTAAATGCATATGTCTATTTATTAAAATGACATCTAACCATTTCCTGATCAGGTTACGGGGTCCGATTTTCGAATCACCCTGCATTGAGCTATTTCTGCGCCTTAAAAATGTAAACTTCCGCGTCTGTGGTAAAACGTAACTTGTTATGAATCAAGAAAGACACACTAGTACCGTGGTTCGTCACGTTCTAGACAGTGGCCCATGTGGCAAATGACTGTTAGAGCAGATCCGGGGTACGACCATCCAGATGAAAAATTATCTCAAAATAGTTAGTACGAAGTTGTACGAAAAAGTAGCACGCAGTACCAACTGATGCAACTACATGCTACTGTAACTACTGTAACAAGACTGGATGCTACTGTAGCAAGGCGGGATGCTACTGAATACTACTGCTTACGATTAGCCCAGTGTGACGCACATTACATTAAAGTAGTCTGTACTACTGCATATCAATGCAACTTTTTCGTACAACTAGACAGGCTATACATTTTTCATCGGGATAATAATACTGCTAAGATGCGTATGTCCTTCAACAATTCTTCCCCATAATGCTGCGCATAGAATAGCGTACACTCCCTAAAATCGTCCAGCAATCAGGAAATTTCACACCGGCTGAATCCGAAAATAGTGCCCACCGCGTAAGAATATTTGCCCCCCCCCCCAAATGAAATTTTTTATATATGTACAGAACACACTGGCTATTTCAACATCGGAAAGCGCGTTACGAAAAAACAGCGTGAAAATAATAGACGAAAAACCAAGCACACAGCAACAAAGAAATAATTACCTGGAAGAGTATCTCTGGAATCCGGATCCTCTCATTTCCGAAGTGAACGGAATTGTCAACCTCTTTGGGGGTTTCAAGAGCGCCATGGTGGGTCAGAAGGGTCTCGATCGTGGTCAGCCGCTCCCCCTCTGCTTCACTATCTGATCCACCTTCCTGCAAACATCCAGAATTGCATCTTGAATCAAATGTGCTTTACAAATCGTGTATGAACGATTTTCTTTGGAAACCTAGTAACGGTTCCGTTCGGGTTAGAAACAATAGTTGCGTTTTTGCGCATACCTTGGTATCTGTTACCACGGTAACTGGATCTGCAATTAGTCGTTTTTGCAGTTACCGTGGTATGTGATATACAGTCCACTGCAAAAACGACTATTGCCGAAATTGCACTTTTCGAATTCATCCCAAAATAAAACTGCTATCCAGTTACATCACTAAGTGTTGAACTTCTTTCTCACGAATTTGACAAAATTTGATGAAAGTGAGATGCGTTTTCCAGATACCACGACCAGATATCACGGTCGGACCGTGATATCTGAATATCTGTTACCACGGTAACTGGCCAGATACCACGACAACTGCAAAAACGCCTTTTGACCGTGGTATCAGATACCGCGATAACTACAAAAACGACTTTAGACCGTATATCAGATACCATGGTAACAGCAAAAACGCAACTTATAATACAGAACAAAATGTACGACTGACTTGAAACTTTGTCAGCTCTTCACCTTCTTCGCTACTTAGTCCTAACGTAACCTTCTTTTTGGTAATATACAGTTCAGAAAGCACCTTTAACACATGTAATCGAAAGCGCGCTTTCATGTCAGGACAAATCACCACAGACCGTAATTCAAAGTGATCTATTCCCCTCCTGTGTCTGGAGTCATCGTTTTAAAGGCATTCTCCAAAAAATGCTGTCGTCTTTATCCCATGCTTCTCAAGCAAGATTGTTACGTACGAAAAATTCGCATAGATGTTCAAATCGCAACGCAGACGCACCAAAAAACTATACTTTGTTTTCAGATCTGTGTCATTAGTACAACAAAACCCTCGGAAGATGATATCTGAAGACCAACGGGATGGGAATAGTCACTTTTCACCTGGGAATTTTCAGTCAAATCTGTCATCTTCTTAAACAAGACCAAAGGTTTCGATGGGATCCCAAAAATTTAATATTTGACCCAGACAACTAGGTCTTGTCTTCGCCAGATCCAGTCTTCGCCAGGCTAATCATCTGAGAAAATCAAGTTCAGATATACCTGTATAAGCCATATCTATTTTGACGATACTGATCGAAACTTCCTGCTTTACTTCTGCCCAATTTCCGGTTTCGGCCGAATTCCGAGCGAACTACTTGTCTAGCCAAAAAAAGATAGTTCAGAAACGAATTCACCGTATCTCCTTATCCCCCTATAGAGAACATCTAATCAACTTCACATAAAACTTTAACTTATAAAAAAATCCGGTTTCAACCGGATTCTGGACGAGCTAAATATCCGGATAAAAAATGATTGTCATATACAGATTCAGCGTCTCTTCTTACCCTTAAATCTGTCATCTAATCAGCTGCAAATAAAATTTTACTTTTAACAAATTTTCCGGTTTTGGCCGGATTCCGGGCGAACTTATACTTGTCCGGCGATAAAATGGTTTTCATATTCGTGTTCAGCATGTCTTCTTACCTCATAATCGACTATCACATTAGCTGTTTCAAATTATTTTGTTTGCCCCTTAATTTAACCCCCCTCCCCCACCCCTAAATGTAGGGCTACAGAGCCCATCTACGAACTCGACCTTTATACTCTTGACCCAAAGAATTCTCACACCAAGTTTCATCAAAATATCTCATTCCCTTCGAGAGTTATCGTGCTCACAGATGGACAACTTTTAAGTCATAGGTATCCGTCACTAACGTTTTGAGATCCCAAAAATGGTTAAATGAAGGAACAGTTTTTGTATTCAAACGCTCTAGTACAATATTTCCATTCGTAAAGGTGGAGCAACTTTTAGCCTTGAAAAGTATGCTAACCTTTGTTTTTTTCTCCCCCCCCCTCCCGAAAAATCCATCAACGAATCCAATATTGCGACAAAATGCTCACTTCTGCGTTGCCTGTCTCACAGTTTGTGTCGTCGCATAACGCAGAGTTCTGCGCGAAATCGCAGAACCGGTTGCAAACGCAGACGACAAGCACCTGATAACGAAAAATCGCGAAGAATAGTTCCACGGCACTTACCGTTCGAATTGCTTTGTAGACGTCCCAGTCTTCGTCCCGAGCGCCAAAATCGTCTTGATCCTTTTCCTTTTGACGTGCAGCCAGCTGGGAAATAATGCGCATGCGCTCCTGTCCTGCGGCAGTGCGACGCTTTGCCATCAGCGCCCGTTTCTGGCGCCTCGCGGTGCGTTTGTTAGTAATCTCTTCCCTAGAAAAATAACACACTGAAAACGTGTTGTGTTTTGATCATGAGTTTAAACATAACAGTTCTTATTTTAAATTTTCTCTCTTTCTATTACGTAACCATGATTACCGATTTAGGCATGGATGGAGGACTCAGACGCTGATCGCGAGTACAAGTTACAAGTTATTCATTCTAGTTCAGTTGGCCTTCTGTATCTTCTTGTACATCTGCAACTGTAGTGATTAAGTGGCTTTCTATAGCTGGCTTGTATATCTGTAACTGTATCAACAAAGTGGCTTTCTGTATCTGCTTTTTTCATATCTGTAGTAATAAAGTGTTTTAGAAACAAACGTAGCAGAACCCAATTACGACAGTAAAATTTGCTACAAGAACAGAGAAACATCAAACATATCCAACGAAGCTACCAATCCAGGGAACAAGTTTAGTGGCTTATCTCTGAGAATTGCCTGCCGTTTTTCATGCCAGTCCGCCTTGGACCTAAACTGGGAGACACCCCCACCCCACCCGGCGAGATTGCCCGAATGGCAAGTAGAGTGGTTAAATCTCGCGACTACTTTTGCTGCTGTTCCGCTATTAAGGGGTTGCAGCTACCAGTACTGCGTCACCAGAAAGCAATCCTGACCCCTAGTTTAATCATGAACAAATAATCAGATAGAACTACTGTCTTCAGTCACATGCAGCGACTATAAATACCCTGACAAAACTGAGCGGACCTAGAGGTATTTACTCTAGCTTTGAGCTATTGTTGCTATCCGTTTACTCCTCTTCTGTTTTCGCCGTTACTTATTGCAGAAAAAATAGCGAAGGTTGCTTGCAGGAGACGTACTCCGCGCGCCGACCCGCTCTGGAGCACGTCCTTAGAGCCAATCAGGTTTGAATGCCACTTTTCCTCACCGGGCGCTTCACAGCGATTTAGCTACTTGTAGAGGTAATGGAACGTGATATGGCGCGAAGCTATTAACCTACGCTCATTCGTAGCAGACAGGGTATGGGGAAATATTCGACTCCGCATAGCCATATTACAGAGACAGGAAGACGGAGGTTCTGTCAGATCATTTGTTCATGGCTTAATACAGGTTTAGCTTTTGCTAGCTGGTGCAGATGAAGCCAATTTTAGGCAAGATCAAAGTTTGTGTGGGCTTCACACGCTCACTGACAAGGTACACTCCAGGTACACAAATATATGGAAAATGACTTACTTTTCACTCTGTAGCTTCACCAGCCAGCTTTCCAGATTCTCGCCTTCCGGAGGCTCCAGCATTTTCTAAAAGACAAAAATTATCCTTCTGCTTTCAAACTGCATACTAAACTGTTAATTCCAACAAATATTCGAACGGATTAAATTCTGGTTGACACCTATAAAACGCTGCGCAAGTGGCCTGAGTATACGACCGTCATTTCACTTATTAGTTCAAAGATAGAGCTTTCAGGATGGTTATCATATTTACCGGCGTAAAAAAGGGCTATTTGGCAGCAGTAAATTCTAAAGTATGTGGGCTGCTGAAACAGAAAAAGATCCGCACACGCCGGAGGACCTCACGCGCGACCTCACAGTTGCATCTCAGAACTTTGACAAAGGCAATCAGCGGTGTAGAAACACAATACCCAGATACACAAACAGATACTGTAGCAGTATCGGCCAAGACTGACCAATCGTGTAAATGTTAAAAAACTTCTGGCGGTGTAGCAAGAAAATTACGAAGTGGTAACGCTGGTTCCCGCCCAATCCCGCTTATATTCGCAATTTTGCAATTATCATATAAGGGGTTGGGCAGGTAAATGGGCAATGAAAGGTGATGAAAAATTACTGCACAAATATCATGGACATTACTATTTAGTGGAACATGTCTACCTGCTTTCTTCCAGTACAACTTTGCTCCGACAATACAATTCGAACCCCTAACGAGCACTATCACTGTAACCGATACTTCTGCATTCTGACTTGTCTGTAAAGTTCAAAACAGTTTTGTGCTATATAATTCACGACGGTCTGCAGGCTGGAACGTCCCCACAAAATTTTTACAGAAACGAAGTCGCTGATTTTTGCCCGGCTTACTGCCTGAAGACAGAAGTTCTTAGCATTATCGGCTCTTGACTGTACTGCACAACACTTACCGTACTAGCCGACTCAAGAGAGGCTGGTTTCGTTGCTTCCTCCATTCGCAGCGATTCCTTGTCAATCTTTTCACCTAACTTCTTTATCGCGTTGTTTAGCTCCTGCATAGAGGCAAAGCCATGATCTTCCAGTAACAACTGCAAAGAGTGTGTTTTCGTTAAGTTAATGGGTGTAATTCTTTATCTCTCAGTCGATAATGAGCCTCAGTACACTATTTTCCTTGACGTTTTAGATTTTTTCGCGGACAGCTCCTAGCTATTTCGAGGTTACAAACTATCGCGGTATCCTAGAAGCATGGCCTAAAAGCCAAAGATGAGCATTAGGAAAAATTTAAACCCCGTTCCGGCTCTGAATAGTCCAGTGCCGGATGCAGTACCGACGTAGGTCCACATTTGGCCATTGACTAAAGATTACGGTGTTCCTGTAGTGGTCTTATATCCAACTGCGATTCCGGTTTCTCTGTTTAGTCCCGTCCCAGTGGTAAATTCATAATTCCGGTCAGGTCCAACAGAAGTATCGCCCCGGCCAAGCCTAGACTACCCGTTTCAGTTTCTGGCCCGGCTGGAACAGGTTCAACTCCTACCCGACCGTCACCCAAAGATCATCTTAGCTCCAAACATAGTTCGTTGGTGGCGAACTTGGGACCTTAAGACGCGCGCTAGGGGTTAGGAGAACGGGCTGCAAAAACTTCGCAATACGCTGGGAAAGTCAGGTTCGTCCCGGCTTATACTGGGGTCACAGGGTTTATCTTAAAATCTGTTTCTGACATCAATGCGGTCCCATGAAAGACAAACTCACTATACAAGTTTGTATGCAAGATTTCTGACACTGCACTATTTGGATAAGCAAAAAAGACGTCACCACGCAGGCTCGTAAATGAGATGCAGGGGGGGGGGACTATCATGCCACCTCCGGACAATTCCCTAGTTCATATACGTCTACGCACCTGAGCTTCATCGTCATCATCACATTGTCCTAGAGACTCCTTGGCGGACAGCATCTCCGCATGTAGTGTGACATCGGCAGCAAGCTAGAAAATGGATTTGTAGAGTCAATTAAAAGCAAATAGGGCGTCGTTTCCCAATCCGCCGTTACAAAAACACACGCTGCACGCGCGCCACGAGCACGATGACACGAGTCGTCGGCAGGACGAAGCATACTTCGGAACAGATTTTTTTTAAACACACACAGATACATCCGTTCACCTTCATTTCCGAAACCTAACCAAACGACACGATAATTTCCACACTACAGATTCTGGGAATAATACCCTATCCTTTAAAGCATAACTCTTACTAGAAATGATCTTTTGGCAACAAAATGGTTCAGAAATATGTTTTCTCAAAAATACTCATACTTGCCTCGTAAAATTATGGATTCTTTTGTTAGAGCTGGTCGCCTCTGGTCGGGCTTCGCGCAAAACTGGCGAAAATTTGTAAACCAATCCGCGCCGTGGTTAAATGCCATGCACTGTAGCGCGAAAGCAGAGAAATCCATTTTGGCAACGCTACATGCCATGTCGCATCTATAATCACTTAATCACGTATGAGCAATTTTCGATGAAATCCAACTAGTGAACTATTTTTACTACAAAAAAAGCTAAAATCTATCCCGACTGTTTTGACACTTAGCCTGCTGTGAACCCGTGACAGCACTAAGCCAAAAAAAAATAAAAAAATGTTGCAGCTTTTTAGTAATCCACCTTCAAAGACAGTTTGTGTTTTTATTATTTATATTCAAGAAGTAGTACTGACTCTTTACAGAGATTGGCAGGCAAATAAACAGATATAACCTACTGTACAGGCCTGCCCCTGACTTTTGCAAGGGTAGAAACCGTAGCAAAATTTCGCAAATAAACCGGAATAAGCATTTTATTCCTCCTTCAATACATTCATCCGAGCGATACGTAAAGTCTTTTGTACCATACTTTGTTCAACATTTTATCTGTTCAGCTACGGTAGGCTATGTAATTTTGACCTTTTTTTTATTGATGTAGTTTGTATGTAGTAGTGTGATGTAGTTATTGATGTAGTGTAGTTTTTTATTGATGTAGAACTGGGTGCCTTTATTTAAACAGCGACATTTGACTATTTTATTTAGAAATTCTAATGATATCGGATATGCAATACTGACCTGTCGTGTTGATTGATTGATAGTGCTTGAAGTGCCCTTATTTAAATACTGACACATTCAAAGTTATTTTTATATATTTAAATATGTACGGATCAAATCATTATTTATTTGAGGGGTAAGTCAAACAGGTCTTACCCTTTCAGCTCGCCTCCTTCGCTGCATCTGCGCCAGTTTCTTCCCCAGTTCCTTCCTTTTCTCTTTCAGAGCTTCATTCACACCCGGGGGAGGAGCCTGTGGTAACTGACCGGTCTCAATTCGCTTGACATTCTCTTGGTAGTACTCAGGGTCGACCCATCGGCGTAGTTCTTCTAGGTAGGATTCTGAGACGTAGCAGTGGTCGTAGAGCAGTTCCTGGAGCAAGAAAGGCAAAGCTGAGTTTATGTTCGACGGTAAAGCACCAGCAGTCCCAGTATCGTACAATAAACGGCACTTCAGGCATTTAACTCTACTTGAAAGTCTGAAGCACTTACCTCTGCTCGAACAAAGCTGAATAGAAAGGCATGAGCTGGGTACTTTAACTGCATTGAACGCTGCAGATACACAGTCAGCATATATCCCCCTATTGCAAGACGACGGGCTCGAGAAGTGTCGATTTTTCCATCTGAAAGGGGGAGAGTCTTTCAAGGGGTGACGGGGCGTCAAGAGACGCTGGGCAAATTTTCTGCGAGGGTCGTGAGACGATAAAACATGATTGCATAGAGAATGCTCAACATCTTTCTGCGCACGGATTACAGGAAGTAAACGAGCTTTCAAGGATGTTGAGCACAATTACATTAATTGAACTAATGACACTGCGAATGAACTTTTAGTTCGGCTTTAAAAACAATGTCTCGAATCCCAGAAAATCTTGGCAGCCAGATGAAACTGCTAATGAACTTTTAGTTCGGCTTGAAAAACCATGTCTTGAATCCCAGAAAATCTTGGCAGCCAGTAGGACTGGCTGCCAAGAGGACTGGCTGCCCAGTAGGACTTGTGTGCCACATATCTCTGAGTGTTATTCGCAGAAATACAAGTGTGTGCCACACCCTCGAAGCGCAAGTTGAACCTCGCAGAACCACTACTCTTCTTTATGACTCAAATTTTGTTCGGTCCACAGCTTATGTATCTAGGCAGTTAAGCAAGCTCCTATCTTCCCCATGAGAAGCTTTTGGTACACAGCTCTGCTCCTCCGAGCCCGTGCTCGACGCGTAGATCGTACCCCAACACCATAGGCGGGAACGCAATTTGGTTTGGCTGCTTCAACTTACCTATCTATTCACGACGTCACTGCACTTGCATAGCTGTTGCTCCCACGCCACTGTGTTCCTAACGCGTAGATCTGACTACAACACCATAGGCGGGAACGCAATTTGGTTTGGCTGCTTCAACTTACCTATCTATTCACGACGTCACTGCACTTGCATGGTTGTTGCTCCCGCGCCACTGTGTCCCAAAAATAAATCGAGTTTGCAGAACTGCCTAGATACGTAAGCTGTGGTTCGGTCCAATCCCGGCGAAAGCAAAACATCAACTGGTTTACTGGTGACACTGGTGTTGTTGTCGGTCAACCCAGGCGTTTGCGAGACGTCTGTCCCAGTTTCACTCGAAAGCGGAGCTAGGGCGCTCCGCTTTGGAGTAGAATTTGCAGCTAAATTTGAATTTCCCGAGTACCTCGACAGTATTTTATCAAATTCCAGACACAGAACGAGCCAAACATCTATGCTGGTCACGGAAACACACTAGTGGGCCATACAAACGACCGCGGAAACACTTTCGAGCCACAAACCCTTATTTGTGGGATCGCGGAAAAAACGACTAAAGAAAGCGGCAGGAAAAGAAATCAATTTTTTGGATTCGCGCGACCTGGAAACTTAGTCAGCATTTCAAGTAACTATGAACGTTGATGGCGGGCCAAGTTGGCGTTGGGGCACACATGGCAACTGACAAATTGAAATACAACATATAAATTCCTGGTGCATAGGTTATACACAATGAAAATACACATAAAAACACTACTTACCAACAAACGGGATCACATGTGAAGAAACGTGACCAAGGGATATGATCAAAGCATCATCCATAGGTTTCCCATCACATGCATAATAATAGGCAAATGCAGCATCTACGCCAAACGCTATGGATTTTGCATTGCAGCCGTCCAAAAGGACCTCAGCCATAACTGGAAGTCGAAAAAGGTTCGTTATTTGTAAACCGATTTAAAAGCAAATTACAATAGTTTCAGTGACCCGATGTAACAACAACATCTACCGCACCAAGTGGACTATTTTCTGTTAATCCCTCATTATTATTAACACTTGTGATAGACAAAGTCCAAATGCGGGATCCGTAACTTTCACTTTCTACTACTAAAGCCCAATTCACACAGAGAGCGAATTTCGCCCCGCCTGACGATATTCGTGACGCTAGGCGTTGAAAAACGGCTTCGGCTCCGAGCCGAAAATATTCGCAACGCCAGGCAAATAATGTGACGCCCTCTGTGTGAGTTCCGCTTAAGACATATCCGTTACCTGGGAAGCAGAATGCAGATTTTCTATTCATTAACCTGTGGATCTGTCGGCATTGGGGAAATAACAGAAACTAGTCCGCTTGGAAGC
This sequence comes from Branchinecta lindahli, assembly GCA_023053555.1. NCBI lineage: Eukaryota > Metazoa > Arthropoda > Branchiopoda > Anostraca > Branchinectidae > Branchinecta > Branchinecta lindahli. Next base: position 8,357,285 of record JAKZAO010000001.1, read on the forward strand.
GCCGAACTGAAATATGGCGAATTGGTAGTAATCTGGAACGCACACAGCGATGGTCGATCACTACTCTGATTAGTTTGGATTTCGTAATGTGAAAGGCCGAGAGACGTTTGAAATCGTCTTGTGCAGTTTTCCTTAGATCTCGTTTTGTGTTCCTAGGATTCTCTCGGGCCTTGACTGAGGACATAAGACTTGAACTGGAAAACCACATCTCTCGTCCCAATCAGAAAATAATTATGAGGGATGCACAGAAAATAGTCCACTTGGAGCGCTCAACCGGAATAAGGCGAATGGGCGCTATAAGCTTCTATCGCAGTTTTAAATTGCTATGGTATGAAGATGGTTTCTTTCAGTCGCCAGTGGTAGGAGTTGTGAACACATCCACGATGGAGGTTGGGTCAATCGATGTGAATTGATCAACAAGCATGCTTACTTTCTCTTGCAGGTTTGGGGTTACAAAGTGGCTCCACCAAAAGAATAGGACTTTTAAGAGGCTTCCTGAGGTCAACATCCATCTTCTCTAGAGCATGCTTTACAACTGCTTCATAGGCTTCCCCGTTAGTGACCACATTCCTTTCAAATGGCAGTTTTAGATAAGTTCTGGCAGCTTCCAAGCTAGGTATCTCAGATCCAACAAGTGCTTCTGGCTCCTATTAAGAAAAAAAAGGTTTTATGGCTAAGATGCAACCGAATTTACTACTGCAAAGAAAGCCCAACCGCCATGGCGGGAAAAACAAGAGCTAGAAGCTCATGTCAACTCATATGGCACTTGCGAGGCTGGGTAAAAGGATGAAAGTAGGAATTTGCCAATTCGTGGGTTTGTTGTGATCATTTGTAAGAAAAACCCTTGAGATAAGAATGACGATGGACACTTGGAAATCGCGAGAATGTGTCATTTGGTTGAAAATTATTTTATTTTTGGACTTGGCTGTGATGATGCGCACTTCAAGGGCGCTGGAAATTCATCTGTAATCGGAAACCCTCGAAGCAAAAATGATCCTGGGCCCTTTAGGATCATGAATATATATGGTTTGGTCAAAAGTTTTTGTTTTTTTTTACTTTTCGGTTAAGATGCGAACTTTAACCCTTTCGCGCATGGCGTGACAAATAAGTGACGCATCTTCGGAAATTTTTGTATTTTTCGCCCCTCTAACTCCCCCCAGAGTGCCCCGAATCTGCTCCGATTCTGTCACTGATGTATCTAAGGTTTATGCTTACTCTTCCCACCAAGTGTCCTCCCAATCGCTAAACACTAATCATGTCACAAGATTCCCCCCCCCCCCCCGACACGCCAACATAGATCGGATCGGACCCTGTCCGCACTTGAAATGGGACATTTGAGGCAAGAGTTCTTTCCGAGTTTTAAGTTTCATTAATATCCGATCACCCCTTCAAAAGTTGTTTGGGTCAAGTTTCATCGTCCTAGCACGTGTAAGCATCGTAAGTCGGGATCACCGGGGTTTCGGAACCCTCGCTCCAACTCCCCCCACAGTGCTCGGTCGGATCCGGTCCGGTCTTGTCAACTATATATGTATCTAGGGCTTGTGCTTGTCCTTCCCACCAAGTTTCATCCCGATCCGTCAACTTTGAACGTGTCACACGATTTCCGGTTCCCCTCCCCCAACTCCCCCTAAAGTCACCAGATCCACTCCGGACTTGAAGTGTAACATCTAAGACACGACGTCTTTCCAAATATCAAGTTTCATTAAGATCCGATTCCCGTTCCTCCCTCCACTCCCACCCCACGGTGGTCGGATCGGGGAAGTGACTATTTCCAAGTTAGTTTGGTCGGGTCCCTAATACGCCTGCCAAGTTTCATCGTCCTAGCATTTTTGGAAGTACCCTAACTCGAGAACAGTGACCTGACAGACCGACAGAAAAGTGTTCTGTATAATATGATGCCACAGAAAATGGGTAATATGACAATTTCCTCGAAACTATTTATAATGCAAAAAAGCCAACTGAGGATTCTTATAAATTTCCTAATCCCACAACACTCATGCTTCCAATCATACTAAAAATCTACTCCTCATTGTAATCCCTCACAGACTTGCTGAATACATCCATCTTCGAACCGTTTAACTAATCGCAATCGGACCTGAAAAGTACTATATACTCATCCACATTTCCCCACAAGACAAATGTAGAGACCAGCTTGATCCCTCCCTACTTTTACATTTTCTCCTGCTCCTGGGTGGCAAAACTGAACGGTGACTGATGATGAAAGATTAGGCAAAAAACTGAAACTACTGAAAATATAAGGACAAATCAATGAAATAATTACCTTGCTTTTCTCTCGTTTCATTTTAGCTACCAAGCTTCTGAAAATCACTGGTGGTCCATCCCTATCTGAATACCCAGCTGCTGTCTTGAACACACCTGAAGAAAATGGATGCAAAGCTTGGACAATGTGGTCATGATGTCGAGATAAAAATGGCAAATTTGAAGGAGGAATAACAAGAACTTTTTGAAATGTGTCCTGTGTTGTGATGCAGGACAGCATTCTTGGATTTGCATAATTTAATGAAATTAGTAGAAGTTAGTTTTATGTAGGCCTACAGAGGCTACATATGACTGTGGTAGCTGAATTGTAAGAAAAAATATGTAGGCTATATGGTCTTCAAGTGCTAAGAAAGGCAGATTTAATGGTATCACCTAGTGCTGCTTTTAATCCTGGGTAAAAACAAATTTTTCAATGAAACTTTAGTTGGCCTAAATCTTTAAAAGCCAGATTTACATGTTAGAAAAAAATAACATCGACAATTTGATTTTTGCCCATTTCTTATATAACAATTCAGTCTATAATGTAATGCTTTATGATTATGATGGAACAGCTTTAAAATTTACGGAAGCAATTGTTACTTCTCTAGACCCAAAAGAAGATATGGAAGACGTAGCAGCACCTCATCTTTTAGCTGCCCTTACTGCAACAGTCGAGGTTTAAAATGTGTGGGAGCAATTGCTGTTTCTCTAGACACAGACACAAATAGGGAGCATGTAGGGGCACCTCCTGGGCATCTCACCTTTTAGCTAGCAAACATATACAATCTGCAAATGAACACTACCAGTGATGCCGGGTGGCTATGTTAACTTTTGGTACCTTTTTTGGGAGGTCATGATTATTTAACTAAGGTACAGTAGAGGTAGGCTTATGTGAACGTTTGCTAACAAGTGAACAATCATCGAAGAAAAAACTAAAATCCAAACCAGGCAATTTTTCCTAAAAATACTAAAATTATCACCCACTCTTTGTCACTTTTTGAATATTTTGCTAATTCAAGGCTGAAAGCAACTCAGCTGACACCTGGTTTGCTTTTTTTAATTTGAAAAGTTTGCCACAAGGAATGCACCTTCAATAGTTGCGTTTTTGCAGTTACCATTGTGGACGATACCACAGTCTAAAGTTGTTTTTGCAGTTATCTGATACCACATTAAAAAGGTGTTTTTGCGGTTATTTTGGTATCTGGCCAGTTATCCTGGTATCTAATATTCCGATACCACAGTCCGACCGTGATAATTCCGACCGTGATAACTGATCGTGGTATCTGAAAAGGTCATCTCACTTTCATCAATTTTTGTCAAATTGGTGAGAAAGAAGTTTGGCACTTAGGCTAGTGATGTGACTGGATTTCAGTTTTTCTTTTGGGATAACTTCGATAAGTGCAATTTTGATAATTGTCGTTTTTTTGCAGAGCTGCCGTATATCATATACCACAGTGACTGCAAAAATGACTAGCAGATCCAGTTACTATTGTAACAGATACCATGGTATCTGCAAAAATGCAACTTATACGGCTGTTCGAACCTGCAGATGCCTTTAAAAGAGGAAGGAACCTGGAGGGAACTTTTAAATAAATTCAAAATCAAAGAAAGGCTAACTGGGCTAACTGAATTTCTACTTCAAGTTTGTGCCAGGATAACCCTGAAACAGTTGGCTTTAGCTGGTATCAAGTTTGTTATTTTGCTTTTCCATTTCTACTTTTTTATATGCAAGTAACAAAGCCAAGGTAATGGAACAGTTAAAAAGTGTTAAAATAAGCATATCTCGTACAGGAGGGGTAGGCCTATCCATCCTCAGACAAGATTTCAAATTTCCAGAGAAGTCTTTCCTTCAAATAGTCCATCTGGCTTAAAAAGGAACCAACAAATTGACAAAAATAGTAGATTGAAGCTAGTTGAATGGTTTACATATTGGATTATAATTATTGCTTCAGTATTTCTAGTTAAACTTATTCTTCTTTTCAAACAAGATTACTTTATTCTAACCTTACATCGATTGACTTAAAAATTATGAAAAAGGAAAAGTTAGCAAAAGGAGGGTTTTCGCGAAATCTCGGAATCACTTTCCGGCGAGCGAAGCGCATCGTGAAAACTGTGGGAAAGCGATTCCTGGAATCACTTTCCACTTTCCCGCTGGACTGATCGCGAAAACGCATGGAAAGCTGACGTCGCCGGTACAATATTGAATTACAAGCTCTTTCGAATAAATATGGTTCACTTTAGTACTTCTTTGAATCTCATACAATTCACCAAAGTCATCCTACAACGCTTGCAATTTTTCTTTATTTATTAGTGATACTTCCACTGTTTTTTTCCATACTTTTGAAATTCCCGCCGAAAAAATCAACTTTCCACGGAGCTTTCCACTAACTTCGTGGAATCACTTTCCAGGAAAGCTGCTTCGGTTTCCAAAGCGCGAAAACTGGGTGGGAAAGCTCGGCAACTTTCCGACGTAGCGCGAATACCACTGGAAAGTGATTCCGACTTTGCTTTCCAACTCGCGAAAACCCTCCTAAAGTCAATAGCCAGAAAACAGGATTTCAAAATACCTACAAAAGGTAGAAAAAGGCACGGAATTTGAATATTTTTGGACACATGACTTTGAAAAAGTTATATTTTGCCTCTTGACTGTCACAAAAGCTTGTACATTTCATTTTCACATTTTCGCAGCAAAAATCGAGGTAGTGTAAAAATGAGGTTGGATACCCCTCCCGTACATATGTCATCACTCTTATCGGAGTTCCTGCAGGACCAATGGTTACTATCACTTATGATAATCGCAACCATCATAAGGACATAAGTATTTTACAGTATTTTACATAAGAAAATGCCTATGTCCATCCATTGACTTTAGGGTTTTGTCCATCTGGTGGCCAGCTTGGAACTATGTGCTTCAATGAAATTCTATGAAACTGGGTATTTTGAGCTGGTTTTGAGTGCATGGGGAGCCCCAGCAAGTGAGTTAGATGAGAAAATATGAATAAGATCATTAAGGTTATAGTCCAATAGACCTATTGCTGCTATAGGCTGCTGACTTTCCTCCTTAGTATCAACAAATTTTTGTAGGCAAGTTCAGCTACTTTTTTTTACATCTAAATTTACATTGAATATTAAGAAATATTATTAAATAGCTAGGACATCTTACTGATGGCCTTACAAAACAGACAATTTTGTCCTGAATGCAATGGTATTTTCAAAATATTTTTTGAAGATGTTTTAGATAGGTAAAACTGATCAGTAAAATTCACAGCAATTCCTGCATTAATTACAAAAAAATCGCCAATTTTTGCCACTAGGTCTTTTTGTGGCCACCCTACCTGGAACGAAATAATAAGTGGGAGGAGCCAATTTACTTATTACGGCGGGCTCTGGAATGGCAATAATAACAAGAATAGTAACAATTGTAACTAATATTACGTCGCTGGAACGCTACCTAGGTCTCTAGAAGTCTAGACTAGACATCTTGGCTCTACTGTAGACTAAAGCTTACCACAATCAACAATAATAGCAGTTGGCCTTGAGTCTGCAGATTCATCATCCTGGTTCAAGACTGATCGGTTGGCATTACCGAAGTTATAGCCTCTGACTGCAAGGCTTGTGGAATTCAATGTGATCATTCTTCAGATGAATCAGACATAACGTTTTGTGTATTTGAAATCTACCGGGGAAACATAGCCAAAAACTGGTGAACAAATGTACACAAGTTTATGGACACTAATTTCTGCTAACTAATAAAGAGATCAAATCACATATTAAAATAAAATCAAATAGTCGATTCAGATCTATAACGTAATTTACATTTCTTTTTTACTTTTCAGTCAAATGTTTAAAAGCAATATAGTATCGAAAAAAATTTCATCTCCTAAACTTGTACGCTACGGAAATTCTCAAGGTAAGGTTTGTTTTGGTTTGACTTTATTCATTTTTGTAAGTTTGCTGGATGTGTTCAGGGTTTTGAAACCTGTGTGGAGAAGTTTGGCTGATTCAATGCAGATCTTAAGTAGCTTATGGTTGGTGGCCTAAATGATTACAAAAATGCAAAGAGCAAGGTATCCTGTAAGAAATCACTTGCCTTTGACTGGCCTTTGATGAAAGGATTTTGTCATTCTTAAAGCTTAATGCCAAAATAAAGCTGTAACAGTCTGGTAACAGTTAGCTCTTAGCTGGTATTATTTCATTTTTCAGCTCTAATAATGTTTTAAAATTTGTAGGCTATTTAATTAAAAATCTCTTATGAATTTTCGAAGAAGCTTATTAGGGCCTAAACTTAGGCTACCTCGTATTTTACAATGGAGATAACCTCAGGATAAGCTAGGCATGTTTGTACGCACTCTTCCTAACCTTGAACAGCATAAAGGAACATGATGAATGAAACCTCCGATCTAGTCATTAGAACGTCGGGCTCCAGCCCATGGACATGGACGGGGAATGCTCTGATTATCATCTCATCAAAAAGGACTCCCTTTCAGATTCAGAGGGGAATCAATTTTCGCTGGTGTTGGCGCAATGTAAAATTAATCAAAAACAATCAAAATAACCGAAACCAAAAATTAAGTGGATCCAGACTAATTTCGTCAACTGCATATTTTTTTTTGAACAAAATCAATTTTCGAAGCATTCCCCATGCTCTCGCTGTTTTCTGTACGCGGAGTCGGTGTGGTGTGACTCCCTCTATTCTCGACGTTTCTTTCGATTCCCCGAGGAGTCCCCGGGGAACGGCCAGAGCACGCCTTAGGTGTCTTCAGCTGCCCTTCTTACCTACTTTGGCTAACTGGTAGTTAGCTTTAGACACGGCAAGTTCATGGAAATGGCAAAGTCCGAAGTCAACAAACGTTCACATAAGCATACCTCTACTGTACTCAGAACTGAATGGAAGCAGTAAAATAAAGTACAGATTGCTGACAGATTGTAGCCACAAACTGTATTCTTTAATATATTTTGCTCTTTTTAATATTCTGCTACGCCCTTTTCCACCAGGTTATGGCATTCTGCATTTTTCATTACTTTATAGTCATCCAAAATATCTTAAACAGAAGAAAAAGGAGATTCCAAAAGAAATAATCACATGGATTCTGATGATTTGATTTTTCGTGTGAAAAGAAAGATGAAACACTGAAATTAGCTGATATTAAATTCTTAATTCATCATTCCCATTTTACAGTTTTAGGGGCAAAAACAAAACCAAGGTGGTCTGTAATTTGGCCAAAATATTCAAAGAAGCATACCTCTGTTACCTCAAATTTCCAGTAGTGAAGTCTATCTGGCTTAAAAAGGAACCAAAAAGTGTGACAAACATATTAGACTGAGCTGATAGAATGGCTTACATATTGGGGAAATAAATTTTACTTCAATATTTCTAGTTAAACATATTTTTCTTTTCAAACTGTATCATATCGTTTTTACCTAAGGTGAGATTGCTTGCAAAGTCATGAAAAGATAAAGTTACTAAAGTTAATAACCAGAAAATCCCTTTCTAAACTAGGTTCAAAACAAAGAAAAGACAAATAATTCTAATATTTTGGGACATAACTATTAAAATAAAAAAGTTAGATTTGCTTCTTGACTGTCAGGACAGCCTTGAAATTTCATTTTAACATTTTGGTGACCAAATTCTAGGTTGCGTAAAAACGAGGTCAGCTACCTCTCCTGTAAGTCAACGGAGGTCTAAGATATTTCCAGAGATATTTCAGCCCTTCTTGGCAAGGGTCCTCTTGAGGCTGTAGCTAGAAGAGGTCCCCTACCAAGAAGGCCCAAAATATAACTGAAATAAATCTCAGCTGACTTACCCCTTTCGTTCCACCAACCCTGATTTGCAGTCAGCTTGGGCTGAAGAAATATTTATGTTCCTTTTGTGCTCTTACGTCCAAAATAGGGAACTCAGTCTGCCTGCGGTAGAGCTATGTTACTTCAGACTTTGCCTAACTTTAATGGGGCCAAAGAAAACGATGAAATTCAAACCTAGGTTAGCTAATAGTTATGCATTGTAGGCAACTAGGACAGTAATTTGGATAAAATTGTTGTTGCAGACTGTTTTTTTTTAATGTTTCACTGTTTTCAACTTTTTTTTGGCACTCTGTTCCGCCAGGTTATGTTGTCCGAAGAATTGCAGTAGAATTGCACTACTTGACCATCTAAAGTATCCCAATATAAGGAGATTGGAAAAGGACATTAAAAAGAACAGAAAACTGTTACTTTGGACAATTATTTGTAATTTAACTAAGTACAATGAAATATTTGGCTAAATTGGAAATAGAACTCCACAAGATTCCCTTAGGTGTTCTTAGGGGCCTTTAAAGAAATACTTCGACTCGCAAAAAGTCACCTATTTTTGTAGGAAGAAGATGTAAATGAAACTGCTTGAAGCTAACCAACGTCCAAAGAAATATACCTCTGTTGTATTCTGACTATACCTTGTACGCTGACAATACCACATGTTCTAGAACAATGCTGAAAATATGTTTTGCGCCCCTTTGCAAAATGTCTGTTAGGATCCAGCATGCTGGAAAACCTAATGCACTCATTGAAGCTTATTAATAGATTTAATTGATGGTATTTTAGTGGGTTGGGGTTTCCTATTGTTTGGCAGATGTGGCCAGAAAATATTTATGATGTTGTATATGTTGAGCTAGTCTGGTAACAAATTGGGGATTTGTGGTTGATTCGTCTGGCTAAGGAAAGCTCGAGGGGTTGCTCACTCCCCAAACCCGTGTACACCGGGTGCCGGTGCCGGAAGGTGCCGGGAGGTGCCGGAAGGTGCCGGGAGGTGCCGGAAGGTGCCGGGAGGTGCCGGGAGGTGCCGGGAGGTGCCGGAAGGTGCCGGAAGGTACCATCCAATTTAATAGTCGGTGTTTAAAAACCACAAAGTTTATTAATAGTGCATTAAATACAAATGTTTAAAAAAACAAGAGCTGTAAGCTCATATGGCACTTGCAAGTGTTGAGATGTATTATTTGATCAAAAGTAATTTTCGACTGTGCGGTTCAGATGCGCACTTTAAGGGAGCTAGAGAAAAAGTATTTTATCGTTGAACTTGGCTGTAATGATGCGCACTTTAAAGGCACTAGAAATTCATCTGTAAGGAAGACCCTTGAGGCAAAAACGATAGCAGGCTCTTAGGGATCATTGATATATACGTATGATCAAAAGTATTTTTTTTTCCACTAATGCGGGTAAAATGCGCACTTTAAGGGTGCAAGAAATTATTTTTTTTTGCAAAACCCTTGTGGGACAACTGATCATTGGTTGAGATGTATCGTTTGATAAAAAGTACTTTTCGACCTTGCGGTTAAGATGCACACTTTAAGGGAGCTAGAACTTCATTTGTAAGCAAAGCCCTTGAGGCAAAAATGATCATGAGCTCATTTGGATGATGGAAATGCATATTTTGCTTAAAAGTATTTTTCTTAATTTGCGGTCATGATTGGTACTTTAAGGAATGGTCGGATTTGAAAAGTGGCGATTTCTAAGCCAATTTTGTCGAATTTCTAATATTCCAGCCAAATTTCATCGTCCTAGCACATCTGGAAGTACCTTAACTCGCGATCACCGGAATTCCGGACCCGCCCCTCAAACTCCCCCCACAGTCGCCGGAGCCAATCCGGTTCAGTTTTGGACTTGTTTGTTATTCCCACAAAGTTCCATCCCGATCTCTCCAATCCAATCCGGTCACGTATTCCCCCCCCCCCCCAATTGTTGTCGGATCCGGTCCGGACATGAAAAAGATCACCACATGCACGCCCTCTGTTCAGTTATTAAATTTCACTCGAATCCGATCACCCGTTCCAAAGTTAAGCATGGCTAAATATTCCGGATTCCCCCTCCCTCCGATCCCCCCACGACTATCGGATCGAGTGAATTTTTATTTACAAGTCAGTTTGATCGGGTCCCTGATACGCCTCCCAAGTTTCGTCGTGAAAATCCCAAAAACCGTCATCACCAGAATTCCGGGAAACTCCCCTCCACCTCCCCCCCCCCAAGTGTCCGGGTCCAGTCCAAACGTGTAAACGATTTATCTGGAGCAGATTCTTGTTCTTCCCAGCAAGTTTTACTCCAATCCCTCCATTATAACCGTTTCTCGAGATTTCCGGTCTTCCCCCACCCCAACTCCCCCATAGCTGTCGAATCCGGTTCGGACTTCAAATGGAACATCAGAGATATGTCATTCATTCAGGTATTAAGTTTCGTCCCAATCCGATCACCCGTTCGAAAGTTACACAACACTCAATTTTCCATATTCCCCCGCACTGCACCACATATACAAACCCCTTTGACCCTCGAATGCACTAGCTCTTTCCAATGTTAACAGAGTGATCCGATGCAAAGAGTGACGTCAGGCCGCGCGCAGACCTACTAGTGTGTAGAAAGGGGTAGGGGTTTTACAAAAACTACTAAATTCTCAGGATTCCCCCGCCCTCTACTCCCTCCACGGTGGTCGGATCGGGTAGTGACTCTTTGCAAGTTAGTTTGGTCGGGTCCCTGATATGCCTGCCAAGTTTCATCGTCCTAGCACATCTGCAAGTACCCTAACTCGCGATCACCGGACCGACCGACCGACCGACAGACAGACCGACCGACGGAAAAGTGATCGGTATATGGCACTTGAGCGAAGCTGCAAGTGCCATAAAAACTTTTTTCATCAAGAGAAGAGATACAGTGATTACAAAAACTTGAAACGGAACTAGCCTACAGCGACTAGGAGCTCAAGAGCGAATGCTCAATCTATTTTATGTGTAGAAAAGGAACATCTTTACTGTGTATTTTGAAAAGGAACAAGACCAAAGGTTTCGATGGGATCCTAAAAATTTAATATTTTGATCCAGACAACTAGGTCTTATCTTCACCAGATCCAGTCTTCGCCAGGCTAATCATCTGAGAAAACCAAGTTCAGATATACCTGTATAAGCCATATCTATTTTGACGATACTGATCAAAACTTCGTGCTTTACTTCTGCCAAATTTCCGGTTTCGGCCGAATTCCGAGCGAGCTACTTGTCCAGCAAAAAAAAGATAGTTAGAAACGAATTCAGCGTATCTCCTTATCCCTATAAAGAACATCGCTAATCGACTTAAATAAAACTTTAACTTAAAAAAAAAAAATCTGGTTTCAGCCGGATTCCAGACGAACACATGTCCGGGAAAAAAAATAATTGTTATATACAGATTCAGCGTCTCTTCTTACCCTTAAATCTGCCATCTAATCAACTTCAGATAAAAATTTTGCTTTTAACAAATTTTCCGGTTTCGGCCGGATTCCGGGCGAACTACTTGTTCGGCGAGAAAATGGTTTTCACCATCGTGTTCAGCATGTCTTCTTACCTTACAATCGAAAATCTAATCAACTTCAAATAAAACTTTTGCTTTTAACAAATTTTCCGATTTTGACCGGATTCCGGGCGAACTACTAGTCGGGAAAGAAAATGGTTTTCACCATCGTGTTCGGCATGTCATCTTACCCCTATATCAAACATCTAATCAACTTCAAATAAAACTTTTGCTTTTAACAAACTTTCCGGCTTTGGCCGGATTTCGGGCGAACTACTTGTCCGGCGAGAAAATGGTTTTCACCATCGTGTTCAGCATGTCTTCTTACCCCGTAATCGACTATCACATTAGCTGTTTCAAAACATTTTGATTGCCCCTTAATTTAAAACCCCTCCCCCACCCCTAAATATAGGGCTACAGAGCCCATCTACGAACTCGACCTAACTCTTGACCAAAAGAATCTCACACCAAGTTTCATCAAAAAATCTCATTCCCTTCGAGAGTTATCGTGCTCACAGACGGACGGATTGGACACATTCGCGAATTTCTTCCTTTCAAAGTAGGTGTTGATTGTTATGGTGCAAGTTCATCGGTTATAGTACTTTCTTTTGACGCTAGACAGCGCCATTTCATCCTAGACAGGGTAAAAACTGACAAAAGTGGAAGGTGCTGGGAGGTGCCGGGAGGTGCCGGGAGGGTGCCGGGAGGTGCCGGGAGGTGCCGGGAGGTGCCGGGAGGTGCCGGGAGGGTGCCGGGAGGTGCCGGGAGGGTGCCGGGAGGTGCCGGGAATGAGTGTACACCGGGTGCCGGAGAGTGAGCAACCCCTCGGGAAAGCTAGTCTATTGTTTTTATTGCGAGTAAGAAGTCATTCATTGAATTTCAGGATTATGACAATGGTAACTTAATAAACCCGAGATTGTGAACTAGATTGGAATCCAACCTGTATGTTTTCACAGCAAGAAACCTAGACATTCCTACGGCAGTGTAGATTTGGTTAGTTATATTAATTAGTTGATTAAATCTACCTTTTCAGACAAAACATGGAATTGGGGAAGCAGCCTCCTCCACTTCATAACTCACAATCTGTTGAAGCTGATTATACATCATTCAGGATGGAGGATGATAAAAAAGCAATATACGAGTGAGTAGCCTCTGCAACCTTTTACTGACCTGACCTGGTTTCGTAGTCTGGAAAGTGCTCTTCAGTTGCAATGATATGCAGCCTAGCAAGTTTTTCAGGTTGATCAAAGAAAGGTTGACACAGAACAAATAGTATTGCAGAGAAAATTACGAGAATGAGTGTCTCCTTTGGACTCGGGTTAAGAGTTTAGAAGAAAAAAAATTAAACAAAATAAATTAGTTTAGAGTCTTAAGTTTGAGTCTTAAATATGGTTGTTAAAAACTGAGTTTGTTTTAGAGAGTGTAAGTGACTTTAAATAATTGAAAATCACTGAGTGGAAGAGAAGCTGTAGCCTAAATGTATGTAATGTGATAATAAAAAAGAAAAGATGCCTCGCAGGCTTAAAAAAAAAGAAGAAGAGTCATGCACTGTAAAGTCAAAAAAGTAGTTGCAACCTCAGTAAACCTATAATACTCTTCTCCTCGAAATCCATCAGTAACTTTTATTGTTCTGAGAAGTCGGATCTGTCAAAGAGGGAACCATGAATTATCACATGTGAAAAAAATGTGGAAGCCTCGATTTCTGTTTTTTTTTTCTCCTGTGTTTTTGCTGAAATTTAGACGTAAGAGTTTCGGGATATCATTCAAACTGTATAAGTCTTTTAGAATCACCCTCTAGCGGAGCGCCAGAACAGCCTCGGAAAGCGAAGCGAGTTTTAAGGGGGATTCTGGCGATCTCTTGGATTCGCTTTCCGAAAAACAAAGCGAGAATCCGCCGAGCGCTAGAACAACTGGAAAGTCGTCGCGTCTCAGTTACAGATTTACAACTTCTCGCTGACTTGCCGAAATCACTTTCCACGCGCGTAGTGGATTCACTTTCTACGTCGCTCGCGGAAACTAGCGGATCGCCGAAACATCTCTGGAAAGCGAAGCGATTTTAGCCGAGCAAGAAAAGCCGGCGCAAAAACTCACGGAGCTTTCCAGATCGCCAGAATTGCCCTTTAACCAAAGTCGCAAGAACACACGGCGGGTAAGCCAGCCCTTAAATTTGAACCACAGTGTGAGACAGAGAAACGTTGTTGGTCGCAGAAACAGGCTTGTCGGCAAGACAGTTTACTGCAGTATGTTGGATCAAGAACAAATAATCTGATAGAACCTCTTTCTCCCTATCTCTGTGATACGACAAAGCAGAGTCGAATATATTCTGATACCGTACCAGATTCAGATGAGCGGAGGAGGAGCTACGCAGAACATCATAATTGTTATCTCTACAAACAGCTGTATCGCGGTTCAGCTCCGCAGAAGAATCCGAACGCCGTCGGAGTTGTCCTTTACAGCTGATTTGTTGTGTGCCATACTGACGTCACGTGTGACGCGCTGTAGAGCGGGCTCTCCGCGCTTGCAAGGCATCCTACGGTTTTTCACCTCGTATAAGCAACGGCGACAGATGGCGTAGAGGGAAGTAGACAGGTAGCAACTCAAACCTCACAGGATGTACCTCTGGCTCCGCTCAGTTTTATGGGGTTATCCATAGTCGCTGCGTGGGACCAAAAACGGAGGTTCTATCAGATTATTTGTTCTTGGTTAGATGGAAGAGAGGCTTCAAAGTTGAGTCCTTGTCTGAGATGTTAAATCCTTATTGCAGGCACCCTTTGTTCCCACTGTTGGCTATCCTACTTGAGAAATGTGAAATGGCAACCACCTCAAGTAAGCTGGTGGATAATGAGTTCAGAACTTTTGAAGATGATGTTCAGGCATTCATTGAGCAGAATACGAATGGAAGTGAGAGGTTGTATGTACCTGCAGATGATATCACTGAGCTTGTAAGTGGCATGAGGTTTTCTCTTTTTGCCCGGTTCATATGTATGCTTTCGCCGATAACAGTGTATTGTTAAAGGCGACTGGCAGATTGTCAGTCGTAGTTCGTCATCCACTCGTCATTGGCCCTCTGAATCTAATAAAATCAAACTCTGGAGGAATGCTTATCCACTGTTGGTCATGACGCAACTTCTGGGCTGTGCTAGCGTTGGACTAGTGTTCCATATGAACCCGCAATCGTTATATTTTTTGGCCTGAATCTTGATATTAATCTTGAATTCGTTAGGATGCGATGAATATTCTCGGCACTTAGAAAAGCTGTGTGTCTGGAAAATGCGATAGTTCGAAAACCTGGTGTCGAAAAAAACTAGCTGAAGCATACCTTAATTCTGCCTTGGTAAAGAGTGGTCCTCGTCTGTTTCAACGCTCTCGTATTTAGCAACTACAGCAGCTAATTTATGTAGGACAGATGGGCTTAGTTTTCTTTGAAAGTCGATTTTATATATTTTTATTGTCTCAAATTGTCATCTTCCGGTTATGCCATTAGATATATTCATGTTTTTTTGCCGCTTTTGGTGTGATTGGTTTGACCTCGATTCAGGTCGGAGAACGGAAATACTAGTAGGCTAGAATGAGTCCAGTAAAAAAAATGACCATTTTAGTTTTTTTTTTCAGCCTATCGTCCAAGCAAAATTTAGTGTTAACGTTTTTCAATCCGTTCTTGCAAGTAGAATCGCCTGCAGAAGTACTATCTTGAGACCCGAAGCCTCGCTGTCCTTCAGAATGAGGGAGAACCCACGTTTGGACACCCCCCCCCCCCATTAGTAATCCAAAACACGTCACTGTTCGGTGGTTGTCAGAAAGGCCCTTGAATTTTTCCTAATAAATAGTAGAAACCAGAGATTTGATTTAGTACTAAAATACAAGTGAAAGGAAGGTAGAACTGTTCAGTGTAATAACTTATAACACGGTAATACCAACCTATGAATTTCCTACGTCTCTTTCCAGATGATTCACGCACTTCAAGTGCTGCAGATCCACCTTATGGAATTGCAGAAAGTGCGAGACCTGTGTAACGAGTTTTGCACGCGATATGTGAGTAACATGAAATCCAAGTTAGCACCTGAGAGGCTAATAGGCGCGCTGACGGAAGACGAACTGAGCTTAAGCCTACAGGACGAGCTATTGGAGAGGCAGAGTGATGATGGTCGAGAGGTTAGTATAGTAACATTCTTCGTAAACATTCTTCTCTTCCTAACAGCAATCAGAGGCGTCATTAGGATACCTAAGGGAGGGGGCAGCTGTGCTTTTCCGGGCCCCCTTCGCATTCTTTAACGTAAATCTTACATAGGTGAGACGAAAATACTTAAGCCCTGGGCCCGCTTGGAAAAGCCAGGGGGGGGGGCATCTGCCTCCACCCTCCTAAATGAAGCCCCTGACAGCAATGCAGGCTAGCTCCGACGAACCAAATCACTACCCGAATGAGCGTTTTCCCAAACATTAGGTTCCTGCAAAGTAATTTCATTACAGTGCAAATGGCATCAGTGCTGATTAGGCGCTTTCTTATGACTCGACAGTTAATCAAATAATATAGATTCGGTGTGGAAAGGAAGTTAGTATCAGTCTTCCTTGAGTTGTTCCAACGCAAATTACGAGTAACGTACAGGAATGCAATAGTTTCCGATCGGGGCTACGAAGTGTTGGGAGCCTCCGGCACTGGAGGCGAGGCATTGGTTCCACCACCCGTTCTGGATTTGCGGGACAAGAACTATGGATTTTCATGCGGCGCACTGCTGGTGAAGACGGTAGAGTTTTTATTATCTATATTGTATACTTCCAAAAGTACTTGTACTTAACGGCAGTTGCAGGATACTTACTTCAGTTTTACATTTTTAGTTTTTTATGGCACTTGCAGCTCCGCTCAAGTGCCATATACCGATCGCTTTTCGGTCGGTCGGTCTGTCGGTGGGTCGGGCGGTCCACTGTTTTCGAGTTAGGGTACTTCCAGATGTCCTAGGACGATGAAACTTGGCAGGCATATCAGGGACCCGATATAACTAACCTGGAAATAATCAGTTTCACGATCCGACCATCTGGGGGGGAGTGGTGGGCCTTGGAATCCTGAGAATTTAGTAGTTTTTGTAAAACCCCTACCCCTTTCTTCTCACTAGTAGGTCTGCGCACGGCGTGACGTCACTCTTTGCATCGGATCACTCTGTTAACATCGGAAAGAGCTAGTGCATTCGAGGGTCAAAGGGGTTTGTATATGTGATTCAGTGCGGGGGAATATGGAAAATTGAGTGTTGTGTAACTTTCGAACGGGTGATCGGATTGGGACGAAACTTAATACCTGAATGAATGACATATCTATGATCTTCCATTTGAAGTCCGAACCGGATTCGACAGCTATGGGGAGTTGGGGGCGGGGGAAGACCGGAAATCTCGAGAGACGGTTATAGTGGAGGGATTGGAGTAAAACTTGCTGGGAAGAACAAGAATCTGCTCCATATAAATCGTTTACACGTTTGGACTGGACCCGGACACTTGGGGGGGGGGGAGGTGGAGGGGAGTTTCCCGGAATTCTGGTGATGACAGTTTTTGGGATTTTCACGACGAAACTTGGGAGGCGTATCAGGTATCAGGGACCCGATCAAACTAACTTGTAAATAAAAATTCACTCGATCCGATAGTCGTGGGGGGATCGGAGGGAGGGGGAATCCGGAATATTTAGCCATGCGTAACTTCGGAACGGGTGATCGGATTCGAGTGAAATTTAATAACTGAACAGAGGGCCTGTGGTGATCTTTTTCATGTCCGGACCGGATCCGACAACAATTGGGGGGGGGGAATACGTAACCGGATTGGACTGGAGAGATCGGGATGGAACTTTGTGGGAATAACAAACAAGTCCAAAACCGAACCGGATTGGCTCCGGCGACTGTGGGGGGAGTTTGAGGGGCGGGTCCGGAATTCCGGTGATCGCGAGTTAAGGTACTTCCAGATTTGCTAGGACGATGAAATTTGGCTGGAATATTAGAAATTCGACAAGATTGGCTTAGAAATCGCCACTTTTCAAATCCGACCATTCCCTAAAGTACCAATCATGACCGCAAATTAAGAAAAATGCTTTTAAGCAAAATATGCATTTCCATGATCCGCATGAGTCCATGATCATTTTTGCCTCAAGGGTTTTGCTTACAAATGAAGTTCTAGCTCCCTTAAAGTGTGCATCTTAACCGCAAGGTCGAAAAGTACTTTTTATCAAACGATACATCTCAACCTATGATCATTTGTGCCACAAGGGTTTTGCAAAAAAAAAAAATTTCTAGCACCCTTAAAGTGCGCATTTTACCCGCATTAGCGGAAAAAAAATACTTTTGATCATACGTATATATCAATGATCCCTAAGAGCCTGATATCGTTTTTGCCTCAAGGGTCTTCCTTACAGATGAATTTCTAGTGCCTTTAAAGTGTGCATCATTACAGCCAAGTTCTACGACAAAATACTTTTTCTCTAGCTTCCTTAAAGTGCGCATCTGAACCGCGCAGTCGAAAATTACTTTTAATCAAATAATACATCTCAACCCATGCAAGTGCCATATGAGCTTACAGCTCTTGTCTTGTTTACTTTGTCATATTTTTCTGAGATTAGTTATTCTCAGTCGTACTGATGTGTCTCTTCTTTAAAGATGTCAAATGGGATGGACTTCTCTGCTGGAGGGTATCAGCCGGACCAGCAATACCAGCCAACCACGCGGGCCAACCCTTTTAGAAATGTCGATCTGCAGCAGGACTCCTATTCACGATCAGAAGATGACGGGTATGAAGATAGTCCACCCCTTGTGATAGCTGATCAAGAAATAGGTAAGGATGAGAATGGACTAGTTACACCAGTTCTCGGTGGCTTCATGTTTTATATATCTAAGATGTTTCCTCGTCTCTGATCATTATCTAACTTAAAAAACACATGTCTGCACGAATGGAGCTAGCTGACATATCAAGAATGTACCCTGAGTCGATATTGAGAGTTAGAAAAATTCTCGTTACGACCATTGCCGTTTCCGGGCAGTTTCCGAGAATTCGACTTTTGAGTTAGTAGACAAAAAAAGCAAAAGGTTTGTGTGCCGGGAGTAGGACTCGAACCCACGACCTTTTGAACCCACGACCATTTTCATACCAGTATGTTAGCAGGGTTGCCGCCGGTAGTACAATTGTGCTCATTATAGGACTTTCTTTTTACTTTTGCAGCAGATTTTAAGAAAAAAAGTAGTTGTCAGGTAGTTGCACCCTTTATTTCCAAGGTGACTATGGCCCAGCATCACGAGCATCTCCTCTCCCAAGTAATACCTCTTTTCCCCCATTACCAGACCACGTTATCCCAGCAATACTACCTGTGGATGTTGAAGCAAAAATCCGTAAACTAAAGAGAACTTCAATATGCCCCCTTGATATTCCGATTGATTTGGTCCAAGCATTTCCCGACAAACTATCAAAACCTTTATCAGATATTTTCAACACGATAACCAAAAGCGGTTTATTCCCTGATTGCTGGAAAAAAGGGTACGTTACTCCCATACAGAAGAAAGGGGCTAAACTGGATTTTAGTGGAGTCCGTCCTATCACTCTTACACCGATATTTTCCAAAATGTATGAGAGTTTTCTAGCAGATTGGCTCAAAGAAACGATCCTTGATTTAATAGATGAAAACCAGTTCGGAAACATGAAAGGTTTATCGACGACACATTATCTGGTTAGCCTTCTCGACACTGTATATAAACTACTTGATGAGCCTGATACATGGCTGAATCTTATTTTGGTTGACCTCCAAAAAGCATTTGATCTTGTTAGTCACAATGTTTTAGTTGAAAAATTATTAAATGAATTTAAAGTACCACCTTTTCTAGTTAATATCATTGCATCTTTTCTGTCAAATAGAAGTCAAGTTGTAAAGTATAAAAACATTTATTCTGATGCACTTCCTATTTCTTGTGGGGTTCCACAGGGAACGCTTTTGGGTCCTCTATTATTTTTGGTAATGATTAACAATCTTGCTAACGAATCAGCCGATCGTTGGAAGTTTGTGGACGACATGACATTACTTGAAAGGTGCAGAAGGAACATAAAGAGTACCGCAATGGAAATACTTGACGATATCGCTGCCGAAGCAGCCGAGTCGAAAATGAAAGTTAATCCCCAGAAATCTAATATCATGACCATGAGTTTTCTTAAATCAAAGCCATCGTTCACTACTCCAATACCAAATGAAATATTTACAACAAAGACCAAACTTTTGGGGATCACACTGACGAATGATTTGAAGTGGGAGGCTCACATTTGTTCGATTGTTAAACAAGCCAGTGCGTCTCTTTCTCTCCTAAAATTGTTTTCCAAATTTTCGTGCCCTAAATCACATGTTCTCCGCCTTTACGTTACTTTCATCCGTCCGCTACTTGAGTATGCTTGTCCGGTTTGGCACTTTGGCCTGACAGTAGATCAGTCTGATAGGCTTGAAACTATTCAGAAGAGAGCCTTGAGAATCATCTACCGCCAGGGCAAAGTGCCTTATATCCTCCTCCTCAAAGAATTCCGCCTCCCTACTTTAGCAGCCCGACGTCTTACTCTTTGTACTAGTTTCGGGAACAGTCTGCGTTCCCACTCAGGTTTTGAGCACCTATTTCCTACCCCATATTGCCCGCCAAAACCTCGACTACCTCGGGTTGTAGCACAAAAAGTTCCGGTTCTTAACCCTGTTTGTACAAGAACCGAACGCTACAGAAAGAGCTTTGTACCATCTTTTGTTGAAGTTTTAAACAATTGATCAAATATTTCCCTTTAATGTTTTAATTGTCTAGGGTTTTTATTCTGTTTGATCATTTTTTGACTATTGCTTTATTATGTACAACCACCTTAGTTTTGTAATTATGATGTACCTGACGAAAACGACAAGTTCGGCAATCCAATGCTGTGAAAGTTTCGTTTTACAATAAAGTATCAGTATCAGTACGATTGAGTACTTTTCTTCTTTGGTAGTACTTTTTTCTTTTTGGCCAATGCATTTATTTTAGTAAAGTGGCAACCCTGTATGTTGTCAACACAGAAAAAGCCGAACTTTTACAGTGTACGAGTGCATAATTACAGTGCATAAGGGGCAAGGCCCTGCCAGCTAGCTTTGGGAACAATAAGGAGTGGTTTCGAGATAACAAAGAAGGGGGATCGTGTCGACAATAAGTCCCTGTACATTTATCTAAGCCCACTGGGCGATTCGATGGCCGAGAGTTGCGTAGCCAAGTTTACTGTTCCATTAACCCGTCCAGTTTGCACCCAGTCGGAAAATGTATGTCACGGTGCTGGCAACAACAGATCCGCTTGCAAGGTTCTTTGCTGGTCTAGTTTTGGCCTGACCTATTTGTTGTAGCGAAATGCAAGAATTTTGCCAGCTTAATCCTTCTGTCTTTCAGATTCAAAAGACGGGATCTTGCTGGGGCGGGGAGATAGTGATGACTCGCAGACGAGCCAGCAGATGTCCAGTAAAAAGCAAAATAAAGGTTGCCGAGGGGCTCTTCCCAAACCCGCCACCGCGATGCTAAAAGCGTGGATATGGGAGCATAAAGACGTAAGTAATGGGATCCTAGACCAGGCGGGGGGGGGGTTTGCCCGTGGAATTTATTTCGGGGGGGGTTTGCCCACTGGTCGGACCAAAAAAGACACAGATCAGAGGTCAAAGCCTACACAAAACTATTACTTTAGTGAGTTTCGGGGGGGGGGTCGAACCCCCTACCCCCCCCCCCCCCCCCCCTGGATACGGCCTTGTCCTAGACTGTTATATATACACGATTAGAACTATGCATGAAGGAATAATGAAGTAGTTCGTACATGATATACCGGATTCCAAATGAGGGAAAGGAGAGGGGGGAGGATCAAGAATAGCGTGAGTGGCTTGAGGGTTCTTTGACTTTGTGAGGTAGGGATAACAAGGGTCGGATATATAAATGGTCTAGAAAGACCTGGCTGCGTTCGTTGTATACGTGTGTGAGAACTTTGTTGTATGTTTTCTGTCCCGGCCTCAGGTTCATTTATTTCGGAAATTACAAATCCCAGATAATTTGAAGTCACTTCATGGCACAGAGCGTGCTTGTTGGCTAGAAGATGACATGCATAAGAAGACCCGCATGTAATGTGCGGTTCTTATCAGTGGCATTTATCGAGCTCATTACTGGGAATTCCGTCAGCAAAGGTAACCAACGGACCACAGAAATAAATTATTATCAATAAACTTTATAACGGCCCTTCATGATTGTGGTTCGTGACAATGGCTATGGATTGCTATGTTGGACTTAAAATTCAGGAAAAAAGAGAACCACTGCCTGCCAATCAGGCAATGGGATTCGTGGTGGATATACAGAGCTGCGGTGTCGTCAGATTCGAAGAAAAGTGAATTTTTTTGTGTGTGAAAGCTGCTCTCCTTATGAGAAGTCCTTGCGTTTGTAGACAGCTCCCGAATAATCGATCTTTCCCTTTTCCGATCCTTTCCTTATTGCCTCTTTATTGGAATCGAACCTCCAAGGATATACTAAAACGTTATTTGAACGTCGCCTAACAGTGAACAGTGGCCGAAGAAAACATTAAAACTCGTACCAGGGAACTTCAACTGCAAAATACTTGCCAAAAACGTTTATTTAAACAGCCTGTTAACCATGTGGGTAAGGCTTTTCATAATACTGCTCGTAACTTCCTTCTGTTTCTTCTTTCAGGTTTTGCGCCATTCAGATAGCGACAGCTACCGGTTTGAAATTAAAAACACTGTTGTATCGAGGAACTTTACCAGAATTTGATATTTACGTTGAAACCAACGGACGTCTGTGGACAAATCTGTTTACCTCGCTGCTCAGTCGTTCAAATCAGCGATTTGGATTTCGAAACGATTCAGAATTAAAAAAAAAATATAAAAGCAGAATATTGTTCAAGTTACTTTGTTGCCAAAAGGTGGCTGTTAACTGGTATCCAGTTTGTTATTTTCCCTTTGCATTTGACTATTTTATAAGCAATAAACAAAACCAAGGTATGGAAAAATTGAGCGAGGTGTGCAAATAAGCATACCTCTACTTTATTACGGAAGTATAAGCGTAATCAGTCACAGGAATAGGTGTCTGGTGGTTTTTTTGCTCGTGGAGGGGATGGAGGAATGGTCTGAATGTTTTCTAATCACTCCGGAGTCCATATTCCTGTACAGAGGCTGGTTTCAGCTCGGATTGCGACACCTGGACTTGGAAACAGAGCTAATAATAGTATTCCTTCTCCGCAACTTCTCCTCACATTCTTTTTTTTTTTTAGAGACCTTACCCTACAGAAGATGAGAAGCGAACGCTCGCTGAGCGAGGGAGCATCACCGTTCACCAGATCAACAACTGGTTCATCAATGCCCGAAGACGGATCCTCCAACCCCATCTGGCCTCTCATTTCCGAGAAAATTCGTCGCAAGACGGAACCAAGTCATCTCGGGGAAAGCGCAGTGCCGCATCCACGAATCATGATGAAAGTGCAGCTTTATACTCTCGAACCTTTATAGGTAAGTATTTTTTTTCTGGTATTTCTTCCCTTGGTATCGTCAATATTGAATGCCGCACAACGCGAACGAGGAGTGAGAAAGAACTGCGTATCAAGTTCAGATATTGAAAGGTGACTTAAAATAAGGTGAGAAGTGCAGCTAGAATTTACAAATCGCAATATAAAGATAGGGCTAAGTCTTCCTGCTTGTTGTTTTACACCCCTTTGTAGTTTTATAGGTTCAACACTAGTTGTCGCAGTTGTCGCAATTACTAGTTGTGATTTTATTTGTTATTGCTGGAAGGAAAAACAAATTTGCCCGTGGCCGCCATTAATGTGGGTAGCGGTAGAGCCCTTCACCTGGTCACCCCAAAATATAGCTTATAGTAATTACCTCTTCTTCGATGGCCAAGAGTTTCACAATATTTTCATGGTTACTCTGTGACTTCAAACTCTCTCATTTGCACTTCCACTCAAACAGTTTGTTGACACTCACCTATTCGTTTGCATGGGTTTTCAGTATAATAACGTTGTAATATATTGCACAGTAAAAGGGCTTTCATCTCTATATGTCGTGAAGATATTGGGGATAATCATACTGAGCAGAATTTAAAATCTTACCTGCTGTGTAGCTATAGCTGTTGATCAGTTCAGCGTTAAAACACACCTCTTACTAGAAATGACCTTTCCACGATGAAATGTTTCAGAAAAATCGTTTTTCGAAACTACCATTACCTTCCACGTGAAATTAACGACTTCGTTGTTAGCGCTTGTCGACTCTACCCAGCCTTTGGTGTCTTCGACGGGCGGCTAGACGCAGAATATTTAAAAACGAAATGAGCCGTGGTTAGAAACGCGAAAACCAAGCAAAACAAAGAAGTCAAAGACAGAAAATATGCCTGATGATCTACCATGTCTTCCGAGATGAGAAACAATTCTTTGAAGCTTTTGATATCCTTATATGTGAAAGAGCAGTCAGCCGACCTTGAAGCTTTCGGCGAATTATGCGGGCGTGAGCAAAACTCCGCTCGACCGAAAAAGGTATTAAAGTCGTAGGGATAAAGTGGAACAAATGAGGAAAGGCAGGAGCTTATAATTCCATAAGGGAGCTAAGGACATTGTAAAAGCAGAATAAGCAAGAGGTGTTCTTAAGGTACGTGCACACATAGAACGTGTCCGAAAGGTTTTTAGTGCTGTAAATGCTGCATTCAATGCTGCATTTTATTTATTTTTTAGTCCGAAAGCTGTTAACTTTATTTCTTCTCTGACACTTCTAGAATACCGAAATTTAGCCTTAATCGCCTGCTCCCCAGTTTCTTCTTGAAAATTCAGAGTAAAATTTAGCGTCTTCGCCGAATTTTTTGATGAATTTCATGCTGAATTAATGCTGCATTAATTAAGCGAAAATTTAAGTCCGAAAGCAAAATGCTGCATAAAATCCTGATTAATTCAGCATTCTCGTTCGTTTCGGAGCTTTCGGACACGTTCATAGTCCAATTTTCACAGACGGGTACGAATTTCCTCCTTCGCCTTGGAATTTTTACGCATGATCGCATGTAGTTTTCGCAATAGTGACGTGACATTCGCATGCGGAATCTTTTTAGAATGTGTGTTCAAGTAGCTTCAACGTCGGTATCTTCGGTAAGGCAGTGAACTTTGCGTCTAAAAAGAAATATGGTAACGCAAAATTGTGAAGCGAGCGTGAAGCAAAAGCTTCTCGGAAACAATGATTGGGAGCCTGATACAAACGAACAAACGTAGCGGTCGTGATAATGAGTGTATAATAATGCTAATAGAGGAGGTAGGATATACTTATGAAGTGTAGAATCTCGAGAACGAGAATGGATGAAAATACTACTGAAGTAGAGTGAATTACAATCATGAGTACTACGTGGACTTAAACCCTCCTTGTCAAACAAAAGGGGGAGTCGAACATCAACCACCACATTTCTTCTGGGTCGGAGGCCTTCCCAGAGAACGGTTGGTTAGCAGCCGGCTAGCGGTATGACACTGAGACAGAATCGAACCAGGTTGTCGTTGGCAGTAATGTAGCGGGTCGGACCCCCCGGCCACCACCCCTCCCCCGCCCAAAAAAAAGGTGACCCCCCCCCCCCCACTGTCAGTAGTCTCTTATCGGTCTAGACGTGTTGATAAAATTTTGGAAGTACAAATATATTTGTACGAAAAGTATACATAGAGACGAGCGGTCAGCGAGCCGCCGTCATGCGTTTAGATTTAACTCGCGTGTTTAGGGAAAATTCTTAAGTGCTTGCAGCCAAAACCGCAGTTTTTAATTAGATCTTCTAATTTCCAGTTTCTTTGCATTCGCGGGGGTTTTGATGGGGGGGGTCGCCTAGACCCGAGATATTCACCTGAAGTGCACGGCCATGATCGTATTCGAAAGTGCATTGTCTTTTGTCTGACTTTTTTTTTTTTTTTAGGTCTTCCCAATAGAGCGTTCTGCACAGAAATCAAAGAATCTTAAAAGTCTTTGCTAAGTGGGCCCTTTCAGTGAAAATACCAAAAACAACCTTCAGGATTGTTCTCAGGAATTGATAGAAAAGAAGTTTAAAGGCTTCGTTGTGACTAATGTAGTGTGATGAATTGTGCCGCGTCAGGTTGGTTAGAAATCCAGATGGTCGCTGAAAGACCTTTTAATTTGCAGCTGTGAAAAAAGGCTTGCGAAAAATTGTGATGACTTTAAAGCCCAATTTGGGAGCTGATAATGACAGACCGAAGTGCATAGAACGATCTGTCCGTTGCTGATTAAGTGTGAACCTAGCCTATTAATTACACGGTAGAGTCTTTCGCATAGGTGTACCGTGGAGCGTGACCTAAGTCTTCGACCCCGTTTTTGGTATCAGAGTTGAGCGCCTTAAAGTTTCCCACATTAGCCCAAACCCGTGATTTCATTGGCGTCGTGATATTGGCAGCGGGTAAGCGTCGGACCAAACGTTCGGAAGACGAATTCGGCCGTTAGGTGATCCTTGCTATAAAATCAGCTTCAGCCTGTAGAATCTCTTTTGTGATTTCTTTCATTTGACGGATGGAAAGGTGGTCTCTGTGGTGGTGTGCAGCGAAGCTTGGTTGAAAACGTGTACCGGTATCCCAGAACGTGCATGTATCCATCTTGAAGTTGAGGCTGCAAGTCAGCCAGGTGTTGAATTCCACACTATTCGGCTCTCGCCAAGGATTTAGAACACAAATTTTGGTCGAAACCTAAAGTTGTCCAGAAGAAGTGCGTGCTGCAGTGCTCATATAACTTATGTGCCTAGGAGTCACATAAATTGGCTATGAGCGTGTTCCACCCTACTTACCATAGTTACTACGCTAGTCATCGTAGTTACTACGCTAGGCTGGAACGCTTTTTTATTTTTTCGGTCAAATATCAGGCCGCGGGCTGATCGGACCAATCACGTTGCAGAGATGCGTAGTTACTACGCTTACTACGCTCCCGAGCGTGGTAAGCAAATAGTTACAATTAGTTACTATTTTGAGAAGGTTGGAACGGTCAGCGTAGTAACTTTTCGTGAGGCTGGAACGGAAATAGTAACTAATAGTTACTATTGGTAGAGGGGTGGAACACGCTCTATGTGTCGAATTTCAACACCAGTCAGCACTTGCCAAGCGGGATTTCGGACGCAAATTGTTTGTCAAAACTTAGAGTGGTCTGGAAGAAGTGCGTGCTGCAGTGCACGGACAGTTCATGTGCCTAGGAGTCACAGATATACATAGTTGTGAAGGGTTGAAATTATCTCGAACTTTAGGATAGGCGGGTGTGACGCTGAATCCGCAACAGAAGGCCACTTTCTTACTGAGCGAGACCTAAAATGGAGCAACGCGGCGACTCATTCCACCCCCTCCCAGAAAGGATGGGGAAATGTAAAATGTAACAAGAGCGGCCGAGCTCTGGAGACGTTGTCCGGTGCTTGAAAAGTGTCGGGTTTACTGGTATTTTGTCGCGCTGGGTAGTGTCGATATTTCCTATGCTTGCATAGCGATATCGCCTATGTTAATTTCAAGTTTGCTATTATCGTACTTGAGACTAGATAAAGATAAAGTCTTACTGGTGGATCGAAGTGTCTGCTTTTGAGGGGGTCCGAATTTCGTTGTTCCCAACAAATATTGAGCTTTTAAGGCGGTTATGAGCTGTTCTGCTTAATTTTCTGTTCTAAAACCTTTCGTGGACGACGACCGCAGACACCAAGTGGATGTTTGTCTGTTTTTCGGCCACTTGATCCCCCAGTGCGTCATTTAGGTTTTCGGTCGCGCTTTGGACAGTATTGACTTCAGTTTCCTGTGTCCTTTCGTTGTTTTCTTTTTTGTGACAAGAGACTGGAAACGTATCGAGCTTTATTTGGTCAGCCCTTTCTAAACTACTCGCGTGTTTTGACCAAAGAAAACTTCCGTGCCAGACATGCTAAATGCATGTAATTTTTAGTATTTACTTCTCTTTGTAGTATTTCTTGCCAAAGTGAATCTGAAATATGTACCTTTTCGTCAGTGACTTTTCATATTACGTAAAAAACTTGTATACGTATTATTTTCTAGAGAAGTAATAAACTAGACAGTGTCGTCTGTTTTGTATGATTTTTTGTTTGTTTGATTGAATATAGCTAGTTTCGTATAAAACCGCCTGATTTCCTACTGAAAATTATGAAATCATTATTGCCACGACTAAATCACTAATCATTACACACATCACTTATCAATATTTTCACTATATTAAATCACAAATCATTACACAACTCGCTTTTCGTTATTATCACTAATAAATCACTAACCGCTAAACAGATCACCAAACTTTATTTCCACTATTCAGTCACAAATCATTACACAAATCACTAATCGTTATTATCAATATTAAATCATTAATAGTTACAAAAATCACTAATCATTAGCTGCGTTTTTGCAGATACCATGGTATCTGTTACCAAGGTAACTGGATCTGCAATTAGTCGTTTTTGCAGTTACCGTGGTATCTGATATACGGTCCACTGCAAAAACGACTAATGCCGAAATTGCACTTTTCGAAGTCACCCCAAAAGAAAAACTGATATCCAGTTACATCACTAAGTGCTGAACTTCTTTCTCACCAATTTGACAAAATCTGATGAAAGTGAGATGACTTTACAGATATCACGACCAGATACCACGGTCGGACCGTGATATCTGAATATCAGTTACCACGGAAACTGGCCAGATATCACGACAACTGCAAAAACGCCTTTTGACCGTGGTATCAAATACCATGATAACTGCAAAAAGACTTTAGACCGTATATCAGATACCATGATATCTGCAAAAACGCAACTATTATTATTACTACTAAGTCACAAAACCATTATTACCATTACGGTTGAATCGCAAATCGGTACACAAACCAGAAATCATTATTATCATTAGTACCGGTAATCATTATTACCGTTGAATAAGGTAAATCACTAATCAGTATTGTCACTACTAAAAAGCTTTATGCTCTTCTTCCCTAACTGCTCGATCTTTCCCCGTGACTTAGGATTTTTTGAGGGGTTTGATCTGAAGGAATGACATTTGGGTGGTGCGAACACACGATAAAGATTTCCCGGTCGGATTTTCTTCACTTTCATCATAAAGTTGAAGAAATTTCAACTTTTCCGTATGGAAGTGATAATGGTGCCGAAAATCCGGGCAGGAATTCCAGCCCGGGGGCACTCGACCCTGATCGTGAGTCCAAAGTATGGTTTAGCCCTGTACTCCCTTTAGCCTCACCTGTTTTTGAGAACATTTGCCCCCTGCCTTGGACCAACGAGACGATCAGGGCGGGTGCTCGCAGACTGGAATTCCTTCCGGGATTTTCGGCAGCGTAATCAGTTCCATACGAAAAGTTCATATTTTTTTTAACTTGGATGATAAAAGTGCAGAAAATCCGGCTTATGAGAAAGATAAGACGGTAGTATGTGTATGTAGGTGTATTGTAGTTGAAGGGGTTGTGGGTTATAGTTATTTGTAGCGGGCGAGCATGATAATACTGGCGACTGGTTTACATGTTAATGCACCGGGTCTTTCGAAGGCGATACTCAGTTCATAGGTCAATAACTAAACAGGTTATTTATTAGTTCAACTAAAGGTTAACTTCAGACATCGAGGTTGATATCGGAAAATAACACTGAGACGGCCATTGAAAATAACCTATCCGAGCCGAAGGCGAGGTAGGTTATGAAAAATACCTACCGAGCCGAAGGCGAGGTTGATATTTTTAAATGGCCGTCGAGGTTGTTATTCTGATATGAACCGAGATGGAGGTATGTTAACTATTATAACTTTTTCGAACAGAATATTTTTCATAGGTAGGACTTATTCTTCTTTTGTTGTACTCTTTCGCTAACGGGGTAGAGAATTTTATTTTAGTGAAGTAGCAACCCAAGCCTACTGTAGACCTACTAAAAATGACTATTGTTGGGACCCAAGCGCTTCAGTTTCTACCAATAGTCTTTCACTTTTTTCGTGATTCAGATGCCATCTAGCGGCCGTGAAATCTACTACAGATGTTCTAAAACGACTCCACTAGGGGTCGTGCAAAAACGTTAACAAACAAAACCACGTGTTGACAAGAAAATTCCAGAAAAATTCCAGACAAAGAAAGTGTTCAGTGCTGAATAACTAGCTTTTGGAAAGCAAGGGATAGTAGTATGTTGTTTCAGTTGACAAGCTGTATTTTCAGTGGAACTCTGATTGTGACAAGGTATGACCTAGGGCATAGGTTGGTAACGTTGGTTGTCTAAGAAAGTAAGATGTTCTGTCTTTTTTCAATGCTTAATAACTAGCTTTTGGAAAGCAAGGGATAGTAGGATGTTGTTTTAGTTGACAAGCTGTATTTTCAGTGGAAATCTGATTGTGACAAGGTATGACCTAGGGCATTGGCTGGTTGTCTAAGAGAGTAAGATGCTCTGTCATTTTTTATACTTTTAATTTTATTTTATATTTTATTTTTTTATACAATTAATAATTATTCTTTATGTTTTTTTGCTGAACGTATTGTTTTTTAATTAATTTTTTGGAGGTCAGCTTCTACTTTTCAATATTTGAGGAAAAGTGCTCGATAAATTCAGTATTTGAGGAAAAGTGCTCGATGAACTTCAGCGGAGGCTGATACGGCTTCGTATCATCCTCCGTGGAGGCTGATACGATATCCTATCATCCTCCCAAAAATTTGTTGGAAGATATACATTACATATCTGTTCGAGAAAAGTTATTTGATGTTCACACATACAATCGCGCGCGAAACTTAATTTCCGTTGCAGTTATGCAGCAGCACTAGGGTTCCGGTAGTTGATATTTTCCATGTTATTTTCTATAAGTCAGTGAAAATCCCGGCATCTTAGCTCTCATCCAAACTATTCCGTGAGTTCTGTATTCCATGTAAACACTACCGGAACACAAGCTCCAATTACATAGTTTCCGGTATCGGTATCACCTACCGGCTCCCTAGCTTCTGAGTGCATAATTCCGTGAGACTACCGGATGAGAAGCTGGTACGATGAAGTTTCCGTGATCTATTTCCATTACTACCTGAACGGGAGCCAGCACATACAAGTTTCAGTTAGTCAATTACGTCAGATCCCGGAATCGTAGCTCATATGGTTTGGTTTCCGTGAGAACTACCGGTTCTGTAGCCCGTAGGACATAAAGTACGGCTCCCGGTTCCCTAGACATTGCCAAAATATATAGACACTTAGCTGGAAGTGTACGCCTGTCTCTCGTTCCTTCAGATGGGATGGGCTTTGGTAGCTTCATGAACGCGGCCTTCAAACTTACTCTTCCCTTTTCAATGGTTCCTTGAAAATTGTATGAGAGAAAACTCCTTTTCCAGAACAACACTTTAATCTCGTCACATTCCTCGCCTTTGAAACCCCCTCCCAGGCCCTTCCCCCGGTGACTCCCGGTCCGTCTTACTAACAAACCATGTGGTCCGTATTATCTGCAAGTTGCAACTGGTAGATTTTAAACAATTTGTCACCAAACACGACAGATGGCACAGAATGGAACCGGCGAAATCCCCCCCCCCAACAAAAACCCCCGGATACCAAACTCCCCCACACAGTATTAATAAAATTCAGTATATTTTTTTATGAAAAGTATATATAGAGGCGAGCGGCCAGCGAGCCGCCGTCACACGCTTACATTTAACTCGCGTGTCTAAGGAAAATCCTTAAGTGCTAATTTCATACATTTGCATTGGGGGGGGGGGGGGGGTACCCGGTTTTTTTCGCCAGGATAGTTTTGGCACTGCGAGGGGAGAGGGGCTGGCGGTGGGTTTATTTCCGGGGGGGGGGCCTAGACCCGCACTAGAAAAAAAACGATTTTTTCTGTCACTTGCCATTCGCCCAAGTGGCATATAGCGATCGCAATTTCTGTCCGTCCGTCGGTCTGTCCAGGTTTTGCTAGTTCGGGCACTTCCACATAAGCTAGGACGATGAAACTTGGCAGGCGTATCAGAGACTCCAAATGATTAAGTTGGAAATAGTCACTTCCCCGATCCGAGCATCGTGGGGGGAGTGGAGGGAGGGGGAATCCGGGAGGGATTGCGATGAAACTTGGTGGGAAGAGCAAGCACAAGTCCTAGATATGTGATTGACATAACCGGACCGGATCCGCTCACTGTGGGGGAGTTGGGGGGGGGGGAACCGAATTTCTAGTGATCCCGCGAGTTCGGTAGGGTACTACTGGTGTGCTAGGACGATGAAACTTGGCAGACCTGTCAGAGACTGATATGAGAATAGTCGTTTCCCCGATCCGATCATCTGGGGGGGAGTGGAGGGAGGGGGATTCCGGAAAAGTGAGGTATATATAACTTACGAACGGGAGATCGGATCTTGATGAAACTTGCTACGTAGAAAGATCTCGTTTCTCAGATGCCTCATTTTAAATCCGGACCGGATCCGGTGACATTGGGGGGAGTTGGAGGAGGTAACCGGAAACATTGGAAAACGCTTAAAGTGGAGGGTTCGGGATGAAACTTGGTGGGAAGAACAAGCACAAGTCCCAGATACGTGAATGGCATAACTGGACCGGATCCGGTCACTGTGGGGGAGTTGGGGGGGGGGGGTCCGAATTTCTAGTGATCCAGCGAGTTCGGCACTTCCGGATGTGCTAGGACGATGAAACTTGGCAGGCTTGTTAGGGATCCCAACAGATTGACCTGAGAATAGTCGTTTCCCCTATCCGACCATCTGGGGGAGGGGAGTGGAGGGATGGAAATTCGGAAAATTGAGGTATTTTTGACTTTCCAACGAATGATCGGATCTAAATGAAACTTGATATTTAGACCTCGTGTCTCAGACGTCCCACTTCAAAGCCGGACCGGATCCGGTGACTTTCGAGGGAGTTGGAGGGGGGGGGGGGGGAACGGAAATATTGGGAAACGCTTATAGAGTGGAGGGATCGGGATGAAACTTGGTTGGAAGAACAGTCATAAGTCCTAGATACGTCATTAACATAACCGGACCGGATCCGGGCACTGTGGGGACTTGGGGATGTCCGCATTTCTGGCATTCCCGCGAGTTCGGTACTTCCTGATGCACTAGGACGGTGAAACTTGGCAGGCATCTCGAACAGACTAACTTGAAAATAGTCGTTTCCCCGATCCGACCATCGTGGGGGGAGCGGATGGATGGGGAGCCCGGAAACTAGTGGCATGCATAAGTTTTGAACGGGTGATCGGATTTGAATGAAACTTGGCAAGTGGAAATAAATATCGTCTCAGATGTTCCATGTCAGGTCCGGATCTGATGGGAGGGGGGGTTGAAGGCGGCCACCGGGAAACTCGTGAAACACTTGTAGTCGAGGGATTGGACAGGCTACGCTCCGATTCCAGTCGAACTTGATGGACGGGAAGAGGAGATGTCAAAGATGAGACTTCAAGTCGTGTTCGGCCACAGTAGGGCGGGGAGTCCCGGGAATTTTGTGGCTCGGTCAAACGAGTGCAGCGATTTAAACGAGACTTGGAATGTAGAGGAAGCATATGCCACAGATGACATATTTTACTGTCCGAACCAGATCCGACCACGGTGGGGGGGGGGGAGGGCGGAATTTATCAAAAATTGCTGAGATTCGAGTGAAACTTGATAGGTGGTGAGAGAAGATGCTTTAGATGATCCGTTCACGAGTCCGAGCCAGATTCGGCTGCGAAAGGGGCAGTTGGAAGGAGGTACCGGAAACCGTGTGGCACGTCTAGAGATTAAACAAGTGGGTTTATTGTGCTGAAACTTGGAAACAGTAATCTGCCCCAGATGATCCGAGGCGATGCCAAAAATGCACCGACTTGAGGGAAGCTGCATATCCTATTTCAAGCTCCGAACCGCATTTTTGGGTGGCGGGTGTAGTTTGTGACGTGCTCATCTACGTACCGCCTACGCGTAACAATTGCCATATGAGCTCGTAGCTCTTGTTTTTTGCACTGCCGCTCATTTTTGCACGGGATTGTCGTTCTTTGGATGTGGTGACGTAAACAGAATGGTGAACATACAACCAACCTATTAAACGACCCATCCATCTTACCTATATAACTGCATCATTAGTCGTCCCTAATCGTTCTATCTATTCTCGCTTCAAAGACTTCTATATTCCTGTGTCACTTTCGTCTTTAACGGCACTACGCTGACTTTTGGATTTTCCGTGGTTGGCTCTTTTCCGCAAGTCTTAGTGGATGGCCTTCGAGATTTTGTTTGAAAGGAATCACGTATATTAGAATATGCTATTGGGACAGCAATTGTATCTGTTGACTATAAGTTACATGTATACACACACATATATATATATATATATATTGACGACTGAACGAATATTCAGCTTATCGAAATTCCTGTTTTATTCTTTTTTATCGAACGAATATCCGAATACTCGGCTTCGGCAAAGTGTCATATAGCGATCGCAATTTTTGTCCGTCCGTCGGTCTGTCGGTCGGTCCGGGTTTTGCTAGTTTGGGCCCTTCCACATAAGCTAGGACGATGCAACTTGGCAGGCATATCAGGAACCCGACCAGATTATCTTGGAAATAGTCACTTCCCGCACCCGATCCGAGGCGATGCTGGAAATGCTCGGACTCGAGTGAAACTAGATATCCTATTTCTAGGTCCGAACCTTGGGGGGTTGAAGGGGGTATTTTATGACGTTCATCTACTTTCATCCTTCATCATCTACTTTCTTGCAGCACGTACTCGTAACAAGTGCCATATGAGCTCGTAGTTCTTGTTAGAATATGCTACTTGCTACTGGGACAGTAAATTTATCTGCTGACTAGAAATTGTATATATTTGTTGACGACTGAACGATTAGTCGGCTTGTCCGCTTCCTCTTTTTAGAAATAAATTGAATTGTTGCGACGTGTACTTAAAACGATTTGACATTCCAAATGAAAATATTGTTGCTGGCCTGGGAAAAAGAACTGGCATAATATGCTGCCGATATTCGTCTGTCGATGGGTGACTCATTCAGTATTAGTGACGTATTTCAATCCTGTCATCGATTGCATCACTGATTATTATAATCGGTAGATGCGCTCCGGAGAAGGCGGGATGAAAATAACGAGCATGCGGAATGTCGAGAGAAAGTAAACAGAAGTGAGGCGAGACTGGCCAACAGCCAGTACCGAATGTGTTTGATCCTAACAAAGAGGAGGATCAAGTCTGTTATCTTTCCGGCTCGTTTGGAAGATAAGTGACGGAAGTTCAGTGAATAGTGACAAATCAGTGGATCTGTTTCAGTGTCAACGAACAGGTGAGAAAGTTTACAGCATTTCTTTTCTTCTATTGACCTCGCTCCACTTCAATTCACTTTTTGTTTATGTATTTATGTTATCGTTTTTCTACTTGTATTTTTTATACCCCTCGGTAACAGCAAAAAATTGCGTCATTTCTTGCCCAGTAATCGAGCTTGTCTCTTCATTCGGGCATAGAAAGAAATCTGTTTTTACGAACGCTGGAACAAAATAAAACTGAGCTGAACATCGTGGTAAGAGTGATTCGACTTCGTTAATTTTAGTTTAAATTATTTTTTCCGAATCAATACTCATCGCTTGTTCTTCAGTCTTGTCTCGTCTACTGAAGCCAGTGAAGCGCCATCTGTTCTTGCTGAATCGCCATCTTGTGCGAAATTATTCAAGGGGATTTGCTGGGTATGATTCATCACTGCTAAACAGTCAACAGCATCAGCATCATCATGAACTTGCCTACCAAAACTTGTAAGACAAATTAGGCCTATCTTATTCTGCAGGCTAGTCTAGCTGTCTAGGCGTCTTCACTGTTCTTGGCAGTGAAATGTCATCATGTTATGAATGTCAGCACAGTTTCCCCGAAAGTCCACTCTAGTCAAAGCTGCAATTCATGCCAGTTGCATAAAAACTAGGCTAAACTGGCAAAATCGGACTAGGCAATTTTGGGCTACAGGAGCAGTACAGGAGTGCTGCATGAAGCCGCCACCCTAAACTCCTATTTTGGGGAAATGACTTCAGGAAACATAGTAAAAATTGAAATAAAATTCAGTGGAGCATCTTGAAAGGAAGCTTAAAGTAGTTGATGCATGTGGGCTGAGAAGGTAGGACACACTATCATTTTAAGATGGGTCGAATATTTACGAACACCAAGTTGCCTTTGGTTTCTCCAAAATCTCTGTGGTATCCAAGGTAATCCACAAATTACTTTCACTCTTGAAAACAAGTTCGTCAACTCGCCATTACTCATTAAATATTCACTGATCTCCCGATGTGGGTCAGAGCTATACTAGAATCTTCGAGAAGATCAAGGGGCGTGTAAGAGGATTAAAACAACAATGTATATCCCCCTGTGGACGTTTAGATATGTCAGAAGTAAAAACCCTCGGCTAGTTTTACAATTTTTGGTATCGGAAGCTGAATATTATTTTGCTTACTTTCAAAATCTCTAAGAAATCGTTGTAACGCATTTAGTATAATTTACGGCGTTTGTTTATTGTGCTCTGGTTTACATCCTTAATTCTTTTGACTTCGGGAATTATCAAGAAAAAAACAGAAAACAAAATACTCAAAGAAATCGATAATGCAAATAGTTAGTTTGATTTTTCTACACATTTTCCATGTGCCTGATACAATAAAAACAATTTGTTAGATACAAAGTCAAACTATGATCCCAGCCTCTCCATGTCGTGCACTTCGGACCCGCGCCACTAGATGACCCAGCGGTCGCATCGAGTCGTTTCTTCATCTTAGGTCTTGGGTGGGGGGGTTCTAGACGTTGCAAGTGCTAGAATGCTTATGATGCATCTCCTTTAAAACCTTCACTTGCTGCTGGTAACTCAGCTTACTTGTAATTGTTCAAGGCTAAGCTGGCAAACATGAAAGATCACAGGCACCCAAGTGATCATGAAGCCGCCCACTTTGCTAAAATTTGTATTTTG
Organism: Branchinecta lindahli; assembly: GCA_023053555.1. Lineage (NCBI taxonomy): Eukaryota > Metazoa > Arthropoda > Branchiopoda > Anostraca > Branchinectidae > Branchinecta > Branchinecta lindahli. The sequence continues at coordinate 8,393,714 of JAKZAO010000001.1, forward strand.
CTACATTACGAATGCTAGACTAGCTCGGACTAGCTAGAGGCCTGCTGTTTGGTCAGAGAGGTTCCTTGACCTATTGCAAATAACAAAATTTGCTATTTTCTTTGAATTTGCATGATTTTTCTGGGGTGGCAGCTTTGTGATCCAGGATGGCAGGTTCATGTACCAGGGCCAATTGGAGTCAAATCTGGCTCAAAACAAGCCAATAGTAATAAACAAACATCTAAATGAGTTAATAAGTTACAGTTTCTAAGATTTCTTCTTTTAGTGGCTTTTCTAGGGGGTGGGCGGCACCATGGGACGGGCAGCTTCATGCAACACTCCTGTACCATTTAGCCCAGGCCGCCTAAAATGGTGGAATGAAGCAGGAATGAAGATCCAAAAAAATACCTATTCAAGTGTTTTCAGATGTTCTTAATTATCTACTCTAGCTGACATGGAGCTAATTATTGGTAGTTAGCTTTAGACACAACCAGGACACAACAAAACAAGTGCATCCAGTGTCAACAGTCGTTCACATACAATTTGTGTGAACGTTTGTTGACACTTATTTATTATGATAAATAAGCATACCTCTATTGTAGATGTATGCTTCTTTGGACGCTCACCTAAATTTTAGACAACCATCCTCAGACCTTGGTCCCCAAGTTATGCCCAGTTGTAGTCTGTCAGTACTATCAGTCAGCCAGAGGATAAGAAGAAGCCAAGACACTTTGGAAGACAATCTGTATTGCAGGTTGGACCCAGGTTGAACCCAGTTAATCTTGTTTTACATCTGACACTTCGCCAATATTAGGTCTTAGGTCCCTGTTCAAATTGTCCTGATACTGTCGGCAGTCAATAGTTTCGTAAAGTTGTGGCATGGTGTTCACCACTCCATTTCAGTTGCATCTCCTGGGGACTTTGTCTGGAGTCAGGACCTAGACTTACTGATACAACTTTGGTGCACAACTTCCCAAACAAGCTGACTTTACCTTTTTTTCAGGTGGGAGTTCATCTCTGATATTGGTTTGCTTTGCTGTGTTGACATCTTTGGACCCCTGTGCTGCTCGAGAAGAGATGGCGGAATCCTTGAAAGCTGTTGCATCTGGCATCACCCACTTCACTTCGAATCTATACAATGTATGTGTGCTAGGATTTTTTGTTTTGTTTTTGTTTATCAGTCCATACAGGCTCTCATTGTTTTTCATAATGGTTGTTCAAACTATCTCTAAAGTGTATGTTGATCAAGAATACTTCCCCCAGTAAAGGGATGATATTGTCATGAAAAGGTTAAAAGTTCCATTCGCATGTGCAGTGCCACGGTACTGTGTTACTTGCTTGTGTTGTTAGCAGTGTTAGTTTGTTACTAAAACACCCAAGCGGTATATTATTTTTTTCTGTGACTGCCTTCTCCAGAATTTCAGATTTGCTGCTGTTCTGGGGCTTTCTAATCCAGCAGGAAATCACAAGTTCTTCATTGATGCCTCAAACACATAGTCTACAGACAGATTAATTTTCAGACTGTTGCTGCACACATTGGAAGGGATGAGAACATCTTCTTGTCTCCATACAGTATTGGAGTAGTGTCTGGGATGGCCCTGGTTGGTGCAGGGGGTGACACTCAGACACAACTAAAAGAGACATTCAACTTGAAAGAACAGTCAGATGAGACAATTTTAGCTGGATTTTCTGAATTGATTTCCAAGACAAATGTAAGTATACATTTTTTTTTCTTACATGCAGCCTCAGTTTTTATTTGTTGATCTTTTAGAATATGCTGACAGTTAGAAAATCAACCTTTTTTATTTCCCAGCAGATAATGGTAGATGTTCAAAAGATCAGTGCCATTTGAAATTTCTCTTCGTATTCCCAGTCGAAGCTTTGAACCGCCGAGCGTACATGCTATACTGACCCGCAGAGCAGCCATGTGAAAATGCCTAACCGCCTCAGTATAGGCTAGTTAGCCTATCATATCATTTTTGTAGAGACTTGAAAATGAATACTATAAATGAAACAAGAGCTACGACTGCCTACGAGATCATGTTGCACTTGTTAGTGCTCCAGCGTTAGGGCATGCCCCAACGTATGAGCACCGATGCTCCAGTGTCGAGACACCATGTCCTGGAGCAATGAGACACTAACCCATGATAATTTGTTTAATTGAAACTCTGAAAAAAGAATATTTGTTTTTGAGATAGATTTTTATGGGGGTAATGTGCCCTTGCTCCAGGGCATGGAGCTCCAGCGTAGGCCCCTGAGACCTACCCTGACGTTGGGACACGTTTTGAACATATCTACCATCATTAGTTTGCTCATAAAGAATTGAGGATTTGTGTATGACTGAACCCCTCTCCCCGACATTGGCCGGGCATGGTATGCTTCTAGTAAGTTTGCATCTACTTATACCACTCATCAAGTTTTATTTAAATCGGATCACCGTCCTTATTGAAAATTGTATTTTTGGAAATGTCCGGTAGTCCATTGGAGATCTCCTAGTTCACCCGCCTAGGTTGGTACCGGCCCAGACCCCAAAATGGCTGGGCGGATGGCCTTTGTACCGTCGCATGCCAAGTTTCATCGTCCTAGCTTTTGTGCTGATCCTGACATTACGATCGCTAAACATAAGCCGGAGGCTGCAAATGCCTAATAAATAGGTGTCTCAAGGGTGTGAGCCACTGTGAGCAATGCCCTACGCCCAACGGAGAACGGCAGTTGTGGTCTTCGAACGACCTAAATCCCGTCCACTCCCAGTTGTCATGGCGCCGGTGTAGTTAGCCAGAGGTTCTAGGTTAAAGCCTCACACACGGCTGAAAATAATGTTTTCACTTGTTTTGTTTTGATACTTATTTTGAGCAAGGGAACACAGATTCTATTTGCAAACTGCGAACTGTTTGTAATCAATACAGAATTTATGATCTAACTCGTTTCCTTATTCCAGTCTGGGGACGGCTCAGTCTCTCTTGACACTGCCAACAGGATGTACGTCCATCAGGCTTATAAGGTTTTGGACTCCTACAATGAAGCTCTGATGAAGTCTTTCCATGCTACAAGTGAATCTGTGAATTTCGGAGATGGGCAATCCCACATTACAATTAACCGCTGGGTCGAGGAGCAGACCCGGGATAAAATTAAGGATCTGATCCCAGCTGGTAAGTTACATTTGTTGAAGAGTGTTCTTACAACCCATGCTGTCTCAAAGGTATAGGATGGTCAAGGGGAGTCGACGAGTATATTATTTCCCATATAGGCTGTATATATTTTTCCATAAACAAAAATTGTTGGCATAGTCGCCGGTGTGTTAGTGACCGTTCTTCTATGTATCCCGCTTTGGGGTATGAGGGAGCCATAAATGGGGTAGTTGTAAGATGGTTCTGGAGACCCTGAAGGAATATTTGTTCTGGAGAAATACTTTCTTCTTCTCTTCTTTAGTATCATCCCTGCTATCTTGATAGTGGGTACTTCTTCGCAGGGGCGCCACTAGCCTTTTACCTTTGGGGGGGGGGACGTCCAGTTTGTGCCGACGGACTAAAAAATGTGCCGACAAAAAACGCCGTTGCCGCTTCGCGGCAACGGCGTACATTTTCCGCCAGCACAAAATTGAACCGGTGTAAAATTAACTGTGATGCATCAGCTGAGATTAGTCCTTGAATGTAAATTCTTAAATTTAAATTCTCATCTTCGGGATTTCATTGCAGCTTCGCTAAAAACTGAAGCTTCCAACGACTGTACCCAGAACAAGTTAAATTAATCGCCGCACGCGAAGTATTTTAAATCTGCCTTTTTTCTGGAAAAATTTAGCTTACAAGTTCTAGCTTTTAAGGTGTTTCAAACCCAAAGAATTTCACTCCTAAAACGCCAACTGAATGAAACACCGTTCTTCCGAATAAAGAATACTACTAAATGCGCCGCACGCGAAATTTTGTGTAAAACTAACTGTAATGCTGAGATTATTTTAAATGTAAATTCGTATGTTTAAATTCACATATTCGGCTTTTCTTTTCATCTTTCGCTAAAAAGACCGAACCCAGATCAAGTTAAATCAAGCGCCGCAGGCGAATTTTTTTTAATCTGTCTTTTTTTCTGGAAAATTGTAGGCTATTCTATACCTATACTTTACAGGTTCTAGCTTTTAATGTGTTTCCAACCCCCAAGCATTCAATCCTAAAACGCCAACTAAAGGAAACACCATTCTTCCAAATAGAGAGTACTACGAAATGCGCCGCAGGCGAACTTTTGTGGAATCGTTTATGAACGATCTCAAATAAAAGTAGGGCTACCTGTGAAATCACAGATCTTTCCGCCAAAATAGTATGGCCATCCAGGAGAAAGTAGGCACTAATTTGATTCTTGTGTGTAGAAAATCTCGGTTTGCAGACGAGACATAAACTTTCGGGATTGGACAAAAGTTTACGGATTTGATTTCTTACGTGTAATGAGATTCCGATCCCGATTAAACTTTCCGGTGCGAATAAAAATATCCCGATGTGCTCGAATTCGTCTTTGGTTTGCTCGACAAGACTGTAAAGGACTTCACTTCTTACATGTAAATAGAAGCCGGTGAGCCGACAAAAAACTTAAACTTAACTTAAACTTTCGGGATGCGCCTGAAAAAACGTTTACAGAATTTGATTTCTTACGTATAAAAAGAACACGATGTGCCGACGATACTTGAACTTCCCGGGTGCGACCGACAAATGTTTGCTGAAACTGATTTATCACAGATAAACAGAACTGACGAGTCACCGACGCCCGACAAAAGCATTCAGAAGTCAATTTCTTCTGTGTTTTGCCCGATATTTGCCGAATTCGATTTCTTGTGTATAAAAAGAACCCAATTTATGTTGTGTATAAAAAGATGTGTATAGATATAGTGTATAGTGTTTATGTGTATAAAAAGAACGAGTCTACCGACGTCCGACGAAAGCATATAAAATTGAATTTCTTCTGTATTTTTGATGTATAAAAAGAACCCGATGTGCCGACGAGAATATCGAGGCCCGACAAAAGGATACAGAATTCGATTTCTTCTGTGTTGTGCACGACGAATGTATGCAGAATTTGACTTCTTGCGTATGAAATGAACCCGATGTCCCGACGAGTCGACCGACAGACCGACAAAGCATGCAATATTTTATTTCTCTTGGGTTTGCCGGCGCTCCGCGCCGACAAACAAGCGAACTTTCGCCGGGCTTCGCCCGACGAAAGTACTTTCTCAAGACCTTTGGGGGGGGGAGTCCCCCCCTTCCCCCCCCCATAGTGGCGCCCCTGCTTCTTCGAGGTGTTAATTACCAGTAGCAATTACTAGCAATACTGTTTCTCGTTCGGTTTTGGCATGGCAGGGTCATATTCGGCGTTCGGTTACGTGATTGCATAAAATAACACAAGACCAATCACTATTTCCCCCACCAACTTTCTATGTGCTTTCTTTTCTTCTCGGTAGGTTGAAACCTCGACGAATTGAAGCTTCCTCCTAGAACTCTGAAGAAAAGACAACAACCTAGCGTCGTCTGATTTTTTTTTTTGCGTAAATTGACCACGGTTTCTCCGAGAAAGAGATAGAAGATTCTGCTTGAGTAGGAGAATTTATGTATGCCGTTTGTAGAATTTTGAAACTGGAGAATAGTTCTGAATAGCTCGTGAATCGTGGTAGCTTGAAAACATCCTTTATGCATTAAGACTCGACTGTTGCCCTAAGCGGACAAAAATAGAACTATCATCTTTTTCCAATTTCAGGCGCTTTGAATGCATTGACGCGACTGGTCCTGGTTAACGCCATCTATTTCAAGGGTAGCTGGGCCCACAAGTTCGACAAGGAGAGAACGGTGCCCAAACCTTTCCATTTATCAGCTTCAAAAAACATTGACGTTCCTATGATGCATATTAATGCCAATTTTCGGGTTGGAAGCAACCCAGAGCTTGGAGTAAGGACTCTGGAGATGCCATATGTGGTAAGATTTCGTGAAATCTCTTGCTGTCCTTCGACCCGCTTCGACCCATTTACGGAATCCCAAACAAACGAACAAATTTCGTTAATTTTCCTATCTATTCGAGTGGTCGAGACCACTTTCGACCACTCGAGTGGTCGAGCACCAAACTTGGTGCGAGTCGTTCGAGTCGTTTATATTTCAGTGTCTACCAGGCCGGGGGGGGGGGGGGGGACATCACAATGAGTATGGCTCCCTGTTTCGAACATGAAGATGCGTTCTTTTGAACATGTAGACGGTGACCGTATTTGTACAAGCAAAAAGTAGACGAGCTACGGCGAAAATGTTTCACCTAACATCTGACACTGTCAGAAGCTCAAAACATCTACGCAAGGTTGCACAGTTTCAACAAGTACGAGAAATACGCAACAGACGTTGCATAATATTTCCTTTGTGAAGTTTTAATTGTTATTTTTTCGTAAAGTAACAATGCAAACCATGTTTAGTTTTATGTTTTACAGAAACTTATAGGCTTAGAATAAAATGTTTATTTAAATTTGGCTCATATCTGATGAAATCAGCGCATCCTTATGTAAATGTTACTAAACGTCCGACTTCGAAGTGAACTTTTAGCCTCAATAAGGGATTATCTCTTGTTTGAGTGATCCCCTCTTCTTTCCCATGTGCTTCGTCCGTCCATTCCGCTTCGAAGTTCATGCAGTTGCTATCGCATCTAAGGATGGCAGTAGGCGCGCCAATAACCAGCTCCCGGCACAGGAAGGTAGTCAGTAAAAAAAAAAAAACAGAAAAACGATGCAGGACTCATCTGAAGGTCTATGACTGGAATGAGTATACACTTACAATACTTTAACGAGGACCTATTTGGAGGTCAAGGCTGGTGGCGGCAAGTCCAGCTCCAATCTCAAAGTTGCTATGTTTAAAAAGCTCGTAGCTGGATATCGGTCGCGATCAGGTGGAGCCGCCTAGCGGTGTGCACTGCGTTCCCAGTCGGAAGGATTTTGGGCCAAGATCAGGATGTGCTCTTCTACTTTCTACTCCTGCGGCTCGATTCTCTTCCTTGCGTGTAATGGGAAAACGCAGATAGATAAATCGTATTATATTTTCACTGGGGGCGAATGTCACTCCACCCTTCGCTTCGCTCAGCCAGAAACTGCTTGAAAAGGTTCTACCTTTCTCCTGCGCAAATAGCTCTCCGTGGAAATAGGTCTTATGCCATTCCGTGGGAGTGGCGTTGGGACGCTAGCTTCATAAGCTGCAAAAATTCCACCCCTTGTAACTGTCAGAAGTTTCATAAAATTTGCACAAAAATGCTCGATGTCAACAGGTATAAGTTAACACACTATTTGCTGATGTTACAGAGAAATTGTGTTGCAAGCCTTTAAGTTCTATGTTTCTGTAGAATATACCACTAAACAGGGTCTGCAACTTTACATTTAGCGAAAAATAACATTTGAAAGGTTATAAAGGAAATATCTGTAACGTCAACAGATAGTAAGGAAGTAAGTAATTTATTTTTCACCCTCCATTTTGGAAAGCGGAGTAAAGAAAATAAAAGAAATAAATAAAGACAAAATAGTGTATTATCTTAGTAGCCTACATCATTGTTGCACACCCTTCGGTAAATTTTATGAAACTTCTGGCTGTATAGTCCTTCTTTCTCTGCCCATATGGAAATGTTGAACTTTCATTTTTTACAAACTCCTTCTTTCTAAATTCCAAGTTTTTGGCTGTAGGGCAATCGGCTTTCGATGCTGATCGTTCTCCCAAATGAGGTCGACGGTTTGGCCGCACTTGAAAAGAAACTTCAGGATGACCCGACCGCGTGGAAGAAGATGGAACAAATGATGCGAAGCTTTAAGGTGGAAGTAGCCCTGCCCAAGTTTAAAATCGAAGCAAGCATTGAACTTTCCGACGTCATGAAAAAGGTTAGTCAAGTAGCCGAAAGTTGAAGTCGAACCCATGACCATAAATCCTGAAAAGTATTTGTTGTGCCCAAAACAGCCTTGGTTTCCCCTGCGATGTGCCTACTCCTCGCACTCGCCGTCGTGGCAGAATGTCGTTATGTCGAGGTTAGATATAAAGGTTTATTCTGATTCATTCCGGTTTGTCTTTAGTCGTGATGAGGCAAACGATATATGCGCTGATCGCTGGTCTTCTGTTAGGTTTGTGATTTCGCGACAACACTTTGGTTCGTCTTCTGTCAGTAAACGGATTTGTTTGGTAATCTTTCTGGTAAACTAAAGGACATAAGTCTAACAGTATGGATCCATTTACTTCCGCTCAGCGTCCTCTTAGTATTCCAAGCGACACGGTACTTTCTGACTCTGTGCAATGATAGAGATCATGCGGTTGACCAGTCAACCGCATGAGGAGGAACCGCAAAATCGTCTGAAGTTTAATTACAAGAAATAAAAAACAAATCCTAAGATTCACAAAAATTCTGGTTTGATGATCATCAGCCTTATTTTTTTTATTTTTTTTGGGCTCAAAACCACACACAGACTTTATTCGCTATGCTAATCACACGACAGAGACATACCAAATTTGTGTTTACCTACTTCTTCCGGTTTCATCTGATTTTTTTCGAAAATGCAGGAGACTCCTTAGATGCTGACTTACTGACGCTGAGCATCTTGAAGAGTGATGGAAAGTTCTGGATTCCAAAATATAAGATAGCAATGTATCCAGCTAGGAACGAGGAGATGACGAGATCAATAGCGGCGGGTTTTGTTCTGTAGACAGTCATCGTGACGGTATTGGTCATCAGCCTTATAAGAGTTATAAGACTGAATTTTAGACTATCTTTGTTCCAGAGAGGCTTACGTTCTTTTCTGTTAGGCGTACGTTAGTCTACAGGGCCAATCTTACGTGGACGCAATTTAGGAAACACATTGTGTAGGGTATGCCTGTTAAGTAGCATTAAGCAAAAGATTGTACTTTCAACAGAAGTCGTTCAGTCGCATTTGTTTGTGACCTGCAGTTGCGTGCCCGTCCTTGCGGTTGATTGTGGAACTTTCCCATTTATTGCCTGCCTATCTTTTGTATGGTGACCTTTCTCCGCGATTCCGAAATCCCATCAATCCCAAAATTTAATATTTAAAGTAAAAGACCCATTAGTAATTGTTAAAAAGAAAGTTCAGAATTTCTACAGTAAGGCGGAGAATATTCTCCCAACCCACAACCTTTTCCCTTTCTTTACTGATAAGGCACATTTATAGCTGTTCGTTATGATGATTGATTTATAGTGTCTTAAAGTTTCCAGTATTCTTATTTATTGTCGTGTTATATTTAGATGCATATACTGACTGTAGTTGTATATTATGGTTTTATTTTAATTTTGTACTCTTCAACTTTTGAGGGCAATAAAAGAATAATAATAATAATAATAATCCTTGCACATGTGATTCATTGGCTAGTGTGATTCATTGGTTGGTGATTATCTATCAGTGGTGAGTTAGTGAGTTAAACGAACACCTTGTCGACAGTTCTGGCTTGCTAATATTATGAAATTCTTAATTTGTTTTACTTATTCTTGTCTTGGATGTGTTGTTCAGAATAGGAGTGTTAACGTTTTCACTGCGTGCTTTGTGAAGCCGAAGTCGTAGATTTATAATGAAATTCAGAATTTATCATTGTTGTCATTAGAATTTGATTTCAGATGGGTGTCACCGACATGTTCGACGAAAATCGTGCCGACTTGTCAGGAATCTCTGGAAGAAAAGATCTCTTTGTCTCTGCAATTTTCCACAAGGCCTTCATAGATGTGAATGAGGAGGGAACAGAAGCCGCGGCAGCCACTGGTGAGTCCCTTTTGCTTCTCACTGGGAAGAATTTTTCAAGGCTGGAATTGGGTTTTTTGTTGGAGTTCCGGGTGCGGGTGTCTTCTAGTTGTCAAATTGATTGATTGACTGATTGAAAAAATTGATTGATTGAAAAGATTGATTGAATTGAAAAAATTGATTGACTGAAAAAAATGCATCAGGCGTCTTCATGCGGCAATCGGGAAAACGCGACATCTAGCTGGAGTGTACACCAATCAATCTGCCAAACTCCAACCATCCACGGCGATGGAGAGTCAACAGTTTTGGCTTTAAAAGAGTCAGTTTGGATGCATTCTCGCATGTGCAGTATCTAGATCACCCACTGTCCGGCCGCTAGTTCAAACTAAGACCCGTACAACCGGGGGAAAATCTAGTGGCGCGATTTGGGAGTACATGCCTGGCTGCTTTCAAAATAATTTTCAGCAGAAAAGCAGAGAGAAAGAAAAACATGGTGAATAAAAAAACAACAAAAAACGAATACTTGCCAATGTCTTACCTTTGGATAGCTTGTTAGAAGGTTTTATGGCATTTTCTGCTTAAGAATCCGCCGTATTTTCAAGAAGATAAGGTGTTTCCAGTCTCCACTAAACATGGTGAATAGTATCCAACTCGCTGAAAGGGCGATGAGATGGATATGTTGTGCTAAAGGGTTAGTTCGATTTATATTCGCTGTTTAGATTTTGCAAAAGAAAACTAAAATTAAGTTCATAATAATAATTTTTATCCACTACTAGTGATTTCTGTCCATTTTCCGCCATATAAATCAACTCCTTTTAATTTCGAGGACAGTCGGATGTCACTAGTCGCAAAAACCTTGTTAGTGACTGCCATGCAGCTAGTGACGAAAACAGTTTTTTTTTTCGAATTGGTAGTCAGATGCCAACCGCATGGAGACGCCTTCACTTCTTATGTAGCTGGGGAGGGGGGACTTTCTGGCTTGCGTTTTCCTTTGGGCCCGTTGCGCAATCTGTTTTGTTTTTCGTATGTGTTTGTCAGCATTAGACGTGAATGAAGCTTATAAAGATTAAGGCAGAGAGTGGATGAGATAGTTCAGACTCGATGCATTTGAAGTGTTGATTATTCTCAACCCCCTCTAGCTTGGCGGAAAATCGCATTATCAAGGCCCCATAATTAATTTTTCCTAGTTAAAGTTTTGGTGGGGAGAAACGTCAGTGGGTGGTTTCTGTCATTGCAGATACCATTGGGTGAGAGAGGAAAGGATTTGGGAAAATTTAGAAAGCGAGATGGTCCTTACCATTGCCCAATGTGTAGAGTAGAAGACAAGAGTCATTTCCACTTGATGTGTGAGTTGTAAGAAATTGTGTGATTCAAGGAAGGGCATTTTTAATAGTGTGGACTATGGGGACGATTGTGTGGTTCGAAGGATCACATTTTTGGGGGAAATAGGGGGATAAGGGAGATTCCTGAAGATAGCTATGGAACATCGGGATATTTTCTGTGAATGTGGTTGGTTTCAAATGTGTTGGTTGTTGTGGGGTCGATATTTTTGTTCCGCTATGGGGCGATGGGCTTTATTGGGAGTTTTATCATATGGGCCCTTAATACTGTCAACTGTCAAGAATAACCTAGAAGAATAGTTCTGTCTGGCTGCATGCCTTAACAAAAATTAACAAACACGAAATGTTTACCGATTCTGCGTATCTGAATCCGCTTTTATGAACTGCTAGATACTTTTCCAGGGGTTATGGGGCTTAGCTTACGTGTTACATTAGCAGTTCAAGGAAGTGTCTCACCGTGCTTCTGTTTTATCCAATGGAAGTCAAATTTTCAGAAATGCTATTCAGCTCACCTCTTCCCCCGACATAAATATTCCAGCTTACCCTCCCTGCCTTAACCTTCGTTGGGAAGTTAGAAAAACTAAGACGAAAAGACTAAAGACGGACCGTTTTCCTCGCAGCTGGTGTTATAAGAATGCGCCGGGCTTTGATGGATGATGAACAGGAGCTACCTTTCGTATGTGACCGACCGTTCTTATTCGTTGTTCATGAGCACGTGACCAAAAACTTGCTTTTCGTTGGTGCTCTAAGAGCCCCTGACGTGACGACGCGACCAATCACAAAAGAAGAACTATAGGTGTGTGTTTGAAGTTTCTAGCTGTGTAGGCTGTTGTAGAGATTTGGCTTGTGGGACTGGGTGACTTGCTTCTTGGGTATTGGTTTGTAATGCTGCACCCATGTCCAAAATTGAACCGAGGCTATATTTCCTTTTGTAAAATCATTTTTTTTTTGTGAAGGTAAGCCATTCTTACTGTTCGTTAAGTGTTTGCTAACATATCCAAGTGCAAACTATTTTAGCTATTTTGTTAATGTCTTATGACAATGCGATTCTGTCCGGTGGGGCTCTGACCTTCTTGTAACAAGTTCTTTTGATCCATCTTTTGCCATTGAAACGATAATGATCTTCAGTACGGAGGAATTTTTGCTCCATTTTTTTCTTTTCGGGGGCAGATTAGGGGTCAGCAGTGTAAAAAATCCTCGGAAAACCATTGACGTAAGTTTATGTCAGTACTCTTAATTTTGACAAAGGAGGGGAGGATCTGCATGTGAAACCCAATGAAAATCTAATACAGTGTTGCTTCACAGCGATGATGATCCAAGCACGATGCTTTATTCCGGACGATCCACAGTGTCCATTCATCTGCAACCGTCCATTCATCTTTGCACTGATTGGTCGCGACTACATAGAGACAGAGACATCTTTTGACGAAATATCGACAACGCTTTTCATTGGCTCGATGAGAAATCCATCTGTGCTTTGAATCTTAGGTCGGTTGTCCCCCTGTTTGTTCGGTGGTTTTCTGTAGAATCGATTGCTAACAAGGGTAGGAGGCAGAGTAGTGCACAACGCTTTGATTCATTGTGATGGTAGCTTTCATCCCTACTCCGGGTGTCCGATACCTTTTGAACTCCACTCGGCGGTGAGTCTCCACTGGCGGCAAGTTTTCCTGGTAGTGCGAGATTCTCTTTTCCTGCAGAAAGTGCATACGAAACTGCGGAACTATTTTTTCTCCCATGGCGAAGCGAGATTTTGCTCCAAGTTGAGATTAGGTTTTAGCTTCGGCATGGAGGAAAATTCGGCCAGCTAGGTCGAAAAGTATAAAAATTGACCATTAAATCGGATAATGTTGGATATAAACTAGAGCAACAGGAAGAATACTCTATATGACTAAGTCCAAAACACGCCAATGAACCTCGGGAAGAACGAGAAACGTCGCCCGAACGGTGACTCGAATTCTGTGTCAACCAATGAACGCCGTTTGTTGGGGACAGCTGCGGTGACGCTTCCGGCTCTTTCGCTAGGTACACGGCGATTCTTAATCGCACGAAGAGTTGGCATCAAGAGTACAGTAACAGAACAACACTTGAATCGTTTTTTTCCTTTTTTTTTTTTTTCCAAGTAGATTTGCGAAACGAATTCTTTGAGCCCAAAAAGACTGCAATTCGCATTTGATTTGTCTAAACGGCAAGTCAGCCGAGATTTTTTCATCGGTATTTTGTACTCGCCTCAGTTTACAGTTTTCTATTGACAAATATTTGGTAATCAGTATGAACAAATGAAGCATCCCTTCAGCACTGCTTCAAGACTTACATGCGGGATATCCACCCCACTAAAAATACATTACCCTCCCCCCCAAATAATATTAAATATTGAAAAGGTATTAAAACAGTATTAGATAGACAGTTCTATTGATTCACTGGTATCGCCGAATTGGCACTAAATCTGCCTACAGTTAACGGGATAAAATAACAAATATAACAATTTTGTCTGTAAAATAAGGTACAAAAGAATATTTATAAATTTTCTGACGTATTTTATTTGAACTCAGAAATAGATACTGCGCCCCTGTCATGTGTCCGTACAACCCAGAATCTGACAGGAATCGACGGTCGCAAAGGTGAGAAGAGGGGGAGTTTAGATTTCCGAAGGTGTCTCACTGGCGTTTCTATCCTAGCTATGGAGATTATGTCGTAATGCATGGTTCGTCGCGAACGCCTCCCTTTTACCTGCGATCGTCCATTTTTGTTTGCCTTGATGTCCAGTGAATGTGTGGAGACAGAGACATCTGCAGAAGACGTCTCAACTATCCTTTTTATTGGATCAGTAAGGAATCCTGAGATAGAGACTGGACGCTAGGCGACGGAACTTCATTGGTGTGTTTTACATTTCATCTGACGTCTATGTAGACTGGGTGCGTTTTTTTTTTGTCAAATTGGAAGCCATAAGCCCGGTTCCCACTGCCCAGTTATTTTCGAAAGCTGGTCAGATGCTGACCAAATTCTCCCCCGCTTTTCGGTTTTCTTGCCAGGAAAAAAAAATGTGCAGTAAAGACCAGGCTGTAGCCATATCATGGAGTTCAAAGTGCATGGTTTGACAAAATCACACGCATGTGTACCGTTTGCTTGGCTTCGAAACACTCTTAATCCTTCCCGGATGGAATGCAAGGCTTCGTGTAAAAGCTGGAGCCTTTCCAGGGTCCATGAGTTTTTAGTGATCGCTTCCACTTCATCAGTTCTGAGAGCGTATCCCCCCTAATGCTTCAGTAATGGGGTCTTCTTCAACTCCAGTTCTCTTATGATTTTGCTTACTACTATCTTTTGATACGTGTGGGCCTCATGCAAACACACGATTATATTAGCTTTAACAACACTCCCGCGAGTTCAAGAAACCATCCCATCTAGGAGAAGGCTGGGGAGAAGTCATTCCAGTGAGCTCATTACTGTTTGTTAGCGATGGTCCATAGGAAATATGCCCTTGAGGCTTTTAGCCAGCAGTGCCTATCTTTTCAAGACTAAGATTTGTGAGTCCTGTCTGAATGATCAAATATATTAACTGGTTTAACCATAGGTGAGCGTTGGCATTATGAGTGTTGGCGAAAGGTATTCGTCTAAGGCTTTGGTTGAGCTGCTTGTTCGTTGGTGCATAAGTTTACACCTCATGTTTGATTGATGTAAAACAGACAATCACAAAAACTCTTCGTTAAAGGGTTATTGGTGCTACCGCTTGGTTTTGGTTTATGCAGTGCTTTCACACCTGGATTGTTTGACTAACACCTGCTTGTATGTATATTTGTTTTCTTTTCCATTTGTCCTTTTTGCTTTAGTAAAGTGGGGTTGCTTAACACAGCTCTTCCTTGGGTAAGTAGGCTACTCTGTATACGAGCAGGAATAATAGGCTACGTATAGTGTAACATTAGTATGCTTTACACCAAAGCTTATTCCTCTTATAGGTTATTAGTCTACACAGTTCGTTGGGCATTCCAGCCCTAAATTCCTCCCTCTGGGGCGAAAGAAATTATGTTATCCTTCAGTCCAAGCTGATTGGGTATTATGTATAGCAAATGACTGAAACGAGTAGGCCAGCTAGGAGGGGCCTCAGCGATATTTTGGTCCTTCTTGGCAAGGGTCCTCTTCAGGCTGTAGCTGGAAGAATTGATATTCCATGAGCCCAAGCTGAATTAGAAACATATATTCATATAATATATAAAAACGGATCCGTCGGCTGTCAATCTTCTGGGCCAACGCTGGAGAAGGAAACAAACCTGTTATCAAGATTAATCAAGATTACAGGAATTATATATTATATGAATATATACAAGAATTGAATTTGCAAGTTGTAGGTTCGTCTATATGTACATACTCAGATCACGATCCGGGTATACTATAATACTGGAGTACTCTCGACTGATAAATTTCGCGCGAAAGCCCGCAGATTCGTGCACCCTTCGTGACTACGAATCGCATTTGATGGTGCTAAGAAAAGTCAGCTTCTGGTGATAGTGCGGCCCTTGTTGGAGCGGGTTCTGATCAGGCTGTAGCTAGAGGAAACGAACTTTCATATTTGATGGCGTTAAACGAATTAAGTGTTCTGTTCTTCTGGCTACAGCCTGACAAGGGCCGTTGACAAAAAGGACCGAAATATCGCTAGAAACAATCTTGGCCGACTTAACTGTATAGCTCCATCAGCTTGCATATAATGTAATGCATAGTGCCATCAGTTTTATAAAGTATTGAAGGCATTTCTCGTGGTTTTGCTATCGTGGTCCTAGCTAACAAGCCGGTCAGGCAAGTTGCCTAATATTCATAATTTGCTTTTCCTAGCCTCCGACAAAGTTTTGTTTTGCTGAACTTACGGTAGGCTACTAGCTCCGCGGATATTACGGCAAAAACCCGACGCAAGATAGTTTGCCGGTAATAGTACGAAAGATCGATGGAGACCTTTACAAGTCACCAGGGCTTTTGCGGACAGATTCAGATTCTAAATGGTAACTCGTATCGTGTCGAACATATTCGAAACTGAATATCCCTGCACTTTCTGTAGTACCTATTCATTATTTCATTTATCTTCTACAAGTATATATCGTAATGTTGTGCAACTTTTCCTGACTTTTTGTTCTCTTTTAGGTATGATCATGATGACAAAGATGGCCATCAGACCGCAGCAACCCTTCGTTGCGGATCGTCCTTTCATGTTTTTCATTCGCGACACCACTACCGGCACCGTCCTGTTCGCTGGTAGCCTTCGGAACCCAAAAATGAGCGAGTAGAAGTCGTCACAAATTCCTGTGTGTCTATCCGGATCTTGTGAACAGAAGCGAATCCGAAATATCCGTATCCCTCTAAAAAAAATTTTTTTTTAAGATGACAAATTTCGGTATTTAATGGACCCGTCTTAAATTACTGATTAACTAATCGTTCCGTCAACTCTCGTTTCCGGGGTTTCGAGTTTTCTATGTAGTGTTTATCCACCCTAACAGCACTGCACTGATCCTTGCATTTTCCGTGTTTTTATCTTTTCGGGGCGAATTAGGCTCCTGCTTATCGCTCATTGGTCGTAAAATCGTTTCTGCAAGTTTCTCTATATTTGTCATAAAAGCCTAGAGTTTGCTATCTTTGGACAAAAAGCGACTGAGTTTCAAAGGAGTCACTTATGTTAAAATATTAGAATAGTCTGGTATTGATAACATTCAGGTATTAAGTTAAAGGGTTGGGTCACGATGCGACTTCGTTTTTTTTCGAGAATTTTTTTTTATCGGGAGGAAGTAAAGAGAAAATATTTTCAGGGGAACTTCGGATTCGCCACTGTTGAATTATAAACTTACTATGTCAACATTACCAAGCTATTAAACTTTCTGTAGTTACTAATTTGCAGAGTGCCTGAATTACATGTGATATAATGATTGGTCGTTTTCTGTTCCTTAGAAAAAGTCCTGCCAGGCATGAAGATCACAGTTCCTTTCGCTAGGGTTTCTTCGTGTGAGGCTTATAAGCGCAAACGATAAATTGAAAAAATCCGCAGTGCTTTGTTCTTTATCTTCATGGAGCTAGATCTAGCCAATATTCTAAAAGTTGCCTCGCAATCACTTGACTGTTGTCTTTATCGATGAAATTTGTGTGATTTTCGGCTGTTTCGTTTTGATTTGGGGTTTATTCGTTTTTTTCTATCGTTCTAATTTGTTTGTTTTTAAGAAATTGGATTGATTGTTATAAGATGTTTGCATCAATGTAGCCTACTTCACAAGGTATTAAATAAAGAATTTTAAAGGAATTTTCTTGTCAGTTAGTCTGCGTCCATGCGCCACATTGCACTGTTGTGGCGAACAATTTAACTACAGCTACATACTAGAATCCGTGTTAAAGTCTTTGATTCATTTTGGCCGAGAAGGTGGAGATACCATAATTTCTCGATGGGTCGGATTTTTACGAACACACTGTTACCTTTGTTTTCTTCAAAATCCTCACGGTAGCCAACGTTATTCACAAATACTTGGAACACAATTGACTCTTGAAAGCAAGGTCGCCATTGCTAGTTAACTATTCATTGATCTCCCGGCGGAGGTCAAAAGAGTTACTAAAACCTTCGAAAAGATCGAGTGGCATGTAAGAGGATAAAACAACTAAGTAGATCACTATGTGAATATTAGAAATCATAGGCCAGTTTGACATATTTGGTCTTGGAAGCTGAATTTCAGAATCTTCAAGAAATCACTATCGAATTTAGTATAATTTATGGCGTTTGTTTATTGTGATATAGCTTTCATCCTTCCTTCTTTGGACTTACGGGAATAAACAAGAAAAACAGAAAACAAATACTAAAAGAAATCGATAGCCTAATGCAAACAATTAGTTTGATTTTTCTACACATTTTCCATATGCCTGCTAAAATAAAAACATCTTATTAGATCCATAGTCAAACTATGATCCCAGCCTCCCCGTGTCGGGCGCTTTCGACCCGCGCCACTAGATGACCCAGCGGTCGAATCGAGTCGTGGCTTCATCTTGGGTCTAGGGTGGGGGAGTTCTAGACGTTGCAAGTGCCAGAATGTTTGCGATGCAACTCTTTTAACTTACGAGAAAGAACACTTAGATACCTCCAGGAGAAACGTGTCCCGAAAACGTCTTTGAACGTTCGAAAGCTGAACGTCTTAACCCTTCATCGTCCAAAGCTTGTTCATAAAGCTTGCTTCGGGAACACATATTTGTCTTGAAAAATACGAGTGTAAAGTAACACTCGGAGTGTAAAGTAACTAATATAGATAACTAGAAACTACGAAAGAATACTTCTCAACTCAAGTGCTTTATGCACAAAATCACTAGAAGAGCAAGCAGTCCTGCTGACATGGTTTAGGATACAAAGAAGCTGCCTTTCATTTCCACAACCCGAACGGAAATTTTCCGCTTGGATTGAAGTCGATCCAGACAAAATGAAACGAATTTCGACCCGATTTCCTCGGGTCAACCGGAATCGGCTCTGCACAAGGCCGAATTTCCGGTCGACCCGAGGAAGAAACTAAATTCAAAGGCGAAAGCTATTGGCCACCTGAAGAGAAATGGGATATGCACACGTGGTTTCATTCGTATAATCCACTTGTGCAGGTTCTTTTTCTGAGGGGCCTCACTTTTGTAAATACTTGCGTGAGTGGATACATCCTGGTCATGCTGTACACTTCCCTTCAGCTCGTCAACACCGCATAAAGCTTGGTGCCCGCAGAACGCGGATTCGCATTCTCCTAGGCGAATTCGGCGTCGCCAGCTGAAAAATTACCGCCGCGCCGTTTCAACTACAAGTCAAATTTTGTTCGCGTCGTAGAAAAGATTCGCGTTCTGCGGGCACCAGGGTTCAGGAAGACGGGCGAGTTTTTAGCGAGAGGCCTAGGTGTCACTGGCTTGACGGCTCTGTCCTCGCCATCTGTTAACTGAGGAAAGAACTAATGGTTTCTTTAGATTCGACGCTAGGCCTCGCTATCCGAAGTTCAAGGAGAAGGTGACGAGTAACTTTGTTGGGATTCCTTAGTGACGGGATACCAGTTTGTCTGTAAATAATTATAATTTAAACAAACAGAAGGAAAAACAACTCATCTACGAGAAAAACATTTGAGAAGACCATGGAAGGGCTCGAGGTTCAAAATTGCATACCCAGACAGCCCCTCGTGTAGCAAGGCCAGCTTTGCCGTTACATCCAGAGCACTAAAATTTTGGATAATTTTCATATTCTTATACCACGGTGGCAAATAAAGTCTGTCCGTTTTTAGCACGATAACTCTCGAAGCAACCGAGATATTTTTTTCAAACTTGGTGTGAGGATCCTTCGGGCCAAAACACAGGCCAAGTTGGAGGCCATATAATTGTTTTTCTGAAGAAGATCGGTGCATCGATGTAGAGGTAAGAATACATGCTGAATTCATATCTGAACTTCATTTTCTTGTTTGATCGGAATGCGGCCAGGACCGGTTATGAGGTAAAACTAAAAATTATTACCGATGTAAATAAATTTGGTTGGAAAAGGTTGGTGTACCCTAAAAAAAACACAGGGAATTGGGAATACTATTTTCGGATGGATAGTCCGGTCGGAATATGGTGTAAACCAGATACTTTCGAATGAACATGATAGGCTTTTTGGTGACGTCGTGGATCTGTTTAAGTGGTCTGTTGAGGTGACATCAAATGTTTACGGGGTTCGGCAAATAGCCTACCGGGCATCTGCAAGATCCGATTGTCTTATTAAAAAGTTCAACAAATATTCCCTTTTTGGGATCTCATAAAAACCTCTGGTCTTGTTTTCCAGACTTGGACCGCTCCTTTGGTTCCTCGACACGGACATCAGCCGCTACTGTCATTTCGTTGATTCATCTGCGATGAGTTGGAAGCTGTTAACGTCTAAGAATAGGAGCTTTCGGTAAGGTAAGCTGAATTGCGCTTCTTTTGGTTGCCGTGGTCCTCACAGGCATAAAGTCACATTAGGACGCAGCCAAAGCAAACCCCATACACGTTTTCACTTCTGGAATTATCAATTCTTCTGTAGTTTCCTGTTCCTTTATCCCATTCCCAAAATTATATATATGGAATTATATATATGGATTAGGTCCGGACCCGGGGGAGACCCCCTCCAAAATGAAATCCTGGATACCGCCCTGCTCTAAAGCTTATGTCAAGTTCGAAGGCAAGTGGAAAGCTCTACAGGAAGTACTGATTTACTGCCAAAAGTTTCAAAGCAAACTATGTAAGCAGCGTGGCAGATTGCAAAAAGGGTGACTTTGTTGGGACAGAAACAACAGTTGATAAAACGCCTTCAAGACCTTAGCCAGTTTTTAGTCTTAATCCAGACTTCTCACAAGCTTTTGCTTTGTACAAAACTGCCCTCTCTTGTTGATCCACGACTGTTCCTGTAAATGATCTTTCCGCGATGAATTGGCTTAGAAATGTCGTTCTTCGAAAACACCATTACTTTCCAGGTAAAATTAGCTTAAAAAGTGGGAAAACCATGCAAAACAAAAGAAGTCCAAAACAGAAGATAGACCTGAGGGCCTACCATGTCTTCAAAAATGTGATAACAACACTTTGAAGCTTCTCATGTCCTGATGTGTGAAAGAGTTGTCGGCGAAGTTTGCCGCGTGACTGGCAAAACTCGGCTTGGCCGAAATAGCTCTTAAGGTACTAAGTACAAAACGAAAAATGGCGAAAAGTTGGGATTTCGTGAGCTTATAATTCCAAGAGGGAGCTAGGGAGAACATAAAAGCGGAATAGGCAAGAGGAGTTCTTTAAGGAAAACCCGTCTATTTTTTGTTTCGTATATTCTGGATGGAAAGTCGAAGGCTATTTCGGTATCGAATAAATTTCCCGCCTTTTCTTACCCTTCACCCAGTAGCAATTCAGAGAAACCGTTCTAGCTGGTGCCAATTTCTGCAGTAGTTACTTAAATATCAATCGCCGGACTCCGTTTTATTCTACAGCGGTTCAAGTCTGGAAATGATTCCTGTTTCGTAGTGATATCCCTTCCATCATTTATAATATCTGTTTGACCCGGATTTATTTGACCTGACTAAATCCGTTTGTCATTGACGACGACGATAGAATAAGGCGGTATATTGGGATGGCAAATGGTCGGTCCGGTCCTTACTCATGTCCGATTTGTGGTCGTATGGATGAGAACTTGAAACATTTGTTGTGTGACTGGGAAAATTTGAGTGAACTTAGTTTAGAAATTTTTGGAGTAAATGAAAGAGGGGTGGATGAAGAACGGACGTGCAAGGTTTCAAAAATTCGAAAGGAAGAAAAATATCCGGATAGCCGATTGGGAAATAAATATTATCTTTGCTTTGAGATTTTATTTGCATTACCCTCTAATGAAACAATAATGAAGTTCCGGTTCGGACGAGAAGATGTGAGTGTTCAGTCGGCTTGTGGTCTTAACAGCGACTAGAATTGTACTTCAAGTGTAGCCATATCAAGTACAAGAAGTAAGATTTTGGAGACCTCGGAAGATTGGGTAGATCCCTGAACGCTGCTATAGCCCACCGGATTATTATTTTTACCGAACTATTTCTTTAGTTGATTTTCGGTTCGTTTTTATTGCACTTGCCTTCCGGCCAAGTGCCATATACTGATCACTTTTCCGTCGGTCGGTCGGTCCGCTGATCGCGAGTTGGGATACTTCCAGATGTGCTAGAACGATGAAACTTGGCAGGCGTATCAGGGACCCAACCAAACTGACTTGTAAATAGTCACTTTCCCGATTTGACCATCCGTGGGAGGAGTGGAGGGAGCGGGAATCCGGAATATTAAGGCATGTGTGATAACTTCCGAAGGGGTGATCGGATCTAAGTTAAACTTGATATGTGGAAAGAACACATGCCGAAGTTTCTAAAATAGATTGAAAATTATAAGTCCCCCATTTTATGTCCGAACCGGATCCGAGAACTGTGGGGGGAGTTGGAGGGGGGGTACCGGAAGTATCGTGACACGCTGAAAGTGGAGGGATCGAGATGAAACTTGGTGGGAAGAACAAGCACTTATCCCTGATACATCTTTGACATAACCGGATCGGATCCGGGCACTGTGGGGGGGGGGGTGGAGACCCCGGATTTCCGGTTATCATGGGTTAAGGTAGTTCCAGATGTGCTAGGATGATGAAGCTTGGCAGGCGTACCAGGGACCCGACCAATTGACTTGAAAATAGTAATTTCCCCGATTCGACCATCGTGGGGGGAGTGGAGGGAGGGGGAATCCGGAATATTGAGGCATGCGTAACTTTTGAACGGGCGATCGGATCTGAATGAAGCTTGATATGTGGAAAGAAAACATGCCTCACATGTCGCACTTAACGTCTGGACCGGATCCTCAAATTGTGGGGGGAGTAGGGTGGGTACCTGAAATATCCTGACAAGCTTGGAGTGGAGGGATCGGGATGAAACTTTGTGGGAAGAACAAGCACATATAATTGATGCATCGTTGACATAACTGGATCGGATCCGGTCACTGTGGAGGGATGGAGGCTATGTCCCAGATTTCCGGTTATCACGGGTTAAGGTACTTCCAGATGTACTAGGATGATGAAACTTGGCAGGCGCACCATGGACCCGACCAAACTGACTTGGTAATATTCACTTCCCCGATTCAGCCATCGTGGGGGAGTAGAGGGATGGGGAATCCGGAATATTGTAAGCATGCGTAACTTTTGAATGGGTGACCGAATCTGAATGAAACTTGATATGTGGAAAGAACACATGCCTCTCATATCCCATTTTACGTCCAGACCGGATCCGCCAACTGTGGGGGGGGAGTTGGGGGGGGGGGGGTACCGGAAATATCCTGACACGCTAAGAGTCGTGGGACCGGGATGAAGCTTGGTGAGAAGAAAAAGACAAGTTGTAAATACATTTTGACAGAGATGGACCGGATCGCGCACTGTGGTGGCCTTGGAAGGGGTAAATCGGAAATCCGGTGATTGCGAGTTTAAGGTACTTACAGATCCACTTGGACGGTGAAATTCGGCAGGTGTATTGGGGACCCGATCAAATTGACTTAGAAGCAGACGATTATTTCCCCGATCCGACTACAGCCGGGGGGGGGGGGGGTGGAGGGAACTGGAATCCGGACTAGAATTTCATGCATAACTTTTGAACGATTGGTCGGATCCGAAGGAAACTTGACAGTCGACGAATGGACGTTTTTCTGATCTCACGAACACGTTCATAATCCCCCAACGGACCGTGATCATTTGTACCTCAAGTACATGAAATGAGATTTTAGCCCCCTTAAAGTGCGTATCTTAACTGCAAAGTGAAACAATACTTTTGACCAAAAGATTCATTTTCGTGGTTCCCAAGGGCCCGTGATAATTTTTGCTTCAAGGGTTTCGCTTACAAATGACTTTCCAACATACTTGAAGCACCAATGTTACCGCAAAGTGGAAAAAAAAACAATTTTAAGAAACTACATTTTTAAGAAAGTAAATTTTTTTAAGATCCCCAAGGGCACATGATTATCTGTGCCCCAAGCATTTGTTTCCAAATTCAGTTCGAACCCCTTAAAGTGCGCATCTTAGCCGCAAAATGCAAAAAATAATACTTTCGAGCGAAGGATATATTTTCAAGACCCAAGGGCTCATGTTTATTTGTGTACCAGTGCATTTGCTTAAAAAATGGATTCCTAGTCCCCCTAAATTGCGAATTGTAACCGCAAAGTGCATGGCACATTTTTACTAAACCATACATTTTCATGATCCGAAAGGTCCATAATCGTCTGTGCCTCAACACAGCACAAATCTTAGCTGTTATCATTACCTACTACGTGTGCTTGCAAGTGCCATATGAGCTTACAGCTCTTGTTGCTTATTTTTTCGAGAGCTTTATTTTTGTTATTTTTCGCGCCATGGCCCATAGCCTAGGCTTTACTGGGATTAAATTCATTCAAGTCATCGTCGGAGGAAACCATCTATTCAACCAAGTTGGTGTTTTCGGTTGCTGGTTTGTGTTGTTAAATGAGCTTCGAGAATTTCTTCTCTGTGGCCCAGAATCCTTTTTGTTATTTTGTCTCCAACCTGGAAATGACTAATTCTTGATTAATTTTTGCTTGAACTCCCACCATCACACAAACCTGCTTCGTTGTAACAACTTATGTACACACTGAAGCTAACAAATTATTTAATACCGTATCAAACTTTAAAATTTAAGGCTAAAACAGAATCAGTACTAACACTAAGAAAACTTTCAAAAAGGTACATAAAACCAAAAAACACTGAAACCAAATTATTTTAGTTGTCCTTCTACGTAAGGAAAGACGTTTATCCGTTGTGAGGAAATCCTTCACCGTAGTGGCGTCTTTTTCGAACTATATCACTATCAAACTACTATCCACTTTCATCATATATAAAACACCATTAATTTTTTGTTATAGTATATGATGAAAGTGGTAACAACATTGGTGAACCAAGTGGTTTCCACAGCCCTCTGTTGCGGACGGACGCTGAGACTCACGGCAGAATGTCTCCTAGTCCACGCCACCGCTGCAGCCATCAACGATCAACAGTGCATTTCAGTTCTGGCTTTAGTGTTCCTTTACTGCTTGTGTGGTGAACAAGAGGAAGAACGACAGGAACGGTTCTTCTCCTTGTGGAAGTGGTGAAAACAACAGTTAAAGTATAATATGGTAAAATAGCCGTCTAGAAGCAAGTATGGATATGATGGAGTTTTCTTCATTCTGGATTATTAACCTGCTGCTAGTTCTTCATACTGTTCAAGGTGAGTTTAGACATGATGCCATCATTATTCTGGACCCTTGAAGTGTGTACGGAAATCGATGAAAAATCTGAGGCCATCTTGTACGTTTGGCCAGAGTGGCATTTGCGACACCGCCAAGCAATGATGTGGGGTTAGTACAAGATGTCTTCTTACTTGCAATGCAGGCCTAAACCCTGCCGAGGCGCCTTGACGATTTTCGAATTTCGACCCCCGTTCAAATTTTCTCCAAATGGTGTGCATATAACCACTCGATCAATGTTAACACATTTCTCTGACGGAAGCTGGACAATTGACGGCAAAAACCTGTGACATTATGGCGTCTACGAAATTTGGTTCTTTTTTCAGTTTCAACGAAAAACTCGTAGATTTCCGTGGTTTATCAGATGCAGTTAAAGTGAACTGGTTTGTCCAGTCTCTACCCGTAGCAGATTCCGTCATTTACCTTTTAAAGTGACGAAGATTTCAAACGTCGCGTGCTGAAAAGTAAAAATCAATTGGTTTCGAAAATAAACTTCCAGTTTGCTCTTACAAGACGAGCTAATGTTCGTAAAACAAATTAATCCTTTTCCCCGAAAAGTTGCGTTGAAATTTGCCAAGAAACTTTAAATCGCAGAATTTTTAGACATTTTTGCCGAGATTTTTGCACGAGTCCGATTCTGTGCTGGGTAAGCATCATTACAGTGCGTTAAACGTATATAATTGTTCGTAATGCAGTATTATTTTGATCTCTTGCCGAAGAGCCCCTGAAAGGCACGGGGCCCATCGACAGGTGCTCACTCTACATGTTTGGTAATTCAGCACTGCATACTTCATTCGTATGTTAGAGCTCATGGTCGTGAACTTGGATGGGGTCGATGAGAGTGCTATGCTCTCTCAATCTTCGAGCAAGAGTTTGTTTGCCACAAACATACATAGAAATTACCGTCGTCTCGTAAGGTAATAAGGGTTGCGATGTTCAAACTATGAAGCTTTACGTCGTCTCTGTCAGCAGGCACATTTGCAGGACATTTTTCGAAACATTTTTAGCAGGCTGAGTAAGTCTTTTCAAGATGGCTTACAGGTCTTCAGAGTCTCGACGAACTGTACGAGCTCATCCGATTATTTCTGCCGCCGGATTTTAGAGACGTTGCCGCCCATCCCAAATATAGACGGACATAGACGGTATTCACTCAGCATTTGTATGCGAAACCTGACAGTCTAAGAATATTAGATCACGGACCAGTTCCGGAACAAAAAAAGGCATGAGACAGCGTTTACGCTTTGAAAGGACAAGCCTGTTCTGAAGTGGATGAGTAAAGTCTAACCATGGGTGTGTTCACTTGAGCGGTGACTTATGGTTGTTGTTTCAAAGCAAATGGTGGTTGAAGAGCCCTCTGTCTACTCGCCGACATTTAGTGACTTTACTATTTACCATCCAGTTGCTTTGACCTGCCGAGTCACTTGGTGGATTTGGTTCACGGCTTCTTGAGCTATATAGGTGAATTCGCTTGCTATTATGGAGAAAGTTACCGAAAAATTACAAAGCGGCAGGCCAAGAAGAAACCATCATGACAGTTTCCACACAACTTCTACAGTCTTCTGCTTGAAGCGAGCAGTTCGTGCGTGTTTGGACATTCGCTCCCCGACGGCTGGAACGATATTAGCGAGAGCCTCAAATATGTTCAGCTCCTGTTTTGGATTTATTTTGATGGTTTGTGCCCCATCTGTTCGCCCTCAAGTAGGGTTTTTCTTTCTCAGAGATGACACGAAGCAGCACGACCCACTAAATCTCCTCGGGTGGTAAATCAGAGAAATGGCATTGACGGCTGCTTTTACCCTCTTGTGGATTAACATCCCTCTCTGGAGCCAGCGTTAAGCCGAGAAGACGACTTCCAGATCTTGCCTTTAGCAAATGGCTCTTGTAAGGGGTTTTCCACCATCTGCTGATCCAGAGGTTGTCACCGACAGCTGGTCGGATTGTTTACACCAATATATATGGTCGTTAAAGCGTGTCATCTCAAGGAGTCGGCCGATTTTACTCAACCGTGCAGAAGCTCTTTTAGACCAGTGGCTCCTTTCAAGCGATTTTCGCTGACAATGGCTTAGCATACATCATTGAATGGCCTCTGCCTTTGAGGATTCGGGTTGTGCTCCCTGAGCGCGTAGGAAAATAGCCAGAAGTGGTTGTGCCATTGTTGTTCCTGCATACCAGTTAAAGTTTGAGATATATCAGTGGCAGTTTTAGTCGACCGATTTTTAACAGGAGGAAACTCTTATTCGAGAAGTCCACTTCTGTTGTAATAAGCGGTTTGAAAAAATACAATGATACAATGACCACCCAAGCGACGGCAACTGCAGGAGAGAGGCTCTGTTTAAAGCTATTTTGAATACAAGAAACCGCCTGGTCACAGAAAACGTAACGAACGTGAAAGTTGGATCTGTGGCTATCGGAGAGTCGCCAAATTCCATAATGGCAATTAGGAGCCGACTGTGTACCTTTTTTGGGTGTACTGTGGTAGTGCTAAGTTTCTTTCACTTTCGATCGGCTCGTTACATTGTTGTGGTACCGTTGGACTTTGGACAATATTTGTGTCGGAGCAGTTAAAGGGGCTTTAATCTTCTGTGCAGATCCCTTTGGTGACATCAGTTTCAGACCAGCTCAGGTTCAGGTTCATTTAATTTTCAGATATTCAAACTGAATACAAGATAACAACCACCATCCGGTCCCAAGAATGGGAATACCGAGAATTCCCGGCAAGTAACTTCCTTAATAAAAAAGAAAAAAGACGAGAACAACCAAGAAACTGTCAAGACTCGATGGACAAGCCATCAATCTGATGAAAAATTATATACACTTTTTATTACTCAATATATCAATATTCAGTCAAAAGGCTTGCTTACTTTTTAAATAGGTATAATCGAATCGCTTCAGTTAAAAGCAGCCTACTGAAAAGCCTATCTGAAGTGCCTTTTCCTGGACGTCGAAGCCATCCAGTTTACAAGCCAAAACGTGGACCACCCATAAGAACGCTCAGGAAAAGTAATACCATAGCTACCAACGAGCTTAGCTTGCAGCTTGGTTTCTATTTCTGCAGTTGTTCATCGCTGAGACTAGCGTCTGTTTTTGAATAGATGCTTGCCACTATAGATTCCCTATAAGCATACAGCAAGCATCTCCGAGATGATGTATCGCCTTTATAAAGTTTTCTTTTGGAGCCCATTTGAATGTGAATAGGTCAAAGAGGCTCAATCAAAGAAGAATGGTTTATTGTTCGGATGCTAAGCGGCGATTCCTATCTTGAGACAAGATAATTGCGAATCCGCTCTGATGCTGATTTTCCGTGCAGAAGATACTCTCGTAACTCATCGCTCAGGAAAATAATGAGTCGTCTGAGAATACCAAAGATGCTATGTTTCACAGCGGGCTCGTTATTGTTTTACGCCTTTGTAAATCAGTGAAGCCTATACCGCCTGTTCGGTCGTGGATGCTGAGGTCAGGCATGACAGTTCTCACCTTTGCGGGGAGGAGGTCGAGAAAGCTATTGAGGAGCAGACATTGATGGTTGGTTGGTCCGTTTTACGAGGTGGCCAAATGGGCATCAAGTTTTATAGGAAAAAAAAACAACAAACAGATACGGTCTTCCAGAGTGATTCTAAGACGATGCGGGGCTGTCGCGTCGATGAATTTCTACGTTGTGGAGAATTCTGAATTGACACATCCAAGGTGTCTATCCATGAGAATAGTAGCGTCGGATGCTTCCATGTCGCGCGTTTACGGGAGTAGCGAGAAAGAATGGAAGCCCTACCCTCAGTCATACACAAATCCTCAGTTCTGGGCATGGTGTCCAAATGTCTGGTCCCAAAGTATGGGCATGGTGATTGGTGCTGATATGTCGGGTCACCATGCCCCGCAGCACGGGCATGGTACCCCATACAAATCTGTTTGAAAAGCAAATTTCCATTTAAGATTCTCAATTCAATAATTTTTTTATGGGGGTACAATGTCCCTGCTGCAGGGCATGGTGCCCCAACGCATGAGCACCGGTGCTCATACATTGCGGCATGCCCTGACTTTGGATCACCATGCCCCAAATTGTAGGATTTTTGCATGACTGCCTTACCTCCCCATTTTCGTTTTGTTAAACTCACTGTTCTAGCCTTCACCAGTGGGCTCGTCAACTTGAACTGCAGTTTGCATTTTTGGTATGAGACCCATTGTTTGTATCGGTTCTTTACTCGCTGTTGTACTAAAAGCAAACGAGCTCTAATTGACAGGCCACACGACTGTTCCGAAAATTCTTTTTGTGTTCATCCGTGAGGAACGCGAAATCAATAGATCCCTATTAGAGCCTTGTCACCTATCTTCTTTTTAATGCCCCCTAGCAGACAAGCTGATGATGCAAATGTTAAATAGTTAGCAGGGGATCTCCCCACAGAGTTGCTTAATCGACAACTGTCGCATCAGCAACGCGGCTTTGAGGGAGTAATCAGGCGGAAGGCAGTCCAAAGTGCCGTCGAAGTTTTTTTTTAACACAGTCGGCTTATAGCTTTAGTCGGAAGTTTAATCAAAGAGGGGACAGAGATTTGACTGATTCCAGCTAATATTCAGAATCTAACGGACACGTGCATTGTAGTGACACAGCTAGGGAAACATTCGTCAGTAAGCGAGTTCGGTAGAAAGGATCCTGTGTCCTTTTTTGTCATATCTGACTGCGGTATTAACGGATAAGCTGAGATTTGTCCCTTCATAGCTTGATCACGGATACGTGTTTCTTGCTTGAGCCTGAAAAGGAGTCTTGCCAAGAAAAGCCGAAATATTGGCAGAATAGTTTTAGCTGAATTATCCGTATAGTGCAGTCAAATATATGATTCATAGTCGGCAATTGGGCCGAAGGAATACTTATACCTTTCCATGTCCGCACTCGTCTTCGTCGTGTCCTGGGACAGGATGGTCCGAGTGCCCTTTCCAGACCAGTTTCCCGTCTGGATACCTTTATTGGTTCCGGAGAATACAAGGTTTTTTGGTTGGTTATTTGGCGTTTTCGGTCGGCAGAGCATCTTTTCATATCAACACTCTAAAAGGAAGAGACTACGCGCACTGTCTGGTTAAAATATGTACAACGTAATTAACTTCAACGTCATTGTCAAAACAACAACATTCCTAACTATACGACAACCCCACACCCCGTCTCAATCACATCGCACCTATCCCCTACAACTTAAGGGTGACCGGTTGAAAGCTTGGCCCCCAGGTAGGCTAAATTCGTGCGGCAGACTGGGTTCAGTTTTTTTTTTTTTATTCGGCTTGTATTTTTCATCTGGTTTAACTGACACCAGTCACCGATGAC
Organism: Branchinecta lindahli; assembly: GCA_023053555.1. NCBI lineage: Eukaryota > Metazoa > Arthropoda > Branchiopoda > Anostraca > Branchinectidae > Branchinecta > Branchinecta lindahli. The sequence continues at coordinate 8,423,823 of JAKZAO010000001.1, forward strand.
TGGCCCATTAGTGGTGGATTGGTCCATTACGGTTGGCTGATAAGCAGAAATGCCGAAGTCATAACAGTGGCGGCAAAGGCGCTTTTGAAAATCAGCCTGACTGACACTAGGTTGTAAGAGCATTAAAAAGTTTTCGAAGCCAATGGAACCGACGTCGTCGTTCCGCTGAGTTTGTTTGTGTCTTCTCTTCAATGCAGACCACGGTAAACATTGATGCGTAAGCGAGCCATATTACATTCCAATAGAAGCAAAGGTCGGCATCTCTGAGAGTCTGGGTCTGTCAAGAATGTGGTGACATGTTTATTTTGATTGGGGAATCCTTGCATGCAAATAACTAGCTTCCATTGGATGAGTGAGCCGCTGAAGGCGCCCTTCATAACGGCTTAGCAAGCTTCTCTGCGAAAAAGAAGCAATCCATGGCGGAGCGCGAATATTCTGGGTGTGGCCTTTTTTTTGGCAGTAGATTTGGCCATGATACGAATTTTTCGGTCGCAAGATGTCAAATCTGTCTGGTTGAAATTAAACTAGTAATCAGTTGGACATCATTGAAGGAATATGACATATTTTGTGTCCCCAAGTTACGGGTCGGGTTACAGAAGAAGTGACGTAACTTGATGTCAGTGAAACAGCGATGCGTAACTTTATCTCTCCTTTTTCATTGAGGGAAATGCAGTAGTTACAGTGTGAATGCCCGAAGCTTTGAAATTCATACGGTATAACCGTCTTGTGATGGATTTTTGCTTCTGTAACTATCCTCTCTGTCGAGACTCTGTGGACGGCTGGATCGTGTGACCATGTGAACAGGTTTCAGAAATTGGCTTCCATTTTGTGTTGAAACTAATGAAAAATAGCCTATATATTGAAGTTGCTGAAACTTTAAAAGGTTTCAAAAGATGTACTTTAAAAGGTTCACATATTATACACAAATTGTCTAGAGCTGAATTTTTTCCAGTTACCGTGCATTGCGTACATCTTTTTCAGTAGTTTTTTTTCTGCTAAAAGTTAATCGATCGCTTTTATAAACCACGTAGTCATGATGGATGATTTCTTGAGTTCTAATCCCCTTATATATCTATCATTAACCTATGTCTGCGTAATAAGCAAAGCAGTCAATCCCGCATGGGTGGAGCTGACTGCATTTGTAGTAACGCATTTAGTTTGACATGAGGCACTGCAATTTCACACCCAACCCGTGAGGGGTAGTCAGGACCTCCCGTGGGTCCATAAGGTTTTGGGATGAGAAACGCTTGAGTTTGCCAAGCAATTAAGATCTGCTGGTGATAGGACTGGTTTAAGAATGCTTCTGATTTCTCGGCGTCCGGTAGAATTATTGTTGATCTTGAGGGTCTGCGTTGTTACAGATTCAAAGGTATTCCGCCTATTTTTCAACGATTTGCGGATATGGCTAGATCTCCATTACCATGGTTGATGAGGGGCGACTCCCAGGATTAAAGATAAGGATGGCTAATGATTCTTTGTGTCTCGTGTGAGATCGCGTTCACACACTTTCCAAAAGAGAATGTCTCTCTAATGAACAGATCTTGCACATTAGCCTATATCCTAAAGTGGTCGACCATGGCCGTATCCGATTCTATCCCCCCCCCTAAAACATACGAAAATGATCGTTTTTGATAGGCTTTAACCTCTGATCTACATCGTTTCTGTACTATTTGGTATGCGCGCGGGTAGCCCCCCCCCACTCCGTAATTAATTCCTGGATACCAACCTGTGGTCGACGGTGCTAAACGGAATAAATCAGCAGAGATTAATTCCAGTGATAGTTCTGCCCTTGTTGGCAAGGGTCCTCACCAGGCTGTAGTTCCGAGAAGAAGAAGAAGGAATACTTATATCCTAGATTCCCAGAATGCAGGATAGTCTGATGAACTGTAGCAGGATGGCCCACGATTGGTTTACTCTTCTCGGAGACAAATTACTGTACTCGGCAATGTTTCGTGAACTGACGAAAACTTATATTGCGGTGCTAAACGGATTAATCCGCTAGAATTTTGGTTAGGCGATTTTTCGGCCCTTCTTGACAAGGGTCCTTCAGGCTGTAACTTAAAGTATGAACTGGCGTAAATCCAAAGACAAACAGTTCTATCTTCAAACTTGTGTCTTTTAACTTGTGAAGTCATCCCAGTTAGTGCAGCTGTATCCCAAGTTGTGTAATAAAAGATAAGCACCACTATATACAGGGTGGGGAATGTGGTCCACCAGTCTCACGGCCGTTTTGAAAATCGAACACACCAGTCTCACTGTTTCGAACCACCAGTCTCATAAAAATGGCGCCGGAACCAAAAGTCTCGGAAACGAGACCAACAGTCTCAAATCGAGACCAACAGTCTCATCTAATTTCCAGTTTTTTGGGGGTAAAAAAGTGTTTTCTTTGATTTTCTCTCTCAGTCCCTTGAATTACACGTTTGTGTCAGCATGACAGGTAGAGTGAAGCATGGGCTTTCCATACATGTATTTATTTCTGCAACTGGCTTGGTACTTCTCAGCCAGTGGGGCTCTGAAAAAGCAAACAAATTTATTTTCTTGTTTTCTCTGTTGTTTAATAGAATTCTGCTACTTTGCCAACTACTGCAGGTAAAGTGAAGCCCGGGCTTTCAAACGATATATGATTCACTGTTACTGGATTACCCAGTGTCATATTGGGTTGCTCTGAAAAAGTTGTTTTGGTAAACAAATGTAATTTTTTTTTTTTTTTACTGCCCTGCTTGACACTGTTGAATGTTTTGTTGTCTCACTGTTCAGTTCACCTGACTGCGTTCGATTCGCATTTCCAGTAAACTTAAATCATCATTTTGCCGTTTTATTTGCTATTCTCAGTTGTCTGATAGCGTTCGATTTATCCAGTCGACTGAGATTGTCGACTAAAATCTTGACGTTACGCATTACGAACAATGTGAAATGCTCTAGATGACCAGTAAAAGGTGCCCGCTGAGCTGGAATCCGCCATCTTTTAATCAACCTCTGCTTATATTCGGTTAACCATGGAACGAATGACCATTTGTTCTGGGTCGTCAAAAGTCAAATTTTAGTCGACAATCTCAGTCGACTGGATAAATCGAACGCTATCGGTCAACTGAGAATGGTTAACCATGGAAATTTTAGTCAACAATCTCACTCGACTGGATAAATCGAACGCTATCAGTCAACTGACAATATTCGGTTAACCATGGAACGGATGACCATTTGTTCTGGGTCGTCAAAAGTCAAATTTTAGTCGACAATCTCAGTCGACTGGATAAATCGAATGCTATCAGTCAACTGAGAATGGTTAACCATGGAAATTTTAGTCGACAATCTGCTATCAGTCTATCAGTCAACTGAGAATGGTTATCAGTCAACTGAGAATGGTTAACCATGGAAATTTTAGTCGACAATCTCAGTCGAATAGATAAATCGAACGCTATCAGTCAGCTGATAATATTCGGTTAACCATGGAACGGATAACCATTTGTTCTGGGTCGTCAAAAGTCAAATTTTAGTCAACAATCTCAGTCGATTGGATAAATCGAACGCTATCAGTCAACTGAGAATGGTTAACCATGGAAATTTTAGTTGACAATCTCAGTCGAATTGATAAATAGAACGCAATCAGTCAACTGAGAATGGTTAACCATGGAAATTTTAGTCGACTGGATAAATCGAACGCTATCAGTCAACTGAGAATAGCAAATAAAACAGCAAAATGATGATTTAAGTTTACTGGAAATGCGAATCGAACGCAGTCAGGTGAACTGAACAGTGAGACAGTCAAGCAGGGCAGTTAAAAAAAATAAAAAAATAATGACTTTATCAGAGGAACCCAGCAAGAAACTGACTAAGCCAATATCAGAGATATGTATCGGTGGAAAGCCCATGCTTAAATCTACAAAAACTGGTTGTAAAGTCAGAAAATTCCAAGAAATCGCAGAGACAAGCCAGAAATTACATTTGTTTACTGAAACAATTTTTTCAGAGCAACCCAGTATGACACTGGGTAATCCAGTAACAGTGAATCATATATCGTTTGAAAGCCCAGGCTTCACTTTACCTGCAGTAGTTGGCAAAGTAGCAGAATTCTATTAAACAACAGAGAAAACAAGAAAATAAATTTGTTTGCTTTTTCAGAGCCCCACTGGCTGAGAAGTACCAAGCCAATTGCAGAAATAAATACATGTATGGAAAGCCCATGCTTCACTCTACCTGTCATGCTGACACAAACGTGTAATTCAAGGGACTGAGAGAGAAAAACAAAGAAAACACTTTTTTAATCCCAAAAAACTGGAAATTAGATGAGACTGTTGGTCTCGATTTGAGACTGTTGGTCACGTTTCCGAGACTTTTGGTTCCGGCGCCATTTTTATGAGACTGGTGGTTCGAAACAGTGAGACTGGTGTGTTCCACGGATGAGACTGGTGGACCACATTCCCCACCCTGATATAGAATAGAATCGTATTAGCATAAAATACCTTGCCAAGAAGGGCCGAATATTGCTGACAAACACCATACCTGACTTTCCGTGTTTAGCCATTGTTTAGTAAATGCCATACACTCTACAATGATGATAAACGGATAAACTGATTGGGGTATGGTTTAGTCCTCAGTCTGAAGGGATAGAAAAAATATTTAAGATTAAGAAATAATTTGTAACAGTAAACCAGAACCTGGAAACGTGGTCACTTTTTCTTTTCTTTTATAATATTTTTCTTATCAAACGAAAACTCACTCTACGATAGGTTTATTTGTGAGTATTAGAGAGCATTGAGCGGGCCTCCCTTTCTTCGGAAAGCTATCCGTGTTCGCTCAGGAATTGAAACAACCCTTCCTCAGGTTTTCTGCAAAGCTGGAAAGCAAGTTTGTCACCCGCTATCTTCCAGTGACTTTTAGACAACTTCGAAGGGTGGATAAATAGCTTGGAGTTGGAACCATAACTTTGGATTTTCTGCAGACAGTGCAAGCCATTATCGGAATGACCGCATTTTAGAAAGCATTTCTTTGGCCATTCCTTTTACCCCTGTCTTGACCGTAATTGCTCCCTAATGCAATTGGGATACCCACCGGAAAAGATTACTTAGAGACTGGTAGCGCCAACGGCTTGGAAAATCTACTGCACTACGGGGATGGTGCAGCCTCTCTTCCGCTTCGCCTGTGAAGTAGTGCGGGTGAAGTCTTCAAGAAGAAACAATTTCCGTGGGTCCAAGAGAAGGAAATTTCACGGTGTCGCGGATGTAATGGAGTAAGAGAGGGGAAACAGAATAGAAGAAATTAGCTTCTAGCATATATGAAAACTGGCTGGGATAATTTAAGGTCCCTATAAATTTAGTCCCCCTTTAAGGATAACATTCTGTTTTATCTATGTTATGTATTATGTAAGAAAAAAGTTTTTTCCGGAATGTAAAACTGAAAGTGAAATTGGGAATGAAAATTCCAAAGATAAGAGGAAGAAATTACCCCGTGCTACAATATTTTCTTCAGTTAACATTTTAACCAATGTTTTGGTTGGAAGCATCGTCCAACCTGTTATGCTAATATTTAAATTGATTAAGAAATAGCTATTTGTCTTCTATTTTTGTTCTTGTTTAGGCTACTCATCTAGTGTATTTCGAATGAGAATAAATACTATTAATAAAAAGATGGAAAAAGAGTAGCTGGATTGCAGGCTAGGCTGGATCCATGGAATTATTTCGGGTGTTTTCTCCCCGCGGATCGGAGCTAATGCATTCCTAAGAATATACATCAGAGGTTAAAGCAAATAAAAGGTTATTTTTGGTGTGTTTCGGGGGGGGGGGGGGGGGGGTTGAGCCTCTCCCCCGAATAGGCCTTGGTTGCAGGAAATTGATACTGGATGAATGTAGGAAAGGAAGTATAGGTGAAGAAACAGTAAGCTAGTAGTTCTGAAGCGACCCAGTTCCGGAAAATATGACCTGTGGTGATTCGTCTTCCCCTACTGTATTCTCTTGAGTCCCTCGTCGCTAGGCCCACTAAACCCAACAGAACAAAAAAAGTAAATAATCACGAAATTCGAGACCAAGTCTTTATCAACGCGATTCCCCAATTGAAAGTTGAGCTCTCTCTCCCTCAATAATAAAAGCTTATTCATTATTTCCGAATAGAAGGCAGAACCGGAACGAAGGTTTCTAACCCCCGCTCGTGCGCGCAGCTGTCTCTCCACTATTCATTCGCTTTTGGGGGGTGAAACAGAAGGGGGCCTCGAATTTATCTGTCCATATTTATATACTTCGGAGCCAATTTATGTGCTTTGTGCGACTTGATAAGGTTGAGTTACGAAGTCGGACATCTGGCAATTTTAACCTACCCCATTCATGTGACTGTCCACCTTAAACGTTTCAGTTAAGGTATTAATGTCAGATGTTTAAAGTAGTCATCCTTTCATACCTTTGTCTGATTCTCGTAGAAAAACATGAATAAGAAGATTGTCATTGTATGGCAGGTACAAGGGTAGATACCCCTATTCGCCCTTGATCTTGGGTTCTTTGTTAAAAGAAGAGTTTGGGGTAGTTCTTATTGTGAAGGGAAAAGCTTCTGTAGGGCTGAAAGTGCCCACAAGACCCTAACGAAATTGAGTTAAAATCCCATTAACTGTGAAAAAGCTCTCAAGCTGGCGAGTTCGTTCCTTTCTGGCAGGTTTTAAAGAAATTGTTGAGTCTGCAGAGGCGGTCTGGCGACCTGCAGACGACTTTCATAATCATGAGGTTAAGCATATAAACATCAGCATCATCACTTACAAAAGTTAAATTGTATGCAACTTTCGGCATACTCGCATGCACTTTACTTACCAACGTCTTATGCAAGTTTAGTACGTTAAATTACGCTAAAGACCCATGGTAATCCCAAAATAAAATATGTATGTTAACAAAAACAAAAGCGGACTTGCAGAGCAAACCTAGAGAAAGTGCTCCCTGTGCGATATTCACGAACAAATGAGACTTCCCAGATTTTTAATTCCCACAAAAGATTTTTCTCTCGACCAGCCATTCCATCCCGTCGACCCCCACCTCAGAAAACTCCCCACTGAATTCTTTCAGCTGTTCACAAACATTCATTAAACGCTTAACGTTTTCTAAACCCATTCCACACATCGGTCAGTGTGCGTCGTCACATCGCCACATGACCTGATCTCGTTCGTTAGTGGACTGAAGGAGAGATGGTGGGTGGATAATTTTTCAGAGGCGGCTCGATCGTAGGGAAATTTTCACTTATTTCCTTTCACTTACTCTCCAAATCTGTGGCTAGAGTTTAGTTTTCTTACACTCCTTTTTCTTAAAGGCGAACTTGGTTCATCACCTCGGATAACGGAGCATCCGGTTGACCTTACCGTACCCCGGAACGACCCAGCAACCCTTCAGTGTGCCGCCGACGGCTCACCCGCCCCGGAAATTTCTTGGTATCGAGACGGCGAGACTGTGTCGGTGGCACCCAATGACGCTAAAAGGTAAGAATTGATTTCTTCTATAGGCTAACTTTAGGGATAAGTAATAACAAAAAGAAGACGAGTGGGGCTGGCAAGGGTCCTCCTCAGGCTAAAGCTAAAAAATAGGTTTTGTTTTTTTGTTTTTTATTTTTGTGATTGTCCCTCGAGGCTTCAAGGTTATTAAACTTAATTACGTATTGATAATACAATGCAAAACAATGAGGCCATTGGTCTTTCTTGAAATCTTGAAATCATGATCGCCTTGCTTTATAAACGTTGAAGATGGTTTCCTTGATTCACTTACGACGACTAGGCATTTTTGTTTCAATATTCTTTTAGTTCTATTAAATGAAAGCTCGTGCTATTGGAAGGCTGCTGCGAATAATAGTAATGGACGATTTTTGCAGAAAATTTCCCACCTTTAGGAAGCTGTAAAAGTCTCAGACTGGACTAAAATGCGGATCAACATAATCCGACAGATTAATTTTGTTCAGGCCTTCTAGTTTTCAGAACGAAGCCCCACCGGTTTTGTCTGCGATTCAGGGCACTGATAATAACGACAATAAATCGAGGACAAACAGCCTCTAGTCTAGAATGTGGTTTTGTAATAGTAATGATAATAATAATGTTAACTGCGTTAGAAAAGACTTGCGGATCTACATAGCTCGAAGTAATTGGGAGTAGTCATACTGACCAGAGTTAAAATTCTGTAATACTAGACATAAAAATCTGTAACACACTTGAAACTATTCGTCGCATCAGCTTTAACCGCATCTTCGTTACGGCTGTTCCAAGGACCAACACTTTTGTATGACTGAATGTAATACCGAAAAAGCCCAAGGTTTGTATGGCAACAAAAATTGTATAAATACACTAACGTATTTAACAATAACAAAAATACCCCCTATAGTCTAATAACGCCCAAGTTTCTTACACTACAAAAAATTCATGATAATAACAATAAATATAATGCAAGTAGGCCATGGGCCTCTAACATTATCCTTACCATCTATTCTTCGTTGCATTCGCTCTGTCCATATACCTCCTTTCTCCAGTCCATTCATTTAACTCTGTAAGTCCACTCGCGTTCAACAAGCTTTTAGATATGCTAATCGGTCTTCATTTTTTTTAGCCATCGAGTCCTTTTGCCTGGTGGTGCCCTCTTTTTTCTCCGCGTTGTTGCTGGAAGGCGGGACACTGACGCTGGCGTCTATTGGTGCGTTGCCAAAAACGCGTTCGGGTCTGTCCGGTCAAGGAACGCCACCCTTAACGTTGCATGTAAGTAATTTTTCATTTTGTTCTGTGTTCAGAGAAAAGGGGCGTTTGTTTGTATCATGAATCCCTATATTTGAGAAGCTCCCCTCATGCGCTTTAAATTTCTTGTCTATCTGGACGATCCCATGAAGCCGGTAAAGGACATGGCTGAACTATTCAAGTAATGACTATTTGCGCTAAAATACTACAGAACATTTGCCAAAAAGTTACCCCTTTCAAAACTAAGTTGACTCAAGATTTCTTTTCAAAGCTAAATAGTATTTGAAACCTATCAGCGTGTTCAGTTTGCCCTGAAGAAGCATAAAGCTATAAAAAATCATTTGTTTTGCTATTATTGTGTCAAAAAGGTATTTTTCTCACTTTCTTACTCATAAGGATTGAGAAGTTGTATAAAACTTACAGTTATAAGCACAGATTAGTCTAGCACTGACATATGGATTGCTTTGCATAATAATGAGCAACTGATACGCGAATTGCGGCATGATTCCTTTTACGACTGAGAAATTCATGTATTGCAGGATTCCTAGTCAATTCCTTCCTTGGTGAAGGCGCCTACTCTACGTGGTGCCAGATAACATCGACATCAATATGCTACCGATGAGGGGTCTGGGACTTGTTGCTTTCTGAATTAAGAAGTTGCTCTCTCACTGGGTAGGCTGTCCAGCTTAGGCCCATCGATTTGAAAAATACAAGTTCCTCCTTTGTAAAGCTTGAAATTATCTACAATAAATAAAAGAAGAACAACCTAGTGTCCTCTGTATTTCGTTTAAATCATATGCAATTGTGCATTGCGTAGAAATTCCAGTTTTCTACTTTTTACCCCCAGCGTAGCTTCTGTATATCAATGCGCCCGAATGGGCGGATAGGAAAGACAGTTCTCCGCTTATTTGTTTGCACCTCACGCATGACCTGGTTCACCTGGTGAGGGGGCTTTCAGATTTCCAATCTCGGTGTAAACAGGTGGTATCTATCCACTTCACCAGCGTCTTTGGGTTGGTGGGTCAATCATGGTGTGGTGGTCTAACGTGTTTTTAAAAAGTTTCGTATTGACTTATGAAGTGATGACTTCATCACCAGGACTCTCTTTCGATTTGATTGATTTTTTTTTTTTTTATTGTCTCCATTCCTCCCCCGTCGCAACTGCGAGCCGTCTCTGACGACGTAATATTTATATTACGCCGTCAATATTTGTATCTCTATGCCTGCTCCAAAATGCCGAGTTTTGGTGTACTTTTCCTGCAAGAGCCAAGATCCCCTGTTGTTGAAAAATTTGTCATTCAGCATAGGTACCGTTCAAGGCAAGATCGCACCCGATCTTTCAGGCGATTAAATTTCATTGCGGAATTCAAAACCTCTAATTTCCTCAGAGCTCAGTATTGACGGTATCCGGTCCCGCGAAAACAATAATATGGTGATAGATTTTTCGCGCAGTACAACGAAATAACAGGACAAACTAAGCTGATCCATCAGTGACAGACACAAGAAAACAAAACGTAGAAAAACGAAAAGGGACTAATGGGCTCTAAAAAATCTTCTTCCTGGATGGAATGCGTAAAAGTGGTAATGGTGACAGTCAAAACCGCCACATCCGCGACGGTCTAAAAAGCGAAACTTGAATTCAGACTGATTCCATGAGTAACTGGACCATTGTTTAAAACGTTTGGTACTAGAATTAATTATTATTGTCGTATGGCCGTCCCTTGCATCCATAGGATTATTATTTCAGGTGTATGTTAGGTCAGTCGCATTGCCCTTAGCCTTTCTGAGGAATGACCTTCGCCGAGTGCTCTGTCTGTCTCTATTAATGCATGGTGCTTCCGCGGTTCCGATCGTCGCTCTTTTTTAATTGCTGTTTTATTTTTCGCGGTTTTGACCAGTATGGACAAAGTTAAAGCGAGTTTTCTAGTTAAAAAAAAAAAAAAATGGGAAGCCTTTGAAAAAAACGAATTTGGGGGGTTGGGGGGGGGTGCGGGTGTTCTAAGTCTACTGGTTGGAGGGTCTTACTATGAGTTCATAGTGTGAGTGTGTTAAATTTGAGCATAGTGTTGAAATTAATGTTCTTAGAAAGTTTTCTTAGTTACCTGTTTCGTTATTCAGTCTAGCTTTTGTTCAAAAGGGGCAACAACAAAACATCGTTCCACCTGAAGGAGGAAAATGAAATTGTAGCTCTGGCACATTAAATAAAATGCTAAGCTGCTGTTGTGACACAGATATTCTGATAATCTACCCAGTAGCTTTCGTGATGATGGCAGATAAGACTTTAGTAAATTTGTTAGCGTGATCACATGATGCTGTCCGTTAGCAAAGCTCTAATTCTAGGCATTACGTCTTGCTCTAGAAGCAAAAAGATGACTTAGTTGAGTTGGGCTACTGCTCTGTTAGCCCGTCATTAGCTTCTTACTAGTGCATGCGGCTAGCTGTTCAGCTCCGCTTCCCAGTCACGCCATGTCCTCCCAGAGATTAAAAAATAACGCAAAAATCATGAAATATGTGAAAATTTCCGCATGCACAGGGAGCAGGCTTGAATTCCATCACCACTTGTAACAATAATAAAATGTTTTTGACCCGGTAAATGCACTGGGCGAAATAAGAATAAGATTTGAATAGCTAAAAGATAACATTGACATTGCAAGCAAAATATTGAAAACAATAACGAAAATTAAAAAAGGTATCAGAATACGCTATTTCTTTTTAAACCCACGGGATTCTTGATTTTCCCATGAGCGCAATGAATCATCATTGAATAATATCAGCAGAATATCTAGGCAATAATATCAGCGTAATATCTGGGCACATGTAGTTAATACTTTTGACTGTATGAGAGCCCGAATGGGCTTGTGAGGGAAGAAGAAAGAAACGGAAAAAAATTCTTGCGCGATTTCATGATACCGTTTTAAGCTGCTATTTGACTTATGGGGATTCCGTTTCTTGTTCCGTTTATTTGGATCGATAATACCACTGGCACTGCACTTGATGTTTGCGGACGATAGGTCATAATGAGGCACTCGAACAACATGAATTCGAGGGAAGTGGTCCTTCCCCAAAGAAGAGGGAGACGTCGTCTTCAGAGACTACAAGGGTTTTTGATGGCTCAAGCCGGGAGGGGAGGTTTGCCGGGAATTAAATTAAAGGAGAGCCTTCTTGAGCCTATGGTAGGAGACGGGATTCCGAAGATTCAAATTGTGAAGTGTTTTTCGTCAGTTAACTAGACGAGCCGAAATGGCCTGACCGTTATGTCAGGACCTATTGCACTAGGTCATGCAGAAACCTCTGGAAAATATATCTTCCGATTTTTCCTAGTTCAGTCATTAGGCTATGTTGAACTGAAGCTCTAGATACTCTCTTTTGATATGGTAGTTGCAAGTGCAGGAAGCTACGTGCCATATGTAAGATTGTTATTATTCTATAGTTTATCACATTTAATCTACAATATAATTAGACCGGAATGAAATGACGACGTGAATAGGCCTGTCGAGTTTCATCTTCCTAGTCTAACTGCAAGTACCCCAGCTCGTGACCGACCGACCGAAACGACGAAAAACTGTGGCAAAAAGATGATAAGAGAGAAGAAATGGAAAAAAGACTAAAACGGCAATGCTGAAAGTCGAACAAACATAATAATAATAATAATATAAAAATGCTTTTGCCTCTACAAAAGGGCTTTCACCTCTACAAACATGAATCTGTTATGGGGAGGATAAAAGGGGTATAATACCTTTCCAGAGCTGGAAGTCCGGGTTGGATGGCTGAAACAGAACTGCACTATTATCTGCCGAAGCTGGTAGAAATTGGTAGTCTTTTCTATGGATTTCCATTCGATTAGAATCCATAGGTAATCCTGGCACCCCCGTCAAAATCTTAGCACGGTTCGTTACTCGCAGTTAATGGTCTGCGCCGCCGAGGATGCATCTTGCCGATTTCCGCTTTTTTCGTCACCGTATGCTCAGAGAAGAAAGGAAGCCCATAACTCAGAGAATTATGGCAGATCTGTGTGTCACACATATCTCGAAAAAGGATGTTCACACTTCGAAGAGCTTTAGTGCTGGGGGAGGAGGAACTAGCAATCCTGAGAATTGACAATTTATGACTCGCCATGGAAGTGCTACCATGTCCAAGACTTTTCTTTCACGTATGATGTAGGGGGCATTTTAGTAGGGGTCCTTTCAGTTATGGCATTGATTCAGTGTAGGTTTTCTCGAAATGTGCCATCAAAAACGGAGTTTTTTTTCGCATGGTTGAGCAGATCACACAGTAGGATGTCGGGGTTGTTGGGGTTCCTTTTTATTTTTAATAGGGAGGAATTGAACCTGAGTACTGTACGAAGTCTTGAAATTTAGCGAATACCATTGAAGATAAAAAAAAAAATAACAAAAACGTACTGGTGACCGGTAGATAGATTGAAAATTTGATGCAGGAAAATTCACATGGGATATGTATACATAGCAAAGAAATAAGCACAAACAAAGAAAATACAAAACAAAATAAAGGATCGTAATCAGTTCATGTACTAATCTCTTTAGATAGTCCGGAAAACCAGCTTCACGAACAACCAAATTCTTTAGATCTAGAAAACATTTGCTTCTCTTTTTACTTCTACCCATTTCCAACCCCGAATTTCTCTGAAAATACCTGCAAAATTTGTGCTGTTAACTTTTATTCAACTCGCCAGCCATTGGGCATTAGTAAGAGCCGGCTAAGATACACCCAAATGAGAGTCTGTTCAAAGGATAGTCTCTTCGAGAGTCCACTCCGTAGCGGAGTTTACGCTACCTGCACTAGCAACACCGAAGAAGTTTGGATCCTCCAAGTCCTTTATCTGGAAGATTTTCCTGCGGAGGCAGCAAGGTGCTTTCGCTGGTCTCTTTCGAGGAGCAACTTACTGTGCTGTGGCCGTACATACGAGCAAGAAACAGCGACCAGACGTAACCAGTCTCTCAGGTCGTCTTTCTAGGTCGACGATGCTTCAAACAACTGACAGAAAGCCTCTTATTGACTGCCTCTGAAATCGGTTTCGCTAGGTATTACCTTGTGATGGTGTAGTCTGTAGCTTCACCATAATTTCCTAGCCATCTGATTCGGCTGTCAGGGAACCTGCATGTATGTGAATACGTGGTTCCATTTACAGACGATTCCAGTCTTAATAGTCGCGTATGTTTTACTCTTAGTAGTAACTGGTTATATTCACTAGTGTGTGGTGTTTTCTCTGTAAGTAGTTTTCTGCATCTCCATGTGACTTCTCACCAGAACATGCTTCACGACCAGGTTCTGACGAGTCCGAAAACGGTTGATAACGCTAATGATTAGTCACCAGAGAATTCAAAAACGGGTTATCGGAAAACCAGAGACAACTAGTCAGTACTCCCGCGGTTGAAAACATTATCGGTTATCTCGTCTCTGTTTTAATGCATTCGCACTATCGCGGTCTATTCCAAAACTTAAGCTCTGGTGTCAAACATATTGCAAGAAGTAGCCCTAAGACTACATGTGAATGAGGTCTGTGAATTAGGCTTAAACTTCGAGAAGGGTTCGAGGGGGTCTCAGAAATTTATTTGTCAGCTGAATGTCTGTTGAGGGACTATTAGTGTCGCATAGTTGCTAGGCTTAGCTTTTACGACGCCCCATGTCGGGCCTGTAAACGGGATCCGTCTGTTAGCCGGAATAGTTTTCTCAAAACATATTTGGATGTTTTTTCCGCCATAAAACTCAGATGCGGAGCAAACAAGGCTTTTTCTGTTAGGGTGGATTTGAAGCGAGTTAAAGCTGCAAATCTTGAAGATTTAAGTTGACCCCTTTTCAGTAAAGATTCACGGCCATGCAGTTCTCAATTGGATTTTTTTTTTCAAACACAACAGATGTATAACTCTCTAACTAATTCCAAACCAAGAACGTACGGTTTACCCGTACGAGGTGCCAATATCCATTTTGCGTAAAAAAAGAAACGAACTAGACAAAGAAAATGGAACGAACTTCGAAAATAAGTAATTTAGTACCTCTAGCACGATGTCAAGTTGAGAGCCACAATACGGTTTAAATCATATGGCACCCCTGTCAAAATCAGCGTTTAACTAAAATCAACTAGGGGGTCGTTAGAGCACACGGAACCGTTATTGGGCAAACAGTCCTGAACGCCTTCCCTCCAAGGCCTTCTGTTCTCATATTTATCTGGATTTCGTATTTTTTTAATTCTTTTTAATCTGTTTGCTTGTTCGGACTGTTACTTGATAACTTTTCGTGCGCCCTTGGTAGTAACGAAAACAAAATCTTGATCTTTTTTCTTCCAGTCGCCATTGACGTTTTTCTTTCCCCCTGAAAGAAGCTTATCGATCAGGGAAAAGCGAAGTTAGCCCCTTTTCCCATCTTGAGATATTTGCTAGGAAGATATTGTAGACTATTTCAGGGCCGTGTTTTCAGTAGAGAATCTTCTGCATCCTTCGGGGAATGGAAACAGCGATACAGGGCTTTTTCGGGGCCTTTGTTGCTCGTAAACTGTTGGAAGCAAATGGGAAGTTGGATTTGTAGCGACAAAGAAAGTATTATAGGCCTACTCCCAGTATGCAAAATAAGAAGGAACGGCTACACACAGTAACTTAAGAAGAGCGATCAAAAACATGCGGGAAAAAAACATTATAAAAGAGAGACTCAAAATAAGCTGTATGTGCCTGAAACCAGCTCCTGTCTGTTTATTGGGATACCAGCAGCGTTGGTGAAAGTGCCAAGAACACCGACAAAATCGCAAATACATTCACGTCCTTCAGGTTGCTACTCACAAGTAGCTAACCTCTTTGTCACCATCCGGAAGCGGGGATTTTAGTGCCTGAGCTTAGTGTATCATCATTGAATAAATAGCATGTAATATCCATGATTTTTTCAAATATTCAGGATGCAATATTTATTTGTGTTATTGCTTATTGCAGTTTTTTGTTTGTGTTATTGCTGGAATGGGTTGCTCTGTAGGACAAGAATGTTTCATGTCTGAAATCTTAGCTGGTATTTACGGTGGCCCCACAAGAAAGCGTAAGTTTGTACCAAGCAGAAGCTGAAGATTGGATTAAAAGTACAAGTATCATACTTTACCAAACCACATTCCATTCACCTTTCCGGTCAACTTAAATCAACATTTTGAAGGTTTATTAGCAATGCTCGGTTAACTGGTAGCGTTCGATCCATCTCGGTCGATTGTGCAGTCGACGTTAAGTTGACTTTTAATGATCGAGACGAGTTTTCATGTGTCATTTCGTTAACAGAGGAAAAATTGAAAGTTCGAAGACCAAATAAAACGATAAGCTACCAGGATGAAAAGTCAGGTCTGTGGTTGGGTGGAGTTTAACTTGCGTAAGGTAAACCGAACCGAAATAAATAATAATAATACAAAAATATTCCTTTCTAAACCGAACCGAAATAAATAATAATAATACAAAAAAAATATTCCTTCTAAACGCGTTTAGCACTGTCACTATCCAAAGCGACCCAGGTACGGACTTTTCAGAGAACGGTAGAGGCTACGAGCCTCACACGATCCTCTTTGACCAGATCATTTTCATGTTTTTCGGTGCCTCATTTTGGTTAATGAATACCCTAGTTCTTGATAAGAGGTTTTTCTTCGGCTGAAAATCTGTTTCCCTACTGGTATAGATCTCTTGTACTAGATATGCTTTGTTTACATGTATGTTAATCAAGTCTCAAGTGGTTTACAGAGAACGGGTGTACACTTTGGGGCCACCGTATTTGTACGCCCAGCGGTCTTTGTTGTCGTAGAACCTACTGATAACTGAGTAATATACTGCATTGTGTACCCGCCTTGAACATGTTCCGCTTGAAAATGCCAACAGGGTTGTGAATAGAACTGTTCACGAAAATCTTGTTGTTGTTTTTTTTTCTTGGCAAAAACGATAAATGTCTGCATGCCGCCTGAATATTAAACACGACCGTGGTTTTTTACTGCTTTGATAGAGTATGGTACCGGTAATGTTAGGCGTTTTCCTATCGGCGCTAAGTGGTTCATTTGAAGTTCTAGGGGTCTCGTATTTTTTTCTATTTGAGGCATAGCAAAAACAGAAGCAAAGTTGCATTTGTTAAAAGTTCCTCCTTTTCCAACCGAGTCCAACCTTTTTTGCGACGAGTTTTGCGGAGTTTTTGTGACAAAAAGTTCTTCGGACTTTTGCATAAAGTTTAGAACTTCAGGAACGTATTGCATAAATAGTGTCTCGTATGCAGGGCCGTATCCGGGTGGGAGGGTAGGGGGTCCCCCCCCCCCGAAACATGCAAAAATACTCGTTTTTTTATAGGCTTTAACCTCTAATCTATATGTGTTTTTGTACTTTTTGGTCCGATCCGCGGGCACCCCCCCCCCCCGAAATAAATCTCTGGATACTGACCTGCTCATATGTCATCCCTAGTTAAAGCGTGCATTGACTTAATTTCCGCACTTAAATAGCCCTTAAAGCATTAGTGGCACGAGGATCAACAGTATCGCCCAGTAATCTCTCCGTTTTTGAATGTGGAGAAATATGTTTTTCTTTGGATGTTGGAATAGATAGAAAACTCATAAAATGTTGATTTAGGAAGGTTCCGTGTGAAATGTGTATTAAAAATAGATGTGTGGACATGAAAGTTTTGTTCCCTTTCTTATAGACTTTCTCGGACTTCAGCTTAGGACAGACACAGATTTAGACTCTTACTATATTCACACTCTCGCATTCACGGGCTGATTTTTAGTGTTCTAGTCCTACGACCTATTCCTGTATATTTCCCAGAAATCTTGGGCTCAAGCTATACCAAACTGATGTGCTGGCCATCAGTCTCTTGCCCTTTCCAAGGTTCTTACGTGGTGATTTGATCACAAACAAAGCTCGCCATTTTGCATTTTTGTATGGCTTTAAGTCACGTTTTTCTCAAAGTTTATTAATCGTGCCGTTCAAAACTATGTATTGGCTTACCGCTGCCAATTATCTTGTTATGTTCTTAATTTGTTCTTACATTATTCCTTATGCCCTTTTCGCGGGTCAAGTATGATAGTCAATTTATTTCATAGACAGAAACAAAGAACTGAGATTACTTTAATTAGCCTACGGAGAGGAAGTGGAATAACCAGCAGTATATTCTGCTAATTGCACTGTGCTTGTTACTGGGCTTTGTAATTTATTGATGTTAGAAAGTTAAGAACTGACTTTTGCTCTGTGGGTGGGGTGGGAGGTGGCAGTGAGTGACGGTAAGGTGTTGACTTATCAGCGTTCCGTCCATATAACCAACCAACTTCTTGGAATGGTAAAGACATCTTTTTTTTGCGGGGTGAGACGGAGGTGTGGATGATTGGCACGTAGGTGTTGAAAGTCGGAATTGGATTTTGCGCCTTCAGCTAAGCAGCTGTGCAAATTTGCATTTTGTGTTACCGATCATTCCCTGGGGTAACATGATTCTGCTAATATGTGAAACGCCTTCGAAGTTTGATGCGAATTTTACTGCCGGTATGGTAATCAGAAATTATGTTAACTGTAGCCTATCGTATATACTGTAATACTAAAAAGAAAATGACTGAAAGAGTTGGTCTTGAAATACAGAATTATTTTAATATAAATAATTGATCCGTAACATTTTATTCGTCGAATATTTCACTTGAAGAAAAACAGGTGTTCAAAGTCTGAAAAGCGAGGTGAAGCGCGATGTTTTTAAGGGTAAATAGGTTTTACGCATTTGTGTTATTATTTTTGTGAACGAATAAAAATAGACGACAAAATAAACAGTCAAACCAGTGAAGATTATGCTACTGCGTGGCAACGTAGCTACAGGTGTAACCGTCCTTGTGGGATGTCAGGGTAAATCCGGTGACATTGATATTTTGCACCTTTTTTTGCAGATATTCAGTCAGAGTTTCGGGCTGTTCCTCAAGTCACTCGTGCCATTCAGGGTGAATCGATCGTAATGGAGTGTGATCCCCCTAAAGGTCAGCCTGAGCCGCAGATTCGGTGGCGTAAAGACGGTCAGATATTGGACCTCGTTACGTTGGGCCCAAGGTAAGCTAATTATTTGGCTTTTTTGTACTATTTGGAAGAAAAACGGCAAACCTTACCTCACTGAACAGCTTGCGCGACTGCGGATTCTCTGGCTAAACCGATCCGATACACGGCATTTCAAAGCTACAACCTAAAATTAGAATACGCAACTAAACACCCCTCTTAGAAAAATGTCCAAAGTTTTGTTAATAGTTAGTGGTCTGACATATTTCGTACAACAACATAAAAATTTAGGGAGGTCTATCAGACATTGGACCAACTGCTACAATTTTTATTTTTACAACCTCTGTGAAACAGCGTTCGCACAGGCCGGATTCTTTCCAGTGTCCTAACTGAATTCTGGAATCCGGTCGAATAGTTTCAATTGTTCGTTCGCGTAGGACTGGTAAAAATAATTACTCTGCGGAAAAGCAATTTGGAATCCAAGCCTTGTAATCTCCCCCTGAGTCTGCTTCTGAACAGACTTTCAAAAGCTACTCGCCTTCATACAATCTATCTTTGTACACTTCCACTGCGCATTCTCCGAGATTTCTTGTCGTCAGTCTTTCCTTAAAATTTCACACATGCGAGGAAACGATCGCCATTAACATTCTTCCTGACAACCAACATCCGTGTTCATTATTCACCTTAGGCTTGTATAGGCGAACAATTACACCTATTCATACGTTTCCCTGGCCTTAAATTAAACTCTGCGTTGACGTCCCACCGAATTCTTTCATTCCTCTGTTTTATTGTTTGTTTTTGTTTCCCCTTCCAGAGTAAGGCTTGAGCCAGGTGGGAGTCTATTGATTACCGCAGTCGGGACTCCCGACACCGGGAGATACCAGTGCGTTGCCTCCAACGTCGCGGGAGTCCGGGAGTCACCAGCTGCACTTCTGTCAGTACATGGTAAGTCCTAACCTTCTTCTTTTCTTATGGGACAGGGTCAAGTTAAGTTACGTACGGTCAAATGAAACATTCGAAATTTTTTTGTCACTACACAATTTTTGTAGGCTTGGTTCCCACCAAAGTATTTTGCAACCAGGAACGAAGCCGTATCCGGAAAATCGAATTCCTCTGTAGAGACTACTAGCAGGACTGAGCTCATCCGAATATTCAAATCGAAGTTGCACCAAACTATGTGGGAACTCTACATTTTTGAAGGACTGAGCCTCCGAATTTTGGTAGCTTAAAATTTCTGAGCCGCTTCCTGATCTTTCCTTACGTTAAAGTGTTTAGGATCACTTTCTCTGTTTCAAGGTGGTTTAAAAGGATCCTAATCTGGGTCGGCTTGCAACAGCTAACCCGAATTGTTTCTGTTTACCATTTAAGTCTGAAAACGAGAGTCCGGATTTTGTTTGTCTTTCCGGTTAAGGATGCAAGTCGTATCTTCCAAACCAAGCTCTTAAAAAACAAAACGCTGACTTCTTTCTATCTGAGAACAGTAACAGTGCAGGTCGAACAGTTGCCCGTCCCGTTTGTTTGTTTTCATCGTAATCAAACTTTATCGAACATTTCAGAAACTCCTTCATTTTCTACATTTCGAAAGTCAGCATCGCAAGGAACCATCTTAGAACCGGGACCCCAGCCTTATTCCGTTGTAAGCAGAATTACTAATTCAGGAATTGAAATGAAAAAGGGAGGCTTTGTCTGGGAAGAAAGAGTGGAAGGAACCCCCCTGTCTAATTAAAATGGGAAAATAGACAAAAGTATTCTAAGCCGGAACAATACGGCTCGACCTCATGACGCCGAAGTGGGAAGGGTTCGGTCGAAAAAAGGAGAAAGAGGGGAACCTGTGTGTATAGACAGGTAGATTTGAGATCGATGAGAGTTATCAGTATATGACATGGGGGAAGAGTTTTTGTTCTGATATGTGACAAGTCACCTGAGATTTATTCTGGCGATATTCCGGCCCTTCTTGGCAAGGGTCCTCAGGCTTAGAAAGTTGAACCGAGAACGTCCGAAATATCGCTAGAATGCATCTCAAAGACTTTTCATTTTAGCGGCATCCAATATCATTCGCAGTCAGTCACTGGCGGTAGGCTACACCTATTCCGTTTTACTAGTTCGCCTGCTTGTCAAGCACACTAGATAGATAGGACAATCTTGAAATTGTACATGATATGTTTGCATCTAATCACGTGAAACCACCCTTTTTCCAGTAAGCCTTGTCCCTATGTGAATTTCAAGCTTTTTGTCATATGAGTATATACTCCATGACATGTATAAGTCAATCTTACTCACTTACATGTGAGAAGTATGGGACTAAACCCCATAAAATTACTTAACACTGGAACACGAACAATTAATCCCATTTTATTCCTGTCTTGTTAGAATTATGTTTATTCTCGAAACTAATTAGTGTGTACAGTTCCCTTAAACGTGAACTTGAATACTATACCTATTTCAAACAATGTTGACAGGACGATGACTTCTTTAATTTTCTGAAAGTAAAATCAAGTTTCGGGGTGTCTTAGATAGGTAGGTTGCAACTATTCTGAAATTAAAAATTTTCGTTGCCGGGGAGATCCTTACTTCTGCCCCATGTGTGGAGATATGAATGAGTGCGTGCGACATATTATGTGTGAATGTAGGGAATTGAATGATTTAAGAAGAGAAATATTTGGAGTAAATGAGTGTGATCAGGAATGGATGGAGCGAATGCTGAAGAGTGAATGTTTTGTCACTATAAGGAAAGTGGGCAGATTCCTCAAGTTGGCTATGAATCACAGAGAATTTTTCTTGTAGATTTAAGTGTTTGTTATAGTTATGTTGTAGGTTATGTATTTTTCTTTTGTATTGCCATGGCCCTTGGGCTTTTAGTGTAATAAATATCATATCATATCATATCATATAGGAGAAAACATGCTTGCTGATGTTGTGTATCTTACATTTGGAACAAGAATATAAAGGGAATCTGGGCTTCAGTCACTGTCTGTTTTCTGTTAGTTGAAACTTAGGACTGAGGATTTCTGACGTTCGATCTGTGATTATCCAACTGATCGAACTTCTAAACAATAACACTTAGCATTTCGTTTGGAGGGTTTTGGCCCTCTTCTGAACCTCATGCCACTCTTCTATTCTTCAGATGTGAGGACAAACTTCATTTTGTCTTTCGTTCGGTTGACCGTGCTTAAGTGCTTCTTCCCTCCACTTGATCCCCGCTCTTCCAATCGGGAGATCTTGCCAAAACCGTTCCTTTGGCAACTTCCCAAAGAAGTTTTCTTGGGGCTTTTGTTTCCTTTTAATTGGAACTAGGAAGCGTCGGAATCTAATCATCAGGATATCCTTAGAAAGTACCGGGCTAGAGTTTCTCATTATAATTTACTACTGGCGCCATACATTAACTATGAAGAGATGTCTCCGAAACGGCGCTATTTTGACGAGGAAAAAGTAGTAATCTAGCGATTGACGAGGAAAACAGTTGGATGTCCTTAGAAGATGAGCAAGAATAAAATATTACGACTTCTTCTTCTTCCTTGCGCAACCGTTGGACTACCATCCATGTTGGTCCTTTTCTTTTGTTTTGCTACAGTGGGTGGAGCACGTTTGCTTCTCTGGATCTTCACGTCACTGCTTTTAGGATAAACGCGGTTTTGAACAGTTCAGCTTCGACATTGTAAGTGATGTGGTGGTTGGGTGGTCTTGGATTCCTTGGTCCAGTATTCCTCTTTTTTTTGCTAATGTACAGGCTTTTACGGCAAGTGTCAACATTTCTTACGAGATTATTGGACTTCCTAATTAGCCCCTAGGCGCCATGTTTCTGATGCTCTGCAACTGGCTACTTCTGATGGGTTGCTGGTTCAAGTGGTCTCTTATGGAAATCGGTTTCTAGGTCGGAATCGGGCCCTTTGAGATTTCACCTAGGGATAGAATACAGCTAATATATGCATCCATTCCTTTGTATTGTGGCCATGGTTATGGGCAAATTATAATTGCTATGCTACGAGATTGTGTCTCTCACTTTTCCAGTGTAGTTGATAACCATACTTTTTCACAGTGGCAGCACTGTTTTCGTTTGAGTTCGAAGCTTTCCTGTTTTTTGTCGTAAATGCCTTCACTTGGATGTTTTCGTTTCGTTTTGGCTTCACTTGAATGTTTTCGCCTGAGTTTTTGTGATGTTTAATATATTTTTAAATATCGGCTACATGTACCCACTTGGGGGTCGGTTTTGCCATCGATGTTTCATGTTCTCTTATTCTGCCTCTCGGCCCTACTAGCTTCCTACTCCAGAGACGCCTTTTGCGGCCGACTTGCTTGCCCCGTTGGACCGAGAAACCGGGACATCTGAAGTCGTCTATCATCTCATCACCTACTATCGTCTGTGGCATCTAGTCTTTCGTCATTAAAACGTGGTTAGCTCCGTCTTATGTTTCATTTAAAACGTTACCTTCGGAGAGTCGGGCGATCCGAAATTAGAAAATTGGGAAACATCTTTCCGGCCTGGCTTAGAAAAACAGAGCGGACCTGTATGGCGTCGGTAATGAGCGTGCCGCAGTCTTGTGTCATTACGGAGGTCTTTTAGACAGTTTGGTAAAGATGTGGTGACGATTGACGTTGGTTTGAAGTCGGGAAGCGACCGGAGTCTTCACTGTCTCTAGTCAGTGTTGTCTGTGTAAACCAGGAAACTCGGAGAAGCTACCGGCGGAAGTCGTTGAACGTTATTTTGGCCCCAACAAGTCATCTTTGCCCCATCCTATTCACACATCTTCTTCTTTATAAATCAGCATTTGAGGTACGAAGTACAGATGAAAGAGTGCCAAAGAACTAAAAAGCAATATAAGGTTGTCACGAACAAGTCTGTTTAGATATTGTATACAAAAATTAAACATTAGCTTCACTGCCAGATTTCAGCCCAAGGGAAGTCCAGGATGGAACTTGATTTTGCAGTACTCAGAGAAAGAAGTCGGGTATCGTATCCTTACCTTATACCTTGACGAGGTCCTTCGCTTATTCGCTCTGGTGAGTTGCTGCCAGGACCTCCTTCAACATAGACTACAGACTTGCGCGGATGTTTTGCGAGGTCCCGGTAGTAGGTGCGATGGGTCATGTTTCTTGGTCGTGCCGTCAAGGTCTTCCTTACGGCTGCCAGTTTAGGATGGTGTTTGGCAGCCTGGATTCGTCCATCTTATAATGTCGAGGGGCTACCCACTCACCGGCACCTGCTGTATACGCTTTCCCGACACCGACCGAAATCAGCGATACCGGCGATTCCCACTACTAAGCATGACGATTTTAATGCTTCGATATTTCCCGGATTACCGGCGTCTATAGGTCTTTGGTGGATTTTCCCCTATACATAGCCTATTGCTTTAGTGGTCAAAATAGCGATCTTTAAAAAAAACAACTTTTCTGTTCAAACAATATGAAAGGAAAAGTTTAACCTGCTCGATAATATAACAAACATATCGAAAGCGCACCCCTGGGCACAAGAGGCGAATGCTTCTTCTGGCTCATCGTATCGTACTTGATGTAAACAGTTCACAGAGGTGCGTGTGTGATATTTCATCCGCTTGTCTTTTGCTTTTTTCGTACTCTCGAACCCACCTTGCATGGTTCTTCTGTGTCCAAACTGTTTGTCACACAAGTTTTGACGCTAGTGCCTCTCTCCGATCTCTACTATCTGTTGTACTTGATTCCCCCATTAGAACCCGACGTTTGCCCGATATCCGTATCACTGGAACTTGTGTTTACGCCTATGGGAATTCACACGCGATATCGGCGAGCAGATGTGAGCTTATTAAGCCGCTATTTGTTGTGGCTAAACATCCGTGCCTAAGCCGAAATTTTGGACTATTGTTTAAAGCTTACTGTCTGACGCTGATACCTCCAGCGTTGATCCCCAATTTTTTTTTTTACACCGGGCCTGCTTTTAAAAAAAATATTTTGTTGGGTCAGTATTACCATAATAACAACGCTAAATCCGCTCATAAAAACTTCTCGGCGGGGCTTGAGCTGGTTTAATTCAGTTGAAGCTGAGTCTGCAGATTTTGCTTAGAATCGAAATTTGAAAGATGGCCGTAGAGTTGTGAACTGACAGATTAGCATAGAAGAATAGTGTGAAGCATAGCTTGAAATCCGTTAGCCACATCTGAACTTGTTAATGCTAATCATGTCTTCAGCATGTGTTTCATGCAGACCCACCCTTTATTTTGGCCCACAGTCAAGATGATAAAATACTTCGCTATCAGACTTTCCTTTGTCGCATAGCCATAGATTTCAAGCAAGAAAGAAAATAAAATGAAAGAAGACATTTAATAAAAAAAAGTTTGCCAGAGATGGTAGATACTCTGATACAGTGAGTACAGTCGGTCTTGAAAAGAAACAGCATATTTTGAGCCTTTTTTACTGATAGCATAAGAAGGGAGAAAATATTTATTAATAATAAAAATTCCTTCAGCCCAAGCTGACTGAGAATCATATTTGACAGTGCAAAACGGATATTTCAGCTGAATTTTATTAGACCTATATTTCCGCCCTCCTTGGCAAGGGTCCTTCTCAGGCTCAAGCTGCTCAAATTGGAAAATGAACTTTGTTTTTTCCACAAGGTCAACATTTTTTTTTCTGACCGAATATACCGCAGTAATGCTACCGGATAAAATCGCGATTAGACATAAATTAGGATTCTGATTCTGACATTAAATAATAATGGTACATAAAGTGTCTAAAGATCTAAGATGTCGTCAAAGATGTAGCATATCCAATAAGATAAACTCTGTTCCAAATTAGAATTCTATCCGTAGCTCTGTTGCTGATTAAGTTGTCCGACGAAGGGACATGTGAAAACTGCCCCACCCCCTGCCGTCTTCGATCGGAAGTACATTCCGGGAGGTGGCATCGAGTGAAAGGAATCGGCAGTAAATTGAGCTTGCGGCGGAAAAGGAACATATTAATAATAATAAATAAAAAAAGGGCTTTCACACTCTTAGCTCATTTTGAACAAATTTGGAAATCCATATTGAGGTTCACAGATCAGTTAGGACTTGAACTGTTGTTGAATTTCGAATTTTGACGGAATTGAAGCTTATCTGACGGGTTGACGAGCCATCCTTTGATTGTGTGGGGCTACAAAAAAATATATAAATATACAGTATAAAAAATACAAAAATATATATAAATGTAATAAAAAATGTAATAAAAAACAAATAAATAGATAGTGGGGCTATAAAAATATAAAAATTTTATAAATATGATTCTTGATCTAATTCCGATGAATTCTGTTGATGTTATAAGCTTTGATCAAATTGATCCACATGACGTGTAAATACTGTGCACATACCTACTAGCGAGGTATAGAGGGTCCATACTGCTCGTAGACGGACACGACAATGAAAAAGCCAGTAATGATATTTGCGCTGGCAATCCAAGTTTTAAAAATAAGTTTTAATGAATATTGATCAAGACCTTCAGATCTACCTTAAGATAGGCTTGGTGAGTTTCCTTTCCACTAAAATCCTTTTAAAACTTTAATTACGGGTGATCATATAGAAGAAGAAGTAATTATAGGATATTCCGGAGCCAGGAAATTTGCAATATAAAACAAAGTTAGAGACCAAGAAATTTGCAGTAGAACCTGAGAAGCTGATTCAGTTAACATCCTCGTTAAATCCATCCTACGAACTAGCTGGAATTTCTCTACTGCATATTTTCGCAGACGGACCACTCACGGTTTTTGCATTTAATTCGCCTGTCCCGGCACATTGAACGTTATAAGTGGGGGCATCAGTCTGTTGGATTTTACGGCCCGGTTTCAGGGACAATTTACGACAGAACTTGGATACCAGCTGACACTAATATTTCCTTTGGCCACGGATGTACTCACAAATTGGAAACCCATTTCCAAGCATTCTTTTGTTCTCAGATGGCAAATTTATAGTTTAATTTGTCAACTGGGGACCCTCTCCGCCGTGCGGTGGAGAACTGTCGCCTGCAGAACCAGAGGGTCTCAGGGGCCGGACATTCCAACAGGATTTTAGTTCAGTTCTGGGTAAAGAAAATTTGTGAAAATGAGTAAGTTAGCAGCAGGTTCATATCCAGGAATTTTTTTTGAGGGTTTTTTACCCGCGGGTTGGACCTAGTCCATGTCAAAAAGTAAAAATACATAGATCAGAGGTTGAATCCTGAAAAAGCGATTATTTCTGTATGTTTTGGAGGGGGTTTGAACCCCCTAACCCCCCCTGGATACGGCCCTGGAAGTTAGTGACTGAAAATACTTCGGAAAATACGCAACGAAAGCTGAGAAAAATGATGGAATATGATTTTCATCAAAGAGCGGGTACTTTAAACCTGGAAATTTAGGTTTGATCCGAAGAAAAGTGGAGAAACACAGATCAGAACAAAAAGGTTTTCACCCAAGGTTTGTCTGATAAAAATTGTATAAATGAAAACTATTAAAGGTGATTATACTTTCTATTTTTCTTGACAGGTTCAATCTTAACTTGTTCAAATCCTTCACAGGAATTCAGAAAGTAACGCTTTTCTTTGTCACTATCTGGCGGCGCTGATTGAAACGAAAACGCTGGCAACAACGTAAAGTTTCCATCCAGTTCATGCCCAAACAACGAAGGCTCTGGCGCATTCACGAAAATTGTCCAGCCATTAACATAAACCTTCTATTTTTGCCCGAATTTTGCCCGATTCCGCCAACTTTCCGCTTGTCAGACGCATGTTAAATCGCTTCGAAAATGGAAGCAAAAACTGAGGGTAAAGTAAAAAGTTGGAACATCAGTTTAGAAACGTCTTGAAATCTTGGCAGAGCGCCAACTTTCCGGTAACCAAAAATCCGAGCTAGAGCATAAATATTCCTTTAGCCCCAGCTGACTGCGACTCCTATTTGATTGCGTTGAAGGGATACGTCAGCTTGGTACTATTCTAGCGGGCCATCTTGGCAAGGGTTGGAGGATCACCGGTCTAGCTTGAGCCTGAAGAGGACCCTTGCCAAGAATGGCCGAAATGTCGCTAGAAGGAAACTCAGCTGACGGATCCGGTTATGCAGTCAACTATGACCGAGTTAGAGCGTTGGGGAAGTGTTGATTTTTTTAAATTACTTACTTCAATTCGTCGTTTCTTACCAATTTTGTGTTAAAAGTTTCGCAAGACCGTCAAGTGTTGGGGCCGCACAGAATGTGGAGTTTAGGATTCCGACGATCGACTTGGCAAACAGTTTATGAACCAATTTGCAAACAGGAGCAGCTGTTGCCGCCTTACGTCAATATACAGCGTAATTTCGCGTATCGCTGTTGCACAAATTTATTCTGGCACCCTTCAAATAGTGCCAAGAATTTAGCTGAATTCACAACAAACCACATATTGCTGATCCTATCTTAAAATGCACGATCATTCTTCGTGTTGCTTTCATATTATCAGTTTTTTGTGGCTATCTAGTTGAATGAAGTTCTAATGATTGTTAAAGGCACATTTTTTTTTTAATATATCTAGAAGTTAGCAATTAGCATCCTGTAATGACCAGTTCATCACTTCCCTCAGGGAATTTGTTAATTACGTTTTTTTTTTTTTTTTTTTTTTTTTATACCGGATTTCGGTCGACTTATCGAACATGCACAAACGAAAATTTACAGCGTCTCCAGATTTGTGAAAACTGAGCATCTCAGGTCTTGTATTTTGGCAGTATATAATTGTAAAATTTATATCGGATCAAATTGACAAAAAAACTGACTCTACCTACCGTAAAACTGATTACCTACCGTAAGAGTACGTAACAACGTGTTACGTTATGAATGTACTATTAGTTTTTGGCACGGTTGGATATTTCGCCAGGAATCCAGACAATCTGAAGGTCATTAAGAATTCCTACCTTAATGATTCAAATCCTGGAAAAGCATGGTATTAGAAACCACAAAAGGGTTGGAATATTCGGCGTTTGTTTGGCTCGGATCGGATTTCAGCCTGAAAACACTAGACGAATCAATAGGTCGACCCAAATGAAATCTGTGGAACAATTGCGTGAAAAGATAATGGGACTTTTGTTGCCTCATACGGCATAGAATTGTCTGTACTGCA
Source organism: Branchinecta lindahli (assembly GCA_023053555.1). Taxonomy (NCBI): domain Eukaryota; kingdom Metazoa; phylum Arthropoda; class Branchiopoda; order Anostraca; family Branchinectidae; genus Branchinecta; species Branchinecta lindahli. Next base: position 8,452,530 of record JAKZAO010000001.1, read on the forward strand.
GCTCCAAATGACCAGGTAAAAAAAGAGGCATCCCCTTTTGGGTCCCCAAGACGGGAAGATTGATCCACCGGACACCTGAACATTTCCTGCGACAAGCGCAAGGATCGCGACGAATAGCGATTGGCATCGTCGTTTAGTTGCCACCAGCTATATCGACATAAAATCTACCCTTATCAGCAACATTAACGAGCTCTATGATTCGTCAAGCCCGACAGCAACAGAACGACCGAGACAGCGGTGTCTTAGTAGATCGCTTTTGCAGGGCTAGTGGATACTCGATTGCGTTCTTAGATAGCCTAACACTGCACAACTCTGCTGTTCTCTCAGGGTTTATTTTACCGCGTGAATTGATCCCGAAATGAAAGCAGGCTGAGTAATGAAAATCCAATTTGTCCCAGAGCTATGGAATCTGGTGGAATCATTCATATCTTCTTTTTATATATATCCCGCTTACGCAAGTAGCCTGACTTGTTACCGCCAAACGATGACACTGATAGATAATAGGAAAACACTAGTGGAACGTTCTGCTTTTATAGTACCCCTATAATTGCGAATTTTCTTTCTCAATGCAACCCATACCAAGGTGGTGGATCAACTTCAGCGTTCTGATTGCAGTGTTGAGCAAGAATAAGGATTAACCCCACAAAATTGGCTTCTTACAAATAGACCTGTTGGACGCCCCCCCCCCCCCCGTTCACCGGAAAACAGTATTAACGCACTGGTTTCCTTTCCAGTAAAGCCGGAAATTGCACGGAGCCCTCAGAACTTGGCCGTGCTCTCCGGAGAAGACGCCTATTTTGAATGCATCGCTTCTGGAGACCCAACGCCATCTATTGTCTGGAAGAAAGGCGGAGTTCAGGTCGCCGAGGGTCGAAGCCTTCGCCTGGAAGCCGTGACCCCGGCCGAACAGGGGCTGTACGTGTGCCAAGTAGAGAATATTGTCGGGTCAGCAGTTGCAAACGCGACGTTGACCGTTTATGGTAAGTGGTGATAAATCTTTTGTTTTTCTAGTGTCTGTGTTCAAGTCGGAGTGGAGTGGACAGAAGAGAGTTTTGCTCCTTTTAGAGCTAGCAACTAAATCTCAGAGCATGTTCAAGTAGATTTATGGCGCGCACTAGCTATGTGGATCTCGGACGATTTAGTGTGACTCACTTCAGTACTTTTGACACTTACGACCGAGTGGTATACCAGTAGCTGGGTATTTTGACAGGATGACGTACGGTTATGGGTTTTGCGTATCTTTCTGGATGACAAATATTACTTTGAATCCGCCCTATTGTTTTCTGTCCAGTTTACAGATTGGCAGTCTGAATTTCTGTCCCACGCAAGGCTTCTAAATGGCGTAACCTTGCCCACAGAAGATCTCGGCTCGGGTATCTGTACCTTTCGTGGATTCATGGTTTTCAGAATACCGGGAAGAAAAACCCAACATATTTATCCTCAAATGCGAAAACTCTGACACTGGAGGAGGAAGCAGTCCAAGAAGATGGACTGGATATTTAGGAACACGTGTCACAAGCAATTCAAATCCAGTGGTCTTTGCCGACAGACACCAAGAAGCATTTAAAATAACAGTGTTATTTGAGATTCTGAAAATTAAAGATTTCGGGATTTCTCAGATTTCGGGATTTCTCATCACCTAAGGCGTTTTTCCACGGTTTGCTTCACATATCTGAGTTATGTCGTAGTTTTTGGTGGTAATTTGAAATACAAAAATCAAATCCAGATAAAATGTCAATAAAGTAGTTAATTTTGTTAGTTGGATCGCTAAATTTGAATTTCCCGTCAAAAGAGCCACAAAGTCGAAAATCAGCTCGGCAGTTGTTTGTCAAATTCCAGCCACAAAGCAGGCCACACAAGTCTTGTTGTTCGCGGAAAGACACTTGTGGGCCACGTGACCCTAGTTGGTCGTATTCTAATTTAAATAAAATAAAATTAATAAATAAACGACCACTCTTTTTGAACCACAACCGAGCCACAAAGTCTTTGTGGGATCGCATAAAAATGCCTCCAAGGGAACATGCAACGGAAGTGACTTCAAACTTCCTGATACAGGTTAGTTAAACTCATATAGAACCCTGCAGCTTTGTGTTATTGTCCAGAAGAACTTTTCACCGTCGTTTAGCATTTATTTAGTTCCAGCAAAAGGGATATCGTACCTTGGGATAATTTGAAGAACGGCGGACTCATGAGCGAGTTTTTCATGATGTGGAACCGGATATTATGATTCGCAGTACCAGCAAATATTAGATTTCATTCACATGAAGCATTAGACAAACCATATCTGGCGTTTTGGCTGGAAGATTTTGATGATATTGAATCCTTGGAGGCATGAAAATTATTAATTTTTAACGCATTTGTTGTATGCTTTTTTGACGGTTGGCTGACGCTTAGTGAGCGTGAAAAGCCTAGAGTTCCCTGTTATGATAATACATTAATGTTTATTGAGCCGAAAGGCAACACAGCATAAACATTCTGTAAAATAGAACAAACGGTTTCACCATCGCCAGTCTAAGCTGACTATACGATATGCTGTGTTAGTGCTTGCGGGAGACATCATTGTAAAGATTTGGGTCCGTCGATTTCAGAATAGCGGGAACCAAAACAGAGCCTTCAACGTTGTGTAAGCAAAACAAACTTTTTCACCATCACCAATTCAAGCTTACCTATTCATACGAAATATTACTGCCTGCTGGATATTTTTTTTTTCGAGTTGATGTACCGTGAGGGTTGATGATTGTGAGGGTTTAAGGGATTTAAGGGAGGAAATTTTTAGGGTGGGATTTTTCTCGAGGGAGGAACTTGTTAGAAAATTAAAAAGTAAACATTTTGGGGATTTAAAGAGATTTGGAAGATTCCTTCGGATCGCTCTGTCATATAGGGAAGGATTTTTGTAGGTTTGTTATTTTTTTTTTTGTATTTTTTTTTTTTGTATTTGGCATGGCCCTTGTGGCTTTTTAGCGCAAATAAATCTATCTATCTATCTATAGTTTCATTTCCAGTATTGAGTTTTGCAAACCGTTTTCTTTTTGCATGATTTCTCTAAATATTTTGTGATAAATCCCAGGTGTAAGCCAAGGATTCAGAAAATGAAAGATGCGTAGAGACATAAGACGTTAACCCTTTAAGTACGGCTGTTCTTTTAAAAGGACAAGCGACTTTGAGGCTCAATTGCAGCTCGTGTATGGGAGCGATCACTGCGCGCCACCTACCGTTGCGTTCGGCTGCTTAAATGCTATTTTATAAGCGGTCACACAAGGTGATGCGACTTTACGTTCCGTTGCTATGGGAAAACTGAGGATAGAGGTTCTAAAGGTGGAAAAAAGTATGTATAAAACAAATTAATATTAAAATTAGTAGATGACCTTGGAAAATTCCGAAAAAAATTCAGAGCGTAGTTGGATAATACTAGAATAGAATCTGACAGTAAGATAACTTCACTAGCAAAATTGCCGGAGTAGCAGCTAAAGTTTTTCATCTTGTCCTTCTGAAAGGACATCCGTCCGTGAGAGTCACGCGGAGTAAGAAAATTGTATGAGAATAGAACGTGCGTGGATTTATTAGAATTAGTTATTAGAAATTTGTAGAAAACATAAATAAAAATACCCGTTGTGCAAACTATCCATTCAGATGGCAGATGAATTCCAAAGTGCATTGAAGAAGTCATGGAACTTGCGAGCTCGACGTAATCTGGAACTGGAGAGGGCACTAGAAATGTTTACGGGATTGCGGGATGGTGACATATCCGAGGTGTCCGATCTTTCTGATTCGGACGATGACAACGATGATAGCGAATATTTGCCGTCAAATGACGACACTGCCTGACGAGCCGAATCAAGTGGAATGATGTATGACATTGAGATATACCAAGGACAGGGAACTGTTGAACCTGGACCAATGGACTTGGAGGGGATATCGTCATGAGGCTTCTGACGTCTTTGGAACCCAAAAATGGTCACAAGATCTACTTTGACAATTGGTTTTCGAGCGTCGACCTTGTCGTACACCTGAAACAAGTCGGTTTCGATTGTGCTGGGACAATTTGTCAAAACAGACTTTCAGGATGTGAACTGATGCAAGAAAAAGAACTCAAGAGGTTTGGACGGGGTCATGTTGACTGGCGAGTGAAGAGATCGTCGGAAGTCTGTCTGGTGCGATGGTACGACAATACGGCGACTCTTGTATCAAACTACGTCGGTGTCGAGCCCAAGGATTCCTGTAGGCGATGGGATTCCTCTGCCAAGAAATATAGCGAAGCTGAAAGGCCTGCAGTCATCAAAGAGTATAATAAGTACATGGGCGGCGTGGAACTTGCGGACATGCTAATCGAGCTTTATCGCTCCAACTTGAAATCACGAAAGTGGTACATGCTCATATTTTATTACGTTATCGACAGTGCAGTTGTGAATGCCTGGCTGCTGTATCGCAGACACAGCTGGCAGAAGAACGAAAAGCCCATGCCTCTGCTGAAGTTCAAGACTTACATTGCCTGCTCTCTTGGATATAGCGATACACCGCGAAGGCGCCCGGGTAGGCGTTTGTCCGTGAAAGTCTTCTCCCTCATGTAAGAAGGCAATGCAGCCGATCCCGCCTACAGACGTCCGACATGACGATTACAACCACTTCGCTGAGTTTGGTGAAGAGCAGAAACGCTGCCGTGTTTGCCAGCGGAAAACAAAAATTCTATGTAGCAGATGCCCGGGGATAGCACTCTACCTTGTTGCGGATAGGAACTGTTTTATAGTCTATCAGAACAAGTGAACTGCCTTTGATGTTTTTTATATTTGGACTTGACCAGTTCAATAAAATGAATGGAAAAAAAGAAAGTTATACTCCATCCAGGACGGATGTCCTTTTAAAAGGACATGACGTAACTCGAACCGTGTACTAGATCCGGAAAAATAAAAGCAGATTCGAGTTCAACATTTTTTTCTGCTTTAGGAACACCCTTCAAATATTTTTTTATCGTTTGATTTCTTAATTCAGTACTTAAAGGGTTAAAACAGAAACGGATCTAATTCTATAAATTCCATGATAATGGCTAAGAAAACATAGCCACATACAGTACACGTTTGCAGTAACCTAAGCAATTCTTGATTCATATTTCTGTTAGCTCCATTGCTTTTCCTACTCCTTCCGTCACCAAAATATAAAAATGTATTATTATAGTTAGTGTGGGGTGGTTTATTTTATTCTGAAACCCACGAATCCTAATCTCATCGTGGAATTTGAAATTTCGTATTTATAAGTTTAGATTGTGAAAGTTGTAACCGTTTCTTCTTTTCTGTTTGCAAGTTTTTTATTAAATGGCAGTTTGGCTTATTATTGTATAACAATATTATGTTGTTATAAAGGGAATAGCAAATCCTTTGGCACCAGTAACAAAAGCCAAAAACTTATGACCGTGATACAGCTCGTCGTTACCTGAGATACCAATCCTTCGTTGACTGACATGTTGACGGTGAAACTAGTAGCTACTCGGGATCGCATCTCATTTTGGCCTCAATATATCTCTCCATCAGGAAATAAAAGCCTATGCCTCTGTATCAAATTTGAGCGACAGGACGCCCATCACTTGTGCTCCGGAGCCACGCGGGCATAAAAATTCTGAGCGTCAATAAAAAGTGCATATCTCAAATTGCAAAGCGGATAGAGTTGTCTTTCGTCGCCCCAGTATACTGCCAGAAATACTTTTCTCCCTTCACATATTTTTTGACGAGTTTGAAACGTTAAACGATGTTATCTCCCGTTATCTTGGGCGCTTTCAGCGCTAACGGAAGTGGAAGAACTGTTGACTTGTCTGGAGATAGTTTAATGGGCGATTTTAGGGACAGCATCTGAGCTGGAACATTGTCTGTAGAGATAGGGCATTCGCGATTATTAATGAGGTATTGAGTGGTTGGTAATTGATACCATGTAACAGATTTGTAATGGTAGAGATTCCGCTAAGGAATCACGGAAAACCGGATGTTATCTCGTGTATGTATGTCTTAGGAGGCTGCAACGTGTCCGGATGGTGATGCGCCAGTATTGCCGTTGTTTGCCAATTTTGTGACACGTTTGCCTCCTAAGATACTCACTAGCGAAAAATATGAACACGAGTTAATCGTAATGCTGAATTGGTTGTAATTGCTCTAAAAGGAGCACAATTGTGAACAAAAATGTACTAGCCTCTTTAGAATGATTTCTCGAGAAAAAAGTGTGTGGATTCGTTTTCCGGATCAAACCGGAAATAGTTCCTAGTGAGTGTATTAACACTGCGGTGTAAACCGAGGTGTAAACTGAAAATTTGCATTCGTCCAAAGGTTAAAGTTTCAGAGGGAATCTGTGTGACGTGACAACATGTTTTTTTTCTGCTAGAAACCAATCCGAATTCATTTTCGAAAAATATCGCAGTGGGGGGTCCGTGACTCCAGGCTACCTAGTCAGCATGAAACGTGACCTAATGGTTTTGCAGAGCTTTGAAATGCGTGTGTTTCTCACCGGAGAAACAAAGAGAATCCGTCCTTTTTTACAAAGACACAAAATATCTGTAATATCTCCCAATTGCTCAAGAGGCCTAAATGTGAGATTGTTACCATGAAAGTCGTGTCAAAATTGTGTCTGTCCAGGGATTTATTTCGGGGGGAGGGGCTTCCCACGGGTCAGACTTAATCCGTACCTAGCAGGCTAAAACAAGAACATATATCAAAGGTTCAACCCTATAAAAAATTTAATTTTGTTTATATTTATGGGGTAATGGCCCTAGTCCAAGGGACTTTTTCCCAGCCGAAGGTTGCGGGTTCGATTCCCGCTTGAGGTACATTTTTATTTTTCAGTTCCCTACTGTCATTATTCGTGTGTGTTTCGGGGAGGGGGGTGAACCTCCTGCATTTATCACAGTTATCTGTTATACTTTGTAGTGTGGCAGTTGGATGTCAGATTCGTGTGTTCTGTAAAATAAATCATATTTCTTTCAGTCCCCCCTACCGTGACATCTATCGAGCGATTCACGCGCGTGGACATGGGCTCAACTGCCTCTCTTCCCTGCACGGCCGAGGGACTGCCTACGCCTGACTTGTCGTGGACAAAGGAGGGTTTATCCGAGTGGGGGGCCCTGCACTCCGGCTCGTCACGTGACAACGGCAGAATCGGGGTGACAACTGACGGAACCCTCACAATCAAGGTAATTAGAATATTTGTCAAGGGGATCGGGAGTCCATCTGCTGGAAAGTGTCGGGTTTCAGACGGGGATTATTGGGCTGGTGATACTGCCTGTCATGCACAAATTAGCAAGGGCATGGGTTGCTTGACAGGGAACTAATAGCCGTCTCTACTATGGGGTGGAGTGCGAGTCGATCTAAAGCCGCGTTTTGTCAGACGAGGTTTCCTCGTCCGTTTCTTTCTTTTTTGAATAAAGTTAAGTGAATCAACTCCTACTCCTTATGTACATAACTGAGGAAATCACAACATTGTTTGAGAGCAAGCTCATAGTCCTGTTGCTTAATACTTCTCATCTGGACATAACGAAAGCGGACATCGCATTACGAATCACGGTTGTTAATGAGGTTGTTAACATGGAATGGGCTTGGAACAAATTACACGCGATCAATGTCGGATCTTATAAGGGACAATTGATTCAACATATGTAAAGCCATACATTACAAATGCGATGAGTCTAATTGAGTCCAGAAAAAGAAGTTAGCTTAGTTTCCGGATTAACAGTTTCCAACCTACGTTCTCCTCTCCCTTCACGGAGTGTCGTCTAATTTTGGGCTTGTGAGTATTTGGATTAGCGTCGATTGTGCTGACGCATACGTTGCAAATCGCGAGTCGTCGGGTTGTTTCCTAACGTCATGACCAGTTCCCGACCAGTAAACAAAGAACATTGCTCTTTAGATGTTGCAGATATAATTTCGACCCAGTCGTGCATCGGAAAACACTTACAAGCTCTTATTGTACGCTCAGAATCGATAATGCAGAAAAGATTTGACGACTTGCCATTTCAGCGGTGTTCACTGCGATTGTATATAAAAGGGGTAACGTACTATTATTATTATTACAATCATTATTACATTTGGCGTTAAGCTTTAGCTTCTCGCCTTTACTGAAATGAAATATGATACTAAGTGAATTGTCGATTCGGGTTTTAGGGCGAAGGCTCTGTCATGTAGGCAGTTGCCTCCTTTTTCGGTGAGGGCTTTTAGCCCACGGTCCTCGCAACGTTTTTTCGCACTTGACCGTTGTGAGGACTGGTTAACGACGTTCATAAAGCCGCGTGGTACAAAGACGGGCATATTATGTGTCAGGACACATTATACTAAATCAACCGAGCGAGGAGCGGCTGAAGACAGAGACCATGTTCTCCTCACGGATTAATTTCACATAGAGATTCCAAGTGTAATCAAAGTGAGAATGTTTTATTGCGGTGTGACTTCGCGCTGTGAATGAATCATTGTGCTCAGGATTTTCGGCTGTTAAACGTTTCTTACCCTTGTGGACCGTTTAGCGACAAACACGCCGACTTGATGTTGGGAGCCTCAAAGCATGTGGCCCACAAGTTACATTCAACCTAGCCTCGTGGTTCGTATTCCCAGCAAAATTCTCGGGCAACGTCGCGTTTGCTCATTTGATTGTCATCCGAGAAACTTAGATCTAGTGCAGTAGTGTGCGATCTATTTTATCGAAATTGGACTGCTTTCTCCGTCTATCGTGGTCGACTGTTATCGATAGGTTTCCTGACGTCGAAAACCGCTGTTGGAAACTGAAATGTGTCATGATTTTTATTTCCTGTTTAATTATTTGTTTTTCTTCAGCAACAAAAATACCTATAGTAGGAAGGAACATTTCGAACAATCTTTCCACTAATACATATTTCATTGTACTAAGCAACTCAAAACCAAAGAAGTTTCCAAAATCCTTCTACCTTCAACAATCTACTACGTAATACTTCAGCCCCCTTGAATAATAGAACCACCAAATTTAAGGCTTCTCTAATAATTTCGGTTTTGGCATTTGAAATTTTGGTACTGAAACGAACCATATCTGAATGTTGACAACTCGTTCAAAAGTGTTCTTTGTAAGGTTGAGAAGGTTGTAACAGAAATGAAAATAGGAAGGAATGTTTTCTAGCGCTGTTTATTCTCTAACTAAAGTATATGACCACAAGTCCTCAATTTGGGAAATTGTGCGTAACGTAACAGTTATTATTTTCTCGACATGAAATGTTGTCCAAGAACTGGATAAAAAAAAAATTAACTGTTTTCTGCTACCCTTAAAATTGCACTTACTATCACTGGTTCTTAATAATTGAAAATTGCCTTTGAGGTAAAAATAATAGGCTTCTACAAAAACGTTCTTTTTGTAGTTTTGATAAATGTCATGAGCTCGATCCAAGTTCCCTTTTTTTTATCGATTTATTTTGCTGGGACGCGGCATAGCGTCAAAAGCCACTGAAAGCTCGGCGGTTAGTGCCATATTATGGCAATTTGAGGTGTTGGAAACCCTGTTACAGAAAATTATACTACTGGAGCTAGGGAATGGTTCGCCTTCGGAATTGCAAACGATCCTCGGAGAATATGGGCCTTTGATATCTAGATGATAATATTCTTCACTTTCTTCTGGTCCATCATGCACTCGTGGCTCCAGTATTTCAAAGCATTGGCTGTTGACAGGGTTGCCATGGTCATTGGACAGATCTACAGTTTGATAGCCAATTAGGTGAAGGTGTTCATTCGTCTTATGTTCTTCGATTGTCTTAACAGCTTTTTACCTTTTGCTTAGTTGTTTTTGTGGTCCTGAGAACATGTTTTGGCTGAGCATATGATCAGATAAATACTGTATAGACGTGATAAGTAAGCAGCCAAGCGTGCCATTAGAGGTTGACCGAAAAGAGGACCGGAAAAAAACAAACAGAATGCGCTTCGTTTAGCTCATGAGCAAAAAAGAAAATAATAACTGCGTCGGACCTGCTGATAGCCTACATTTGTGGTAGCCTGACGTGTCCAGAGCCATAATATACCATAATAATCTGCGATAATGCCTCTGTTCTCCCATAAAAGTGGGGTAATAAGGGTGGGGGGGGATGATGGTATAGTCGTGGGAGAACCCGAGTTCCGTCTTTATGTAATTGCTGACCTTTGAGTTTTTTGGATACCCTCACAAGCCTTTTAACAAACCACTTAGGCTACCAGTGGATGTCTGCAATGGTTTTCTAAGAAGTCTGCATTTGGATAGGGGCTGTAAAAAATCGTAATCGCTTTGCTACCATTTGAATCGTTTGTTCAGGTGAATCGTTTGTTCAGGATAGGTATCATTGAAGATGTTTGCCGAAAAATCGTTTGTTCAGGTGAATCGTTTGTTCAGGATAGGTATCATTGAAGATGTTTGCCGATCCTTCCGCTCGTGTCTGATTTGTTACGTGCATCTGCATAAATGTGAGTGTCCTTTCTTTTTCTTTGTTCTCATTCACAAATATATTTCTGGGATTGACTTATTTAAGCACTGCAGAAACCATCATGAGCACTCATGAACAGTCGTGATGTTATTTTGATGACCATACCCATGAACACTTATTACGGGTATGACTGTCACGTTCAGCAGTGCTGACATATTCAGCACACGCCATGCGCTCATTTATTCACTATCATGGTTACATTTATTTGTGAAGCCCGTGTGAGAACTTCGCCACACAGGTTGGTAGCTTTGTGAGGTTAAGGCGGTTTTTCGCCGAGTTTGAGGGATCTGTTATTGCGGGTATTTTTTCCGGTTAAACACCAAGGTGAGCCGGTCGTGGACTTGAATTCCTGCCAGGATTTGCTGAGACCAGTTGAATGTGCAGAAAATCCGCCCGGTAAAACCTGATCGTCTGTCTGCACAAGTCCAGTTACGTGGGCTTCATTAGTTTTGTTTTTGCAGATACCGTGGTATATGATACCGCGGTAACTAGATCTGTATCTTGTCGTTTTTGCAGTTGCCATTGTATGTGATACTATGGTTGCTTTGCAAAAACAAAAATTGCCGCATTTGCACTGAGAAGTCTTCTCAAAAGAAATTCTTAATTGAACTCGCAGCATAAGTTCCAAACTTCTTTCCCACCACTTTGATGGAGTCCTAGGCCCTTGTGTTGGTGATGATGAAAGTGGGATGAGTTTTTCAGATACCATGGGATGTGATATCTGAATACCGGAAATCAGATACCACCGTAACCGGCCAGTTACTCAACAACTGCCTGAACGAATTTTGACCGTGGTATGAGATACCATGGTATCTACAAAAACACAACTATTGTCTTCAGGCCGGGAGACCATGACCAGGCCTTTTTTTCGCCAGTCTATCCAAATTTATTGGTAGCTAAATCTTGGATAGTCGAGGTTTTGCAAATCAGCCACGATAAACCCTTCGTAGACCACCTGGAGAAACCCCCCAAACCACGCAGTGCTTTCCTGACTGAGGGTTGTCGAAACCAGAGGAATCCCGTCGTCCTACGTGCGAATTGGCTTTCCTCGTTGGCTTTTCTGATGAAATCGATACAAAAAAAAATCTCAGATCTCACTGATAATTATCGAGTTCGTTAACGAATGGGTAATAGGTACTTAATAAATACGTTAGATCACATTTTTTTTTTTTTTTTTTTTTTATAATAAAATGAGCATTACGGGCCAAGTGATGGGCAAAGAGGATAAAGTCTGTGCAGTTAAAGGCGTAAAAATTTATCTGAATGTACTCTGACGAGCTTTGCATGTGCTTGGTTAATTGTTGCTAAAAATAATTATATTTTCTTCGATATATTGACACTCTGGAACTTTTTCTTTTGTGATATACCGGCATAAATATATGAAAAAATAACCTTTGACTCGAGATGTCGCTCCCTGTGAAGTGGTATGCATGGGGAGCAGAATGCGTTCATTCCAACAAATGAATAGTTGCGTTTTTGCGGTTCCTCTTATCCGGAAACTCGAATGCACTCTAGTCGATTTTCAGGCACCCGATTACTGGTAACCGGTAACTCAGTAAACCGGTTAATGAATTTTCGGTTACCCCGGTCTCAGTAGGGTGACGCGGTACCAGATACCACGGTTACTAACATATTACTGGGTGACTTAGGTCACCCGGGTACCGCATAAACGCAACTTATGTTTAGACTACAGTTTATTCAAACGTTGCAGAGAATCATATGGCCGTACTGCTGTTAACCTGAAGTTACCCAACTCCGTGTAAACATGCGCAACATTGTACACTTTATTGAAGTATGCTTGTCAAGACGCGTTGCCTCCCAAGTGATTTAGGTGATGTGTATCTTGCCATCGAGTGGAAACTCTGTCATAATAAATACCACGGTTGACGGATCAAAATGAATAACTATGACTTAATCAACTCCCCTGGTCTTGACATGGGAAAATTTTGGAATTTTTTCTAACCTAACGCATGTGTCTTTGAAACGCGATCTCCTCCAGTTAGCTAATTGGGCTTGGGCCTTATGACTCCCATTGTTGCTGACTTGAGACCGTAGCGTATGATGTCGAAATTGTAGGACAGAGAGTTAAAGCACAATTCTTACTTACTTTTTCACGATTATTTGATCGGTTTTCGGAAATACCATTACATGCCACGTGAAATGAGCGATTTGCTTCTTGGGTTTGTCGACTCGAACCAGCCTTCCTGCTCTCCGACGCGGCGGCTGGACGCAAACTATTTGAAAACTGAATGCGCAATGGTTAAAAAGTGTGAAAACCAAGCAAAACAAAAGAAGTCCTAAACAGAAGTTAGACCTGATTGTCTACCATGTCTTCCAAGATTAAAAAATATTTGAAGCTTCTCATGTCCTTATGTGCGAAATAGTTGTCGGTGGAGCTTGAAGTTTTCAGCGAAGTTTGCGTTTCGTGACTGTCAAAACTCGACCAGGCCGAAAAAGCGCAAAAAAAGCGTAGCTACAAAACGAGACAACGGCGACTGGCGGGGTTTTCAGAAGCTTATAATCCTACAATAGCTAGGGATTATATAAAAGGCAGAATAAGCAAGAGGGGTCCTTTAAATAACTGTACAGATCTTATCCACAGGAATGCGCTATCAGAAGTGTCATAACTTACACACCAGAATGCACAATTTCAACAGATAATTTTTAAATGATATTTTTTTCGCCAAAGATAACTTTGCAAACCACGATTAGTGTTACTTTAGCAGAGATGTAACAGTTAAAGGCTCATAAACAGTTGTTCTCTAACATCTTCAGATGTTATAAATTGCGCGTCCTTTCGCAAATGCCTTTCGATAGCGCAGCGTAGGCTTTAACTTTTTTGCATTTGAATTCATTTGTAGCAGCTATAAACGTTGTCTTTCTTTTCACATGGTTGATGGTTGATCGGAAGAGCTAAATTGCAGACTCAATCAAAATCATCAGAGAGTCGTCATGCACTAAAATAGAAGGAACGTAGCTCTGGAAATTAAATGAGCAAAGAGAGTCAAGCGGACCACACATTCCGATCCGAACAGTCATGCACCGCATATTGTACAGTAGAGGCATGTTACTTCGGACGGTTGTACAGCTCCAGACGGTGTACATTCTCGCTAAATGCAGGCTAAATGGTAAAAGTAGAAATCCAAAACCCTTTCTGGTTGTCTTCGGAGCCCTTACGGAACTACTTCGACTTGCTGTTAGTCCACACGAATTGGATGAAAATGACGCTGTTCAAAGTCAATTAACGTCTAAAGCAACATACTTCTACTGCAGTTGAGGGGTTAAGAAGCTTTTCGCCTAGCAGGATGAATTTGGTTCCACTTTCGCCGAGTCCGTCCACAGACTCTTTATTAAGTCGTGTTTTCTTTCCCGTTCTGTTTTTTGTTGTTTTGGTTGAATTGGAGCCGTGGTATTTTCTGACTTGAAATATGTGTGGATATTTGCTCATACTTTATCCATGTGCCACTTTTTTCTCCTGTAGAACTATGTCTCAACTGTTCTGTTTGTACACACCTGTGTTAATCTGTTTTGTCTTCGGACGAAGCGCGCATCCTTTTTCTTACTTCAATTTCTATGTGTCTTCATCCATCTTTCGGCCGGCTAAAATCTTCATCCGTCTCTCTGCAAAAAGATGTTTTCGTACCGAGCTACTCGGTTTGCCAGGTCTGACCAATATATCAGTGGTACAGCAGGTAAAATCCCTGCCAGTAGTGAGTGTGCAGCCTAGAAAGGCAGAAGCCTTAGCCTAGAAAGTCTAGTTATTGAGACCAGTATCAATACTATCCTTGGCCATTTGGGTTTAGAAGAATATGCAAATTACTCAAGCGGAGTTGTCCAAGTAGCCTACTGCGAGTCCTGAGAACTACTGGAAGTTAGGAAGTATTTTCAGCTTCCTGTGTAGTTTTATCCCTTTTTTATTTTTTAAAAACATCCAATTTGTTCCCGTCTTTGTTCGTTAACGTAAGCTTACCCATAGTTGTTTAATGGGATATCGTATGCTCAATGCTTTTTCCGTGTTTGTCAGGCGTATATCAACAAAAAGAAAATGAATTCAAATATTCATTCAAACAGTTTAAAGTTCGTATCCAAACACGGATTTCTTAATCCTAATCTAATTTTCAGTTCCGCTGTCATACAAATCCAACCTCTGCTCTGGGTCACCGTCAAAGCAAGACAAGATCTTAGGCATCGAAACATTTGATCAAAGTCAGAAAACGAATAAGAAAGAGAACATCCAAAATATTCGCAAGAATTAACTGTTTACGGGATAGTACTCAAAACTCACAAATATGCTATTGCTAACTGTTCAGAGGTGATTCATTATGCTCACGGGAGGAATTTAGGAATCCTGGCGTCACCGATTTGGCGAAAAGAAAGGCAGGCGACGAGCAAGGAGTCAGAGACTCCGTAAGCAACAAGTGAATTCGTGTGGTGTTTTGGCATATCATGATGACATTTTGATAAAAGGAAGGAAGTAGAGAGTAAAGTTCTTAGCAAAACCCAGACCTTTCTTAAAATGCAAACTATTTCTTGCATCCCCGCAAATCATGAGAGTCAGGACATAGGGCATGCAACATTGAGTGATCAGGACACCACTGCTATGAATATTTGGAAATTATCCACACAGTTAAATCTGTCTGTTTAACAACAGGGACTCTTGTCCCGTTTTTCTCTGCTCTTACCTTTACCAGAAAGGTTGTGAATAATTGTTGGCACCAGTAAATATACTGTCAGTCACGCATCGAACGCAGCGTTGACAAAATTACGCCGTGCCATTCATCTGTGACGCAAGCTCCTTGGTAGACAGATCGTTCTTGTGGCACGTCCCATCGCATTTCCTTGTGGAGGGCTAGAAAATTCTCGATAAAATCGGCTGTGTCCGCAATGAATGATTGATTTGTTTTAACTCACGGAGATCGGGCTTTTCACTATCTTCATTTATTTCTAGGCTCGAAAGAAGAATTGTAGCTAGTAAAATTGTTTAAAGAAACTAGTAGTACTGATGACTGGACTATCAGCGGTGCAATCCGTCCTACCGACATGATTTTGGACTGATTTTTGTTTATTTACAGAATGGCGTGATTTGTGTCCGAACTGTATTTCGACATTTTGCTCGTATGCCCCAAAGATCGATTCTCATTTTTATTTGTCATGTCTCGACTTCTCTCTCTTTTGTCACAGATTATAAATAAAATTAACTAATTATTTTCCTTTTTCAGGACGTTGCACCAGAGGACGCTGGGACTTACACTTGTATCGCCGTTAACCCTGGCGGGGCTGACATCTCTCGCACTCGCCTCCTCCTCATGAGCCGCCGACCCACCAAACTCCCTCCTATCATCTCCCTTGGCCCCTCAAACCAAACACTCCCTGTACGCTCCCTGGGGATACTTCAGTGCGAGGCTGAAGCCGCTTCGACTACTTGGATTAAAGATGGGAAACCGGTAATCCCCGAGGATAGGATCGGCATTACAGAGAATGGAGCACTTAGAATTGAAGGTGAGTACTTTTCCCATGGTCGAAGTACAGAATTTTGGAAGTTTGAGTTGGGACAGAGTGGGTCATGAGATAGCTTAGTTTCGGGCGTAAGTGGTTCAGGTTTGTAATTCGAATTAGTTAGAGTGTGCCCGAACTTATGCATGAATAATTTTCACTCGGGGAGACTTCGGGCTTGCCGGGATCCATGTTCGGCATGATCTGAGGTTGGTCGGATTCACTCAATAAGGTTGGTTGTTTCGCTTAGGAGGATGCGATAAGCTTTGAGATGGGGGAGGGGGCGGGTCGAGATAGAGCAGAGGTACGCTACTTTGGACACTATTAGATTCCGGGATCCATGTCCAGCCTTAGTCGGAGGTTGGTCGGATTCATTCAGTAAGGTTTATTGTTTCACCCAGGAGAATGAGATAAGCTGTGGGATGGGATGGAGGTAGGCAGAGAAGAGATTTTATGTGACATCGAATTTTGATGTGTCCGACGGAAAGTGCATACCGTAGTAATTTTCTAGCAGAATACGAGATGTGATCAGTTTATTTGGCATAGAATGACGTCTGTTAATTAATTCGACTAATTTACTCTAGAGACGACCTTTAGTGACTGGATCTGAGCATTTGTGTTGCTCCTACTAACTAAAATAGCATCAATACCAAAAGTCAAGCGCCGCTCTCCGCCTCGGTCAATTGACTGGAGAAACTTTACGAGTTGGATGCAAATACCACAGAGGCGTTAGTTACGCCACCCGGAGATCGAATTTGAATAAAGTGTGATAAATATTGTTTGCTCATTCGAAACTGAAAGTACGCTACCCTACCAGTTCGTTGGCCGCTACGGTTTTTGGCACTGATGTAGAAAATCAATTAGGTGAAGTTGACACTTAAGACAATGCGACTATTAATCTTGGGAGTTTTGAACCGAAGGAAGGTGTGCCTTATTCTATACGCACGCTCTGGAAAAAATCGGGCTGGCCACCTTTCATCTAGAAGCAGTCAGCAGTCATAACGGTCAGAAAATTAATTGGAGCTTTCATTTTATCAGCTGATTTATGGATTTGTTTGGATTTGTACACGCTTCGAACACTCATACCTTTATTACAAGCTGGTTAAAATAAAAAGCAAACTTGGAAGTGGCCAAGCTGGCTGCTTATGATGGATTTAAAGAGAATCCGCCTCTCCCTTCATTAAATGAATTCTTACTCCGATTGCCTTGTTTCCGAACCGGACTGAGCACCTGAGCACTATCAATGTACGCACTCGAATACCGATGATACACATGCTTTCCGGTAGGCATATATCACCTACTCAACATTTACAATCGGAGGCATGCCATTAGTACAGGCAATAGACGACTTCTTAGCGTGTTATTGGTTTGATTATGTGAAATCTTTTCACTCTGGATGGCCACTGCTATCAAAACATCCCAGTGTGAGGCCGGCTTACTTTACCCATAGGTGGGAAAAATGCACTAGCCGCTTCACAGACTTATTAAGGCTATCCATGCCATCGTTAGTGGGATTTGATGGGATTTTAATTCGAAGGAAATTGAAATTAGGCAATTAAAGTCCGCGTAAAATTTGGGCAGGCAGACATTTTGTCGAGTGTGATAATGTAAGCTGTGGGAATTTACTTAAAAGTGACTGATTTGTATGCATTCCATGTCCATTTTTGTGATTCTTATTTATCATCGGAACGATGGTGTATCACTGGCAGGGTTTGGCTTTACTGAAAAAGTTTGAAACTGTTCCTTAAAACCTCTCAACCCCCACTGTATGTCAGAACTCCGTGACTTTCATTAACTGTACGTTGGTGCTACTAATAATGATCTGATTGCTTTGTAGGCCTTTGCTTGTTATTGTTATTATTTTACGCTCTCCGTAGAAAAATACTAGATGAGTATAAAGTAGAAAACATGGCAGCATAACATATCACCGTGGAAGATGCAGTCAAATCATAAAAAATTTTTAAAATTAGTTTTGCGGTACTGCAATCTTTTTGTGAAACAATAGATTAATTTTTCTAGAAACCCAGTATTTGGTCTTTAAATTTGAAATAGTTACTAGTTCTGTGTTACTAGAAATGGCATATATTAATATGTGTAAATAAAGTCATTTGTCTGACTTCTACCTTTTGGCCCGATTTGCTTTGTTTGTCACCAAATCAAATTCTGAAACGTAAAGCTATTGTAGTTGTTGCTATAGCACTACAGTTGATTAATTACCAATTACCAGTTTATAATAACCTCATTAATGCTGTAAACTCACAAGTTTCGAATGGGTTTGGCTGGGTTTTCTGCTCGAAGCTGATAGCTTTAATCCTTTGATCGTTTTTCATGTTACAATAATATTTTCAGTGCTTTTTATTGATTTTGCATTTTAATAAATATGTTTTACTAACAAAATTGCTGATTTTGAATTTTTAAAAGTGAAGGAGAAAATTGGTAGGAAAAAGTCAAATTACAAAGTTATGAACTATAAGTTATGAACGAGCTTATCAAAGACCTTTTTTTTTACACGTGGGATCAGAGCGCCATATCGCTCTGCCGTATAATCACTGCCATATAAATAATAGGCCACAGAAAAATGTTTCGGCCGAGACAGGTGTTAAGTGGGAACCATGCAAACCCATGAAAAATCGAAAATTTCGGGGTTGGTACATGAGAAAAAAAAATCATCACCAGAACATTATGATCTTCTCATGAATCAGCTTTCTTTGGGTTGAGCGCTTCGCCTCGATTAAAAAAGAGGTGCGGCGTCACGGATTTTTCCTTTATGGTTTTATGAAGCGTCGAAAATCACAACTCATAATGTTTGGGTTGTTGTCGAAAAAGGAATGACGAATCGACAGAGGTAAAAAGAAGAAATGATGTATTTTTCGTGTTGTTCGCTGAGTCGTCAAGAACTAAGAGATGATTAAGGCAGTAGTGAGCAAACGCAAGGGGTGGCGATTTTTGGTTGTCCGTAAGTTATTATATACACGGGGGCGTTTAATATAGGCAGCATGATAAGGCAAAGACTAAAATAAATATACCCAGCTGCTAAAATTTTCTGTGGTCCAATCCTTTACTGTGCTCGGAAAATATATAATAAATTTATCTTTGCCCATTTAAGAACTGAGGAATGTCGGCAGCCTTTTTTTTTTTTTTTTTTTTTTTTACCAGACTGTGAAATAAACTGTCATTTATTTCAGCTTCGGTTTTATTTCCAGACTTGAGACCGACCGACGCGGGCACTTACCTCTGCCTTGCACGAAATAGTGGTGGCGAAACGGTGTGGACCTCGACGCTAGCCGTCGAGTCTCCGACGAACCCGAACGTCGTTTTTTACCGAAGCACGAACGACCCCCTTGCCCTCCCTGGCTCCCCGTCGCAGCCCCGATTGCTAAGCAGAGGAGCATCATCGCTCACAATCACCTGGAGAAGTGGGGGGAGGATGGGGGCCTCCCCCCTTCTTGGCTATATGGTGGAGGTGCTGAGCACGGAGGGATCAGCAGAGCATAAAGGTAAGTGCAACTCCTGCGAAAATTTGCGGAAAGGAAGAGCTGATTAACTTTTTGGCACTTGCTGCGGGAACGCTGCAGTAATTATGGACATTTGGCTGCTCAACTAGAACGCCTATTTATTTTTGCGGATTAAACGCAAAGAGTTCTAATCTGTTTTGTTTTTGTTTTTCGTTCTATTCTGTGGATTCTGTTTTCGGCTCTGACCGATCCAACTAATCCCTTTGCACAAAAAGCGAAAGCCAGCTTCCGTCTAAGCTAAAGGTAGCGGGAAAGTTGTGAAGCTCTGCCCTGCAAAATTTGGAATTGAGCTGAGTCAGCAATCACCCAGCAATCTTATCGTCTAGAATTCGTTAAAGCGTCAGCGACAGTAATAGCGTTTTCCTGCTTCCCAACTTTCAGCGAAGAAGAGCTTTTCTTTCCGAGTTTATCATCAACCTCGGAAACAGCTAGGTTTTACTTATAAGGACCTCAAATGTCTTAACTGTTGATGAGAAGCGATAATGATTAAACAGGGGCAAAGCCACGCCTTAATTTACCATGGCCTACCGACAGATGTCCTAGTGTTTAGTGCTGAGAAATGCGGATTATTGCACCAGTTTTGCGTTACTTTCATGATCGCTCGAAGTGTCCCATCAGAAGAAAGAACATCCGAAAATAAAGAGCAGGCAAAACTAAATGAATCTATATCCATTCTTTATGTCAAAAGAAAGCTGAAACGTTTGGCTCTGCTAGTTTAACTGAAAAGGCCGCTTATTTTTACGTCTGGTATAATAGTTGAATGCAGTGTATTATTTTGACTCTAAGGGATTTGTATTTTTTCATCCGGGGCACTAGCAATATTCAGAATGTGCACCGCTTGCACGACAGCCCAAAATTCCCCCAGACGCTGAGAATTTCAGTTTCAACAAAAGCCTGTATTTCCGTGTGTTACGGACGCTAAGCTTGGAAAAGTCTCGGATGAAGAAAGTAGGAAAGTCTGAAGTGGAAGATATGTCTTGCATGGAATCTGCCATTTTTATTTTATTTTTCAGCAACGGCTTAGCCTACCTTTAAAGTTGCTTAATATTGAAGCATAGAGAGAGAAGCTTATAGAGGTACCACAAATCCGAAAGAACAGTTCATTCGGTTATGTCGATTATCTTTGGATTGCGGACAAACGAAGTACCGCCTTTTTATCAGGTTTGCAGGCCTATTTAAGTAAACAAGTGAAGAACTGGACTGTCGGATCTCAGCCCTTTCCGGATAGACTTTGAGTTCGTAGTTTATCATTCCTGTTTGACTGTTTTAGGGACAAGAAACAAAACTAAGGTAGTGCAAAATTTAGTGTTCAAAGAAGCGTACCTGTAGTATATGTAAAGGGTAAATCATGGCTGTGACGTAATTTCATTAATTTTGTCCATCGCTTGAGCAGATGCCGCCCTCCTGGTGCGAAAGTTTAGTCGCCCCGTTATCGGTACCGAATCTTTTTATCGTCACGGGAAAGTCCATATGAGTACATCGGAGCTGAAGCGAAACACTGTACCGCATTACGAGCGTTAATTTTTTTTCATCACCGCAATTTCCCATTACAAGAACCTTTTTTGTCACGCTCTATTGTTTTGGTCCCGGTCGCTGAGCGAGTTTTGCATCTGCGCTGAAAACTATTAGAGAATCTATAATTAATGCCGCAAAAATGGGCTGAGGAACATCTGATGGTCCATCTCGGCTAGTAGGCCTCGGGCTTGACTGGATATGTGAATTCCAGCTTCGCTAGGATGTGTGAACCAGCTTGATTAGGGATATCTGGATTGACTGCGGCTGAACTATAGAATTCCCCCTCTCGTCAATTATGTCCGGTTTCCTGACTGGTCCTGGGGCTAGTGGGCACCTACGGTGTCAGAATGTCTTCAGCCCACACCCCAGGAGCCTTAACTTCACTATCTTCGCCGGCCACCCGTCCAACCTCACTACACTTCGGCCTGTCATTAATTCAGTCATGTTATTAATTTTTTAGAAGCCTCTTTTGTTCCGCTACGATACTCCGCTGTAGTAAATTAAGGGTGGAAAGCGATAATTTTGTTACCGTATGAGTTTCGGACAAAATTCTCCTTTGTTACCGTCAAAATTGACGGCAAAATTGTTAACTACCCTAAAAGCGTATACGACCCTAGTTGTGTTTTCCAGCTATTTTGTAGATGCTTAGAGTTTAGTTTGTAACCTTTACACAAAGAAGCTGTTAACTCGAGTTATCGAGGGTACGTTCGGATCAAGCTGCGTCATTTCCACAATGAAAAAACACTGAAATCTAGTTGATGAGGCTCAAACCCAATTATGAAAATTCTCTTTCTACAAAATATTTGCTTACCTTCGTGAATATACTGTTTACTTTTTTTTATTTGTTGTTAATCACGTAAGTATTTCTGTCCTATGTAAGATTTACGTACCTATGTAAGATTTACGTTAAAGAATTTGAAGGAGGCTCTGACGACGCCGTTGCCCCTCACTCTTAGATTTCCACGAAATGAAGCATCTGTAACTTTCCCCTTTTTTTTCGGGCAACACAATAGAAAGCTATTCTCAGAATAGGTTTCCTGCGGTTCCCGCCGTGTGCTGCCGTACCTGAAAGTCTCGGAAGACCCTCTTTTAGCGCTCCCTCATACCTGTTTCTAATCAGGGCTAGCACACAGGGAAAATTGTATATCCCTGTAGTAGTAAATATTGGCATTGTGTTCATGTTTCTTATATATATTTTTTCTTTTGTTGTTTTGGTGCGATGGCCCTTGTTGGCTTTTATGCATTAAATATCTATCTATATATCTATCTGTGAACTTTGATACATTATGACACACATGAGAGACCAGAAAATGAACTGTCTTTATCACTCCGCTTTATCCCGATCACATCGTCTTTGATTTTGGGATTTTGACTAGAATAAGTCTGTGAGTTTCAGTGCCCTTGGGGAAGCCTCCGCCCTATTACAAAACCTCTGTTCTGTAAGAATTCCCGTATTTCTCAGTGGCAAAGCTGACTTTTGTAAGACCTCAAAGGCTTCTTCTAGGGATTCTTTAAGGAGGTGAAATCTAACGTTAAACGTTTCCATTTACTTAAAAAAAAAACAGAAGTAATGACCATAAGTAGTGTTTCCGTAACCTAAAACGTCATGACACCTTCCATCTTTTTTTATTTCAGTTCAGAAAACCAGAGAGAACCGAGCCTTAATGCATGGTTACAAGTAGTAAGGCTTAACGTGTCTGATATTTGAAGCAAATTGATGCAATTACCACGCTATGTGATCTATGCCCCGTCATATTTTGCATTTCTGAACAGAAGCCAAATGAACTAATGGTATTTAATTGAGAAGAATTGGTGCTTGGTAAAGCTAGCCAGAATTTAAACGTCTCAGGTGTTTAACCCCTTTGCCACGAACATGATTGGATAAATGCTTGTAGAACAAGAGGTTCCGCAATGGGTACAGTAGCCTGCGTAGTTTCTACAGTTCGCCAATAAGCGCATGTGAAGTTATTATTTATATATTTGGCCAAGTAGTTCTGGCTCTTTTAAACGATGCTCGACAAATCGCAATACCGCATTTCTTATTTTAAAGAGTAAACCTCCCTTTGTTTCTCAGACAATCCAGTTTGGTCGTGGCTTTTTGCCTGTCGGGTCTGATTACACTTTCATTGACATGTCACACAAGTAGCGTGAAGTAAACAAATATGAATGTGACAATAATAACCGTATTCAGGTCGTGCAGAATTTGGATCTACGGACTGTCGGAAGAGAAAGATGGACTCTTTGCAAATAAGACTTGAATGCGTTCGGACGAGCTGTGTAAATTATCGGCAATTTAATGGCGTTCGGGACCAAAACAGGAAGTCTCAACTTGTTGAGGCTCGAGCGAACAAAAACAATACCTCCTCAGAATCAGAACTGGCAAGATGGGAGATTTCCTGTCGGCGGACCCCTTCAACCAGACCACGCGTTTGCACCCATACGTCAACTCCTCGCCTAAACACTTCAACACGCTAATAGGCCGTCTTCCGGCGCCCAGGTCACTCCAGGACACCAGACAGACCGCAGACAGTAGTGGGCTTGCTACGTCGTCTGGAATAAAGGCCGTCCAAGCGGGCGCCAGTTCGGAAGTTCACGGGTTTCTCTTCTGTGAACAAGGAGAAGGAAAAAAAAAGTGCAGTTCGGATTCCGTTGCCAGTATTGCAAACTACTTGCGGTGAGAAACATCTTGGACTGCCCCAGGTCCGTATCCAGGAATTTATTTCGTGGGGGGTAGGGTTAAACACGTTTGAACCCCCTAACGCCCCCGCCCTACGGCTACGCATCTAGGAATTTATTTCGTATTATATACAGGTATATACAAATTGTATATACAGGTCCGTACCCAGGAATTTATTTCGGGGGGGGGGGGGGAAGAGGGCCACCATTGCGTACAGAATTTGCTAAGCTTGAGCAGAGTACCTCATTGGCATATTCACGTAGACCTGCCATGTTCTGGAGCTTGCAGGTTCTGTTCGACGAGCTTAGCCCCTCGCTTAATTGGCCCTGCCGTAGGAGTAGTATCAAATAAGACTCGAGACCTAAATAACGTACTGATTCCACTGTTGTGACCTTGTCGACTGGTGTAGGCTGTGTTCTGGGTTTTTACACAAGAATATTCCAGCAGCGACGCGGTTCTGCTGCCTGTTCGGTCCCAGTCCGAATAGAACCAACAATTTGATCACGAGTCAGATCTCATTACTGTTTCTGCGTCTTTGCTGTCAACCCCTGCCACCCTCGAGTGGCTGTTTACCCAGGTCTAGAGTTTCTACTGCGCCCTGTCGAGCACCCGCGGTCTCAGGCCAATGATGGATGATGACAATTGGTTGTCTGTTTGCAGTTGGTGCGCTAAATCGCAATTGCTAAGATGGGCGTCCGACTGGGAAACGATCGTTTGTCGAGCCGTCCATCTGAATCGGCGGAGCTATTGTTCTTGTGGTGGGAACTCGGGGGCGCCCAGGGGAATATTCACCTTTGAGTCATTTCTTGGGTGTTGTTTTTTTGGCCTTGAGTGGGCTAAATCTCCCTCCTGCCGATAAAAGCTACCATCATTTTTCCAACCTACGACGTAGTTAGTATATATAACATTCGATCCCTTTACAAAAAGTAACCACTAGTAACTTTTTACCTACCATGATTATTATACTGTCAAAGCCTCGTAAATCTGTGCGGGAATCTCGATTTTAGACAAATAAAAAGCTGGTAGGCTATGACTTGTTTATTAATTCCGTGAAAACAATGAACTGTGTACGTTTGTTGGTGAAAAAAAACAACACAGGTAGGCTATCAAAAATTTCGAAAGAAGTGCTCGTATCTGTTTGAATTTTTCGCGCTTGAACGCTATCGCTGTTTCAGTCCTACTCAGTTTGTGCGAACTTCCATGGACGAACCCGTAGTTATTTCTTTGTTGGAATGCTGAATACACACCTGTGTTGTTGTTAATTCGACAGTATAAGAGCCATAGCGATCAAACGTCTATTCTTTCCCGCTGAACACTTGGGCCTACAACACCGAGGCAGGCTACCTGCAGAATATCCGCAGATATCTTTGTAGGAAATGGTATTACTGTGAGATGAGTGAATCAGATAAGTGTGGGCCTGTCACTGAATGGTGCTCCCTGATTTTCTTCCCTCAAAAAGTATTATTCCGTAGGTCGCTGGAGATTAGTTGGGCGCCGACTTCAGTCCGATACATTCACCCTGACCGACCTCCGCCCTGGGACGTCATACATCGTCATCGTTCGAGCCGAAAATAGTCATGGACTCAGCCTTCCCAGCCCCCCGTCAGACTGGCTGGAAATCTCAGACTCAACGGAAAGGGAGGATGAGGGTGAGGTGGAGCAGGTGAGGGAGGCTTTATCTCCTCGCGTCCTAAAGCTGGAGAAAGTCGTTCCTGTGAACTCCACCGCTGTGAGGATTACCTGGGAGGTTAGTAAATTAGTTAATTAATTTTGGACTAAGCTGATACAAGATGCATCAGTCCGTGTCTGACGGGACCGAGTGTACATGGGAAAGGCAATGAGGTCGAATGAGTACGCTGCTCTAGGGATAAGGTGTACATTAAGAAGATCAGTGTATTTTGAAAGCGCAAAGGCCAGGTACACACAAATTTCAACCAAAAGTGATCAGACAAACTTCTGCTTCTTTCCAAACTTTTATCGATGTACATTCCCACTCGAGTAATCATGGTTAGGTTTACAAGACGAAGAATGCCAATTGCCAGGAAGCACCAAATCAACTTCATCTGAACAAATTTCTATTAAAGTTAAGTAATTCTTGTGTTTACTGGGAGACTCCCTACAAGCTATGCTTCTGGGGGGTGTTGATCCCTCCTGGAACCTCAAGTGCCTTAAAATTGTGGAAAATATACAGTAGCTAATAAATGGAAGCACCGGGCACTTCAGAGAAAATGGTTCAGATCTTCTCACTCCTCCTTACATAGGGGGCAAGCTCTCGTCAGATATCACACTACCTCTCAAAAAATCCTTCTGCCTGCTCTGAAGCAGGCAGAAGCAGTTTAGCGCAGCTCCCCTGATCTCTCATTAGCTGATCTTTCTCTGATCTTTGGGGAGATTTTCCATGCAATCGCTAGATCGTGCTTTTTGTGACTCTGTGATTATCTGTATCTGATGTGAAGTGTATCTGATGAACTGTCGAGGCGGGGTTGCTGTCGGTTTACAAATTTTCTCTCTGAAACCACCCTGTACAGCAGGGCACAAGAATGGCAGTTCCATGGAATCTTTTGTCATGGTACCTAAGAACGACTTGGATGGAGGGAAATGCCCGTTTCCGGATATTGATCAAAAGAGTGATCGAACCTCGTCTTGAGGTAGAGCTAATATGCGTGTTCGAAGTCCCAGCATCCTTATGTTGGTCTATTATATATTCTTGCTACTCAGCTGCGATTTGCCGTGTTTTGGGGCACAAATCGATACTGCATAGAGCTAATACACACGCCATTATTCATGTTCAGACAATGCAAACGCGTGTCCTTCTGCTTTAAATATGCATTACGAACCATGACTCTGCCGCTTTTTTTTCATCATCTGCGCATAAATATCTGTAAAGGTACTTCCTCAACAAACTCAACGATCGTATGTAAGTATCGATTTGTGGCCACAAAAAACAACCATACTGTGCACTTTTATGCGAGAACTGAATCGTATAAGTGAGCTAGCCGAGTTGAACTCTATTCTGTCTCATGAAAGGACGATGCTTTTTTGACCGGCGCTTGCGGCTTCTATGTCGTCATAGTACTCTAGTACTAGTCCCTACACTACAGCCGTAAAGTTCCTTGAAGCTCAGTCGAGTTTTAGTATCGCACACGAGTCCCCTATGCCCTGACTGCGCGTTTGCCTTGCCATATGGGCTGCGATGTAAGATCTTCCTCACTTGAAAGAGTCATTTGCGGTGACCGAAGCAGGTCGTTTATCTTTGTTTTTTGCGTAGAATGGCTGTTGGGATTCTGTGTGAATAGCACACAACAAATATAGGACACTTGGCCTTATGATAGAACGTACCACATGCAGTCCGGACTGTGATAATAATAATGTTTATTTACGCGAAGTTGGCCATTCACCAGGGTATGATGACGGCAGGGCTGAAGGTTATAGAGTCCCACCTCCCCAGGAAAAGTAACCCTAGCTTGCGAAAGATCTTGGCCATCTCTTTGGTAAA
Source organism: Branchinecta lindahli (assembly GCA_023053555.1). Classification (NCBI taxonomy): domain Eukaryota; kingdom Metazoa; phylum Arthropoda; class Branchiopoda; order Anostraca; family Branchinectidae; genus Branchinecta; species Branchinecta lindahli. The sequence continues at coordinate 8,479,661 of JAKZAO010000001.1, forward strand.
CCTCAATCTGTTTCTGGTTTACGAGTTACAACACGGGTCAGTTCGCTCGTTGCTGAGAATATAGTCGTAACTGCTTGGATGGGAGGGAAAGCGTAAAATACATCTCCAGACCAACAGATTTTGGCTCAGGAACTAAGCTGCCAGAACGTACACACAGAGCAGGAACACTTCGGGAACGTTATCAGATCCTGCGATAAAATCTTCATCGCAAAGTTTTTCCATTGTCTTAACCCTATAAATTGTAGACCATAAAATAATTTAACTAATTGTTGAGGCCCCACACACAAATTAACATTGTCTCCTCTTCACCATAACCGTAAATGCGCCAATTATGTGGTAACAGTTAATAATAGCATACTTTTTTTCTTTCTTTTTTTATCATTTAACAGATCGAGCAAACTGCCAACGGACACAATTCTACCATACTTGAATTGAATGGAGCAAGCCCTTGTCTGGGCTAATGATGATACTAAACAGTCATAGCCAAGTCATGGTTAGAAAGACTAGTAACATAACATGACGGAATGTGTACTACCCGTTTTATGGTGGTATGTGGAATCGCTCTAATTAGGCCTCAGGCATTTGATGCGTTTCGCCCGTGTAAACGAATAAAACGCGCAGCCTAAGGATACTTCATTACAGGGATTCGACTTCCTACATTTGGGGCAGAAGTTAGCTCACTGTTAGGTAATGGGCCTAGTCTGGTGTCTGTTGGCTCTGACTCAGCTCTCACAGGACTCTCCTTTTCGTCATATTATAGTATAAGTCATCATGGTTTTTGATACTCAAGAGAACGCTAGGTATACTGTACTCCGCTACTGCTATCGTGAGTCATGTGGGGTTCTTGACAGTGATGTCAAAAAAGTTTTCGGAACGTCTGGACCTGAACGTCCGGGTCGTACCTCAAAGCAGAACAATATCGTCTAAACACCAGCAGGGTGTGACCAAACGTATGGTGCCCAAACGTCTAATGTGCTCCCCGGTTTGGTTTCCTTACCGAATTCGGTAAAAGTTTGTCGGATGAAGTTCTGAGATATGTTCTCTCAGCTGTTGTTGCCAAGACCCTGCCCTCCTATTTTTTCTGTAATTGCCGTTGGAACTGGCTGTTATGAACCTTGCTTCATTGATCAGGTGACTCTGCATGGCCAGTAACATTTTTGATTGACTCGTCAAGCAAACTTATCCCTTCACAAAAAGGCAATCAGTGAAACAGTACAGCTGTGGTGTGGTCTCGAGTCTAAACACTTTTTCTCATGCAAATGAGACAAAAAGCAATCAGACACCGTTCTGGTGTTAGGTATGCATAGTTTTCTGGCGACGATTGAATATGATTGCTTTATTTATATTTTCCACATATGGGTAAAGCTGCTGCTTTTTCAAGTCATTCATAAGGTTCAGATTTGGTCGATTACATATTTTGTTTGCTATCGTGAATTCTCAGTTCTTCTACGGCGCACATGGAATCCAGCTAAACAGAATTATTGTGTACCGGCGACATCGCCTTATAATCTCGGTGTATTTCTAAAGTCACACTCTGGAAGCCCTGGTGGTCTAAATCACAACCATGTTTTAAAAAATAATGATAATTTGTCGAAGAGAAGATGCTCACTGATGAGGATATGAAAAGGTTGCCTTAGGGTCAGTTTTTTTTTTCAGTGATGAGGAATTCAACAGTAACAGGAAGAGCAATAAACAGAGAAACCATGAAACGAATGTAAAGAACGCACCGCGAAGAACGGTCCCTTGAACGCACCGCGTCTTCCATCCGCAATAAGTTCTGCACCCGTAAACACGTTTACATACGATGATCAGTCAGCATTGCTGCTGACGCAAAACTAAAACAATAGAAACCTATATTTTTCTTTAATTGGGCTATTTTTTCTGGAGAATGGATATGGGTGGTGGTGCAATAGTGAGTACCGTAAAGTGGATTGGTAATGACGTTTTAAGGGAAGCACGCGACACTTGATATTTTGGGAGATTCTGATCATGCATGGTCACGCGCCAGTTCTTGTTTTTGTGTGCTTGTAATCCTCCGGTTTGACTTGAGCATTTGAAAAGGGCGGGTGGTATCGATTTCTGAGCACGACAGTCATGATTTCGCGTGATCTGGTGTGGATCTTTAAAGCGTAACTAACAAAATAAACTATTTATTTGTTTATGACCCGCATCTTGGGTACAGCGAAGTAAATTGATATTATAATAATTTTGGTTTCTAAAGGCTAAGAAGCTGTCCAGTGCCATCGTCCAACTCTTTTTGCCGGACGCTCTACTTCAGAGCAAAATAACACTAGGGACTAGCGTCAAAACCTATGCTTTCCTTGCTTCGCAAATAGGGCATATACTCATAGCGCCGCCCGCTACATTTGCTGCATTTAAAGTGATACAGACTTGCGGATATAGAAATTTCTCGTAAAGCAAAGTGCGGTCTGCACCCATCGAGGAAACAGGAGAGAATGTATCTTTTTTTTGCAGTGTTCAGAATATGAAGTAATTCGAGCCAGCACTGGTTGCACGACAGACTGAGTTTCGGTAGGGACGTTCACTACCGCTGGTGGTGCTAGTATCGCTGCTATTCGAATGTGTGACACTTTCTTCAAGTCTTGGCGCTACTCTCTAGTGCAGAGCAAAATGACACTACAGAGTAGCGCCAAGACTTGAAACAAGAGCTGTAAGCTCATATGGCACTTGCATGGGTTCAGATGTGGTGTGTAATCAAAAGTACTTTTAAGGTTACCTTTGCGGTTCAGATATGCACTTTATAGGCGCTAGAAATTCATCTGCAAGAAAAACTATTGAGACAAAACGATCACAGGCCCTTAGGGATCATTGATATATACCGTTTGGTAAAAAGTATTTTTTTTCACTTTTCGGTTAAAATGTGCACTTTAAGGGTGATAAAATAAATTTTAAAGCAAAACTGTTGTGGCACAAAAGATCATTGTTGTCGAATCCGGTCCGGACATGACAAAGATCACCAGAGACATGTCCTCTGATCAGTTATCAAATTTCACTCAAATCCGATCAACCGTTCCAAAGTTACGCAAGACTCAGTATTCCAGATTCCCCCTCCCGCTACTCCCCCCCACGACTATCGGATCATGTAAATTTGTATTTGTTACGGTGATGCCATATGCACTCCGTACGTTTTAGTTAGATACGTTTGGAATCAGGGACCCGATCAAACTGACGTCTCCCAAGTTTCGTCGTGAAAATCCCCAAAACCGCCATTACCGGAATTCCGGGAAACTCCCCTCCACCCCCCCCCCCCCCTAGTGTCCGGATCCAGTCCAAATGTATAAACGATTCATCTGGAGCAGATGCTTGTTCTTCCCAGTAAGTTTCACTCCGATCCCTCCATTCTAACCGTTTCTCGAGATTTCCGGTCTCCCCCCCAACTCCCCCATAGCTGTCGAATCCGGTCTGGACTTCAAATGGGACATCAGAGGTATGCCATTTATTCAGTTATTAAGTTTCATTCCAATCCGATCACTCGTTCGAAAGTTACACACTACTCCAGTTTTCCGGATTCCCCAGCCCTCCACTACCCCCCAGGTGGTCGAATTGGGAAACTGATTATTTCCAGGTTAGTCCGGTCGGGTCCCTGATGCCCCTGTCAAGTTTCATCGTCCTAGCACATCTGGAAGTACCCCAACTTGAAAAAGTGTGACAAAAACTACTTAATTTTCAGAATTCCCCGGCCCACCACTCCCCCCCCCCCCCCAGATGGTCGGATCGTGAAACTGATTATTTCCAGGTTAGTCTGGTCGGGTCCCTGATTCACCTGCCAAGTTTCATCGTCCTAGGACATCTGGAAGTGCCCCAACTCGAGATGAGTGGACCGACCGACCGACCGACCGAAAGGTGATCGGTATATGGCACTTGAGCGAAGCTGCAAGTGCCATAAAAAGTTACACACACTCGAATGGCAGCGGCACTAGCACCACTGGTGATAGTGAACGTCCCTACTGAAACTCATTCAGCCGTTTACCAGCGCTGGCTCCGATAACTTCGTGTTCTGAACATAGCAAAAAAATGATACAACCTTCATTCTTTCCTTGGTGTGTGCAGTCCACACCCTTTGTTTTACTAGAAATTTCTAAGCCTGCAAGTGTGTCTCACTTTAAATGCCGAAAGCGCACTGGGCGGAGCAACGAATAATGCCAGTTTGTAAAGCATGGAAAGCATAGGTCTTGGCGCTACTCCCTAGTGTTGTTGTGCTCTGCTCTAGTGTTATTTTGCTCTGCTCTACTTATCAGTAGCGCTGTTTTCACACTGAAGAATAAGCATGCAGAGTGAGCTCTACGTTCACATGCGTTTGCGTTGTCACAACCCAACCCGTAGAGAATTCAAACACACGCAAATATTAATATATATGCAATGTAGCCTATATATATTACAAATTTGGTATAGTAGGCTGTAATACATTAATGTAATATAAACCCCACATCAGAACAAGCCACTTCACTTTCATGCGATAGGAATATACGAGCCGTGGCGGTGTGTAAGGGCCGATAAGACCATACGCAGTGCGGACTTCACGCGAGCGCACCGCATCTTGCGTTCTCCATGTGAATGCCTCTTAAAGTACAATTGACACTAATTATGCTTTATTTTTCATAAAATGCCTTACTGATAAAAATTCCGACTTACCCTAGGTAGCGCTTCGTAAGTAAGACGTTTTCTTGTTATCGCTTGTCATTATCTCTTCGCCGTCTCCGCGGAGACGATTTCGGAGGTTGCACTTGCAAGTCGGAAAAATTCAAAAACCCCTGTTCGCGCCCGAAAATCAATCGTTTCATGTTGATATAAAGTGTCATAGCTACGAAAATGAACAATTGTCTCAGACTTTCTGTCTTTTAGTTATCATTCGAAATAAAATCAGTTTAGGCTATTTCCGAAAATGCCGTAAACTAGAGAACATTGCAAGATGTATCATTGATCAGCTAAAGAAAGGAAGCGGGGCAGTGTTAATTGTCCCATCCCGCTTTCCTGGTCCTCGTTTCATTACTGGCCTTAGCCGAGCCTAATTATTTTTTTGAGCCTTGTCCAGGATCTTTGATCACTTTCTCCCTAGATGCGATTAACGATTTTTGTCCCAGTTCCCATTGTTCCTATTAGAACCGGTGGTCGATACTCACGGAATTTCTGTGGAACTGTTTCCGAAACTGAAGGCACATCCGGCTTCCTAGAACCTGAACAAAAAAGTTAAGCTTTTGTTTTTGTAAATGTCCATCGTCACGTGGCATTGTCCTTGTAAATTCGAACCTTACGACGTTTTTCCGCGTCCCATTTGTGTGCCATACATTTTTTCCCGTTCTTCACTGAATCATAATTGTGTACCGTGCAGTCTAGCCACAATTCGCGGAAACGCTGTTGTGTCTTTTTTTATGGCGGTAATCGCAAATGTCAGATAATAAAGATAAATAAAAATTTCAGTAAATAGAACTTTAGTCTTACGTCCTTATATTCTGTGCAAGACGGAGTTCTCAGTTCTATGTCTATATGCTCGATGAAGGAGCTAATTTTAATAGGCAGAATTTAATTTGCTGCTAAATTTGAATTCCCACCGAATTCGAACCGCAAAGTCGAAAATCGCCTCGACAGTTGTTTGTCAAATTCGAGCCACAAAGACCTTGTTGGTCGCGGAAACACACTTGTGCGCAACGCAACCGACCGCGGAAATACTCTTTCGAGCCACAACCGAGCCACACTTTGTTGGGTCGCAAAAAAACCTTTAGTTTGGAAAAATGAAACACATTTTATGTAGTATTTTGAGTAGGTAATTGAAATTTGAGACCACGTTGTCTATCCGCGTCGCTCAAAACCTTTCACTGATCAAGTTGTCCTGTTGATAGGTCATCTCTCTCTTGAATTTTTTTTTCCAATTACCAAATACGTTAAACCGTAGAATGATCCGACGCTAGCAAGCAATGTATACGAGCTGTTCAGGAAAGATTAGGTTATTTATTGTAACTAAATTAAAATAACATCCGCATCTTAGGCTGTACAAATGTTTTCAGCCTTTTAATATGTATCCCCTGAATAAGAAACGCCTGCCTCCAATCTCAAGTGATGTTGACTTATTGATTTCTATAATCAACAATTGATGGCTGGATTCCAAGTGAAGGACGGGAGGGGGGGGGGGGGTAAACAAAGGCACTGAACTTGGGAATGTTTAAGTCATGAAAAGGAATGGGGCACACCTTCCCAAAAATTAATGATCCTTCTAGGGAGGGGTCCGAGGACTATCACAAAAATGTAGGAAGTGGTTCAGACTTGTCGCTGCTGCATTGAACCTAAAATAAGGGTCACGTAAGAAGGAGCTTATGTTTTTGGTAAGAAGAATGTGAAAATGGATTTGATCATTTTAATCATTAGATTCTTTGTCATGCTGCGAGCTTGTATTCTGCTTGAAGTGATCATTAAAGTGCAATCGTCAATAATTATGGTTCTTTTTTACAAGATCCTCACATATAAACATTTCTGACTCCCTTTAGATAGCGTTCCGAATTACAAAATCTTTGAATGAAATAAGATTTGTTTGATTTCTTCTATTTTTTATTTTTTTAATATTCTGTTTCTTCTTTTGGGAGATTACGGACGATTAGAAAAGTAGCCTAATGCAAAACTTTTGCAATGCTTTCGACCCCGTAATATTGCCGTTAGAGCAAAGCAATTGATTAAAAATGAGTGAAAGATTCAACGTAATTACGGTTAACAGGTCTAATTTGACTTTATTTTACTCAACTCACTGTTTGCACTAGGTATATTGTTCATGAATATTTATTAGGTCGAATTTCATCACATTTGCCGAGACGGTTCAAAGTAAGGTGACGTTCACATAAGCATAAGTCTACTGCATGCTCGACTCTATGGCCCTTAGATTTTTAAATCCAAAAGAGTACCAGAAGTACTCTGCAAGAGCTGAGACTGCTTTATTGCTTCAATTGAATATCACACGTCTGCCTGTTTTTTCTCCTCTCTGGTCTCGGCACAGAGAATTAACATTTCAAAAGACTTGTCCTTCCGATATGACAATGTGAGAACGGAATAAAGGGTCGGAAGTCTCTACTTCGTCAGATTCAACAAGCTGTGATTACCTCGTTCAAATTGCATACTCGGTAATGCACGCACTTTTAATAGAAGGGGTTTCAGGCTCGTATTGTAGTTGTACATCATTTGGTGGTACTTCTGTTAGATGATGCTGGACATTGGGTTTCTGCATGGGTGAAGCTCATGTGAAGTATTTCATAATTTTGAAACGTTAGAAATATTAAAGCAGTAAAGAGGTAGCTTAGTCATACTTTAATCAAATCAGCAATATTCGGCTTGCTCAAAAGCTATAGCCGATTATGGAAACATAACGACTTGAAAAGTTCTCTCCCTTAGCCTCGCATTTTTTAAGCCTACTAGGCTTATTTTCTTTTCGGTGTTCACAATTTCGTAGACTGAAGGATTGCCTTCAGTCGGTCTATACTGGGATGAATATGTTACCCGTAGACAGGTTAGCAAAGGCTTGCCAGTGTATTGAAGAATACCGAGAAAAATGCAGATAGGCTACAAATATAGGCCTACTACTAAATTGTACAGTACTCAATACATCCCTGAGGTTTAATTTAGATAAATGATTTTTTTATAAGTTGGCCTATCGGGAACTTTATACCCTCGTTTATACCTTCATAGCCGTTAAGAAAATGCCTCCTCAGATCCGATAGTTTCCGAAAGTTTATGCATTGCTATGTCCGTTGATGTATCTGGCCTATGGGGAGCGAGTATCACCTCATAAAGCCATACAGTGTGACAACCGGATATCGTGTTCGGGATCTATAGATCAAGTCCGTTTTTGTCTAATAACCATTCATTGGTGACTTGCCATCCGTATCTCTTTCGGAAATTGGGATTTGAGGAACTGGATGGGGTTTGAATAATTAAAGTCCACATCAGTACCTAGACATACTCTTCCTAGTCGATCTCCATCTTCTGCTTGATGCAAACCGACGATCTCGTGTGGGTCATAATGAATACTGACCAAGATTTCAGGCAAGACACGTTCTTGTCCTACATAGCAACCAATTTCCAGCGAGAAAAGAAGTAAAAATGAAAGGAGACTTGGAAGATAATCGCAAGGATTTAGGATGAACTTATTACAGGCTGTTGTTTGAAAACCGATATGTCATTGCTAATTATTAAATGATGATTCATCATGCTCAAGGAAGGAAATTAGGAACCCCAGCGTTCCGAATCGCATCCAGATGGTGAGCAAATGGCTTAGCCACTTGCTAGTAGCAAACGATTGGGATGCTAGCTTCGCTGCTACAGAGCGATAAAGTAGGGTATGCATCAAGTAGGGTATTATAATGACAGGTTTGTTCCTTCCCCAACGTTGAACCTGAAGATTGACAGCCTGACGAGGGCCCTTGCCAAGAAGGGCCGAATTATCACTGCCAAAGCATCGTAGCTGACGTATCCGTTTTAGGCATTATTTGAAGATAGGGTATCAGTCGAATGTGATGGTGCTAAACGGAAAAAGTCAGCTGAGATTTGTTCGTGATATTTCATCCTTCTTTGCAAAGGTCTTGTTCGTCTTTCTGGGTTTCAGAAAGACGTCAGAAAAACTTCGTCAGATTCGGGTTCGTCTTTCTAGCTTGAACCTGAAGAGAACCCTTGCCAAGAAAAGTCGAAATATCGCTAGAATAAATCGCAGCTAAATTGCCATCAGATATGATTCGCTGCCAGCTTGGTCTGATGGAATACTGAGGATGCATACCTTTATGCCTAAACATCGCCCATAGAAGCCATCGATTTGTTTGTCAACTGGATCAGAGTGTCTGTTTAAGAATTAAAATTCATGCTAAAACTTGATTTCAACAGTTAAGTTAATCCGGATACAGTAGCTGGAGTGACGCATTTCTCAACCAACATCTCGTTGTAGCATTTTTTTTTTTCCCCTTCTTTATTGAAAGGACTTAGCCTTGCGTTGTTGTTTTTTCCAAGTGGACTACCTAGGAAGCTTATTTCGTCTGAGAACACAAATTCTAACCAAATGCTAATATTTTGTTAGTCAATGTTGTCTTGATCTTAAATTTGACCTCTCACACTGGTCACACAATGTCTCTTTTCCGTTTCCTTGGTGGACCCCAAGAGAGTATTAAATCCACAAAGCAATCTTTCTAAAAGCCTGTTTGTTATCTTTCGCAACATCAGCAACAACATTACTTCCTCCCCCGCTGACAAAGATAATTTTTATAGCTTGTGGTATTACAGGGGTGCAGTTTTATTCTTTTCTGTTCTTGTATTTAGTTAATAGGTCGTACTTTAGCTGTATAGTAGTAGGATCATATGTATCGAAGTTGGGAGCTCTTGCGCTTTCAGGTGGTAAGATCGAACTTCGAAGGCTTACCTTCCCTCAGGCCCGTATCCATGAATTTATTTCGGGGGGGGGGTCGAACCCCCTAACCCCCCTGGATACGGCCTTGCCTTCCCTTAACTTCGCGCAAACGTCGAAAACTTCACCCGTCGTTTTGAAGGTAATGACACCTCACTGATTTTCAAACTTTCATTGTTTCGCTGTTTCGATGAGTATCATGCTCCCGACGATTGTTTGCGAGATGCTCACTCGTCACCTAAACTGGTTATGTGAATTCCGTGTTTTTGCTAGAAGTTAACGGACCTCGAAAAAGGCTTAAAACAGCCACAGCCATGACTGGTTTGTTAAAAGCAGAGCCTGGTTTTACAGTATTCAACTGTTTAATACTGGGACGTAAACAGTAAATAGTTCAGGGGTCGGTTAAAGAAGAAACCCATGAAAGCATAATTTTCGCTTCTTGGAGTGCCACCAAGATTTGCATCTTAAATTTTTCGGCTGAGATGCGAAAAGTCGCTACGCCCGCGAAAACCTTTAAAGGTCATCTGAATGAAGTCTAACACCCTAAATTGCCACTTTTACATACTGCTTACCATTTATCTCTCGAAAACCGGACTAAAATTGGATGAAGTTTCACCGTGCTATAATTTTCAGCCTTTTTTCCGACTTGTCTTGATCGTAACGCTCGCCGTAACAGTTGTAACAGTCCATGCGTAACAGTTCATGTTGTAACAGTCCACGCCATAACAGTCCATGCGTTTATCCATCCATGCGCTGTTTGTCCATCCATGCGTTATCAACGTACGTTTATCCATGCGATAATGACAGTTTAAATATTGGCGCTAAATTTGTCTTGGGAGGTCGTAACGAATCGCCATAGGGAGACTTAGAACTTCAAGAGTGGAAAGCGCCGAAATCACGGAGCGAAAAAATTCTTCTTCTCTGTACCGGTACTGTGAAGGACGATCTGAGGGGTTCATGGAAGTATGGTAGGATCGTTCAGGTGTCCTTTAACGTTTATTTGCTGTATAATATCTTTACAGATAGATGAGCAGCTATAATATAAATAAATAAACATACAATTTGTATTACATAGTCATATGCGATTTGTCACTCTCTATTTAGGCCTACATGTTCATGTGATGTACAAAATATTAGAAACTCGTGCTCCTTTGTGGGACTTTAGCTGTGCCTTAATGCATTTCGCCCTTAGGTTTCTGCTCACCGTTGTCAGAAACTAAGATAAACGTCTCACGGTTCATGTTACGTTTACACACAGCGTAAATCGAGCGTATTTTGAAAAACGAGCATATTTTACGCACGTATTTGGGCTTTAAAATATCTCTAGCAACACGGACTATTTGAGAAATCGGTCCGTTTCGTATATAAATCCGTCCGTACTGCTAGAAATCTTTTCAGACCCAAATACGTGCGTAAAATACGCTCGGATTTTACGCAGTATGTAAACCCACCATCAGCCTGGAGCAGAATGAGGGTGAGGACGAAACTGAATTTCGCGTAGCCAAGCGAAATTTACTACGCCACGACACGAATATATGAATTTTTGCGAGAGTTCGTGAAATTCCTTGTAGCCTACTAGAACCTAATTTTCTATTGAATACTCTTTATGACTAACTCTTCGTGCCCATGAAGGATCGCCGGGTACCTATCGGAAGAGCCACTACAGCTGCCCCTAACGAACGTCATTGATTGGTTGTCACATAATTTTGAGTCACCGTTCGGGCGACGTTCCTTGTTCTTCCCGACGTTCACTAGCGTGTTTCGGACTTAATCGTGTAGAGTATTGTATTTCTGGTCCCGAGCAGGCGGCGTTATTCACTAGCTTCACCGAGAATGAAGTTTTTCTTTACCATTGTTTCTGAGTAGGCTATACATTCGTTCGTCCAAAGTTCAGGAGTAATTTCCGTCGCGACTGAAAAAATTGTTTCTTTCTTTCCGAAAATCACCAACATCATTCTTCCTTTCTTCCAACAGATATTGGACAGCGAGAGTTACATGGACCGTCTGGACGTCAACTTTCTAATGGAGAGAAGTGACTCGAAAGCCGGAGCAGTAGCTGTCGCGGATCCTGGCGCCCTCTCCATCATCATCAACGACTTAGAGCCCCATTCAAAATATACGTTTTTCCTCGTTCCGAGGGGGAAAGGAACTGTAGGACGTCCGTCCAACAGTAAAGACGTTACGACCCTTGAAGATGGTAAGCGGATGTCTTTTTTTAAGGGTGGTATATACGTTCAGGAAGGAGATCACCTCGCTTCGCTCGGCAATCGGTGCAAAAAATACATTCCGCATCGGTTTCCGATCGAAGAAGAAGAAGAAGGCGGGGAATTTGTTCCGCTGGGTGGTATACAGCGATAATACGAGTACTTCGGGAAGACGATAACTGATCAGATAACAATCACTGCATTTCTCTTAAAAAATAATGTACATTGACACCAAAAATGATTCGGAGTCAGATATTCCTTCAGCCCAAGCTGACTGCGAAGCATATTTGACGAAGCTAAACGGATAAGTCAGCTACATTTCATTGGAGCTATATTTCGGCCGTTCTTGGCAAGGGTCCTTCTTGGCAAGAAGTCAACAAAATCAGATATTTAAGGAAGAATCTTTGAGTGTTTTTCTACAAGTTCATTTTCCAGCTCGAGCGGCTTGAGCCTGAACAGGACCCTTGCCAAGAAGGGCCGAAATAGAGCTCCAATGAAATGTAGCTGACTTATCCGTTTTGCTCCGTCAAATATGGTTTGGAGTCAGCTTGGGCTGAAGGAAACTTCGTACTTGACGGACTATACAATGCAGTAGCTAGCAAGGCCGTATCCAGGGGGGGGGGGGGTTAGGGGGTTCGAACCCCCCGAAACCCACAAAAGTGATAGTTTTTTGTGGGCTTTAACCTCTGATCTATGTCTTTTTTGTATTTTTTGTGGGCAAAACCCCCCCCGAAATAAATTCCGCGGGCAAAACCCCCCCCGAAATAAATTCCTGGATACGGGCCTGGTAGCTAGGTCTTTTTTCGCCGCGCGCCCTTAAGTAGGTTGTCTCATAGTAGGAAAATTGCAAAATTTGACATACTTGTTTTTTCTCTAATTTCCCACGCAGGTTTATTTTCAACCTTAGAATATACCGATTTTACGCCTCTTAGGATATGTGCAGAGACAGTCTGATTTTCGCATTGGGATGCGAATTTCCTCCTTCGATCCGGATTTTTGACGCGACACATGCGAGTTCAGTCATAGTGACGCGAATTTCGCATGCGGGTTTTCGCGTGCAAAAAAATATCACACTACGCGTGCACGTAGCTTTACCGTATCCTGGAGATAAATACAAATTGTGAGTATTAGCTCGTCGTGTGTTACACACAAATAAGGATGTGTTGACGGAAGGACTGAGAGCTTGTTTGAAGAGACAGTAATGTTTGAACAGACGTTCCAGTAGAACAACTGTATAAACTGAGATCATGGTAGTTATTTCAGGCGAGTCACTACGGTCCAAATCGTCGCGTTAATGTCTTCGTGTGTTTACGTTAGCTCTTTCAGGGCGGTTCGAGCCGTTGGCCCATCTTTGTGTGTTGACACCCGTTAATGACAGAAATTTACTGTCAGAAAGTGTATCTTGGCTGGGGCCCCGCGAAAACTTAACGGCAATTGGCAGAGCGATAGCTAATCTCCTCCAAGGTATACATCGGTGACATTATTTCATCAGTGTGATAGGAGCTAAAATTGTCACTGGTATTGTCAACCATGGACGCTAGAATTGTCAACTAAGAACTGCTCACCGTCCTTCTGGTTGTAGCCGTAGATGTCGAAGAGTAGGACTTTAAGTATGTGTGCTGGTGATGGACTGTCGTCTCCGTCCACGCGCGTACGTGTTACGTGTCTCGTTGGGGTAAGGACTACCCCCGCTAATCGCGACCGCGTGTTGCGGTCAGCAGCATTTGTGATTTCTCCTCGTGCTAAGTTCAGTATTTGCACAACGACTTCCAGATTCATCTGCATCTGGTAACCGGGTCTTCATATGTTGCTAGCTTTTCAACCTGCTCTCGCTGGCTGGTACTAACTTCAGTTAATTCGTTAATTAGCTTACGTGCTTTGATTGTTGTCGCTGATCTTAGAGTTTTTACTTTATTCGGTTTTGTTTTATATATTTCTTCACTATCTTGATTTCGACAGTTTGTATCTTCTCCTTCTCAGTGTAAGGAAATACGGAATCATTACCAAGATGATCATTAATTATTACGGAGGAAGTTCTTTTCGATAACCGTTCAGTGCCTTGTAATTGGTATGACGTTCATTTCTCATTCCTTTCTCTATTATCCCAAGTATTCCCTTTGTCTTGGAAATAACTTTATCGATTCTCCAACTTTCCTATGGTTTCCGTGAGCGTTTCCGAGAGGGATCGCAGCATCTACTGTTGCCTATGAACGCATCCCAGCTGAAGTAGTTGTGCTGGAACGTCCACCGGGAATGTAGGTCTGGTAAGACCTGCAGTTTGCTTCTTCAGTATGGCAGACGCATAACCGAGCTTTTGGGAGTATCTAATTGAGAATCTAATTGTAGTCTTGCAAGGTGTGCTACTTTTACCATGGAAAAATGAATTGTTTTCAGGGGGCATCTTAATTCAGCATTTGAAAATAGAAACTGAACGTAAACAGTAAAAATTGATCGCAGGCTGTTCTGTTTTAACCACGGAGTCGTCGTCATCTCTCACACACACACACACAAATACGACGTTGACAGGACGCGCTCTCAAAGAGCGCGGCTGGAACCTCTGCTAGTCAAATCGGTAGCCCCTCGTCGGTAACTACGTGCCTGCGGCTCTTTCCAAACAAATGAACTTGCATTCTCTTATCGTTAGTTTGCGTGATTCCTCTGAATTATTTTCCCGGGACAAATAGGGTCTAGGGACCATTAAGAGAGCCGAACATGTCCCAGTGGAACCGTTTTTGAGGACTAGTTTGTGGGAAATACCGTTAGCCTTTGAACTAATGATACGCTATTAGAAGAGATTCAGATCAGTGGGGATGAGGATGCGATTGAGGGAACTTTCTGCGCACTGCCGTTGGCAGACAGCGCGACTGCCTTCATATATACTTCCTTAGGCTCAGTTACCACATTCGGTCACGTAAGCTGTGTTCGGTCGCGAATATTCGGATAAGCTCAATGCTTTTAGGATAGATCAACTGATTTTACGGATTTGACTGAGAATTTTTTCGGGACGTTTTATTGGACGCCTTATGCCTGGCTCAGCCTAAAAGCATCTTGTCTGTCTCTGGGTTGTATGTTCAAAGGGGTTATTTTCGGACAGTCAGAACCGTCCTACTAGATTGACCATCAGCCATTGTGCTAATTACTTTAATTCTCTCTTTTGCCTATCGGGGACCCATTTTTTGTTAGCCAAACTGGAGCAAACGTTTATTTTTGCACGAGTTTAAGAAAATAAAAAATAAACATGTTGGACCACCTGAACGTTGACTCTGGCATTGTACAATATTGGATGTAAGAAAATTGTCCGAAGTGAGCAAGCATTGGCGTCGTTACACCTATCCTGTCGTTTTCCTGACAAATTCGGTCTGTATATTATTTTCTTATTTTTTTTTGTGACAAATTCTAGGCTGCTAAGTCTAGGTTTTTCTGTGCATGGGAGCTATGATGCCATGCCGTCAGATCAGTGAAATACACGCTGATGGAAACTTACGCAAATGGGTCCATCGGGAACGTATATAACGTCCAGGCTTCCGGATGGTCAGACGTGCTAAATACTGGATAATTAAAAGAAGATCAGATTCTTGTTACTCTTCTGAGTATATATATACAGCTTGACGCGGCGAGTGCTGCGGCGATGTCTAACTAGATGATTGTTTACTTCCTCTTTCACACTTGTTCTGCCTCCCGACGTCTCGGAGATCAGTGGTGGGCGATATTTGGATTTTTCGATAAACTGACATGTCGAATTTTTCCTTTCAGTAGTGGATATCGATATTTCGGGACTATGTATCACAAAAGTATACGTCTCGTTTTGCCAAAAGTTAGGGGCGAAAATTGTCATAAAAAAGCATCTTGGATCATCTTTTGTTAAAAACTTCGCTTAAACTGAAAATTTAATTACGAAGAACATATTGCTTCACTTTCGGATGTATAAGTGTAAGTCCTGTTACATTATTTACAATAATTAGAAATGTGCAAAAATAGTCTTTTGTATCGATATCGCATATCTCCCAACACTATCGAAGATGTACCGTGTGTACGACGACCGTTACTTAATATTTTGGTTTGGGTGATTCGTTGATTCTTTTGAAGAAACGCCACCTATATTCATATTCTTCTGAACGTCCTATCGTCCCTTTTTGGGATCCCAAAACGTAAGTGGAGGGATACCTATGACATCGCAAAAGTTGTCCGTCCGTCTGTCCGTCCGTCCGTCTGTCCGTCCGTCCGTCTGTCCGTCCGTCTGTAAGCACGATAACTCTCGAAGGGAATGAGATATTTTGATGAAACTTGGTGTGAGCATTCTTTGGGTCAACAGTAAGGTCGAGTTCGGAGATGGGCCCTGTAACTTTACATTTGGGGGTGGGGGAGGGGGTTTAAATTAAGGGGCAAGCAAAATTTTTTTAAACAGCTAATGTGATAGTCGATTACGGGTAAGAAGACACGCTGAACACGAATATGAAAACCATTTTCTCGCCGGACAAGTAGTTCGTCCGGAATCCGGCTGAAACCGGAAAGTTTGTTAAAAGTAGAAGTCTTATTTGAAGTTGATTAGATGTTCGATATAGGGGTAAGAAGGCATGCTGAACAAGAATATGAAAACTGTTTTCTCGCCGGACAAGTAGTTCGTCCGGAATCCGGCCAAAACCGGAAAGTTTGTTAGAAGTTAAAGTTTTATCTGAAGTTGATTAGATGTTTGATGTAGGGGTCAGAAGACATGCTGAAGAAGAATACGAAAACCGTTTTATCGCCGGACAAGTAGTTCGCCCGGAATCCGGCCAAAACCGGAAAATTTGTTAAAACTTGCATTTTTATTTCAAGTTGATTAGATGTTGGATATAGGGGTAAGGAGATACGGTGAATCCGTTTTTGAGCTTTAGTTTTTCGCCGGACAAGTAGTTCTTGAATTTCGCCAGAACCGACGGCTTATAGAGGTAAACGCACATTCTGAATCTATATCTGAAACTGGATTTCTTAATGATTAGCTGTTTGGCCTGGCGAAGACTGGATCTGGCGAAGACAAAACCTAATTGTCTGGATCAAATATTGAATTTTTGGGATCCCATCGGAACCTTTGGTCTTGTTATCTTTGAAACGAAATGGACATTTAGAAATTACCGATTCTTAGAAGAAGGAAGCAGGACCTCTCGCTGTGGGTGTGGTATACTTTTAGTGCTGTAAAAAAGCGGATAAGATCGCCGATGTCCAAATACGTCGTCGCCCTAAAAATCGCGGGCGATCTATTGAGAAAACGCCCAATATAAAGAGATAATTTGCTGAGTTGACATACGTTCGAGGCACAATCAATTCGTCATAAGCGGTCTACTTATTTTAGTAAGGCGTGACATAACACATTGACAGAAGACTGAGTATCCATTTTCGCCGTTGAAAAGCTCCACACTTCTTAGTTTTTTAGTATTCGTGGGAAACGATCGAACCAGAGTTAATCGAATGAACACGCGAATTGAGTCAGAGGTGAAATGTACTCTTAACGACGTCATTTCAGCTTTTCAGCCAGGGTCGGTCCGGCTGTAAAAGAGGCATAACCCGGAACATACAAGGGTTTTTTATAGCACGATTCCGAAATTATGGTGTTTTTGAACATTGGAAGGAACCCAGGGTAATTGCAACGCTTCTGGTCGACATTTGATTTTGGCTTTTGTTCGTCTAGAGAAGAAAGTATTTTTATCGTTCAGTTTATCGTCGCAACATACTGTAGCTTAACACTTTTGACCACCAATCTGTTAGGTTCGCATAGAGCCTTTATAAGCAAACAGTCGAAGGTGAACTTGAATATTCTGAGCATGTTCGAGCCCCCTACCAGTAATTTCTGAAATCTACCACCGTAGCTCCAACCCTTCGCATAGGCAACGGGCTTTGCAAATGGTAACTAACCAGCATCTGAAGTCGAGTATAGTCGCAACTGCCGGTTCTAAAAAATAGAGTTAGGCAAAATAACTGCTACAGGAATTTTTCTACTCAGTTTTCATGGTCGGAACAAATACTGGTCCAGAATAGCCAACAACTTTTGTAGATCTGACCGATTCTCTTCTACCACGGCGCGAAAAACAACATACACAAGGATGTGGTGTCAAAGCTGACTAGGGGAGCACCCATTTTTTTTTTTTGTATGAAAAAAAAAAATTCCAGCCTTCCCATGTCGGGTGCGTCCAAACCGCGCCACTAGATGACCCAGCGGTCGGATTGAGTCGCGACTTCACCTTGGGTCTTGGGGGGGGGGGGGGGGTAGTTTCTATACGTTGCAACTGCTAGAATGCTTACGATGTAACTCCTTTAAGGGGACGAAATGAAAAAAATGGACTACCTCGAATCTTAGACACGCGGCCGAACCCTTTTATCAACTAAAGACCGCACACGCGCTGAGAGCTGCAGTGACTAGTAATTTAGAAAATAACATGGTTGCTCGGTTTTACTTTGCGGAGCGGGCTTGGTTGTAATTGTAAGTTAAACAAATTGGTAAGGTGACTTGGAGTTTGGCTCTTAGCGGTAAAAAATCCGACAAAATAACTGTTTTGACTGATACTCTGTGCTTAATTGAGTCATGCCTGACATACCTGCATTATCACGTCCTAACTCGCGAGTCGTAGTAAAGCTAATTTTGCGTGGATAATGAGCTGGAACCGGTGTGGAGTTCCGGGAACGGTGACCATTCAAATTGTAATTAACTGGCGTTAATTCCTCGCGAAAAAAAGGAAGAATCGCAAAAGTGCCTCAGTAAAACACTGTTTACCCGAAAGCATAGCCTCTTCTAATGTTACGGCACTCGTTCGGAGATCCAAGTATGCGTTAAGCTAAGTTCCCACTGCCCAGTTTGCTGTTCCCACTGCCCAGTTATTGGCCAGTGTTTTTTGCTGGCCAGCTTTTTCTCCCAGTTTTTCGTTTTGCTGGCCAGTTTTTCTGATCAAACTGAGATTGATATTTACTGGCCAGCGAAAGACGCTGGCCAGTTTTCTTCAGATCACCGGCGTTTTGAGTAAATTTCAGTTCACTGAATTGGATAGCCCTGAGAGTAAATTTGAATTCATTGGTTTGTAGTGACCTGAGAATAAAATTAACCCAGTTTTAAATTTATTCTCAGGTCACGGAGTACATGCGTAAGTGTAGATAGTGGCTCCAAGCAAATACGGTTTCAATTGACTCATGACTTTGGTTCAAGAGGTTGATTGTGACTTATTTTTTAACTTTAAATTTAATAGTGTTATTTAATTTAATAGTGTAGTTTTACATGTTTCGAAGGCAAGCAGTATTTTTATGAGTATTTAGTACCTGGGGAGCTCAATGAAAAATGGATCGAACTTTTTCTAATTAGGAAATGATATCTATATAGGTTCATAGAGTGAAACCAGAGTAGGAATGTAGGAACCGTATGTACCATGAATAATTCGGTATTTCGGACAATATAAATAGAACGCATATATAAATAAGAGTGTCGCTATTGCATATTTTGTGAACAAAAGATCAACGGAAGAAACTGCATATTTTAAGCTATTTGCCTAGTTTTCCTTTTTTCCAAGCTCAATAAGCTGTCGGCTCTTATTAAGAATAAACATGTACAATATTCATAATTTAAAAAAACAGAGACTTTTCCGTTCAGCATGTTTTGCACCAATGGCAAGAGGGTCTATCTTAAAAACATAAGAACTTACTCAAAAAGAGTTACAGAAATCAATTTAGAGATTGACTATAGCCTTCCAGGAAAAACCGCATATTTTGCAAACCAAAAGTCAAAAGTGAACCAACAAAATATCAATCGGTCCATCATAGCAAGCGCTTCCGACCCTCAAAACTTCACAAGAATTGGCCCCCAACTATAGTCGCTATTGCTAGAACACTAGAACCGCGACTCCGATAATTGCTAGAACTTTTGAATAAATTTACTATAGCCTGCCCGGAAAAAACATTTATTTTGCAAACCAAAAGCCATAACATTTACTACGTAACTACTCTACTTTTTGTGAGTAAACACAACAATAGTAATGCTTCATTGTCATCCTTGACCGACTTCAAGATTAAACTCTTTGGCAAAATCTTCAGTTCTTAAACTCTATCCTGGCAGAATCTACAGTTTTTGTTGTTCATACCAGATTATGCAGTGAGAACAACAAAAAACGGCAGCTTTTAAAACTGGCCAGATTTTAAATCTGGCCAGCAAAAAGAACTGGGCAGTGGGAACTTAGCTTTAGCCGATAAATTTTTGTAAAATTACGCAGCGTTTGCGCCGTCCGGTCGGAGTACGGGCTATTTATCAACATCCTTGCAAGCGGACAGGGTGTACTGGGTTACTGCGCAAAGGGGTAGACTACCTATATCGCTGCGTGGCTGCAAGGGAAGACTGCACGAAAAGCTTTTTTTTTTTATATAAGTGGGGCAAACCAACTTTAGTAAACTGGTAGTAGTGCCGTAGATATTCTGTTATCGTACTGATAGCAACATGGATGAACATTTGACTGCGTCGCTTCTATGACATGTGGCGAAAGCAGAATTTGTAGAGGTCGAAGTATCAGCTTGAAGAAACGTAGGCCGACTTCAGAGATCCCTTCCTATGTGCATAGGTAGATACAAACAATATAGTGTTGGATTCTGAACAAATAAACGCTGCTTTCAACGTTTTCATGTTTGACTGTTTCTCTTCAAAGCTTTCTTCTGTTTCAAGCACCATCGACGCCTCCAACTGCCATTGACGTTCGCGTTCTCAACTCAACTAGCGTCATCATCCGTTGGGAATCCCCTGGTCAGACTAATGGCCAAGTCGTCGGTTACCAAATTTTCGTCAGCGATGTCGACCAGCAGCAGGCCTTCAATTTGACTGTGTTGTCGCCCGTTACAACAGCAGTTGTTAGCAGTTTGATCCCCGGCCAGAGTTATGCTGTCAGGCTGTTGGGCCTTACCAAGGCCGGCCCCGGCCCGCTTTCGAGTCCGATCGGGTTTGCGATGGAGAAAGATGAGGACGTGGTAGGGAGGAGATACCCGAACGAAGGCATTACGGCAGACATCTCAGAGGTATTTTGTGTTTTCCTTTTTTGAGTGTAGGGTAGATGTGTAAGGAGACCTGTGTGGCATTGTTGAAATGCGGACGGCCTGGAATCCTGGATCAATGTCTAATTTCCCAGATTGTGAATTTGTGTGACGCAATTTTGAAAATTGTTTTTGGTTTTTGATGTTTATCTTCTATTGAAGGATTGCTTTTTCAATTTTTTTGAATTCTTAGGGACATGTTTGAAAGCAAAATAGATTGTTTTTCCCGGCTTTGAGAAGAGCCTTGGCATATTTGGTTTCCGAGTTTTGTGTCTTATTTGGGGGAGAGATGGGTTGAGGATGTGGCTTTGCGAAATCAGGATAATCTGAATTGTGCTGTGAATTGTTGGAATTTGTGTGGCCTTACATATTAGTTCAAGGGCTTTGCATTCTCGGCACTGTAAAAATAGTCTTTTCTCTTGCGTTTTCACGATGGCTGATTATCTGTTGTTCAAGCGTTGCAAGTCCGGAGGACTCGGTAACGAGAGTTTCAGATTGGCTCACTTGTCAAATATTAAGGAGTCTCCCATACAGCTCCTACAATAGTTGAGTGGATCGAGAATGCGAGCGAGAAACGGACAGAATAAGAAGACCGAATCTTGGTGGACTTTGGCGTCACTGTTTGCTGATCCGTAAAACTGCTAAACGTTAAAATATTCAACTCTATTAATTACTGTAGGTTGTTCGTGAGACTTGGTTCGCCGTATTGATTGGTGGAATGCTGGTTGCCGCGATTCTTCTTCTTGTTGCTGCTATTCTAGCTAGGAAGAAGATAGCGAAGAAAAAAGCTTTGGGGCATTTGTATCGTAAGTATTAGCCCTTGTCTGTCTCCTTAATTTCCCGGTTCTTTTTCAGACTTCCTGACTAATCAGTCAATCAATAATATTATTTGTTAGAAAACCTAAGCCGGACGCAGCCGATAAATTAGTTTTTGGTTATTAAAAAAAATACTAAAAATAAAATACAGAATTTGGGAAGGCTATAGTTAGTTTTTCAGTAGGCGTTTTTTTTGTTCAAGTTAAGGTGAGTTAGATAGAAAGGGTTTGGTTTATATTCTTGATAATGTGTTTATTTATTTTTTTGATGTATTCGGAATCTGTTTATTGGAAGTTCGTTATTCTTGTATCTTTATGTATATTTTTTTATCTTTGTATTAAGCATGGCCCATCATGGCTTTTAGCGTTAAGACATGTCATATC
This sequence comes from Branchinecta lindahli, assembly GCA_023053555.1. Classification (NCBI taxonomy): domain Eukaryota; kingdom Metazoa; phylum Arthropoda; class Branchiopoda; order Anostraca; family Branchinectidae; genus Branchinecta; species Branchinecta lindahli. The sequence continues at coordinate 8,501,482 of JAKZAO010000001.1, forward strand.
ATATCATCAATATACATTCTGTTTGAACTTTAACAGTAATACACATTTTGCGTCCGACAGTTGATAACCAAAAACTTAATAACGTTAAAAACTAACTACTAACCACTATTACCGGTGTTCTAGCGTCTTACGTTAGTAAAAGGAAATGAAAATTGATATATTTGTACACATTAAAAAAATATGCAACTTGCTTTCACGACTACCGTTATTCTGACGTCTTACGTTACAAAAAGAAAGGAAAAGTAACAAAATATGTATCCTATATACGTTAAAAATTTAAATTAATTTTAACAGTCATACAGTAGGCTACTTAAATTGCTAGTTGCTTCAACTAATAAGTCATATAGTTATATATGATAGTTATGCAAGTACCCCTAGGAGAACGGGTTGTCTCTGACAGTGTCTAAAATGATCTAAAAAAAAACGTGCGGTTTTTTTGTTGATGCATTGTGGTAATGGATTCGAAACAGCTCAATCAAAAATCCTTTTCAATCTCTTGACAATCTACATAAATACTACATGTAATCTAAGCGATCACCATTCAGATTTACATGCTTATGAGATATAAATACACCAATGTTTCGACTCTTCTCACGATTTCAATCAATTTTTTTTAGCATCCATCCAGAAATCCAGCGAAATTGGGCAGATCGACAACCGTGACAACTATTGGTCGAGGGGCTGGCAGGCAAAGGATTGTGATTCGTCCCTTTCTGCCAGTAAGCTACTCCCCCACGACCAGCACGGAGACCCCCTCTATGCTGAGCTCTCTACTGGACCGATCTTGACCTCGTTCCACCAGCGGCAGAATTTTGCCACCCCAACTGCATACGCTACGACTACGCTGATAGGGTCGTGCTACAAGAGCGGGCTGGCGCCTCGATCCGTGACCGTAAGTCTGCTTTGTCCTTCTGTTTTCCCGATGAAGAATTATCTCAAAATTCTAAGTTGTACGAAAAAGTAGCATGCAGTACGAACTGATGCTACTACATGCTTCTGTGTCAAGGCTACCGTGTTACTGCATTCTACTGCATGCTTCTCTTAGCAAGACTGGATGCTACTGGATACTACTGCTTAATATTGGCCCAGTCTAAGGCACATCAAATGACATTCTTTATTATTACATATATCAGCTTTTTCGTACAATTATCATACAACTACGCAGGCTAAAAAATTTTCACCGGGTTATGCTGCGAACAGATCAGGTCTGTCCGGCCGGATCTTTTGCACTTTCATCATAAATTTGAAAAAAAACTCATCTTTTCCAAATGGAAATGACGATGGTATGGAAATCTCGTTAGGATCCCTGACCCGACCCTTATTGTCTGTACGAGGCAGTAGACTAAACCTGTTGCAGCAGTCATGTATTGTTTCCGTTTGACGCTATCCTGTTCTGTTATAAAATATGAATTAAAGATGCTCACACGAATCAGTGAATTTTTTTTTATAATCCGTCAAATGCACTTGGCCACAGCGGAGCAGAAAATCAAATTAAAAAACAACACAAAGAAAAAGAAACATTTGAACAAAAAAAGTTTAGTCATAATTTCTAGTTGGGCGTAAAAAAAAATGCCGAACACATTATGAAGATGATGCTGGTTGACGCGACGTCATTGCTTTTGTAGGAAAATAATTTAAGCTTTCAAAGATGATTTTAAAGATTTTTTGTTTGTTGTTATAATTATGACGATTTTAGAGCATAGGAAGTATAGGAACAGAACTAATCTCCGTAAAGTTCACACGTCCATTTCTTCAGATTTAGCTTTCCTGGTCTTATTTTCAAATTGCAAGCCCATTTCGGAATTCTGTAGCCCTCATATACTCGGATACTGTCAGATTCGAATCAGATGCCATTTTACTTCTGTATTTTTCTTTAGTGATAAAACAACTAAAGCTAAACCTACATAGAAGGTCGTGGGAACCCGACCATAGTAAATCCTCCGCCTTAGATATTTGTTGACATGTCACACTAGATTCCCATTTGCTGTAAAAATCCCTTTGATCCAGCGGGATCATTAATCCAGATAATCCGCTTGCAGGAGCAGCCCCCTCCGGATGTTTTGGCTGATAGCCGAGGATATATTCATTCTAACCCTCTACATAGTCTGGAATTGGATACGCTGAGTCCATCGTCCGATTCAAGCAGTTGTATCACAGGTAAGGCGCTGAGCCTTTATTTTTACTGTTAACCGCCTAGTAAGGTCTTATTTTGTACGATCATAGGGAAATGTATCAGTTATTTGTGCATAAGCTTCGTATCTGATTTGGGATGGGTATAGCGTCAAGTCTACACAGCTTCACTGTTTTCTAAGCGGAATGTATGTATCCCCGTATCCCACATCCTTGATCAAGAGTTGTTCAGTAATAGTAGATAAGCAAGTTAGATGTATTGTTCTATTAGATTAAATATTTACTTAAGGTAGTAGGCTACAGCTTCACTGTTTTCCAATCGGAACATATTTATCGCCGTATCCTACACGCTTGATCAGAATTGCTCGGTAATTATCCCTCAGCGTATTATTTTATTAGGGTTTTTGCTTAAAGTCAACGAGGAAATTTAACAGTATGTGTAAATTCAAGAAAGAAATCCAAATAGTCTAGTATACCATACGCAATACAAAGGCAGTATACGCTTACCTTTTAGGCTTTTACACATTCTCGGATAAGCAACGTACAGTTTGCAAAAAGCTGGAAACTGGAAGCGACTGCAGAGTTCAGTTGTGGTGCTTACCAAGCTCCCATCCCTTATCAGATTCATAGAAACTAGTACTACATTAAACATGACCAAGCAACAACGAAAAAATCACCAGTGCGTTGTTTGATTGGCCCAGGAAAATTAAGATGCCATGAAATTTTGCCGCGTTCATTCTATGTCGCTTAGTGGAGCCCACTTGTGACACTGATGGGAGGAGGGATTACAAAAAAAAATTCTTTTAGAAAAAAGAGCAGCCCCGGTGCTGCGAACAAGTTATAGAGTTCGCTGTAGCATACCAAGAACGATCATCTTTTCCGACCGGGTTTCTGCGCTTTAATCGTGAAATTTTAAAAATGTAAACTTTTCCGGACGAAATTGGTGAAGTGCCCAGCATCATGTTACGAATTCCAATCCCCGACTGCCTAACCCCGATTTCCCAACCGTGAAATAGCAGTTCCTATCCGTATTTTCGAACTAACTCTCAGACAACCCTTTATTAACACACCCTCTCTTTTGACCTTCTATTTCGCAGGCCTCATAAACCCTAGCAGATGTTTATTTATCTATTTGATGTACTTGTCTCCTAATACAGATGAGTTCTTTTTGATGCCTCAAATAAAATCTCCATTATGTGAACGTGCAAATTACAAAACATACTTGACTGCCAGATGAGTACACAGTCATTACGCTTACAATGAGGCTTAATGTTTATAGGCGCGTCGGGCTTAACCATTTTAGCTCCATAGAATATCAACTATGATCATTAGACCTATCTACCATGAATTTATGTGCAAGTAGCACCTCGGCAACACCGTTTTCCCATCATTAATTTGATACTTTGCAAGTCCAAGTATGCGCGCTCGCTCCTTTTTAAGTTGGTGTGTATTGAATCTGCAATGTTGCCGTCTTGTAATGCTAATAAATACAGACTGAAGTGTAGTAGTTAGGTTTTGAATTTTTGCCGTTTTGACTGAGCTGTATCTTACTAAAATGTTTGCTGTTTAAGTGGGAGTGTCAAGAACCGATGCTATATCCCAGTTAAGAAGCCAGCACGCGGTTCCCTAATTATCATCATCTGATCAACGTTTGTAACTAAGATAATGTATCACCTCAGCAGAAACAAGACCAAAGGTTTCGATGGGATCCCAAAAATTTAATGTTTTTACGTCTTGACTACATCTTGACTACGCCAGTTCCAGTCTTCGCCAGGCTAATCATCTGAGAAAATTAAGTTCAGATATACCTGTATAAGCCATATTTATTTCGACAAAACTGATCGAAACTTCCTGCTTTACTTCTGCCAAATTTCCGGTTTCGGCCGAATTCCGAGCGAACTACTTGTCCAGCCAAAAAAAGATAGTTCAGAAACGAATTCGGCGCATCTCCTTATCCCTATAAAGAACATCTAATCAACTTAAAATAAAACTTTAACTTTAATCCGGTTTCAACCGGATTCCGGACGAACTATATGCCCGGGTAAAAAATGATTGTCATATACAGATTCAGCGTCTCTTCTTACCCTAAAATCTATCATCTAATCAACTTCAAATAAAACTTTTGCTTTTAACAAATTTTCCGGTTTCGGCCGGATTCCAGGCGAACTACTTGTCCGGCGAGAAAATGGTTTTCATTGTCGTGTTCGGCATGTCTTCTTACCCCTAAATCGAACATCTAATCAACTTCAAATAAAACTTTTGCTTTTAACAAATTTTCCGGTTTCGGCCGGATTCCGGGCTAACTACTTGTCCGGCGAGAAAATGGTTTTCCCCATCGTGTTCAGCATGTCTTCTTACCCCATAATCGACTATCACATTAGCTGTTTCAAAATATTTTGTTTGCCCCTTAATTTAAACCCCCTCCCCCACCCCCAAAATGTAGGGCTACAGTGCCCATCTACGAACTTGACCTTACTCCTGACCCAAAGAATGCTTACACCAAGTTTCATCAAAATATCTCATTCCCTTCGAGAGTTATCGTGCTGACAGACGGACGGACGGACAGACGGACAACTTTTGCGATGTCATAGGTATCCGTCACTAACGTTTTGGGATCCCAAAAAGGTGCGAGAAATATCCTCTCTGCCTGTCGAAGTTTGCACTGATATACCCTTTAGTGTAAAAAGTAAGAGCTTCTATTTCCTGTTTATTAACTTACGGACATATTGTACTGTCTGGGTAATGGATGCTGATAATGATTTGAGGGAGAACAAAAGAGATCAATCGGCTTGGAGAACTTAACTGGTTTAGGGCCAATTTATAAGATCTGTCTCCGGTGAGAAACCTTAGTAGAATGAAATATCCAAAACAAAGAATGTCCAATACTATTATCTATTGTCCATTTACCGTTTGTTTGACCTTTTCCTTGGGAACCCGATGAGTAATAAAAAATAGATATTTCGACATGCAGACTTTGACCCAGTAATCTGGCACATATAGAAATACTTGCGAGAAATAAGACGAGAATATTCACTAGACTGAAAAAAAAAATATAAGCTATGCTGCTATAGCGACCATGATTGACACGGGCTGCAAAGGGCTTAGCCACTTTGCGAGTAGCTGTACTGTAGTGTAGTAGAAGCTGAACTGTAGGAATTGAATGTGTGTGCGTTTTTCCAGAGTCTAGGCGGTAGTTTCTTGAAAGGAACAGTTTGCAGGTATCACGGTATACAGAGAGGAGATGGTTTCTAAGCAAAAACAGCGTGTTTTGAGGCCCTCTTTAAACTTTGCTCTTAGATACATACATTTTGACGGACTTGGGCGTTAGAAATTTAAAAACTTCCACGAACAGCACGTCGTGTGGATGATGACTTCACTTCGTATGAAAAAGCACATGTCAGTTACATTCTGAATATTTGCCAACTCATCTGTAAGGTCCGTTTTTCCCGCTTGGAAGTGTGTTGTTGCACGAACCTGTCAGCCTGTGAAAGAAATGGCGGAATGTGACAACAATAGTCTGAGACATCTGAGATGAAAGCGAAGTAGATGAAGTGGAATTTAGAACCTCGTGTCATAGAAGAGGGAGTGATACACATGTTTGGCATTTTTCCATTCAAATGTTTCTGATTCATCCACTTCTGACGTTCGACAAATCATGGTCGACAAGGTTCGGCTACACCTAGGAGTACTAAAGAGTGATTTTGTGGACGATCGCCGTGTTGATAGAGAGAAACAACAGTGAATGGAAACATTTCGAGTGCAAGTTTCAGGATTGTTTGTCTAATCATCCCTATTGCCGCTAAACCTATCATAATTATTTTGACCTTTAACGGAGTTTCTTTTTATAACAGAGAATTAGAGAGACATCATTCGATAGGAATGATTATTGTGAACACAACTGTGCCCTTTTTCCTGCAAAATCCTAACACCAGCTAACATTACTAAAAAATAACAGAAATCATTCAGTGCAATTCTTGTCCTTACTCGTCGTTTATTTATGCATTTGACTATTTCAAAACTGAGGAGCAACAAAATATAGTATATAAAACAAATCAAAACTATGCTTAAATCAAATGATCCATTCAGTGATACTACGAATACTATAAAAAATACACAGGGTTTAGACAACTAAATTAACATTGTGTATCATTAAGTATTCATTGGTCGGATATTGTTCACTGACATTAGCGGATACACTTGTAGGACAATTAGGACCTTGTATAGTCCGTTACTGATCCATGAAATATTTTCTAGACGTCCAAGATCGACCGAAGAACCAGAAAGGGTCGCGACAGAAAGGGATGCCCAATTGGTCCGATCTCCTCCCTCCGCCTCCTTCATATCCCCCTTACTCGGATAACTTCAGCAAAACCTTCAGTGGAAATCAGGTAAATATTTGTTTGTTACTAGTCTACATTCGTCGCCTTTAGTCGAGCGGGGTCTACTAACAGACTGTGCCAGTTTCTGTTGAGATGCACGACTATATGCCCATCCGGAACTTGCCCATTACAGAAAGCGGGTTTTGCATCGTCCTAGATTTTTACTTCGCCTGGCCACGCATAGCTACGTCAAGAGGGGCTAGGGGGCTCCCCCCCCCCCCGAAACCCACAAAAATAATCGTTTTTATAGGCTTTAACCTCTGATCTATGTCTTTTTAATATTTTTTGGTCCGACCCGCGGGCAAACCCCTTTCTCGAAATAAATTCCTGGATACGGACCTGGCTACGTCACTTCACTTTTGGCCCCAATCCAAGAAACGACTCCCACGGCTAATCGTCCGTCAAGAATAAGGACAAACTTTGTATTAAGCAAAATTGTATTTATTTCACTATGACTAAAAAAGGGTAGTCTGAAGCTTTAAGCTTGTCGCTATAACATGCGTGATAGATTATACGAATCACGACAACACTCTACTATCGGAATGTGACTACAACATTAAAGTTTAACCGAAAAGGGCTAGGATAGGACAATCTAGTTACCCATCACTTATTCACTTAAAAAGGCTTGAAGACCCGCTGAAAATGAGTTATTTCGTTGTTCCGCTATTCACGAATAATCGATTTTCAAATAGTGGAATTTCCGTGTGATTTGTGGTGCCTCTATTTGCTGTATGCCTTACGAGAAAGATTTATCAATTTTTCTTTGTTCAGGCACTAAGCAATCTTCACCAATTTCACCACTGCCCACTGAAAAGCCGCATTTGTGTTGAGATTAAAATTTTCTGCGTCATAGTAGAATTTACGCTGTGGGGACAGCTGGAGATATTCTGAGCCTCATAACTAGAGCAGATAGTGGAAAATCAAAAAATCCCTTCGCAGAATCCAAATAATTCAGTGTATCCAATTAAATGACACACAAATGAGTTGGCTTTTCAGTTAAACTTTAAAAAAAGCATAAATTCATAAAGGGTGATTTTTACTAAAGTGATCGGTAAACGACTGGGTGTGGAATTCTGTCAGTGTAAGTGCCGTTTCAGACGTTTTCAGTAACAGTTCTATTCAGCCTATAATTATAGAACTGCAGTGTATAGTTTCCATTCAGATTATATTATCGTTATTATTTAGTAGCCCGCTGACTGTAGCATAATGTCCTGAGTGTATAGATGTAAAATTTCAATACCTCCATTTTATCTTGCGAAAATTGCGAATATTCGCTAAAAAATTGTGAAAAATTGCGAAAAATTAAAAACAAAGCTGAAAAATAAGATGCTGAGCTCGAGTTTGTTGTTTCTATAAATTTTCATGAGTCAGATCACAGCTGAGAAACTCACTAAAGATTATGCTTCTTCTCCCCATCTCTCACCTACCAGAAGCATGTCCAACAAGTAGGAACATTTCTGACTAAATATTATGCTTCTTCTCCCCCTCTCTCACCTACCAGAAGCATGTCCAACAAGTAGGAACATTTCCAGGCTTGCTAAAATTAAAACCTCGATATTTTATCCTAATTTCACCACATCAGCTTGAACGGAAGTAATATTTTCAGTTCGTAAGCACAAAAGAGGGTTTCTACATTGTCAGAAACTCACAACCTTGAGGTGATTTAACTGCTGTCTGGATTACCGAATTTTGTTGGGAAAACTTTGTTCACTCGGATGTATTCCCCATTGCCTACTGTTTCAACAAAGAATTTTCGGAATGTAGACTATCTTGCCCATTTTTTTAAATTCGGTGAAAAAAAAAGATATTAAAGCGATGTCTTAAATTAAATTTTCCGTGGCTCCGGAGACTGTAGAACTAGTGGCTTTCAAGTGAGTTTCAAGCATTTGACAGTACCGAGAGATTTTTTGACATGGAATTTTCTATGTTGAAGACATTGCCAAATGCAGTAAACGAATGAGTTTCTAGTCTTGGAGTCCCCCATAATAAATATCGAACAGATCCCTTTTTATTGAAATCGAGACTGGTCCAATGTTTCGCGTATGATTGTTTTCCTTTTGCATTACATTTCCACTTCTTATCTTATTGATTACTATAGTGGACTTTCGATTTAAAAAAAAAGAATATACTTAAAACAAGGTCAAAAGCATCACGTTTAAGGAACCTTCATGTTAGGTCAAGCATTGTCCATTCCTACTAAAGCTTACTGTTTAGGGTAGTTAAGGATAGATTATTTCTGATTTAACGCTAATGTTCTCGAGTGTAATCTACAGAAAAATCTAATTTGCAAGACTAACAAGAATTTAATATTTCAGATATGAAGCCGCAGGCCATGCCAATCACGTTTCTTTCGACCTACTAATAAAATGAAAATAATCTTTAAAGACAAATAATACCCATTCCTCTTTTTGCCTCGAAATCACGCTATAATTGGCTCTAAATGGAAGCCTTGACTGAGACTTTGCACCCAAATCCCCCGAAAATTGCAGCGAAAATTTCATTTTTCTTGCGAAAATTGCGAAAATTCGCCATATTTTTCAGTTTTTCAGTATTTTTCAGTTTTGCGAAATATTTCAGTTTTTTGGAATATTCGCAGTTTTCGAGAGGCCTCCGAATATTTCAATTTTGCGAATATTCGATTGAATTTTTCAATTGAAAAGTCCGCTTTTTACATCTATACCTGAGTGTCGCAGAAAAAAGTATCCTCAAGTGCCTTAGGCCTACTAATCACAATTCAAATACTCCTGGCTGGCTTCTCATAATTCATATGCCTTCGCTTTCGGACATTTTGTTATTTTCGAGTAAATATTGGTCACAAGGGAGTATCCAGTTGCCATGGTAATCACTCACTCCTTCAGCCTATTTAACGTATTTGTTGAACCATATTTAATGTGTTTGTTCGATTACTTTTCACATTGTCGCAATTGCTAGTAAGCCCTTGGTAAATATAGTCGGAAACATCTTGAAATGAAAAACATAAATGAAAAAATATTTTCTCTTTTATATTTATTCGTTCGCGTTCATTTCAGTGGGACTCTCGGTCCCTCTCGAAATTTTGATAAAGATTTTGGGAAACCGGTCTTACCCTTCACCACCATGAATAAGAAAAAAGAAAAAAGGAAAAAATATGTGTGATTGGACAGGCGAAGACGAATGAGTCAGTTTATGGTTTCTCTTGGTGTAATTTCAAATAACAAACTAGAGGGAGACAACAGTTCTTATAACAAACATGTTCACCGTAATTGTTTGGATAGCTTTCGCGCTATCGCAGGCAGTACAAAACCATGACATAACAAATATGTTTTATGTATGTGAGGAAGAACTACGAGAGCTTGTTCAGGAATCCAGTTGATTCTCGTAAAAGTCAAAGAAAAGTACGGTTTCCGGAGTTGCTGGTTTAGTATGGAGTGAACAATAAAATAAAAAATGCAGCACACCAGAGATTGCATCGAGACATAAAAAGCTGCGGGGGCTCAGATATTAGAGTTGAGTTTATTCCGCGAATTTTAAAATTTTACGAAACGTAGGTTATCGTTTGCATCAGTGACATTTAAGGGATATAATCGTCCAAGTAATCTAACATATTCGTTTTTAAGTGTTATAGCACGTAATTTCATCGTCTTTAACATATGAATATGGTAACAGGACCGGATCTGTCTATACGAGTGCCTTCGCTTGAAATATTACATTTCTAGTTGTTTCTGCGAAATCCCTTGTCCAAATTTATCACCTGAGTAGACCTTCAAAAATGAATCTGTGACGTTATCGCTTCGAGGCATATCTATTCAGTGTTCCGAAACGTTTTGGCAACAGCGCACAACACACTACGAATTTGAATATGTTTTTATTTGTTTTTTTTCATTTTCTTTATACTCCGCTTTCTAAAATGGCAGGTGAAAAGTAAATTACTTACTTACTTACTTACTTAATGTGGCTTGACGTGGGGGCGACACCCAGTCCGGGACGTGGAGAAATTAATGGCTATCCACTAACTGGTGATGCTGGTTTTCAGTTACCCTTCCCCCATTTTTGTTGTCGTTTTTGTTTGGATTGATTTCGCTTCGTGTTGGCAGTGTCGTGCGGTGATCGTTCTACTCAGCGTTGGGTCGATTTTGTTTTATTGATTTTTATGAAAGGGTTTGAACCATTCGATGTTTTTCTTCTCTCCGGTTCAAACCCTGAAATAATTGTAAGTGCAGAGTATCGTATTTTTAATGTTTATGTATCAGTTAGAGTTAAGTATAAAAAACCTTGAACCTTGAACCCCAAATTTTTCCAGCCAGAAAGGTCGCTGTGAAAACATAAAAATTAGAGCCATACAAATCGGTTCGATTTTACGGTCCTAATTTACTTTCCCCTTTCCAGAGCATTGTTGGCATTGTCTCGAAGCCCCCCGGGGGAAGCGTCCAGGGCACACCGTCCGTAACCAAACGGAACGGAGTTATATTCACTTCAAACGACGGGCTGAACCCCATGACGCCGGCGCCGAGACGCCAGTTGCTGGCGTCTCAGCGTTCTGAGAGCCGAAGCTCGAGCAGTTCGAGATCGAGTAATAGAAGAAAAGAAGATCTCAAAGGTCCTGAGGGGGAAAGAATGCTCAGCGAAAGGGCAGTTCAGTCGTCCCTGGCCAGTGCGGCAGCGGAATCACTCAAAGGGCGAGAAAGGAAGAGAGGTAAGTCACCACTGTTGTTCCCACCAAACAAACATTTTTGCGGCCACTTTCAGTTGTCTTTTTCAGGGCGGTTTTGATGGTTTGCAGTATTTTATGTCGAAATATGGGGTGGACTGATTCTGTAGATCATTGTCGTCAGGCAATTTGTTGACAATATCAGTCTGAAAACTTTTACCATGCCATGTGTACACTGTATGATACCGGTATTAGAGAGGCACATCGTTGGTTGCAACCAAGAACAGATAATCAGGTAGAACTTCTGTCTTTAGTCTCATGCAGACCCAGAGGTATTTATTCTAGCTTTGAGCTGATGTTGATACCCGTTTACTGATCTTCCGTCTTCGCCGTTGCTCATCGCAGAAAAATAGTGCAGGAGGCGTACTCCGTGCGACATCGCTTCCAGGGAACCAATCAGCTTTGACTTCCACTTTCCCTCACGGCGGTGTCACAGCGATTTAGCAATTTGTAGAGGTAACGAAACGTGATGTTGCGCGAAGCTACTAACCTCCGCACGTTCGTAGCGGACAGGGTATGAGGAAATATTTGACTCCGCATAGTCATAATATAATACAGAGATAGGGAGACGGAGGTTCTGTCAGATTATTTGTTGTTGGTGTGACAACATTCTGAAAATACGTGAACACACGGTCCGATAAGATTTCGCGTGTGAAAAGTCGAATGCGAAATTCGCGTTAATATTTCAGTTTTTCCATATGTGTCTCCAGAATCACTATAGTTGCGATGACTAGGCAGCTGTACGGATTCTGGATACGAAAGACAAAGCATACATGGGAGACATCCAAAGTACGGAACGAAGGAGGAAAATCGCATCCGTCTGCGAAAAGGAATGCGAGTAGGCAACGGATCCGAAAAGGAAAGAAAAAGTTCCTACGGTTACGGCCAACACGACGCTTTACACTAAACTTCCATTTAGGATTGGACAAAAACTGGTCAAGAAATACGCGAATCGGATCTTAAGCAAACCTTGAGCTTAAATTCTTCTTTTTCTAGACGCCTCTCAACATCACTCACAAGAGGACGAGGACCATTCGGAGTTCGAATCTCCTCTGTATGCGGAAACGGATCTCATGAACAAGTTTTGGAGCCCTACATCTCCGGCCTACAGATGAAATCGGGAATTCTTCGAGTCGGAAATTTGAATGGAGACATTTCACAGTGAATCGGATGGAGAAATGCGAACAGAAAACTTTTTCGTATCCACAAAAGAAAGGGAGATCGAAATAAAAGAGCCCCCTAGCCATAACCGAATGTTTGATGGAAAGGAGTGGGGCGAAAGGTTTCTCGGAGGATATAATTCAGGCATGATAGTGGAACGATCCCCTAATGACCCTGGATGTTGTGACTGCTTTTTAAAAACAGGTCAGACAAGACTGGTTTTCACTTGAGTAAATCCAGCTGTTCAGCTTAAATGAAAGCTTGCTTATACCTAGCAGCTGATCCAGTTGAAGCTTATTTTGTCCCCTGCTGTGTCCGGAAGTAAGACTGAACTTTGTGATAAATGAAGCGAACAATTGCATAACTGAGCTTACTTCAAGATTTTCGCATGTATGTGAATGGAGCGAATTGATTGTAACATATCGAAGCTTTTTTATTTGCATCCCCGTTGTTAAAAATGTCCAGCCCTTCTAGTCGCTTTTATGTAAAGTTCGTGTTTTTTTCGGAAATATTTTTGTAATAAATTGAATATCTATTATGTTTCTCGTAGACCACGACGAAAAAGACCACTAATCAAGTGGCAGTGGTGACACTATATATTATCGCCCTTGCTGAGGGGCGATCACAGGGCGATAACAGTTGTCGCAGGGCGATAACAGTTGTCAGCGGGCGATAACAGTTTTTAGCGGGCGATAACAGTTTTTAGCGGGCGGTATCAGTTTTTAGCGGGCCATCACAGTTGTCGCAGGGCGATAATAATTGTTGTTATCGCCCTGTGGACCTTTTTTCTTTTAGCATCAGGGCAATACCGGAAAATTTTGGCACTGGGTAGGATAGGACTGATATCATGGGACTGCACGGTGTACTGGTGTTATAACTGAAGGCCACGACTTCGATGGAAGCTTCTGATTTGAATAAAGCTGAAGCCCACAGAACGCGAATCTGTTCCGCGACGCTAACAAAATTCGAATTGGGGTTGTAATGGCACGGTTCCACAAACTCAGCTATCGATGCCGAATTCGCCTGAACGAATGCGAATCCGCGTTCTTCGGGCACCAAGCTAAAAGCTGCTAGTTACAGAGCTAGGTAAGCTCAGTGGCAAGAAAGGAAAGGAAGGCTTAGAAGTGAATCTTCATCGAGAAAAAAAATTGTCCAGCGAAACTTGCCCGAAAAAAGCCCCCTCCCCCATGAAAAAATGTTCCCATGAAAAGAGGTCCACAAACATAGAATTTACACTTCGCCTTAGTTTTCAGGCGCAGTATCTTAGGTAAACAGACCTGGCGCGAAGTCTTATAGGCTGAAAAGGCGGACGTAGGCCAGTGGTTACGGATAGGGCCCGATTCCCCAAGTATGCCATTCCGTCTGTCTTGTCTAGACGGTGTATCAGAAAAGAAGGTGCAGTACAATAGTCCCCAAGTCATTTACTGGGCAAGCCTGCTCGCCCCTAAATAACCAATCGAAATTATAGGTCGTTCAATGAGATGAAATAGCACAAAGATGAATCAGCTCAATTTGAAAATTGAATTGATATCAGCTATTTCGAAAAAAAAACGAAATATAGCGAGAACAGGCTATTTTTGCACTTATTTCAATTAGTGAAATTGTCTTAGCTGAGGACGTTTTGATTGGTTGGGAGACTTTTTCTATGGTATGTTTTGTCAAGCTCTTTGCTCTTTTTTCATGTGGCCTTTTTTAGCGGGGACGTTTTAGGAGTAGACGTTCTGCATACAACCGATTCGGTACGTCAGTTTTTGCGAACTGAAGAAGCCACGTAGTTTACGTGAACTGGTTCTCAGTCAACAACTCAAAATCCCACATTTTTGTGCTTGTAAACAAACAAATTTCAAAATTTCCTCTGAAGCAATGAGAACCAAAGAATTACCAAACATTTTTCTGTGCGCTGAAGTCAGCTGACCTCCTGTCTGAGGTCATCACAAAGCTAATCCTACGAAGAAAATTCTGTGAAAAAACGACACCATCTGTCGACGGATATTTCAGTCCGTCATTTTGTGTCGGATGTCTGTGTCTCAGGTCTGACAGGCGATTGATCGTCTAACAACATATTCTTTCCTATAACACTTGCGCTCAGGTATTTACAGTTGGAGAACTACATTCAACACATTTATTAGACCCTAGAGTCGTGTCAGAGGGTCCTCGTTGATGCCAAAAACTGACGTGATCATCAATGGGGATGTTGTCCAAAACATAGAGCCTACTTTAAAAGAGTTTTTTTGCATGTTCATAGTTCCGCGTCAGCAGTTTTTAGACTGCTTTTGGATCAGATGGTCTACGTTTGAAAGCTTGAAGCAATGCGTAAGAGAAACCTCGTAGTGTGTAGCCTACTGCGTTTATGTTCCTTCCTATGTTATGGTATATCAGTATATCAGTTAAAAATGTGTAAACAGGCGCTGCTTTTAACGAATTACCCACGGTTTTGGCTGAAGCTTTTATCCGGGACCATTTTTAGACAACCGGTTTTTCGGAAGAGTCAAAGAAAATTCTCGCAAAAAATCGATGGGAGCATGATACCAAGAACAAATAATTAGATACTACTGTGTTCAGTCACATGCAGCGACTATGAGTACCCCGAAAAAACTGAGCGGACATAGAGGTATATACTCTAGCTGTGAGCTGATGTTGATACCCGTTTACTTCTCTTCGTCTTCGCCGTTGCATCTTGCATAAAAAATAGTGAAAGATAGCTTGCAGGAGGAGTACTCCTCGCGCTGACCCGCTCCGGAGCACGTCCTTAGAGCCAATCAGGTTTGAATGCTACTTTTACTCATCGGGCGCTTCACGGCGATTTGGCCATTTGTAGAGGTAACGATCCGAAACGTGATGTGGCGCGAAGCTAGTAAACTCCGCTCATTTGCGTTGGGAGTCGGCCGTATTTTACTCGACTCAGCATGTTTGTATGACCGATATAGGGAGACAACAGTTCTGTCTCGTTATTTGTTCTTGTTGATACGCATCGGAAAGAGCGAGAGCGAAACAAAGCAAGTGGGAAATTCATCGGGGTGTCATTAGACGTGTTAGAGCCCGGCTTCACCAGATTCCCAGATGTCCGAGGCTTCCGCATAGTGAAAGCCAACCCTTCCAGATTTTCATGAAAATGATGACAGCTGATTTTTGTATTCTTCAAGATTTCCTAGATGTTCCCTTCGCACTTCAAATATCTCTTCCATTCCAGTCACAACTGTCAATAACTTTCCCTTTTCTTCCTAGATTTGCATATTTTGTTGTGTATCTCGAACGAGTCGCCTCTATGGTAGGCTACCTTCCAGACATCCGGAATCTGGGGTGTCGAACACCCCGGACTTCCAGACACTTGTTGGCCTGGCTTCCCCTTCCAGATCCGTCTCGACCAAAACGGCACGCTGTCTGGAATCCGGAAGAAAAATCTCGAAGGTGAAGCTTGGCTTTTAGACTTTACCACAGGAAATTCGGTTTTCGGGTAAAGAACTGGAGGAGCGATTTCGGAAGTGGGTTGCATTTACATTGGCTTAGGCGTAGGTACGATGGGTCCTTTTATTGACGAAAATCCATTATTGACAAATACCTTAATGTAGGGGGATACTGGCCCCCAAAACACTGAGGGAATACCAATTTAATGTATTGACATCATATCCGGTGACAAATAAAGACCTTTTCATTCCTTTTCTTGCTTTCTAATCTTCTGAGAACTGTTTCATGTAAAAGAGAGTCGCGGTGCACGATGTGACATCTAAAACTTGAGTAACGAAATAAACTAGATATAAATAACTACTCTAGACTAGGGCTGTTCCTCCTTGACAACGGATGGTGACTATTGCAAACTTATCACAGCCATAAGTACCAAGGTATTATCCTTTCTCCTATTATGTCCAGGCCTGACAGACCATTACCCACCTGACCCTAGAGTCGTTTATACTTGGGGAAAGATTTAAGGCCCACCGTGTCCAAGAACAATATCAACCTCTCGGACCCATGAGTACATGCTCTTTTTTGGGAGTAAGCTATTAGGGATCGATGTTGCTATAAGTGCTTTGCTTTGTAGTACAAATCAATTTTTATAGTGATATATATTAACGGACATCATTCATGGCTGACGTACTATTTAGGGGAGTGCGCAGTGTTATGCAAAAAAGTTTCGATGCAATTTGTCGAGCTCCGACCTAAAGTTGTGTCGAATTGGTTGATGTCATTTGCATAATTAGTTCCTGTTATGTAAAGACATTAGAGTTTGGAACCGACGCCCATGTTGGGTAAAAACGAACGACATGAAGATCTCTAATCTGGAATGGTGAAAACAGTCCACGCTCAAAGAGAGAATGATGTCGTTCACGTTTGTGACCATGTCTTTTTATCACTGAAGACTGTCATTCGACTCCAGCATGACCAGTTCCCAACAACGTGTTCTGTAATGGCGCAAATTGACACTCGACTGTAGTGTGTCACGAACCAGTGGGGGTCGCAGACGGATGGCAAGTATTGAGTTGTCGAACGGGTAGTGTCTTAGAGGAGTGAACTGAAACAGCGTAAATTAGGTTAACCCGTTACCAGTCGTCAAGGAAGATTATTGTAAGCAATACTGCTCTGTTCTTTCTGAAAAATCCTAGCACTAGACAACACGATTGGCAACTAACAGAAGATTAATTGGCCCTATATGACAATAAGTCTGTCAATTTCGTCCACTCGTGAATTATTTGGTGGGTAAGACAGTGCAGCGGAAGACAGCGGATACACCTTTTCTTCTTGAAACTTGGCTGGTTGTCAGGGAGAATGACTTCCAAACGTCAAAACTACTGTATTGGAAGAAAGAAATTGTGCCAAATATTTAGCTGTATTTTATTCACATACCAGCTAGGCTAACTCTTTTTCCTTTCTTCCGACTTTCTCGTTAAGATCTGTTTTAAGTTTGCCCATGTTTGTGCTTGTAGATGAAGCCGCTAGAGTCCTAGTTTCGTGTAAACAGGTTTAAACTTTTCCTTTAAACGAAGCATCATAAACGACGACAAAACTGCACAAGCATTCGTTTTTCTTTCGGGTTGTTGATTGCAGAGTACTCAACCCCTTTGCTCATCGGCTGTCACGATTTTCTCCCGATTCCGCGACACAATAACTCCTAAATTCCTTTCAGGAGGCTTAATGAATCTTCCGTGAAGAATTAACACCGACTTTTTCCTGAATTTAGACGTCAACTCCAACTTAAAATCTTTGCTAACATTTTGAATGTCTTCTTATTTTCTTTAATTTTTATTTCCTTTCTTGCTTAAATGCTGTTGCTATGTATTCCAAGAACGTTAGATGCTTGAAATTTTGTTTGGTAATGGCGATGGGACACAACAGACGGTAAGGTTTGTATCAAGTAAAAGCTGAACACTGGATTAGGGTTAAAGCTACAGGTTTGGAAACAGACGACAAGTAGCAATAGCACGGTCGTATCGACCATTGGTTTCAACCAGCTATTTATATGGGATGATCTAAATGTTACCCATGCTAGAATACTTCCGATTTGACGTTAAGCTTGAAGAATTGAAGAACCAGAACTAAGAAAAAGTGAATCTTCGGCTTCGGCATCGTTGTTGACCATTTGATGAGCTACCAACGACGTGTTTCTCTCGAAAGGCGCGAATGAACTTAACCTGGCATGACCGTAGCCTAATTCAGAAGAAATATTCTTTCAGCCCAAGTTGACTGCGAATCATAATTGACAGTGCTAAACGGATACGTCAGCTGAATTTTCTTAGAGTGATATTTTGGCACTTCTTGGTAAGGGTCCTCTTCAGACAAGTTCATTTTCCAGCCTGAGCGGGTTGATTCTGAAGAGGGCCCTTGCCGAAATATCGCTCTAATAAACATCAGCTGACGTATGTGTTTAACACTGTCAATCTTTGGAAATGTCATGAGGAATTGCAAGGTACCAATATAGACGAAAAAGAAATCCGGAAGAACATTTCTAACACCGCACGTGAATTTATGAAAGGTATTTTATTTGTGACGAGCGTTTTCCAGTACATTGCGAGTGCCAACAGGTTTTCACATCAGACACGGCAGGAACTGTCAACCCAGTGCGACCATAACGAACGGCGATAATATGTGTTTTGGCTTCACGTATGACAAGCATAATAACATATTCCAGAAGCCGCGGGCAAAAAAAGCTCACATGAAAATGTTAATAACCGTGAAGACGATCCACAAGACATTTCCGAATGCCTCGCCTCGAGGCGAAGTTTCCAAGCCTAGCGTGACCAAGTAAATAAAGATTTCTTAGGTGGAGGTGAGTAGGCTACTTTTTCCAGCGCTACCAGTAGACCTGAGCTCCTCTGTTCCAGGTGCACCATTTAAGGGGGGGCAGGGGGGCACGCCCTTCTAGATGTTGTACGGGTACAAATATTCCATCTTGGTACTAGTTTTTGGTCCTTAAATAGCTTTCAAAAGGCAAAATGCGCAGCAGTAACGTTACTTTAAGGCACATTGACAATTACTTTAAATTTAAATTCGGTGTTTTTTCTTGATCAGCTAGATCAGATAGTAAAACCTAAACATTTTGTTTATGGTTTATTTTGCAATGAATGGTCAGCTTGGCTTCAAACCTTATATACTTTAAATTTTGCCCCAAGAAAAGTGCTCAAAATAGTTTGAGTAACTAAAACCTGCGGTCGGGCTCAGAATTTACCCTTGCCCCCCCCCCCAATGTTTCTTGAAATGACGCCTCTACTCTAGCTGTTCTTGATATTATCGGCTATCACAATTTTCATCCAATTCGGGGACTCACAAATTCCTAAATTCCTTTCATGAGCTTAACGAATAATCGACGAAGAAATTAAGACTGACACTGTCCAGAAGTATAGTCCTCAAAACCCGTAATTGCTGTCCAGAAGCGTTTACAGCGGTGTAGGCATGATCTCGATCCGACAAGCGATATATGGGTCTAGGCGAGAACCCCCCCGGCGAAAACTCCCCGGACAAAACCCCCCCGCCAAAACCCCCCCGGCTAAAACCCCCCCGTTACCAAAACCCCCCGGACCAACCCCCCCCCCCCCCGGTACCAACCCCCCCCCCCGACCAAAACCCCCCCGGTACCAAAACCCCCCGGTACCAAACCCCCCCCCCCCCCCCACCGCATAAAAAAGACGGGTATGTAAGAGTAGAGTAACTGGTAGGTAGAGAGAAAGAAAAGAATAGAAACCCCCCGGCAACCCCCCCCCCCCCCCCCCCCCCCCCCCCCGAGTCCTTAGACACTCACATATATTAAGACTGGGATTTACTGGGCAACAAAACTAACAACCATGTGACAGTTTTACCATTGACAAGCACGAGTAAGGTGAAGAGCTGGTAGAATATTTCTGGGACTATCTTGAACGTGCTATCACAAAACGAGCTCAACCTTTCCCTTAACCCAAAGGATCCTCCCATCAAGTCTCATAAAAATATTCATTCCCTTTGAGGGTTATCCTGCTCACAGAGGGATAGCAGGACAACTTTTGCGGTGTCATAGATATCCCTCCGCTTATTGCCCATCTTCGAGTTTCTGGTATGAATCAGGGATAACTAAAGAGCAATCAGGCAAGGGGAGATTCACATTGCACCAATGGGTGGCATCCTAACTGCAGCTTCCTCGCCAAGAAGGGTGAGGCATTGGGAAAGGATTTGTTGGGGGGATCGTTACACTGAGTGGAACTGGCTTTGATTTGATCATTCACATTTAACACCTCACTGACAACAGCTTCAGTTGAATGCGGGTGTTTGGTGACTTCAGCAATTAGTCTGTCACCGTCAACCTTCACCTTCGCCTTACACTCCCTTTGTTTAATTATCATTGTTCTGATACCCACTGTGCTTCAGACATTCTTGTAGAGTAAAGTTTGCGAAAGAAGTTTATTCTACTCTTACTCTCTACCTACCAGTTACTCTACTCTTGCATACCCGTCTTTTTTTATGCGGGGGGTTTTGGTACCGGGGGGTACTACCTACCTACTCTTACTCTCTACCTACCAGTTACTCTACTCTTGCATACCCGTCTTTTTTTATGCGGGGGGGTTTTGGTACCGGGGGGTTTTGGTACCAGGGGGGGGTTTGGTCGGGGGGGGGGGGGGTTTGGTATCGGGGGGGGTTTGGTCCGGGGGGTTTTGGTAACGGGGGGGGGGGGTTAGCCGGGGGGGGGGGGGGGGGGGGGGGGGTTGGCGGGGGGGTTTTGTCCGGGGGGGGGGGTTCGCCGGGGGGGTTTTAGCCGGAACCCGTGATATATAGACTCCTGAAATAGTTGATAATTCGTTATTGATCTGTAGGGACTGTAGGGTTGTTAAATGTTTCGTTTTTCCTTATTTTTCGTACTCCATTTCTTGTGTATTTATACACTATGATGGGTAATAAAATTGTTATTATTATAATATTTTCTTTCTTGCCTTACATGTTGTTCTAGGCTATGTATTACAAGAACGTTAGATGCTTGAAAACTTGTCTCGTCATGGCGATGGAACACAACAGATTGTATGTGTGCATGAAGCAAAAGCTGAACATTGGGTTAGGGTTAACACCTACACGTTTGGGAGACTTTAAGAGTACGAATAGTCATCGCTGAACCTCTTGGGTCAATCGTAAACCCTGAAAATCCCCACGGAGATTGTTGTCAGTCCGTTCTTTCATCTGCAGATTCCTAGAGTTTTGCACGAAGTGTTCTTGTTGTGTCCCATGCTCCGCTGTCACTGGAGTTGACACATGGAATTGAAACAAAAACTACAGGGATTTTTTTCTTCATGGGGCGTGTCACTAGCTATATCTATGGGTATCGTAGCAATTCGGTAGAAATGATATACTAAAGAACGTCATTCTTGGTCATCCTACGTTATCAGCAGGGGGGGTGGGGGTGGGCTCCCCTGGTAAAACCTAATTGGCGAGGCAAAAAACCGAATATGTATATACCTGACACAAAATTGTTGTTTTACTAAAGTCTTGGTGAATATATTGTTTACTATCTTCATGTATTCTCGATCTGACCTATGCAAGATTGATGTCGAAGTGTGCGAGGGGGGCCCTGGACGACGCCAATGCCCCTTAAGTTTCGGCGAAACGACACCTCTGCATTTTTAGTCCTAACCGGTATGTTATTACGACCTTTTCCTATTTTTCCCAGCAGTTGTAACTAATCCATTTGTATCTCTGTGCCACCAAGGTACCACATATGAAGAAATGCCAGAGCGAAAATTATGATGAAAGATTATCTGCCGAAGATATTTCAAAGCTGCATCAATTCATGATTATTGCTCAAAATGTGACGTCTATTACCCGACCAACTTGTAATCAGGACCACACAAGTACACTCAACCATTCCCCAACACTTAGTACCGTATCGCAGGCTCAGGGTAGTAAATTAAGGAAATTAGCATATGAGCCGAGCTTGCTAAACAATGCGATTAACAAAAAGTGGAATCGCAGATGGTAAACATGAACTCTCGATTTTCCAACTAAAGTCACTGCATTTGGGAGTTGTATGTGGGGATGCGGGTTGTACATGGATGTTCCATTATGGATAGTCTCCTTGGTCATTCTACGAAGAAAAAGCATGTGAGCCGTTTGCATTTCCAATGCAATCGGCGTTGTCAAATTTTCAGCATAATTACAGTAATCATGGAAACTGCGAAATTTTCTCTCCAGCCTTAAAGTTAAACTGAAAATCCAACTTATTTTTGTATCATTTAGTTGAATACACTGAATTATTTGGATTCTGCGAAGAGATTCTTTTGATTTTCCACTATCTGCGCTAGTAGTGACGTTCAGAATTTCTACGGCCGTCCCCACGGCGCAAATTCTACTATGACGCGGAAAATATGAATCTCAGTACAAACACGGCTTTTCAATGGGCAGTGATGAGCTTGATGAAGACTGCTTAGTTCCCGAACACAAATTTTCTGTAAATATTTTTTCTTAAGCATACAACGCAGGTACAAGCACATAGAGGTACCACAAACCCTACAGGGAAAGTCCGGAAAGTCCACTATTTGAAAATCGATTATTCGTGAATAGCTGAACAACGAAGTAACGCATTTTCATCGGGTGTTCAGACCTCTCCAAGTGAATAAGTGGGGTAACTGGATTGTCCTATCTCAGTCCTTTTTGGTTAAACTTTAAAGCACAACTCTCACTAGAAATGATCTTTTCCCTATGAAATGAATCAGAAAAAACATTTTCGAAAATACCATTACTTTCCACCTGAAATTAGCGATTTTCTTGTTGGCGCTTGTCGACTATGTCCAGCCTTCCTGCTCTCCGACGCGGCGGCTGGGCGCAAAACATTTGAACACTGATCGCACCGTGGTTAAAAGTGTGAAAATTAAGCAAATAAAAGAAGTAATAAACAAAAGCTTCTCAGATCCTTATGTGTGAAAGAGTTGTCAGCAGACTTTGATGATCCCGGCAAACGTTTCGCTGTGTGACGGGCAAAACTCGGCAAAGCCAGAAAAGCGCTATAATTTCGTAGACACAAAACGAAACAATGGAGAAAGGTGGGGATTTTAGAAGCTTTTAATTCTGTATGGGAGCTAAATATTTTATTAAAGCAGAATAAGCAAGAGGGGTCCTTTAAAAGAGTTGATTCAGAAGCACTCGCGCACCCACTTTCCAGAAGATGGTTTAAACCAGGACTCGTTATGAACATGGGATCATCTAGTGGCACGATATGGTAATTAAACTTCCGGGCACTGTCAAAGTACAATAGCTCTCGACAAGATACACTGTCAAAGTTTATCCGCAGGGCCGTATCCAGGAATTTATTTCGGGGGGGGTTTTGCTCGCGAAATTTATTTCGGGGGGGGATTTGTCCACGGGTTGGACCAAAAAGTACGAAAAATACATAGATCAGAGGTCAAAACCTGCAAAAAACTATTACTTTTGTAGGTTTCGGGGGGGGGGGGGGTTGAACCCCCTAACCCCCCCCCCCCTGGATACGGCCTTGTTTATCCGAGTAAGGATTAAAGTTAATTGCAGTATTTGCTACTGGGATTAATCTTATCTCTACTGGGATAACATTAATCCGAATTCGAGATAATCTTATCTCAATAGAGACAAGATTAATCCCAGTAGCAAATCCTGCGAGATTTTTTTACAGTGTAGTCAAAGCGAAAGAAAAAAAAACGGCGCAGTATTTGGCAGTGTTTATTTATTTCAATGGCAGGTAGTTTCATTTTTAATTTTTTACCTAACATCAATCAGTAAACTAAGCTAAACAAAACTTGTGTACTTTGCAGCAAAAATAACGTCCCAATGACTTGCGCTGCAATTCAACGCGAAGAAATTGTTTTGAGATTATTTTAACACTTTTGCTTAGAAATCTGTCGCATTTTCAAACAAAAAAAATGTGTATCCGCTAGGTTCTGTGACGATAATCATAGTTAATGAATAATCAAGAAGTCAGAGAGAAAGAGGGACGAATTGTTTGACACGATTAAAATTAGTTTCAGTAATTTATAAGTAATATGTTGTCTGTTGTCACGATTTTCCAGAAAAAAAGGTACCAGTTGATTTCGATAGTAATCACTCGATGGTAATATAGTTTCTCCTTAATTTCTGACACATCAGATAATCCTTCTATCTCCCTCGCGGAGTTGGGAGGTGCGCGTGAGTAGAATTTGAAGAACATTGAAGAACCTAACTACGGCACAACTCTCTTTGGGATCCCAAACTAAAACGCAAGTGGAGGGATACCTATGTTGTCCGTCCGTCCGTCCGTCTGTCTGTCTGTTAGCACGATAACTCTTGAAGGGAATGAGATATTTTGTTCAAATTTGGCACGATGACTCTTTGGGTCAAGTTACAGGTCAAGTTTGAAGCTGGGCTCTGTAGCCCTATATTTAGGAGTGGGGGAGGGGTTTCAAATTTAGGGACGACAAAAAATATTTTTAAAAGCTAATGAGATAGGGGGTTTAGGGGTAAGGAGACATGCTGCATCCGAATATTAAAATTGTGTTTTTTTCACCGGACAAGTCGTTCACTCGGAATCCGGCAAAAACCGGATTTCGAAAAAAGTAACAGTTGTATATGAAGTTGATTAGATGTTCGATGGAAGGGAGGAACACATGCTGAATCCGAATATGAAAATTATTCTCACGCCGGACAAGCAGTTCGCGCTGAATCCGGAATTTAGCATGAAGTTTTAACATAGTCGGCATAGAGTGAGAAGACATGATGTTGCAAAGTCCCAACCGGCATTTACTGAGTCGAATGGTCAGAATGCATCCGACAACTATCTGGGAACGATTTAATAAGATTAGTTGACCAATTTTCGAGTTCCTACCCTACCCCTTTATTCACACTTGTGAAAGCCCTGCGCGTGGATGACGTCACTTTGTTTGATCTATAGACCCAGATGGATGGCGACTTCTGCCGCGTGTATATGTTTAATAGAAGTATATGTTTAAACCTAGCCTACGTATTCTTTTGATTTTGGAATGTCAGGGGGGGGGCGGGGTCAAAGGGTTGATATATGTTGTTCAAACTTCGAATAAGGAATCACTGGCCAAGTCTGTAGGTGGGTCCTTTAGCCCTATATTTAGAGGCAGAGTAGGGGGTTTCGAATTAAGGGTAATTGGGTCGAGTCTGCTTTGAACAGAAATGCGCGTTCAAGAAACTCAAAGAAAAGACTGTTTCTGCTTGGTGGAAAGCAAGGACACCAGGTTTCTATTAACTATCAGGAAAACGCAACTGCTTTCGCTCAAAGGAAGCCCCGAAAGGATGACACCATATTACCCCACAAATTGACGACAGAACGACAACAAGCCCTGGTCCTTACCCCCGAGGCGATAATATAAGAACTGTCCCTCGTCAGCAGATTAATGAACGATGAGAAAGAATAATGGACCTTTCTTCTGCGTACGACAGCTGTATACTGCAACCACTGTAGCAATTTCCTCCTCTTCCGTCGAGTAATTACGTTTTCTTTGATTGTGGTGTCAGACGAGGTGTATTAATCTCCCTAAGATCATTTGTAAAGTCAAGATTCTGGTTCCAGTGCCTAAGAAAGCACCCTCTAGAAGATACCGAAGCGGTAAAAAGAAATTAGACGGTAGATCGTGACAATTTCAGCTAAAGATACACCAAGCAAAGACACATTGAAGACGACAGGCAGCTTTAGTCGTCATAATTATCCTGTAGAGGTATTAGCTATGTACAGACGATGGGGAATTGTAAATTAAGATCTATAACCTCTTCCGAAATACTGAAAATGTAAAAAGAATAATGCAATATTGCAAAAAGGCTATCGCTTCTAAATGCAACAATATGGTCAAGAAGAACGTTTTCTCTGATCCCTTTACATATTTAGTCCAGAAGAAAAGCCCACAGTTTCTGAACCTTATGTTTCTAGGACCCCGTTTCTAGCTTTAATGTTTCAGTTAAAGAAATGAAAGCTGGTGAATGAAGAGAGAACTGGAATCAAAAGACAGCAAGACAAAGGCACAATATTCAAATAAAATGCCATCAGGGTCAGTTCAGCCGTTCGGAAATGCAGGTTTCCTGATCCCCAACGGATGATCCGGTCCGCGAAATGGATGTTTCCAAGTCGACCTAGTCTCATACTCAACTCCTACGAATATTATCGGATACGTTGCCGCCATCTTTATCTTCCCAGATCTGAATTTCTTCCAAAATTTGCGTTAATCCCAGTCAGTCTTTCAAAGAGGATCCGAAGTCAGTCTTTCAAAGAGGATCCGAAATCAAGAAGCCGACCCCCCTTCAAACGGGGTCAAGGATGATTGTAATACTATAGTATCGTTTGAGTCGCTAGTCCCCGTAGTAGCTAAATCCGGCTTGATGATGGCACGTCTAGAGCATCTAGTCTTCCAATTCATCCGTCTTGTGTCACCCTTTAGTGACGGAGTGTTTATCCCAATACTCCTGCTTCCTTCCCTCCAAGCCCCATGGATGGTCAAATCCAGGAAATAAAGGTTTCTACTTAAGGTCCAGTTCTCGACACACCCAACAATTTTCGTCTTCAGCTTATCTGGAGCATGGGAGTACGAAATGACAGACGGACATTTAACTCCTAAATGACACTTTGGCCTTGGGCCCCAACTGCCATGCCAACGACTAGAATTTCTAATTGGGGACCTTCTGTTCTACCCCTGGAGTTCATTAAAATAAAATGCTCAGATGACGCTAGGCAACGTCCGAAGAAACAAACACACCTCATCTCCAACCCATTATTCGGAAGAAATACATCTCCAAACGCGTACTTTCGCGAATCCCCGGGGACTCCGGAGGAAGTCGATGGGAACCATCAAAATAGATGGAGTCACTTCCTAGGGACTCGTCGGACTGGAAACAGCGAAAAACAGGGAGTTCCTCTGTACAATTTTTTCAGGCCTTTGTCTATGTACGTCCTTGCCAGCCTAATTCAATGTAAGATAGTAATCCGTGAAGATTTTTAAAGCACAAATCTTATTAGAAGTGATATTTTCAAGACGAAATGGCTCACAAATATAGTTTTCAAAAACACAGTTACTTTCCACGAGGAATAAGCAATTTTCTTGTTAGTGCTTGCCGACTCTATCCAGCCTCCCGCTCTCCAATGCGGCCATTGGACGCAAAATTTTAACAGGAGGGATCTTTGTTTCGGAAGTCCCCCCCCCCCATCTGTCTCCGGATATGTCTAGCCCCGAGTCCGTCGTGAAACTCAAACAACTGTTATTTGCACAACACTGTTTATCAAGTACTAGGGTGTACGTCACAATGCACAGAATCTTAGCTTCATAGCATCTGGAGTTTCTGATAAGCCCCACATATTTGTTCAAGGATTAATGGAGCCCCTATTTGCAGATTCGAAGCTAAACAACTGCTGTGTTTACAAGGAATAAATTGGCTTTAATGTCATACGAGATGGTCGCTGTCGTCTCTCTCGACAAGCTTGATAAGCGAAGCAGTGGATATTAATATAACGCTCCAGTTGTTGTATTTATGTTGAAGAACGTTCACACGACTCTTGGACCGGACATCTCTTAGAATCTGAGGTTCTGTAGACTAGGAAAATTAACGATAGGTAAAGTTAATGATCGAGCTACGATCTAGCATTTTAACACCCGTAAATTGTTACACGAATCCAGAGCCAACATCCAGGGGAGGGGGGGGGGGGTAGATTTCACAATCTTCCTCCTTGGTGCTAGTTTTTGCCGCTAATTAGGTTCCAAATTGCAAAATGCAAAGCAATGACTTTACTTTAAGGTATATTCGGTAAGTATTCTATTGATAGCTACTTTAAATTTCTCCCAAAAAGAGCAATGAAATTTGTAGTCCCTTGGAACAAGACCAAAGGTTCCGATGGGATCCCAAAACTTCGATATTTGATCCAGACAATTAGGTTTTGTCTTCGTCAGATCCGGTCTTCGCCAGACTCCATGAACATTTATACTCTTAAAATTTAGAAACAGATTAAGGCCAACAGCTAATCATTAAGAAAGCCAAGTTCTGATATGGATTCAGCTTGTGTGGATAAGTCGATTGAAACGATCCTGGCTTACTTCTGCGAATTTTCCGGTTTCTGGCGGAATTCCAGAACTACTTGTCCGACGAAAAACTAAAGCTCAAAAACGAATTCAGCGTATCTAGTTACCCCTATTTCCAACATCTAATCAACTTCAAATAAAATTTAACTTATCACTAATTTTCCGGTTTCAACCGGATTCCGGACGAACTATATGTCAGGCAAAAAAATTATTGTCATATACGAATTCAGCATCTCGTCTTACCCCTAAATCGGACATCTAATCAACTTCAAATAAAACTTTTACTTTTAACAAACTTTCCGGTTTTGGCCGGATTCCGGGCGAACTTCTTGTCTGGCTAAAAAACGGTTTCCATATTCGTGTTTAGCATGCCTTCTTACCCCTATATCGAACGTCTAATCAACTTCAAATAAGACCTCCACTTTTAACAAACTTTCCGGTTTTGGCCGGATTCCGGGCGAACTACTTGTCCGGCAAGAAAATGGTTTTCATATTCGTGTTCAGCGTGTCTTCTTACCCCATAATCGACTATCACATTAGCTGTTTAAAAAAAATTTTGCTTGCCCCTTAATTTGAACCCCCTCCCCCACCCCTAAATGTAGGGCTACAGGGCCCATCTACGAACTCGACCTTACTCTTGACCCAAAGAATGCTCACACCAAGTTTCATCAAAATATCTCATTCCCTTCGAGAGTTATCGTGCTCACAGACGGACAGACGGACGGACGGACGGACAGACGGACGGACGGACGGACAGACGGACGGACGGACGGACGGACGGACGGACGGATGGACAACTTTTGCGATGTCATAGGTATCCCTCCACTTACGTTTTGGGATCCCAATAAACCTGGGATTGGGCCCAAAATTGTTGTGCCACTGCAGACGTGTGCCACTGCACAGGTCTAAAGCAGCCTGAGGAGTTCTGACATGGCAACATGTTCCAAGAAAATTATATAGACCTACGTCAGTATTCTTCTTTGAACACTTCTCGAAGTTTAGGATTACTTGATTTTTCGCCTCAAATGCAGTCCTACGGAAACGAGGAATTCAGAACTTAGTATCAGCTAGGGTAGGTAGGGAGTAAGTGTAAAATAGTAAAATATTTTAAAACAACATTGTACGGCTGTACGTTGAATTATTTTATTTAAATTGTTATTTGCGTTCAATACTGTGCATAGTTCAATACTCTCCATAATGTAGATAATCCGCAACTTTCTTTTCCTGACAAATTCGATCCTAAGACAGCTTCGATCTAACCCCAACCCAACTTCCGGAGATTTTCCAGTTACCCACAAAGTATTTTTGATGAAAACAAAACACTTTCAGTCAAGCGCTCAGTACATCCTTCGCAAGATTAACAAGCTGTCTTCGCAGTGGATGGATATCGTAGCTGGAACGGGATATTTGGAATTTCCGCAGATTCCCGCATGATATCCTAATAGAGCATCTGTCAATTATAGTGAGCTGAACGCACCTCACGGTTGTCAGTAGATGGCTGATCGATCGGTTCAGTTGAAGGCTGGCTGCGGCAACTTGCTGAGGCACAGCACTGTGTCAGTCTGAATTAAACCGATAGAAATGGAACGGAACTACATTCTTCTCGGAGCATATGCAGCCTTAGTACTACAAGCAATTGGAACTGGAATTGTTTCCGGTAGTTTTTACCGGTCCATGATGTTTGTTTTACCCACATCCCCTGACTGGCACTGATTAAATTTGATGGAATGGAATCCGTTGTCAATAATTTCCTGATCCAAGTTAATGTTCGAATAACCACCTTTTCTGACCTCAATTGTAAATGTTAACGATTCAGTAGGATAAACACATAGCGTAGAACGACCGTAGGTTAACCAGAATACCGTCGCTTAGAACCTTCACTCACCTGGTTCAAAGAAAGTACGTACATTAAACTATAAATGGAAAAGTATTCGAGAGACGGCCAACCCGTAGTAAGCAGTTTCATAAGAGGTGCAAGTCTTCTGTCGGTCCTCATACCCAGCGTAGTGGTAGGCTTCGTCAGTGATCGTGAGTTAGATCCGTCCAGCGCTTACTAGGGTACACTAATGGGGTCGGTTCTTTCGGTCTAGCAGTCGGAAGCGCAGAAAATCCTGCTGTCTAGTACTTGACCTCGTGCACGTTTCCAGCGCTGGATAAATGCCAAAGTAGGAGGTGGTCCTCGCTGGGTTGAAGCCGATCAGGTGACCATGCTATGGAGATCTTACTGGTTTCGTATAACAGCTGAAGCACACAGCACCATTGCGTGTTTTTGTCTCCAGCTTCAAACGCTACATCCAGAGTGTGTTCCACCCTACTTACCGTGGTTACTACGCATTACGTCACTAATTTTGGCTTCTTGGCGTCAATGTTGGAACGTATTTTTCTATTTTCGGCAAAGTATCGTGCCACGGGCCAATCGGACAAATCACGTCACAGAGATCGTAGTTACCACGCTTACTACGCTCCCGAGCGTGGTAAGCAAATAGCTATATAAGTTACTATTTAGAGAAGGTTGAAAAGGTAGGTCAGCGTAGTAACTTTTGCGAGGTTGGAACGAAAATAGAAGCAATTAGTTACTATTGTTGGTAGGGTGGAACACGCCCACGGAAGTACAGCCAAAGGCGCAATTTCGTGGAAGCCTAAGGAGGGCGCCCCCTTCGCATTCTTTAACGCAGATCTTATTTTGGTGAGACCGAAAATACTTAACTGAATTGACAACAAGTGAACCGAAAATAAAAAATATACGCCTGAAGATTGACGGAAAAAAATATTTTGCATAAAGAGTTTCTTCATATTCGGTTTTTGCCCCTCATCCACTAGGTTTATTAGTGTTTGAGAAGCCAGGGTGCATCCCCCCTAAATGACGCTCCTGCCCCTGACTACGCTAAGTTCTTTCCTGCTACACACCACCATGAAACAGAACAATGCCTTTTCCACCCAGTAGGACTAGTTACTCATTTTGACACCCTTTCGGTTTCCGGGCTAGTTATGGTCACGTCACTGCAAAACTAGTCGACTTTTTTCTAGCGGATGCTAATCTATTTTAATTTGAGCTGTACATTCCAGTATGCCGGAACAGAAGAGTGTCACCGAAAAGAAATAGTCCTCGTGTTCGACTGTTCCTGAGTTACTCATTAGAATAAGGCACGCTTACTCATCAAAGGACCGCTCACCGCCGACTCATCATACGCAACTTAAAATTAATGAATATCCCATGGCGCGAGTCAGCTTAAATTTATTGCAAAACACGAACAATGCATGTAAGTAAAGGAATTTGATCTGAGAAGAACTCCAATTTCCCTTCTAATAAATAACACCAAGTCACCTAATTAGACGCCGACTGGAGTTGACGTAATGAGGTTTTCGACGGTCACTTTATTTTTGACGACTTTATGACTTATTGTGTTGTGAAGGCTTAAAGGACGGGCATACTCGCTGTTTAACTGAATATATTGTCAAAGGATGGAAGTGCTAGTGTCAGCTCTTGACAAATTATACGTTATGGTTGTCAGTCTGGTGGTGCTTGAGATGGTAGTTTATGTGTCTATGTCTGGCAAAATTTTGTTTAAACAAAAAAGTGTCACGCCGATATGATAAGCTGAAAAACAGTAATCACGAAATATGGTAATTGCAAAATATCAGTTGATTTAGTCGTCAGTGTCTAGTTTAACTGTCACAAATGACTGAACAGGTGCTATCCTTAAAGGACCTGTCGTACCTATAATGCCAACGCTACCTACTTCCGTATAGTCACCCCATCAAGGCGTATACCTGTAGAACTGAATTTCACACGCTACATTCTAAGCCCCCTAAGGACAACATGACTGACTTTCACGATTGCCCTTTTTCGTTATTTTCGACGCGTGTCATGCTTCCGGTGATTGTTTGCGAGAAGCTCCTACGCCACAAGAAACGGTTATGTAACTTTTTTCCTGTGTTTGCTAGAAGTCAACAGGACTGAACAAGAGCAGAGTCGGCTTTTAAAGTAGAGTACGTCACTCGGACATGTGCTGCGCATGGACGATTCCAGACTCCCCAAGTCTCGGACATGTGCTGCGCAGGGACGATTCCAGAATCTCCAAGTCCACATTTTCTGGTTACCCCAAGGCACCCGCCGCCATAAATACACTCCGTCGTACCTACAACAACGACCTGCGGCACTTCCATGCCTCAGTACAGCCTTAGTGGGAAGACATCGTCGCAGCCGCAAGTTAAGACGACTTGAGACTCTTCTTGAACGCCCTGGGCGCCTTTGGAGGCACAGGAGGATCTGAGGCCTAAGGTAAATTACGATGGAACGTTCACTTCCTTTAATTGTTAATTGCAGAGTTTGTTAACCCTCTTGCTCGACTCTTGACACTTATTTCGGACGATCAGGTGATGTCGGGATCCCTAAATTTAATTAAATAATTAGCAATGGCATACCTGTAATTTTTATATCTGAAACTGTAAAACAGGAACAGCATGGTAACAATTTTGGATGACTTCTTTATATTTTCTTCTGTCTCAACAGCAGATGTTGCTTTATAGGGAACATTTTGCTTCAAAAATTGAAGATTAGATTGGGACACGTACGACACGTATGTTTGTATACGGACTTTAAAATGGATTCATCAGATACGATGCTTTGGCAGCTGTATTTCGACCCTTCTTGGCAAGGGTCCTCGTAAGACTGTTGAACGTCAGGGACAAACAGGAACAGAATAAAGTGCAGGTTCTTTTCTTCCCCAACGTTTCCCTGACGTTCGACAGCCTGACGAGGACCCTTGCCAAGAAAGGCTCAAGTTTTATCCATTGTTTGAATAGCCTACATGTTTCCCAGTCAGCTTGAGGCGTTTGTCCGTGCTCCCACAAACAGTTTGTGGGTCGATTGTGGCTCGAAAAGAGTGTTTCCGCGGCCTTTTGTGCGGCCCACAAGTGTGTTTCCGCGACCAACAAGATTTTCGTGGCTCGCTTTGTGGCTCAAATTCGACAAACAACTGCCGAGGTCGATTTTGTAGCTCGATTTTGGCGGAAAATTTAAACTTAGCAGCAAAACAACGTCAAAACAGTAAAATTAAAACTTTCTCAAGTTATGTGGACGTAAAACAGAAGACCATTTTTGCACGGAATGGTAAGGACGAAAGCCTGGAGTTCTATTTATTGAGATTTTGCATGATTTTTATTTATATATTCCGACGTTTGAATTTACCGCCGAAAAAATAGACAAAACGGCGTTTCCGCGAGTTTCAACTTGTGGCTCGACTGTGTGGCACACAATCGTGTTTCCGCGAAAAACACTCAGAAGTGTGTGGCCCACAATTGTGTCACGGAAAAACTCCTTTGGGCTCAAGGCGTATTTACAGACTTAAAGTCTTCGGACCCTTTAAGTCCCTGGCCACGCTGAAGAAATTACAGCAGGTGTTGTATGTGATTTCCAAATACCCTACCTGAACTATGAGGCTCATTTCAACCCAGATTGGGGCAATATTAGCTCAAAAATTGCCCCAAATGGCGTAATGGCGTTTTCACGCTGTTATCCTCCACAAATTGGGGTCTAAAAACTTTTTTTTCACTCAGCGTAGGGTCCGAAGACAGCCCACCTCCCTGATCGTTGTATTTTATGGCTCAATTCTCGAAGCAACACAGGGGGGCCTTTAATCAAGGGTGATTTACTTTGGCGACTTCATGCCGCTCTCAATTTTCTCGTTCAGTTTCAAATCGTCAATTAGCCCGCTGGCCAAGGGCGTAAAGTGGCGTTTGATGGGGTTTCAAATGAGGAAAGATTGGTGTCTCGAATGACACGCATATTGAAGCTTGGCATGTCCGACGCCCGGCCGTTTGTCACAGCACCCCAAGCCTTGTAACATTATCCGGAAAGCCACAACCACCCTTAAGCTACGTGTATACACCGAGGTATACACAGTCCGATAATGTGTTCGTGTGCGAAAATGATGCGTCCAAATTTCGGAGCGAAGAAGGAAATTCGCATCCGAATGCGAAATCGTCCTTGGTTTGCCAGTACCTTTAGTTTGTAACAACATGCGTCTAAACCATATCGGACATCCCTTTTCCGGGGCCCCCAATTATTTCCGGGCTTATTGCAAACTAATACATTGGTAATTTTGTGTTTTTGTTTTATTTTGTTTATGAATCTGTTTTTGTTTAGTTGATCTCTAGGCAGGTCTGTACCCAGGAATTTATTTCGGGAGGAGGGGGTTGCCCGGGGGTTAGGCCAAAAAGTACAAAATAGATATAGATCAGAGGTTAAATCCTATAAAAAACGATTATTTTGGTATTTTTCGGGTGGGTGTTCGAATCCCCTACCCCCCCCTCCTGGATACGGCCCTGTCTCTAGGTCTGATTGCCGGTGTGATTGGGAAATCAGTATGTCACTGCTAACGTCCACAGTTTGCACAAGGCAGCTTGATTGATTAGTTTGCTATGGTTTTCTTAGGATCGAATTTCAGATAGATGATCCTGGCCGATCCCTATCATCGACTACCTGTAGACCTAATGGTAAAATATAGGTGTTCGTTTCACGCCTAAAGTTGATACATTTTTGTACGATGTAGCATAAATAAATACGAATCAGCGGGAGTGCATATTCAGTAGCTCGTGCCTACTTCGAGATCCATATCAAGGGACAAAATTTGAGAACCATTTACATTTTCTATCTGGAGGGTTGACACATAAGGCGTTATAATTACTAATTTTCAAGTTCTATGCAGAAGTACACGATACGGGAACCGAAGTTCGCTGCTTCCAGCCAAAGAGCGAGGAGGCGCGGTCCAAATCGGGGAGATAGCCGTGATCGGGATAAAATTTCTGAGAGGCGTGATCGGTGTTATAACAGCGTTTTTATATGCTAGTACCCAGGGCCGTACCCAGGAAGGAGGTCCGACCCCCCCCCCCCCCCGAAACATAAAAAAATAATCGTTTTTACAGGCCTCTGATCTATGTTCATGTTCTACTGTTTGGTATTGATTAGGCCCAACCCGCGGGTAGACCCCCCCCCCCTCTTCCTGGATACAGACCTCAGCAAGTATCGCATCCACAACGTACCAAAATATGTACATACTAGTCTTAATCTAATCTTAAGCTTCTGCTTGACACAAAACGTACTCTCGCGTGTTGGTCACCATCAGTACCATATTAAGACATTTAAGCCCCACATAAATTAACATTTTGCAAATTATGCGATTTGATTCCGTAGTGGTGGGGATAGGGGGGGGGGGGGGGGCAATGCACGAGCCCTCGCGTTTTGAAAGACTGACGCAGTCCTTACGCAACGCGGATTATACGCGAGCGTAACATAAGACTCTTGCTTTCTGGATGTGATAACCCTTTAACTAACTGGATAATACCTTCTACCTAGGGGCGGAGGATAGGGTATCCTCCGCCCGTAAATACAGGGCTACTGGGCCCATCTACAAATTTGAATTGTAATTTGGCGCAAAGTATTCTCACATCAAGTTTGAACAAAATATCTCAACGAGCAGACAGAAGAACGGACGGACAGGCGGACGTACACACTTTACGATGACAGAAGTATCCGTCACTAGCTCTTTAGGATCCCAAAAAAGAGTGAGTATATTGCACGGGATCCAAAAACATTAAAGGGACCAAAGCCTTGCCAATGCATATATTGGGCGTATCTATAATAGCTTGACGTCCTCCCCTTGTCTGCCAAACAAAAAGGTTTTCGTCTTACAGCAACAATATAAAAATAAGTCCAGAAAGTGACAAGAAGTCGCGAAATTGGCGACGCGAACATACCAAAGACAGAAAACACGCAGCAAATGTAGCCCACCGGATAGCATAGTAACGAATAGTTATATAGTCCATTACCTGGATATTCCCTAGCTTGATGTCCTCATTTTGTTCCGCCAAAGGATCAAAAGATGCTAGAAATCGTGACGAATAACTGATCACAGGTCTGATTATATAAAAATCACCCCAGTTAAAAAAACAACAACCCGATCCATAACGAAATTCGTCTTCAGCTAATGTTTAGCTTGACGTTTTCACCTATTCCGCCAAAAAAGAGGGTCGCCGTCACTACCCCCACACGTCATAAACCCCACACGTCAGTTCACCCACAAGAAAAATCCGACAGTTCACCGACACGTCAGTTCGCCCACACGTCAGTACCCCCACACGTCAGTTCACCCACACGTCAGAACCCCCACACGTCAGTTCGCCCACACGTCAGTTCGCCCACCGTCAGTTGACCCACCGTCAGTTCGCCCACTTCAGAAATCCGTCATAACCCCCACACGTCATAACCCCCACATGTCATAACCCCCACACGTCATAACCCCCACACGTCATAACCCCCACACGTCATAACCCCCACACGTCATAACCCCCACACGTCATAACCCCCACACGTCATAACCCCCACACGACATAACCCCCACACGTCATAACCCCCACACGTCATAACCCCCACACGTCAGAAGACCCACATTTTCCGACAGTTCGCGCACATATAATGACCCATCCACCAGTTTGATAATCTCGAGTGAATGCAATTAAAAGAAAGGGATCATAACCCAGGGGATTCGTAAGAAGAAGTCGACTTCTACGCGTTTTAATGAGGGCGAATATTCATTCAGTATCGTCAGAAGCTTGCTAATTGATTCGATGCTTTTGTTTTGTAAGTGGGAAGGACACAAAAAGAAGAATATATGCAAGAGAAAGGCGTTGTAACAAGTTGGTAACGAAGGTGGACGATTGGGACTAGTCCATACTGAAATGAAAATTATAAGAATTATAACTTTTGTTGGCCAGCTTTCTTACTCTTTTTTCAACAACGCTTAATATAGTCAGGGCGTAACTACCATCGGAGCCCTAAGTGTGCCGATAAATCTCATTGAGTGCCGTAGGATACCGGAAATGGAGATGGATGCATAGTTTTTCGCCTGACTTCAGATATTGTATGTTCTATCTGAACCTTAGAGAAAGGGTCTTTCGAAAATAACCGAAATTAATGCTCAGCGACGAATCTAATCGGTCCTGGGTTGTTCAGTACAGTACTGTACCCAGAAAGGAGACTAGTTACAGTTTGTAGGCTATGTTTCAATGTGAAGGTTTTACGCTGGATAAAAAACAACGTCACTAGCCGTTTACCTTTAAGGGGGGGGAGGCGGGTACGTTCCGGGTTGTGCCAACAAGTCTGGGAAACTGACGAGAAAAACCTTTTTTTTTCTTCAGGTTTTTCTTGGTTGTTAGATTACTCGGTAGGCTACACTTCCAGAGATGGGCGAATCCAAATCCGGATTCACTCAAATCTAAGCGTTTTTCGTGAAGTTTTGTTCCCCCATCAGCACAAGTGTTCGGATTCCAGAATTCAGCATCTAGGGCATACGACCATCCTATATTCCAAGTTTCGTTCCAATCGCTTCTACCCCTATGCGTGCCACAATATTTCCGGGACCCACCCTCTAACTCCCCCCACAGTTGCCGAGTCCGGTTCAGCTACATAAGTAGATCATCGAGGGCATCTTCTCTTACGACTCATCAGGTTTCATTCCAATCGAATCACCCGCTCGCAACTTACGCATGCCGCAAGCTTCCGGATTCCCCATCCCTCCACCCCCCGACGGTAGTTGAATCTGAGAAAAGAAAAAATCCTAGAGCATTTTGTCGGGTCCTTTATATGTGTGCCATGTTTCATCGTCCTAGTTTATGTGGAAGTGCCCGAACTAGCAAAGCCCGGACTGACCGACGGACGGACAGAAATTGCGATTGCTGTGTACTTGATCGTGTAGAGTTCGTTCTTGAGAGGACC
This sequence comes from Branchinecta lindahli, assembly GCA_023053555.1. NCBI lineage: Eukaryota > Metazoa > Arthropoda > Branchiopoda > Anostraca > Branchinectidae > Branchinecta > Branchinecta lindahli. The sequence continues at coordinate 8,539,087 of JAKZAO010000001.1, forward strand.
AGACAAGAAAGATTAGAAACTGGAACTGTGTGTACCGGTACATTGCGATATTATGTCAATTTTGTATACCTTCAAGTTATATTTGGAAGCAGAATGCGCTTATATATCGCATGGAAAGCTCGACTTCACGCAGTGAAATATCTTATCTACTCTACCGAAGCAAAATTTTAGTAAGATGTAGATGTAAAAGAACCTCAAACTACATTGTGTTTCTGCTCAGATGTAGTTGACCACTTTACAACTAAGCTATGCTAACAGAAATTACACACGGCTTCGGCTGTTTTTAGCCTCTTTCCATCTCCCTTACCTTGAACGACAATCTTGGCAAAATTTGCATAACCGGTCTTCGGACGAATAAGCTCCTCGGATACAATGATCGGGTGCCTAATACGTCACGCAAAGAGAAGAAACATGGCAAGCGTGATGATCAGTGTGTTGCTAATAGAGGAAATAGGATACACTTATGAAGTTGAGCATCTCTGGAACGAGAATGGATGGAAATAATACTAAAGCAGAATGAATTACTATAATAAGTACGACTTGTCCTTTAAGGGATTGAAATGCAACCCGCCAGGTCCTCGTATGTACTTTAACGAGCGAGAAGGACGAGCTTCCTTCTCTGATCCCTGCGTGTTTTCTTTCGTCTTTTTTTTTCTTTTCGTAAAGGAAATCAAAGCTATCAGATCTGACAGCAAGCTTCCGGCGGTTCTGAATGAATTTTTTGCCTTCGTTGAAATGCGCAAACGTCGGCCCCTTCTAATTAGTCCCCTGGGTTTTGACCGTTGCGACTCAGTCGGGTTTTCTGAATTAATTGGCGGTGGGTCTCTATTGTGGGCGAACTGTCGGAAAGTGTGGGGGTTATGACGTGTGGGGGTTATGACGTGTGGGGGTTATGACTTGTGGGAGTTATGACGTGTGGGGGTTATGACGTGTGGGGGTTATGACGTGTGGGGGTTATGACGGTCGGCGAACTGACGTGTGGGGGAACTGTCGGATTTTAGGAGTGGGCGTACTGACGTGTGGGCGAACTGACGGTGGGTGAACTGACGTGTGGGCGAACTGACGTGTAGGTGAACTGACGTGTGGGTGAACTGACGTGTGGGCGAACTGACGTGTAGGCGAACTGTCGGAATATGTGGGCCTTGTGACGTGTGGGTGAACTGTCGGAAAATGTGGGCGTTGTGACGGATTTTGTGGGGGTTCTGACGTGTGGGGGTTATGACGTGTGGGGGTAGTGACGGGACCCCAAAAAAGATTCGATTAGTCTTACAGCAAGGATCACGAGATGCCAGAAAATCCTGATGAATTATGTTCTATCGCTGAACTGACAGAGATGCAAACTAGCTAATAATGGTTCCATCTTTGAGGGGATGTCGCGGTAACTTAGCAGTGATTGAAAGAGTGGTAGAGCTGTGTCTCCGCTATGTGATGGATGGCTTTCGAATGTCGCACTGAATACAGGTCCTTGTTCACACGGATATAAACAATCCGTGGCCCAGGTGAAGCATACATTTCTGTCAAACTAACGGAATTTACTTAGTCTGGTTTTCGTCCTACGTCTGTTCTCTGGAACATCGGTCACTGGAGCGGAGAGACGGAGAAAAGGTGATTGAACAAGGTGATAATCGGTAGCCTATAAGTATTTCTTCAGCTCAAACTGACTGACAATCATGTTTCGTGTTGTTAAAGATGAGATCTCCAGGTGATAATTAATATAAATATTTGTTCATCTCAAATTGACTGCCAATTCTGATTCATCCTGTTAAATCTGTCCCAAAGCACGCTGTTATGTGGCTTAAAAGTAACCCTACATTCTATAGTTCCCGACACCGTAACTTTTCTTTTACCAAAGGGCCAGAACAGCAAGACGAAACTGCGCATGTCTCATCTTCCTTCAGTTTTAAATTTAGACAGTCTCTTAATCATCGCCTGCCTCTCTTTTCACCCAAACTTGCGATGCCGTGATTCCTAAATTCCTCCCGTGAGCAAACCGATTCATCCGTGACAAGTTGAGCAATGACAGATTTGCGAAGCAACCATCTTATCAACAGTTAATCCTTCCGAGCATTTGTATGTCTTTCTCCATTTTCTTTCGAAGTAGATTGCATCGGCATTTTAGTCACAACGGGTCCTTTAAGAGCAGAGCCTACTTTAAACGTAGGTTTGAAGTCAAGTTGTTAACTTCCTTCAGTTGTTAATTGCAGAGTCTCTATCCCCCTTGCTCAGCTCTTGTGACTCTCTTCGGACGATTAGGCAATGTCGGGATCCCTAAATTTAATAATTACAGAATTAATTAGCAATAGCTGCGTTTTTTGCAGATACCATGGTATCTGATACCACGGTCTAAAGTAGTTTTCGCAGTTACCTTGGTATCTGATACCACGGCCAAAAGGCGTTTTTGCAATTATCGTGGTATCTGGCCAGTTACCGTGGTATATGAAAAGGTCAGCCCACATTCATCAACGCCAACACAAGAGCCTAAGATTTTGTCAAATTGGTGGGAAAGAAGTTTGGCACTTATGATGTAAGTGGATATCAGTTTTTCTTTTGGGATGGCCTCTAAAAGCGCAAATTCAGCAATTTGTCAATACACACGTAGTATCAGATACCACGGTAACATGAAAAACGACAAAATGCAGATCTAGTTACCGTGGTATCAGATAACATGGTATCTGCAAAAACAAAAGATCTGAAATCTTAAACAGAAAGAGAGCTTGGTAAAAATTTTGTATGACTTCTATTGAGGACAGAAATATTCGATGCCTGAAATTTCGTCTTTGCCTTGACGGTGATCCAGAGCAGAGGGTGGATTTGTATGAAGTGAATCTGAAGAGTAGATTGGGATTGTTAATTCCATGTTCGGATCCGGACTTCAGACGGATTACTTCAACTGAAACGAACAATTCAGCGGTGTTTCGGCCCTTTTTATCTCCGACCGAAGGGCTACTTACGAAAATGAAAAATGGAGACATTTTTTTTCTCACAAATTTCAGCTGACTGCAGGTCAATTTACCAACACCAAACGTGACATACAATGTTGAGATGGGCGGTACAGCTGTACTCGATCTCGTACACCCCTAGGATTGGAGCTAATACTCAATATGACCAAGTCCAAAACACGCCAGTGATCCGCAGGAAGAAGGAGTAAACGTCTCCGTAATGACTCAAACCTAACGACTCAAGTCCTGTGTCAAGCAATCACGGCGATCTTTGGGAGCAGCTGTGGTACCGCTTCTGCCTTTCTTCCGCTAGGTACCCAGAAAGGCCGGGGATTTCGCAGCGGCAAGGAGAGAGAGTCATCAAGAGTATTAAGGCCAGCCGGGCATATTTCGGAAAAAAACGGACACTGTATATCCCAGCGGGGTAGTCTGGAAAATCTAAATAAATTGTTTAACTTGAGATGCCTTCCAGTTTTTCCGGTTAACTCTTTTCAAGGCGGATCAGGCTCCCTCTTATTGCTCCCGAAGAGCTCATTAAGTTTCTCCTTGCTTCTCGTCAAAACCAAAGGGCCGAGTGAGGCTCAAAACAGCAAGGATGGGTTTAGTCACTGAAGTTATAATGTAGGATCAGTAACTGTATTTAATGCGACTGGTGCTTCAGTAAAAAAAAAATTAGCAACGAAGAAGAAGCAGATTGATCTTTAGAAGAGTGAACAAAAAACAATTTTTTTGTCTGTCTGTTTTTTTTAGAATCGGCACTGGCAAGGAGATACTTACTTAATTAGGAGTGAACAGTGAGCTATGTATGCACTGCAGTTATGCTACTCGGTTTTAAGCTGGAAGGCGCATTAGCGAAAAATAACGACATTTCCGTGGTTAGATCGTTTTCATCAGATCATTACGCCATTCACTTAATTGATGTATCGATGACAGAACGTCGCACATCTTCGCACTCGGACAGCATCTCCGTCATCTTTTTAATTCGCCCACTTGTCCGAAGAAATATCTATGTCCGTTATCAATTTGGCAACGTCGCATGGGACCCATCCGTCACAAGTATGATCAGATACATATTACCGAAACGGCTTCGCTATTAGGCTATCGGCCAGATTGCCGGGATTCGATGAGTTTCGCTCTGGAGAATATGCGGTCACGTCTGTCCCGGGAAGTCTGGGAACATGGTGGTTAGAGAAAAAAGGTGATCCGGAGGCGTTACCCACACCTCGACACCTGCAGTACACCCTTTCCTGGTACAGGCTGGCTACGGAAGACACCACCTTTGCCGGCCATAAATTAGGCGATTCCGCTTCTAAAGGTTCATCCAAAAATAAGGTTCATCCAAAAAGGTTCATCCAAAAATAGACAAATGTTCAGAAAAGTAAACAAAAACAGACAAAGGAAAAAGTGTGACTAATGTAGAACTCGGAGATAAACTGATGTTCATGTGCTAAAAGCCTTCAGAGATAAGCTCGTAAATTAATTCAGCTGCTGCTTTTTGTTTGTTGTAAACCAAGTCGTCCATCGTCTTCGAACCAGATGAACGTGGCTAAAACAATAAATTAGAACCTATGCGTTGGAAATAAAGTACAAATGAGTTGGACACCCTCAATCTAGAGATATAGAAGTAAAATTCTGAAATGGATAAGTCTCGTCCATTTTTTCTCCACCACAAAGATGGTAAGCATACCTTATAAAAACAACTATACATAAGGATGAACTTGTTGTTTAAAACCCTTAGATAGATATAATGTTTTTGTAGTTTTTAGTGGTATTTGAGATTAGTGTTTCATTTGTTCTTGTTTGTATTGCCATCGTTCTTGGACTTTTAATGTAATAAATATCATATCACACGCGAATGCCAATTTTTCACTGATGATTCATTATGGGCATGGGATAAATTCAAGAATCCCTGCTTCACTTAACTGCATCCAGGTGGTGACCTGCAATTAGCAACCTGTAGGAAGTGAATGTGGATGTTTTGTTAGTGTGTATGATACTTTAGCGGAAGGAAAAGGTTGCAGGCATCACAAAGTTCACAGAGGAATTGGTTATAAGAAGAATAAGCGTATTTTGGAGCACTCTTTGAATATTCAATATTTTACGTTGCGTGCATTTCATGCGCTGAAAAGCAGAACAATCATTTTTGGCTTCAAGTTCTTTTGCCCAATTCTTCCCTCTCTGTTCGATATATTTCTACTAAATTCAGACTTTTTTTTGCATTAAATGTAGTGAATTAAGAAAAAGGTACGGGTGCAGGGAGGCCATTGCTATTAAGATCCCTAAAGCCAGCAAGGGTTCTAGTGAATGTAGCTGCCCAGTACCAGGGGTTTTGCTTTGTTCTAGCCTGTCAACAACAAATTGGTAAGAACAATTCCTCGCAGATCAAAACATGGTATATAAAATCAATCCGAAGAGACCGTTCTGTTTTCGTAACAGCTGGCTTTGTGTGGTATTTCCACAATAGCCGGCAACGAAAATGTATTCTCGAATCCTCCCCGTTCGACCCTCGTTTTTCACTGACTGTCAAACATCGATTGTTTTAGTATCCCGTAATCGTCTCTTTTACATCGTAGTTTCATTTGGTCGCGCACCCCAGATGGTTTTGAAACCGGTGTAAATTGCCGCAGAGATATAGCGGACGCTCTTCCGACCGTAGTTCCATATTCGAGACCAAATTAATTAAATATTGCCACCAATCCCGACAAAATTGTTGCGTTTTTGCATAGAATTTGACTTGGAAGCTTCGCTCTTTTTGCGTTTGTGAGAAATGGATATGAAGCTATTTTCATGTTTCTCATTTTGTCAAACAAGAGAATGCCGAGATGAGCGGTGCTGAGCAACTTAATTAGGTAACAAGTTCTCTTTTTTTGCTCACCATATCCTTCCTCGGAAAACAAAGGGATGTGCTAGCTCCACAAAAAAAGAACTACATTCGCTTGGTTTGGCATTTTAGGAGCTTTAAGCGAAAGTAAGCAGCTTCCAAGCTCCAGATGCTGCTCAACAATTTTGGGTCTTCCGTCAAACCACTTAACAAAATCTTTTCCCAGACCCCCCACATTCAGGGAATTTCCGATTCAGCACGTGATTGGACGGAACGGGTAAATTGACTGATCAGCCGCAGATCTGTATTAATTCTTGCAAACAGGACTTCGACTAAGGCACCGGTCACGCTCTCGTGCTGACGAGTTATGTAGCCCCTTCTAGGAAGGTGGAAGGTCTGGCTGAAGAAAAAAGACAACTAAAAGTCTTAGCTATCTAGGCTCGTAGGCCCAGTGGAGTAATATATCTAAGCTCAAGTTATCATGCTTACCGTGCATCATAAAAAATCCAGGAACTCGTTAGGTATTTAGACATGGTCGGAGTCAGCGATTTGACAAATCTAGACTTAAAACAAGAGCTACGAGCTTATATGGCACTTGTTACGAGTAGGCGGTACAACAAAGTAGATGAGAACGTCACAGACTAGATACGCAATCCAAAAATGCGGTTCGGACCTAGAAATAGAATATGAAGTTTCACTCAAGTCTGTGCATTTCTGGCATTGCCTCGGATCATCTGAGGAAATGACTGTTGTAACTTCCAAGTTTCAGCCCAATAAACCCACTGGTTTGACCCCTAGACGCGCCACACGGTTTCCGGTACCTCCTTCTCTCACCACCTATCAAGCTTGACTCGAATTTGAGCATTTTTCGGTGATTCCGCCCCCCCCCCACCATGGTCGGATCCGCTTCGGACAGTAAAATATGTCATCTAGGGCAGATGCTTACTCTATATTCCAAGTCTCATTTAAATCGCTGCACTCGTTTGACCCCTATACGAGCCACAAAATTTCCGGGACTTGAAAACATAAAAGTCACATCTCTGACATCTCCTCTTCCCGTCCATCAAGTTCGACTGGAATCGGAGCGTAGCCTGTCCAGTCCCTCAAAGTGTTTCACGAGTTTTCCGGTGCCCGCCACCACCCCCCCACAAGTATCGGATCCGATCCAGACTTGACATGGATCATCTGAGACGAGATTTCTTTACACTTGACAAGTTTGATTCAAATCCGATCACCCCTTCAAAAGTTATGCATGTCACTAGATTCCGGATTCCCCATCCTCTCCCACCACGATGGTCGGATCGGGGAAACGACTATTCTCAAGTCAATCTGTTCGAGTCCCTGATATGCCTGCCAAGCTTCATCGTCCTAGTACATCAGGAAGTACCGTCATTCTACCCACCACGCTTTTTAGTTCTTCTTAGTCCCGACGATCACCACCACCAGCGTTTAATTGAATCTCTGGTAGGATGTGTGTTGAACTATTTTCCTCCTGCAGAATGTGCAAACCTTCCTGACTAAGAGATAGTCCTCAAGATTCCTCAGGGTCGCATTTCAATACCGAAAACTTAGGGTTGGTGATCGATGTTTTTTTTTGTTTATCTTGTGCCATGGTCTTTTGACTTTTTTGTGAATTAAATTTTATTTTATCTATAACAGTGGCTCAAAACGGAAAAGTCAGCTACGACATTCGTCCGTGATCAAACAATTTTTGATTGCAGGTTCATAATTTCTTCCAGAGACAGCTTGACGAGGACCCTTGCTAAGAAGGGCCGAAATATCACTGACGAATATCGTAGCTGACTCTTCCATTTTGAGCCATTGTTCAGTATACATTTTCCAGTCAGCTTGGGCTGAAGGAATCTTTACTGAGAGAGTTTTGCACTTCCCTCGATTCAGAAAGTCAAAACATTTATGTTCATTAACTTGTGAGTCTCGGTTTGGCCTACTATCCATGTGTGATTGATGCTAATAATGAGACGAGGGAACAAACATGTTAGAACTAATATGTACAAACATCCGCTTGGGGCGCTGGGCTGTTACTTGGTCAATTCAAGTCTGAATTTATTCTAACTAAGTTGGGAATTCCTTTAGATCAAATTCAACTGATAATTAGCCCAAGGGCAGGTTTTTACTGGTAGGGTTACGAGGGAAATACGTGGGTAAGATTAGAGGGCTAAGTGGTCCCTACTTTTGTCGATGTGCGGTAAAATGAATGAATGTACTCTTCCTTTAATGGGTGAACGTCAGGAATTAAAAGACCTGATGAAATGAAGGAAATATATATTTAAATTTATTCTTTATATTCATTTATATCTATAGTATAAAGTTTTTTTTTTGTAAGTAGCTGTTGAGGCTATGGTTTTGTTTTGTTGTTGTTTTGTTGTTTCCATGGCCCTTTGAGCTTTTTACGGAAATACATCTTATTAGCGACAGGTCTTCCTTCAGATGCCATCTATAACTCCATTGCAGGCAACCAGATGAGCCACCTTATGGTCGTCTCTAACAGATCTAGTTGCTGGAACTCTTTCTGATAGATGGCATGTCAGTGGGCTTCCAAAGAGATGCTCCCGCTTAGGCTACCAATTGAAAGTCAGAGAATGCACACCTATTTCCGTAAAACAGCAAAATAGCTCGGATGCTATGCTGGGAGCGGTGATATAGAGACCTTGAATCCCTGATTACTAGTTAAGCCTATAGGCTACTAAAGAAAATCAATCGTTCTTTTTTCTTTGTAATTAAAATGATTGTAGTAATTTTTTTTTAGGTAGAACAATAAAGACGTCATGTGAAATACAGCCTATTTTGGCTTTTTCAAGAAAGTTATAAACTATTCTTGGCTGACCCCTCCCCCCTAGGCGTTATTTGTGGGGGGGGGGGAGGCAGGGGGCAGTGTGCCCGTAGAATTTCGAGGGGCACAAAACATTCCATCTTGCTATTATTTTTTACCCGTAAATAGGTTTCAAAATGCGAAGCAATGACGGTACTTCAAGGTATACTCGAAAACTACGTTAAATTTACACAACTAAAGCCTAAAGAAGTAATTTTGAGTCTGAGTAATAAACATGGGATGGGGGCCTTTGTTTAGCGTCGCCCCCACCTAAGGCTTACTAAAATAGCACTACCTGACCGATGCCTCTCCCCCAATGGTGCCAACAATGACTGCAGGAAATGGAAGGAACATCTTTAGTGACAGGAAACTGTTGTATCGGATGTGTGGTTCCAAGCCCGAGACAAAAAGCAGAATGAGAATATTCTAGCACATGAGATTCGACACAGTACATTCCAAAATAGGCTGCCGCCCTTAATATAATTAAATCCCGCCACCAACAGTTCTCTCATCACCATCACCACATCGATTCCTTTTTTCTAAGAAAGTCGATGGATTATTAGCTTTTTATGAGACTATTTCCAACCATCTGTTGACTTTTCAGTTCATAATCCACATCTGTCACTTACTCCTGCTGTCAATGCCTTGTCAGCACAGAAATCAATTACTCCAAAATAATACGCTTTCCAAAAACGACCCCACAGCTTGCAGCCCCTCTTTCTAATGTCCTTTAGAAACCCTTTGAATGTACAATGGCACAAATGATTTAAGTCGGTTCGAGAAGGGTGTCGCTGAAGCCATATTTCAAACTAATGTTCATTATCTGACGACACAAATGCGCTGAGGTTGGAGATCCTATTTCATTTAGAGGGATGGGGATTCAGTGAGATGACCGCAGATTGTAATCCTATTTACTGTACGAGTCGAAATTGTAAGTAAATTTTGTCGAAATTGTAAATACAAATATACTACTTCTGGGGTTTCAAATTTGATGAACTTTCGCTTTTTGCTGGTCGTCTAGGAAATTCAACGAGATGAAGTCCGTTTCTGCACTATCAGATACAGGTAGTGGACTAGTATAGTTTCGACTACAATGAGATACGTCATATAACTTCCAATGGTCTAGTAACGGTGATTTGATGGTGTTAAGAAGCTGAACGAATTAAACCCTAGAAAAAGTTTTATTTACTGTACACCATAATCCAGCAAGTAGCCCACGTCTTCTCCTTTTGCCATTTCTGTTTACATGTTTTTGGTCACAACCATGATCCATAGAACTTGTGTGCCAGATGGATGGAGGCACGCGACGAGATTTTACAGGCAAAGTCATAAGATCCGTATCTACCTTTAGCCGACCCGGATGGGATTCGGTCATTGTGGGTGGCTTTGGGGGGGGGGGGGGGGCGTGTCCAGAAATATTGCGGAGCGTGTAGTTGCCGAACGAGTAGAGGGATCTAGCGGATGAACGGTTATGATCCTTAGATGTGTCATTAATAAACTCAAGCTCGATCCGCCATAGTGGAGAAGGGGGGGGGGGGGGGGGGTCGCAAAAGCCTTGTGCAGCGTGTAAGGGGAATAGGGGCCGGAAGATATTTGATAGGCAAAACGGTTATTTTTTTAGTTATTTTTATAAATCCGGGTCGGGTCCGGCAGGTGTGGGAGAGTTGAGGGAGGCCTCGGAAAGCCTTGTGCGAACTGTAAGGGGCGGAGGGGTCCGGACGATATTTTTTTTTGCAATTCAATTATAACTTATTTTTACCAGAACACATTCGACAAATATATGCAAAACGGTCATACGCCTTAGACCTGATATTTAAAAAGCCGGGCCGGATCCGCAAAGTCAATGAGAGTTGAGAGAGACGCCGGAAATCTAGTGGCTCATCCTGTATTTTTTTTCAGCAATTAACCTATCAAAAGGCAAATCATCATGCTAGCGTACGGGGTATCAGAAGAATGTTCATTCCGAATATGTCTTACTTCAGAAACGTCACGATCTTTTTCGAGGCATACTGCCCCTTTTCAGAAAAAAGACCCCCTTCATCCGCAATTCGATCACGGACCTCGGTCGAGAAGCAAATAAAGCTCATTGCGCTTGGCTAGGTTTCATGGGATTATTCTTTCTTGATTAGCTGGTTTTCGTTAGCATTACCATGAATGGAAGATAAGGGACCCGGGACTTTGATCCTACTGACGGGACACGGAATTCAATTTGGTGGAACAACAATGGACAAAACCCCAATTGATCTGGACTCACTTGAGCTGGGGTGCGAAGCTAACACGATTTGTGTTTTGGAGGAAATTATCTTGTTGTCTGTGCCTGCCAGCTGCAAGTAAAGTTAGACTAAAAGCATCTGTCACCAATGTGTAAGGAGTTTAACAGTATTTTAAGGTAAATTGCCTGTGGTGCAGTTGAAACGTTCAATGAGAATACGCAGAGCATGGGTACGAGTTATTTCTCAAAAACAGGATTTACTTCTTGAATTCTGCTTTCTATCACGAAGATATCAAGGCCTGTTTCCTGTTAAGATACTTTTTTTGCGGATATTCTTGGTTTAGTCCTGCGCTAAAAAGTTATGTTGGTGACCATTTTATTCCTCTCGAGTTTCACATCTATAAAAAGAGCCATAACTCACACAGAAACATTTATCTTTCCTAGTGCAGCCGACAGTTTTGTGTGGTAATAATCCTAATCTTCGATTTTTCGGAAAATGTCCTTTTTAAGTTTTGCAATACGAAGAAGATATATTTTGCTTTTGCGTCGTATAACTTCATCGTTGAAAAATACCCCTTTTTGAGGACCTTTTTTACTCCTATTAATATCAATGTATAAAATGTCCATTCTCTTTCAATTACAGCGAAACAGAAAGATTAGCCTGAGCCTTTGGTCGAATTTTGTTCAATGTGTAAATTTTACCTTAAATCCTGGCTGTGACGAAGTTCATGCAGTATTAAGCTCGCAGATGGATGGCGCGCAAATCGATCGCTAGACCTCAGATGGGTGTTAACCCCCGATCCACAGGGTCTCTTAAGCTGGTCCGTGCACGTTTGACGGTCACGTGCTCGCTAATTCACCCTGCTGTTCCAAGTCAATTGCACCCTAATTCGCACAGCAGTTTTCCTCTTCATTGCTCCCTAATAAATGATTATCATGTGATGTGTCAGTCATTTTGACAAAAGCGCTGTAATGATAATGTTCACTTGAGAAGGGCGAGAGCAAGCCTAGAAGGGGAAATTTAGTTAGGTCATATTGCGCCAGAAAATATTCTGATCTCGGTCGTTTTGACTTGTAAATTGAACTGAAAACACGTCAAAACAATCAACTGTTATAAACGGACTAAGAATTAAAGCACAAATCTCACTAGAAATGATTTTCACGATGAAATGGATCAGAAATAACGTTTTTTATAGCATTACTTTCCACATGAAAGCAGCGTTTTTCTTGTTAGCGCTTGTCGACGCTATCCAGCCTTTCTGCTCTCGGGCGCGGCAGCTAGCTCGACAGCAAAATGTTTGAAAACTAAACGCGCCGTGGTGAAAAACTGAAAAACCAAGCAAAACAAAAGAAGTCCAAAACTGAAAATAGACCTGATGGTCTACGATGTCTTCAAAAATGAAAAAACATTAGTTTAAAGCTTCTCATCTGCTTATGTCTGAAAGTTGCGTGACTGACAAAATTCGGCTTTGCCGAAAATACGCTAAATACTTTGCGCTTTAAGCATGCGAAATTTACTTTCCCTTGTGTCTCCCTCTTCGGACTGGATACTGATACTTGAGTAAAGAACACGCTTCGAAACTTGAGAAAATAGATTTGGGCCTTAATTTCGGTCACAGCGGCCACGAGGGACAAAGGAGTTTTCCGGATTGCGGTGTGGGCTTCAAAGTGTTAAGTTTGTATTCGAGCCCTTCAACACTCTTGCTGACGAACTCTTTGTACCGACGAGGAATCCCCGTGTGCCTAGCGAAGAACCAGAAACTTCACCACAACAAACGCTGTTGATTGGTTTGCATAACTTTTGAGAAAATTTGAGGATTTTCTTTGGGTGACATTCGTGTACATTTTAATGAACCTCAAGGGCCCATGATCATTTCTGATTCGAGGGTTTTGCATACAAATTAATTTCTAGCCCCCTTAAAGTGCGCATCATTACCGCTAAAGTGCAAAAAAAACTGTTCGACTAAACGATTCCCCGACGGCCTATGAGCATTCGTGCCTAAAGGGTTTTGTTTACAAAGGATTATAATAAACCGCGAGTCGACAAATTCCCACAGTCATCCTCTGACCCAACTCAAGTGCCATATGAGCTTCTAGCTCTTGTTCTTGCTAAAAATTTACTGGGAGCTTGCTCATGTCGGCGCTTGCGGATTTCGCCCCCAGATGGTCTAACGGTCGTACAGAGTTCCGATTTAAACTGGCGACATAGACGGGAATGATTTAGACATTGCACAGGCTAGAATGCTATAGCAGCCAAAAGCAGCTGGAATTACAGCAACCAAAAGCTGCAAAAAGCCTGCAAGAAGCCTTGAAATCTGCTTCTTCTGCAGTAGAGGTATGTTTATGTGAACAGTTACTTTAATGTGAACAGTGCAGTTTTGGGCTAAATGGTAGAATCAAGATCCAAAATACCTATTCAGGTGTTTTCAGATGCCCCTAATTAGCTACTTTGGCTAACTGGTAGTTAGCTTTAGACACAGCAAGTGCATGAAAATGGCAAATTCCACTGTCAACAAACGTTCTCAGAAGCATACCTTAGCTGTACTTTCTTCAGGAAAATTGCATTACGTCCTCTTCGGAAATCGCAGCCACACCAAAATGCTCTTGTATCCCTCTCCCTCCGTCCCTCGCTCCCCTGGGCTAATAAATTTCCATGAAATATCTTAGACGACATCTTGGAGTCGGCAGGCGTAGCTGCAATATCTCTAGGTTCCGAGAGATATGGAGGCCGAAAAACTTCGCGTAGTCAGAGCACGTAAGACAATGATGAGCCATTGTCAAATTTGCGGGATGTTTTTTAACGGCCGAGATTGGCCGAGAGGTATATTCAACGATTTTGCCTATCCTGATATTTACGTTTTCCCAAGAACAAAACGAAAATTGCTGGCAATTTTTCACACTTTTTCAATCAGTCAAGTTTATTTTAAAATACTTTCAAGCTAGACGAGGTCGTCGAAGATATTTAGGAAGCAATTAACAACATAAATACAATTAAGAATTGGGCCTAATAACAAGAAATTAACTAATACAATTTGCTGCAAACGACCTGAAACAAATGCTGGAGTAAAACTATCTAAAAACATACGGCAAAAAATGAGTGTTTCGGGTCCGGGGGAGGAGGAAACAGACCTGTTGTTGTTGGTTTGAATATTGATTTTCTTGACCGGATTGAACATCTCTTAGGAAAGTGCCAAGAGTATCTTTCTCTGGGTCTGTGGGGGTGGATTAGTTGCTTTCTCCTTCAGTATTTATTAAAGCCGACAAACAATCTAGCGATCCACGACTTGATATTATGTACATCAGGAAAAAGACGCTGGATACTGTTTTGTTGATACTAGATAGTGTTTTGTTGATTTGTGGTTTCGTATTATATGTTTTGCAGTTTGAGTAGCCTAACCAGGGCGTCACCTGGGATGTGACCGATTTTTGCTTCTGTAATAAAGTATGTAAATAAACAAAGAGTAGCAATTCACAGCAAGGCTTTATGATGTATAATCACACAGCTTGTCAAGAAGAATTTATGGCAGAAGTGTGTCTCGATGTGCGAGTGAAAGCACTTGCAAATTGGCGAACTGATAAAATCCGCGCGTTTTCAGGCAAGCACGTGCTCATCACATATTGACAAAAATGATGAAGCAGGCTGCCCACGACAAGTCTGCTATTCCTATATGTTCTATAGATATAGCTGGTGCTTTTGATTGTCCATTGACGGACAAGTTCAAAACTCAAGATGGAAGTGTTACACTTTTGGATGTTTCTTCGTCGCTTTCAAAAATCTTGGACATCAGGGCCCAACCAGCGCACGACGTTATCCACTGCTTCCTGGCCGAATATTGACAATTAGTGTCTTTTTATTTATCTTTTATGTGTTTTGTTTATTTTCTTTCATTTACTTCCGCTTTTTAAAAACTGCGGGTTACAAATAAATTACTTACTTACTTTGTTTCGATAAGTGTTTCGTGCAGTTTCTGACCACTGAATAATTCATGAGACGACAGAATTGACAGAATCATTGTCATTGTGGGTCTGGTGATTTTTCTGTTAGTCAGGAATAATTTCTCTGTTAGTCGGGAATAATAACGTTAGGATTTGGTTGGAATAATGGTGTTAATAATTCGATTTTAATAATAGTGTTAGGATTAAAAAAAAAGAAAAGTACAGTGGTGTTTACAATAATCTTACCTGTCAACACCTCAACTGGTAATGGCTACTCCCCTATTTAACGTCGTGTCAGTTCCCATACAATCGTGGGCATTCTGAACCGTGGGCATTCTGAGCCGCGGGCATTTTGGATTGGGAGTATTTATAGTGGGCATTGAGCGTGTTCCACCCTGCTTATCGTAGTTACTACGCATGACGTCACGAATTTTGGCTATTTTGCGTCAAGGCTGGAACGCTTTTTTAAATTTTCGGTAAGACGTAACTCTAACGGGTAATCCAGCCAATCACGTTACAGAGATCCGTAGTTACTACGCTTACTAAGTTCCTGAGCATGGTAAGCAAATAGTTACTATTAATTACTATTTCGAGAAGGTTGGAACGGTCAGCGTAGTAACTTTTCGTGAGGCTGGAACGGAAATAGTAACTAATAGTTATTATTGGTAGAAGGGTGGAACACGCTCATTGAGTCATGCGAGTGCAAAGCCTTTGCAAAGTGGCGAACTGATTAAATCCACGTGTTTCAGGCAAGCAAAAAAAGGCAGATTGCCAACTATCGCTATCGTCTTCTATCCAGACATATTTTATTCAATTCCAGCAAAACTGGATTCCCAGCTTTCCAAGCAATATCCAGCCAAGTGTATCTAACGAGCCAACGGCGGTGAGATATGCAAATTAGGCAATCAGGAGCATCCCTTTGTGGCTATCCGATTATCCCCTTGGATTGCTACATCGAGCGGCCAAGACGATCCGCATGAAATAGTGGGGGTGGAGTAAGGAAGTCGGCACGTCCACAGAAGATAAGGGGAGGGAAGTTCAACGGCAATATTGATGGAGACTTTCCTTCGGAGAATAAGTGTAGTGAGAAGTAACTGTCGAGAACGGTACACATCTAGACATACGAATGAAGATTTTTAACAGTAACAAGTCCTGGTCCCACAAACTGGCTCTAGACTAGCTTAAACCTTCGAGAAAAAATGGAGTGAAATATATAATTACAAAGCCAAAGAAATACAACCGCCCAGCCTAAGCGGTTGTGTCAAGGTAAGACAACTGAGATAGTTCGTACATTCATATTTGAAGGCTTAATATTTGTGTTTGGCAAAATCTTCCATATAGGCTATCGAGCAGATCCAAGATATTGCCAAATAAGTATAAATGTAACGTTACACGAACGTTGTCTGGAAATGTATGGTGAATAGTGATACATGAGTGTTGTACAAAATTATAAAATAAGGTTACGGAAGCTTCGTAGTCTCTTATATCAACGTAAACGTTTAGTCCTGATTGTCAAAAAGTTGTTAGACTACAACGTTATCCCTGTATTATTCGAGAGCTCCCAACCACAGTCGAGAAGCCATTCAAAAAGCTACAACTGACCAGCTGTAAGAGGCGCCAGCGGTACAGTTTTTTCTCCGTGCGGAGCGTACCACTCTGGTACTCTTTCGGTAAAAACGATTAACACTTCTACTCTGGATGGCTTCAAAAATGGCGTGGGCGAAGACTGGAAGCATGCTGAATGTCTGTCAACCAAGCCAATCTGCCATCCTGCCAACCAAGGAATATCGGCTACACTTGAGTGCCAGTGAGCCGAGCTAACAACAGCATCTACCAACCAAGCTACAAACCAGCAAGAACTCTACAGGACGATCCCAATTTAAGGTAATATGTCCATTGTATAAAATAGCGGTAAGTTGAGATACACATGTATAGTGTGTTTCGAATAAAAGTTGGTATACAGAAATAAAGAACTGTGTAAAGCCAAAGTGGTTTATAACTAATCTGCTTCCATCTTTCTTGGTGAAGTTTCTGGACTCCCTGTATTTAATACAAAACAAAAAAGTTTGACGCCGCTATTTGAAGCGTTCCCTTGACAACTTTTCATTTCATGGATTCTGCAATGAAACTAGTAACAGCGGAAAGAAAGATTCCCCATAAAAAGAACGAGCTGGATCAGCTCTGTTTCGTTTATGGCACTCCACGGGCAACTAAGGGCCATAGCTCCAAGCGGCTAAAAAAGAAACATCGTAAAAAGTGCTGTTAACAGTTGATGAGATGGCAGTTCACGAAATAGTTCGATGCAAAGTCTGGCAGAATCCGAAGTTTGGGCCGAATGCGAAATCTCGAACGGAGTTCTCCATTGGGTTCAAGTCCACGAGAAAATAAGCAGACTGGTACATGTCTAAATGCGAGCTAACTGGATTTTGTTATTCTTGTTGGTATTGCTGACAATGGTTTAACCAACTACTGCCAACTAACAACTAACTAACCAACTGGTGATGTTCCGTAGTGTGATTTTTTCTTCTTTTCTTTTCTTTGTTTCCTTTTCATACTCCGTTCTAATTCCATGTGAATTTTTCGGGTAATAAAATTACTTACTTACTTACTTACTACGTTAGCAAGTAATCACTCCTGTGTATTTTTTTTTACTGAATGCCGGGTTTCTTTGTTTTATCTTCATTCTAGATTTGTAGTAGCCTACTTTATTAGGGTGCACTAGGTCACTGGTTCCCAACCGGGGGTACGCGTACCCCAAGGGGTACGCGAGACCCTTGCAAGGGGTACGCGAAGGAACCAAAATCGTTTTAATTCGTACCTTCAAAATCTCGCCAAACTCACTTTTCACTGCCGAAAGCCTAATATTACCAGCAGAGGCATCACTAGCCTAAACATTTTGAGGGGCAAGGTATTTTTATCGACTGTTTTCAAAAAAAAAATAACTGTTTTTACGAAAAATCGCGGCGCTTCGCGCCGACTCGTTTCTGTTTGAGGAAGAGGTGTTGCCAACAAGTGCGTGACGCCCCTAAATACAGCTAGCCTACTGCCGTAAAATCTGTTCCTGTGTCTAACAATACTGTTTCAAGAAAAACCAAAGACATAACAAGTGTCATTCAAGTTACGAATTAAGCTAACGAAAACGTTTGCGATGCAGTTTGATGAAAGCACGGAGGACATCAGAACCATACACGGAAACAGGCTGTCCGTGAAACAAATATTGCCGTAAATGACGTAGAGCCGAGATTTCATAAAATTTTAGCTAAAAAGTAATATAAGTAAATATAAATAAAATAAATATCGTCTTTTTAACGTTCTGGAAAAGGGGGTACGCAACATTTTCGAACCTTGATTAGGGGTACGCGGTACGGAAAAGGTTGGGAACCACTGCAGTAGGTTGTACATGTTCCTTGAAGTCATGAAGGCCCTGCGTTCGGACCTTTCATTAAATTCGGATCGGGAACGTGTTACACACTATTTAGAAATAGGACGGCGAGAATTTAAGGCTGAGCTTCTGATTCTGGGTGTTGATAAATGACAGAAAACGTGAGTCAGTTAGGGTCTGGCGTTTGCTAGTTACATGAAGCTGTACACACACCAGTGGCAAAATTCTGCCCAGGCAAACTAGGCAGCTCTATCCAGGCTCTATCCTCGACCAACCTCAGTTGGAGGAGCACAGCTGGGTCAAAGCAGTGAATGGAGTTGGCTTTTGTCTATTTCGTTTCCAATGCTTCTTGTCTATTTTCTAAAGTCAAGATACCATCAATTAACACAGTACTGAAAGTAAAGTTTGGTATTTGCTAGATTACCAAAAAGAGACCCAGATTTGAGAGTAATTGAGAGCACCAGTTCATTCTGACTATTTTTTGAAAATGGACGCTTCAGCAAGTAAGTTTAATGCTTTTCATTTTACTGCATTTTATTTTGCTGGGGGTTGGATGGTTTGGGTTCAGCAATGGCACTATAGTTCGTGACATGCAGAGCAAAATAACACTAGGGAGTAGCGCCAAGACCTATGCTTTCCGTGCTTCGCAAACGGGCCATACTCATAGCGCAGTCAACTACGCTTGCGACATTTAAGGCAAGACAAACTTGCGGGTTTAGAAATTTCTAGCAAATCTAAGATGCGGTCTTCCAACATCAAGAAAGCAGTGGAGGCTTTATCTTTTTTTTGCTGTGTTTAAAACATGAAGTTATTGGAGCCAGTGCTGGTGCACGGCATATTGAGTTTCAGTAGGGACGTTCACTAGCGCTAGTGGTGCTAGTATCGCTGCTGTTCGAGTGTGTGTCACTTAACGCAAGTCTTGGCGCTACTCTCTAGAGTTATTTTGCTCTGGTGACATGTGACTATTTTCGGCAAACTACTGAGATGGAGCAAGTTTCCGAAGAAGGAAGATCGTCCAGCTTTTCTTCTTCTGACCGATTTTCCTTTTCCGTGGCGGCAATCAATAAAAGTCATTTTAGAACAATCTCCTCGAGAAGTACCTTGTCTGATCCTCGGAAAAGAAAAGCTCATCCCAAGTTCCCTTAGGGCTATCGCGAGCTTGATCGTAAGGATTCCCCTCTCCATAAGCCTCAGGATAAATGTGATTCTTTTTAAGAAAGCTGTATCTCTAGCCTCGGAGAAAGCTTCTATCACTGTCGATTTACTACTGGTTGGGGAACATAGATGAACCGCGTCAGATTGAAGTAGAGGAAAAACGAAAATGACTGACGAAATAAGGAAAAACAGAAAAAAGGAGCCTTAAAGTTCTACACACGTATTTTGCACCTGAATGTCCTAGATTACTTTAGTTGCGTTTTTGCAGATACCATGGTATCTGATATACGGTCTAAAGTCGTTTTTGCAGCTATCGCGGTATCTGATACCACGGTCAAAAGGCGTTTTTGCAGTTGTCGTGGTATCTGGCCAGTTACCGTGGTAAATGATATTCAGATATCACGGTCCGACCGTGGTTTCTGGTCGTGGTATCTGAAAAGTCATCTCACTTTCATCAAATTTTGTCAAATTGGTGAGAAAGAAGTTCAGCACTTAGTGATGTAACTGGATATCAGTTTTCTTTTGGGATGACTTCGAAAAGTGCAATTTCGGCAATAGTCGTTTTTGCAGTGGACCGTATATTAGATACCATGGTAACTACAAAAACGACTAATTGCAGATCCAGTTACCGTGGTAACAAATACCATGGTATCTGCAAAAACGCAACTTTTGACTGTGTCTGAAGTCTTCAATTACTTTAACTGTGCTTTCGGAATTTTGCGGTCAGCTTCTCTTAGTGACGTTCGCTATATGAGTGACATCCCGACAAGACGAAACTCACAAGTAGACCGTACAATTTGAGTTTCGTCGAAAAATAGTTTTTCATTTTTTGTTTTTCATTCTGTAAAATAGCGAGGCACGAATTACAGTGACGCAACATTCTAATTTCGACTACTTATTTTCACATACTCATTCACTGTTTGCGCATTGAAACTAGTGAACCGCTATAACCCTAAAAATCCGTAGCTACTGATGAAAGCATCACCGCATATTTTACTCCCTATTCGGTGATACGTACAAGCTCTGGCATAAATAGTAACAGCGCAAACATTAACTTCTTTATACAGAAAAGCTAACCCCTTTGACCAATGCCTGCCTCTTTTTTCTGCAGCCCTGTGACACTTAGATTCTCAAACTGACATTTCACTGTGCTGAACGGATGAGTCTGCTAAGACCTGTTCTAGCGATAGTTGGGCCTCTCTTGACAAGGGTCCTCTTCTGGCTGCGGCTAGAGAAATCGACCTGCGACAAAAATCCATTCCATGAGCAAAATGACTCATCAGTAAATAATTTGTAATGACATGTTTACATGTTTTTTTCGAAGACTTTTTTCACTTTTATTATCTTTCTTGTTCGAAATTAGGCCTAGTAGCCAATTTGGAGAAGAATATTTGCTACCTGAATTTTTGTCTCGCCTTAGCTGTTTAGCAAAATAGAGGCTGGGTTTGTACAAATCATGAGCTGAAGATTTGATTAGGATGAAGTAATCCAGGATCGGATATGTACTTCAAGCATACGACTAGGCAGGGATTTGCAAGAACGCCCGGGATTCCAAAACCTCATTTCCCAACCTCATGTCGATTCTCATATTCTAAATAAGTTGCTTACGTTACTGAGCGAACTCTGATTCCACATTAAACACTCAAAGACATACAAAA
Source organism: Branchinecta lindahli (assembly GCA_023053555.1). Lineage (NCBI taxonomy): Eukaryota > Metazoa > Arthropoda > Branchiopoda > Anostraca > Branchinectidae > Branchinecta > Branchinecta lindahli. The sequence goes on from JAKZAO010000001.1 coordinate 8,560,020, forward strand.
ACACTCAAAATAAAAGGACTTTTTGATACCAGTTATGGGACTTTTCTGCAGAACGTAGCTGGTCAGACCTTATCTAGCAGGCCCTACGTACCCTAGTTCAATCATAAAGGTCGTTAGCCCCCTCCTAATGCCCCAGTTTCTGAGTACGACACGTCCACTGACCTAGCATTAGAATATCCAATCGTAATCTATTCAAGGCCCGCGACCTTATCTCCCGGACCATGATTAATGCCCTGGAGCCACAAAATCTCCATCATTTACGTCGCTGATTCCCTCTTTCTTAGGATCCCGAAATCCCAAGGGGAATACTAAGGAGACCCTTATTGATCACGGGGCAAAAATGTTTTCCCCAAGAAGCAAGAAAGAAAAGGAAACAAAACAGTCATTAGTATTTGGAGTATTACCACCATTATGAAAGGCGTAAATGATAATGAACCAAGAATGTTGAGTTTGGGAGGCTGGAGTGGAGTCGAGTCGGGATACGACTTCCTAGAATTGTGCACGTTCTCAATTAAATCCAAGGATATCAGATAGCTCGCGCAAATTCACACATGTGTGGACGCCCAACGAAAACTATAGTTTTTCTTTCACCATATATGGTCAAACACCAAGGTACGTAGCGGAATTTCCATGAGCAAGTTTAGAGCAATTGCAACATACAAGAGTATGCTCATGTTATTATAGTAGCTGAGAGCCTGGTCCATAAATCCATATTTGTTTTGATTTAGAGCGACCTCTAATTACTATAAAAGAAAAATATTGTTTTTAACAAGAGGCACTGTAGCCCAACAGAGCACGGCAAGAAGAGTACGAGCCTTTGCGAAACAACTGATCCACTGAGACAGCTAAGAGCAGTTCTGGATTGAGCATGCATTCTTGCCACCAAACAAAAGCTCTAATCGACTTAATAAGCAAATTCCACTTCAACCAAATTCCCAGTTTTCGTCGGATTCGGGTTCCCTTGTCCGGTGGGAAATTAAATTTCAGACTACAGATTCAGCACGTATTTCATCTCGACGTCGAATCTTTAATCGACTCCGATTTTTTTTTACTTCTACCGAATTCCCTGTTCTGGCAGGATTCTGGGCAAACCGCTTGTCCGGAAAGATAATGAAGTTCAGATACGGGTTTCAGCTTGTCTCCATCTGGTCTCCATACCCCTGTGCAGCACGTCATATCGAATGTTCCGGTTTTGGGCTGGATGCCAGACAAAATACTAGTCCGGCAAATCAACAAAATTCACATATGGACTCGGCGTATATTGTTACCGCAATGTGGAATCCCTATTCGACTTCAACTTTTCCTTCTACCATATTTCTGGCTTTAGCCGGATTCGGATGAACTAATTGTCCGGCGACAAATTAAGTTTAAATTATGGATTCAGCATGTATACTTACTTACCTCTGAATTGGCTGTCATGTTAGCTTGGGCTGCGGGATCCGCCTACGAACTGAACTTGTACTTTGACCAAAGGATACTCACACAAAATATTTGAACCACTGCGATAGTCATCGTGCTAACAGACGGACGGTCAAACCGTCACTACATTCTGGAACCTCCCCCCCCCCGCCACAGAAAAAAAACAGGACACCAAACAGATGCTACGGATGGTATTTTGACAACCAAAAGTTTGCCAGCTTTTTCGGAATTAATTTAGAGTATATTCCTGGAAAAATGTAAATAAAGTTTAAATATAAAATGATGCTAAACGGATAAGCCAACTAAAGATCTGCTCAAGCGACCTTCCTTGATACGTGTCCTCGTCAGGCTGTTTGTACACTGTCAGAAGTTTTGTCACAAATAACACAAGGATGCGCCAACAGACAACACTTGGTATGTGGTCTGTTGTGATTATGAAAACGTTATGCGTTAAATGTTATGCATAAAAAGCATTGCCATTACAGCAAAAAAAAAAAAGCCGAAAAAACATCTGCTGATTTTTCTGATATCATGACGACAAACATTTTCAGCAATTTTTGGCTCTTCCTGACTCTTTCTGCACAACATCTTCCTGGCAATGCTCTTTCTGCAGAACATTTTAATGCATAGCGGTGTCAAATCACAACAGAGCACATCCCAAGTGTTGTCTGTTTAAACCGCGCATCCTTGTGTTATCTGTTATGAAACTTCGGACAGTGTAGTAGGGCCAAAATATCGAAGGTGAGAACGGTGAGGCTTAGCAGGTTTAGCGCGATTTTTCAGATATGATTCGTACAGTAGAGGTATGTTTATGTGAACGTTTGTTGACTTCGGAGTTTGACATTTGCATGCACTTGCTGGGTCTAAAGCTAACTACCAGTTAGCCAAAGTAGGTAAGAAGGGCAGCTGAAAACACCTGTACAGGTATTTTGGGTCTTCAGTCTACCATTTAGCAAAAAACTGCAGTGTTCACATTAAAGTAACTGTTCACATAAGCATACCTCTACTGTGGTCAGCTTGGGCCGAAGGATTATCGGATCGGTCCAAAAGATTTTAAATTGAACTGTCACAGAATTGGTCAAGTACGATCAAAGGAGGAAGACCCCAAATTTCGTTCTGTATATAGGTTGTCCCCAGAGTCATCAAAAGGTAACACTCCCAAAGGATTCTATGTCTTTGTCCACGGCCGCAACTAACACAGGCCCCGTTTCAAAAATCTGTCAATTAGAAGAGTTACACTTTGCACTGCTTCTCAAATTTACGCGCCATGAGCCGACTGTGTCCAGGATCTTATCGCCTTTCTAAATTAACGCAGAAGAGCTCACTGCAAGGATGGTAAAGTGACCATCATTGAGGAAATTTTCATGAGCACAACAAATACTTCGACCTGTTTCGAGGGAGCAGCAAGGCACAGAAAAAGTAAAATGACATTAGTTTATTTCCTTAATTCTCAACGAAGCATTCAACATTGTCTTGATTAGAATATATACAATACCAGTTACATTACCATTTGATATGTTGCTTGAACATGGTATCACATGCTGTCGAATTCTCACAAACTGTAGCCAAAAGGACATTTGGTTTCCGACATTTTCTTTTCACCAAAGTTACCGTCAATAACTTGTTATACGGGAGAACTAAGAAACAATACAAAACGTTTGTGCTCTATAAATGGCTATCGGATAAAGCTAAGCCAAGCTAAACGAGTGATATGTAAAACAAGGTACATCCAACGCACATAAATACGCCTCTCACTTACGTATGCAACATCCACTACAAAATGACTAGAACTGTTTCCGAGAATAGTTGAATCTCGAGATCACACAGTATTTGGCAGTTGCTTCGCACGCATGTATCCAACATTGTAAAGTGCGATCCTTTCACAGTAGTTCTTCATGTTTTTCATCAACCGAAGGTTCGATCTGTTATTTCAGGACCAATGCCTGGAAAGATATATCCACTTATGTGCTACGTTAGCGGTAGCTACTTGTGGCTGAGCTACTACAGCTTCTCCATTTTCGGTCAAGCAAGTTGGCTTCCGCATAAAGGGGGGAGTCACCATCGTTGTTTGTGCTTCTGTCCATGGTATCGCTGGAAGCAGATTGAGTCTCGCCAGCGTCAGATTGTCTTGAACCTGGAAACACATTCTTCAGATGTTAATTAATTCTCAACCGCGTGATCAGCGACCCCGTTCGACATGATAAGTAACGCCTGTCAAATTTCGTTTTCATGCACCACCGCCGCATGATCAGCGACCCTTTCATCTTCGTTTTCATGCAGTGGCTACCGCATGATCACTGACCATGTTCGACTTTGTTTACATGCAGCAGCCGCTTCGTGATCTGCGACCCTTGTCCAACTTCGTTTTCATGCAGCGGCCACCGCATGATCAGCGATCCCGTGAGACTTAGTTTTCATGTACTAACAGTGTAGTGATCCGAACAGAATATGAAAGGAAAAGAAAACTATTTCGTCAGAACTTGAAAGCAAGAACTAACGACGTCAAATACAAACAGTTAATTAAGTAAACTAACCTTGTTACCGTGGGTTACCCCGTAAACTAAGCACATGCGTACGCACACCTTTTCACTCTTAAAGGACAACTCTTACTAGAAATAATATTCTCCCTATGAAAGGGATCCGAAAAAAACATAATCGAAAATACCATTACTTTCCCTCTGAAATGAGCGATTTTCTTGTTAGCGCCTGTCGACTATGTCCACCCTTCCTTCTCTCCGACGCGGCGGCTGGGCGCAAAACATTTGAAAACTGATCGCGCCGTTGTTAAAAAGTGGGAAAACTAAGCAAATAAAAGAAGCAATAAACAGAAGCTTCTCAGATCCTTATGTGTGAAAAATTTGTCAGTAGACGTTGTAGATTTCATAGTGTGATGGGCAAAACTCGGCAAGGCCAAAAAAGCGCTAAAATTCGTAGGTACAAAACGAAACAATGGAGAAAGGTGGGGATTTTAGAAGCTTATAATTCTGTATGGGAGCTATAGGAATATTCGAAAATGCAAAATAACCAACAGGGGTCCTTTAAGGTTCGCTTATACATTCACCTTGACGAACATCAGGCGTGCAATCCGATTGTAAACTCTGTTTACGTGGGAGGGGTGGGGGGGGGGGGTAAAACAGGTAGTTTTCATTGTATAAGCTACATTTTGGGAAATCGGAAATTGTAATACACCAATCGGCTCAAAGAAACATCCACGTTAGCAAAACAACATCACAGACATATTGATCCATACAAAAACGCATATTTATAGAAATCTGGGCATTTTTTTTTCACAAAAATGAGAGGTTCTATGAAACGCGACAGCACAACAACTTGGCACACAATTCATGCGATAGGCTTAACAAAAACAACAACAATACCTTGTGTTCCAGTATTCTCTGAGTTCCTCTTTGGTAGTGCCGGTTTCCTCGGCACAATTCCCACTATGCTCTGCATAGTGTCTTCGGGCGAGTAGTAGGGCTTGCGATGACTTACGCCGAAACTACCGTGCGAGCTCCGACTACCACAACGGGCGATGGGGGTTACTTGATACGCCCCCTCAGTGTTCTGATCCGGGTAGTCAAAGGACTTGTCAGAGTGATTGCGCTTTATGAAAGCCGGAGTATTCTGGAGGCTTCGCGTGGCGGCATTACCTCGTAGGTAGCCCTGGAAAGTTCGTCAATTTTACCCGATGAGAGTGACAACCTGGTGACAATCTTTGTCAGGCTAGGTCGGTGCAACCTTCGTGAATACGGTGTGGTGAAAAACAGATGTGTATTGGCAAACTTCTGGTACAGAACTCTTAGTAGGCCTAATGTTGGGCGATTTTCGATATCAATACATCAAAACGTGTATATCTATATTGACAAAAGATATTTCACATGTTCAATTATTTTTCTTAATCTATCGTCGACTGTAGGAAGTTGACGGTTTGCAACCCCCGAAGCTGGAGCAATTTGTTTTTCGTAATTCGATTTTTATATAAATCAAAAGTTTTTAACAAAAGAAGATACAACATGCTCTTTGACTACATTTTTCGTTCTTAATTTTAGCGAATCGAGAGGTACACGATATGATTTATTTACACAAAACGCCCGAGAGCCATGGCAATAGGTTACAAAAAATGAAAACAAAAGTAAGACCTTCTCTATTTACCAAATTCAAACTAGATAAACCCTTCTCGATGCTTCGTAGAAATTGCTGACAAATTATTGCTGACAAATATTCCTATTAACGGTGTTACCCGAGAATTCCTTGTAAGCTCTGGAATCAGCTGCAAGTACGTTGGTTATATTTGTACATTTTTGGCAGTGTTGTAACTTTACATTCAGAAAACAAAACTTTTTTTCGGTACTACAAACAACAGAAGGTTTTATCAGATAACACTAGAGCAATATGCCAGCTACAGAGACGGTTTATTTTAGCAGCTATGGCACTCTCGTCACTCAGCTCTACAAAACGATTGATTTCCTACATGGCCGACAGTTTTTGAATTTCCGCGCCTTGCAATACCATGCTCTGAAAAGTCTGCCGTACGCCGAAAAGTCACAAGCGATAACAAGAAAACGTCTTACTTTTGAAGCGCTATCTATAGATAGCACTATAGTGGAAGTTTTCCACTATAGATAAGCACTATAGTGGAAGTTTTCCACTGTAGTGGAAGTCAGAAATGTACATGTGTGAAGCATGTTATAAAAATTAAAGTATATTTAGTGCCCACTGTGCTTTAAGGAATCTTCCCAAATGAGAAAGAGAAGTCGTCCAGAAATATTGATAGCCTACCGATATATCGATCGAAAGCGAAAATATCGACGTATCGAATAATCGAAATATCGTCCAACTCTACTCTTTAACTATACTGAATGAACGAACACGTAATACGTGTTCGTTTCCTCTCTCGAACCAAGTTAACAATGAACAAAAGATTGCGCAGAGCCTAACCGGTTCAGGTTAGGCTCACATTAAATAAAATATGACGGGAAGGTTAAGTCGAGTTGAAAGTAAGGTACACATGATTTACAAAAAAAAGTAAAAGAACCATCACGATAAGACAATATTATGATGCGTGACTAGCCAGCTAACGCGAGGTTACTATTGTAACCTCGAAATAACCTTAGTTACACTAATTTGCAATTCGGAGCGAGTATGGTTCCTGGTGGATTTGTTATGCTTCTGTCGACCTTTGAATCCGATGCGTTTCTACGATCCTCCACAGTCCTTTTTTCCTGCAGATTTTAGTCGAGTAGCCTGTGGCCCGACGTAAGAAAACCACGTCGAAGTACATCAGTAACATTTACGATTACCCGCCCAGGCTAGTAAAGCCGAAACAAACTGTATTGCTTTCTGAGAGAAACTGAGAACAAATAAAAGTGGTCTAACCTTTTTCTGAGAGGTGAAAGTCGAAAAGCAATTTTCAGGAGGAGGATACGAAGGAGGCGGAGGCAAGAATTCAGACCACTTCGGGGTATTGGAGTCCAAGCGATGACGAGCTCGACGACTGCAATTGCTATCATCTGAAACCCAAAATAAAATGAATGTTTCCGACGGCTTCTCATATGTAGATTACTAAGATTGAAGCAGCATTACCGTTTACAGTCACCGACGAGATGGCACACGTCTTGGCTGCACGCCTTGATCACCATGTCTTACATATAACATTTTTGGAACGGTGCCGTCCGTCAGCCCCGTCGACAAGTAAAGCCGATCAGCATATGCTCATAACTACATACAGCTAGTAAGTCATTTCATTACTAAACTCCATATCACATAGAACGTGCTTCACAATGCTCTTGGACGGCACCGAAATGGTACAAGTCTCGTCGGCAAATTCCTTCACGGCTGACTGCCTGTTGTCCAAGACCCTGGATAATTCGTTAAAGTTTAACTGCAAAGCCAACTTGTTTTATACCTTTGATTTGAATACATTGAATTATCTTGACTCCCGTGAGGGAAAATTTGAATATATGCAAAAGCGTGCTTTCCAATGGCCAATAAAGTGAAGATAATGAAATGCTCGATTCCAGACTGCAAAACCACGTCAAAAGAAAGCCCTCTCTTCCGTGCTACCCCGAACAGGTTTCCTTTGTGGAAGGACCCAGTCAACAGAGAATTCGGCCAGCAGTCCACCAAGTTGATAAGCAAGTTCGAGCTTTCAACTGGCCAAGTTCTTCCTGGTCACGTTCACTTTCCATGTTGCTTTCATCTTCATGGCTTGAAGCAAATCCGCCATGATCTGTTATTTATATCGGCAATTGGCGCAATTGTTTGCCGCTGTAGTTGGCGAACATTTTAAACATAGAGGTACGTCCGGTAACGTCCGTATAGAGGTACAACAAAAACCGTAGAATATGTACGTCAGCTAAAATTCAACAATCGCGGATAACAAAGCAACGAAGTAACGCGTTTTTGTCGGTTCTTCGAGCCTACTTTAGTAAAAATATGATGGGTAACCAGATTATCGTATCTCAGCCCTATTCGGATAACCTTTGATGTAACAAAACTACATCTACAACTATCTAGTCCCACTTCGCAATGTAGAAGCGACAACTTTACTCTACCTCTGTGGGAAGACGCTCACGTTTCACTATGTTCACCAAGATGTCGGCTGTACCCCAGTTCTCAAAGGGCTTTTCACTTCGATTCACTACAGGGATTATGAAGTTGGTATATTTTCTTTGAGGACTCTTATCGCCCTTGCTACCAACCAGGGGTAGAGGGGTAGCCAACGGCGTTGTCAATTGATTGATATGTATGGAGTCTATAGGATTTCTTCTCTTTCACCCCCCCCCCCGTTTTAGGAATCTAAGTTTCAAGATAATTCGCTCTATCAATGCTCTCCTACCCAAGTGGGGTTCTTTACAGTAAAAACACTAGCGTCTTCGCAGCTCATTCCCAAAAAGAGCGGGCGGTGGACCAGGGGATCATACAACGCTCACAAAATCTACAAAAACCTGCCATATAGTGAATCTCAACTCCCGACAAGGCCGCAGCTCCGGCTCTAAAGTCTGAACTTAGTGCTTGGACAAGAAGAGGAACCTATGTCATCCAACGTCTTCAGACGTACTTTTCAATTTCCACGGTGAAAAGAGTTCCGTAACTTACCTGTCAAGTAACTACTTGTATCCGATTCCGGGCTGATGATATCTGTCTCTCGCATGGGATACGAATGAGGAATTACGGGTCTGATTAAATCCGGTGCAAATGAATCCTGAAAAAAATCGCTTTCAGAAAATTATCAACGGAGGCGCAATTTTCTTTTACTGCATTTTCGTCCTTCACTACTAATAGGGAAAGGCCTGCGTTTGACAGACGGGAAACAAATGCGGAGAAAAAGGGAAGCGGGTCAGGGTTTCTTGTTCTCATCCGGTGTTCTTAGTTCACTGAGGAAAAATACAATTTTTCCGGGAAATAAGCTACCCAAGACGGTCGCAACAGCGTTATAAAGATTTAAGCGAAGAGATTACTTCCAGCTAGGTTTGTCAAGCAAATAGAAGGCGCTGGTAAGGAGGGGTGGGGGTAAGCAACGTAAGAAAAGTCGAATCGGAAGCACTCCAGCATTTAAAAGGCTTAGATCCCCTCATCGAAGCCGCTAGTTCAAACAATGACTCGGTACGACCGTGCGATCATCTAGTAGAACCACCACGACTGGCCAAGCTCAAAATAGAAACTAAAAAGACGAAACAAACAAAACAAAATAGAACTTAACAAGGGAAATCGGACAAAAGAAACAAATTTAGCTGGTTCATGAATACAGATTAAAATAACGTAGCTTATATTTGGTAGAATCTGCTTCTTTCAGTAACTTGTATTAGGTTTTAGGACGGGGTCAAGGCAAATATTCATGTCTTTTTTGTCTAGTCTATTCACGTCACCGAAACTTACTGACTTGTTGCTGGAAAGGACCTATTTGATCTTATGCTTTTCTAAATAGGCTACTCTTGGCTGGTCTAAAGGATATTGCAGAAAGAAAAGGTACAGTTGTCTTTGAAATACCCAAACTGTTATTTCTGGAGGCGGGTCTGACATTTTTCTCGAAAAGGAGCCTATTGATGTTTCGCCATCGACAGCAAAGAGAAAAAGGCTCAAATTCCGGTCGAATATCGGTCTGGCAGAAAATAAACTTATTCATTGTGTTTTCTTACTCCTATTTGAAGACCCTGACCGACTTTTCCTTTAAAAATTTCCGATTTTCGCCAAATTCCGGAAGAACTAGATTCCTGTCACGAAAACGATGTCCATATACAGATTCAGCTTATCTCCTAACCCCTGAACTCCTCTTAGCTATAATTTTTTTTTGACGCACTAATTTGAAATCCCAACCCCTAAGTCTTCGAACCTGACCCGCACTTTGACCCAAAGGGTCCCACATCGTTTGAAGAAAAAAACTCAGTTCCTTCGAGGTTTTTCGTGCTAAATGTCAGACAGACGGACAGATGGCCGGACAAACGTTACGAAGTCATAGGTATCACGTCACTCTGTTTTGGGCTTGTGATCCCAAAAGAAATTTTGCATGCGTCTGATATCTTTTTTTCTGAGAATACGGTGGAGATTAGCCAGAAATGCCCGTAGGAGGAGCAAAATTTATGTTGTCAGTTCACGATTGTGTCTGACTCTGTTAGGGGTGATTTTTCCATAGACCACCCTTGTGGCTTTGTAGTATATGTCTGGAACTTGGATCATCCAGCATGCTGACGTTCGAGTTTACATAGTTGACATTCGCCTAATGACCTGTATTATATTTACTCAAGAAGTTTTCGACCCCGTGCATTACGAATCTGTCTGCAAAAAAAAAACCTTAGCCATGAACCTGTACTCTGCATTTAGAAAAATATTTTGTTTTTATGCGGGGCCCGACGTATAGAGAGACCAGCCGCTTTACACATTTTGTCAAGGACTGTGCAACCAAATTTTCTACTTGACTCACATTCAAGTTGCAAATTCAAGAGTCGAACTGGAACCTTCAGATATATTAAAGCATGGGCACTGACACTTCCCCGGGGAAATGGACAGTCCGATATTACAGAGGTAGCGTTTCACAGACTTATTATCACTTACGCTCGAACTCTGTTATTATTTTCGTTCACAGTCCAACATGGTAAGAAAACTAGCTCCTCTCTCTCTTCATTTTCGTTTCACAGGTTACGATCGTTACAAGTTACTAATAATGGCCGGGCACGTCATACATGGCAATAAGTATCTATTCAGCAGAGATACCCGTCATGATGTCACAGAATCCGTACCGTCCGTCCAAACTATCATTCTTTTCATTCTATAGAGAATAATAGCTGGCTCCTCCTTTATCATCATAACTCATGATAAATAGGCTACCGTGGTCTTCAGATTAGATTCCAAGTCATTTTTATGATCCGACAATCAACAGAATGCTATCTGCCTTTGCAATGTAGCTGGTTCCAAAGACTTCGATAAATATGTAGGTGCTATGCTACTTGAGTATTTTGCAATGGCGCGTTTAAAAGATATGCGGGATGACACGCAACCTTGTGGGACACCTTTCCTCTGTTCCAACGTTCCCCTTCCCCCGGAAGTTGCAGGCCATTGTGAAACTTCTATTTCATCAGACAAAAAAAAAAAAACTCACTCTCCTTTCCACCAGACATATAAAATTCGCGACTTGCCGAACAAACTTACGATCATATTGCAATTTTGCTGCAGGAACAACGGTGACACGAGCAGAATGAAATCGTTCGTTATTACTACAATACCCCTTAATAGAAAACCGATAGGATCAAGATAGGAGACAAAAGCCAGCACTGGAACGGTTTACGGAAAAAAAAAGGAAGACAGCAACTGGTACTGACAGAAAAATCAAATTATTGTTTTCATTTAGAACCCAAGGAACTGGGCACCAGATTGTTGATCAAACGGAAACCTGTCAGAGTAGCTTGAGGGTGGCAGTCGAGAGGAGAGAAAAAGCTTTCGCATTAGGAATATGAACTGTAGCAAAACTATCAAGCGCAGTGGCACCACTGCGAAGGATTCAATAGAAAAAAAGGCATTTAATTTATATTACTCAACAATTCACGACACCTCGAGCAACTCTTCATTATAAGATTCTTCGGCTTATCTCATTTACTGGCGGACGGTGTTTCGTCTAACTACTGTTGTAAACTACCGGCAAGTTACCGTAGTCGCAGGTTATGGACATACTCTATCTGACCAAGTCCGAAAGAGTCCAGTGATCCACCTGGAGCGATCCTAGCGAAGAACGAGAAAGTCAGCCAAACGCATCCTCACTTGACTCAAATCTTATGTAAACCAGTCAAAAACTTTTGTTGTGGTGACGTTTCTTATTATTCACTGGACAGACGGCGATTCTTCATCAACACGAAAAGTCATCGAGAGTATTGCGGGCAACTTGACGGTTTACTGTGTACACTGTGACGTACTGTCGCGTGGCGAGTTTTCGCTTCTCATAGCAGACTTTCCAAAAGCAGCTTTCTCATAGCAGACCTCCAAAGACCCATCCTTGTTTAGGACATGGCAAAGTATTCATTGGCAGAGGCGTCTCTGACGTAAGATCGCAAGTGATCCATTTTCACGCTGGTTGATCAGGTCTAATTCAATTGTTGACAAAGTCACTGCCAAGCTCACTGCAAAACTTCCCTATTATTCGGATAGGCAAATATTTTTAATTCAGCCGGTTTTCGGGACCTTCGGACGCTATGGTCATCTATAGTCTTTCTAAATGGTCCTGGTCTTAGCGCACTTTTCGAGAAAAATTAGACAAAGGAAAACGTGTCGTTGTCATAGAAACGGGCAACGAATCCCCTTTGTACTATCAAACGCGATGAGGATTATCTGAGTCGTAATGGAAGTGGTATTCTTTCGAAAGATGTTTTCTAAGCTTTATAGAAGTGGAGTTACAGAAAGGAAACCAAACATGTGGAAAGACTGCACCAACAGACAAAAGATGCTTGCGGGCTTGCTGGCTGTCGCGTAAAATTGGAGAGGCTCTTAAGCAACAAAATACCGACTGTGATGGGGGAGGCTATAGTTCAATCTCGCACAAGGAGAATGTGATCTATGGCAAGTGAGATTTTAAAGCGATACAGAACTAGGAGAAATCTAGTACAGCAACCACAAACTTTATCAGGTTCAGTTTCTTTAATTTAAAAAAACTTCATGGCACAAAAAATCGATTACGGGGGGCCGGCAGGGATACAAGATCGTTCGCTCGGCCCCACTACTTTTCGGCCAAGTGGATCAACTGCACTGTCAGAAGTTTCATAACAGATTGCGCATAACACTTTCAAGGATAACACCTTTTCACTTAGAAATAAAGTGTTATGACCAATTAAGTTTGCACTATTTCGTGCCTAGATCTCCAGCAACACCTTCAATTGGTAAAAATACTACACTGTCAGAAGTTACATAACGACAACAGAAGGATGCCTGGTTTCAACAGATAACACTTCGGGGTATTATCTGTTATGTTTCTTTCGTTCCCGTTAGTATTTTTACCAATTGAAGGTGTTGTTGGAGATCTAGGCACGAAATAGTGTAAACTTAATTGGTCATGACACTTTATTTCTAGGTGAAAAGGTGTTATTCTTGAAAGTGTTATGCGCTATCTGTTATGAAACTTCTGACAGTGTGCGGATGACCCCAGTGTCAGTGAGTCGGGGTTACCCCCTTTTCGCGTGGAAAGCGATCGTCAACGGGACAAGCGATCACCATGCTTTGCATTTTGACGTGGATAAAAAATCCTCTTCAAGTACTTTTCGCGTGAATAGCTCAATGGTTCACGTCATAGTTAAGCACAAGACACGACGTATGTTCAACTATATGACTGTGTAGCCCTGTCGAACAAAACTGAATCTTCCGTGGAGCGACTGTCGGGCTCAACATATTTTTGTGAAGGTGGCATCACCCATTGACATTTTCGTATGTAATAGCATCTTCTGTCAAGATCAACAACCAGCCACGCGAATGCGTACCCTGGGTTACATAAATGAACCCACCCTGACGACTCAACATCAGATCTTCCTGATTCGAACGGCTATAACAATAGCTAAGCTATCTATAATGTCTCCAAGCCGCTGCGGAAGGTAGACAACAACAATCCCGGCGTGTGGCTAACCCCGAAGTTGAGACTCGAGTATCCGCTTATTTTGTCCGGAATAATACCGTTCTTCGAGTTCGCGTCATAACTTCCTTGTCAAACCACACCCCGAAGACTCCTACTCGTAAATTCAAGCATTTTGTATTCAAGGACCCAAGAATTTTGCACTCAAACGTTGTGTTCGATTTCTTCCTCTAACATGATTCCCAGATGTCTTTTTCTACCCTTTCTATTCTCCCATACTTTCCATATTTAGTTTTCTAAAGTTTAGTAAACAAAAATCCTGCTACTTCCATTGTTCTGCCATTGTGTGAGAACATCCTTTTGGAACAACAAACTATTCACCATAATGTTGTCCAATAAAGAGAGATTTTTGAGGGCGAAGGGGAAGGTCGGCCATTGTAAAGCAAAAGCTGGTTGTTAGTGCATCAACGAGTATACTCAATCCACACTGTAAGTGAAATCCGATTTACAAATTCCTAGGTGATAAAAATGAGGTGCTAGACCCAGCAACGGGTGATTTCCTTAGTGAAGGTGAGACTCTGCACAAACTATACCGACTCCACGCGAGAACCTAATTATTCTTTCCGCGGGAAAAATAGGAAAGCGTGTCAAGAAGTATCAATTTGAGTATCTCAAATTGAAAAACCGAGGACTGATAAACGGAAAATCAATGTTTCGTTTTTCCTCCAGGTGATTTTCTTTGTACAATGACTATAATTCTTACCTGGTGCTGAAATATGCTATTCGTCTTGTAGCCAGAGGTAACAATAGTTGTGGTCGCGTAGGCTGACGGTGCATTCGAGTCGTAGAGGCATCGTTTGTTGTGCTCAAGTTCTGCGTAATCAGAGTTGCTGGAGTCGGTCGCGACTAGTTGCTTAGTGGAAAAGGCGCCTTTGCAGTACTCACTGGTTGACCAGCCTCGCGAGCAGAGAAGATCGGAGGGGTCGTAGCTGGCGTGGATGATTTCCCCACTTTTGCTTAAAGTGGCTAAAAAATGTTCAACTGAATTCTTTTTGTTTTTTGAAGTGTTTGTTTTGTTTCTTTTACCCGCTTTGATTTTTGTAGCGGGTCAGAAATAAATTATTATTATTATTACTAGTAGCATCCAAGGTCGTTGTTCACCCTACTAACCGCAGTAACTGCGCATGACATGTCATTTTGGCGTCAAGGCTGGAACGCATTTTTCTACTATCGGCAAAAAATCGCGCCACGCGCTAATTGCGCAAATCCCGCCAATCCCCCCACAGAGATCATAGTTAACACGCTTACTACGTTCCCGAACGTGATAAGCAAGTAGTTACTGCCAGTTACTATCTCTAGAAGGTTGTAACGGTCAGCGTAATAACTTTTCACTAGGCTGGAACGAAAATAGTAGCTAATGGTTACTATTGTAAGAAGGGTGGAACACGCTCCAGCACTACCGTAAATCCTCCATCCCTATATGTGAGGCCGTGATTCGCCAATCATATCTCGCAACGGCACTCCTCTTATCTCAATAATTTACAGGTAGTTCTTTTGAACGTGTCGACGAGGTGACGTCGTTATGACTCTCAGTAAGCCCGACTGGGTTACAGAAGAAAGCATGACTGCGACAAACACCTACCATTGAACCGAGAATTTCCATAGATGAGGTTTACTCATTTGTGGTTTACTACACCATATTTTTCCCAATTTTTCTGCCCAAGATCTTGTAAGATACCATTCAGTTATTTCATTCATATCACCATCGCTCTATATCTTGTACGCCAATTTGCTTGCAACTGCAATGACTTTTAGCAATTGCTGCAACAACCAGCTGAGTAGAACATTTGAAATTCAGAAAGAAACTCAAGAATCTGTGGACCTTGCTAAGAAATCATGTATGGAAAAAATTCTTGCAGAAACCAATCAAGCTTCCCCATTTTTCCAAATTACTGTTCAATTTTCTGAAATACCTCAAAGCCCTTAACTATTTCCTACAGCCAAAAGGATTGAAGCAGATAGAAGCTATCTGAATTGAAGCAGATAGCTATGAATAATCAATGACACCACTACCATCTAAAGTGGAGACACTCTACGCTCCCCTTCTCTGTTTCACTTAAAGCCACTAGCTTTTCTTCTAGAATAGATGCACAAGCTTAATAGCAAGTGAGAAAAAAAACGGAAGCGCACCATCTAAATCGATCCAATCGAATATGTTAAAACAAGTAATTGACTTACTTCGTTTTATTTACGATCTTGGGTTTCAAGAGAAACAACAGATCGAAGGTGATATCTTTGTAAGTTTCCAGCGGGTTAACACAGCTCCATTGTCGGGTTCAAAAGGTTCCGGCTTTTTTTTTATTCTTTTAATACAATAGATATTTTTTGTATGTAAACTGAGTTGTACGTAGCAACTCCAGTTAGCTATATTTTTGAAATAAATAAATAAACGATACTATTTCGGCACAGTTAGACTAATTCTAATCTTCTTGAGAGGTAGGCTTTTAATTTCACAAGAGCAATTCGGTAGAGTCCAACAAGCAATAATAGTTTCGTTTTTGCAGATACCATGGTCTAAAGTCCTTTTTGAAGTTACTATGGTATTTGATACCACGGTCTATAGTTTTTTTTGCAGTTACCGTGGTGTCTGACAAGTTACTATGGTACCTGAAAAGGTACCGTGGTATCAGATACCAGGGTAACTGCAAAAACGAATTGTTGCTGATCCAGTTACCATGGTATCTGCAAAAATGCAACTAACAGCTTTCACAATTGTAATATCATGGTATAACTTAGCAGCGGAAGTGCTGATAGTAGGAACATTTTAAGCATGTTTGGGTAGAGATCGTGTTTTTGGGATCCCAAAACGTAAGTTGCGGGATACCTATGACATCGCAAAAGTTGTCCGTCTGTCTGTCAGCACGATAACTCTCGAAGGGAGTTATCAAAATTGATATTGACATTTTGATGAAACTTGGTGGGAGGATTCTTCGGGCCAAAGTTCAATTCAAGTTCGAAGACGGGCCCTGTAGCCCTATATATTTGAGGGTGGGAGATGGGTTTCAAATTAAGGGGCAATTTTTTTTTTTAAATCTATTTAGATAGTTGATTTAGGGGTAGGGAGACATGCTGAATCCGAATATGAAAGTTATTTTCTCACCGGAATAGTAGTTCACCCGGAATCCGGCAAAAGCCGGACACAAAATTTGTCGACCAATTTCGGCTACCCCTTTTCAAGTACTAGTACAGCTCTGCACGCGGATGAGGCGCAGACATCTATTGTCGGAAAGAGCTAGTGTAATCGAAGGTCGAAGGGGTTGGTATATGGGAAAAGAGTAGGTGGTTGCGGGCTATATAACAGTTGGAAAGTTTAGAGGGGTTGACAACTTCAGAAGTAGGGTAGGCTACACACTGAAACCAAAAATAGGCCGATCCTAACTGTGAGACAAGTAGGGGTTTCTAATGGTCTCATGGTCTAATAATAGGCTGTTAGACCATAATCATCTTCGGCAATGAGGGGTTAGCAGTTTTGTCTACTTGGTATAGCCTACCTACAATTTGTTTCCTGTGCTTTATATGGTACGAACAATTTGGTACCACGTCTATCACTAGGACATGGACTCGTAAGTAAGAATCGGTTGCTTATAGAATCTTTGGTGATGAGGGGTTGCCAACTTTTGCTAGTTGTTATACCTTTTATTTTTTGACAGTGTATTTCATGGTAAGAACGATACGGTACCATGTCTATCACGGGGAGATGGACTTGTAAGCAAGAATCGGTTGGTAGAAGGGCTTCGCGAGGGGCTTGAAACTTTAAAACTTTGATCTGTTTCTAAATATTACAAGTAAAGAGTATTGATCTATCAACATCATGTATTAGATTTTTGGGATCCCATCGACACCTTTGGTCTTGTTACTTGGAAGGGCTTGTAGTTTATTAACACGTTTTTTCTTTGTGTGCTATTGTCAGTGTCAGTGTCAGCGACAATCAAAGCTTACGTCTAAATGCATTAATAAACAGTAGACAAATATATATATACATAATTACTCAAAATGCCTGTCTTTTTTAAGTCATTTTTAAGGCTCATGGAGTACTGAAAACATATAGAAACAAGATGACTGCCGAATGTTGCAGCAGAGAGCAAGTTCTACCAGTATTCTTCTTCTAACGACAAGTTATAGGAGGCAATCCCTGATAAGGAGTTGTGGGTTTTGTTCTTATGGTTGCTTGGGTGCTACGTGCCGCTTTGTAGAAACCACTAATGGAAACTTACGAAAACACCTCCTTCCAGGAGGCTGTCAAGATCCAGGATTATAATAAATTAGGGGAAACTCTTTCTTGTGGACAGACGTGCTTCGGTAAAATACTCTATGTCACCGAGTTGCTCTCTGGCAATGAAGAAAAATCAAGCACCGTATGGAGAAGAGAAAACTGTGCCAAATATTATTTTCAGTTAAATCATTATAGAAAATTTCCGGCTTTCAATAAATAAACAATATGAATGTCCTGTCTAGTTCACGAAAAGAAAGATTTGAACAATAGAAAAAAATACCCAGGTTTCAAAAAGTACGAAATTTACAAATTAATTACGTTGACTAAAATGGTGATATTTTGTTAAAATAGGCATAAAACGCCTGGCTTTCAAGAAATTCACAGTGTAGGAAATACAGCATGAGCAAAAAAGGAAAGAATGCAACGGATACAAGCAGACTAGATTCGGAAAAGATTGAAGTTGACTGAACTGTCGTCGGAAGGCACAACTTGTCCTTCCTACCGAAGTGAGAAACTGGAAGAGGAGAGTAGGGTATTAGGAGGTAGGCTATACCTGAGAAATTCGATAGATTCTTCTTCTTCGTAACGGTTCTGTGGGCGATTAATGCTCCAGCCAGGACGATCAAGGCTGCCACAAGCAATCCACCGATCACAAGTACGAACCATGCTTTCTGGATCACCTATTGAAAACAGAAGATGTGAAAAGGGAACCGATGAAGATCCAGCTACTAGATCGATCATGGGATAAGACCTTACAAGCATTATATAGTATAGATGAAATTGATCTAGTAGGATAAAATAACACTTGTATTCGTACGTTCGATGACGCTTGGGGTACCTTTTATGCAGGAGTGTCGTATTTGGAAAGTATAAAACTTCATACTAAGTCTTGGTTTCCCAGGCAACCTGAAGCCAAGGATCAAAGCTGACGCTGCCACTGGCATAAATTAAAGAGGCTAGAGTCTTTGAAATATGAATTTCTAACGACCTATGGCTTAATTCTCAAGGAAAGACGGCTTTAAGCGGCGGGTTCCGGCTAAAAATAAAACGACAACTCCCACCCTCCCCCCACCCGGCGAAAAAGACCCGGTGCCAGCCCCCAGGCTAACCGCCCCCCGATACTAAAAACTCCTACCCCCCCCCCACACACAGTGTTAAGCGAGAGGTCAGCGAGTCGCCGTCACGCGTTTCGGTCCAACCTAAATTTTTTAACGAGATTTTCCATTTCCTATATTTTTTTATTTTTTTTTTTGGGGGGGGGGCTGGTACCTGGGGGTCAATAGCTACTGGCTAGAGCGTCTTAGCGTAAAGCCGAAGGTTGCATGTTCAAATCCAGCTTGAGAAGCAATTTCGTTTTTATGGCACTTGCCTTCCGGCCAAGTGCCATATACCGATCACTTTTCCGTCGGTCTGTCTGTCGGTCGGTCGGTCAGTCCGGTGTTTGCGAGTTAGGGTACTTCCAGATGTACTAGGATGATGAAACTTGGCAGGCGTATTAGGGACCCGACCAAACTAACTTGGAAATAGTCACTTGCCCGATCCGACCATCGTGGGGGAGGGAGGGGAGCCGGAATCCAGAATTTAGTGTCATGCATAACTTTCGAACGGGTGATCGGATCTTAATGAAACTTGATATTTGGAAAGATGTCATGTCTCAGATGTCCCATTTCAAGTCCGGACCAAACCCGATGAATGTGGGGGGGGGAGTCGGAGGGGGAACCGGAAATCATGTGACACGCTTAGAGTGGAGCGATCGAGATGAAACTTGGTGGGAGGAACAAGCACAAACTCTGTACCCATCAGTGACAGAACCGGACAAGATTCGAGCACTGTGGGGGAGTTAGAGGGGGGGTCCAGAATTCCGGTGATCGCAAGTTAAGGTATTTCCAGACGTGCTAGGACGACGAAACTTGGCTTGAAAATTAGGGACTTGACATGATTAGCCTAAATTAGTCATTTCCCTGATCATACCATCGGGGGGGAGGGGGGAGGGAGGGAGAATCCTGAATCTTGGGGTGTGTAACTTTTGAACGGGCGGTCGGATCTTAATGAAACTTGACATTTGGAAAGATCTCATGTCTCAAATGTCCCATTTAAAGTCTGGATGTAATCCGAGGAATGTTGGGGGGGGGAGGTGGAGGGGAGAACTGAAAATCTTGTGACACGCTTAGAGTGGAGCGATTGGGATGAAACTTGGTTGGAAGAACAAGCACAAGCCCTAGATACATCAGTGACAGATCCGGACCGAGTTCGGACACTGTGGGGGGGATCAGGAGGGGGTCCGGAATTCCGGTGATCGCGAATCGAAGTTCTTCCAGATGTGCTAGGACGATGAAACTTGGCTTGAAAATTAGACACTTGACTAGATTGGCTCAGAAATTGTCAGTTCCCAGATCCGACCATCTCTTAAAGCACTAATTCTAACCGCAAAGTACAAAAAATACTTTTAAGCAAAATATACATTTTCGTGAACCCTATGAGCCCATGATCATTTTCGCCTCAAGGGTTTTGCTTACAACTGATTTCCTTAAAGTACAAACAATACTTTCGAGTAAAATATACATTTTCGTGTTCCGGATGAGTTCATCATCATTTTTGCTTCAAGAGTTTTGATTACAAATGATCACAACAAACCCACGAACTGACGAATTCCTGCTTTCATCCTGTAGCCTTACAAGTGCCATATGAGCTTCCAGCTCTTGTTCAGTTCACTTTTATTACTGAGCTATACATTAAAACGAGACTTGCAGTTGTGCTTCAGCATCTTCAAATAGTAAATTTCATACAGCAAATAGGCCTATGGCTCATTACCAATCAGTTCGTCGACACGGCACCTAGGCCGTTTGCATACAACATGAATTTACCTCAGAGATATCGATGGTGTTGTCGGCAGGGTGGGGTGCTTCTCCTTGTTCCAGTCCGTAGCTCTCAGCCTTCAGCGAGAAGGCAACTGGTTCAGACACGGGGCCTTCCCCTGCTATGGTAGTCGCACTAGACCGAACAACATAAGTATACCCAGGTATCAAATTGGGAACCAGTGCAGAATTCGAGTGAGCTCCGATCGTTATATTTCGGGTGAACTTCGTCGTTTGGTCCCGTGATACGAAGATATGATAACCTAGGATATCACCGTTGAGGGCGCGTCGGGGAGGGGGCGCCCACTCGATGAATATGCAGGTGGAGTTCAGTTGGCGGACACGGATGTCAGTTGGTGGCGCTGAAGGAGCTGGAAAAAGTAAAAGGCTGAAATAATCGCACTGAAAGCAACAATGAACGCGCTGAATGCTGACTCTGCCTGAACTGGCTCTTATAATCCCACTGAAGACTGAGTGTTTATGGGGCATCGACTTGGAAAGTTTTAAGCTGGTTCGCTTCAGATATGTTCAGGGTTGTGCGTGTCGTTTTCTATCCTGATTTCTTGAAAAGATCTGAATGAATGAATGACTGAAATATTTTATTATCCGTCAACAACACACAGTAGAGGAGAAGGAGTATGGATAGAAAACGAAGAAATACAACGACTACAAAAACAGAACAACATTAAACTAGATACAAGACCCAGCAAATCTCAGAAAAAGATACCCATCCAGGGGTGTGCAACATCCTTACTGTTAAGGTTCGCGACCAGATTATCGACACTGAGAATAGTGTTTGCGACTTAGTACTTCTGAATCAAGTAACGGTTGCGAGACCAACTGGGAAGTTGAAGAAGGAATTTAGCAAATTTGAAGAAGAGCTTTCTTAACTCTTTCTTTTCCGTGGTTGTCATATAAGATCCCAAAATGGAGCCACAAACTGTGAGTGAAGCAAAGTCACAACTATGATTCGGAAACATTCTAGCGTTTGCAGTGTCTAGGTCACCCATATCCCAGTCGCGACTTCAAATCTCCTTCCTATCAACTAGTAATGGTTTCTCCTCATTTTCAACCCTACCAATTAACTCCTTCCAAGTTTAACCTAAAAGAGCTGAAGTACGACAATATATTCAACCATCACTTATTTACTTAAATAGGCTTGAAGATCCGATAAAAATGACATACATGGTTGTTCCGCTTTTCCCGAATAGTCGATTTTCAAACTGTGAACTTTCCCCTTTCCAGTTTGTGGAACCTCTATGTGCTTATACCTCCATCCTTGAATAGTTAGCAACTACAACGGTAAATGATTCCCAGAAAATATCCGTACAAACAAGAAGAAAACTGAAATGACGGGTTGTTAGTCTTATATTCGGGTTATCGTCGAAACGTCCCCTGGAAAAACGTCCCAATGACAAACGTGTCCCCGTGGCGAAACGTCACCATGACAAAAAGTCCCCGTGGCTAAGCGTCCCCATCCAAAACGTCTTCATTTAAAACGTCCCCGTGTCGAAACGTTACCGGCTAAAATGGACAAATAACTAACAAATAGAACTCGATCTCGATCAGAGGAGAGGTCTGAAAAATCGCGTTTGGTATCTTGTTCAAATTTAGCGGTTCAGTGGTGAAGCCGGTCTTACCGGATACCGTCCATATTCTTAACGTCCTCACTTCAGCCTATCGTGTAAAACTTGAAAATTCCTCAAGAGAGTCATAATAATTCAGCGAACGGTATTTAAAAATAGTGTACAAAAAGGTGGCTTTTCATTTAAACTTTAAGATTTTCTCTTCCTTTCTTTTCATCTAGATAAGGCTCTTGGCTACATTAATGCTGAGAACGAAATAGAAACAAAGTTAATCACTACCCACGTTTCCTCTCCACTGTGATATCCTAGTTTTAATATTCTTCGAGGTTATCTTTTCCCATCAAAAGCTAAACATTCAGCCGAGCAATAATTAAATGATAAAACAAGGATTTCGAATTTTTTCCCATCGCTGGCTATTTCATCTCCGGGAACAAAAGTCAATCAAGAAAGATTCCAAGCCTCCCAGCGAAGAAATACAAGTTTGGAAAACAACTTGAAACTGGAGTGGTTCGTTAGCCCAGATATCTCCTTGCCGGTCATCATATTACGCGGAGCCTAGCAACACGGAGGGACCCTCATGTTCCCTAGAACTTGTTCCGAAGAAAAGTACTTACTAAAGAGGGTTCAAGGAACTGGTAACTTTTTGACACGGCAAAAGTCACTCTAGAACTAAATATAGGGCGAACTTGGGAGGCGATCGTGATTAACGCAACATCCCCAGGGGACTGATGAAATTTAGCAGAACGAAAACCCTAGCAAGGAATTGTAACAGTTCTTTGACAATAAATAATAAAAAAAGAAAATGGGAAACGAAGATTCCATTGGTATTATGCCTTTGTCTCTCAAAGTTTCTGCGTCAAACGAGACGTCTTTACTGCTTAGTACCTGGGTTTTAAAATCTCCGGAAAATTATCGCGGACACAAAAGGAGCTTTGCCGATCGATTCGCTACAAATCTCTTCCTTGTTAATACACAAGAAACGGATTATCCTGTTGTGCTGCACCGGATATCGAAAAATCCGGAATAACGCATAACGATTCGGTCAAACCAGTCATTCATTCTTGAAAACTTGCCCTCCCCTCCCCTCCCCGTCCAGGTCCATAACCAGGCCATAGAAGTAGGAAGGTACAAGATCCTCCCAGAAATCGAAAAGAAGATTATTGCTAAACAAAAAAAAATTATACGGCCCAAAAGACGTAACTCAAAATACCCTCCGCTGTTCCATTTTTTTTTTTTAATATATCATGTTGAGCTGTTGTCGCTACGAAACATTTCTTGTTCGGTAACTGACTCCGAAATTATATAGCCTAAATTAAAGGACGGGGTCGAGACGAAACTGGCATCACAGGCTACAAACAAGAATCTGCTGTAGCCTAACTAAGAAATTGGCAGACAAACGGAAAGGGATTCTACTTTTCATTTTTTGATTACTACCCTTCCGCCATCTTTTTTCCTTCTCGCTTCGATCCTATATCATTAAAGCCTTGCTCTGATTACTCACTTTGACAACATAAATATAGACATTGTTGCGGCACTTTCAACATTTTTATTGACCTTACTTTGTCTCGCAGTCCCCCTATTTCCCTTTATCTACCCCAGCCACGCTATCCGTCCACATTATGTCTTTCGGCTTCCAAAATTTCATAGGCAATTTGAGACATCGTGTTTCGGGGAGATATCTTTCAAAGAGGCGGGATACCGCCATGTTGGGATCCATTAGGGGGTCCTCCTGTCGACAACATGCATATTGAATGAATTCTGATAAAGGCGACATCCCCCCCCCCCTTTACTCGTGGAGGCTTGAGATATCCCATCGTCTTGAGAGGGGAGATATTGAATTAATACCGACATTAATATGTCTTACGGATGACAATGTTCCTGAGTGGTTTCGATAAGGTTGGAATTGAATTTGCGCTGTTTAATGGAAGCCTTAGCATCAATTCGTCTCCTTCATAGTTTTGCAATTTCTTTAGAATCAAACAGAAAAAAGTTTCCCAACAACTTTCGGCCTCAGTCTTCTTATTTTCTTTCTGCTGCAATAATTTACACAAGGTTTCGGGTGTTTATGCTTAAAGCAATCTACACAAGGCTTCGGCTGTTTTAGCCTCTTTCCATTCACTATGCTTTGGATGATAAACGTGGCAAGATTTGCAAAAACGTTCCGCTCACCAATCAGTTTTTGGGAAACCAAGACCTTGAGACTGATACATCATGTAAAGAGAACAAACGTGGCAAACATAAAATAATCTCCGCCTGTTTAACAAAGACATGACCCTGTATTTATGTAAGGTCTGGCCTGCCCACTGAATTATTTGAAGAGCCGTGGTATTTTAATCATGCGACGGTAGCATAATCATTTGCCTTTTAATTGGAGGCTTGAATGAAGGGTCGTTCGAGGGATTGACTGTCTCTAATCCATACTTGAAATTAATTTTTTAGTGAAAAAACTAAAGTAATCTTGAAGGACTATAAGACCCTATAGATCTTTATAGAAATAAGAATAGAAATTGGTTGTAAATTCCCGATGAAAAATTCCCGAAAATTAGTCGTATAGAGTATTACGAAAAAGTAGCATGCAGCAGTAACTGTTGCTACTACATGCTACTACTAGCAAACTGGATGCTATCGGTTACTACTACATAAGATTAACCCAGTCGGAGGCATGTCTATCAAAGTATTCCATACTACAACATATCACTAATCAAACTATTCCATACTACTACATATAATTCCATGCAACTTTTTTGTACAACTACTATACAACTACACAATCAAAGAATTTTTCATCGGGTTATTTTTACCCTTTTCTATTGAGTTGGGGCGACACTATAATCCATGTAATGCCAATAGAGGATATACGGTACACTTATGAAGTGTATAATCTCAAGTGTAGAATCTTGGGAATGAGAATGCATGAAGAGGGAAAGAAGAGTACATTTTTTTTAACAGTAACCGTGCCCATCGAATGGTAACGATTTCTCTCACATTTAAGTTAAGGGCTTTTTTTAAGAAACCGTGCCCGAGTGGATAGCTGTCGAAATTAGCGTAATTACGAGTCCCGAGGACAGTCCCAGTTCCAACTGAGAAAACGATTGTTTCTGACGCAAGATATTCGCAAAGTGAGGCTAAGGTGCATACCGGGGGAACATTTGGGAATCCTCTGAAAGCCAGTATGTTTTTAACAAAGCTCTAGATTATTTTTGTTTGTCTTTGGCCTCAGCTATGCGACGTTCCACTCCGCCCTGGACGTTTTGGTGTACACCAGGAGGCACGGAGGCATTGTCGAAGTCAGGCATTGTCGGAGGCATTGTCGAAGAAACAGAACTGCAGGCACGGAGGCAGGGCCGGAGGCACAGAATCCTGTACACCTTGCGGTTCCAGTAATCCCCCCTCGCCGCTATGCAGACCTAATAACAAAACGGCAAACGAAAACCGAAAGTAGAACAATGTAGCTCATACTACAAAGAAGAATGGAGGGGGGGATCTTACCATCTTGCAGAGTCACTACTTCTTTCGAGTTTGAAGGCCTTCCGGCAGTTCCTTTCCCTTTTGGAAGCACGTAGAACATGTAAACGGAATTCGGTCTGAGGTTTCCCACCAAAACAGAGAGGGCACCTGGATCACCGAAAGATGTGATACCGAAGTCAGTCTCGTCTAGACTTTTGAAGGAATGATCGGATAGATGACGCACGAGTCGATAGACAATATCCACAGATTCCATGTAGCTCTGTCCATCCAAAACCTAATTAAAAAGAGATTTTAACAATTTTGTTGTTGTGCTGACAAAAAAAATGACTGAAAAATTGGAATTGATTAAAAAAATATTTTGTCTAAAGAATCATTAACGTTTGAAAATATTCATATCGGTAGGGTTCCAAGAAGAGCCTAAGCTAGCTTGTGAGTTCGAGTGTAAACAGTGAATCTTTTCGAATATTTTGGATGTCTTCTTTCAATTGTTTTCTGTCTTTATCGAAATGTGTTGTCATTCAGGAAACGAATGTTTGATGTCTGATATCTTGGCTCGCTTTGACCGTGACCCTCAACAAAGGGTGGATTTACACGAATCAAATGCTGAAAATCAGATTGGGATTAAGAAGTCAATGGGAGGAACCGGACTTATAAAGTTGGCAAACAAAGAAGAGGTGCAAAATGACAGCCCGACGTCATGACAGACTGAAAACGTTGTCCTAGCTTTGACTCTTCCCCAAGATGGCTAATTCATGCATTACCTTGCCTTGGTCGCTTGTTCTCCATTTCCTCATCTTATAGGTACTCAAGTCGCACGTTTTTTTCATATATCCCACCTCAAAGACCCTCGCCTCAATTCTTGAGTAGATTGACCCATTTCTCTTGACGCGAAAGTTACCACTAATCATCTTTTGAGCACATCATCAGCTTTTCCAAAATCCAACGTCCAGTTTAAACCTTGACATCGTAATTCCAACTAGAAATCCAAGTTTCCATTGAACATACACTATGCATAATTTGTATTCTCAGTCCACAAACTTCTCCCCCCTTCCAAAAGTTAGAATTCTAGGCTTGCTAGAAGCTGGAAGCCAATTGTGTCCCAAGAGGAAAGCTCGGAAAACTCGAAATGGATACATAGAAAGCAAAACATCAAAAGACTCTTAATTCAGGAATTTCTAGGCTGGGAACCCGGAAAGCTCAACTAACGAGGTAAAATTAGTGGCGCCGACAGAATCGAAATTAGCGGCTAGACGCTAGAGTTGACGAATTAGAAATTCCAAAGTGGCCGTTGCCGCAAGAGATTATTTAACCGATGATCTAGGAACAACATGTGAACATTCATAGGAACTGGCTGACTCGATTCTTCTTCTAACATACACGAGCCTTTAATTCTGTGTGGGTCTAACTTTTCGCTTTTATACCATTACCAAAAAAACTAGCTAAGCATAAGATGGATGTAGGAGAACATACTCTTTCGCAGTCATCAACACGTATTCATCTACATTTCTCAGACTGTTATGGTATAGTCAAATTTCAATAACAAGTAGTTATCTGAATAATAATCATCAAGATGGTAATGTTTAATATGAAAATAAATGGTCAGGATTTAGAACGAGAATCTATGCGAAAGTCAACATAGACCAGATATTCGTAGTTCTTAACCATACAAGAACTTAAAATACAAAGAATGAATAATCTGCACACACGAATGAACTAGTAACTGTTAAAACCTTCACGTGCATTCCTCCACACGGAAACACACATTCAGACCGAAACCCTCAAGGTCGTTCGGACGACGTAAACTGCTTGACTTCAATTTTGCGACTTAAATTTGACGTAGTTTCTCTTTGACATAATTATAATTTGACATAATTTTTTATTTAATGTAGTTTGACGTTTATTTTACGACGCAAGTTTTGCGTAATGCGTTTTCCTTTTTGAGAAGAGGTAGAGACTTTGGACTCACGAGAAACAAGACCAAAAGTTTCGATGGGATCCCAAATATTGAATATTATTGGACTACTTGATCCAAACAAGTGAATCTTGTAATTTCCCGTCTTCCCAAACCCCTTTAACATTTTGCTATAGCCTATAACCAAGTTCAGGTATGGACTTAGCATGCACGTTCACTCCAACCCCTCATCTCTAATCGAATTCAGACCAACTTGACACTTGACCAGATTCCTCCTTTTAGCAGTTGGCTACTCTCGGCGAACTGCAGAGCAAAAGAGCTGGTGACACTGAGAGCCGGAGCTTACGATCCAAATTTTCGGGTTTTGGCAAAATTTGCCAGCTTATCCGTCAAGGAGAGAAAGTTCAAAATTGGATTCAGTATGTTTCCTTACCTCGAAACCGAATCTCTGATCGATCTCTAGTATGAATGAATGAATGAATGAATTTAATCCCAAAAAAGCCCGTGGGCCATGGCGGGAAAACAAAATAAACACAAAATAACACGAAAACTCAATATATACACCAAGAAGATAGAACGACTTACCCCAAAAAACGCTTTCTCCATAGACTGCTTAAGGAACCTCCCCAGCCGACGAAGGTCCCCAAAATGTTTCTTCCCCATAAAGCTGCAACAGCATGTCTTCTCACCCTATATCGACTATATCATTGGTTTTTAAAACTGCATGCGTGGTCGGATTCCGGGCCAACAAGTTGTCTGGCAAAAAAATAATTTTCATATTCGTATTTAGCACGTCTCTTTACCCCTAAATCAAACCTCTAATCAACTTCAGATTAAACTTTACTTTTCACGAATTTTCCGCTTCTGCCGGATTCCGGGTAAAAACACTTGTCTTGCGAGAAAATAATTTCCATATTAGGGTTCAAAATGTCTCCTTAACCCTTAATCGAACTTCTAACCAACTTCAGATTAAAATTTTACTTTTCACAAGATTTCCGGATTTTTGCCGGATTCCGGGTGAACTACTTGTCCGGCGAGAAAATAATTTCCATATTCGGATTCAGCATGACACCTTGCTTACCGCTATGCCGACTATGTCATTAGCTTCAAAAATTCCCCTTTTTATTTGAAATCCCTCCGCCACCCCTACATGAAGGGCTACAGAGCCAATCTTCGAACTTGACCTGTACTTTGACCCCAAGAGTCCTCGTGCCAAGTCTAAATAAAATAGCCCAGCCCCTTCAAGATTTATCGTGCTAACAGACGGACAGACGGAAACTTTTCCGAAATCGTAGGTATCCCGTCACTTACGTTTTGGGATCCCTAAAACACTTACTTTTCTTATAATAATTTAAATTCAGTTGTTTAAAGAAAAGTTGTTAAAAAATCATTGAAACAAATTTAAATGAGAGAATTAATCTTCAAATATTAGGGGGAAGAATAGTAAATAAAATATGGGTTTATTTAAAAAAGTTAGGTGACGTGAATAGTTAAAAGTGGATAAAAATAGATTAAAATTAACGTCACTGAGGGATGGAAGAGTAGCCACAAAAAGTAAAAAATTTGATTTCTCTGTTTTGAATAACATAAAATTAAGTTAAATTACAAAAGATGCTACGGGGAAAAAAAAAAAAACAGAAGTTGACTTCGATGAAAGCGATTAGAACCTGCGAAGAGAGATATTCTGCTATCTTTCGCTTACGCCAGTCTTAATGGATCCGCTGCAGGTGTGAAAGAGTCACGTGACGTAACGGTTTATGGAAAGCGTAAAGTTAGTTTCTACTTGCCGAATCCGGAAGAGACCTGCATGCTTGATGTTCATGGCCCCTTTTTGTCATTCGGCGCTAAGAGGACATGTGTCCTATCTTGACGTTCCCTTCGCAGGTCCCGTGAGCATTAGATAGTATTAAAACAGCAAGTGGCGGTATGTCTTCTTTACTCAAAAGGAGCTATACTCTTAACGGCGACTGGGCGAACAAGTGGTAATAAAGACTTGGCTTTATGTTTTGGAAGTGACGCAGCTGTGGACTATTACGCTTATGGAATCCGAAATTCTCAGAGGTGTATCAAATTCCGGCTGATTCAAGAAAGGAAGAAAATGAAAGGTCTCTATAGCCTCAGAGGACGTTTATGAATTTCCTCAACATCTCAGCTGGTAGAGTTGGCTGAAATCGAGTCCACAGACAATGAGAAGGGTAGTAAAATTGGGAGTAGGATTTAGAGGTTGCTTGAATCCGCTGCTTTTGTCTCACTTGATCACAGTCATGCTCACTTGCGTATCACCAGCACAAGAGTCTCTCGATCTCCGTAATAGAACCATGCTGAGTCGAATAGAATTCCGATGCCCTTCCCGATGCGAACGAGCGGAGGTTAGGAGCTACGCAGAACATCACAATTTCATTATGTTCAAAAATACCTCATCGCAGTAGAGCCCCGGAGACGAAACGTCGAAAGTATGCGGCTATTAGTTGTTTAACATTGTGACGTTGACGTTGTATGATGATTGTTACATTTTTAGATTGTAACACTGCTGCTACGTCCGTTTCCTCTCATTGTTCAATGGCTAAGAGGAAAGTAGTCGGGCGTCAGCTCTAAGCTCATCAATTAGCTATAGTTCTGCTCAGTTTTATCGGGGAATCCGCAGTTGGTGCATGCGACCAAAGACGGAGGTTCTATTATACACTTACCTCCCAAATAACTCGTGCCGACGTTGAATTTACGGGCACAATCTTGTCCAGCCTAAGGACATGTCCACTGAGGGCCTCCCGCGTCTGCTCCACCTCTCCTTCATCAGCTTCCGAAGCGAACGTCTCGGTGATTTCTATCCAATCAGAGACGGGGGAGGGAAGGCTGAGACCATGTGAGTTTTCCGCGCGGATAAGCACCAAGTGCGTGGATCCGGGTTGCAGACCAGCGAGGGTGAAGGTGTCGTCGGATAGACGCCGTGCGACTGTCCGCCAGTGACCTAGAAATGGGGATAAATAAGGTCATTGTGTAGTGAGCACGTGATAAATAAAGGGCCCAGCTATCTCAGCGCAGAGTCGTGGCTAAAGTGTATTTTACCTGCTCATGCTAATTTATTCAAATCAGTCATGTTGTGCTTTATTCTTTTAGGTCCTGCTAGACACGTAGTGTAAAACTTGCTCTCCAATGAGGTTCTGGTTTTCCCAATTCTGTCGGACCAGGAGTGAAAACTTAAAGCGGACCACAAAAAATGGTCTTTCTACCACACACACAATGATAACCATCCCTACTGCCACTATGAATGTTCAAAACCACAGAAAAACACCGTCAAACAATGAGCAAATTAAAAAAAAACACCAAATTTCCTAGGTTTGAAATAATTCGGTCTGGACTAACTCCTCAGCCGATTATCCGAGACAGCCGTTACGGCACGCAGGGAGCCAAGGATCAAAATAATAATTTCCATCTAATGTTCCAACTGTTTATTACAAATACAAATAAATTAATAAACCAAGACCAGTCTGGTACTTCTAAAGACATAAGAAAAATAATCAAGTAAGTCTTATAATTCTTTGCTAATCAAACAGGAAAAATTCGTCATCTGGAAAAGAAGACGTTCTGCGTGGTTTTTTTCTCGAGCCGAAACAGCAACCCGGCAATCAAGTTCAAATCTAAATAAACTGGTGGCTTGCGATCAGTAAGAGAAGGTAAACAGAATGTTTGGATTAGGTCTTTAAGAGGTTGACTTCCGTTTTTGAACACATAATACTGTGACAAAGACTAGAGTAAGATCCATCAACTCCATAATAAAATGTACTTGAGTCAAGGAATGACAATAAAATGGCGTTACAGGGACAAGACTGAAGGTGAAGTCATCAGTTAAAGTTTAACTGAAAAGCCAACTTATTTTTGTGTCATTTAGCTGAATACACTGAATTATTTGGATTCTGCAAAGGGATTTTTTTGTTTTCCACTATCTGCTCTAGTTATGACGTTCAGAATATCTGCGGCCGTCCCCACAGCGGAAATTCTACTATGACGCGGAAAATTTTTATCTAAACACAAACAAGGCTTTTCAGTGGGCAGTGGCGAAATTAGTGAAGATTGCTTAGTGCCTGAACAAAAAAAAGTCATAAATCTTTCTTGTAAGGCATACAACAAATTAGAGGTACCACAAATCACACGGAATATTACACTATTTGAAAATCGATTATTCCTGAATAGCGGAACAACCAAGTAACGCATTTTCAGCGGGTCTTCAAGTTTATAAGTGATGGGTAACTAGATTGTCCTATCCCAGACCTTTTCGGTTAAACTTTAAGTAACTAAATCCTGGAATAACGGATGCTCCATCAAATAAATGGCTTATAAATTTTTGCTCCGTCTCACTCAGTCGCATTCGCTCCCTCAGACGGAAAAAATTACGGCGTCGGAAGCATCGCAGAAGCATTACTTTCCTAATCGTCCGAAGTATCCCAACAGAAAAAAGAACATTCGAAAAGAAACAGCAGACGAAGTGTAACGAATCTAACTCCCTTATTTGTGACAAGAGCAACTTGAAACACTTGGCTTCTTCACAACCATTAAAGTTTAACCAAATAGGGCTCACTTCACTTGTTTACTTAAATAGGCTTGAAAACCCGATAAGATGCGTTACTTTGTTTATCGGCTATCCACAAATAGTCAATCTCATCGGATGATGTGGTACCTCTGTGTGCTTGTCCTTCTATGCTTGAAATATTAGAAGGTAAGCCATTTAAAAAAAAACCACAAATAACAAAAAGACGTATCTGATCATCACTTTCCCAGCCTCTCCAGAGGACTTGCTTCATCCAATTTCCGAGCTTAGCGACCGTAACACATGGAAATGTAGGCTTTTCTTGAAATTCATTCAAATTCTCCGCGTCTGGATGAATTTTAGGTTGTTGCACATTCTGAAGGTTATTACAAGAGCCGCGGGTGAAAAAAAAAAAAAAAATCCCTTCGATGAGTCAAATAATTCAGTGTATTCCAAATATTACATGTACAAATAAGCTGCCTTTTCAGTTAAACTTTCATCTCTCCACCTATCGTTCCGATTATACTGTTTTAGAGGTGAAACGAAAACACACCTCAACAGTTGCTAACTGAAACCTGTTGGTTACCTTAGGTACTGCAAAAAATGCACTACTTTTATTTTCCATGGAAAAACTCAAAGTTCCATAAGCCGGAAAAAGGAGTTTCCACCTCCTCCGTTCCGGATATCCCATCTTTCATCGATAAGTGATGTTCGGATGAAATCCATTTTCAGATCCAAGAGATGCTAAGCTGCTTATCTCTCGGCTAGATGGACAAGGGTGCCTTCAAAGTAAGTGGGAAATACTGAAATTAGATTTTAAAAAGCGCCAAGGAAACAGCTGCTTCAGCAGTAGCGGTGGTGGTAGAAAAGAACGCTCGCTTCAAATTTAGCTAAAGCAAATCTAACAGACGAGCCTGTCAGCCTATATAGTAATCTCGGGCGTCGCAAGTGGGCGGGCGTTACGATCTGCCTGCTAGGCACCGCTTGAGCCAGGCCGTACACATAACCCATAAACGATGAAAGTAGATATAGTGAATACATTCAGTGCCTTTCCTTTACCAAGACGAAGGAAAGTTAACTGTTAATTTTTTCGAACAGAACCATTCACTGTTCGTTTACTTTTACGCTGCGGAAATCTCTCATTCTTCACTCTCTTGTTAGACTAGACTACCCATTTAGAAGGAAAAGACGATCGTGGTCTGTCGGTCCTGGACATGCATTCTTACTTCTTGAATTATTTGTTGAGGTTGACATGACTTTAATATGAAAGATGATCAAATATTGATGTGAGCCTTTTCGTGTAGGTTAGAGATGCTTAGCAGCAGATTGGAGAATTAGAAGTAGCCCCAGCCAAAATCAGTTCGAAGCAACCAAAGTCGATCTAAAGATCACCTTTGGCAAGGCGGAAATAATGGCGATCAGTCGGATCTCACCCCGCTACCACGATCGATCGATACAGCCAACTAGAAAGTACAGGTGGTCAACCAACTCCCATACTTGACCTCCATTACCTCTTCTGACAGCTCTACTGACACCGAAATCGTGATCAGATCAGCGAAAGCCAAAGCTGTCATGGTCCGACTAGCAAAAGTGCTTTGGCACAAGCCCCAGAACACCCGGAGTACCAAAATTCATACAACAATGCGACCATTGCCAGAATACTCTGTATGGCTAAGTCCAAAACACGCCAGTGATCCTCAGGAAAAAGGAGTAAACGTCTCTTAACGACTCAAACTCAACAACTCAAATCCTGTGTCAAACAATTACGGCGATCTTTGAGAGCAGCTGCGATACCCAAGGTGATACCGCGTCTAGCTGTTCCTCGTCTAGCTCTTCCGCTAGGTACCCGGTGATTTTGCATCGGCAAGGAGAGATATTCATCAAGAGTATTCGCCATATTCCAGTTCAGCGCTTCCAAGCGGACTAGTTTATGTTAATCCCCCGGTGCCTCACCATCACCACTTGTCACAGACATAAGTAAAATAGATCCACAGGTTGATGTGTAGAGAATCTGCGATCTGCTTCACAGGTAATGGAGGTTTTGCATATGTCTCAATATTAGGAAGTAAAAGTTACCAGCTACCTTATGGGTCCGACTTTTTACTTATACAACTGTCGGATATGACAATGGGGGGCTCACATAAACTAGTACACGTGGAGGGGGTCGACTAAAACCGGGACCGGAATGGAACGATACGGGGCAGGAGGAACGCGTACTAAAAACGGGAACACCTTACTAAAATGTTCCGATGCATGCAGGGGGAACAAGTACTAAAATCGGCAATGCATGTCCCCTGTGCTTCCGTTCCCGATTTTAGTCGATCCCCACGTGGAGCACTGAAATGGAGTAAGGCCAATGAGGCTCAACTCCTCTGAGAGGTGGGTATCTACGATGTCACACGAACGAGAAGATCGCGGACTCCACTCCAAAGAGAGACTCGCTCACTGCATAATCTGACGATAAACCCGACTTTCTTCGCCACTGAGCGTTTTGTCTATTTTTTCATTTTATATTTTTATAAACAGATCATATTTGTGGCTACTCCTCGTTCCTTCGGTAATGTTCATTTTGATAAATTTGTTTCCACTTTTGACTATTCACGTCACCTAACTTCTAAAAATAAACCATACTTAAATTATTTTTCTGTCTGCATTTTCTTTTTTTCCAAATCGTTCTATACTATGCATATCGCTTTCTCTTTTTAAAGCTATATTTAAGCGTACAAGTATTTATCCGTTTAAGCGGTTTGGAACTAAAGGAATACAAAAAAGTTACAAGTAATGATTAGTGTAAACATTCGTGTCATGAATTCACAAGACAGCGTATCTTCCAGCCTTTGAGAAGGTGGTAGCACTCCCGAATATTATTAGCCATTACCGATTTCCTTTGGAAGAGTTGCTTCTAGCCTATCTTATTACGAGTCCTGTGGGAGGGAAGTAGAACTTGGCGTTTTCCGGCTCCCATATCTTTCTAAAAAGAGGCAGTCGGAATCGCAAGTGAAAGTTGGATCAATAGAGGAAAGTTCAGGAGTAGAACGTATTTCTCTTGGAAAGACAAATATTGAACAAAGAAAACAGTCAAGACAAAAAAGGGCTGATGTTTACGGGAGAGGGAATATATCGGAAATACTGGGAGACAACACTCCCCACACACACAAAAAACAATAAATGGAAAGAATGGATCCGGGAGTACGTAGGGGAACAACACTGGGGGCTAGGTAAACATGTTAGACGTGGGAGAAGAAATGTCAAAATTCCTTACGATTTTCGAAGGAGTAGGAATAGCGAGGCCAAAAGAAGGTTCAAAGCCTCCGAAATATTAACTTTAAAATTTAACTGAATAGGGCTGAGATCCGACAATCTAGTTATTAGTTCCTAGTTATTCTTCCGGATCTGTGGTACCTCTGTGTGCTTGTCCCTCTACGCTTGAAATACCAGCTACAAATGTAATCCATTGCCAAAAACTGAAACAAATATGTACGATTCCTTGCAAAACATTTCTTAACATCATTTTACTACTTTGTACAGGCGTAAATTTCCGGGCTTCGCATCTGCCACACTGGAAATGCAAGCCTTCAACATTCAAATTCTCCGCGTCTGGGTGAATTTCGGTTGTCATGCAACCAGCGCACACTCTAAATGTTATTACTAGAGCCCCGGGTGAAAAAAATACAAAACCCCTGATATGAGTCAAAATATTTCAGTGGATTCAAATCTCAGATGTAAAAATAAGCTGCCTTTTCAGTTGAACTTTAAGGAATTCGTGTTTTTTCGGGGTAAAAAAATCTACTTTTCACAAAATCTGCCGGTTAGTCCTTCGGTTGAGGGACATGTCGCAGATCATGAAACGTGATGAGCTATCAGATGCGGTCATGGTTAGCTTAGCTGTTTTCGACACTGATCTGGCTTAGGGGAGACCGGTCCATAGTGGATCGCTTTTTTTTCCAGCTCGTACTACTTCTTTATGGTGTGGGTTTTTTAACTTCAATTATACCATACGATATGCTCGGAGCATACGTACTTAGGATATTTTGTATTTATTTTTTATTGGCACCGCAACAGAACTATTAAAGAATTTTCAGTATAGACCACTAGCTCTAAACTGGATACGGGGTGGTCCAAACTGGACTTTGGTATGGTCCTTAGTGGATCATAGATATTGTCCAGTATAGGCCATTCGGTTTTACCATTAATTATAGTGGTATAAATCACTTTCTTACAATACAAATAGTAGAAAAAAACTTATTTCAAATCACACAAAGAGAAAAGGAAAGGAAGGGAACTTTCACCAACTTGCAGGCTGTATAATACCAGATCAGCGTCTTCTTCCTTTCTCTCTCCCACTCCCAAATTCGTCTTCTAGACCAAAAGCCAAAGATACCTCTGAGCTAATATCGTCATAGGATCTCTTCGTCGCTTTCATCACTATATCTTCAGATGGGACAGAAGCTTTACGCCATTATTCCACTCCCACCACGATGGTCGGATCAGGGAACTGACTATTTCCAAGCCAATCGTGTCAAGTGACTAATTTTCCAGTCAAGTTTCATCGTCCTAGCACGTCTGGAAGTATCTTACCTATTGCGATCACCAGAATTCCGGACCCCCCCCCTCTTACTCCCCCACAGTGCCCGAATCTTATCCGGTTCTGTCACTGATGTACATAGTGCTTGTGGCTGTTCTTCCCACCCAGTTTCATCCCGATCGTTTCACTCTAAGCGTGTCACATGATTTCCGGTGTCACATGATCTGACCGACCGACAGACCGACGGAAAAGTGATCGGTATATGGCACTTGGTCGGAAGGCAAGTTCCAAAAAAAATCGTCAGTCACAAGAATAACCTTTATGAACAGTGGTTATTCCAAGGTATCCTGGACGTTCCCAGGTTTCCAACCACCGAACAGGGGAGGAATCTGCAAATCAGTTTTCCTAAGCTTCAACGAAGTAAACGTCAACAACTGTCTATTGGTGATGTACTTGTACAAGAAAAATTGAACGCAGCTTCAATCCCGGACAGCCGCTGCTCTATGCAGGCTATAGCCCCTGGAAATATGTAACAGCAACTTGAAGCCCCGACGACTTGACAACCGAGGACTAAGGAAATGTGTCGTCTGGTACCGACTCAATTACCCCTTTACAAAACCGATCTTGATAATAACTCATAATAACCTCTAATACAACTCATCGGTTAATCACTCTAGACGAGCTCACGATGCAGTATTAAAACCTGTCTTAGAAATGCATGAGCCAAATCAAGCAGTCGATAACTCTAGATTTCGAAGAAAAGATCACTGAGGGGTGGGGGCGGATTGCTTTCAAGATTTCCGTAAGACCTTCTGATTGACTTCCAAAGGATTAGAATCTTTTGATGCCAAAAGGAGCTCATTTTAATATGAGATCTGGAGGATTTCCCGTACTTATATTAAGTTATTAACATCGTCTATCCTTTTTGGGATCCCAAAACGTAAGTGGAGGGATATCTATGACATTGCAAAAGTTGTCCGTCTGTCCGTCCGTCTGTCTGTCTGTGAGCACGATAACTCTCGAAGGAATGAGATATTTTGATGAAACTTGGTGTGAGCATTCTTTGGGTCAAGAGTAAGGTCGAGTTCGTAGATGGGCTCCGTAGCCCTACATTTAGGGGTGGGGGAGGGGGTTCACATTAAGGGACGATCAAAACATTTTTAAACAGCCAATCTGATAATCGATTATGCGGTAAGAAGACATGGTGATCACGAATATGAAAACCATTTTGTTGCCGGACAAGTAGTTCGCCCGGAATCGGGCCAAAACCGGAAAGTTTGTCAAAATTAAAAGTTTTATTTGAAGTTGATAAGATGTTCGGTGTAGGAGGAAGAAGGCATGCTGAACACGAATATGAAAAACATTTTCTCGCCGGAAAAACAGGTCGCCCGGAATCCGGCCAAAACCGGAAAGTTTGTTAGAAGTAAAACTTTTATTTGAAGTTGATTTTACGTTCGGTTTAGGGGTAAGAAGAGATGCTGAATCCGAATCATTTTTAGCCGGATATATAGTTCTTCCGGAATCCGGTTAAAACCGGAAAATTTGTTAAAAGTTAAACTTTGATATGAAGTTGATTAGATGTTGGATATAGTGGTAAGGAGATATGCTGAATTCGTTTTTGAGCTTTATTTTTTTCGCCGGACAAGTAGTTCTGGATTTCGCCAAAACCGGAAAATTCGCAGAGGTAAGGCAGGATCGTTTGGATCGGCTTCTAGGGATATGCACACATGCTGAATCCATATCTGAACTTGGTTTTCTTAGATGATTAGCTATTTGGCCTTAAACTGTTTCTAAATTATAAGAGTAAAAATGTTCAAGGAGTCAGGCGAAGACTGGATCTGGCGAAGACAAAACCTAGCCTAATTGTCTGGATCAAATATCGAATTTTTGGGATCCCATCGGAACCTTTGGTCTTGTTATTTACGATAGGGTGAAGTGAGTTTCAATAAAATATTTGTGGAAAATATGTTGGTGTTAACAATTTGAAATAAGAAGTGGAACAGTTGGTCTCGCACTAAGAAGAGGAGCGGGGATTAAAAAAAGGGTCTTAGTGAAAAGAGAGCTAAGGACCCCTCGTATTTATTAAACTAATCCAGTCTACTTTCGTAAAATTTTTATCCGTTTTCATTCCCGAGGTTCTGCATTTCATAGGTGTGTTTTATCCAGCCCACTGGGGTTACTGATTTTTGGGATCCCAAAACGTAAGTGACGGATACCTATGAAATCGCAAAAGTTTTCTGTCTGTCCGTCTGTGAGCACGATAACTCTCGAAGGGAATGAGATATTTTGATGAAACTTGGTGTGAGGATTCTTTGGGTCAAGAGTAAGGTCGAGTTCGTAGATGGGCTCTGTAGCCCTACATTTAGGGGTGGGGGAGGGGGTTTGAATTAAAGGGCAAACAAAATATTTTGATACAGCTAATGTGATAGTTGATTATGGGGTAAGAAGACATGCTGAACACGATGGTGAAGTAGGACAAGTAGTTCGCCCCAAATCCGGCCAAAACCGGAAAGTTTGTTAGAAGCAAAAGTTTTAAATGAAGTTGATTAGACGTTCGGGATAAGGAGATACGCTGAATTCGTTTCTGAACTATCTTTTTATTTGCTGGACAAGTAGTTCGATCGGGATTCGGCCGAAACCGGAAATTTGGCAGAAGTAAAGCAGGAAGTTTCGATCAGTATCGTAAAAATAGATATGGCTTATGTCTGAACTTGATTTTCTCCGTGAATAGCCTGGCGAAGACTGGATCTGGCGAAGACAAGACCTAGTTGTCTGGATCAAATATTAAATTTTGGGATCCCATCGAAACCTTTGGTCTTGTTACGCTTGCCATGTTCGTTTTCTTGACGAGGCGTAACAGGTACCCCAACCGCTGCATTGCGAGACACAGTTATTGGTCAGAAGACCGAGTATGCAAATTTTGCCATGATTTGTCATTCAAGGTATGGAGAATGAAGAGGTTCTAAAAACAGCCAAAACTAGGATTTAGGATACAGGATTTATAGAGAGAGAGAGAAAGTTTATTAAACGGATAATTATACATACTACATAAGAAGGGCCACCCCAGAAAACACTGGCCTGTCCTAGGCTAGGGGGCCGCCAAGTTGTATCCACGGATGAATCCACAGTTCTACACAGCAATAGACGGCTGCATGGTTACACTTGGTACAAGCACATGCCGCAAATTTTTTCATTTGGCTCATGGTATTTTTGTTAATCCCGTGCAAACATTGTTTGGAATTCGAATGAAAACACAAGCTTTCGGATTCGAATGAAAACACAAATAGCCTCCAGAGGAAAAGGGATACTTTGATTTTTCGTATACTTTGATTCTGAAGTTCTCCCTTTTGACTGCTGAATTCCGAAGAAACAGGGCAGAGATTCGGCCCTTACAGTTTTTTTCTTCTTTTTCAGCGCCGCATCACACAAGCTTGTCTATAAATCTCTCCAGAAATGAAGGGTATCATATATTGATCAGAAAATGTTGTTACAGAAAATGCTCCAACTGTGAATGGTTCGAATTAAAGTGACAGGAAATTAAAGAATTTAAAATTTACCTAAAAACAGAAATTTGGCGTGTTCAAACAGGCGAAGTGTGTCAGTACGCGAAGGAATTAGTCCTTGCTACTAGGCATTTGACTGAAACTGTGACATGTGTGGGCTCTCAGCTCGCATCCACACCAGTAAGCTTGGTGTGTCGACGGGGCAGTGGAGTGTTCATTAAAGACTAAGTCGCGGAGTACCCATTGGTTAAGCGGGCACTGAAGAAAACAAGGGAAAAGATGACTTTTTCGAAAGATGGGAGTGTCCCATCGCTAAGGCCTGGTCAACACGCACACAGCTACTGGCAAAGGACCATTGAAACAGGGGTTCAAGACCTGCGTAGGCCCATGCGCCTAAAGCACATGGCCAGTTCAACCTTTTTTTGTAGGTTCAATTCAAGTCACATTCAAGAACATAAAAAAAACTTACCTTTTTCAGTGGCATTCCTCGTGTACGCGCTGAACATCTCTACCTGATAGCCAATCAGAGGAGAGGCCCCCATTCTGATCCCACTCTTCCAGGTTACAATTGCTAACCCCGGCCCTCTACTGATCAAATGAGGTTTGGACGGAGATCCTGGCAGGACTAACGGGTCGCTTGGGGCTCGCTCGAACTTGGCACCAGCGTTGTCGGGTGAGCTGACATGAAGATGAGCAGACCAGGCAGTTTCGCCACCGATGCTCTTAGCAACACAGGTGTAGTTTCCAGCGTCGGACAGATCCAGGTCTGAAGAAACAAAATAATTTGCAGACCAAGTGCTAAAACAATGATAGAAAAATCCGGCGCAAGTTCGTTGTTCAGGTAGCCAAAATCTAATTTTCTAACCTTGTTTTTTCGTTTGTTAAGATAACGAAGTAACAACCTACCAAACATCAGTGTCGTCACTCGTTTGTCTGGGCTGCCAATGGTCTCTGCCGCGTGTTTCGTAAAGGGATCCATGCAAGATTTTCGGAAGAATCGATCTAATACTTTCCATAATCTCCGTCTTCAAACCAGGTTTCCGTATTAACAAATATTGCATCACCGCACAGACGTGTATTTTTAACATAAGAGAGAAAAAAGTATTACAGAACGAAAAAGAAAATGGTTTCCGTTGGTAAGAATATAGCACCTGAGGTCCGGAAGATGAGTTGCTTTCCGCCTTGAAAAAATAATAATTTTCTGGAGAAACTCCAGAGACGAAGTGGCTAGAAGTAAAAATGAAAACCTGGAGTTTATCAACAAGGTTTTGGGGTTTTTGGACAAGGCAGGGACAAGGTTTAGCAAAGGGCTTAAGAATATGAATGAATGTGTGTTTTGACTTTTGTGTTTTTCTTGATTTTCTTCTATTTATATGATATTCTTCTGTTTGTATTTATTGTTTGTCTGTTCACGCACATGACTCGCGGGCTTTTGACAGATTATCAGAAGCCAAATTCCTCAGCCCCTGTTAAGCTGTAGTGCATACGAGTCGCGAAGCAAAGTAATCAGTTAAAGGATACGTCGTACGTATGGTAACAATTTTATTCATTTTTCTTCAGTAGTATTTCCGTCAATTCTCATTCCCGAGATTCTGCACTTCGTAAGTGTATCCTGTTAGCATTGTACTGATTGCCAAGTTTGTTCTCTTAACGTGACGCATCAGGCTCCCACTGTTTCCGAGAAGCGTACGTATTGGTCAAAATATCGGTTATAAAAATTTGCCACACATGTCATCCAAGCCAAAGGACTTCAAAAAAGGCTAAAAGCAACCGAAGCCTTGTGTAATTTGTTGTAAGCATAGCTAAGTTTTAAAGTAGTCAGCTATTTCAGAACATCTTGGCAGAAACACATTGTAGTGGGAGGTGTCCTTCTCGGTCCTTTAACAAATAAAATTCAGTAGGATACGCAGCTTTTACTACACCGGTTCTATCACACTCACATCATTTCCACCTACTCTCTCATAGGAAAAATAAACGTAGAACCTTAGAAGTCGAGAACTCTTCTCTAACCCCTCCCCCAGCAAAAAGTAGCGGGAGCTACGCTCAATGTATTCATCATCATGTTACGTGCCGGCCTCATCAGTAGAAACTATGAGATGAGGAAAAACAATCCACTTTAACATCTTTTTTAAAGACTAGAGCGAATCTGAGAAGTGCGACCACGAGCCTTGTTATTGTATATGATGAGGAAAATAATCCTGTCGAAAGGTCACTTGAGACTGACAAAATTCTTCACATGGATACCTCGACGTAGACCCTCACCACAGTTATGTTCTCTATAACGTTGGATTCCGGATTCAATTTCCACGGAATCCAGGGTTGAAGTTGTTTTTTTAGAGAAACCTAACGGGAGGAAACGTTCAGGTTCTTTAATTTATGATAAAACACTCCAAAACAATATTAGTCGATCACTGGAGGGGGCCGGCAGAGACAGAAGCTCGTTAGCTCGGCCCCACTTTATATACTGACTATTCTTAGATAAGATAAACGAGTCGTTTCACTGTAACACACGCAAAAAAAAAAAAAAAAAAGACTCGTTCTATTCCGTGTACTGACACACGCCATACAAAACTCTCCACACGTAAGAAGAGGAACACGAAATAAACAACAACAAGAGCTGAAAGCTCAAATGGCACTTGTAAGAATAAGCGAACTGTACAAGGCGGGAGTTTTTTGCTTGAGAGTTATATACAAAGCCGAATATCATTTTATGTTACACTTGTTG
This sequence comes from Branchinecta lindahli, assembly GCA_023053555.1. Classification (NCBI taxonomy): domain Eukaryota; kingdom Metazoa; phylum Arthropoda; class Branchiopoda; order Anostraca; family Branchinectidae; genus Branchinecta; species Branchinecta lindahli. The sequence continues at coordinate 8,602,851 of JAKZAO010000001.1, forward strand.
AAGTAAAAAGAAGTTAAAAAGGCAGGTCTACAACTCCTTTTCTTCCTGGGAAGGTTCGAACCTCTAGGTCCCCCCGGATTTTAAACTGAACATCTGAGACACTTGTTCTTGACACTTGTCAAGTTTCTTGCATGTCCGATTACCGGTTTCAAAGTTATTCATGTTACTAGTTTCCGGATTCCGCATCCCTCCACTCCCATCACAGTGGCTGAAGGGTTGCCACCGGTAGTACAGTTGTGCCCACAATAGAACTTTATTTTTACTTTGGCAGCAGATTTTAAGAAAAAGGTAGTTGTCAGGTTTTATTTCCAAGGTGACTATGACCCAGCAACACGTTCCGAGTACTTTTCTTGTTTGGTATTACTTTTTTCCTTTTGCCAAGTGAATTTATTTTAGTAAAGTGGCAACCCTGAAATGATCATATCCAAGTCAATCTGGTGGGGTCCCTGATACGCCTGTCAATTTTCCTCGTCCTAGCTTATGTGGAAGCATTTCACGAGATTTTCGGTTCCCCCTCCAGCCCCCCCTCCACCTGTTATCGGATCCAGTCCGGATTTGAAACTGAACATCTGAAACACCTGTCCTTGCAACTTGTCAAGTTCCATGCATGTCCGATTACCCGTTCCAGAGTTATGTATGTTAGTAGTTTCCCGACTCCGCATCCCTCTGCTCCCCCATGATGGCCGAATCGTGGAAGTGATTATTGCTAAGCTAATTTGGTCGAGTCCCTGATACGCCTGCCAAGTTCCATCGTCCTACCTTATGTGGATGTGACAACAGTAGCAAAACCCGGACAGACCGACAGACATTACGATCGCTATATGGCACTTGAAAGCTCAAGTGCCATAAAAGACGGCAACTAGAGGAAATCTTCAAACGGGAGTAACTTAAAAAGTAACGACCATCTCTTTTTTTATTCCTCGGAGAAGTCAAGTATAAGTGGAATTGTCGAAGACGCGTAATTCAAAGACTAATTATACCAAAAGATTCTTTAAAACAAGTAAATTTCACGGAACTGCAATTCAAATAATCTCTATTAGAGGTCTTATTTTAATCCTGGTCTTATTTTAATCCTTAAACTGTACCTGTTCCCGCAGTCGGTCGAATCACAAATACGATTAGCCTAGTGGTCTAGGACACGGTCGGGTCCCTGATACGCCTGCCAAGTTTCATCGTCCTAGCTCCCCCTAATCTATATCAACTCCTGCTACGCTTCAACAACACGTACCAAATCCTTCGACGTTCGATTAGATTTAAGCAAAGAATGCCTCAATCATCCGTAGAGTTATTACTTGTGTGAAGAAGGGGTAGGGATTTGACAAGAACTAGAAAAAGCGTTTCAAGAGATTGTGCGGATTCCCGGTAGGATCGGGAAACTGATTATTTCCAGGATGGTTTGGTCGGGTCCCTGATACGCCTGCCAAGTTTCATTCTCCTAGCGCCCCCTAATCTATAACAACCCCTACCACCATTCAACTACATATCCCAACCCCTTCGACCCATCTTATTAGACAAGCTCTCTCCGAACACCCAAACGATTTGAGCAAACAAATGACGCATCCATGCACAGAGCTTTACTAGTGGGGTAGGGGTTTGACACAAACTAGAAAAAGCGTTTCAAGAGATTTCCGGTGTCCACCTCCAGCTCCCCCCCCCAAATTATCGGATCCGATCCGAATTTGACAGTGAACATCCAAGACACTTGTTCTTGATACCTGTCAAGTTTAATGCACGCCCGATTATCCGTTCCAAAGTTATGGATGTTGCTAATTTCCGGATTCCCCATCCCGCCACTCCCCCATTGATGGTGGGATCGGGGAAGTGATTATTTTCAAGTTAATCCGGTCGGGTCCCTGATATGCGTGCCAAGTTTTATCGTCCTAGGTCATGTGGAAGTGCCCAAACTAGCAAAATGCGGACAGACCGACAGACAGACAGACATTACGATCGCTATATGGCACTTGAGTAAGCTCAAGTGCCATAAAAAAGAGTTTGGTTTATTTGGAGATTTGTCAATTTGTCCACCAGATACCCTGGACTTGTGGAAAAAAAAGGATTTGCTTTCGATGAAAGCCATGAAACATCGAGGGTAGGAAGGAAATTCCACAACTTTACAAAAAGCTAAAGCTTACTGCTTAGGCTACGATTACGCCAGCCTAAGGGGGGTATCTTCAAGGTGTCGACGATTCGAATATAATTTAAAGTATGTGGCTACAGTAGTGTAAAGTAACTTCTTAATTGTCAGTCTGAAGGGTACTTTGATCCTATGATCCTCCTTCGATAATTTTCCTGAGCTAAAAAGTCTTTCTTTCGAGCTAATTGTAGACAAAAGTGTAACAGGAAATGTGTTGTTGTTGTCAAATCATCTCACCGAAGTCACTGAACACAAACAACTTTCCAGAAATTCTGACTTCCCAACTAATGAGAAGCCTAAAAGAATTGAAACTGGGCCGAGCTCCACTCCCGATAGTTCGCGAATCGCTGACAATAGACCAAACAGAGATTTTTTCTGTACGGGATTGGTATGGTTCCTCTTCCAATTTTCATCGTGCTATCCCACCTGGAAGTACCTTAACTCCGGGTCACCGGGATTCCGGACCCCTGTTGTGGTTCGCCAGATCTCACGATGATACGAGCGTGTGTTAATAACGCTTATGTCCAATAGCCCCCCCCCCACCCACCCCCCGGACTACAGTGCCCGGACCCAGGTTCTGTCACTGATATACTTGTGATAAGGCTTGTGCTTGTTCTTCCCACCAAGTCTCGTCCGGATAGCTCCACTCTAAGCGTGTCGCAAGATTTCCGGTTCCCCCTCCACCACGTTGCAGCAGGAACAGGAATTTAACTCCAAAGTGACTTGTTCAGTTATCTGGTGGACAGAAACAAATCAGACGATTAGGGACACGGTGCACTACATGGCTCATTACAAATATTATGGCCGCTCCTGGGTCTCAACAAGGGCATGACTCTTTCCTCGCAAGATCGCAGTGAAAAAAGCAGAGCTGATCCCTTGAATAATAAAGGATCACAACTTTAGCTGTAAACCAGATGCATTCGACCATTTTACCTTATTCTACCTATAAGCCTATTTATTAGTGATGTTTTTTAGTTGAAAGTGTTAAAGATGGGAGCAGCCCCTTGCATTGCAGTCATGGGCGTTTTGTTTTTTTATCCTTTTTTTACCTTTTCCAGTAAAGTAGTTAAGTTTGAAGAGTTTGCATGTGCATTTTAGTAGCCGGACCGGAAGATGGAAATTTGTATATATATTGAAAATAATTTTTATCTTTTATCGTGTTGTCTTTTTTACTTGTTTTTGTGTCAGTAAAATAGCTGGGGTTGATGACTTTGTGTGTGAAGGTGTGTCTAACTGAGGCTTTTTATTTTTACTTAAGTATTTAAATTCTTTTATATATATGTATATAATTTAGATTGAGTTGTTTAAAAAAAAAATGAGCCTACAACTTCAGAATTTGACAGCATTTAGCGCAAGGTTGCACACTCATTTCACACAAAGTTTAAATCACACATTTAATGAAGCTGGTCGTTTTCTGAACCATCAACTTGCTTCCCACAAGGCATATTATTCTGTACTATATTCGTTCACTGTCAGAAGGCTACTGACGGATAACTCATGTCTGAGCATCCTTGCGTTAAACGTTATGAGATGAATCTGTTACGACTTTTGAATGTCATATCTTCACGAAACATAAAATTTAAATGAGCCACAACATAAGTATCAGTACCAGTGATTACATAAATTTTGTCTAGCAACATACTTCTGACCTTTCCAGAAACATTCTAAAAGGATCATGACAGAAACACGTTCGGCATCCAGCATAATGATTAAACTAGGATGCGCCACGTCTTTTCAGTTATCATACTTCTTACAGTGTTGACAGCGCGGTGTGTGGCTTGAATTGTGGTTCGCTACATACTGCATGGCTCACCAGTACTGTTCACAAAAGTCAAAGCCCGCCGTCCCCCTCCCCCCCTCACCAAACGATAAAATAAAGCTGAAGCACTGATCTACATCTACATATTAAAAGTTTCCTAGCAAAGGCTGCCGCAATAGAAAAAAGTTTCCAGTCTCCCGTAGGAGGCGACGGAGAAAGTCTGGAAGGAACTTTTGATAAGGAACCAAAACGCCTCCCTTCTTCCCCAAGGGAAATCTGAAGCAAGGCAGAGCTTTCTTGGAGTACAGGTTACGTGAGCAGAACGTTTCTTGAAAACTTTTTCAAATCGCATAGCGAATTTTCCAGCGCTGCTGTTTTCAGGTTTGTTCAGGATTTCCAAGTTCAGTGTGCTACTGATTTTAGCTTGGTTAATCCGGCAAAATAAGAAACGTAGCAAATTAACACTAGAGAGTAGCGTCAATACCCATGCTTTCCATGCATCAGAAACGGGCCTTACTCGTAGTTGCGCCGAGCCGACTAGTCTCGCGGCATTCAAAGCGAGGCAAACTTGTGGGTTTGGAAAATTGTAGCACAGCTCAAGATGCGGTGTGCACACGTCGAGGAAACAGGGAGGTTGTATCGTCTTTTTTTTTTGCTGTGTTCGGAACATGTAGTTATCGGGGCCAGCGTTAGTGAACGACTAATTGTTTTTCGGTAGGGAATTTATCGATCCTAATGTCGCTGCTATTCGACTGTGTGTCACTTTTAAGTCGGCACTACTCCCTAATTTTATTTTGCTCTCTTAAGAAATCCACCTGCATGCCGCTGGCATGTCTGTTATTTATACGTAGTATGCCCTATCCATTTTAATGTCACTACCTACCTTGGCATTTACTTTGAACTAAAGAGGGAGATTCAAGGAGACATAACACGTGACATGGATGAAAGAGGATTGTTTTCAACTTTTCATTTTCTAAATTTTCCTTCTTCTTTGTTGCCTTTGTCGCCTCCAGTGAACGTATTTCTCGTGTCGTGCTACATGGCCCCACGGGCTTTTTTGGGAGTAAATTCATTCATACGAGGCTAGATATGGATTTAGTTGGATATTGAATTACTACACGTTTTATCTGAAACTTACATTTAATCCTACTCCTGCTTTTCGTTGTCCGGCAATTTGTATTTTAATCTCCACTATAAATAAACTGAATCAACGAGGAAGATGAATCTGCTCTATCTTCCTGATCGCATGGGCCGTAGTGAGGGAAGTTTGGCTTAAAGCACTACACGCAGGTAATGCAATACAATACTCCTGAGGAAGAGGATAAAACAGAGTGAGGGGACATGAAACCGAGTCGGACACCCCACTGGCGATGAGGGGAGCGGTGAAGTAGGCGAACTTCGCACACCGTCAGTCTGAAAAGTTTTAAGAAGGCCAGATTTTTGGGATCCCAAAACGTTAGTGACGGATACCTATGACATCGCAAAAGTTGTCCGTCCGTCCGTCCGTCTGTCCGTCTGTACGCACGATAACTCTCGAAGGGATTGAGATATTTTGATGAAACTTGGTGGGAGGATCCTTTGGGTCAAAGTACAAGTCAAGTTCGAAGATGGGCTCTGTAGCTCTATATTTAAGGGTGGGGGAGGGGTTTCAAATTAAGGGGCAAACAAAATATTTTGAAACAGCTAATGTGATAGTCGATTATGGGGTAAGAAGACATGCTGAACACGATGGTGAAAACCATTTTCTCGCCGGACCAATAGTTCGCCCAGAATCCGGCCAAAACCGGAAAGTTCGTGAAAAGTAAAAGCTTTATTTGAAGTTGATTAGATGTTTGATTTAGGGGTAAGAAGACATGCTGAACACGGTGGTGAAAACTATTTTTTGACCGGACAAGTAGTTAGCCCGGAATCCGGCCCAAACCGGAAAATTTGTTCAAAGCAAAAGTTTTATTTGAAGTTGATTAGATGTTCGATTTAGGGGTAAGAAGACATGCTGAACACGATGGTGAAAACCATTTTCTCGCCGGACAAGTAGTTAGCCCGGAATCCGTCCGAAACCGGAAAATTTGTTAAAAGTAAAATTTGTATTTGAAGTTGATTAGATGATAGATTTAAGGGTAAGAAGATACGCTGAATCTGTATATGACAATCATTTTTTACCCGGACATATAGTTCGTCCGGAATCCGGTTGAAACCGGATTCTTTTTATAAGTTAAAGTTTTATTTGAAGTTGATTAGACGTTCTTTATAGGGATAAGGAGATGCGCTGAATTCGTTTCTGAACTATCTTTTTTAGGCTGGACAAGTAGTTCGCTCGGAATTCGGCCGAAAACGGAAATTCGGCAGAAGTAAAGCAGGAAGTTTCGATCAGTATCGTCAAAATAAATACGGCTTATACAGGTATATCTGAACTTAATCTTCTCAGATGATTAGCCTGGCGAAGACTGGATCTGGCGTAGAGAAGACGTAGTTGTCTGGGTCAAATATTAAATTTTTGGGATCCCATCGAAACCTTTGGTCTTGTTGGTTCAGCCAGCAGCTATAGCCCTATGAACATCTTAAAATACTACCACCAAGCCGAAAAGAAGTTGTATACCTACGAGCAACTTCGAAGCACAGCCACCTATTCGAAAAAATATCATATGGGTTAACATAATTACTGGTTGATTGATGTCAAGGAATCAAAGGAGTTGGCTTCGGTGGCGCCATTTCGATAAACCTTGCGGGGGGGGGGATAATTTCTGGTTCCCGATCCTAAGCTGATTTAAAAAAATTACTCTTTTTTAGTTTTCGAATACATAATATACCTTAATTTTGCCACCTGAAACCTAGTTGGCGGCAAAAAATAATATCACCGAGGAGGAAGATTTTGAAATCTAGGCGGGCATGCAGAAATAGCACACGTACAATTAAGTTGGAAAAGCTGCCATTTCCAGATTATAGTTATACAAAATAAAGTAAAAAAAATCTCCGGATTTCTAAGCCCCCGTGAAGAGGGACCCGGGAGGTAGCACCCCCTCTCTTCTTACGGCACTGCCCTCTCCAAGGGAGCTCAGGAAAAAAAGGAAAACAAATGCTGTCGTTACGACTCACTATTTAAGTACCATCAGTGATAGGGAGAGAAGAGAAAAGATCTGGCGTAGAAATCAAAGTTAGAAAACAACACAGGAACAGTTTGCGCATACCATGGTTTCTGATACCACGGTAACTTGACCTTCCATGGTATCTGATACTACGGTAGCTTTGCAGAAACGACAACTGCCGAAATCGCGATTCCAGAAGTCCCCGCAAAAGAAATACCTAATCGACTCACATCACAAGTGACAATCTTCTTTCCCTCTAATTTGACAAAAAGCTAAATAGGCTCTTGTGTTGGTGATAACGGGAGTGAAATGAATTTCTCAGATGCCACGGTCAGTTACCACGGTTGGGACCAAAGAATGTCGGGACAGTGAACTGGCCCGATAGGCTACTCTATAACTGCAAAACCGCTTTTGACCGTGTTACCAGATACCACGGCAACTACAAAACATGACTCAGCCCGTGGGATCAGATACCACGGTCAAAAGCAAGTCTGTCCGTGACCTTCCCAACTTCGAAAAACACCGTGACATTTTGATGAAACTGGGTCTTCTGTAGGCTACTACATCCCACTTGACAGGTGTGAACAAAACGCAGAACGAAACTCTCAGCAGTTAATTCCGAACCGGGGAACACAAAATTAAAAGATAGGCTACCTTTGATTTGTAGAGTTCCATTGTTTCCGATCAAGATTTTCGCTCCGTCCGAAAGGACTCCGTTCCCGTCTTTGTACCAAATGACGTTCGCACCATCGACGTCACAGAACATGACACAGTTCGACTTCGACGGAAGAGTCTGATTTGAAGGACCTCTTGAGATGATCGGATGAATGTGGGAGGGTTTTTTACTGATCATTAAGACTCGGGTTCTGGAGATTTCACCACCACCAAAGTTCACGGCCAGGCAGATGTATGTCCCAGCATCTTCAGGAGTGATTTCCTGGAAGAATTATCAATTAGTCCAATCATTCATCATTGCCAATAAGCCATTCTCAAGAGCCTATGCCTTCTTTTCCTTCTTCTCGCCAGTAAACACAGATCAAAGTGCCGTTAATGAAAGTAACCAACGCAGGTCAATTATAATAGTACTGTATCCCAAAACGGCTTTCACCAGTACATATCTAGGACAAACTGGGAGTAGGCGTACTAAGTAAGGTTAGGTTTCAATGTTGACAACAACACAATTGAAACACAGGAAGCTGGAATAACAACAGATCAAGCTGTACAATCATTCCGGTTTACTGCATACTTACCTGGATGTGACGCGAAACTTCAAAGCCACGTGGGGTAACAAAATAAAAATTGTATCACAACACGGTTTAAGAGAAAGAGAATATTGAAGCCTTTCTCGCAAACGAGCGCTGAATGTCGTACATTTGCTGTGAACAACTTTTTTGCGGTCATCTGTTACATACGCTGATGGTCTGTAATGACGACAAGCTTTGCAAAACGACTAAGAAATACTGATAAAACAAGTGAAGAAACATCCATATAAGGTATTTTTCTAGAATATTCATGTGTTGAGGACAAAGCTTTTGGAAACATGGCATTTCAGTCACAGTTACTGGACATAGTACTTGAAGTTGACCGAAAGTCGCAATCGGATTCTCTTTCAGTAGGCTACCATGAATCAAAAGGATAATGGAACCAAGGATACATTTTCGTAGGTCCCGAAGTATAACGCAGTGATTGGTGCTTGAATTTCGGCCTGCCGCAAGCCGCCGCGAAAAACGAGGGAGGCACGACCCCTGTTCTAATTTTCTTCTTCTGCTTCCGTCTTCTACAGAAATTTTGCCGTCAAAACTATGATGGCGGTAGACTTCAAAATAGCAGCACCATAACCGAGCAATGGCTCGCATCTACGTGCGGTGGTGAGCCGAACGTATGAGACTTTGCGCTACGACGCCATTGCGCAAACCAAGATCGTAGAAACTTATACGGTAGAAACTTATATTATAAGGGCATAGAAACACTGTGGGGGAAAGGGTGTTGATAACTTACCCTTATAACTAGTGTTCCATCTATTGTCACTTTCAACCGTTCGCCTTCTCGACCTGAATCAGGCTGCATGAGGCCCCATTCACTATACCCCTCTCGGGTCCACTGGACGTACGGAGTTGGCAGACCTTCGCTGAAGCAGGGCAAGGTTGTCGTGTCACCAAGCTCGACGCGTACGAACGGTTCGACAGAGCTGATAGCAGGAGGAACTGGAAATGCAATCAGAGTAGAGTATGAGTCCATAGATTCTAAGATACTTCAAAAGCTTTTCAGGGGAAAACATCCCACAGCACACGGCCCTGGTAGGTACGTTTACGTTCCTTCATTTAGCGAAGCCGTCGATCTTTCCCTAAAATTGCCGGCATTCCAAACTATCGAGATTTGCTTTGTGTGTATGTGTGCATGGCTTCTACTTCATTGGCTTCATATTTTTGCGTCAATGCTTAGCCTACCGGGTCACAAAGGCGACAATACCATGACGCTTGTTTACTATAAAACCATCAGCGTTCCTGCTGCCTTAAGTGGTCTCGAAGCGCGTCAGCTACAAAACAGGCGACAGGGAGTGCAATAGTCTTCTGGAAGCTCAGGCTCAAACTTCAGTGTGTCTGCAAACAGTTCCAATAAACAAAAAATCCAGCCTATATCCAGAACTCATCCTTGCGTTAGTCCACTCACCAAAAACGGTCAAGCTGGCATTGACCATCACCATTCCCACGGCGTTCTCCACAACACAGACGTACACTCCTTCGTCTTTCTCCTTCACGTCTTCAATGCGGAGGCTCTTCCCTTCAGCCACATTCTTCTTCTCCTTCCTCCACGAAACGATCGGCGGCGGATCGCCGGTAGCAAAACACTCGAAGTACGCGTCCTCCCCAGCAATTATCTGTACGTTCTGAGGTGATCTGATTATCTCCGGCTTAACTGGAATGAGAAAAGGATGCCGAGTTAGTCGCTCCTCCAATTTCGTCCGGGAAGGACCCGTATCGATCTTAGAGGGAAAGTCGACATTTCTCATTTCAAACAGTCAAATTGGAGTCTCGGATCATGGACTAAAGGAACAATGCAGTGCCTTTATCAGTTCCTTGAAGGGAGAAGGAAGAAGATTACGAAAGTTTTAGCCGTAGAGGCTCCCGTGATTGGGACATGCGTTGTACCGAGGGACCATTTTGGCTGAATTTCTTATTTGATAGGAAAGGTGATCAGTAAAGCTGGAAGGTATTGGAAATTAGTCGGAAGTTCCCACGTACTGGGATCATACTGTACCTGCATCAGAGCCTTAGGACAGGCTAGATCTCCCTGGAACGGCCCTCCATAGGCGGTCAACGCATTTCTGTATCTATTGTAGAATGGCCAACTATGGCCATTCTACATATGCTTTAACTTAAATCACTATGAATACGGCACTGGATCGAATCCATAAAACATCAATTTTAACCAAACAACTGCTGTAGTGGTTTTACTCCCGTTTCGAGATAATTACCATCCTTGATACTTGCGCAAGTACAATTAAATCCACATTTCAACTGAGATTACTAACTGTCAACCGGTCCACGGTCACCCGATAACCTATTGGCCCTGTACGGTAAGAAGTCTAGATGAAGAACGATCTGTCAAAAAAAGAAAAAAGGGAAGCCTTTTTGCATCACCGATGCAACAAGTTAGAACGCCCAAGCGACCTATTTCAGTTCAATTCAGATTCATTCACCGGAATATAAATGTAGAGCAATTATAACGCTGATACGTCATAGAACAAGGATAATTCGATAAAATCCAAAATGAAAAAAGAAAAGAAAAATAATTTCTTTAAATTCAGGCCTTTTCGTTGTAAGAATCGGAACACGAGATTTTGTATTTTCCTACGGTAGACAAGATCGTTCCAAAGATTGACGATTACGTCTCTTTGTGGCTCAAAGGAAACGTGGCTCTGGTCTCTGGAGTCCATTCTGAATAAAATAATTGGTCCGAAGTTTTGAGAGAAATCCAGCAGATTTCGATTTGAGAAGAACTCAAAAGAGATATTTAGAGGTTAAACACTACTATAGCCTGGCAGGATACACATCAACGCTGCGACCTGTTACTCGGGAAAGTAACTGTCTCAAGTCCGCCATGTTTTAATATCAATAATTTTATTTCATACCAAAAAAATTACAAAACATAGATGGCATAAAAGAAAATGAAAGAAAAAGAGAAGAAACCACTACAATAAGTGGAAGAAGTCAAGATTTTCGAAGTAAGCTACCACGGAATTGGATAACTTCATTTGCACTCTTGAACTGAAATACATTCCCATCACGATTCTACTCCGAACTTTTTGATACTCGAAACCAGACTTCACGAATCTCAACTAAGAACCCCCTCCCCCAATCCAACAGGAACTTGGAAAGGAGGTCAGGAAAACTCGTGAGAGTTTCCATCTCTAGAGAAATCATGCACGTACTCTAGAACTAAATGGAAGTGCCGGATCTCGTGCTCCTGAAGACGGGAAACAGTAATAGGACATTTCCTCCCCTGTGTCCCTTTTAATGTCTTGAGGGATCTTAGCGTGACTGGGGAGAAAGCCTGGCCTGGTCGATTGGGGCAAACTATCCTCTCAGAACGTGGGGTAATTCGAAACTCCCTTCAGGCACAAGCAACAATGAAGCAGATACAGTTTTTGTTCGAATACTCCAACATCCCATCATGGCTGTTTCAGTCGCGACAGACCCCCTTAGCTTTGATAAGAAACATTGAGAAAATTGCAGAACGGCCTTTCTGACCAATGAGCTTCTCGGAAGCAACAACCAGGAGCCTGATTCTTTTCGAAAAGAACCAGAAGTGGTAGAGGTAGACATCGGTGTAAGGCCTTTAGGGTGGAATAAAAATGACACAGGAAGTTTGAAATCTCAAAAATGAAAACATATGGAACTATTAGAGGCGTAGTGATCAGTAATATAAGTAGGACAGGTCTTTTAAGTAAATTATACCAGTTCAGCTACGGCGTGACCACCTTATTAGATGTTATGTAATTATGACGTACTTGACAAAAACGGCAAGTTCGGCAATCCAGTGCTGTGAAAGTTCGTTTTGCAATAAACTATCAGTATCAGTATCAGTGTGCTCTCGAATCCTTGATGAAAATGATTGCTCGAAGAGTGATCTCGAAAGTTCCAGCCAATTAATTTTCAAGTAAACAAAAACTCTCGCATTACTATTCTTCCATAACCCCCTGCTTCAAGTCTGAAACCGTCTGTCGCACACTGTTGCTGTCCAATAGCGTGCAATTTTCCACTGACGACGATCTTACAAGCCATCCATGGTCGTGAGTTCATGCCACAACGTCGTTGCACGAAAATATACTTGTGGGGCGTATAAATCAGGTCAGGTCCCTAATATGTCTGCAGGGTTTGATCAGATAGAACTGACCTAACGAAGAACCATCGGTGACTGGATAATGAATCCAGAGAACCTGTGCTCATAGATTCTCATGTCCGAAATTTAACTTTCCCGTCGTGGATAAATTGTGAACCGAGTATCCACTCTAATATGCACTGAAGAAAAATCCAATATGATTATATTCTTTTACCAATAAAACTATGGGTCACGGGGGGGGGGGGGGGGTCTTCGAAGAAAGAAAAGGACATGCAACTCGATTCTTACACCTACATCCCAGGTCATCTTCGTAAGAATGTGAATCCGAGGAGCAATTGACGGAGCCTTTTATAGACGCGTGTGCTGCGCCCCGTGCTGACAAACTTAATTGATTACTATACGGAGAGGAGAGGGCTTCAATGTGATGTTTACTCTTCGTCAACACCAGCTTAATCTACCACAGGTAAATAAACTCATGCAACGAAATGAACATCCGCTTAATCTGTAGTAGAGGTTTGTTTATTTGAACACTTCTGTAAATATTTAATTACCTTGGTTTTATTTATAAAACCGTCAAATGGAAAGGATATCAGCCAACGTCTAACTATTTCAGCCCTTTTTTTTGAACTAACAGTAAGTTGAAATTTGTTTTTTATTTTTATTCAGGCTAATACTATTCAAATATGCTTCTTCTTTCAATTTGGTGATGCTGTTCAGTTCGTACGGTGAAATTACGTGCCGGTTGGAAAAGGATGCAAGCAAATTTTGATAGAAGAAACAGAAGTAAAGTGATAGCGAATATTTCAGCTGACACATGATAAACTGGGGACGAAAATCAATTTATTTGGGTCATCTCATCTACGGACGTAATGAATTGTCAGAACCGTGATGTTTGGAAAACGGTACTTGGATCAATTTTTGGAAGTGCACAATGCTTCTTTACTTCCTTTCGTATTGACTTGCGGCTTCTGTGTTCGTGTTATAACATAAATGTACCCATTCCTTTACTACCAGGCTTGTTGAGTTACTGTTTTGTTACCACACGTCAAAAGCCAGTAGGCTTCCCACACTTTGTTTTTTAGTACAGTCTAAAACAGAGTTTACACCAGTGCTCTAACGTCTTGTATGACATCCAAACAAGTAACCCAAAATTAATCACAAATCTCACCTAGTCACCAGTGCCAAGAGTCCTAACTCCATGCCTAATTATCATTCGTCAATACTAATTACCACACCGAGCTATTAACATCCATATGCTCAAGCTATAAAGAACATGATCTGTGGATGACACATGTGAACGAGAATCTTAAGCATCTGCCAGGGAAATATCAAACTTAGAAATAAGAAGTCAGGCGATCAGAAGGGTCAGATTAAATCACAGGCATACCGGGATCGACTAAAAAGAGGCACGGCACGGCACGGCATGGTGCAGGAGGCACGCCTACTAAAAAGAGGCACACGTACTAAAAAGAGGCACGGCATACTAAAAGAAGGCATGCCTGCATCAGGAGGCATGCACCGTCTGTGCCTTTTTTTTAGGACCCGTTATCTGGCGTGCCTCTTTTTAGTACCCGAACGACTTTGCAGTAAAAACGGGGTTCTATAACGTGCCTTTTTTTAGGACCCTAGAACACGGGCCCTGCGACCGTTTTCTGGCGTGCCTCTTTTTAGTACTAGTTCTCTGGCGTGCCTTTTTAGGACCCGAACGTCTTTGCAGTTAAAAAGGGGTTCTATAACGTGCCTTTTTTTAGGACCCTAGAACACGGGCCCTGCGACCGTTTTCTGGCGTGCCTATTTCAGTACTCGTTTTCCGGCATGCCCTTTTAGGACTCTTTTCTGGCGTGCCTTTTTAGGACGATTTTCTGGCGTGCCTTTTTTTAATACTCGACTTCTTTTGGTTATAAAAGGTGAGTTTATAACGTGCCTTTTTAGGACCATTTTCTGGCGTGCCTTTTAAGGACCCTTTTCTGGCATGCCTCTTTTTAGTTATCGTTTTCTGGCGTGCCTTTTTAGGACCCTCTTCTGGCGTGCCTTTTTAGGACAATTTTCTGCGTGCCTTTTTTAATAATCGACCTCTTCGGGTTATAAAAGGTAAACGTGCCTTTTTAGGACCATTTTCTGGCGTGCCTATTAAGGACCCTTTTCTGGCGTGCCTTTTTAGGACCCATTTCTGGCGTGCCCTCTTGATCTTGTTCGGGTTAACGAACGGTCGCAGGGCCCGTGTTCTAGGGTCCTAAAAAAAGGCACGTTATAGAACCCCTTTTTAACTGCAAAGACGTTCGGGTCCTAAAAAGGCACGCCAGAGAACTAGTACTAAAAAGAGGCACGCCAGAAAACGGTCGCAGGGCCCGTGTTCTAGGGTCCTAAAAAAAGGCACGTTATAGAACCCCGTTTTTACTGCAAAGTCGTTCGGGTACTAAAAAGAGGCACGCCAGATAACGGGTCCTAAAAAAAAGGCACAGACGGTGCATGCCTCCTGGTGCAGGCATGCCTTCTTTTAGTATGCCGTGCCTCTTTTTAGTACGTGTGCCTCTTTTTAGTAGGCGTGCCTCCTGCACCATGCCGTGCCGTGCCGTGCCTCTTTTTAGTCGATCCCCAGGCATACCAAGGAACCTGCAATGAAGTGATGAGCTTACCATGGACTGTCAAGGAAGCGTGCGGTGACTCCCTAGAGCCAGCAACGTTGAATGCGACGCACTGGTATCGTCCTGAGTCACCTGGTTCGACGTTCTCAATTATGAGACCTGCTGGTTCGATACGATACCTGAAATATACGGTCTTTCTACTCTTGCAGGATAACAATGGAACTAGAGTCAAAGGAAACCCGCGGATTCTCCAAGAATACTAACTCCCGGATTTTTTCCCAAAACGTTAGTGACGGACGGGATACCCAAAGATCGTCGCTCTCAGTATCTTTGGGGATATCAACTCACACCGGCTGTTGATTTGTAGACTGAATATGATAGCTCTAGAACGGATTGAGATATTCTCTCGATCGCTGAGGATCTTTTGCGTCAAGGAAACTTTGCAGACGAGTCCGGTTGATTGGAATGTCACTTGCAGTGTCACAAGACATGTACATTGCTTCTCTTTTTTTTTACGGTTTCTCATCTGACAAACAATTCGCCCGGGACCCGGCACGGTGTACACGAAGCCGATGGTTTAGACGGATTCCAGTCGGCGAGAGGCGTTTCAACATTCTTCTCCGCAGGATGGCCAGGACAGACAGATATAGTGTATCTGCCCACTACAGTGTAACTTTCAAGATAAAAGGCAAGAAAAGGATATAAACAGAAATTTATACAAGACTTCGGCTGTTTTTAGCTTCCTTCCGTGTGCCTTGCCTTGGTCTTGCATAACCCGTCTTCGGACGAATAAGCTCCTCGGAAACAATGATCGGGCGCCTGATAAGCCACGTAAAGAGAACAAACGTGGCAAGCGTGATGGACAGTGTATTGCTAATAGAAGAGATAGGATACACTTCTGAAGTAAAGAATCTGGGGAACGAGAATGGATAGAAATACTACTGAGATAGAATGATTAATATCACAAGTAAGATGTGTCTTTTAGTCTGCATGATATTTTATTTATTTGTTATCTCTAAACGGCAAGCTAAAAGCTTGTCGCTATTATAAAAATCATAATAAACCCCTTGCAGGAGAACTTCACTATCCCTATTATACCTGATAAAGAGCTTTCTGGATCTTAATGCAAATAATAGTACACGCTCAGGATTGCCATTAATTGGAAAACGAACACCAATTAGTTTTGGCCCCCCCCCAGGAATTAATGAGCGCTATCTTCTTACCTGGCCGGGAAGTTGTCAAAATTAATAAGTTGTCCATTTTTCTTCCACTTCACTTGGGGGTCCGGCTGACCTTTGGGGGGATCGCAGTGGAGCGTGACTGTCTCCCCCTGCACCGAACGCGTGCCCAGCGGGACGTCCTTGAACTCTGACTGGAGGTCTGAAAATTAATAGCAAGAGATTAGACAAAACAGATGAACAGAAACCAAGTAGCGCTCGATAGGCAGGTGATGAAACTTGTATAGGCGTATGGATAAACTAAATATGTGTATGTATATGTTGACCACCGTTTTCCTTAACTTTCTTCAGGCTGAATCTTTTGGTTTACGTTATAGACACGAGAGCGAATTTGTCACGATAAGCAGAAACACGACAGCAACAAAGTTTCTTTTTCTAAACACCATTCACTTAAACCTAGATTATTTGAAACAACAAATTTATAACTTACTGACTTAACCCTTTCGCAAACCTTTAACCCTGGTAATGACTGCATTTGACATTTCTTTCAAGAACGGTTGCAGGCATTATTATAGAAGCCATGCAGAAAATTACGGCGGAAGAATGACCGAGGTTACCGTAGGCTAGTTAAGGTTTCTCCATGTGAAGTAGAAGTCGCCTTTTTGGTGTCTAGTTTGCACACAGTACTGTCTTAGCAGGACATACCAACTCAAAGAAAGTATTACGCTTTACATCTTCGGCGGGAAATATATTTTACGAACTAGTTTTCCTTAAAGTTTAACTGAAAAGCCAACTTATTTTTGTGTCATTTAGTTTTGAATACACTGAATTATTTGGATTCTGCAAAGGTTTTTTTTTTCCACTATCTGCTCTAGTTATGACGTCAGAATATCTGCGGCTGTCCCCACAGCGAAAATTCTACTATGACGCGGGAAATTTTTATCTAAACACAAACAAGGCTTTTCAGTTGACAGTGGCGATACTGGTGAAGATTGCTTAGTGCCTGAACAAAAAAAAAGTCATAAATCTTTCTTGTAAGGCATACAACAAATTAGAGGTAATACAAATCACACGGAAATTCCACTATTTGAAAATCGATTATTCCTGAATAGGGAACAACCAAGTAACGCAATTTCAGCGGGTCTTCAAGCCAATTTAAGTGAATAAGTGATGGGTAACTAGATTGTCCTATCCCAGTCCTTTTCGGTTAAACTTTAACGCTCTGAAGGAGGATTTTATCTCCCATTGTAAGTTTATCTCCTTATCTCCCATCACGATAAAATTGTAGGTATATACTATGTGACAGCCTGGACCTGACGCCAACGGATACCATGTACTTGCTGTAACAGAAACCGCTTCAGAAATCCGGCCAACCGATTTAGATCGCTTCAGTAAATAAACCTTGGATGGCCATTGGAAAATGGTTAGTCTGCTGAGTTCATTGCTCCAATGACAGAAAAAGCGATTTCAGTAAAGTGGATATCAACAGCCTGTGACGTGGATATGAAGTGGGGGATTATGAGCGTCGACGTTCACCGATTTGTAAAGATGATATGAGCCAAAAATCCTCGTTAAATGCCAGAAAGAGGCTACCAATTACATTCCAGATAAATTGTTGATTAATTTATTTTTTTTTGGTACGGGAGCAACATTCACAACTTGGTAACCATCTGACTTCGCTAAACGGAAAATAACAGGTGACTTAAAGGAACAGTAAACTTGAGTACGCAACTTTCGGCCATCGAATCGCCCGGGAGGGGGCTTGGATAAATATACAGGGTCTTATTGTCGACAGCCCCCCCCCCCCCCCCTTCTTTGTCATCTCGAACTGTCTCGAACCCCCTCCTTAGTGTTCCCAAAGCTAGCTGGCAGGCCCTTGCACCTTATGCACTGTAGTTATGCACACATGTACTGTAAAAGTTCGCCTTTTTGGGATCCCAAAACGTAAGTGGAGGGATACCTATGACATCGCAAAAGTTGTCCGTCCGTCTGTCCGTCTGTCCGTCTGTCCGTCCGTCCGTCCGTCTGTAAGCACGATAACTCTCGAAGGGAATGAGATATTTTGATGAAACTTGGTGTGAGCATTCTTTGGGTCAAGAGTAAGGTCGAGTTCGTAGATGGGCCCTGTAGCTTTACATTTAGGGGTGGGGGAGGGGGTTTAAATTAAGGGTCAAGCAAAAAAACTTTAAACAGCTAATGTGATAGTCGATTATGGGGTAAGAAGACACGCTGAACACGAATATGAAAACCATTTTCTCGCCGGACAAGTAGTTCGTCCGGAATCCGGCCAAAACCGGAAAGTTTGTTTAAAGTAGAAGTCTTATTTGAAGTTGATTAGATGTTCGATATAGGGGCAAGAAGGCATGCTGAACAAGAATATGAAAACTATTTTCTCGCCGGACAAGTAGTTCGTCCGGAATCCGGCCAAAACCGGAAAGTTTGTTAGAAGTTAAAGTTTTATCTGAAGTTGATTAGATGTTTGATGTAGGGGTAAGAAGGCATGCTGAACAAGAATACGAAAACCGTTTTATCGCCGGACAAGTAGTTCGCCCGGAATCCGGCCAAAACCGGAAAATTTGTTAAAAGTTAAATTTTTATTTCAAGTTGATAAGATGTTGGATATAGGGGTAAGGAGACACGGTGAATCTGTTTTTGAGCTTTAGTTTTTGCCGGACAAGTAGTTGTTGAATTTCCCCAGAACCGCAAAATTCAAAGGAGTAAGCTAGGATCGTTTCGATCGGCTTATAGAGGTAAACGCACATGCTGAATCCATATCTGAGCTTGGCTTTCTTAATGATTAGCTGTTTGGCCTGGCGAAGACTGGATCTGGCGAAGACAAAACCTAATTGTCTGGATCAAATATTGAATTTTTGGGATCCCATCGGAACCTTTGGTCTTGTTACATGTAGACTACAGAGTAATGACCTCCCCGACTAGACGGCCGGGTTCGATTCCTAGTCGCGGCACACGAACCTTTTGCTTTTGCAAACCTTTTGCTCAAAAGTCGAATTCTCGGAAACTGCCCGGAAACTGCATTGGTCTTAACGAGAATTTTTCTTACTCTCAATATCGACTCAGGGTACATTCTTGATATGTTAGCTAGCTAGCTCCCCGAGTCAAGTTTTCTGTTCCTTTAATGCTACTCCTGCTTCTAGCAGTAGCCTATAGGGCCTAGTCTTTCTGAGCAACTCCTGGATCTAGTTATTCTCGTATTCATATTTGCCCAGAACGAAATAACCACCTTTGATTCAAGTCCTTGGTTGTCGTGTTGTATTTTGATAAGACATAGCGAAGACACACGTAGGACAACGAAAGCACGAATTTTATGGAAGAACTTGGACCCTTACCGAAAATCGTCATTTAATGTACATGATCATGTACTGATTATTTTCAATAAGAAAATCGTCACGAAAGATTTTCAGAATCAAGGAAGATTGACACAAAGTGACGAAGCAATTGAAACGTTTGACAGTTTCGATGAAACGAGGCAAATCGTAATATTTTTCTCGTTCATTATATTAGAGCTTAACAGTCAGAGATAGAGATCGACATGAAGAAGGGTAAAGGACAGATTCGTGGTAAAACCTCCAGCGAGGGAGATTCACAAGACGTCTTTAAACGTGAACAACTTAACTAGAGCAAGGAAAACAGCAAGGTCCATCTATCAGAGGGTCCCCAGCCCAGCTTCGACCTCAACTCCGTGCGAGCAAAACACGACAAGGGTCTCTAGAGGAGGGGAGGGTTAGCTTTGTAGCGCTTCCCTTATCAGGCTAACAAAATTCTAAGTTGTGGTACAACGCACCCAATTTGCATCCAATCGGTTCAGTGATTCACCCAATCCCTCGATTCATTTTAGATGCAAAACACAACCCCCTCTGTTATCTAAGCAAACAGAGGTTCCCCGTAGAACGCGGTATCCCCTTGGCTGAAGATGTTTTCCAACAAAAAAGTTTGCCCTCCGCTCGAAAGCTGACGGATCTAATTAGTTAATGAACTGACAAAAAGGGAAGTACACTAAAGTGAGATTAACGTACCGTTAATGAAAATTGAGATGTACAGACAGCGGCAGTGCAAACACAAAATTGGGGAAAATTAGGGCCAGGGAAAAGTGGCAAAAAACGAACGAATCCGGAGAAAAACGGTAAATTGAAAAATAACTGAACACATAAGAACTGAAGGCAGCAGGTTAAAACAGCGGAACCATATTTACAGACATAATGAACTAGACGGATAATAGCCACGCCGTATGATTTTTTACCTTATACAAGATAACCATTTTGACAGGATTAGACGGTTGACAGATGTATCAATGTTTGGGATCCCAACAAAGCTTTCGGCCTAGGTTCTTTGCCCCCGAGGTTGTCTCTTTCATTTCAGCCCAGTCCATGCCTTGTGAAGACAGCTCCGGGCAGGTAGTCGCCTGGTCTTGGTAGTAGGTGATCCAGCGAGGACAGGGGCGACTCTTTAATCGCAGTAGTGACTTCCCGCTCCGTTATCTCTTTGCAGATCAAACAAAAAAGACCAGGCGAAAGAAGGAACACTGACTGAATGGTTGTACTCACAGGCTACTGTCAATGTCGCATTTTTGGATCTGACCACGCCAAGGTTATTACGAGCTAAACACCAGTAGATGCCACTGTCTGACTCTCTTCGGCTGTGAGTAACGTGTAGGAAGAAGAGAGGGCCCCCAGGAAGAACGATCCGGTGACTGTAAAAGTTCAGGAAAATAAGTCTAAGCTCCTGATCCGAGCCCGAAACGTAATGAGATACATAAATACTACAAATGAAACAAGTGCGTGGAGAGTTCGACGGGAACGTGAAAGTATGGTTAAGTTCAGATTTTGCTTAGACATGTTTGGCAATACACCGTCATTGGTTGAACGTATACGAAGGGGTTGCGTACTTCGTTCAACCGATTCATAGCAGATCTTTGGTGAACGATTGCTTTCGCTCAATTGCTTCTGCGGGTAAACAATCACTCGGCTTCTCATCTCTAGAGTATACGATAGCAGCCGGGTTGCTACCCGAAACGCTGAGCAACATTTGCGGAAATACATGATGCAAGACTAAGAAAGCCTCGGACGGAAGACAAAAACTAGGAAAACTAGACTTGGTGAGACTAAAAACCGTGCCTAAAAACGGCTGACATACTGTTTCATATTAAACTCTGTTTTTTCAACTCGGATCTGTACAGCGCTCATAAATTAAACTTATTCTCAGGAACCCCACCAATCTTCTAAATGCATGTGTTGAACAAAAAGGCCAAGGGTCACCCCCCTACAAAACCGCCAAGAAAAGAGTTTCCTCTCCTGGTAAAAGGTCTTTGTACTTGAGGAAAACCCATTCCTACCTCCGCGAATCTCCCGAGCTTGAGTGAATGGGCTCTCCGTCTTTGAACCACGTAATCACCGGGGAAGGATATCCGTCCGCTTTGCATTGTAATGTCGCTGGCTCGTTTCGCGGAACGACGGTGTCGACAGGATGCTCAGTGATCCGAGGAGGCTTAGACTGACCTGTAAAACACAATTTAGAAAAAAGCACGCAAAGCGAAAGACGACAACATGGAAAATAAAGGGTTATTGTTGGCCGATATTCGGCGCGATATATCGGACCAAATATAGTTTATATGTATTCGAAGTTGGTGCAATATGCTTCATAGGCATATCATCTTTTACATTACTGAGAAACTTTTTACAAGGTAGGCTTAAAAACTATTCGATATATCGAATTTTGTAAGTGAAAATATCGATATATTGAATTACTTTATATGATTACATTAAATAAAACTGTACGGCCCTCTTTGGTTCTGGCGGGTACTGCTCGCGTAGCACTTATAAAGCACTTCTTATGTCGTTGGCATTAATAAGATATTGGTGTTTTGGATTTTTGGGGTTTCTGGGGTGTAAGGCATTTTCTCAAGGTACTTCGCAGGTAGGGGTGAAGCCTGGGTGAGGCGTATGGTCTTGAAAACAAGCTAAAGAAAAAAAGAACGACCTAGGCTAGGTGAGCCGATTTCTGAGGTTTACCGCTGTCTTGGAACCATTAAATACAACCTTTGGCATTTTTTTCTTTTTTTCCGTCTTGTATCAAAAATAAGAACAGGGACACTAATACAGACAACTTCGTTGATAAACACGAATTCTCTGTTTTCCTCGGCACTTAAAAGAAAATCTTGACCATTTTTTTCTGCAAGAGCACACGTCACACCTTGATAGAGCAACAATTCTCATCACTAAAATTAGCGACGGTTACAGACTGACCGTTAAAACTCAAGGCAATACACGACGGTTGACTTTGCTCAAAGATGATTGGCTGAAAGGTGAGCTCTCTAAACTCGCAATAATTGTGTAACTTTTCTAAAGAGGGGGAAGGTGACAGAGCACTTGAATGGGTAGTACTGGAGAAAATGTAACATAAGTACTGTATAATACGGTCAGCTAGATCTCAAAAGTATTTGTCAAAAGGAGTCCAAACTGGGCTTAGCAAGAACTGGAATTCACGTGACCGAGGTTATGGCAGGTTAACCCTCCGGTAAACCAATCTAGTAGCAGGAGTATTTTCGCCGTGACGTGACTGCCTATAGTAGGCTTCATCGCTTTGTGATCTGCTTATTCGCCATAAAGAAGTGATAATTGATATGTGAAAATGGTTGGCTTTGATTCCGGCATGTTAGGTAAACTAATGAAACAAACACTTTGGTTTTGAATGAGAAAGGAAAAAGGTGCTTCGCAGGTGCGAAGTTTGCTTAAGATTTTCTTACGTAGAACAAGGGAGCGCTTTGGAGAAGTGCAAACATCTGGCAACATTATTGTTAAGTGATCAGAACCTGAATCAACTGCGGAGCGAATTCTACAGGATAAATCCTCATTAAGCTACACGCTACAATTTAAGGTATATAAGTAAATGGCAGTTTTCTGGTCTAACGTCCAAACAACTTAGGAAACAAGTTTCGTATATCCGCCTAGTAGAAAGCTTAACTTCTACATTTCCTAACCGGCGAAGCTTCGTGGAGAAGTAACAGCGTGTTTAAAGCTCATGAATGCTCACTAACTCCACGGAGAAAAGAGTTTGGCTCTAAACCGTTTGGCTGCTCAACCGGTTTCAGAGGTTTCCCTTTGCAAACTGGAATACCAGCGAAGTCTCTCTCTCTTCCTCTCGAATGCTTGGATCTCCACACAGTTTGTCGGCATAAATTCCGGTTGCGAAGTCGTTCCCATGAACGTGCAATCCGACTCAGCACTCAAATGGCATCTTTTGGTTGCATCCGATAGACGTGTCTTCTTGGCCTGTCTGAAAGTGCGCTTTCCCGAGTTTTATTCGGTACTTCACTGATAAAAAATATTTTAGGAACATCCCCTTTCCAAATCGCCCGGCTTGTGTCCAGAGGTGTTCATGTGGAGGTACCTAAGTAGAGCATGCGTTCTTTCAACCTGTTAAATTCCGTTCGTACCAGATTAGCCCCTTCGGGAGTTAGACATACCAAAAGGCTATGAAATTCCCCCCTCCCAAGAATAGTCGGATTCCGGAAGTGTGAAGATCTCCATTGAGTCGGGCCGCTTCTTCCTATACGTCTGCCCAGTTCCATCTTCCTAACCCAGTAGAAAGTGCCTTAAGATCAGTGCCGACAGTCCTTGGCGTCTTCGTGCTCGTGGCGTGCAATCTGGAGTCGCAAGGGTTATGAAAGAGGGTTGTCGACAAAACGTCCCCGTTCGAAGCGTCCCCTGGCGAAACGTCCCCGTGACAAAACGTCCCCACGACAAAACGTCCCAGCGGCGAAATGTCACCTGGCGAAACGTCCCCGGCTATAGAATGATTTATAGAGCGATAGCTAGGCCTATGAGATTACTGATTGCGTCATCAGTTCAGACAAAAAAAAATTCTTGAATATAAACTTTTGAAAACCAAGATGGGTTGACTACTTCAGCATTTAACCGATAGTCAAGAAACAAACCTAAGTGTTGATCCCGGCTATAGCTATTTTTTTTAAAGAAAACGCAAAGATTTAGTAGTTTGTGAATTTTCTTTTTATCTTTTATTTAATTGGGTTATTTGTGTGTTAGTTTACGCTGCGATATAACTCATTGACCTTACTTTTGTTCGAAATTTAATTTGGTGACATTTATTATTAAAAGATTTTATTAAAGGATCAAACCCTTCTAACCCAGATTTACTATGTCTCCCTACCTAACTAATCGTTCCATCCACTTTCGTTGCCTCGCTTCCCACGTCATTTTTTATCCAGCGTAACGGCACTACGCTTATGTTTGCATCTTCCTTGTTTGACTCTCTTTGAGCCACAGTGGGAGCATGAGCCACAGTGGGAGCATGACCTCAGAGCTTTCTCTGAGGAGCATGTTGGTGCTCCTCAGATTGTGCATGTTGCTTCAAAATACCCTGATCAGAGTCAATTGCAAGGCATATTACACGTACTACATATTTTAACTGAAAAGAATACATTTATTAAGCAACCGGACCTATGTCCGATCTTTCCTGCTTATAAGGAATGTTCCCACACCTGTAATGCACACTCTAAAGTTGTTTTACCTCGATAATGCACCTGAACATCGAGGCGAACTTAAAAATCTATGCCTGGGGACGTTTTGCCGTGGGGACGTATTGTCATGAGGACGTTTTGTCATGGGGACGTTTGCTCGATCATACCATACATATGCCGACGACATTTATAACCTTAGTCGTATTACGAATGGAATCGAAAGTGCTTTCCTATCATTAGTTTTTTAGTGTGAAGTTCAACCAGGTAAAAACCGAAGTTTTAATGTCCAGTAACCAATCATGTGAGTCATGGTCATCGACCTTAAAGAATGCAAAGTCCAGAGCAAATCGAGCCTGAAGCACCTAGGACTGCCGATCGGAGTTTCAATTAGAACAAATAAAAAATCAGTGATGGCCCATTTGCAGATGCGCATCAGTACAGTTTATGCCCGTATTGTTTCCCGAAAGTTATGATTTAACCGAAAAATCCTTGCCTCCTCCTACAATGCCTCTGCTCTTCCTCATGTTTTGTATCTTTCCCCATTCCACACCATCTTCAGTAACGAAGATCTTCACCAAATTAGTTCCATTTTCTTTCGGTTTTCCAAGTATTTACTACGCCTCCCCCCCCCCCCCCGGACAAGAAACAGCAACCTTATAAAAAAGTTATCTGAGGCGGTCTTGAAATCCATTAAAAGAATTAGGCTAAATTGTGATCACCCATGGACCTTCTTGATGTTTCGTTTTAGTGAATTTTAATTACTTTATGTACCAATTCAACTAAAAGTCTTGATCCCTTCTTATAGTGTTTTTTTTCTTTTTTCATTTTCACTATACTCCGTATGTAGCCTCTACAAGACAGGTTAAAAATCAAATTTAGTTTATTTGAAGAAGAAACTTCGCGGAGGCAGATCTAGATCTGCCTCCGCGAAGTCGATTCATTCCTTTAAAAACTGAAACTCTTACTAGAAATAGCTTTTTCACGATGGACTCCAGAAAGTGTTGTTTTTTGAAAATGCCTCGTCAAATTAGAGATTCTCTTCTAAGCGCGTGCAGACTCTGGCCGAGCTTCACGCAAAATACTTGGTTTTCTCGCGAAAAACTTGAAACAAATGCGCGTTGTTGTTAAATGTTGAGAAACCATAGCTAACCACGAAGCCTCCCTCCACAATAACAAAATCAGGTTTGGTAGCGCCTGCTCGCTCACGTCTCAAGACAACAAGACCAAAGGTTTCGATGGGATCCCAAAAATTTTAATATTTAACCCAGACAACTAGGCCTTGTCTTGGCCAGGCTAATCATCTGAGAAAATCAAGTTCACATATACCTGTATAAGCCATATCTATTGTCACGATACTGATCGAAACTTCCGGATTTACTTCTACTAAATTTCCGGTTTCGGCCAAATAAAGAACATCTAATCAACTTCAAATAAAATTCTAACTCATAAAAAAATCCGGTTTCAACCAGATTCCGGACGAACTATATGTCCGGGTAAAAATGATTGTCATATACAGATTTAGCGTCTCTTCTAATCAACTTCAAATAAAAGTTTCACTTTTAACAAATTTTCCGGTTTCGGCCGGATTCCGGGCGAACTACTTGTCCGGCGAGAAAATGGTTTTCACTGTCGTGTTCAGCATGTCTTCTTACCCCTGAATCGAATCTAATCAACTTCAAATAAAACTTTTGCTTTTAACAAATTTTCCGGTTTCGGCCGGATTCCGGACTAACTACTTGTCCGGCGAAAAAATGGTTTTCACCATCATGTTCAGCATGTCTTCTTACCCCATAATCGACTATCACATTAGCTGTTTCAAAGTATTTTGTTTGCCCCTTAATTTCAATCCCCTCCCCCACCCCTAAATGTAGGGCTACAGAGCCCATCTACGAACTCGACCTTACTCTTGACCCAAAGAATCCTCACACCAAGTTTCATCAAAATATATCATTCCCTTCGAGAGTTATCGAGCTCACAGACGGATGGACAGACGGACAGACGGACGGACGGATAGACGGACAACTTTTGCGATGTCATAGGTATCCGTCACTAACGTTTTGGGATCCCAAAAATAAAGTTATCATCTGGCAACCCAGGAAAATGATCGGCTAGAGCCGAAGAGTGATAATTCAAGTAAACTAACAAGGAAAGAGGGAGATTTCAGAGGCCAGTAGACCCACGTAATTCACCGCTGAGGATGTGAAAACAGTGAAAAGCAAAAATGGTCCATTCAATGTGCCTGCCCAGTTTCATCTCCTAACCCGAAGGGGCCCGAACTCGTGAGCACTAGATAGACAACCGACCGCGGCCAACGAAAAACAGAGCAGTATATCACTCTTGACTCGAGGGCCATGCAATGTCAACGAATCGAGCTCATTCATATTGGAAAAGGGTCCTGATTGAACACTTTCATCTTGCCAGGCAAAGCTCGAAAACTAGGGCTGGGCTATTTACCTTACCACACGCAAACCGTCGTGTATGCTCTGTAGCCAAATACTCGAGCGGTAATCCATTAGTCCAAAGTTTCTCGAACAAACTGACTGAACACGGGATATAACCGATTATGATGGATAATGACAAGGGATCTTTGTACTCTAAAAGCTGGTATATGTTTCTCTGTCCCCCCTGGGATATGAGAGTGCTGGTCCCAAGGGATAGTCGACAGTGAAACCCTTTGGGAACTAACGTTTCGGTCACGATTGTGGGCTATTAGGATTCGGCGATATCTTTTGCGAGCAGATCGGATATGGACGTATTCCAAGTAGCCTATCGGGTGATGTATCGGTACAGTAGACATGCCCCTACCCCGGATTTCGAAGTACGATGTATAGGAACTTGAATAGCTTAGTCATGTGACCATCGATGATTAAATGACACGGAGAAGGGAAATAAACATACTGCTTGCATGTTGACATTCTGATAAATCGGCTCTAGTACAATCAGTAATGAAGAAGCGCCCAAGGAACACATTCGTCCGGCGGATTCCTGTTCCGACCGGAAAAGGAATCATGGTATTTCTTCTCAGAGGATATAGGAAATCAACAGCCTGGAAAACCGTTCTGAACTTTCCGGTCCTGTTCAAAGGAGGCCAAGATTTCGACTGGAAGAAAATGATCGGAAAGTGTTAAAGAGAGATCCACGACAGTAAAAAAGGAAGGTTCTTCGAATCTTCGCAAAATGTATTTTTATGGAAATACTTAATGGGGCAAACAAGTACACTTTTCTAACGGCTGCTCAGATTGAATAAGAGAAACATTAAGTGTAAAGATTATTAAAAAGGCAACGAAATTTAAAGATTAAAACTGAAAGGTTTTTCTTCCTTTTACGTCATGGCTCGGCCATTTTTTTTCTACTCTTGCGGGGAGGGGGAGGATTTGCTGTCGGTCGATAGACATGCCATTTCTGACGCTTAGATTGTCTTAGATAGGTTATTACTGTGTTGCTGTCTCGTCCGGTTTTTTGTTGTAGTACACCGATTTCTGCTCAGTGCTAGTAGATGACAAATTCAAACCTCAGGCTCTTCTTAATAACGAAACCGAGGTTAAAAGAAGTGTGGAAAAAACCTCCCATACATCACCCCTATATGAAGCAGCAAAGCAAGTGTGTCAAGAATAAAATATCAGCTTCAGTTTCTCCCTACAAAATATTGTTAGAGTTAGCTTCATTTCTATATACCAGGTTCGTATCTTCCAGTCCAACAACAGCCTGTCAATAAATGCTGAAATATCACTGACAAACACCGTAGCTGACTTTCAGTTCTTAGACATTGTTCTGTAAAATGGTAAGGGTCTAAGCTCTATGGCTTTCGTGGAAAGTTTGGACAATCCGGCTGGAATGAATATGAAAAGTTCTCGAAAAGTTCGTAGAACTGTTTTGTTTCAACACGGCAAAATCTCGCTACAGAAATCATTTCCCTCAGCTTCTTCTTCACTCGCATAGATTAAAATGTCTATTTATCCCTGTATGCATTTAGTTTACTCCTGAACAGCTCCTGAATAAACTTTTCAATTGTTTTGCCGCCTTGCAAACCTACCAATGGCGTGACAGTAACTCCAAGCTGAGTCTTGCAGTGCGTGTCTGCTTCACCAAGTTTCAGATTTCAAAGACTTGTGTCAAAGTATCATGGCAGGGTTTAGTACCGGATTCCGGAGTGATTTTGTGGGCAGAAACAAGGTCATTAGCATCTATAATCTTGAAGGTGGAGATCTTGGGGAACCTTTAAGTTTTGAACGAATCAGGGATCGGGATAGAATTCGGGAGACAGAACGGTTATAAGACAATCCGTCACGTTTAGATATCTATTTCTTCATTCGTCTTTTAAGCGGGGTCTTTAATAACTTCTAAATAAGTCCGTCTATAGCTACAGAAAACGGAACTAAGAGCTTCCCCATGCTCATTATGTACGAGTGACGATCGTGGTTGCGAGTGACGATGTAGTGTTCAGCGAAGTGGCTGAAAGACAAGAGCAGCGTTCGACTCGACTTTGCGGTGAACTGATATCGTCATTTTGTTTTTATTTGCCCTTCTTGTCTGACTAGGACCGTTAGATTAATCCCGGTCGTTTGAACAGTCGCCATAAAGTTGGTTTTAACGACCAAGAAGAACTGTCATTCGGAACGTCGTTAACAAGGAAAAAAGTCAAAGTTTGAAGACCTAATAAACGATACCAAAGACAAAAGTGAACTCTATTGTTGACTGGTGGTTAACTGGCGTACGTTAAATTGAACGCGCGCGGCTAAGAGATTACACTTCCTTCCGTTAATGAAGGAACAGCCAATCTGCCGTACAAAATACAAACAATACAACATACTTTACAAACAAAACGAAATACTTTCTCAAAATGTAATTTATTTATCTAAAGCATCCTTCAAAAACTGGCAATATCTTGATTATTTTAGCTTTACTTATGGTGTCGAGAACATCAGTGATTTCGATATTATACCCATTAAGAAAATGCCCCCCTGGAATCTGAGAGTCACTTGCATTGTACCGGAAAATGGCCTTCGTTCTCTGAATCAAGGAAAATGGGTCATCGACGCTATTTGCAAACTTTTGTTTTCCTAATTACCTAATTACTCCTTTTTCCTAATTACCTAATTACCCCTTTTCCTAATTGCTCCATACACGAACCGGCAGGCAGTTTGCTCGTTGCTGAAACCATAGGTGCAGGCTCTTCACCGGTATAAGTATAAGTTTAAATAAAATTCCAAGCCAAGAATCTGCTTCACTTTTTTGTAATTTTTCACTAAAATTTTGTGTCCGTTCATCCCGAATAATTTTTTTTTGACTGTGTAGTTGGATGGTAGTTGTACGAAAAAGTTGCATATGTAGTAGTATGGAATACTTTGGTTTAACATGCCTCCGACTGGGTTAATCTTAAGTAGAGTATGTGATAGCATCCAATCTTGCTCTAGTGGCATCCAGTTTGCTAGTAGTTGCATGCAGTGGCAACAGTTACTACTGCATGCTACTTTTTCGTATAACTCCATAAGACTAATTCTCTAAAATTTTCATCGGGATAATAGGCCTGGACTGCTTGATCTTCTAGTACTTTTGAAAATTCACGGATTATGTGATTACACTCACCAGCAACCAGACAAATAAGCTCAACGAGAAGGTAGCAGCTGCATAATCCCAACATCGTTAAATCCGTTCATGGTTCAAGAACACATTAAAACGCACCCCGCCATTCCAGCGCCTAGATTAGTACTGATTTCTAGAAAGCGTATTATCGCTGGTGGCAATAATTTCCAGGGAAACGGAGGCTGGTGACATGCGCTTAAATAAGCAACCAGGTAATTCATGGGGAAAGAAATCCGACGAATTCTTCGCTGTTTATATTTTCAGTCGCGGTTCAGTGACTAACAAGGCAAAACCTGGATTGGCGCCGATTAGCATCGCGGTAGGTGGTTGCGTTCCAGAAATTCGTGAGGCAGGGTGTATCGAACTGAGCGAGTGGCGTTTTTACGATGACGAGGTTGATTATTCATCAAGGAGCTGTCAGCCGAATGTGCTTAACTTTATTTGTGGTATGTTCCGATGTCATGTTTCGTTCCAGCAGGATGACTGGAGGTTCAAGCCGTTCGTTATTGGAAAAACCTGATCAGTTTAAAATATTTAAATTATCCTTAAAGGACCCCTCTTGCTTATTCTGCCTTTTATAATATACCTAGCTCCCATACAGAATTATAAACTTCCAAAATCCCCACCTTTCTCCATTGTTTTCGTTTTGTGCCTAAGAAATGTTAGCGCTGGCCTTGCCGAGTTTTACCCGTCACACAACGAAACGTTTGCCGGGATCTTTAACGTCCACGACAACTCTTTCACACATAAGGATCTGATAGCTTCTGTTTATTACTTCTTTTATTTGCTTAGCTTTCCCACTTTTTAACCACGGCGCGTACAGTTTTCAAATGTTTTGCGCCCAGCCGCCGCGTCAGACAGCAGGAAGGCTGGACATAGTCGACAAGCGCTAACAAGAATATTACTAATTTCAGGTGGAAAGTAATGGTATTTTCGAACATGTTTTTTTCGGATCCACGTCATAGGGAAAAGATCATTTCTAGTAAGAGTTGTGCTTTAAAGCACACATGACATCATTTCGTATCTTTCGGCGATGTGTACTTGGCGTCGAGGGCTTACTGGAGGGCTAGAGAGATTTAAAATCGAGGCAACGATTGTTTGCACTACTGATAGTGCACAATAATTTGCTGACTAGAACACATTTTTTTTTACCTATGACTAAAAAATTTGTGGGGGATGTAGGTGAGGCATGTGTACTAAAACTGGGGACACGAACTGTCTGAATATTTTGCGCTTCTTCTCTTTTCGTTTTTAATGTTCGAAATTTCCCAAATTTAAATTTTCAACTTAAGCTTATGGTTTTACAAGAAATTTTCGGATTTCTTATGTCACCTTCAACGTCCTTGGCTTTCAGAGTCTCAGATCTCGAGCGTTCGATTCCCAATATTTTGCTCAAAACTGTGCACGGTGGCCTAGTAGGAAAGACTTATACGATTCCGGGTGGAAAACAAATTATGTGAAAACGAGAACTTAGCGACTGAAAATACGCAGCCGGAGTGAAGACTGGATGTACATGGTGACTGGCCGGACTGGCCCTGCCGCTTTAACGTACAGTACGCATCAAACTCTAGCTTAGTTAGCGACCCCAGTTTTTAGCGACTTATCGCATATTTTCAGAGCATCCGCAGAACAAATTTGTTTCATTATCACTAAACAAGTTTTGTGAAGCAAATTCAATGTGACTTTGCACAACCTGTGAGACGTCTGGGGTGTAAAAGTTTACAAGCACAAAGCCATGCCAGAATTAACCGAATACTGCCGAAAACCGAGCCACTGTTCCTTTTTGGGATTATAAAACGTGCGCGTCTAGCCATCACCCATAAATCCTAATTTTTTTTAGAGTGCTCCAGCTTTACGGTATAACTGAACGTATGAGCACGCAGTGCCCGAGAGCAAGGGGACTGTCACATATAGTATATTAATACTGGGAACTGTTCCATTGCCCATGGTACTGTGCTGGAGTACTGTGCTCAGATGTTGGGGTAGCCTATACCCTAACGTTGGAGTATTGTGTCCGCAAACTGAGGGTCTGTGTATCAAATCGCCATTTCTCATGTTACTTGTGCTTTAGTGTAAAGTTTGTTCATAAAAGGTATCTTTCAAAGCGCATGCGCTGAATTTGACCTTTACGTCAAACATAATCACACTAAACATAAATATACATACAATCAATCAATTCGTCAATTTCAATAATAATCACAACACAATGCATAAAATATGCCATTTTTCTAATGATTCTAAAGCATGGCAAGCCACCTTCCAAATTACCTTCAGTTTTGTTCTTTCGACTCTGGTGTGTAACAATATGCACTGTCCGCAGCCACCGGAGAATACCATGTTGCGGACTATTTTGTATGGCATTTTAAAATTAAACTTGTTTTGCATGTTTTCAAAAGGTGGTTTACTGTTTGTGATGCGAGGACGCAATTTACTGCAATTCGCTGGTTCGGGAATGATTGTGAAGCATCTGAAGGCTACCGCATAATCAGTTCTTGTGTCACTTGTGCTTTGATGGACCATGACGGATGGTCAAATTCATCTTAGATGGCAGATAATTTATCGTGTAATTTTATAGACAACATTTTTGTTTATTTTAGTCAAGACTCCCGCGTGTAAATACTGCAGAATGATACGGGTGTCCATCTAGTCCGTTCTAGACTGCAATTTTCGGATAGGAGTGGAATCCTAAACTGACGGTGCGGAGGAGAAGTGCATTTTCAGTAAAGACTTCCAACAAATACCAGAGGCGATCGATATTTCATTAAAGCTTCAGCGACATTTTACGCTATTTCTACCCTCTGACACCCCCCCTAGAATACCCACTTCCACCCGAAGTCTCTTTTCTGCAATTCCGCTGGTTCGGGAATGATTGTGAAGCATCTGAAGGCTACCGCATAATCAGTTCTTGTGTCACTTGTGCTTTGATGGACCATGACGGATGGTCAAATTCATCTTAGATGGCAGATAATTTATCGTGTAATTTTATAGACAACATTTTTGTTTATTTTAGTCAAGACTCCCGCGTGTAAATACTGCAGAATGATACGGGTGTCCATCTAGTCCGTTCTAGACTGCAATTTTCGGATAGGAGTGGAATCCTAAACTGACGGTGCGGAGGAGAAGTGCATTTTCAGTAAAGACTTCCAACAAATACCAGAGGCGACTCATCATCATGACCATAATTGAGTATTCGCAAAAAAAGCGCGGCTTTCGTTCAAAAGGATGAATCCCATTCCTGGTCCTTCAGAAGGAAGTCGACAAAGAGATATTCAAGTTTATTTCATATTGCAAGATTCGATGAAATTCTAGTCGGGCCCATCTGTTCAAACTTCAATCCACCATAAACGGGAAGTGAAGCTGTTCCTGGTAGTCTGAGAGAAAGTACAAAAATCTCCATAGCGATATAAAATAAGATATAAAAAGGCGCTCCTGGAGGGTACAGCAAAAAACTTTACCGGATTCGCAGTCAACCAAATAAAAAAAGATGCGTCGCACCAGGTATAACGAAGATAAAATGATGCCAAACTTCTGAAGGGGTTCCACGGCCCAAAGTTTATCCGAGAGTTTATCAAGGGCTGAAAGTCTTTCCTATTTTACCACTTCACTCTACTCTATATAAGCGCTCCATCCACATTTTCCGAGGCTAAGAACTTTCCATGTCATTTGTATCCACTTTAATGACACTCTTCTAGATTTTTGAATTTGACATGTTTGGCTCTTTTCGAGGGGGGTCAGGCTACCGCTTATTGTGTATGAGAAGCCCATTAGTCGGAAGTACCGATTTTGCAGTTTTGTCGTATTTCTCATCAAAGCGACGGGGACCAAGTGAGGCTGAACACAGCCGAGACAGGCTTATTTTTTTATTTATTTTTTTTAACGTCACCTAACTTTTTAAAATAACCCATATTTTATTTACTATTCTTCCCCCTAATATTTGGAAATTAATTCGCTCATTTAAATTTTTTCAACTTCTCTTTAAACAACTCAATCTAAATTATAGTGTCAAATAAATCACGCTTTTTAGAACATTGTGAATATAAACTGTGTCTAATGCGATTTGTAATCCAAGAAACTTTTATGATAAGATAAGATAAGAGAAGATTTTATTTGCGCTAAGAGTCAACGGCCATGTCAAATACATACACAATGAACACCGACACGCACAAAAATAATACCCCTTATAGGCACCTATCCCTATGCCCTATCGCTTAGGGCTACCCTACCCATCCACTGTGAAAGTTTAAGACGCCCATACTAGTGTACTCGCCGCTCTGGCCTTTGCTCCTCCTTGGTACTGTAACGTCTATGAACATAAAACTGTCAAAGGAAAACTTGAAGGAAAACTGAAATAGGAGTTGATTATTTAGTTTATTTGGAAGCGTTCCTGTCTATCAGTATATAGATACTGTGTATCGTCCAAACGTAGCTAAATACAGTTTAGTTAGATTTCGTTTTATATGGACCGAGACAAATAGAGTTATAAATAGAGCGAGTGCAGCTACATCATTGTAAAGGTTATTGGAAGTAGTGAGGTGATATGTCGTAATCGTAACCATTGTTACGATGACTATATTTGTGTATGCAGATGCATTCTCAACCTAATGTTATGGTGAGGGTGGTAAGGGTTATAAGCCGGACAAAAAGGGGTAAATGTCCATATGTAAAGTAAAACATTGAAATCCGAACACACCGGCATTCTGACATGTTGGTCGAACAATTTAAATCGGACACTTAATTTTATTCCTCATGGCGATAGTGCTAGCATAAAATAGAATAGCCAAAAGTTGCGAGAGTCCAAAACTCAACGCCGCTAGCTTTCGGCAATGCTGTAATGGGCGAAAATTCTGATCAAAGGTTGACCAAATTTTACTTTTAATCGTTTTAAAATGGTTCCGTAAACCGTGTTTAGTTTTGGTTTTACGTTTTTGGTTGAGGCGAATATTATTGTTTAGAGGAAAACGATAGTTAGAATGGCACTGAGAAAGGATAATTAGCTTGTACGAGATACCAGGCTTATCAAATAAGCATTCCTAACAGCGATGATAATATGTTAGAGTATGCCTCGCAATCCGACCAGTATTCCGTCTTAAAGCTTAACTGAAAAGGGCTAATACCCGATGTCCCGACAGTCTAGTTATAACATCACGCATTCAGTTAAATAGGCCTGAAACCCCGATAAAAATACGTTGCTCCGTTTGTCCGCTGTCCACAGATAAATTATTTCACCGAACGAACTTAATCTTGCGGTGTGCAGTATCTCTATGCGCCTGTCCCTCAATGCTCAATATGTTTACCAACTACAAAGGTCAGCCATTGCCGAAAAATAAATTAAAAAAGGCCAATTCCTTGCAAAACATCATTCACCGGTCTACATTCACGGCCTACGCCGTGACCTCAAAACGCTCAGCCTATTAAACCCTGCAAATGCAGACTTGTTTCGAAATTCAAAATCTCCGCGTCTGGATAAAGTTTGGGTTGTCGTGCAAGAAGCGCACATTCTGACCGGCATTAAAAGAGCCTCGGGTGAAAAAAATAGAAAACCCTTAGATGGGTCAAAGTGTCAGTGTATTCTAATATCAGACGCAAAAATAAGCTGCCTTTTCAGTTATACTTTAACTAATTGTGGTCTTTCAGTTACTTGGAAGTACAAGATTTAGGTCGTGAAGTAATAACTACAAGGATGAAAAGTAAGAAAAGTGTTAAACCGGTCCTAACTAATTTCAACTCCAAGGTAGCGCAGGCGTCACACTCACAAGAGGACTGTGCTGACCCTAGAAACACCTTGAGTGCCGCTCCCCCAAACTTACTGCCTTCAAGCAGTCCTTCGACAAAAGAGGGAAAACAAACAAGTGCACAATCTTTCGAAACTATTATGATTGAAAACTATGGAGTCCAAGTTTTCAAACCCCTTCTCTGCCATCAGCTCTCTTGTGGCACTAGTAAGCATCCTACTCATGATTTCTTACTACCTGAGCACAAGAAACCTATTAGTTGCATAATAAAGTTGTAAAAGAAATCCAGTGTAGCCGGAACGCACCGGACACGTACCCGTAAACCACACGCGAGAACCGAGCAACAGAAAACTTTTATGCTTACTTACAACAAGACAGCACTCAATTCAGTTCGTGTGTTTTACTTGACTGACCTGGTGGAATCCGTGTTCACATGAAATCGGGCACAGCAAACTACCAGTGTCATCTATGTTTCTCTGGAGATGGAGAGAGACTGAGACAAAGGGCCGTGTGAAATCTGAAGATGGCACAAGCGAATAAGATGGGCTGGGCCATTTCTTAGAACGTCAAAAGAGAAGACTGGAGTTGGTGAACGAAGAGGATTTGATGTCTTTCTATTGCAGATGCCAAACTTGTAGAACAGATGCCGCTATCATTTCATCCCCAACCCTGCAAAGCTACTATATACGAAATATTGTTCCAATCCCGCTAAAAAGCTACAACAAAAATAGCGACAATTATCTGTCAATCTCTTAGGATCGCCTACTGTCGCCCACCCCTATCCATCGGGACGTGTTGACTGGCCTGGCGCCCAAGCAAGGGCAATCGAGAGAAACACGGTGTTGGACCTAATACAATAAGTAGAGGATGGCCTCACCACCTATTTATTCCTCTTAACAAGTTACGAATCAACTCTGAAATCGGATAGTAAATAAATCAGATGGAGCAAGAAATAGTTGTGTCCATGCATGTGATCACAAACCACAAATTTGGACACAAATTCATATATTTTGCTTTGACCTGAATTGGACTCTAGTCAAAAAGAGACTAGATATCGCTGATCACATGTTCACTTTTCCAGCTTTGAGCCTGAAGAGGACACTTGCCAAAAAGGGCCGAAATATCGCTCGAATAAATTTAGCTGACGTATAGGTCTACGCCTTCAACTATGATACATCGCCAGATCTTGATTTAAGCTAACTTTTCGACCAATCCGCTTAGTCCCACCACACATGAGGCGAGTCAGCTTCGGCTAAAGGAATGCTTATTATACAAAAAAAATCCTTGTTGATTCCCTTTTTCTACATAGCCTACCTGTTCCTCCTTTCTCTTTGGATCCATCGGGAAAACTTCCCCAACAAACAAACTAGCAGAACCATTACCAACGGCAGAACTATACAACATGAGATATCGACACACAGGTGGCACACAATTGAATCTCTATTTTCTTGCAGTGGGTTATTGTTGATTATGATGTCTTAATTGTACTTGAGTCTTTTCTTTTGTATTTGTCTTTCGTCTCTTTTTATGGCACTTGAGCTTACTCAAGTGCCATATAGCAATCGTAATGTCTGTCTGTCTGTCGGTCTGTCCGCATTTTACTAGTTTGGGTACTTCCACATGACCTAGGGCGATAAAACTTGGTATGTATATCAGGGGCCCGACCGGATTAACTTGGAAATAATCACTTCCCCGATCTGACCATCAATGGGGGAGTGGCGGGATGGGGAATCCG
The DNA here is from genome assembly GCA_023053555.1 of Branchinecta lindahli. Taxonomy (NCBI): domain Eukaryota; kingdom Metazoa; phylum Arthropoda; class Branchiopoda; order Anostraca; family Branchinectidae; genus Branchinecta; species Branchinecta lindahli. Next base: position 8,640,477 of record JAKZAO010000001.1, read on the forward strand.
GAAATTAGTGGGATTCATAACTTTGGAACGGAAATCGGGCGTGCATTAAACTTTACAGGTATGAAGAACAAGTGTCTTGGATGTTCATTGTCAAATTCGGATCGGATCCGATAACTGGGGGGGGGGGGACTGGAGGGGGACACTGGAAATCTGTTGAAACACTTTTTGTAATTTTTGTCAAACCACTACCCCTTTCTTCACACTAGTATAGCTTGGCAGCCATACCAGGGACCCCAAATGATTAAGTTGGAAATAGTCACTTCCCCGATCCGAGCTTCGTGGGGGGAGTAGCTTATGTGGAAGTGCCCGAATTAGGAAAACCCCGACCGACCGGCAGGCAGACCGATCAACCGACAGATCGACAGAACGACGTACTGACAGAAACTGCAATCGCTATATGGCACTTGGCCGAAGGGCAAGTGCCATATAAAAACCATTATTGAAATGTGTACACTATTCTTGTGAAAACCTTTACCCGGGCAATGCAATCCGAAAAAAAAAATATCTTCCTCTTTGATCACCTCCCCGACCAAAATAACTAAACGTGATGGGGTAAATTTTCTCGATTTATTCTTGACTGTTGGTGACCACTCCTGACAAACGAATGGACAATCGAGCCTTTTGCGATTATTAATAGTAGAAACATTAGTATGTGGAACAAACCCACAGTATCTATCCAAAGCAAAACTGAAACTCTTAATGATGCACGTAAACGAATCAGGAGGATTGACTGATTTTACCTCCATTTAATTCTTAATTTATTATCCACTTTTGAGGACTTGCTCTCCACGCCGTCAAAGGGTTGACGTTTTTTGACAGGTTATCCATGTAATTCATTTCTTAATCCCCTTTTCCTAAGCCACGTGGTTTTCAATTCAATAGTAACTGGAAAGTCCACCATTGCCAATCATTGCAAAAACGTGCGAGTAAGATAAAATAATCAACAATGCAGCCCTGTGATGCGGACGTGTTCAGACTTCACTATCACACCCTTCTACCAAATTTTCATAAATGTGTGCACGCACTGCTGAATTAAGCCTATATCTAGCATGCTTCAAAACAAATAATTCATGGAAGGTGAGTACGATGATCTTGTCATTGGATGTTCTTGTTGGGGTATACTTGTTATTGCATTAAAGTAATCCAAACTGCTCTCCATCAAGATCGCACGCACAGATTCTTTTCCTAATTTTCCTTGGATAGTTTTTCAGCCAACGAATTCGGAGCTAGAAGGTCAATGCTAGCAAAAAACGATGATAGAATTCTTGATTTCAAGGCAGAATTTCAAATCACTCCCACGCGGCTATTGATTGCGGCTGCCTATATATAACCATTTCCAAAAACAATTAACTCAGTGACCTATCAGATCGTAAAATGAACAGATATACAGTAAGCATCTTAATCCAATTCCTTCTAACACAAAAACTAACAATTCCTTCTAACAGTAAAGGTGAATTATCGACTTTTCTTCCTGATCCGACCAAAAATTCCTATCTCCAGAGCAACCAGTTAAATATCGAATTGACTGAAATCTGATCGTATGAAAACTAAGCAGTAGTTTTTTATAATGATCATAATAACGCTTGTTTATTCAGCCAAGAAAGCCACACAAGATTAAATACGTGCATAACCACACGAAAAAACTGTAACCCTGTTACATAATCTATTACGTTGTGACTCGGAGGTTTCAGGGTACCTGGAAGCAAAACCTACGACCCCGAACAAGTTCTACCCTTAAATGCGAAACCAAAAAAAGAAAATCTATCTGTTCAAATCAATAAATGCACTCACAGGCTAGTATCATTTACCAGTTTTTTATACTTGAACTGAATAAGTTCTCTCATTCAGGCTATTTTCTGCGTCCTGGCCACTGCCAGTTCTTTACCGCTAGATACAGATAGCGCTGTAAGGATCGGCTCTTCTGAAATAGACGGCGTACGCGGTCAAGTCTACTTTATTCCTGAGAGAGAATCTGAGAGAGACTCGCAGTCCAGAGCAGCTGCACCAGCGACTGCGTCTTCTCCCGTACCTGTGGCGGCCCAGAATGGATTTGTCTTACTCGAGGGATCAAAGCAAGGACTAAACGGCTACCATGGCGTTGCACAAGTAAGTATTTTATCTTATAAAGGAAGTAATTTAGTAAGCTATTCGGGGGAATTTGGTCCTGATACGTTTTTCCAGTGGGCAGTGAGGAAGATGAGGGTCTTGTTCATTTTATGTGTAGGTGCGAAGACTGGTTGGTGAAAATTATGCTGAGCCGATTTTTGTGTGTGTGTGAGAAACCTGGCGAGGTTCCTCAGGGTGGATATAGTCTACACAGGGAAAGGTATTTGAGTGTTGCTTAGTGGATGTGATAGTGTGTTAGTTTCTTTCTGTATTTTTTTTCGTTTTTTGTATTTTTTGTATCCTCTGTGCTTTAAATTAAAAAAACAAACATGATATCATATTATATCATCGAAACCCGGCCAGTATTTGAGGCGACCTTTGAATTTGTAGTAGTGCAACACTAGGGCGAGACCTGCTAGCAGTATGAATCATATTGTAATATCTCATAGAAAAGCAGGATATTGACTTTTAGATTCGACACTTGATGCGAAATACAATTTAAACAATTTTTTTTTTAGCAGCCAGAACAACAGCCGATTTTCATGATGCGAGCACCAATGCCCGTGTCCATGCAAATTGCTCAGCCAACGCCAGTTGCTCGACCTGCTGCTCAACCAGTTGCTGCTCCAACTCCAGTAGCCGTTCCGCCCACTGTGGCCAGACCCGTAGCCATTCCCGTGGCAAAAGCCACCCCAATCAAAGCAACAGTGGCTACTCCATCAAAAGCTACAGCAACAGTGCAAGTGGTTGATGATGCTGCCCCCGGCGTAAGTGACTGGAAACTTTTGTTGACTTTCAGCGACCTGGGTAACTAATCGAATTTCATACGGTAAATCCTAACAGCTCTAACCACACTTCAAACTTGACGATTTTCGCTATTTTCGTTGAGTATCGCGTTCTGAAGATTGTTTTGTGAGAAGGTTACTCCTCAGAAAAACGGTGATCTAAATCTTTCGGTGTCTTTGCTAGATGTCGATGGGCCTAGATAGTGACTTAAAACTGCCAGAATTGCGGGTAGTTTGTTAAAAGCAGAGCCTAGTTTCATGTATTCAAATATTTTAGATGTAGGAACATGAACAGTAAATAATGCGAGTGTCCTTCAAAACCCTTCAAACAGCCAAAGCCCGGAAGTTTGTTAAAAGCAGAGGCTAGTTTGAAACTTTTCAGCTATTTTTGAATACTGAACATAAACAGCAAATAGTGTGAGGTGAGTCTGGAGAACAGGCACTGAGGGTCTTTTACCATTCCAGGTTCCAGCAGAATACATGTACAACTATGGAATCAATGCTGAGAATGGAGACGTGAAGGGCGCCCAGGAGACTCGAAAAGGAGACAAAGTCAGTGGTCAGTATACCATCAACGACCCCGACGGAACCACGCGTATTGTCAAATATATCGTTGAAGGAAACAGTGGATTCCAGGTAAGACGCACCTCAAATATGTTGCATGCCAGACCAGTCGGCCTCCTTTGATCTAACAGCTTCGCTTAAAGTTTAACTGAAAAGCCAACTTATTTTTGTGTCATTTAGTTGAATACACTGAATTATTTGGATTCTGCAAAGGGATTTTTTGGTTTTCCACTATCTGCTCTAGTTATGACGTTCAGAATATCTGCGGCCGTCCCCACAGCGAAAATTCTACTATGACGGGGGAAATGTTTATCTAAACACAAACAAGGCTTTTTAGTGGGCAGTGTCGATATTGGTGAAGATTGCTTAGTGCCTGAACAAAAAAAAGTCATAAATCTTTCTTGTAAGGCATACAATAAATTAGAGGTACCACAAATCAAACGGAAATTCCACTATTTGAAAATCGATTATTCCTGAATAGCGGAACAACCAAGTAACGCATTTTCAGCGGGTCTTCAAGCCAATTTAAGTGAATAAGTGATGGGCAACTAGATTGTCCTATCCCAGTCCTTTTCGGTTAAACTTTAAGATTTATCTTTTTACCTCTTCGATACTCAGGTGAACCATCAGCGCCATTATATACGTTAGCAAAATGAGTCATATTTCCAGACAAAGATTTACCTAATGGATTCTTCAGGTGGAATGTTGGAACGCCCTACCATCTAAGGTAGTTCTTAGTGACTCCATTAATACCTTCGAGAATTCCCTGGACAACCTTTGCGCTGAAAAAATTGATGATCAAAAGTGCTTTCGACACAAATTAGAGCCACAATCGTCTATTTTTGCACTATATTATAATGATATTTATTATTATTTAGCAGGGCTTGCGACCACAAGCATCTCGAAATCAGGAAGATCACAGTTACAACTTACAACATTCATCTTTCAGGCTACCATTGAGACCATACCCACCCCAACTTCAGCGCCGAAAAAACAAACTTTGCGTTGTTTTGAAAAAACAACCTTTGCGCTAAAAAAATTGATTATGAAAAATGTTAGGCATAAATTAGAGACCAATCGCCTATTTTTTTCACAATATTATTATTATTATTTAGCATGGCTTGCGACCACAAGCAGCTCGAAATCAGGAAGATCACTTACAACATTCATCTTTCAGGCCACCGTTGAGACCATACCCACTCCAACCTCAGGCAAGGGTTCCACTGCTGTTGTTCGGGCTGCCGGTGCCAGGTCTGAAGTGTCAGGAGCTGCTGTCCCCGTTGTCGCCGGAACATGGAACACAAATTTCGAAGCTCCTATCGGTGCCTACAATTGGGACCAGCAGGCTCCAAGGAACTAATCTGTCGAATCACTCAACCGAAAGATGAAACTTTAACTATTTCTACGTTACATTTGTAATAAAAATTCAACTATAGACGTATTTTGAAATTTAGGGACATTAACTGAAATCCATGACTCTCTGAATGGACACTTCAATAGCACTTCACACTTGGAAACTGACTTGGAAACCTCGCCTAGGAGCAAAAGCTTGTAATACTACAACCATATTATACCCTATTATAGTCTCTCCGCCGGGGGTGTCATGTATGCGGGGGAGTCGGTAAAAAGGACCAGCTGCAATCGGTAAATACCTTGCCACCCCCACCCCCCACATTTTGGCTAGTAACGCCTATCCCCATGCATCCTTGAACTGAATATAAATTTCCCGACCCGAACGAGCGCTATGACTGTGCACCAAACTTCTCCATTCCGACGTCTCTACAACCTTTGATTGCCAGCCTGTATGGTAGGTACTAGGCAAAAACAAGAGCTGTAAGCTCATATGACACTTGCACGGACAGGTAGCTGAGCTGAGCTATCAGCTGAGATTCGCGTGTGTTTCCTGCCTTTACGGTTCAGATTGGTGCTTTCAGTACGATAGAAATTCGAGTCATTTGTAAACAGAGCCCCTAAGGCACAAATTATCATGGGCCCTTGGGAATTACCAAAATGTATCTTTTTGTCAAAAGTATTTTTCTCACCTTGCAGTTAAGATGCAGGGGGCTAAAAACTAATTCGGAAGCACATACTTGACGTAAAATGATCATGGGCAATTGGGAAATATTAAAGTGTATCGTTAGATCAGAAACACGTCCTCTTGTCACTGATCAAGTTTCCTTCGGATCCGACCACCCATTAGAAAGGTATGCATGACACAACGTTCCGGATTCCAATTCCCTCCACTCCCTAAGATGGCCGGACGGGGAAGTGACTACTTCCAAGTCAATCTGATCGGGTCCCTTATACACCTTCTGAGTTTCATCGTCCTAGTGCATCTGGAAGTACCTTAGCTCGCAGTAGCCAGAATTCCAGGAACGCCCCCCATAGCTCCCCCACAGTGTACCTATCCGGTCCGTTTCCATCAAAATGTATCTAGAACTTGTCCTTGTTCTTCTCACCAGGTCTCATCCCGATCCCTCCACTCTAAGCCTATCCTAAGATTTCTGGTCCTCCTCCAATCCTCCCCCCCTCCGTAGAGTTATTGGATCCGGTCTGGACATGAAATGGGACAGACGAGACACAGCTCTTTTCCAACTTTCAAGCTTTTCATTCAGATCCGAAGTCCTTTTCGAAGGTTATGCTTGCCTCAATATTCCGGGTTCCCCGAACCTCGTCTCCCCCAACGACTGGTTGGATCGCGGAAACGACTAGTCTCAAGTCAATCTGGTCAGTTTCCTGATATGCCTGCCAATTTTCATCGTCCTAGCACACATCTGGAAGTATACCTACCTTTTAACTCGGGATCACGGGATCCCCCACAGTGCCCGGATCCGGTCCGGCTCTGTCAACGATGTATCTAGGGTTTGCGCTCGTTCTTCCCTCATCCTGATCCCCCCTACAACTCCCCCCAAAGTCACCTGATCCGGTCGAAGTGGGACATCTGAGACACGAGGTCTTTCCAAATATCAAGTTTCATTAGGATCCGATCCCCCGTTCAAAAGTTTTCTAATACGTCAAGATTCCACGTTTCTGCACTGTCGGAAGTTTCATAACAGGCAACACAAGGATGCGCCGCTTCAACAGACAACACGCAACAGACAACACTTGGAATGTTATCTATTACCGCGACAAGCTATAATGAAACGTTATGCATTGCCAGGAAGAAGCGACAAAGCGCAAAAAAATCCATCTGCTGGCTTTTATTTGTCGTCATAATATCAGAAAATTCAGGAGATGCTTTTTTGCAGGTTTTTCGGCTCTTATTGGCAATGCTTGTTATACATGACATTTGTCGCGATAACAGATAACATTCCAAGTGTTGTCTGTTGCGTGTTGTCTGTTGAAACCGCGCATCCATGTGTTGTCTGTTATGAAACTTCTGACAGTGTGGTAGGGGTAATCGCCTGTATCTCGGTTTAAACCTGCTCGGTTTTTATGGCACTTGCCCTTCGGCCAAGTGCCATATAGCGATCGCAATTTCTGTCCGTCCGTCGGTCGGTCGGTCGGTCCGGGTTTTGCTAGTTCGGGCACTTCCAGATAAGCTAGGACGATGAAATTTGGCAGGCATATCAGGGACCGGACAAGATTAAATTAGAAATAGTCGCTTCCCCGATCCGACTACCTGAGGGGGAGTGGAGGGAAGGGGAATCCGGAAAAAATAGGAAAAATTATTTATTTTTAACTTACGAACGGGTGGTCGGATCTTAATGAAACTTGATATATGGAAGGATCACGTGTCTCAGACCTCCAATTTTAAATCCAGACCGGATCCGGTGACGTGGGGGGGGGTAGTTGGAGGGGGAAACCGGAAATCTTGAAAATCGCTTAGAGTGGACAGATCTGGAAGAAAGTTGGTGGAAAGAACAAGCACAAGCCCTAGATACGGGATTGACATAGCCGGACCGGATCCGTTCACTTTGGGGGAGTTGCGGGGGGAATCCGGATTTCTAGTGATCCGCGAGTTCGGTGCTTCCTGATGTGCTAGGACGATGAAAATTGGCAGGCATGTCAGGGACCCGAACAGATTGACTTGATAATAGTCGTTTCCCCGATCCGACCATCCGGGGGGGGCTGGAGGGAGGGGAATCCGGGAAAATGAGGTATTTTTAACTTACGAACGGGTGATCGGAACTTAATGAAACTTGATATATAGAAGTACCTTGTGTCTCAGACATCCCAGTTTAAATCCGGACCGGATCCGGTGACATTGGGGGAACTGGAGGGGGGAACCGGAAATCTTGGGAAACGCTTTGAGTAGAGAGATCGGGATGAAAGTTGGTGGAAAGAACAAGCACAAGCCCTAGATACGTGATTGACATAACCGGACCGGATCCGTTGACAGTGGGGGGGGGGGTTGGGGGGATCCGAATTTCTAGTGATCTCGCGAGTTCGGTACTTCCTGATGCGCTAAGACGATGAAACTTGGCAGGCGTGTATGGGACCCGAACAGGTTGACTTGAGAATAGTCGTTTCCCGGATCCGACCGTCTGGGGGGTGGGGGTGGAGAGAGGGGGAATCCGAAAAGTGAGGTATTTTTAACATTCAAACGGGTGATCGGATCTTGATGAAACTTGATATATAGAACGACCTCGTGTCTCAGACGCCCCATTTTAAATCCGAACCGGATCCGGTGATATTGGGGGGAGTCGGACGGGGGAACCGGAAATCTTGGGAAACGCTTAGAGTGAGGGGAGTTGGAGGGGATCCGAGTTTGTAGTAATCCCACGAGTTCGTTACTTCCTGATGTGCAAGGACAATGAACTTGGCAGGTACCCGAACTATTGTCGACCGTCGAGGGGGAGTGTACGGAAGGGGAATCCGGAATCCAGTGGCAAGCTCAGCTATTGAACGGGTTATCGGATTTAACCGAAACTTGATATTTAGAAAGGTCTCGTGCCTCAAACATCCCATTTTAAATCCGGACCGGATCCGGTGACACTGAGAGGAGTTGGAGGGGCGAACCGGAAATCTTTGTAATCGCTTAGAGTGGAGGGATCGAGATGAAACTTGGTGGGAAGAACAAGCATAAGTTCTAAATACATCATCTAGAGCTTTCAGATTGAATGAACCTAGGTATCCGAATTCTAGGTCCGAACCGCATTTTTGAATGGCGGGGTGTTTATTGTGAAGTTCTCTTCTACTTTCTCGTACCACTACTCGTACCAAGTGCCATATGAGCTCGTAGCTCTTGTTCTTGATCTCAGCGGCTTCTCGAATAGTTTGATAGAGTCCAACACTTTAAACTTAATTCAACCGACAATCCAGTTGACGACTGAATTCGAAACGGGGTTATTACTGGAGGAAAATTAAGCCTCAGTCCCATATTAACAAAACCGAGGTTGATCAAAATGCAGAAAATAACTATTCCTGTCATCACCCCAATCGAGCAGCAAAAATATCAGCCGTGTCAAAAGGTAAATCTCAGCATTAGTTTTCCGTACAGTGGTTTTTAAAGGTAATTTCCCCGAATAGGACAATTAACGTCTGTAGGAGCCTCAGTTATTTACTGCAGGTTCGTTCCTTCACCAATGTTGTCCCTGAAGTTCGACAGCCTGACGAGGACTCTTGCCAAGAAGGGCCGCAATATCACTGCCAAAGTATCGTAACTGACGTATCCGTTGTATGCATTGTTTGAGTATATTTACCTACCTACCAATATTGCGCCATGAGCTTCACCGATTGACGCGTCATGGAACTAAACTAACGGAACGATGAAAGAAGGAGGAATTACCAGGCTGGAGTTGGCGAATAGGCCTATCTGAAAATCCATTTCGACTCGGTGAGAAACAGTCCTACGTGACTCAGGACGTCTTTTACTTGGGGAGCTGCATAGGCTACTGAAATTCAACTTGTTTTTCTTAGTTTGTCCTCTAATTTGAAATAAAGTGCCTTAGGAGGATTATAAATGTAAGCTGGCAAAAAAGAATCAGCAACTTAGAAATTAGTCCCAGAACAGGCCGGCCTCCTGCTGTTGATGTGCTGAGGAAGAGTACGTCGAAAAAATTCCACATGTCCTTTGTGATGTTCGTATGGAAGAGAGTTGGCTTCTTACGAGGCTGAGATTGTATGCCAGACAGGAGAAGGAAACGAGACCATCCAAACAAAACGTTAAACGAACGGATGACCGACATCTGTGGACGATTGGCACCGATTGGCACCTCGTTAGTGCCTGAATCGCTCATCGCTTCACCGCAATTGGAGACCCTCTATTCGCCACCATTGACTCTGAAGGAGCTCGGGTCTGAGGTGTTGTCTGTTGTTTTGTGGTCCTGTTGCGTCTAAACTGTAGAAAAAGATGTCGGAGGACGTTTGGGATAATAATTTTTTTGCTCTAAAGAATCCAAAATCCAAAAAATCCAAAATACAACTTCCGTGTTGTTACATTTGCCGGTATAGGTCGCACGTGGCGATCATGATTCCCTGTAATCCATGCAATCTCAGCATCCCATCTACAAACAGGTCTAGCACTGAGTCGATTAATCGTGAAAGGAAGGTCAACACTACACAAAACGAGGCGAGAATTTCAAATATTGTCTACGTGATCTAATATTGTCATTTTTGCCAGAATCTGATCGATATATATACATTGGTGTGTCTAAACGATTCGTCAGTAAGAAACTTACTTGTAAAATGAAACGATTCACAGTAAGGATCAGTAACTTTATTGAGGTGGTTTTTCACTGCATTCCAACTGACCTCCAGGACTTTACAGTGCAGTTTATGTTTGTCTTACTTCGCACAATAGTTGTGGTGTTTCACCTTAGTTTTCAACTATAGCCTACCTCGCGGATGCGGATTACACATGCTAGTTAAACCCCAACCATCGTCAGACGGTAGCCTTGCTAGAGTAACATATTTACTTTACAAATAATATTAAAAAGTAACTAAAATTCAATAGAAATGCTTGGTTTGTCTCTTTGTCTACTAGAGTAGTCAATATTTTCTGAATGGATCTGTCTTGAAAGATAGTTGCAGTATTTGGGCTTTTTTTTAGGGGGGGGGGAGGGAGAGTTGAGTTTTGATGAGTGAGAGAGATTGTATTTATTATTATAGGTAAGTAAATATGTGGACTTTCGCGCGAATGCAAACCCTCATAGGTTTTTCCTCCAGCGCGAAAGTGTTATTTTTTATTTTTATTTATTTGTGAATGTGAAAATAAAACTTGAACTTGAAACTTGAACTTGAACTTTTCTAAAATTAAAGAATACTATTTTGAAATTTATGTTCCTTTGTTGGTATGAGTACTAAGAATGGTTCTATCTTTCCAGCCTCTCTCCGTTTTGTGTCTTCTTGGGACTGCTGCTTCTCTCCCACTAAATATCGACACAGCTGTTAAGTTAGGCAAGTCGGTTGTAGATGGCTCCACCGGATCCCTTTACTTTGTACCAGAGGGGAGTGCAGTTGTACAGGCTGCTCCTCAGGTCAGTCCACTTGTGGTTCTGAGACCCCAGTCATCGCCTCAGTTCTTCGGATCTTATGGAGGATTTGGAGGATACGATAACTTCTTGCCGGTAAGTCACCGAACTTGTATATTCTGTACGGTTTCTGACGCGCGATTTTGAGAAATCCCATTTTATTTTGCGTATCATTGTATTTGACCGGTAGGCTGAAGTTGCTTTTCAATCATTTAAGACGAAATCTCGCGCTCGCCTTCGTATGTCTTTCTTTCCCTTCGTATCTCCTTTCTTATTAGTTGGAAAAACAGAAAAAAAAGCTACTCGGGGGGCATCCCAACCTCCCAATAAGATATGCAACTCATTGAACTTACCTCGGCCAGGTAAACAGAAAAGCAGAACCTCAACCCTTTTCGAAGCCACCAAATTACCCCGGTCACTTTATGGCAAAAATGGCACTCGTATCTTTATTTAGTTTCTCAAAAGTGGCTGATCAAACATATAAACATCCAATTTGCTGCCACTATTTTCACTCAATTCGGAACTTCATGCAAATGTTTTGCACTTTTTCCTACGAAAGCCAGTGTGATGCTTGGCAACTCTCGTGGTATAGCTTTGACTGCCCATCATGGATGCGTAATAAACTGAACATAGACAACTTTCTCTTAATTCCAGCAACAACCCATCTACATCCAAGTCCCAGCACCTGCTCCAGCGCTACTCCCAGTACCAGCTCCCGTTTCAGTAGCTGTGCCAACTGTTGTAGCACCTGCCCCAGCTCCTGCAGTGGCCCCTGCCCCAGCTCCTGCAGTGGCCCCTGTCCCAGCATCCGCAGTGGCCCTTGTCCCAGCACCTGCACCAGCTGTGGTATATACACCAGCACCAGTCCCAAGACCAGCACCTGTCCCAGTCTCGACTGTCCCTGCCAAAGCTCCCACAGCGGTAGCCGTAAAGCCTGCTGTAGCTGCTGTCGCAGTGGGTCCTAATCCAGGCGTACGTACTTTGATTTTTAATTACGTTAACAAGGGCATCACCAAGGAAAGGGTATGGATCAATGCGACTAGGAAATTTTGGGAAGCAAGATGATTTCTTTCTTGATGGGTTTGCCTGTTTCTTCGAAAATGTAATCATTGCTCATTTTCGACAGATCCCAGCTGAGTATACGTACAACTACGTTATCAAGGGAGATAACGGAGACATCAAAGGCGCTCAAGAGACCCGCAAAGGCGACAAGGTCAGTGGTCAGTACACCATCAATGATCCAGACGGCACAACTCGTGTAGTTACTTACACCGTTGACGGAGACAGTGGATTTGTGGTAAGTTAATCACAACGTACCCTCCGAATATTCAAAGTTGGAGTTGGAATTTAAGGGAATAAATAAGAGACTTAGAGACTATCTCCAGATAAATGAATAGTAAGTAAGTAAGTAATTTATTAATGATCCACCGTTTTCAAAGATGGAGTAGCCTATGTAAAATAAAATTAAGAAATCACAACATAAACATATTCAAATACAACTTGTGAATTTTCAGCCAGAAAAAAAGTGAAGAATGTTATGTGCTGGGTGGGCCTAGTTGAATATGATTTTTGGCAGTAATGACAAAATTTCCAAAAGTGCAACGCTTTAACTTGGAACTGCTCCGTTAGTCCGTACTTTGACAAACAAAGCAGGCAGTTCTCATACTTAAACTAGCACTTCTTGCTCATTTTTAACTCCTTCTTTCGCAGAACATGCGTGACACCAGAACAAAATAAAATAGGAGCGCAAAAAGGCTGTATAACCTTTCTATGGCTTTCGGAACGTAGCACCCGCGGCTAGGGACGATGTGCCCAGTGGCGGTACGAATAAATTAACATACGTCTTGAACAACCGAACAAGCAAGTTTGCGACAGCGTAGATTATTAGTATATTCTTAGTGAGCATTATTAGGACATTATATAGAGACAATAGGAGACCTGGGATTGGCTGTTGGAGACGAGTCTCCGCCTTAAGGGAGGAGTATCTTTGGCCCCGCCCTGGGGGAGGAGCTACGTGATCAAATGTCACATAGCAGATTGCGCACATCAGTGATCGCATAGGCCTACCTTTTCATGCCTTTTCTATTCAAGATGTTGCTTCCAGGCGAACGTTGAGACCAAACAAGGAGGCGCACCTTTGGTCCCAAAGGCTCTGAAAGAAGGAGAGATCGTCAGTGGCAACTGGGCAACCGACTTCAAAGCCCCAAACAACATTTACAACTGGAATGAAAAAGTCCAAGTGAACTAGACTGCACAGGTCGCAACTCGCCCACTCCATGGCCCGAACGTGAAACGAAAGAAGCTCGGCTTTGTTTTTGTTTAAAAGAGTTTATATTTTCAAAATACATGCAATTTCAGTTGTCACTTACGTTTTGGAATCCCAAAAATAGCCCCATTTATGACAGGTAGATAGATGTTTATTGAAGGCACTGGGCTATGCAAAAAACATAGTACAACATCTGCAGCCAGTTTATATTGACGAACTGATAGTTGTAAAGAAGAAGATGTAGGCCTCCAAACATGAACTTTTCAAAACTGGCCTCCCCCTGTCCCCAATCTGGGAGACATGTTTGTTTCTCATATATGTTCGGTATCAGTGCCGGCAGACCGATTGGCTGTCAGTGCGAAGGACCGGCTCTTGCAGGATATCATCGACACCTCAGGTTAGGTTAACTGTACCGTTGTCTCAATTCCGGCATTTCTTTGAGAATTTGTTAACAATCGGTTGATTGACCTGACTGTTACCGTACCGATTTCACTGTCTTTGCCGCTCGCTGAAGATGTATCTTTGTCACAACATAGCAACATTTCGAATTATCGGCATTTTTCCTGATCCCATAGCAGGTTCGGAGATACAGACGATCAGGGTCAGAAGTTCACGGACTCGAGGATTTCCGTCAACGTCATCAGTTTTATACAGAAAATCTCCAATTTTTCCTACTCCATTACGAAATTTCAGACAATCAGGCCGTGAAAACCTGATCGTCAGTCACACCATAAATGTGTCGTCTCATTCCTCTTTTGTGCAGGCAGGTAGCTCATTGGTGAATCTGGCCAACTTTTGCTGAAGAACGACCCAGCCAATCCTTTTTATGTTTTCAGGCGAACGTCGAGACTAAGCAAGGATGCGAACCAATCATTGCGACGGCATTGAAAGAAGGAGAGAAAGTCAGTGGCAGCTGGGCAACTGACTTCCAAGCTCCAAACAACGTGTATAAATGGAACGAAAAAGTCTAAGTAGACTGAAAGACGAAGTTCGCAACTTAGCTACTCAATGGCTTGTGAATCGATGGAATACGTCTTGCACAATTTTTGTCTTCAAGAAATTTTATTTTCAAAATAAGAACAGTTTAATGTATTTTTATCGAATCGTTACTTCTGAACTGAATAGCTTCCCTATTCCAGCCCTTTTGAGGGAAGCGAAAAAATAATGTTTGTTTCCTTGACAGCGAAATATGATCACCCGTTCAAGAGTTACAAATACCTCAAGATTCCGGATTCCCCCTCCCTCCACTTCCCACGATGGTCGGGGAAGTGACTATTTCCAACTTAATCATTTGGGGTCTCTGATGCCTGCCAAGTTTCATCGTCCTAGTTTATGTGGAAGTGCCCGAACTAGCAAAACTCGAACCGACCGACAGACCGACGGACGGATGGAAATTGCGATCGTTATATGGCACTTGGCCGAAGCGCAAGTGCCATAAAAATGCAAGGCTATCCGCCCCGCCAACCATCGGGAGACTAAAAGAATGACAGCCCGGACGACGTGTTCCCCTGGAGCTTTTCTCTTTTTAGCTGCTTCGACTGATTGACAAAATGCCGTCACTCTTATCTCCACCTGGAGCCTAAAAATTGGAAAGCCCCAAATATGTGTTTCCCCTAGGGTATATTTCCAAATATATAGTTGGTAAAATATGTATAATATTTCCAAATATTTAGTCCATTTCCATTTGTGAACATTTCCATCGAAATGTCCATTTCCAAATATATAGTCAAAAGGGTTCAGGCTACTGTAAAGTAGTACGAATCTATAGCCGTGGAAGAGTATCGGTTTCAAGGGAACCAAGTTCAGAATTTAGTTCCATTTTCCGCCAGTAGGCTGCGGTCTATCAGATGACTTTCCAGAAAGAAAAACTTTAACAATTAGAGCTTTAGTGAACTATTCTTCCTTTCGCTGAGACTGCCTGAGACTAATCCAATATCTTATGTATGAGATTAGATGAACAAAAAAATTTATTATACAGCTCAGGTCACATGTTTTTGGTTGTTTCGTAACGGAAAAATGCGGTCTGGTAGCATCAGTGTCGCAAAAGAGGGTTGATAGAGTACTCCTTCTATAGCTATAACTGTGCTTCTGCTTTTTTAGACCATACTCGAACACAACTTGGACAGCCTGTTAGAATGCCAAAGCAATGGCTTGTTGCTACGATCATAATGATGCGTACAGATTAACTCTCACGTTCAACAACATTTTCGATCTTCAACCATTTGGTGAACTTTCATACCTCCGAGTTTTGGTCTGGCATCCGACCCAGGAAACTACCACTGTATTATTTGCCAATTGGCTAAGCCTAAGATATGTCCCACTCGCCTCTGAAGTGTGTTTAACACTGAAAACCACCCCCGTAACCAAACTTACCATATAATTGTTTCTACTTGATTGTGCTTTCCGCCGTAATACTGATCCAAGGACAATACTTTCAACAGGTACTGTCAAACCCTGGACATACGATCATTTGACATGACTATTTAGCTCCTTGTTATTATATATTATCGCCCTTGCTGAGGGTGATAGCTGAAAAATTTGGCCCGCGGGTGGCATGATAGGCTGATATCGCCCGAGCGTAGCGTCTTTTTCTTTTTCCCGCAGCGTCTTTTTCTGTATTTCTGATTAGTGAAATGGCAACCCTAGCTTACTGTTGAAATGTGAAAACGACTACTGTTGTGCCCCAGGCGTATAAAAGTCAATATTTAACGACATCTTTTCATTTGTGGCGAAGTAGATGCCATCTAGCGGCGGAATTCTTAGGGTAGATAGAATTGATAAAGCTCAAAGCGGTGTTGCCGCTGGTTGCAGAATTCTGCAATGTGTCATACATTTTCGTTTCTTCCACAGAGTGAGCAAGAACTCTGCGACTGGTTCCTTAGCAGTAAATGCAAAAATTAAGTATAAAAGTTAAGGCGTAATTGTGAAGATGATATAGCGAGATTTCTTGTTAATAGTTTGTGAAAAAGATGTACTTTCGTAAGTGCCAAAATTTCATTGTTTTTTTCTGACCAAAAGTCACAGGTTCCATCAGAAAAAGTGGCAACACTGGATATTAATGGACTGTTTTTCAGAAAAGAATTAGAAATAATACTGTTGGAATTGCTCAATAGCTGCCTTCTGAAGACTAGAGGAAAACAAGTTAGAGTAAGTTGGAAGTAATGTTCTTTCAGTTGACAAGTTCCATTTCCAGTGGGAATGTGACTGTAGCAAGGTATAACCCAGGTTGGCTGGCTAGGAAAGCAACATTTTTTTTTCAGTTTTTAAAGACTTTTCTACAATGTTTTCCAACACTTTTGTTTACTGTATTTTTTTAGTGTTTTTTTGTTTTTCCTCCTGAAAGTGATGTCTTTTATTCATTTTTTGGAGATCAGGCTGTATTTTTCAGTACTTGAGGGAAAATGCTCGATGAACTTGATGAACCGACCAGCCGTGCGTTATCACTTTTTATCGCACGGCTGGCTGTGCGTTATCACTTTTTATCGCACGGTTGGAACTTTTTCCTTTTAACATCAGGGTAATACCAGAAAATTTTGGCACTGGGTAGGATAGGAGGACTGTTATCATAGGACTGCACAGTGTACTGGTGTTATATGCAATTCTCGAAGATACGAAATATTTGTTATTAATATACACTGTCACATACATTGTACATTGTCATTATAATCACATGAAGTTATGAAGTCAGTATAAAGTATAATCGTTAGGTGACGAATCAACAGGAAGATGGATGAGCGGTATAATGGCTGTGTTAGTTATGTTACGTTGAGATGAGCCGGGACAGAGTGTGCTGAGGGCGTCGGAGGAGGACAGCTCTAAGGAAAGAAACTTGCTTTAGTTACACGTTTTAAATTCCTGGAACAATTTAACAAGTGTTCTGGTGACCGGCTCGATTTAAACTCCCAGAATAGTTGTTCTATCGGATCCGACTTTCTTAGGATGGGAGACATAGATTTGGAGCGGGGTCAGGGTTGAAGTTGCCCCTTGGAAATACGAATGTCCAATTGGCTGTGAGGAGCGTTATGAATGAATGAATGAATGAATATTTTATTAGCCAGTTGGCCGTACAAAATGCTGCCCTTGCTATTCATTATGTCGGTGGTCTTTGTTTTACCGGATCTTGTTCTAAACAAAACAAAATGAAAGCCGTTTTGACCGTGTGAAAGGGCCCTGGAAGTTGTAGTGATTTACTTTGGTTGGGGTAGGACTGTCAGGCAAAGTCCACCGGAAAAGACGGAAAATAAATCTTGAAGTGGGCAGCCTGTTGTAAAATAATAAAATAAACTGGAGGATCTTTCCTTCTGTGTTTGGGATCCTTAAAGTTTAACTGAAAAGCCTACTCATTTTTGTGTAATTTAATTCAGTGCACTGAATTATTTGGATTCTGCAAAGGGATTTTTTTATTTTCCACTATCTGCACTAGTTATGACGTTCAGAGTATCTGCGGCCGTCCCCACAGCGTAAATTCTACAGTACCATAAATCACAAGGAAATTCCACTATTTGGAAATCAATTATTCTTGAACAGCGGAACAACGAAGTAACACATTTTCAGCGGGTCTTTAAGCTAATTTAAGTGAATAAGTGATGAATAACTATATTGTCCTTTCCCCGCCCTTTTCGGTTAAACTTTAAAGGGAAGTATCCTTACAGGTATAGGTTTCTCGAGGCCTTGATGTCGACTGCCGAGCTGCCACTGTTGGTCTCTCCTTCTTTCAGAGCTTGTGTGGAAATGGGTCGATTGGCCTTAATATCTCCATTTTCCTCATTGATAATATGAGCTGGGGTCTGTAAAACAATGAGCAATGACTACATTTTCTGAGTCACAGGCAAAATGAATTAATGTGTGCCTCTTAGCTTGGTCCCGATGTTCGCCTGGAAGCAGATTTATATTGAATATAGGGAAAGGAGTGAAAAGGTTCACGAAAAACAGTCGATTTGTTTCTTGGAAACAGTAAATTTTTCTTAAAAACTGACTATTTTTCGAAGAAAATTCTCGATTTTTTCTTAGAAACAGTCGGTGATTCTCGAAATAAGTCAACTTTTCTTCAAAAGAAAATAAAATTTTTGCTGTGCCTTAATACTAAAATAGCTCAGAAGTTTCGGACTGAGACTTGAGAGTCGTTTCCAACTATTCAGCAACAGAGTGGGTATTTCTATATTTGATTGGCCCCTTTGAATTACTAGTTTGAAGGACCCCTCTTGCTTATTCTCCCTTCTTTGTTATCCCTAGCTGCCTAGCTCACTAATGGAATTATAAGCTTCTGAAATCCCTACTTTTCACCGTTCTTTCGTTTTGTACTCACGGCTTTTTAACACCTTTTTCTGCCTAGAAATATGAGAAGCTTCAAAGTATAACGTATTCATTTTGGAAGACATGACGGAACATCAGGTCAATCTTTTGTTTCAGACTTCTTTTGTTTTGCTTGGTTTTCACACTTTTAAGCAACGACGCTTTCATTTTTCAAATATTTTGCGTCCAGCCGCCGCGTCGGAGAGCATGAAGGCTGTATAGAGTCGAGAAGCGCTAACAAGAAAATCTGTAATCTCGCGTGGAAAGGAATGGTATTTTTGAAAACGATATTCATGGGCCATTTCATCGTGAGAAGATCATTTCTAGTAAGGTTGTACGAGCGTCCCCTTGCTGCGGAGTGTCCGTGATAATTTGGTGGCTTTGCAAGTTGTCCCGGGATTGCCTTCCCGTTTACTGGGTCAAGGTGAGTTCTGCCAATAGTGCATCTACGTATCGTTATGACCACCATCCTGATTTTGTTTAAAGTTTTAACTGAAAAGCTAACTTCTTTTTGTGTCATTTAATTGAATGCACTGAATTATTTGGATTCTGCAAAGGCATTTTTTTATTTTCCACTATGTACTTTAGCTATGACGTTCAGAATATCTGCAGCCGTCCCCACAACGAAAATTCTACTATGACGCGGGAAATTTTAATCTCAACACAACGCGGCTTTTCAGTGGGCAGTGGCGAGATTGGTCAAGATGGCTTAGTTCCTGAACAAAAAAAAAATCATAAATCTTTCTAGTAAGGCATACAACAAAAATACAAGCGCATAGAGGTACCACAAATCACACGGAAATTCCACTATTTGAAAATCGATTATTCGTGAATTGCGGGACAACGAAGTAACGCATTTTCAGCGGGTCTTCAAGCCAATTCTAGTGAATAAGTGATGGGTAAGTAGATTGTCCCATCCCAGCCCTTTTCAGTTAAAAACTAAAATTTTCTTCAGTTTACCGGCCAAGTAAGAGGTCGCCCGGCGGAAAAAATTCCTCCTCCGTATCCTCTTCCGTGTCCGCTTCCTCTTCCGTATCCTCCACGAGAACCCTGGACCTGAATCGATGGCTGGGCTGTTAAAACGAATACTGGAACCCGCTGAGAAGCAGGTTCAAAAACTGCACTCCCCTCTCCCGCATCTGTGTCGATATCCAGTGAAAAACACTCAGCAGTCCCGAGAATGCACAAAAGGGAGAGACGCTGGAAGGATGAAGCCTTAATTAGAACTCATACAAACAGAGGACAACACATTTACAACTGGGTAAGACAAACAGACAGAAGAAATAATGTTGATACTATTGAACAAATGTTTTTGAAAAACACTAGAAACAAGGAACAACAAAATCAACTTGTACAAGCTGAACATGGACATAACGTGTATTACAGGGCAGTTTGAGTTAAACTATTGGTACACCGACTAATATTTTCCGTCCACCTGTTTTAAACCGAAATTTGGTTGTGTATGCACGAAAGAGGCAGCGCTAGGAAATATTCACAGTATCGGCAAAACGTACGCTCTAAAGTAGACAACCCTCTTCACATGTTGCAAACGACACGGATTCCGTTTGCCCAGCTTTACTTCCTTGTTTTTAAAAAGAGGCATGCATCGTCAAATCAAATTGAAAAGTAGTGTATAGATCGGATACTGTGCTTAACTTTCCTTGAAAGACCACCAGCACAACACAAGGTACACTCGAGGAAGCTGAAGAAACCACCTGCCCTCACACGTGTGCGACCAAATTTCTTCTCGTCAAGGGTGGTGAACGATTCGAACTCGTTAACGGACGGAACAGCCACTTCCGAGTCCTTGGACAAGGAGTGGGAGTCTAGACAAGGAGAAACAACCATGCAAATTCCAATGGGATCAGAAGTCCTGTTGGGCTACCCAACACAACACCACCTCCACCAGCACAACACAAGAGGACACTCGAGGAAGCTGAAGAAACCACCTGCCCTCACACGTGTGCGACGAAATTTATTATCGTCAATGGTGGTGAACGATTCGAACTCGTTAACGGACGAAACAGCCACTTCCGAGTCCTTGGACAAGGAGTGGGAGTCTAGACAAGGAGGGGGAGAAACAACCATGCAAATACCAATGGGATCATAAGTCCTGTTGAGCTACCCAACGAATTAAGGTAATTGAGGTAAGGTAATTCTCCGGTTTTGAGCGGCTTTTCGGGCGAGCAAATATTTGTCTGGCTAGAAAATATGTTTCGGATGTCTCCTTACCTCTGAATCGACTATTTCATTAGCTTTTAGAAAAAAAATTCGCCCCTTCATTTGAACCCCCACCCATAAATATAGGGTTACCTAGCTATCTACGAGCTTGGCAGAAAGGACGGACAGAAGGACAGACGGGCAAACTTTACTAGATTATGACTTACCAAGTACGCCAAGTTTCCCGCAGTCATCTTCTCGACACGGTGTCTAATTGTATAATTTTTCAGTCGGCATTCCAAGCTTATATATCAGAGATGGACTTTTGTATATGCTAGAACAGCACCTGAAACTTCGTTTTCAGACAAAGCCGTCCATTACGTCGCGCTGCGAAATGCCGCGTTTTAAGAAAAATATCTTTTTGAAAATACAATGGAAGAATGGGAGCCAGATGTTGTTAGAATGTCATATGCCGAAACAGGTGACTTACATATTCTCGTACGACACGTACACACATTTCCATGCAATGGACCTTGGAACTTTCTCTAGTATAGTATATTGGCCGGGAATCCGCGGGATCCGTCGTACGTCGTACAAGGTCCGATAAGGTCCGTCGTACAGTTATTTAGGATCGACTAAAAGCAGGAAGGGAAGGGAACACGAGAAAAGCAGGAAGGCATACTAAAACCAAGAAGGGCATACTCAAACGAGGAAGGATGTCACCAAAATTCAAGGCTGCGAAAAACTGGAAAGCTGCACCGCTCCCTTCCTCTGTTTAGTATTATTTGAGGGGTCGGCATCAAGTTCAAAGTTCACCATCTCTTCCTCGTTTTAGTATCCTGACGTGGGTAGGCATTAAGTTCAGTGAGGGGTCGGCAACTATTAAAATTGTAATTCACCTTTTCATTTCTGATTCTGACGATAGGCGAGGGGTCAGCAACTAAGATATTTCAAGGTCTACCATTTCCTTCCTCGTTTAGCAACTTGAGAGTACTAAAACGAGGAAGGAAACTGGGAATTTTAAATTATTCTTCTTTGAGGGGTCGGCAACTATCAAAATTCTTAGTTCACCCTTCCTCGTTTTAGTAGCTTGTTACGGCTAGTACTAAAACGAGGAAAGAAATTGTCAATTCTATATTCTTTTTTTTTCAATTAGCCGACCCCTCGCTGGACTGAGGATCCTAGTTGCCGACCCCTCAAATGCTTACTGCCTACCCATGTCAGGATACTAAAACGAGGAAGGGATCATGGTGAAATTTGAATTTGAAAAGTTGCCGACCCCTCAAAGAATACTAAAGAGAGGAAGGGAACGGTGCAGCTTTCCAGTTTTTCGCAGCCTTGAATTCTGGCAACATCCTTCCTCGTTTTTGTATGCCCTTCCTCGTTTTAGTATGCCCTTCCTGGTTTTAGTATGCCTTCCTGCTTTTCTCGTGTTCCCTTCCCTTCCTGCTTTTAGTCGATCCCCAGTTATTTTCCTTCGTTAGCAACCGATCGCCCATTCCTTAAAGCATAGAGGCTTTATTCGCAAGTATTGTCCTTGTAACACCTTTGGTCTTGATTTTGAGTTGTTGGTTTACTGAAAACAAATGCTTATCGAGCATTAGGTTTATGTTTGAACGGCTCTTAATGGAGTCATCAGGTGATTCCTATAAAAGTAGTGGCACCATCGTCCATCCCGCATTGTTTGGGATCTCCGAATAATTACGGTAATACTTAGTATTAGTGGTCGCGCCAAGATTAACCTCTGGTTTCGGCGCCTGACATCACGACCAGGGCTGGGGGAGGGGGGTGGTATTGGATACTTGTCTGGAATAATTCACTCCAAAATACGGTATTTTAGACATTAGTAAAGCTAGACGGATTTCTCCTTTTGTGGATACTGATTACAATAGTAAGCTACCTTCCTTTGCTCCAAAAGATCCGAGGTATGCTGGTGCTTGCTGCACGTAATGTAGAAAAAACGTCCACTACATTCTTCCATTTTAAACGGAGAATTTTCCGTGCATGGTCAGCAAAGGTTTTCGAAAAAAAACAGTATCAGAAACAAACTTTTCTGGAAGGCTTTTCGGTCCTTTGGTTCCCTCTTCATTCTCCTAAATTTTAGGATCAGTTTATGTGGTGGTGAGTGGGGTGGGCTCTGTAACCCTATATTTAGGGGTGGGGGAGGGGGTTCAAATTAAGGGACGATACAAAATATTTATAAAAGCTTATGAGATAGTCAATTTAGAGGTAAGGAGACATGCTGAATCCGAATATGAAAAATATTTTCTCACCGGACAAGTAGTTCACCCGGAATCCGGCAAAACCCTGAAATTTTGGAAAAAATGTTGTATCTGAAGTAGAGTAGATGTTCGATTCAGAGTAGAACACATGCTGAATCCGAATATGCAAATTATTTTTACGCCGGACAAGTAGTTCGCGCTGAATCTGGAAATTTAAAATGAAGTCAATAAAGACATAGTCAATATAGAGTGAGGAGACATGCTGTTGCAACTTTCGAATATACTAATGATGAACAAAAAGTGTATGCGATCAGTTTAGTTATCTCCCAAGTCTCAACCGGCATTTACTGGGTCGAAAGGTCAGAATGCATCCTATCTGGTAACAATTTAATAAAATTTGCTGACCAATTTTCAAGTCCCTATGTACCCTACCCCTTTATTCACACTGGCGAAGCTCTGCCAAGTCTGTAGGTGGTCCTTTAGCCCTATATTTAGTGGCAGAGGAGGGATTTCGAATTAAGGGTAAAAACACTATGTTTTATAAGCCAATGAGATATTCGTTTAAGGGGTAAGGAGGCTCACTGAATCTATATCTGAACTTAATTTCTTGCCGGACAAATGATTCACCAGGAATTCGGCCGAAACTGGAAATTTGGTTGAAGCTCAAAGTTGTTTCTGATGTCGATTAGTGATTCGGTATCGGGATAAGGAGAGATGCTGGATCGAACTTTGAACTTTATTTCCTTGACGGATAAGCTGGCAAAATTTGCAAAAACCTGGAAATTTGCATTGAAAGGTTCGGCCTCAGTGACACTAGATCTTTTGCTCTTTATGCAGTTCGCCCGGAATGCTGCTAAAATACGAATAATTTTGTAAAAAAAAAAAAAAAAAGCTAAAAGACCTTTTTGAAGTCGATCTGAGATGAGATATTGGAATAAACATGCTTGTTGAATCAATATCTGAACTTGGTTTCCTCATTTGTTGTTTGGCCGTAAGCAAAAAACTTCAAAACGGTAAAACAAATTTTGTACATATTCAAGCGGTTGATTATGGATTAATAACAAAAATGTTAAAGAGGTCTGGTGAAGACTGGGAAATGTACAAGATTCAATTGTCTGGATCAGGAAGTCAGACAAATATTAAATTTTGGGATCCCATCAAAACCTTTGGTCTTGTTTAATTCTGCCATGAGAGGTCAAGTTTGAGAATTAAGCAACGGAAATAATTGGTCATAGCAGAGAGGTAAGATGATCTTCCACGGATGAAAAGGACATGATTTCGCTTCCCGAGTCTATTTTTTTTGGCCCGCTCCACATTTGCCGCAGTCGAAGCTTATGAACTTCAGACTTTCTTGGCTCAGTAAGCTGAGCTGAGGAAGTTGGGTTGAAATCTATCAGCCGTATGAGGTGACTTAGCTATTGTTTCGATGAAGAATTGTTGGGTGGATTCAGGTCAAGAGGTAGTGAGAGTTCTTATATGGGTTTAGTAGCTCAACATTTGAGCAAGTAAACTTTCGCATGTAAACCGGTTAAGCTTCGCGTAGCGATCTCCTGATACTCTTCTGCCGGGAGTGCAGTGTGTGGTTAGGGGCAAATTATCCGACGCTTCCCCTGCTTTTGCCTAGTTTGTTCTAGCTAACCGTTTGAAGCTGGGTGGACTTTTGGCTTGTCTAACGGGGAAACACCACTAACCCTCGCCCTAGACCAAACGGTCGGCACCAACGAGACTCGAACCCGCAACCCTTCGCTTGGGAGTTCGGCGCGCTAACCCATTCGGCCAGGACGGACAACATTTAGAGGGGGGGGGGGTAAGAAATTTAAGGACAGAAAGATCTTGTAGACAGTAACAAAAGATTGGATAAAAGGAAAAACTATTATTTCTAGCTCATAGTGCACCCAATGCACCCACTAATCTTTCCGATCGAAAAGAACTAGCTAATTGGTCTTGTGGAGTGGTCGGCTAGGATGATGTTGCATGCTTACGGGACCTCACAAAGTCTTGAAATCTGCCCAACACAAATGTCTTTATCAGGAAGTCCAACAAATATTCGGCCTTGTTCTGGTTTCTATCTGCTTTTTTCATCTTTTCCTATTTTACCTGAAGTGCATTAAAACTCTCCACCCTGTGTGGCTCTTCGCAAGATAGGTGTGCTTTCTGTCGAATCCGTTGGCTTTGACCGGAAAAAATGGCCAGGTTTTCTTTGTAAACTATGATATAAATAATAATGTAAGAAATACGAAATATTATCATAAAAACACAATAGAAAATATATGGTATTTTCCCACAAGAAGAAGTGGATAAAACGGAAAATCCTGATTTTGTACCTTGGCTTGTAGTAGAAGGCGTTACTAGCCAAAATGTTTGGGGGGGGGGGCAAAGTATTTGCCGACTGGCTGGTAATTGACTGTTTTTGCGGATAAAAACGACTATTATTAAGAAAAAAACGACTGTGTTGACGAAAAATCGGCTGATTTTAAGAAAAAAGACTATTTTTAAGAAAAAATCGACTATTTTTACGAAAAACCGACTGTTTTTAAGAAAAATATACGAAAAAACGACTATTTCTAAGAAAAAATTGACCGTTTTTACAAAAAATTGCGGCGCTTCGCGATGACTCGGCTATTTTTTACAGACTGGCCGACAACATTGGGGGGGCATCCCCCCCCCCCCCAGTAGTGACGCCTCTGGTAGAAGCACTAACATTTGGGCAGCGAGATCCTGTCCTTAACAACATGAACATCTCAACTAAATCTTTGCATAGGGGGAAGAATGGAATTGTATTTTCTATTCTTCCAGTTTCCGCTGGCTTGTAACCGCCATATAGTCTAGGAGGATCATTATAAACTTATTAATATGGGTCTCGCTTGGATTTCAAAGGAAGGTCAGTGACAGAAGCCGACTAGACGGAGAGGGAATTTCTAATGCTGGGAACGTGATCACTATCTCGCATAGGATTAACGCTGGAATATAAAGCTGCTTTTTTCCCAACAATAATCATCAGTCAGTGCCAAAGACAATATGAATCGATACCAGGTAAAAATCTTACAATATCAAAATGTGCTTTTTTTATGTAAAATATTATTCTGCAGCGAAAAGGAATCGGCTGTCTGAATCTTAATTAGGTTTACCGGGTCGAAATAGTTTTGCTTTCTCCCACGAAACACGACAAAGCAATTAAAGCCCCGTCTCCATTACCGTAAACCGACCGTTTTACGGCCGACCGTTTGACCGTTACGGCAGTGAAGACGGCAGTGAAGACTATTTGGGACTAATGTAGACCACATTTATGCGGTTACGGACCTAATGAAGACCACATTTTTGCGGCTACGGACCGTCCGTAAAACGGTCGGTTTACGGTAATGCAGACGGGGCTTAACACTATGTTCTACTGTGGTTAGAATAACAGCACGTCCTGTTTTGCTAGAAGTATTGGCGCCGACAACCAGCTGGCCCTCGTTAAAAAGCGGGTGGAGGATTTCGAAGCTTCAACCTGACTTAGCCTAACTATTCTATCTTATGTTTTCACTATTTTCAGGCCCTTTCCTTGCTCTGCCTGCTGGCATCAGCTTCGTCCAACCCCGTGGATGTAAGCAATGCTGTCAGTCTCGGTCGAACACAGGTCGGCGGAGCAAATGGTCAGCTGTTTTTCGTGCCCGAAGGTGGCGTTGGCACTGCAGTCCAAACTTCAGTTCAGCCAAGTCAAATTATTGTTATGAGGGGCCAAATGCCACAGTTCGGATCCAACGGATTTAATGGCTTTAACATGATGCAGGTAAGCCCGAGTGAGCCTTTTTACTCACTATTTTAGTTAAGAATCGGGTATCCTCACATGTAACCAGTAAGCCAATGACGATCGCAACTTGGATCAGTTAACCCAATAATTCAAATCTCAAATTCACTTTTTTTTCCAAAAATTCTGCGTTACGAAAATTGCACGGGAGCACAACAGATCGTGAACTGCGAACCGAAGTGCGAATCAAGGTGATAAATACACTTTGAGCCATTACTTTGCATATTCTCCTATACAATTTGAATACAATATTGATTAAATACTGGTGTCATTGTTCTATGTAACAGTGAAGAAAGAAACTAAAAGCAGTAATTTATAACGTCAAACAAAACATTTTTTCACCTAGCAGATGCCCTTCAGTCAGCCTCAGCAGATGCCCTTCAGTCAGCCTCAGCAGGTGGTCTACCGCGCTTCTGGCCCTTCGCCCTTACCCTTTACAGCACCAGTGGCCTTACCGATGCCTGAAGCCATGCCAGCTGCAACAACTCCACCCGCTCCAGTAGAAATCCCTTTTACCGCGCAAGCACCTGAACCAGCCGCAGCACCAGCACCCGCAGTATCACCTGCACCAGTCACAGCACCAGCCCCTGCAGTGGCATCAGCACCAATTGCAAAGCCTGCGTACACTCCGAATACTCCGATAGTAATTGCAGCAGCGGCTCAAGCCCAAGCAGCCAAGACGACAGTAGCTTACGTTGAACCAGTCAATCCCGGGGTAAGTTGATAAGTTTCTTGCCTGCTGCTACCCACATTTACTTTCTCCTCACAACAGAAAATTTGGCTAGAACTAAATTCTTGAAAGGACACCTCTCACTACATAGTGTTTCTGCTAAGATGTTTTGAGGTTGCCTTCTGTGCCGACAAACGGTGACAGGACAGTACCTTCGTTTTACCTAAAACGGGAATTACAGTGCCAGGCGAACTGACAAGGCGATCGAAAACGACAATTAAGCAGACCGGCGAGTGACAGGTGTCACGACAGGCGATCAAAAACGCAACTACAGTTTTATTTACTATATCAGGGACTTTCGTGTCACCTTCCAAGGGTCCAAGGAGAGACTGGAAAATCCAAACTATATGACACAAACAAATATAGATAAACCCAAACGTATTAAACAAAAGGTTCACAAGAAGTTCGCCAACAAGTACCGAAAAATATAAAGAAAGCCATATTTTTTTCTATTCTACAGATCCCAGCTGAGTACACTTACAACTACGTTGTGAAGGGTGATAACGGAGATGCCAAAGGGGCTCAGGAGACCCGCAAAGGCGACAAGGTTACCGGTCAGTACACCATCAATGATCCAGATGGCACCGTTCGTACTGTAACCTACACCGTAGACGGAAATAGTGGATTTGTGGTAAGTTACTCATCTTGAGCGTCAATCCGACCAACTTGTCACGATGAAAAATAACCGTATTTGGGCCTCGTCGTCGACAAATACAGAGGAGATGTTGACGCTCAGTATCTATCGTAATGTATTAATTTGGTAGTTTCGCACTGTGTCTTGCCGGTCATCATAGGTAAGACGCAGTTTCATCCCAATCGCTTAACTCATTTGGTTGAGACCTTTCAGAAAATTTTCGAGACCCACTTCCACTTCTAATCCAGTACACTCCCATCCCCGCGGCCAGAAGAGGTTCTCAAGTTCGGACACGTAAATAGTACACATATGGCATCTCTGTAACCAGTGCTACAGTAGAGAGTTCAGGCTCTCTACTGTCTCATTGACTGTTCCCATCGAGGTTTGTCAGTGTCTACACTTGGTAATTCTGTGCGGCTTCATCAAACGTTGGACCATTGCCCGGCACTGTACACCGTGTAAAATCATCGGCGTTTTGCTTAACCATCTCCTTATGTCCAGATAAATAAAATATCTGACAAACTATTTTCAACTTTTTGTTTTCAACTTTTTCAACTAACAAACATTTTTCAGGCGAATGTCGAGACAAAGCAAGGGGGCACACCAATCATTGCAAGGACCTTGAAAGAAGGAGAGATCGTCAGTGGCAGCTGGTCAACTGACTTCCAAGCTCCAAACAACGTGTATAAATGGAACGAAAAAGTCCAAGTAAACTGAACGACGAACTTCACGACTCGGCTACTCAATGGTTTGTGCATCGATGAGATACGTCTTGCACAGTTTTTGTCTACGAGAAGTTTTATTTTCAAAATAAAAACCTTTTTATCATTATAATCGTTATTGGTAATTCGAGCCCTTTTGAGTGAAGCTGCAGTTCTGTGTTTGAAACGAATGTCTCTTTCCTTACCAAGTAATCTAACTGATTAAGTCACTATACCCTGATTCATGATAAAACAAATGAAAATGCGTGCGAATTCCAGGGAGGAATCGGCCAAAATCATTGGCGGTTAAGTAGACAAATGACTCACTAAATCGTCAGTTTAGAATGTTATAATAAATATAAAATTCCTGACAGGAATGCACAAAAAGGTATGCATGGCTGGGGCAGGAACAAACCAATATTAATCAAAAACTAATATTATTTTCTTTATTGTTTTATATATTTATTTATTTTATTCAATAAAGGAGTAAGCCATACGGCTTGTCGCCTAAATTTTCTTCTGTAAACATAGTTAAGCGAAACTGAAAGATAAATAAATCTGTGTAAACCTGTATAAATAAAATCTGTATAATTCATAGTATTCATACATCAAACGAGACCTACTTAGTCGAAGTTTGTTTGTTATTCCACTCCAGAAACCGTTGAAGCTACTGAGATGAATGAGATGGATGCAGCCGATTGCCTAGATTTTCTCCAAGTCATGACTTTCTAAAATAGCCTTTTTTGATACTCTTGAGGTTTTAAGATTTGTTTAGACGGACGCAAGAACTGGTTTGTCCATAAGCTTGTCTAATTTTCCTCTAACATCATGTTCATGTTCAAGCAGTGAAGTAGTCTGTTCAGTGTCTGTAACTTTTCTGGTTTGCAAGACTTCTGACTGTATAGTATGTTCCTGGTTCCATTTGATAACCATTGGTGCCAGGAAGCAAATGGCAAATTCATTAACTTTCATTACAAAACCGTCTCAACGGACATGTTACTACTTACAACAAGAAAAAATAAAAACAAAACACACTTACTCAGGGCAATTAATTAGTGGGCAATTTTTCAGACTCCTGACAAATATTGGAAGCTCTCATTAGTTATCATCGAGTCACACCATTAAAGAAGTAAACCTATACCACAGAGCAAAATAACACATAACACTTGCAGCATTTAAAGTGAGTGAAATTTGCGGATTCAGAAATTTTTAGTAAAGCTAAGATGCTGTCTGCACACATCGAGGAAACAGAGGATCGTATATTTTGTTTGTTGTGTTCAAAATATGAAGTTATTAAAGCCAGCACTGGTGCACGACTGTTTTGAGTTTCAGTAGGGCTAGTGGTGCTAGTGTCGCTGCTATTCCACTGTGTATCAGTTATTTCAAGTCTTTGCCCTCCTAGTGTTATTTTTCTCTGACCACAAAGGCGGTAGGCCGCTAGCATCGACATTTGACTGCGTAGCTCCTCCCGCAGGGTGGGGCCACAGATACTCCTCCCCTAAGGCGGAGACTTGGCTTCTGCAGCCAATCACAGGCCTCCTTTTACTTTGGTGAATTTGTCAACGAACCGGGATCCTGTCCGGAACGTGGTATCTCATACAAGCATTAGTGGAAATGAGAAGGCTGATCTCATCGCTTATAAGTTGAGTCGATCTGTTGACCGAATAAATTATTAAAAGGCACCTCGCATTGCAAAACTTTTCTGCTGATCTATATGATCTGCTGATGACTATTTTAAAACTTGCTATGCTTACAGAAATTTCCTTTTCGAAAGAAACCAATAAGCTCGGAAACAATTATGGGGACCCTAGTACGTCACGTAAAGAGAAGAAACCTGGCAATCGTGCTTACCTTTCCCGTATGGAAATAATTAAGTCGTAAACAGTTGTTAACGATCGTTTACAATTGTTAACAATTGTTTACAGTTGTTAACGATCGTAAACAATTGTTAACGATTGGAAACGGTTGTTTACGATCGTAATTTTACGATCGTTTTTTTACGATCGTAATTTAACGATCGTTTTCAATTGTTTCCGATCATTTTCAACTGTTTTCGATCGGAAACAATTGTTTTTATTTTCAAGACGATAAATACAGACCTGATTTCTAACTACGGCAATAAGAAAGTTGATTAGTGTTTAGTTTTGCATAATCAAAATAGTTTAACAAAAAGCTGAAACTAAAATCCCAATCGTAAACGATCGGAAACAACTGTTTTCAATCATAATTTTACAACTGTTTACGATCGTTTTTTTCAGGTGTCATTAAATAACTGTTTACGATCGTTTTTAGTTGTTTTCGATCGTAAACAATTGTTAACGATTGGAGACGGTTGTTTACGATCGTAATTTTACGATTGTTTTTTTACGATCGTAATTTTACGATTGTTTTTTTACGATCGTTTTTTTACGATCGTAATTTTACGATCGTTTTTTTACGATCGTAATTTAACAATCGTTTTCAATTGTTTCCGATGGTTTTCAACTGTTTTCGATCGGAAACAATTGTTTTTATTTTCAAGACGATAAATACAGACCTGATTTCTAACTACGGCAATAAGAAAGTTGATTAGTGTTTAGTTTTGCATCATCAAAATAGTTTAACAAAAAGCTGAAACTAAAATCCCAATCGTAAACGATCGGAAACAACTGTTTTCAATCATAATTTTACAACTGTTTAGGATCGTTTTTTTCAGGTGTCATTAAATAACTGTTTACGATCGTTTTTAGTTGTTTTCGATCGTAAACAATTGTTAACGATTGGAAACGGTTGTTTACGATCGTAATTTTACGATTGTTTTTTTACGATCGTTTTTTTACGATCGTAATTTTACGATCTTTTTTTACGATCGTAATTTAACAGTCGTTTTCAATTGTTTCCGATCGTTTTCAACTGTTTTCGATCGGAAACAATTGTTTTCATTTTCAAGACGATAAATACAGACCTGATTTCTAACTACGGCAATAAGAAAGTTGATTAGTTTTTATTTTTGCATAATTGTTTTTTCAAGTGTCATGAAACAACTGTTTACGATCGTTTTCAGTTGTTTCCGATCGGAAACAGTCGTTTTCAATCGGGAAAATTTGGTTCGGTTTTCAAGACCTGAGGCAAGACCTGAATCTCAACAACGATAGAAGGGAAGTTAATTCTTTTTTTAATGTGCAAACGATCGAAAAGTTTAACAAAAATGGAGAATCTGAAATCCCGATCGTAAACAACTGTTTACGATCGTTTTCAGTTGTTTATTTATAATAAATAAATAAAAGCCGTAGAAATGCTTGAAGTTGAGAACTGTCATCCGTGTTTTTGCTACTTTCACTTTTTTTTGAAGCGCAAAATATATCAGAAGCATCTTTCGTAGTCGAAGCCCCCTCTATGGTGCTAAACCTTCCTCTGGTGATTTTTTAAGAGTGTTGCCGTTTAATCGATAATTTGGGAAACAAAAATATTTGCCTCTATATGCAACAACGCAAATATCCATCGATACTATCACAGAAAATGAAAGGTTAGTTGGGGTTGGAATACTTGGATAGAATAGAAGTCGTTGCAGTTCAGGGCCAGGGACTAGGCTAGGGGTGGGGTGGGGGTGCAGGGTAAGTTGAAACACCCAGTCGGGAAACACCCGTTCCCGATCGTGAAAATTCGATGGAAACAACAGTTCCCGGCCCTTAAATTACAATTGGAAACAACCGTTTCCGATCGTAAAAATACAATCGTTAACAACTGTTTCCAATCGTAAAAAAACGATCGTTTACGATCGGAATGTCCCATAATACAATTGGGAAAAAACGATCGTAAAAATACGATCGTAAACAACTGTTTTCAATCGTAAACGACTGTTTCCAATCGTAAACAACTGTTTCCAATCGTAAAAAAACGATCGTTTACGATCGGAATGTCCCATAATACAATTGTAAAAAAACGATCGTTTACGATCGTTTACGACTTGAATTATTTCCATACGGGTTATAATGCTAATAGAAGAGATAGGATACGCTCAGGAAGTTTAGAATTTTGGCAACGAGACAATTGAAGTAGAATGAATTACTATCATAAGTACGACGTGTCCTTTATGACTGTCTGTGTCGTCATACTCTTTGCAAGTCTGCAAAATCTGTTTTACTCCAAGCAACACGACATATCCATTAGAAAAGTTTGACTTCATTCCATTACTAGGTGCCAAAACTTGGAGTCACTCGGTAGTATTTAGCCCTAGCCCAGGTCGGGGGGTTGGCCGAGGGGCTATGTCCGGCGAGGTTTTCGTCATGGGTTTTTTTTGCCTAGACCCAGCCAAAGTCGTGCCAGGGGCTTGACACGAATGTTATGAAAATCACTGGAGTGTCTCGGTGGCTCATTGCTCACAAGAGCCAGTGATAGATAAGGCGGTCGTCAAATGTTGCCAAAATCTGCAAAGCCGTGTCATAGACTGAACTAGCGACTGCAGTGGCGACGAGGAGTGCAAAGCATGCAGTTTACAGACGAAGAGATACAATGTCTCGAACTAGTCAATTTTTATATTTCGTCCAGCGATCCTGTGAACTTTTGACGATGAACGTCCAATGTTTATACTTTAACTGAGTTGTTACTGCAGAAGATTCTACCACTGGCGGTAGAAGCCGTGCACATATCTTAATATATCTGAATGCTTTGAAACTTTAATCTGTTTTCGAAATTTTTTAAAGTCTTTAGCTGTCTTTACTCGTTGTCGGCCCCAGTGACTTTGATCAGAAACAAGGGCAAACTTGCATAAGCGGTCTTTCTGGCGAACGAGTTCTTTGGAAGCCTGAGCCGTCGCATAAAGAGCCAAGCGCGGTTAAACACAGTCGATTTACTATCGTTAGGATGGATTACAAACTGAAGTAGAAACCAAGAAATCTCGAAAACGAGAACCATGGCACGGAACGTAGGATGAGTTGTAGTATCAATATATCGGTCCTTCAACACCCAAACTTGCTAGTTTTGGACGTTTCAATGTAGAGATTTCGACCACACACTTTTTCTTCTTTTGCAAGTTCGTCGCTAGGACTGGTTTCATTTGTGGTCGGTTGTTTACAATTTGTGTGTTATTCACTCTAGCGGATGTCTTCTCATGTGTGACGTTTGCATCGCATTTTCCGCAGATGCAGCGGGGCACTTTCCTTAAAGCACAACTCTTACTGGAAATAATATTTTCCCTGTGAAATGGATCAGAAAAAAAACATTTTCGAAAATGCTATTACTTTCCATCTGAAATTAGTGATTTTCTTGTTAGCGTCTGTCGACTATGTCCAGCCTTCCTGCTCTCCGACGCGGCGGCTGGGGGCAAAACATTTGAAAACTGATCGCGCCGTGGTTCAAAAGTGTGAAAACTAAGCAAATAAAAGAAGTAATAAACAAAAGCTTCTCAGATTCTTATGTGTGAAAGAGTTGTCAGCAGACGTTGATGATCCCGGCAAACGTTTCGTTGTGTGACGGGCAAAACTCGGCAAGGCCAAAAATGCGCTAGAATTTCGTAGGCACAAAACGAAACAATGGAGAAAGGTGGAGATTTAAGAAGCTTATAATTCTGTATGGGAGCTAGATATATTATAAAAAGCAGAATAAGCAAGAGGGGTCCTTTAACTTGTGACCCACTTGGCAAATATGTGGTGGCACATATACGGCTGATTCTTAACGACTCTGCCCTGCACAGCCAAACTTATGATATTTCTTATGATTTTTGTGTATGATATTTCCATCCGAGCCACAGAGACTTCGTACATGTACATTGTTTGGAACTGAATTTCTATCCCTGAGACGAATGGATTTACAAACAGCCGAGAGACCGCTTTTTTGGAAGTTTCATTTATAAAACGAGCTATGTTCAAAATCTGCCTCAATTAATGACGAGTCTCAAATTGCCAATAAACTGTGATCAAGTTGCTAAGCCACCCTATCTCGAAGATTGAGGAGAAGCCCATTTTTTGTCTCAGCCTTATAACTTCATGACAATCACTTGGTATTTTTGTGACGGAAAAGACTAGTACCCAATCACGCTTTCCATATTTTTGTGTTTGTCAAAAAATAATTTAGCTGCATTTGCAATTAAATAAACAACTATCAAAACTGCAAGGAAATCGCGAATCTCCTTCACTTTTTCCGTTTTCATTGTGGTTACAACCCAAGGCGTGACGATGATTGCAAACTTGTTAAGATGGGTCTTGGCTAGATTGGAAAGGAAGGCCAATGTTAACATATGACGGAGAGGGAATTTCTAATGACAAGAACGTGATGGTTTTTACGTACTCCACCAACACTCCGGTATAAAGGTGTTTTTTCTTGGAAGATAATAATCAGTCGGTGCCTAATCACAACATGAATCGATTTCAGGTAACACCATTGTTAGCTGTCGAAAAAAGTGTTCTATCGATTGAAAGTTGTACGCCAAATATGTATATTGGATGGATCTTTACGTCACAAGTTACACTGTTTTGATTTTGTTTTGATTGTGCAACTGTTTTGATTTTCCAGTCGCTGTCCCTGCTTTGTCTGTTGGCGTCAACTTCTTCCCACCCCGTCGACGTAAACAATGCTGTCAGTCTCGGCCGGACACAAGTAGATGGGGCAAATGGTCAAATGTTTTTTGTACCTGAAGGCAGTGTTGCCGCTGATGCTCAGACTGCTATTCAACCAAACCAGATTATGGTAATGAGGAGCCCTATGCCCCAGTTTGGATACAGCGACTTTAGCGGATTCAGAGGATTAAATGGCGGCTTTAACAGGATGCAAGTGAGTGAAATAGTTAAAATGTTGAGCTTCAAGAGTGTGTACTCGCATCAGTACCCATAGCCTTCTGTTTTGGACAGACGATCAAGGTTGGGCGGTTGAATACCGGAATTCCTGCCAATACTTCAGGCGCCATCAGTTCCTCACGGAAAATTTGAGATATTTCAAATTTGATGACGAAAGTGCAGAAAATCCGGAAGGGAAAACCTGATGTCTGACCCCGCAATTATTCAAAGACGGTCAGTTCGGAAGAAAGCCAAATTCAACCATTCTAGCCCGGTTATCTTTATTTATAGAACTAATCAGACAACCTTTTCAAATTCGGCGCCATCTAGAAAAGAGGAAATACAATATGGATTTAGGTTTTCTTGTCACTGCAGGTACCAAACACTGCACAAGAGTTTCCCGTGGACGTACTGACTCCAGTGTAGAATACGACTCAAGACTGCATTTCTCTTGTAGATGCCGTTCGCTCAGCCTCAGCAGATTGTCTACCGTGTTCCTGGCCCTTCACCACTACCCTTTGCAGCACCGGTGTCTATCCCTGTAGCCACGCCTGCTGCAGCAACTGCACCAGTTCCGAAACCAGTTATGGCTTCTCAGCCCGCTCCAACATCAACACCTATTATCGCGACAGTGGCAACGGCACCTGCACCAGCTGCAAAGCCAGCGCCTGCAACAGTAGCAACTGCAGTAGCTGCTAAACCGCAAGCAGCCAAAGCGGAAACAACTTACATCGAACCAAGTAACCCCGG
This sequence comes from Branchinecta lindahli, assembly GCA_023053555.1. NCBI lineage: Eukaryota > Metazoa > Arthropoda > Branchiopoda > Anostraca > Branchinectidae > Branchinecta > Branchinecta lindahli. The sequence continues at coordinate 8,676,641 of JAKZAO010000001.1, forward strand.
GGTAAGTCCTTTTAAAAATAAGCCATTCCGCTACGCCTAACTATTACTGAATTTAGTTGAAGTGGCTGAAAATTGTTACCAGTCAATAAGAATGATTATTGCGACCACACTGTACCGTTTTCGGCAAAATCTTAATAGTCAACGTTAGTCACAAGTTGCTGCGAAACAAATATCAATCCTTTAGAGCAATTCACCCCTCTGCCACGCAGGTTCATTAATTATTCACTACCTTAATTACGTTTCCTAATTCCCACTTCTGAGCGAATAAGTTCCATGATGGATGTGTTATGCCTAGGTCTGAGACGTCTTTCCTTCTTGAAAATGCGTCAGATTTTTAAACAGGAATCTTACAAATCGTCAAAGAAATATATTTATGAAACTAAACACTGTCAAATATTTAGCTGTTTTTTTTTTTACTTTTGGTAATTTAACAGCTCTATATATTTTACTTTCTCTTTGATAGTTGTGTTGAAAGCTACCACGAAAATTCCCAGCAGTTCACTTGCGGAGTCACGGAATTACATGATCTCATGGTCGTACCTATAGCGTCTTCATAGTGGGTGATCTCGACACTGTAAATGCGATGATACTTTCGAATTCCCCTTTGACTTCGAATTCTTCTCATTTGGAAACATCGCAATATTCCCCTGAAGCACTAGCCTAGTAACAATTACGCTAGGTTTGTGGCTCCTCAGATTCTGCTTGCAAGAATCTGAGAGTGCTAACGATGATTAAACGAGACATGTGGTCTTTCTACATACCAAGTTTCATTATGATCCGATCACCCGTTCGGAAGTTATGCATGCCTCAAGAGTCCGGATTCCCCCTCCCTCCTCTCCCCCCACGATGGTCGGATCGGGAAGCTGACTGTTTCCACGTTAATCTGGTCGTGTCCCTGATTTGCCTGCCAAGTTTCATCGTCCTAGCCCACCTGGAAGTATCTTAACTCCGTATGACCGGAATTCCGGAACCTCCCTCCAACTCCCCCCCCCCCCAGTGCACGAATCCGGTCCGGTTCTGTCAATGATGTACCTAGGGGTTGTGCTTGTTCCTCCCACCAAGTTTCATCCCGATCGCTCCACTCTAAGCGTTTAACATGATTTCCGGTTCCCCCCTCCGACCCCCCCCCCCCACATTCATCGGATTCGGTCCGGACTTGAGTTGGGACATGTGAGATATGGTATCTTTCCAAATATCAAGTTTCATTAAGATCCGATTACCCGTTCGAAAGTTATGCATGTCACTAAATTCCGGATTCCGGCTCCCCTCCCTCCCCCCACGATGGTCGGATCGGGCAAGTGATGATTTCCAAGTTAGTTTGGTCGGGCCCCTAATACGCCTGCCAAGTTTCATCGTCCTAGCACATCTGGAAGTACCCTAACTCGCGATCACCGGACTGACCGACCGACCGACCGACCGACAGACCGACCGACCGACCGACCGACCGACAGACAGACCGACAGACCGACAGACCGACCGACGGAAAAGTGATCGGTATATGGCACTTGGCCGGAAGGCAAGTGCCATAAAAACAGTCTCATAGTATTTCTGTGAAGGGTTGGTCGCATCAAGAATGTGTGTCTTTACTAACATTCTTCTCCCAGGGACGCTAAGTGCCTAAGACGTACTCGCAGCAGTAGTGTTTATTTCTTACATCCACCAGATCCCAGCTGAGTACACTTACAACTACGCTGTGAAGGGTGACAACGGAGATGCCAAAGGGGCTCAGGAGACCCGAAAAGGCGACAAAGTTACCGGTCAGTACACCATCAATGATCCAGATGGAACCATTCGTACCGTAACATACACCGTTGACGGAAACAGCGGATTTGTGGTAAGTCACTCTTCTTTTACAGTTTCGTCTTCATCTGACAAATCGTCAGTTTTCTCGTCATGTCACCGTTGACATCCCTCTATAAAAACTGTACAAGATCATTAACATTTTTTTCAATCGTCGATTACTCTACGTGCCACTCTTTCGGTGTTTCAGGTAGGCTCGTTTATTGTTTATTCAAAGCTGTGAACACTACGTGCCGATTTTACTGTTTTCGGCATCCTGATCTTGCTTTCATTTGCAAGTATCCTGCGTGCCGACAGATAGATATGCTTCAAAATTCTTAATGTTGACCGACAGACAGCACCATGTCAAATCATCGGCATTTTGCCTACACGTACGTCGGCTGCATTGAAATAATCTGACCAACTTTCGCTGCGAAATGATAAAGTCAATCCTATATGTGTTTTCAGGCGAACGTCGAGACTAAGCAAGGGGGGACACCGATCGCAGCCAGGGCCTTGAAAGAAGGAGAGGTGGTCAGTGGCAGCTGGGCAACAGACTTCCAAGCTCCAAACAACATCTACAAGTGGAACGAGAAAGTCCAAGCAAACTAAACGAGAAAGTTAACGATTCGACTCTCGGTGGCAGAAACGCTTTATTATTATTTGTTTACAAAGAAATTATATTTTGAAAGGAAATACCATTTCATTCTAGTTAGATCAACATGATTGCCTGTAAAGCACTTTGACGAAGAACTTTTTCCGTCAAAATTCCTTGTACGGCTTTGAAGCGTGGCCACTGCAAGACGCAGAAGCACGAGAATTCGACATTTCAATCACCAACCAGTCACTACTCAAAATTTCTATTGAATGACCTGCATATTCTCAGGCATAGTTCTGAGTCAGAACTAAACCTTTGCAGTGCAAGGGGTAATGAAGAAGTGCAAAAATTCGCACGGTTCTGTCAAAGCCGGAACCCTCTGTGTCGAAGATGCGATCAAAAAGCCAAAGAATGGCATGGTTCTAATGGTCAAAGCCTTGAATCGTTCCGGGTGCTCCCAGTAGCTGATTGTACTTATCCGTGTTCATAACTATTTTTCCACATCCAACACGAGTCACCAACAGCCAAAACGTAGTTTAAATGTTTGGGGCAGACGGATCCATTTCGTGGGAAGTCCTAAGTAGCATGCGAGGTGATGAAAATTACGACCCCAGGCACACTCATATCGACAGAAAAAACACCTTGCGAATGGCTATGTTATTCTATAGTTTAAGATACAAGAGAAGAGAACACCACCAACAAACCCAACTACACCCAGTAATGGCTCTTAGCACTGCCCTAAAAGTTGGTCACTGGTATCTTCCTGATTTCTCCTATCAAAACTGTCTCTCTAGACATTAGCGGAAGGAAATAGCCCGGAGTTGGAGCCATACCCTAAGTATCTGTACCACAGCCCTAATTTAAAATAATATTTAAATCGAAATGAACCTTTAATTTGTCTACAACAAAATACACATTCCTGGTTCCGTCTCTTGCTCAAACTGTCTCAGCAACTGTGACTGATCATCTGGTCCAAGCCCGTCGTTCCAAGCCAAGCATAAGCCTGCTTTATCGAGTGTGGCTTTCACTTGGAATAGCCAAAACCCATCCTAGGTGTAAGTCTGTACCCATTCCAAACTCGGTTGTCTCTCCTAATTGCATCTACAGAATCAAAGGTGGCAAGTAAGGGTGACACGAGAACAATACAGGAGACATGCAAAATCGACCAAGTCACGGATAGTTGAACTATCAATGACCCTCATGACACTCATGATAGTGGATTCCAGACAATGTCCTTACTTTCTAGGTTGACACTCAAATCTTTCGCCGACAACGATGAATCTTTCCCATAGTGTCATTTCTGCCATCTAGTGTTGTAAAGACATACAGCTGAACCCTACCGGAAAGACAACAGATGGACAACGAGTCTGCATCTCGAGAGTCCCCGAAAGCGGTTCACAACAACCATCGCTGCGCCGTCAACTAGGGTCTACTGTTGATCGTCTCTTGTAGGCTAAGATGGATACCGAAGCAGGTGCAGCCCTCGTGTCGCGAGTCCCGACCCATTTGTTTCTGGCACAAGGGAAATCACCCTACAAATCAACCTACAAATCACCCCATCAACCTACAAATCGCCACTGAACGAATTCGCTGTTAACGAAAATCTTCCACAAACCGATTTCACGTTCAATCCAGCTATGAAAGACATCAGGATTAATCAGGAACTTAGTGTGCGATAGAATTGGCCTTTATTACAGTTCAGCGCTCCAAGTGGACTAGTTTCTATTAGTCCCCCATTTCCTCATAACCAACCCTTGTGTAGACATAGTAAAAAGTCGGATCCATAGGGTAATGGATCATTTTCACTTTCTGTTGCTGAGACATATGCAAAACTTCCATTACCTGGGACACAGATGACAGGTTTTCCACTCACCAACCTGTGGGTCTGTTTTACCATGTCTGGTACAAGTGCTGATGGTGAGGTATAGGGGGATTAACAGAAACTAGTCCGCTTGGAAGCGCTGAACGGGAATATGGCCAATTATGCTTATTTGACTACTTCCCTAAATGTATAAAGCTCTTCTCGTAGGTGGGACAGAAGACGCCATCCCAACCGGCCTTTCTTTATTGGGGACATAGGCAGGGGGCAGACATGACGTGAAAGAAGTTTAAGGGATCTCAGGGCGAAGTTTGCTATTTTCGGAACCTCATTCGTGTTTTTTTCTGACTTCTGGTCTTTGGTCAGGTGAACTCCCAACAGCTTTATCTCTTGAACGCCCTGAGTAGTCTCAACTGGTCGGTTGAATAGTACTACAGATTTGTCTTTGAAACAGTGCTCATGCACTCATGTGACAAATGCCAACTACCAGTTAGCTAAAGTAGCTTATTGAGGCCGCTGAAAACACCTGAATAGTTAGTTTGGATTTTCATTTCAAAACTGTTCAAATAACCATTTTTGTGGTAATAATGTGGTTGGTGTGGCACGGGAATTTGATAGCCTTGTGCTTTGGTACCGAAACGATAACAAAGTGTTGCTCCTCTTTCCGCCAGGGTCGTAGCCTCGGAGGTATGCTTAAACTTTGTCAAAAGATAAATGTATAGCATTTTATCTAACGTAAAGCACGAATTTGAACTGATGTTTTTGAAATGGGACGAACGGAAGAGGCGTTGAAAACGGAGCGAGTCCGACGTAGGCGATGAGAACTTTACTAATAGGAGCTTTGAGAGTGATAAAGAAGGTTAGATCTGTTTAGGAATATGGTTAATAAACAAGTTCAGTCTTAGGTCACAGGAGAGAGTGATATCCAGCAGTCGATTTTTCTGGGGAGATCCGACCCTGATCCGACCCGGAGCTTATAACTTTGGCGGGGGGGGGGGGGGGGTCGAGGGTGGTACCGCATTTTTCGCCACAGAAATGTAGTGTTGGGAACTGAACGCCCCACTTACTTTCTATAGGACAGGACTGGACCAGGAATCTTGAGGGAGTTGGAGGGGGAATCCTGGAAATCTTGTGGCATGAATAGTTGTCGGATGTAGATCCGATCCAGTTGGAATTTGATAGTTGACAAAATACCTGTCCTATATGCTCCACTTCTATGTTCGGACTGGATCCGGCTACAGTTGGATTAGTTGGAGGGTGGATTCACGACATTTTGTCGAGCATTTTGTAGCAAGCATAACTCCCGAACAAGTTATCCAGTCCTGAAGGAACTTGACAACTGGCAACAGCATCTATCCTGTTCTTCTTGGACCGGATTCGGCCACTGCTGATATACATGTTAACTAACCTTGCAAGCCGTATGACATTTCAGCTCTTTTTTGTGACAATACGGTGTAAATTCTTCGTAATCGATACACCGCCCACGTCTATGAATTGCAAGCACAGACATTTCGCTTTCAGAGCCCGGTTAGCTCAGTCGGTAGAGCGTGGGACTTTTAATCCTAAGGTCGAGGGTTCAAGTCCCTCATCGGGCGTCTTTTTACGATAAAAGGCGAAAATCGAAAACTTCTTGCTTTTTAAATCGTGGCAGTAAAAAAAAAAAGAAAAGAGAAGCGGATTCCACTTTCAGTGGAACAACACCGAGAAACTAGTGAAATTACTTTTCTTTTCCGAGCAGTAATAGCGATAGCAATGTCTGTCCGTCCCTCTGTCCCGGTTTTGCTAGTTCGGTCGGGCACTCCCACTTAAATCCAGGAAGATGAACCTTGGCATGTGTAAAGCAAGGTATAAGGGCCCAACGAGTCCCGAATCCGATCATCCGTGTGGGGTGGAGACTGGGACGTCACGTATGTGGGGGAGGGGGACGCCCCCCCCCCCACCAGTGTTGTCGGCCAGTCGGTAAAAAATAGTCGAGTCGGCACGAAGCCTCGCGATTTTTCGTAAAAACAGTCGATTTCTGTGTTGGAAACGGTCGATTTTTCTTCAAAACAGTCGGTTTTTCGTAACAATAGTCGATTTTCTCTAAATAAACGATAATTTTTCTGCAAAAACAGTTGGTAAATAACTACTGGACTGTATGGGCGACTACTGGGGGAGTAACTCCCCCAGTAGTCGCCCATTGGAGAGGGGGGTATCGGAAGTATTTTTGCTCGCTTAGAATGGAGGACTCGGAGGAATCGGGGCGGCAATTTGGAGAAGGACAGTCACGAACCCTATGTTTACATTTTACAGTTTTGAACCGGATCCGGGCACTGTGTGGGGGGGGGGGGTTGGAAGGTGGGCCCTTGGTTTGTGAGAAGCTTAACTCTCGAACGCTTGATATGTTCTAGAAGGAACTTGATAGTTGGTGAGAGTAGGCTACATGTCCTAGATCTTACGCTTGTATAACCGGACGCAACCCTTAGCTGAAAGACATGTTATATTCCCATACAAGAGCCATGTGGGATTTCAGCATTTTTTTAAACGAAGATTTGGCACTCAGAGCCCGGTTAGCTCAGTCGGTAGAGCGTGGGACTTTTAATCCTAAGGTCGAGGGTTCAAGTCCCTCATCGGGCGTCTTTTGGCGCGGAAAGGCAAAGCGGAAACTTGCGTGCTTAGAATCGTGTGCGGAAAAAATCAAAAAGAAAATTGGATTCCACTACCAGCTGAACGACACCGCCAAGCTCTAGGCTACCTTTAATATAGGAACTGTGACGATACTTTTCTTTTCCGAGCAGTGAGTTTTTTACGAGGGAAAGTAACGTCCCTGTCGGCAAATACCGTGTTCCGGCGTTTTCTCGGAACACTTCGTTTAAACCTTCGGGCATATAAGCAGTTTTTCGCATTTTTTTTTTTTTTTTTAATTAATACTCTTTCTTGAATAAACAAACTTTTATAAACTAAACTACATGAACCACCCTTTTAAAACACTTAAATATTCCTTGAGCCCAAGCTGACTTTGAAACATATATGCAAATAATGCATAAAACTGATACCTCAGCTACGATGCTTTGGCAGCGATGTTTCGACCCTTGCCAAGACGGGCCGAAATGTCGCGTCCAAAGCATCGTAGCAGACTTATCCGTTTTATGCATTATTTGAATATAACACCAGTACACTGTGCAGTCCCATGATAACAGTCCTATCTATCCTACCCAGTACCAGAATTTTCTGGTATTACCCTGATGTTAAAAGAAAAAAGTTCCAACCGTGCCATAAAAAGTGATAACGCACAGCCAGCCGTGCGATAAAAAGTGATAACGCACAGCCAGCCGTGCGATAAAAAGTGATAACGTACGGCTTGTCGGTTTATCAAGTTCATCGAGCATTTCCCTCAAGTACTGAAAAATAGAGCCTGATCTAAAAAAAATGAATAAAAGACATCACTTTCAGGAGGAAAAACAAAAAAAAACTAAAAAGTAACACAGTAAACAAAAATGTTGGAAAACGTTGTAGAAAAGTCTTTAAAAACTGAAAAAAAAATGTTGCTTTCCTAGCCAGCCAACCTGGGTTATACCTTGTTACAGTCACATTCCCACTGGAAATGGAACTTGTCAGCTGAGACAACATTACGTCCAACTTACTCTAACTTGTTTTCCTCTTGTCTCCAAAAGGCAGCTATTGTCAATAGCCTATTGAGCAAAAATCCAAAAGTCTCTGATAAACATTTCATCATAGTAAAACTCCAGTGTTGCCACTTATTTTTCTGATGGAACCTGGGACTTTTGGCAAGAAAAAACAATGATATTTTGGCACCTACGAAATTACGTCTTTCTCACAAACTATTAACAAGAAATCTTGCTATATCATCTTCACAATTATGTGCCTCAACTTTTATACTTCATTTTTTCATATATTGCTAAGGAGCCAGTCGCAGAGTTCTTGCTCACTCTGTCGAAGAAACGAAAATGTATGATACATTGCAGAATTCTGCAACCAGTGGCAACACCGGTTTGAGCTTTATCAATTCTATCTCCCTAAGAACCCGCCGCTAGATGGCATCTACTTCGCCACAAATGAAAAGATGGTGTTCAACTATATGCCTAGGTCACAACAGTGGTCGTTTTCACATTTCAACAGTAAGCTAGGATTGCCATTTCACTAATCAGAAATCCAGAAAAAGACGCTGCTCAACCAGCCCTCCAGCGACAACCTTGCGAAGGTAAAAGATAGTTGATAATGACAAACGGATATATTTCCTGAAACAACATCATACTATCCCTTGCTATTTTGCGTTACTAGCTACTAGCAACGTTAGCATTAATTTTAAAGAAAAGATTGAAATAAAACAGTTACTTTTTTACCGAATTTCTGCCAGGAGGTATCATGGGGCTGCACAGTGTACTAGTGTTATAATCATTACTACCCGCGGGCCAAATTTTTCCGCTATCACCCTCAGCAAGGGCGATAATATAATTATAATAAAACGCTGTTTCAGTCGGTAATCTTATCAGGTATCTTATCTTATCAGTCAACTCTGACTGCAGGAAAGCCCGAATACGAGCCCGAATGGGCCTTACTTTTTTTACCGAATTTCTGCCAGGAGGTATCATGGGGCTGCACAGTGTACTAGTGTTATAATCATCACTACCCGCGGGCCAAATTTTTCCGCTATCACCCTCAGCAAGGGCGATAATATAATTATAATAAAACGCTGTTATCAGTCGGTAATCTTATCAGGTATCTTATCTTATCAGTCAACTCTGACTGCAGGAAAGCCCGAATACGAGCCCGAATGGGCCTATAGGGGCAGCCAAAAGATCTTCACTTTCAATTAATTTTTTTTCAAAAAAATGAAGGAAAACTGTAGTAAACGAAGAGGGAGTACAGAAAAGGGAAGAAGGAAGAGCAAAAAATAAAAGAAAAAACAATAACTGTGAAAACATGCCGTCGTTCCAGAATCATCCAATCCATGAAACAAATGAAATAAACTCTGTCAACGTTGGTCTGTCAAGGATTGTTTCTTTCTTTTTTTTCTTTTTTAAAAGTGGCTTTCGGCCAGTCGATATAGAGGCAAAGAGATTCTCAATCAATTTTTGAAGTTTATTTTCTTGGCGGACAAGTATTTCACCCGGAGAATAAAGCTAAAATAAGAAATTCGATCAAAGTAAAAGATTTATTTAAAATCGATAAGAGATGAGATGTAGGGGTAAATGTCCATGCTAAATTCCCAACTAAATAGGTTTTCTCAACTAATTAGCTGTTTTGCCGTGATTTGTCAAAAAATGTCACTGCGGTATAACTTTTTTCCTATTTTCAAACAGTTGACTAGGGTAAATATTCCTTGAGCCCAAGCTGACTTAGAGTCATATATTCATATAGTATATACAAAAACAGATTCGTCAGCTGTGATGCTTATGAAGCGATATTTCGGCCCTTCTTGGCAAGGGTCCTCTTCAGGCTGTTATTCTTCTGGGCCAACGCTGGGGAAGGAAACAAACCTGCAATAAATAACTGAAAATTCTACCTACTATAATTTTCCCAAATAAGATATTTACAGTTGGTAGAATTTTCAGTTATATACAGTGGTCTTTGAAAGTAATTTTCCGGAATAAGCTCCGAATCCGTTTTTTTATATGCTATATGAATAGTTGATTAGGGATAAATAGTAACATGCTTAAGGGGTCTGGCGAAGACCGGAAATTAGCTTGCCGTGGACGACCCTTTGTAACGAGCAAACAGAGGAGTTACTTCCTCTCAAAGGGCTGTACAGTAAGTGCCAGCCGGTGCCCCCGGGGTGCTGTACAGCGATGCCCACCGAGTAAGTAACCCCTCTGATCGGAGCTAAGTAAAACCAAGTTTCTGGTCAGGACGAAAACAAATCCCCGTGAGCCTCTCTATGTGTGATCCTCCCATGCCCATTAGTCAAGATTCCAATCCAGATGAACAATTAGTTTTTGCCATAGGCCTCTTATCAAATGATTGGTCGTCAAACGCAGTCGTCTTCGGCGTGTGCCGGACACGCGCTGGTTACGCTGATAGTGCTCCGACGCACAGCAGAAGGATGAAGAACCACGGATCTTGGAGCGGTGGGATGCTGCGGAAACCAGTCTTGACGGCGTTCTTGTGCTGTGATGATTGTCATGAAGGATTTGTGAGGTGCTGGGACAAATATGAAAATGAAGCTGATAGGATTGATGTTGCTGCTTAGGATATCCGTTAACGGTACGATCAGACTAGAGACACCTCCTTCACACAAAGATCTAACTAGATATTTAGAATGACCAATATTTTGGCGAGTATTTTGGTTTTAGCACGACTTCCAGCTATTTTTGTCACTGTTGTAGGGTCAGCCAGCAACTGGCACAAAGGCCTGTTTTCTCAATCTCCTAGATTGCAACTGATGGCGAAGCATCACTGTGTACACAACTGATTATAACACCATTCACTACACTTGTCATTGCTAGGGCCGTATTCAGGGGGGGTAGGGGTTTCGACCCCTTCCCCCAAACCCACAAAATTAATTGTTTTTAACCTCTGATCTATATCTTTTTGTACTTTTTGGTCCGACCCGCGAGCCCCCCCCCCCCCGAAATAAATTCTTGAAAACGGACCTGGTCATCGCGTTCCTCTTGATTTAAAACGTACCAAATCCTTCTGTTAGTCGAAGGATCCCGGATAGCTCTTTCGGACGAGATTTTCGCAAAACAAAATATGCAGGTCAGCACTCAAAGATTGCAATGCTTCTAATAGTTGTCTTCAGCTAGCCTAGCAACTTCTTATTGTTCTTCTAACCTCTGAATGACGTCCGGATTTTGAGTGTCTACGGGAACCCTTAGGCTGATTTTCTTTTCCAAGAAAATATTTATCCCCCATAATGTGAACAAGGATATCGTTCTGACAAGTATCCTTTCAAAGAAGGGCCGCAAAAGGCTATCGTTCGAATAAATCTCAGTCGACTTGTTCGTTAAACACCATCTGCTATGGTTCGCAGTCAGATTGGGTCGAAGGAATAGCCTACTTATCTACTGGTAAGTAAGCTCCCGAAGAAACTGCATTCAGTGACGATCAGCTAGATTGGGCACAAACAAAACTTTACCATCAACGGTTTCCCGGCCACATCCTACACATGCCTATAATATTTTCGTGATTTCTTGCTATCAGAAATGCAAGCTATAATTTGAAGGTGTTATTTTCCATAGGGACCGAAATGCGCTTGACTCATACTTGAAATCACACGTTTCCCATCATGAAAATTTTTATTTATTGCCTCTTCCGTGCCAGAAACCGTTGGCCTCCATTAATACGAGAAGGTCTAAAAGTGACAGAAAAATCATTTACAACTTCTGCCTATCTTGCTCAAATCTAAATGAACATCGCATGAATACATTTCATTGTTCGGAGCCGATCTCACACAGAGCGATGGCCAGATCGATTACGATACGCTGTCGATACTTATCTCGCTTTTCAATCATTGTTCGACAACCCGAAGGATTCAATAGGGCCACTTACATCAGTGAATCACCCGACCAGATACAATACAGACTCGATATGATTTCTCGAATTCCAGAGCAACATTAATTTGTATTCCATTGAAGTCTGGACTATTGAAAAGGTTGCTTTAGAAGTAAGCGGTCCTTGAGTGGGGATTGTCAAAAGGGGGTTGCCAATACCCCCTTGAGTAGCTTGTCAGTTTGTCTTCCAGGCCAGGTGTCCACTTGAAGAAAGGCTAAGGTATGGGGAACCAATGTCAATCAAACAATGAAAAGGGTGGCCTCTGAACAAAGGTCCCAGTAAAGGAAACTCTTTCTCGTTTAAAATTTTCGTGTTTATGGATATAGCATACAATTTTAAATTCGTCATTCAAATCCAATTCTCTACTGCCCACGATGGCTCCGAAAGACAGTGAAAGGTTACAATTGATGTAAAATCCCGTTCGAAAATAAAACATGATAAATGGTGAATTCGTACACTAATCTCTATACTTATTAAAATGTAAAATCCGCAAACAGAGATGACTTCTTGGAACTTTAAGCAGGTCTGCTTTCTAACTAAATCTGATATTCATACTCGTTGTAGGAATCTTAAATACGGGCTCAGAATACGCTGTTTCTGCTTACAACCAACCTTGCTCATTAAAACCTTATCATTTCATGACACGTGTGAACTTCTCCTACCCCAAAAGTTTCATAAACTATGACAACCCTGCGCATGCGATCACTTCTTTCGGGTCAGGGGTTTCTGAGTTCCTACCCTTTTTCGCACCGCCAATCATGCTTTTCTCCTGGTTCCACGACGCGAGAACTCCTAAATTCCTTCCATGAGCTTAGTGAATCATCTGTGATTCCAGAGCAATGGCATATCAACCAGCAAAAACTTAATCCTTGTCCCCTGTCTTGTCTCCTCTTTACGGTTAGCCACAACAGAGTTTGTGTTTGCATTTGATGAACACTGGATTAGGATTATTAAGTCAAGGTTTGGTTACGGACTTAAAGCAGGTCTGCTTGCCTGTCTCAGTCTGATATTGATCCTAGTGAAGGGCAGACGTGGAAATGGATTTTCCAAGGAATTTGCTCATAAGACTTAAAGCTGACGCAAAATCCCATTCGCAAATAAAACAGAGATGAGCTGTGAATTCCTACATTTTTATAGGGTGAAATCCGCATCAGAGATGCCTTCTAGGAATTCTTCCATTTACCATGTGTGAAAATAGCTTTTTCCGGAATTCGATCGGACTCTCTGCAGCCTGTCCCTCTCACGCATCCTGACCAAATCCTCTCCGGACTGTTTCGGGTTCCTCTTACCTACCCCCTCCACGGATTGTCGGATCCGTAAAACGAGGATTTCTAACAAAGTTTTGATTAAAAATTTTGTCCCAGCAACGCTTCATTTTCCTAGCATGTGATGGTTGGTCTTCCGAAATTTCGCAAGCAGCCTCTGCTGCTGGTCTATCTGGGGTCGCATCCGATCGGAGTCCTAGAACGGCCTGCGGCTCATGTGCCTACGAAGTTCCGCATTTCTGTATACCACAAGACTTCGAGTCCCTCAAAAAGGTCTACAAACGGTGAATACCTTGTACGAACTGGATCTCCCGTTTGCACTGTAAAGTGAAATACCCCTCTTTTTCTAAAATACGTTGCAAACGAAACGGATTCCGTTTGCCCAGCTTTACTTTCTGAGCTTTAGAAAACGCATTCATCATCAGATTAGGTTGAAAGATAGTGGATTGTGGTAAGACTTGTAAGAGTAAAGGCATAGTAATGAATGTAAGGCTAGAAAAAGAAATTTATTTTCGTTCGATTTTGCAACTATAGAAAACTCTTCAGACAAAAACGTTGCACTATTTTTTTTTCTCCCAAACTTGCTTCGTTGAGTTCTATTGACTCTCTTGTGCTACGTTATGGTCATGAAGTTCAAAATTACTCCTTTTCTGTTTCACTGAAGCTCTAAGTTTTGAAGAAAAAAAATATTCTGCCCACTCCAACGTTTCTAAAATAAAGAGTTTCAGCTTGATGGGTACTTTCAACTGTTTTTCGTGAAACTTTTTTGCACATGAAACTGTTTTCAAGACTGTTTTAATATCTGTTGAAAAAAAGTATCGTTTGCAAAACCGTTTCTGCAAAAAACATTTCTAGACCTTGAACCCTGGGTTCGAACTTTTTCCGGAGGCTGAGTATAATATTCGCCAATTCAGTTTTGGAAAACGGTACAATTGGAAAATTGTGTGTCTCGATCAGAGGCATTACCAGCCAGAATATTTTGGGGAAGGGATCAAGGTAATCACCGACTGGCTGGTCCTTTTACTGACTGTTTTGGCAGGGAGGGATACCGACAGTCTTTTGAGAAAAATGATTTTTTTTGAAAAAAATTGACTGTTTTTCAGAAAAAACAGCGTTTTTAAGATTGAAAACTTTCATTCTGAATCGACTTTTACCATTTGAGTATTTCCACTAATAAATTGATCCATCCACACGTGGCGCCCCTGGTCTCGTTCCTTATTCCCGTTATCACTTTGGTTTTTACCTTTATAACATCACTCTGATTAAAATCTTGATCTGATCTTGATTGGGGTTGGGTTATATTTGAAAGTAATGATGTAAAGACAAAAAGGAGCCTTTTTGAGAAAACCGAAAATAGCTTATACATAAGTTACGGAAAAACAAATACCGTCCAAAGGTCGAAGCGGTCAAATTTTTACGAAAACGGAAAATGAAAAAGGGAACGGAAAACTTCCTAAGTGAAGGACTGTGAATTTGAATGGTTGAAAAAGTTATCCTAAATCTTTCTTGATCGTATAAGTACATTTTCGTATTTGTGTTTCAAAAGAAATTACATCTCTTAGTCTTAGAACTTGTTACAAAAGCGAATGATACTTTCTATAGGTTGGTTTTGCATAAACCCATTTTTTTCTGTTAAAACAAAGGAATTAACCTCTCACTTTCTTCACAACTCTGCCAGAAAAAAACGAATGAATCAGTTGGCAACGTTTCTACCAATAACAGACTTATGATTGTCACCAAACGGCTGTTTAAGTCGGCTTTCAAAATCTTTTACCTCTCGCTGTAAAGCTAATTCTGTTAGCTCTCTGCCATGAAAGGAAAATCCGTTTTCGTCTTGTTATACGCGCCATCTTTCAAACTGAGAAGTGCGCGCGGATTCTGGGACTGGAAAAGTCACTCAAATTTGTCTCAAATTTCTTTAAATGGATTAGAAGTTCTGCCAGAGCAAGTAAATAATTTAATCTATGTTTTTGTTGTCTTGGTTAGCCTGTGTCAGACCAACTGAATGCTTGTAAGTTGCAACCCTATTTGTGTGTAAGCTTAATGAAGAAAAACTAGCTAAACTAAAGTTAACAATCAGATTCCCCAGTGGAAATAATAAAACTGACTTTGGAGAGTTAGATTCAATCAGTCTAGTACACTAGCCCCTTTTCAGGCACGGTGCTCAAACGTCTAGCACCATGCCTGGGTGCTGGACGCTGGCTGGACGTTCAAGCACTGTACCTTGGATTTCATGTATGGTGCATGGATTCCAGTATACAGTGCATGCATGAAAAACACAGTTTCTATCACCATAACTTATCAACGGCTCGGACAGGGCTGAAATTACTACCAAGAATTAGAGAAATCAAAGACAATCCTTATCATATTTTTCCTAACAAAAACAAAAGGACGCAACTGATGATGGAGATGAAAAATCTGACAGCAGCCTATCTATTTTCCATGTAGAGTGCCCTAGGAGCCAATATTCTGGTTGACTGTTAGATAGAAAAAGCTGAGACACAGGACACTTTGCATGCAAAACCCTTGATTATGTAGAAAAAGAAATGAGGTTTTTCATCTCCCTCATCAGTCGCGTCCTTTTGTTTTTGTTATGAAAAATATGATAAGGATTGTCTTTGATTTCTGTAATTCATGGTAGTAATTTCAGCCCTCTCCGAGCCGGTGCTCAGTTGTGATGACAGAAACTGTGTTTTTCATGCATGCACTGTATACTGAAATCCATGCACTATACATGAAATCGAAGGTACAGTGCTTGAACGTCTAGCACCCAGGCATGGTGCTAGACGTTTGAGCACCATGCCTGAAAAGGGGCTAGTGTACTAGACTGGATTCAATACCCTATAGAAGAATCAGAATAGTTTCTAAATTCTTTCTGATACTATATTACCAATCTAATTTAAGTTTAACAATCCAGTCCTGAAAATTGAGTAGTTTTTGTCTCACTCACTTTTTCGAGTTAGGGTAGCCTACTTCAAGCTGACTTCAAGATGTGCTAGAACGCCGAAACTTGGCAGGAGCGTCAGGGACTCGACCTAACTAACCTGGAAATAATTGGTTTCGCGATTGACCATCTGGGAGCAGGTGATCAGATTGGAATGAAACTTACTAACTGAGTAAATGACATACCTCTGATGTCCAGATTCGACAACAATTGGGGGGGGGGCTGGAAAAATGTGACTGGCTTGGACTGGGAGACTGGGATGGAACTTTTGGGGAACAACAAAGAGATGCTCTGGATAAATCACTTACAGAACCGGATTGGCCCCGGGGACTGAGGGGAAGTTTGAGGGGGGGTCCGGAATTCCGGTGACCGCAATTTAAGCTACTTCCAGATCTGCTAGGACGATGGAACTTGGATGGAATATTAAAGATTCAACAAGATTGGCTTAGAAATTGCCACTTTCCAGATCCGACCTTTCCTTAAAGTACTAATCCTGACCGAAAAGTAAGAAAAATACTTTTAAGCAAAGTATACATTTTAATGATCGCAATGAGACCATTACCATTTTTGCCTCAAGGGTTTTGCTTACAAGTGAAATTCTAGCTCCCTTAAAGTGCGCATCTGAACTGCCAGGTCGAAAAGTTTTTTTTACAAACAATACATCTCAACCCATGATCATTTGTGCCAGAAATGTTTGCTTTAAAATTTATTTCTATCACCCTTAAAGTGCACATTTTAACTGAAAAGTGAAAAAAATAGTTTTGACCAAAGGGTATATATCAATGATCCCTAATGGCCTGTGTTCGTTTTTGTCTCAGTAGTTTTTCTAACAGATGAATTTTTAGTGCCTTTAAAGTGCGCACCATAACAGCCAACTCAATAAATAAACTACTTTTTCTCTAGCTCCCTTAAAGTGCGCATCTGAACCGTAAAATTAAACTTAATAGTACCATAGTTTTGATCAAACAAAACATCTCGACCCGTGCAAGTACCAAATGAGCTTAAAGCTCTTGTTAATGATGGTGATATTGCAGAAAATGTTTGTTCCTTTTTCCTGATGTGACTTTTTGACGGGAAGAAGCAAAGCTTTTGCTTAAGCTCCTAGATCTCCACACAGTCATATGTCTCAGAGTGGACTTCTGGCTTGATTTCCATTAAACGTTATGTAGCTGCAACCGTTCAGCATGCAACGCTGGCGGCCCTATGAACCAGTTTTCCGACGAAACGTTTTGTAGCTGCAACTCTTCAGCATGCAACGCTGCCGGCCCTTTGAACCAGTTTTCCGATGAAATGTTTTGTAGCTGCAACCCTTCAGCATGCAACGCTGCCGGCCCTATGAACTAGTTTTCCGATGAAACGGTTTGTAGCTGCAACCCTTCAGCGTGCAACGCTGCGGCCCTTTGAACCAGTTTTCTATGAAACGCTTTACTAGAAAACTGGCAAGTTTCGAAAACTGGTTCATAGGGCCGGCAGCGTTGCATATATAAAAAACGTTGCATTTTACTGAGTGTGGAAGTTGTGCGGGAGACAGGATTTAGGATCCCCTCCCCATCGATGATCCGGTACGAGCGTGTTCATTTGCTTACCAAGCCTATACCTGCCAAGTTTCTTCCTTTTACCATGTGTGAAAATTGCTTTTTCCGGAATTTTATCGGACTCTCAGCAGCTTGCCCCACTCACGCATCCTGACCAAATCCTCTCCGGATGTACAAGTGTCAAATCTTTGCCATGTGTGTTTACCACCAGGGCCGTATTCAGGGGGGTCTGGGGGCTCAATTCCCTCCCCCCCCCCGAAACACACGAAAATAATCGTTTTTATAGGCTTTAACCTCTGATCTACGTCTGTTTTGTACTTTTTTCCGACCCGCAGGAAACCCCCCTCACCCGAAAAAAAAATCCTGGATATAATCTGGTAAGATTTCTAATGTGCCTGCCATGTTACATCAGATGTACCTTAATTCGTGGCCACCAGACAGACGGAAAAACGATCGAAACAGGAGGAAGGAAGTCCCATAAAAATAACATTCAAACTTCCTTCGCGCAAGCAAGTCTGAAAACCTGAGCGCGGGAGTCCCAGTGAACCCAAAACTATTCAGTACCCTTAGCAACGACCGCATCCACCCCATTGCCCCCATAGCACAGCACATTTTCACCAGTTTTCGCTTTAGACACTTCAGACAATCCTCACAGAAGTAGGCGTAGTATGTGAACTGGAAAAGCTTTCAGCTCACACGATACCCATGCGATGTCTTCCACTCGACTTTTGAAATGACCTTTGAACTGGAATAACCTCAACCTTGACATCGTGGACTACGGCAAGCTTATTTCTACGAAAAGGCAGCATTCTATTCAGTGCACCATCAGGCTCGCTGCTCGATAGCCTGACAGTGCATTTCAAAGACACGAGCGTCCCCTTCCCAGAGTCCGGCCTCGCCTGCCCTCTGTGACAGTCGCAACTATTCAATCATGATATCCCTACTTGTGTTTGTACTCTTTATCCCTCCCTTCATTGTTTGAAGACACACTTGGTTACTTTTCCCCATATACCACCAACTGCTCGACCGTATCCCCCTTTCCCGACCGGAACTCCAGTACCGCCTCGTTCCTTGTGCTTGAAGTGATTTAAGTCGTAGCTGCTCGCCCTTATTGGAAAGCCTGTGGGGAATGGTCGAATCCTCCCGTCTTACCCTCCCTCGTTAGAAAGTAATCTTCTGCTGGAAAAGGGAGTGAGTTTTACCGTAAAAGGTTTACTACATCAATGAGAAAGACCCCGGAAGTTATGTTTGACTAGAGATGATTTCGCACGAAAAGCAAATAACGTTAAGACGCTGCCTGGCTTTAAGATGCTTAAAATACGTCAATTTGTCCTCAGTTCGTACCTCGGCTACTAAGCGCTGAATCACTGATTTCCATGTAAACATTCCTGACTTAGCGTACGGGCTAGTCAAAACTCGACCTTAAATTTTCACCCCGTGGCTCAGAGGAAATAACTCCATGCACGTAAAGCAATCAAAGTGTAGGATAAATTTGTTAACTTGACTGCAGAAGCGGTTTAGCCCGACACCTTTCTGTACAGTCTGACAAGCAGGATGGGAAGATTCGTTGAAACAAGCTGTTGCATAAGAGATGGGCTATAAAACTGTTCTGTTCAGTTTCGCCAAATTAACAAGGCACTGCGCGTTATAACGAAAACTCGAAGGATCTTTAAAGTATAACATTTTAAAACCATTGCAGTGTATGAAAATCCAGAAGGAAAATGGACTTTTTACCGGTGAAAGGATTTAGATAGGACTTGGAATGCAAGTCTTGGTCATTAAGTAGGATTTTCTGGCTTGCAGTTTAGATGTGCGAGAAACTTTCAGTTTCTTCATTCTATAATCTCGGTTCACCAAAATTACGAAGTCAGCTGCGCCTCACTACAAATGTGAGTTTGACTGGTGTTTCCAACTTTTAAGTTAAGCAAGGAAAATTAAGCCAAACAGGTGAAAAAAATGGGAGAGTGTGAATGTGCTTACGAGACAGATTACAATGGCGACGTAATGCTGTGTACACTCGGTTTGATAAGTAAGATAAACTGGAATAAGGTAATTAGAGAAATAGATGTTGACAACTTGTAAGTTACAAGGTCTTCCGGCTTTGGGTAGAAAGAAAACATCTAGAATGCCTAGTCCACCGTCTGAGAACATAACTCTATAATGGCATCGCAGACAGGGGAAAAGGGTCCCGGAAATTTTAATTGCTGGACGGTTTTTCCGATCGGTTGGGACTGTTCTGCCTCGCTGGGGTCTTGGCCGGATTCCTATTCAGGAGCTGGAGGACACCGATAAATTTTTGGGCTAGTGTAGGCTGCTAGCAGTTGTAGCTTTGTAGGGTCGATTCCTTGGAGCCTGTGAGCTCACAGATCTTGCGAAGAGTATTATCTTGATGATAAGACGTCCTTGTTCTGATAGAACAGTTCATTGGGTCCTTACTTTTGCCCTGTGTGTGGTACAGGGGGATGGTGTTAGGGCGAGAAACGACGGAAGGGGAGGATTTCGTAAGAAATATGTAATAGAAAATGTTGGTGACCTTTGCCGGTTAGGGAGGTTTTTTAAGCAAGCTATGGAGCGTTGGAAGCATTTTTGGGCTACAGAGCGTAGATATAGAGCTTTATTTTTCGTGTTTATCTTGTTCGTGTGAATCTTGTTTGTTTTTGCTCACTAAGGCCCTCGGGCTTTCTGGGGAAATAAATTAGTTCGTTCGTCCATTATACCATTTTAACGAACCCGTCTTTAGCTAGCATAAGCAAGCAGTTTTCTTAACAGAAGAGTTATTACCCCCCCCCCCCCTAAATACCCACGCTCTCAGGCGTTTTGGCGCTCAGACACAAAACTCACCCCTCTCCGGAAATCCAAATTACTTTATTTTCAAATGATAATTGCGCATTTGATTGGCTGCCTAGGGATTGTGATTAATTCAAAGCATGGTCATTTACATATGAAGGACCGTAAGTGAATTGCCTTAAGTGGGATGGGCAAATTATCCTGGAAGTCGATTACCAGCCAGACAAGCAGAACTTCAAACTTGATTGCCGTTAACAGTAGCTTAGAGTGATAGATGAAGTAGGCTATTTAGGACAGACTAAGTCTCGCAGCGGGGATACCTGTTTTTTATTGCCTCAATGTCCCATTAACATGATTCATCCGATCACAACTGTTTTCTCCAGAGAAATATTGTTCTTTGCCCCATCTGCATCCTTACGTTCTCCAGATAAGACAAATTCGTGCATAATGAAATGGATACACTTATTTATTATTTATTCTTTTCAGTTATTCTTTGTTTCTTATTTGACAGTGCAAAACGATACGTCAGCTGAATTGTATTATACCTATATTTCGGTCCTTCTTGGCAAGGATCCTGTTCAGGTTCAAGCCGCTCAAGCTGGAAAATGAACATATGGGAAAATCAGATCGTCAAACCGGAAAAGAAAACAGGAACTGACATGATGGGATAATTCAGCCCATTCCACGCTTCTAGTTTATAATTTCTTCTTAAAAGTTCAGTAATCGGCTACGGCCTGCTATAGTACCACTAAGTATTAGTAATTCATTATTACGAGGTTTATTGAAAAAGATAAGATTTGGTGAGACTAGAAAAACTTGACTATAGGCCTACAAACAAGAGCTGTAAGCTCATATGGCACTTGCATGGGTTGAGATGTAGTGTTTGATCAAAAGTACTTTTAAGGTTACCTTTGCGGTTCAGATGCGCACTTTAAGGGAGCTAGAGAAAACGTATTTTGTTTTAGAACTTGGCTGTTATGATACGCACTTTATAGGCGCTAGAAATTCATCTGTAAGAAAAACTATTGAGACAAAACGATCACAGGCCCTTAGGGATCATTGATATATACCGTTTGGTAAAAAGTTTTTTTTTTCACTTTTCGGTTAAAATGTGCACTTAAGGGTGATAACATAAATTTTTAAGCAAAACCCTTGTGGCACAAATGATCATGGGTTGAGATGTATCGTTTGATAAAAAAAAGTAGTTTTCGACCTTGCGGTTCAGATTCACACTTTAAGGGAGCTAGAACTTCATTTGTAAGCAAAACCCTTGAGGCAAAAATGATAATGGGCTCATGGGGATAATGAAAATGTATAATTTGCTTAAAAGTATTTTTCAAAATTTACGGTCAAGATTGGTACTTTAAGGAATGTCGGATTTGGAAAGTGGCGATTTCTGAGCCAATCTTATCGAATCTCTAATATTTCAGCCCGGTTCCATCGTCCTAGCACATCTGGAAGTACCTTAAATCGCGATCACCGGAATTCCGGACCCCCCCCCTCAAACTCCCCCACAGTCGCCGGAGCCAATCCGGATCTGTAAGTGATTTATCCAGAGCATCTCTTTATTATTCCCACAAAGTTCCATCCCGATCTCCCCAGTCTGAGCCGGTCACGTATTCCCCCCCCCCATTGTTGTCGAATCCGGTCCGGACATGACAAAGATCACCAGAGACATGTCCTCTGATCAATTATCAAATTTCACTCAAATCCGATCAACCGTTCCAAAGTTACGCGTGACTCAATATTCCGGATTCCCCCTCCCGCTACTCCCCCCACGACTATCGGATCATGTAAATTTTTATTTATACGTCATTTTGATCGGGTCCCTGATTCGCCTCCCAAGTTTCGTCGTGAAAATCCCCAAAACCGCCATTTCCGGAATTCCGGGAAACTCCCCTCCACCCCCCCCCCCTAGTGTCCGGATCCAGTCCAAATGTATAAATGATTTATCTGGAGCAGATGCTTGTTCTTCCCAGCAAGTTTCACTCCGATCCCTCCATTCTAACCGTTTCTCGAGATTTCCGGTCTCCCCCCCCCAACTCCCCCATAGCTGTCGAATCCGGTCCGGACTTCAAATGAGACATCAGAGGTATACCATTTATTCAGTTATTAAGTTTCATTCCAATCCGATCACCCGTTCGAAAGTTACACACTACTCCAGTTTTCCGGATTCCCCAGCCCTCCACTCCCCCCCCAGGTGGTCGGATTGGGAAGCTGATTATTTCCAGGTTAGCCCGGTCGGGTCCCTGATGCTCCTGCCAAGTTTCGTCGTCCTAGCACATCTGGAAGTACCCCAACTCGAAAAAGTATGAAAAAAACTACTTAATTCTCAGAATTCCCCGGCCCACCACTCCCCCCCAGATGGTCGGATCGGGAAACTGGTTATTTCCAGGTTAGTTTGGTCGGGTCCCTGATTTTCCTGCCAAGTTTCATCGTCCTAACACATCTGGAAGTACCCTAACTCGAACATGTGGGACAAAAAAATTCGGACCGACCGACCGACCGACCGACGGACGGAATTGCGATCGGTATATGGCACTTGAGCCAGAGGCTGCAAGTGCCATAAAAACTGGAAAATTTGTCTGTAATTTCCCACAAAATATAAATCAAAGTTGCCAATTTTTCATAGATAACCACCGAAAGAATTGAGTCATACTTATTTCCTGAACTTCGAGAACCAAGGGACCGTATCACAATTTTCAAAGAACTCCATCCCCAAGTAGAAAAGCGACACTTTAGTCATGCAGATCTACAACCAAGAAAAGAAAACTGGAACTGACACGATACGATAATTCAGCCCATTCCAGGCCTAGAAATGCGTTCTCCGAAGATCACCGAAAATCCATCAGATACGATAGTCATTAAAGGTGAACCAGCGACCCTTAGATGCGCTGCAGATGGCATGCCAGAGCCTCAAATAACCTGGTTCAGGAACGGCGCACCCGTCTCGATCGCCCCCGACGATCCAAAGAGGTAGGTTTGGCTTTGTACTATCATGTTTTCTAGAAAACTGTAACAGGGCCATAGAAAGTCATAGCCGGCCGTACCGTACAAGCAACCGCACAAAAACTAACTTCCGCTAAGCCGCTTTGGGTGCAGCATAGTTATGTATGTATATATATATATATATTTTATTTATAACCCACCAAATGCACATGGCGACAGTGGAGTAAATGGAAATAAAGAAAAACAAACACAAATAACAATCAACATTAATGACGACAATTTAGACAAAGTTTCTAATCAGGCCTAAAAAAAACATGGAAAACATCATGTACACTATGAGCTGGATGGTTAGATGTTCTTAACAGAGACGCCGACGTCCTCTCCAGTGACCGAATCACATCTTGCACCCCGAATTTCTGAATTAGTTTACGGTTACGACACGAACGAGGAAGATACATTAAAAATTTACAATGATTAAAGTAGGATGTTTTTAAAACTTTCAGATCTTTTTTCCGCAGAATGTGGTACACACCAGAACAATAAAGGATATAGGGCGCGCAAAATGCATTAAAGATTCTACCAAGCGCCTTTCGGTTATACCGACTTCGGTTTGGACAGAGACGGCCATACCAATACGAATCAGTTTAGAGGTATCCTGAGTGATAGCCGAGCAAGTCTTTGAAAGTGTATTTTTAAAATTGAGGCCAAGCCACTTTAACGAGTTGCGGGAAGTGAGAACAGACCCATGGACAGCGTGAGCGGTGCACCAGAAGATAAAGCATTAAAACATAGATATTCACTTTTCGAAAAATTAACGGCAAGACCAATTTTTGAAAATTCACGAGAAAGGATTTGAACATTTTTTTCAATTGTGCATTTGCTTTTACTGACTAGAAGCACGTCATCTGCGTACGCAATATAACTAACCGCAACATCTTTATGGAAGTAAGAAGGCAAAAGAGATTCAAGACAATTAGAGATGGCAGCCTTGAAAACATAGGGTGATAAGACACCCCCTTGCCTAACACCGTGCTTTACTGGGATATTCTCCGATACCTGACCCTGCCATTTGATCTTAATAGATGAATTTGCATACCAAAACTGTAAAACTTTGACAATAGAGGGATTCACTCCAAATCGCGCAAGCGAAAACAGAGCCTGCGAGTGGACAACATTGTCAAATGCACCAGTTATATCAATGGAACATAAATGAACTTCAAATTTCTCCCTAGTCGCCTGTTTCATGATAGTTGTCAGCACATTATGAGCATGAGCACAGCCAGAACCGGCACGAAATCCAAATTGCAAGTCACCAAAATCGCATTTCTCTGTGATATCAGGTAAAAGAACATATTCGAAAATTTTGCTTATAGTGCACGATACGGTAATTGGTCGGAAACTCTTGCAATTTTCCGGATCCTTGCCTCTTTTGATCACTGAAGTAACACTTCCAACTAGAAAACTTTTCGGGACAATTGACTGGGCAAGCATCATTTGGAACAGAAGCTGAAGATGACTGGTCAAGGCGGGACAATCAATTTTGAAAAAATCAGCACTGAGTTCGTCAGAGTCAACAGATCCAGTTTTTTTCAGCTTTCTTATAGCGGTTCCGATCGCACTTTTCTTTACGGGATAAATGGACCCTTGACGCAATTTCCGAGGTAACAGTTTTGTTAGTACCTCCTCATACCAGTGTTGGAGCCTTATGTTACACTGTCCAAAAATAATTTGTAATTTGTTACTGCTACAAAAACATACGACGGAGTATAAGAAAAAGAAAGAAAATAACAGAAGGAAAGAACCAAATAAGATCACAGCCCAGTACAATCAAACAAAAAACACAACATCTTCCAATAAACACTAAATAAGAATACCTCTCCAAGTTGGACGGTTTAGTATTGGAGCAGATTCCACTACCCACGACACTTACAACCACCATTACCTAACACAGCATCTCTATGAGTGACGACAACAATTTTTCACAGCCAGGAATCTTTGATATCTTCTTTGTATTCGGGCTGCAAGATTCATGGATAAGTTCCGAGTTGAGAAACTGCTGCATGACCAGATTGTTTATGATTTACGACTGGCCCAGAAGAGAGCCTAGCAACGCAGACTTACTCGTTCGACTAATTTCTAGTGGCACTGTCTACAACGGGCACTCCTTGGGCCCCTGGCCTAAGAAAAAATTTGCGGACACATATTTTGGATTTTATTTTTGTTTCTTTTTCTTCGTCTGTTTTTCTTTTGTTTTGTTGCTATGGTCTGTTGGCTTTTTGCAATAAATATCGTATCATTTCATTTGTCGTGGTAAGGAATGGGGCCAGTTTCCAAAAATCTGTAATGTGAAATTCCAAGAGGAACCGATTTAGGTAGTTCGACTGAAACGAAGGCGAATAAATATACTTATGTCTAGGCACGTCCCAGTTTTGTGCCAGCTTTCTGAGAAACCCGAGCAATTGAAGAAGCTGGGAAGACAGTTGGTAAGATAAATAGAAGCTTTGACTGGAAAAGAGCGACCGCTGTCCAACTGGAACCGCTGGAAATCTATTGCTCATCCAAATACGCTGACTGATAAATAAGTTGGAAGAAAAGCCAACGAGAAGTTCTGACTGTTGGTACTCCATTTCTTCCAGTATCAAATCCATAAAAGCCTGTCCGTAATTAGAAATGTAGTTTGGTATGATCATCTCGTCGTGAGGAACAAGATTAAAGGTTTCGATGGGGTCCCCAAAATGAAACATTTATTGGACTTCTCGATCCAGACACCGTTAGCATATTACTCTTTAGCCCTAATAACAGCTAGAAAAAATTATACCGAATGGTGTTTTTTGACAAATTACGGCCAAACGGCTAACCCAATGTGGATCCAGCATGTATGTTTACCCCTCTATATATCTCTAATAGCAATAAATAAACTTCAGAAATTGTGTGTTCTTACCCCCGAACTTTTACTTTTACCAAATTTCCGGTTTTGGCCGGATTTCGGACGAACTATTAGTTGCCCGGTGATAAAAAAAAAAAATAAGATATAGATTCAGCAGGTCTCCTTACCACTAAATCGACTATCTCATTGGCTTTTAAAAACTATTTTTTGCGTCTCTTAATTTTAAACCCCACCCCTAAACATACTGCTATTGGGCCCATCTACGAACTTGATCTGTACTTTGACACAAAGGATCCTCACACCAAGTTTGAACAACATATCTCACTCCCTTCGAGACTAAAAGACAGACTGACGGATGGACAAACTTTACGGAGTCATGGGTATCCCGTTCCCGTCACTTACGCTTTGAGATCCCAAAAACTGGTGCGTTATAAACGAGAATGGTTGGGGGGATGGCGACAGCACCTCAATCAGCCTTAGCATGCAACGGGAGATCCTCATTCCAAGTACACAAGCGTTATCTAACCTCTTTGAATATTTACGAAACGGGAGAGGTTCAACCTTTGTTTGCACAGAACTAGACATGAACTCTTAAGACTTACTTGTTGACAGATGGGTTTAAAGCTAAAGCAATATTTGTCTCCATCTTCCAAGAAAAGAAACAAGTCTTTGTAAGTTTTTGTTATTTACCTTATTTGAGTTCCCCTGCAAGACGTATTTTCAGCTTCTTTCCCAATTCGCCGGTGGTAGTTTGCCAAGGTATAAAGCTTAGCAAACATTTCACTTGAATTAACGCTCCTGCCGACTGAGTGTAGTCCAAACATTGCCATTCCCCACATATCTCGCTAAGCCAACAGGGCTGAGGTGTTCCTTGAAGGGATCCCTGCAGGACTAAGAATTGAATGTGCCTGCACTTCAAACTTGCAATAGGGCTGCCGCAAGGATCCCTTCATTCTGTCTGTACGAAGTCGAGATCGAAGACAGTACGGACAGCTCAGGTGATGCCGAGTTTTGTACTATATTTTGGATGACCTTTTGGGGTCTTTTCATCCAGCGGCTTAGATGGTAGGCTTCATAAGAAACGGAGAGTTGCCACTTCTTCCCTTGTCTTAAGTTTCGTTGTTGATGGTAAATTATTTAGATGTACTAATTATTAATGTGTGTTCATTTATTTTCTCTTTGTTGTCGATTATTTAGCTTTAGCTATTGTGACATTTTCCCATTAAACCATACAGAAGTTCAGTTATACATTTGGTACGGGATCCACTGTGGGCACCAAAATCCAGTCCTCCGGTCCAGGTCAGTCTGAACTGACTAAGCCGACCATGTTATGGTCATCCTCTCCGTGACCATCCAAGCCTCCTGTATTATACATGGCGTATATCCACCAACGAAAAGATCTCTGAGTATTTCATTCTTTGTGCAAAGCTTCTCTAAAACGCTTTGTTTGAAACACAAAACAGAGCGTCGACCTAAACTGTAAACTAATTAATTTTGTTTAAGAGACAGTGAACAAACGAACAAAACAAAAACAAGAAGGTGGGTAGAAGGTACGAAGCTCCAACGTAGAAAGTACTAGATCTCAATCAGAATGGGTCAGACCCACAGCTTATCTATCTAGGCAGTTAAGCAAGCTCCTATCTTCCCCATGAGAAGCTTTTGGGACACATCTCTTGAGCCCGGCACCTGCCTCCTACGCGTAGATCCACCGTCTAACGCAGTGGCGGGAACGGAAATCTGTCTAGTTGTGTTGCCTTTCCGTGAGAATGCAGGGGAGAGCTCTCTGCCTTGTTTTGCCCAGTTTTTTTTTTTTTACTTACGATAAGGTGAATAAAAGAATACATGAACAGGCCACGGAGCTTTGTCGGGGTCGAAACTTATTTGTTCATTTATTTTGAATTTAATAAAACTGAACTGAACTGAGGGGATAAGGAGGAATGATTACTTGAAATCTTGAAAGAGCGCAAAAGAATCAGTATAGAAATAATCGATTTCGTATATTTGAACTTGACTTTTGTTCACTTTTGTACTGTGATATCACGACAATTACAATGATTGCATTTAGCTTTGGTCAGGAAAGACAAACGAAAGAGTTCACAGAACAATGACTTTAAATATCCTGCAAGCACTAACTTGTAATAAGACCACATGGACTGTTTGGTCATCAGACAATCAGATCTTGCAGATGTTCGGTCTTTGCCGTACCCCACAATCATAAGATACAAAAACATCCGTGCTATTCACCTGAGGCAAGAATAAATCTGATTCAACATAACTTATCGGACCTTTCTAACCATTTTTTTGGAATTCTATTAAACTTCTTCCAGATTTTCTGTTCTGGCCCGGATTCCGGTCAAACGGCTACTGGTCCGGGTTAGGAAGTAAATCTCAGATAAATGTTCCGACCGTCTTTAGAAATAGTTTTTACCTTGACGAAATGTACGAAATCCGCCAGATTCCGGTCAGTGTGCTTGTTCGGCGGGGACAGAGCGATCAGCATGTATTCTTACCTCTAGATTGACGCTCTAGTTTAACACGATAATCCTCTAATCAACCTCAAATAATAATTTCTCTTGTACTAATCCCGGTTTGGCCTGGATTCTGGGCAAGCTACCTGTTCAGAGAAAAAAAAAAGAAAAAACACACATTGCATCTCTTTGTTGAAACCCCACAGCCTTAAATCCTTATTAGAAACGAGGGTCGTTTCCTACCTCTGAATCAACTGCCACAATATATTGGTACTCTTATAAATAAGAGTTACATCTCTAACCCCCCCCCTTTCACCCCTAAATTTTTAAGAGAAAAGGGAGCTAGTTAATGCTTCCCCGTTCCGGGGTTTCGATTTAGCTGCTGATTAGCAAATCCCACCATGTAATCAAACCGCATTCTAAAAAATATTTCACAACCTTCTCTTTGGTGAAGCTTTGACATCAAAAAGAGCAATCAAGCTCCATTGCACATAGATTACACTTTATCCCTTGCATATCACGTACGACCCGCTAGCTCTGAGTTCACGCTTCCGACTGCGAAGTTCCATCGGCTACCGTAAGTGTCGCTAGGTTGTGGCTCTCCGGCGCCGCCCACTATGTCCCAAAAATAAATCGAGCTTGCTTAACTGCCTAGATAGATAAACTGTGGTCAGACCGTACACGTTCGGCCCTTTACCGCATCAGTAATCAGAAAAGCTTTTTCTATGTTAGTTTTGTGAAGCGTTAGTGTCCCTGCAGGGCTAAGAGCCAAAAGTGGCTACCCTCCCAAATGTCAAGAAGGCTGCTGTAGGATCAACCTATATATCATCTAGGCTATGAGCTAAAATACCGTTTCCTTCCGAATCCTGCCTTACGCGCAAATATTCACAAGCCGGCATGAATCGCGGAAACAAGTTCTTCTTCACGCTGACGTCACGCGACGTGTCTGGCGTCCCGTCGAAACTTGCGATTGGACAAAGACCAAGCCAAACCCTAATTTACCAGAACCACCTGGAACAGTGTGCACTAAAATGCCAGTGACAATAATTTCCATACTTTATTGTTTTCACGCGATATTTTTGTAAAATCCTAAACTGATTTGGGGTAGTACGTTTCCTAGTCAACCGGGAAGTTGATCAGATTCATGCTGCACACAATTTGCTTCAGGTGGTGTCTTCCCGTCAAAAGCGTTCCAGAATAAGAATTTCACAACGAAAATAAAGGAAATGAGATCCACTAATCGCAACTGGTCAGAGTTAGAATTAGTAATCGTGGAACAAACTGGTAATCTCGAATAAAAACCGCAACACACAACAACAGCGACAGGACAAAAAACCGCAGCTGTCACAATCGCGAATGTCAATATCACAGCAAGTACAAGATACGACTGGGCAGAACCCCTTCAAAGCTTTTATGAAAATTAGCAGCGAAAGGCCTCCGTAATCAAACATCAGAAATAGGATCAGGAAATAAATTAAAAAATTGCGTAGTAAACAGATGAAGCGTCTCGAATACGCATTGGACTTGGCCTTGTACAGTACAAGCACCAGGCATTACGCAATTGGCGGTCATCCCTTTTCCCGTGAAAGTCACATGGATATCTAGCAACAGACCCAGCAAAGAGGAGCATTGTCATTCCTTGTTCTTCGAAGACTCTCTGATTTAGTAAGTGTCTGTTTCCTTTCAGCCACCGTATTCTATTGCCCGGAGGGTCTCTCTTCTTTCTGAAAGCCAGTCACGGACGAAGAGAAACGGACAGTGGTATCTATTGGTGTACGGCAAGAAATTCCGGAGGAAGCTCTCAATCAGCAAACGCGTCACTAACTGTTGCATGTAAGTAAACTTATTATTTGTGCCCTTAGCCCAGCGTATCCAGTAGTGGGTTCGTTTTCCAAGCATTAACGTTTAACTGAAAAGCCTTTTTGTATCTTGGATTTGAATACGCTGAATTATTTAGACTCTGTTAAAGGACACCTGAATAGGTTTGTTTTAGTAATTAATTACCTTGTCCTAAAATTCTAGTGTTGGTGTGTGTTAGTGTTTGTTTTTCTTCTTTATAACGCCTTAGGTTAGGATTTTATTAATGATTTTTACAAACAAATCAGAATTAGTGAAGCGTCGTTTTTACTTATTTTTTCGTCTTGGGCGAGACGCGCCGAAACTAAATATAGCTGTAAAGAATAAATTTGTATGTTCTTTTGAAATTCCCGATCCCTTATTTGGATACAGCCATGCTAGCACAGATTCGCTGGTGGGTGGTTTCTGTCCACCTACCAACATGAAAACATTACCAGATTTGTGTGTCTGGAAGGGATTACTATTGTTTCTGGAATCAGAGACATTCAAAAGCTAAAGTGAGCCACTCCTCGAGAATTGTGACGAAGCAAAAACTTGTGCACGCAGTGTACGGCACTACAGATTCAGCTGCGAAGTTTGAGATGCTACACTAATGATCGACGACGGAGAAACCTGTGATTACCAAACCTGGCACGCCCGTTCCTTGATTCCTAATTACGACAGTTTCATCTCGTAACTGTGGAACAGCGACTAGTAATTGATAGCAACTAGCACTTCGTTACACATGCTGCGTTCGCCATGGTTCCAAATGGTATTTATTTTCCCGTTAAAGAACTATGATAATGAAACGTCAATTTATGCCTAATTATCAATTAGGCGGTTATGAGAAAACCGGGTTTATGGATGCGTAGAAAGATCGGAGATGGACCACTGACCAGGGGCGTAATTTCGTCAAAATCCTGGGGGGGGGGGGCAAAGTTGGAGCCGATTTTCCCAAATCAAGTGAAAATGAGCAGTTTTATTTCAAGAAGAAAAACGTAATAAAAACAAAGAAACAAATAGATATTTTACTAATCGACCAAGGCGAAAACGACACAGGAAGCGATAAAATTAGGTCAAACGCCTCAAGGACCGAACGGGCAAACATCAAGCTGGGGGGGGCAAACTGGGGTCTGGGGGGGGGGGGGCAGTTGCCCCCCCTGCCCTATAGCAAATTACGCCCCTGCCGCTGACAAGAAGAAAGGTGGAAACAATTAAACCTTGCCAGTGCTTGAATTGGTTGTATCCGACAATTGACAACACGTAAACAAGAAGAATCCTAACCTGGTGTAACACACTTGATCTGAGCACCCGTATCATTTGGGTGGTTCCGTCTGACATTACTTTCGTAAATAAGTACGATACTATATCTGAGTACGCAACAGCTTAAGCCGATTTTGCCATCGTTATATTGTTTTAAAGCACCCACACCCTCATCTTGTCTCGAAATTAAACGCTGCCGATGCTTCGGAAACGAGGAACAATGAAAAGAAAGTTTGGTGCAGCTGAAAGCAGTGTTTCGATGATCGGCTACTTTTCGCCTACAAAAACAATTTACCGTAAATCAAGGTCCATAAAAACGCAGGGGCGCATTAATAGGCTCCGCGGATATTGGGCTAAAAAAAACAACACAAAATCACGATAATGGTTATTTTATTTCTTGAAAGATATTATCTTTCCGGCTGGCGGCTGGAGTGTCATTCTGCATCCTTCCAGATCGAGTGCTGCTTTCAAAGTTGGCCTCTGTAGGCCTTGAACGTGAAGAGCCCACGACGGAAAATTTCCCGTCTTTGGCATATGGACACGGCTACTTTAGGCTGAGGGTTCGTTCCAGCTCTGCCCGAAAGTTACTAAATAGTTACTTTTCAGTCACTTTCACCGTTCCAGCTTCTCACGAAGTTACGGGGAGCACAAGGAAGACCGTCACTTCGAAGTAACTTTTTGTAAAGATAGTACCCGATCATCTTAGCAACTTTCACTTTCCAAGAGCCGTCTTGAGAAGGGAACTCGGGGCAGCAATGAGAGACAAAGCGCATTATCTCGTCCGGTAGTAACTTCGACCGTTCCAGGTAGTAGTTTATTTGTGACGTCACACGTAGTTACTCCGAAGTAACTACGAAGAAGAGCTGGAACGAACCCTGAGCCTTTCCTATAAGTATTTCACCGAAAACCTTGAAACGCTAGACGACAGACAAGTCAGACATTAGCTTTAGTGTATTGAAACCAACATATGCGGACATGCCAGCTAATCTGTTTGGAAGTCGCATCACGACCTTCCCTGACCTCCTGTAGAGTGTCGCTGTAAGAGCCATCATTCACACTGAACTCTAAACACTGAGGTTAGAACAACATCACCATCCGTCGTTAGAATTTTGGGGCTGCCCGCGGCTGATGGCGAAAGGTTGTTCCCGCTTGGCCACACGAAAGAAAACATTTCGAGGGGTGATAGATAGGCAGACAGCTGAGCTCTACTCCAGCCCAGGAATCTTCCCTGAAAGGATTAAATCCAAAGCTGTGACGTGTTTTCCCAGAGGGTGAAGTTATTGCAACGAGGAGGGTAATCCTAAACGAGCTCTTAATGTGAATTCCAGAGGAATTACTGCGCGGATACGAGATTGAGCAATAACCATCTTTCTCTTTATTGTCTCTGTCTAAAATGGGGGAGACGAAGAACGGTGCGTAAGACATTCTCGCTTTCAGATTGCAGATTCCCATGGCCGTGGTTACGGTAGAATAGTAGTACGAAATGTTTCTTTTTCAGACGCATTCCTAGGTTATTTGCCGAGTGTTCTGTCGTAGATGAAATCGTAAGAAGTACGGCTGAATCTGGCTAACCTCTAGCTGGAGTCAGTTGGAGGGGCATGCAAAAACTAATGTCAGCCCCTCAAAACTGATCGTCTTTTCTAGCTCTGATTACCTTTTAAATCTGCGAGTCAACTCAGAAAGAAAATTGCTTGTGACTGAAAGCTACACAACGAAGCTTTAATCTTTCACTGAAAATTTAACTGTATTACCCCGAAAGTTCATGAACAGCACAAACAAACTGGAAAAAAACTCTCACTGTATTTTTTTTTTACTGAACCAGAAAAAAATAAACATTTTTGTATCTGCCCTGTTTTCGTACAGACCGGAGATGGAAACCATTCCAGGGGTCTTCTCAAGAATAAAGATTTTACTACTGAGGATCTTCAGACTAAGAGAATAACAGGAACAGGGTCAAGTCCGGAGTATTATGGTAGAAATCGGAAACACGGTATTTGTTCATGTATGTATTTATTTTTATGGGTACATCCAATCAGAAAAAAAAAGTTATTTTCTGTACAGTGCTTTGACCACAACAGAGCTGCCGCCAGATCTTCCCTTCCTTTTCAAACCGAATTGTGGGGTCACATAAGCACGTTACATCAGCTGATGGAAAAGCAAATCTTGTTACAAAATGAATGAAATCCTCAATTTAAAATTCAAAGTAGGCAGAGGTGCTTGAAAATGGATTTCTATAGGCACCTCGCAGCGGGGAACAGCAACCATTAAGGCCAAACTTTATTGTAATTTAATTCCGCGAAGTTCCGCTGTTTCACGACATAATCATGACGTACGCCGATCGAGTTGATTTACAGTCGAGTCATAAATGTTGTGTCCGGGATCAACCGTTGTTTCCGTTATTTATTCTTCAGAACAGCTTTGACGGTCTGAA
Organism: Branchinecta lindahli; assembly: GCA_023053555.1. NCBI lineage: Eukaryota > Metazoa > Arthropoda > Branchiopoda > Anostraca > Branchinectidae > Branchinecta > Branchinecta lindahli. The sequence continues at coordinate 8,710,696 of JAKZAO010000001.1, forward strand.
GCTTAAAGTCCGTATGTAATCATGGACTTTTCAACCAAGTTGCGTTGACTGGCTTAGGGGCCGATATCTTTTCTTTTTAAAAGTTTGGTGATTTTTAAGCACAGGTATGACAGAAAAAAATCAAAACGAAATGTCGAAAGAAATGGATACCCCTGCTGTCAAATAAATAGCTCCAGTACATTTGTTTCTACTTTTTTCACATACCAGTTATTGTCGTGTTCTCTTGTTAATCTTGAGTTGCACAGCGAGTTGCACAGTCGCGGGCACTTCTCGATCGCCCCATTGGATGATCTCACCGTCTTCTTGAGTCCTGGTTTGGACTAGCGAATTTCAACAGATCTACAGACATTTTGCTCCAAAGTGAAAATTAGTTATAAAGCATAGAAACCAGACAGAAAAAACGTTTTCCTTCTCGAACCTTTAAGGTCTGGATTAATGAAAAGGATCATTTTCCTTTCCTCCGGTCACGTTCCAGTTCCGGTCACGCCGGGGGGGAATGCTGCCCGGATACACAAAAGTAGTGAAGGATTCCGACGAGGATGCTAAAATTGGCATGTCCTGAAAATTTGGCAGCGGCGCTCCTATGCCATAAAAGTACCAATTTTTTGTTTGCAAAAATTCATTAAATGAAAAATAAAATATTTTATTTAAAAATTTTAAAAATATTTTTTACCTTAAGTTAAATGCATTTTTGACTCAGTTATTTGCTGCACCAGACTGGGCGAAGAAAGCTCCTGAACTTGGTGAAGGAAGCGCATCATTTCCATTAACCCAAATCCAAAGCAAAATTCACTCCGGGTTTGCTAAAGCACAGCTCTTACTAGAAATGATCTTTTGATGATTAAATGGCTCAAAAATGTCGTTTTTGAAAATTAGATTACTTGCCACGAGATATTAGCGATTTTTTTGTTGACGGTTTTCAACTCTATCCAGCCCACCCGTTGCGACAGTCAGAGGCGTTACCAGTCAAAGTATTTTTTTTTACAGACTATTTTTGCAGAAAAAAAGACTTTTTTCAAGAAAAACAACAAGTTGAGCAGAAAAAAATTGACTGATTTTCAGAAAAACGTGTTTTGACGAAAAATTAATGATTTGTCGTGACGCCCCTGCCTGCCGTCCACAATCATTCCTTGATTCTCATTTTCGAGATCCACCCTTACGGCACTACGCTGACTTTTTCGTGTTCCGTGTTTGGCTCTTATCAAGACGAATCGGGCTCCCACTTATTGATCAGAAACAGTGAAGATGCAGCGAGAATAAAAAGAGCGGCCCAGGAATTTATTTCGGGGGAGGGGCGAGAGTCGACCAAAAAGTATAAAAATGACATAGATCAGAGGTTAAAGCCATAGAAACGATTATTTGTATGTTTTTGGGGGGTGAACCCCCAACCCCACCCTCCTGGATACGGCCCGGGTGATAGGTGTGTAACCTCTGAGAGATCCAGCCCAGTTTCTAAAGAGTCACGCGTGTCAGAATTTTGGAAGGGAAATTAAAACAACTACGACTTTTACATTAAGGTTGTCCATTTTTTTTTCGCATGGATGTTGTGAGACCCAGACGTGAAATCCAGTCCGTGAATCTGCAGATTTCTATGAACGGGACCCTCTGACGGTAAAAGTCGGAGATCAAGTTGACAGGAATCTACTGGCTGAATGGTGCTAGTTGTTCCAATCAGAACATAAGACACAAAGAGTGACAAACGTTTCTGAAGCAGTATGAATTTCTATACAAATGATGTTCATGTCAAAGCACGTTTTCAACCCCTATCCAACCTAATGACAAATGATTTTTCATGACACAACATTCTTGAGGCTTGAAACAGAATGTTCCAACGTGTCAAAAGTCTTTGTCGGTCTGGCACAAAGAAGGGAGATGATTTGCAAATTGTCAGACCCTAGTCTTGTATTAGGGACCGCTAAGGGGACCTAATAACCCCCATCGATGACGCTGATTAATGTCTAACTAAATCGATCCCAGCCTTTGACAGTTGGAATTCAGAGGAAATCGCGGATTTATGCTAATATCCAGATGCTATTCTTTGGAGGAAAATTCGTTTCTTTGATCTTGACTGGAGCAAATCCATTTGATTGCCCGAAGAAACATATGCAAGAGGCGGAAAAATGCTCAAGATTTTCAAGTGATTCAGAAAAAATGTATGAAGTCTCGGTTCAAAGGCCCTTCTAAGCAGACGGTCACCAAATAGTCTGTCGCCAGAGGATGTTGATATAGTAAACGCAATTTCCCTCTCTCTTTCGTCGACGAGCCTTAGATCCCGGAGACTCTGGCTCGAGACTAAACTTTGCAGAAATCTGTACCAAGTTTGGCTCACCCCTTAAAATAATGAGACAACGTAATGTAGCTTGGTTTGTGTAACGGAATACAGCAGTAGGGAAATATTGCAGGCCTTTGGTAGGACTGAAACTTCATGAGCAGGAGAGTGAAGAAATCCAAGCGAAATCTCGGAGTTTAATAGACAGGAGTAAAAGTTTGTGCATGTTTCTTAGGGGCCATATGTGAATAATAAGTTTAAAACTTCCAAGTCAGTATCAAATCCTATACTTGATAATCCTACTTAAGTTCTTGAGTTTTTGCTTTAAATAAACCCATCTTCTGCTGTGGTTCGTGGCAAGAGACCAGACTGTATTTCACACATCAAATATATTGCCATCCTAAATAGCAACTGGTTTTCAACAAGAAAGATAATAAAAAAAAAGAAGACATCAAATTATTCGTAAGGACAAAGTGTTTACAATATGGTATCTAAAAGATGAAATTTCGAATTGAACTTCTTGGGTTACGATACAACAGTCGAGAGAAAAGTATAATGGATGGCTTTGATGGCGAATCCATCAAAGAAACCCGTGCACTTCTTATAAAACACATACGGAAAAGAATTGCAGGTGCATACGGATTTGTGGTATCTAATAAGCTGCGTTTTCAACGTCCCGTCCTCGCGGCCATCTACAATTCAATCGCCCTTCCACACGTCCTGTATACTGCACCTTTTTGGAGACTTCTCACCAAATCGGACAAAAAACAAATCCGGTCAACATTCTATCGTTTTGCTAAATACATATTACGCCTCCCCCCTTGGACGAGAAACTCGAAAATTTCCAGTCGTTATCAAATTAGTGATCCACTAACAGCAGTAGAGAAACAAATAGAAACTTATAGCCAAAATATTGATCACGACTGGAAAAACCTCTTGGTTTAGCTTTAAGGTAAAAGTTACATTTTGTATTTTGTAAGTTTATTTTCTTTCGTGTTTTCCTTTCTTTCTCTCTTTTTTCTTTATTATATACTCCGTCTTTGTGCCTTGTGCTTATTTTGACGGGTCATAAATAAAATCATCATCATCATCATAAAAGAAAACAGTTTTTAGCCTTGATTCCAGCGGCAATGGACCCCAAACTATTATTTGCGCGCATAAACCTTGCATATAATGTTTGCTATGATGAATTTCGAGCATGCTTTCTGAGCCGTTCTACTTTCTTTGACATTCAATAACATTACGTACACAGTGAGTGGCAACGGCTTTGTTTGTTTGTTTTAGTTTATTTTTATTTAAACAGGAAATTCGCGGACAAAAAACACGACTCAACAAGATGTTATATATATATATATGTATCTGTATTTATAAGCTATTAACCCATACCCAGAACAGTCTTCAATCACAAAAACAAACCAAAACATCTTCACTTTTTCTCACATTCATAAAACCTACAAACTTTCTGCTAAACTAATCCTCTTTTAATCGTATTTCCAGAACAACTATAGACCTAAGAGACGTAGATCTTAGGATACCAAGAAGTAGCCCCCCCCCCATTTTGGACAAGACACCCCCTATATTAGAAAGCTTCTCACACCTCAAGAGTGCATGGCCCAGCCCCTCATCACTCGAATTACAAGAAGGACAAGGATACTGCACTCCCGGGCCACCACTTTTCCTTTTCCAAAACTTTTACCGGGTACCGAGTATATAGAGGTAATGAATAACTGTGGTCCTTAGGCTCTTAATTCCAATCCCTCTGTTTTCCAGACCTCCAATCCGAGTTCCGTACAGTGCCGCAGGCCATGCGGGCAGTAAGGGGCGAGTCAGCACTTTTGGAGTGCGAAGCTCCGAAGGGTCATCCTGAACCACGAGTGATTTGGCGAAAAGATGGACAGCCCCTCCACTTGTCATCACGGTAAGAACCCTTCTGATTTATTCGCAACTGGACAAGAAGAAAGAAGCGGAAAGCAGAGTTTGAGGCACCGTTCCAAGTGCAAGATTGTGGATTTCAACTCTGTTTGCAAGAGGTTCAAGGATTATTATTATCAACCACTAAAATAGTACACACAAATTTAACATTAATTTCATAACATTTTAGGCGCAAAATTATTTCGGGATTTGAAACGGAGAAAAACTAGTTTGAACAGTTCAAGTCCATTTCATAAAAAAAAGACAATCAACAGGAGAAGGTCGAGTCAACTCTGGGTGGTACAACCGCAAATCAAAGCCCCAGTACACTTAAAATACCAGAAATCGAACCTCGAAAGTGACGGGGTAGCGCCCAAACTGGGTCTCTGGAAACCACTCTGGTAGACAGTGGAATCATTTGATGGCCTGATATGTGACCAACTAATTGTTTGTAAGTATTGTAAATAATAAATGAACCTGAACCTTGGCAGTTGGGTAAATGTTACCGTGGCTATTCTTCCTCAGACGTTCAAACTGTAAGCCAGGTGTCCTACTCACAAAGTTCTGAGAGCAGACGGCACCTAGTGAAAAGCAATTTATACCAGTGGGGCTGTTCCAGTTGCCGCCGGGTTCAAAATATCTTGGATCAAAATGTCGTGTCCGTCCCTGTCGTTGCCAGTGCCAAGTTGATTCTTTCTGTTTCTGAAACTTTCATCTTAACCTTACCACGAAGGCTGAGGTTGATGTTTGCACTGAAAGGCCGTGACACAACTAATCGAAGTGCGAATGATTATACCAGTAATCAAACCTCAAACTTGACGGAAAGTGCCTAGGCTGGGTTTCTAAGAGCTTAATTTACCCTCCTACTAAAGCCATCACCAAGCACGCAGCATCTCATCTGCGGGCATACACGCGATACTTAAATTAGTGTGACGGATTTTCGCTTAAAATTATTACTATGACTCTATTGAGCTGTCAAGCTTGCTGATAGATGCTGAAAGGCCACAATATAGCTTAATTTCGTCACAGGAGCTCCCTTCCCAGATGAAAAAAAGATCCGGTATGCAACCTGCTGTCATGGCTTCCACAAACTATCCTCGTTGAGGTTCGACCCCATGACACGAAGCACGAACAAAAGCCCTTGAGATGTGAATATGCATAAGATTTATAATACAACTTCATTCACTAGGACTGCATTCTTCGTAGAATCAGAATGGAATCTTGCCTTTTTTGCGAACTGTGTTCCGGCTTCAGAGGCACACAATCTCAACAAGCAAAACAGTCAGCCATAACAGTCTTGTAATTAAAGAAACAATTTTTCTTGCTAAAGTCCCTCCTTTGTTTTAAGAAAGTAGACAAATGAGTTTTATCCATTTACAGATATACATGACCAAAGTTTTCTTGCTGAAAACATCCCAACAGCGAATCGACGTCAGCTATGAAACATCCTCAGAAAAAGTATAACCAACACCTTTCAATGGCAATAAAAAGTGGACATACCACTCTCCAGATAAGCGGTTGGATGTTAATTTGTTTGTCTCACCTACCCGAAGAAAGAATAAAATAATACGAACTGACATTTCCCACTTCAATGAGGTGCGGTATTCACAAAAAAGCCTGAAACGAATGGATAACAGGAAGAAACGGACGAACACGACAGTTAATTTAACGCACTCCCTGCCAGAGCTAATTGATTCCATGAATGCCTTCTAAAAACTTCGTACTTTCAGACTGAAAATGGACGTGGGTGGTAATCTTCTTATCGAAGTTGTCAATCACTCCGATGCTGGTCGGTACCAATGCGTAGCATCAAACGTTGCAGGTGCTCGTGAGTCACCGCAGGCGATCCTCTCAGTACATGGTAAGTTATTAGCACAGCTTATCAACCTAGGTTGTTTAGCTGTGGTTTTTAGCTGGGTTTTTGATCGAAGTTTAGCGGTTAGCTTCGAAGGTATTCCGCTTTTGGTCGAAAGTCGCTGTTCCCTTGTTGCCGTAGCTGGTATAAACTTTAACTTCAAGCAAAAACGAAATTTGGCGTTTTTGTCTAAATCTAATCCTATTTTTAGCACTAATCTTTTTGTCTCCAGAATCTGTATCTTAATCGTCAATCATACTTTCTACTTTTTCTACAAATTTCGAACGTTGAACTTTGTGAGCTAGCAAGTTCGAAGTGTGCCTGCAACTTCGATCTTGCCGGAGTTAATTAAGGAATAGCCTTACCTATATTGCTGATTATTTAATTTAGCCCTTATTGTTCTTTCCATTCTCAGTTCCGAAACTTCATCATCTGTCGTGTTTATCTACCTCTAACGGCTGATTTTTTAATGTGATATGTTTGGCTCATTTCGGGGCGGGTAGAGACTGGGGAGGACCTGACTGGCCAAAAATATCATTTATACAGTCATTTTCTTGTTTCTCATCAAAGCGATGGGGGAAAGTGAGGCTGATCAGCCGAGGTACTCTTTCGACAGTTTTCAAGCAGAGTTTAAAATAAGTCACTGCATTTTAGAACATGAGAAACAAACAAATCTTCACTGGAACTTCTGCTTTAAGCAAATGCTTAGTCAGAAAAGAACAATAGGCACCCAGAACTAGGTCAAGTAGATTTTTTGTCCCTCCTAATAAAGTTATATACCCACCAAACTTGTCCGATAGCCTCCTATCCGCTTGTTTGAGTGCAAGAAGTGAAGCCTCCTATCCGCTTGTTGAGTACAAGAAGTGAATTTCTGAGAGATACAGAAACTGTACCAAAACGATCAATACTTTTCGGGTTCAAAGTGCGAAGAGGCTCTGCTGCCCTCGAAAGAGCACAAGAAAGCAAGATTTTAATGCAAATCCATATTGTAAGCCTACTGACAGTTCCAAACGAAATTTACCTGCATCCTGACTGGAGTTCTGCGTCGCCGTTTTTCTTTGAGGTACATCTCTATCACTTTTCCCAGATAGCACATTGGACAAGAAGACCTTTACGTAAACTATCACTACGTTTTTATGGCACTTGCCTTCCGGCCAAGTGCCATATACCGATCACTTTTCCGTCGGTCTGTCGGTCGGTCTGTCGGTCCGTCGGTCTGTCGTTCTGTCGGTCAGTCCGGTGTTTGCGAATTACGGTACTTCCAGATGTGCCAGGACGATGAAACTTGGCAGGCGTATTCGGGACCCGACCAAACTAACTTGGAAATAGTCACTTGCCCGATCCGACCATCGTGGGGGGAGGGAGGGGAGCCGGAATCCGGAATTTAGTGGCATGCATAACTTTCGAATGGGTGATCAGATCTTAATGAAACTTGATATTAGGAAAGACGTCATGCTTCAGATGTCCCATATCAAGTCCGGACCGAATCCGGTGTATGTGGGGGGAGTCGGAGGGAGAAACCGGAAATCATGTTTTTATTTTATTTATTTATTTTATTCAATAAAGGAGTAAGCCATACGGCTTGTCGCATAAAATGTCGCATTAAACGCTTAGAGTGGAGCGATCGGGATGAAACTTGGTGGGAGGAACAAGCACAACCCCTAGGTACTTCACTGACAGAACCGGACCGGATTCGTGCACTGTGGGGGAGTTGGAGTGGGGCTCCGGAATTCCGGTGATACGGAGTTAAGTTACTTCCAAGTGGGCTAGGACAATGAAACTCGGCAGGTAAATCAGGGACGCGACCAGATTAACCTGGAAATAGTCAGCTTCCCGATCCGACCATCGTGGGGGGAGTGGAGGGAGGGGGAATCCGGAATCTTGAGGTATGTATAACTTCCGAACGGGTGATCGGATCATAATGAAACTTGATGTGTTGAAAGACAACATGTCTTGGATGTCCCATTTCAAGTCCGGACCGGATCCGATGAAGCTAGGGGGGTCGGAGGGGGGTCCGGAAACTTGTGACATGCTTGGAGTGGAGCGATCGGAATGAAACTTGGTGGGAAGAACAACCACAAGCCCTATGTAGATCAGTGACAGAACCGGACCGGATTCGGGCATTGTGGGGGAGTTAGAGGGGGAACTCCGGAATTCCGGTGATCGCAAGTTAAGGTACTTCCAGACATGCTAGGACGATGAAACTTGGCTTGAAAATTAAAGACTTGACATGATTGGCTTAGAAATAGTTAGTTCCCAGATCCGACCATCCCTTAAAGTACTAATGCTAACCGCAAAGTACAAAAAAATACTTATAAGCAAAATAAACATTTTCGTGATCCCTATGAGCCCACGATAATTTTTGCCTCAAGGGTTTTGCTTACAACTAAATTCCTTAAAGTACAAACAATACTTTTGAGCAAAATATACATTTTCGTGCTCCTGATGATCATCTTTTTTGCTTCAAGAGTTTTGATTACAGATGATTTTCTATAGTTTGGAAATAGTCACTTGCCCGATCCGACCATCGTGGGGGAGGGAGGGGAGCCGGAATCCGGAATTTAGTGACATGCATAATTTTCGAACGGGTGATCGGATCTTAATGAAACTTGATATTTGGAAAGACCTCATGTCTCAGATGTCCCGTTTCGAGTCCGGACCGAATCCGATGAATGTGGGGGGGTCGGAGGGGGGAACCGGAAATCATGTGACACGCTTACAGTGGAGCGATCGGGATGAAACTTGGTGGGAGGAACAAAAATAATCCTTAGGTACATCATTGACAGAACCGGACTGGATTCGTGCACTACAGGAGGAGTTGGAGTGGGATTCCGGAATTCCGGTGTTACGGAGTTAAGTTACTTCCAGATGTTCTAGGACGATGAAACTTGGCAGGTGTATAATGGACTCGGCCAAATTAACTTGGGGAAATAGTCACTTGCCCGATCCGACCATAGTGGGGGGAGGGAGGGGAGCCGCAATCCGTAATTTTATTGACATTCATAATTTTCGAACGGGTGACTGAATCTAATAGAACTTGGTATTTGGAAAGACCTCATGTCTCAGATGTACCATTTCAAGTCGAGACCGGATCCGATGAATGTGGGGGGGGGGTCGGAGGGAGGAACCGAAAATCATGTGACACGGTTAGAATGGAGCGATCGGAACCTCCCGAGCGTCACCGTCGAAAAGGAAGTGCTTCGAAATTTCGCTGATTTTTCCATAAGATGTCAAAATATTTAAAACAAATTGTTCAAATATATTATACAACAGCAAATATAACTAAGTGACCATTTCTTTTGCACGTAACTGTAGTACCAAACAACCCGTCACACTGACAAAGCTACTATCCATTCACATCCTACTACGATAACTTGAATACAAGCTAAAAAGCTTGCAAGTGCCATAAGAGCTTGCAGCTCTTGTTCATCGAAGCCAATGTTCTCGGAGTGGGCAGAAACAGCAAGAGCCAAGGAGTGTTTCTTTTTCTGAGAAAAGTAGCAAACTTTTAATATCACAGAAACTTCAACTGCTAACTGTATCGACTGCCGAACGTCGTATAACCTTTTATTTTTTTTCTCAGGGAGACCGGAAATCTTTAAAGTGCCACAGAGCGCCTCAGTGCTGGCGGGTGAGGATGCCTACTTTGAGTGCCAAGCGGTTGGTGACCCCATCCCAAGGATAACCTGGTTCAGAGGCATCAACGTCGTCGGGAATGGCCGAACATTGCGAATAGTTGCCGTAGCACCTGCTGACCAAGGAGTATATGTTTGTGAAGCAGACAGTATCGTCGGCGTCTCGAAAGCCAACGCAACATTGTCAGTCTTTGGTAAGTTGGAAGTTTTTGCCACAAGACTGAAGGCTCAACATTAAAACATATAAAATTAGTTTCAGTGGAATTGAAAAGACAGACTTCCTGAATCAGTGTCTCATTTGAGCCTTATATTTTTACGCTGACGTCCATGTGATAAACTAAGCCGACTAGTAAATCGTCGGTAAAACTCTGTGTATAAATCGTTGGTACGAGAATCGTCGGAAATGATGCGTGCAAGTACGTCTTCCTTAATCTTCTAGGGCCCCTAATGGAATCTCGAAATGGTCCTACTAGGGCTTCTGACCATCCTGCCCATCGAATTTCCTCCCGATTCCCTCTACCCGTTAGGCAATTACAGGCGCCAAAAGATTTCCGAGGACCCTCTCCTCCACTCCCCCCCCCATTCTCGCATTTAGTTTGGATTTAGGAGCGGCCTCGGGAGCGGCATATGTACAATACTTTAGCAGTGTTGAAGAATTAGAAGATCTTGAACTACAGCATAAATTATTCTGCCTACCAAGTTTCTTCCCGTTCCCTACCGGACTTCTGGGACTCCCGCCCTCAGTTCCTTCCTTCGCAGATGGCACATTTACGGCTCCTGACCGTTCTGCTACCAACTTTTATCCCGGTCCCTCTATGCTTTCGGCAGTTACGCGGGCCATAATATTTCCGCAACCTGCCCCCAAAAACCCACCCACCCCTGGTCGGATCTTGTCTGGATCTGTAAATATCAGAATATTTACTCCTACCAGCTATCACGTTTCATCCGGACTGGACCCCTCCCCCCCCCCCATCAAAGGTTGGACGAACCTAGGAAATTATGTTTTTAAGTGAATGAAAGATTTCCTGCCTGGCAAGTTTCAACGTCTTGGTTCATCTGGAAATAATCTTAACTATGGGGACTGCCGGGCACGATGAATGGACAGACCGACCGAAAACCGATCGGTATGTCGTGAGAACTACTTCTTCGAAATTGCAAGACAAAGATAGTGTTTGCTACCAATTCTACAGCGGAACTATTGGTATCTCCCATCAATGTTGGTATGCGAGAAACGCCGACTCAACAATGCCGTAAACAACGGCGGAGAATTCCCTCAGATGTTTATTTTATAACAACGAGTGTGTGAACCAATCACAAACTATCACACTCCCGCTCCATGCCAACTTGTAAATCACGGCTGTACTGACATGGAGTTAATTCATTAATTTCAAGAACAGAATAGCCTCAGTATGTCTCCGACCATAACTGCTTTCGGAAGAGGAGAGGATAAAAAGGTTCCTTGTGGTGACTTTGAGGAATTGTTGGTACGTCCTTCCATTAAGCCCGTGAATTGATGTTTTTTGCTGGCTTTGACGTTTCCAACATCTTAGCAAAGATGAATCGATTAGAGATGAGTTTTCGTAGCTGTGAATCAACAAAGGCCACGCTTTGAAGAACTCATTTGTCTTAGTCGTTGCATCGAACATATCCGGGAAGGAGACGACCTAGGACAAACAAAGGCGACTATAAAAAATCTCAAATATTGGAAGTAACAAGAAGGCAAAGCAAGCGAAATCGGAGAAGCGTCCGATTTTTTTTTATTGTCATAAATAATTATCACATACACAAGCGCTGCAAAGTAACAAACTTCGTAGCCTACAGGCAAGACTTGTCTAGCAATTTTGTATTATATTTCAGCTGCCAAATCAATTTAAAAAAAAATAAACATAAAGAAGCGGGAATGCGCCAAACAACCAGTTGATTCACATTAATCACCCACGCAACTTCATCACCCATGTTCTGTCAGTCCCTCCATTCACAAACAAGAGCTGTCAGCTCATATGGCACTTGCAAGGCTTGGTAAAATGATGAAAGTAGGAATTCGCCAATGCGTGTGTTTGCTGTGATCATTCGTAATCAAAATCCGACTGTTCTTAAGTGAAAATTGTACTCGGTTTAAGTGAAAGTTGTACTCTAATTGTACTGAAAATTGTAACCCCACAGTACTCGGATCCGGTCTGGTCTTGTCAATTACGTATTTAGGGCTTGTGCTTATTCTTCCCCAAAGTTTCATCCCTATCCGTCCACTCTGAACATGTCAAACAATTCCCCCCCCCCCCCAACTCCCCCCAAAGTCGCCGGATCCATCCCGGACTTGAAGTGTGACGTCTGAGACACGAGATCTTTCCAAATATCAAGTTTCATTAAGATCCGGTTCCCCGTTCAAAAGTTATAAATACGTCAACATTCCGGATTCCCCCTCCCTCCATCCCCCCCGGTGGTCGGATCGAGGAAATGATAATTTCCAAGTTAGTTTGGTCGGGTCCCTAATATGCCTGCCAAGTTCCATCGACCCAGCACATGTGTAAGTATCGTAAGTCGGGATCACCGGAATTCCGGAACCCTCCCTCCAACTCCCCCCACAGTGCTCGGATCCGGTCCGGTCTTGTCAACTATGTATCTAGGGCTTGTGCTTGTTCTTCCCACCAAGTTTCATCCCGATCCGTCCACTCTGAATATGTCACATGATTTCCGACTCCCCCCCTCCAACTCCCCCCAAAGTCACCGGATCCATTCCGGACTTGAAATGTGACATCTGAGACACGAGGTCTTTCCAAACATCAAGTTTCATTAAGATCCGATTCCCCGTTCAAAAGTTATAAATACGTCAATATTCCGGATTCCCCATCCCTCCACTCCCCCCACGGTGGTCGGATCGGGGAAGTGACTATTTCCAAATTAGTTTGGTCGGGTCCCTGATATGCCTGCCAAGTTTCATCGTCCTAGCTCATCTGGAAGTACCGTAACTCGAGATGAGTGGCCTGACAGACCGACCGACCGACCGACCGAAAAGTGATCGGTATATGGCACTTGAGCGAAGCTGCAAGTGCCATAAAAAAAAAATACAAATTACAGAATTTACAATAGATTACTTTTACATCCCTGATAAGTTACTCTTTAAGCCGGGATCTGATGTGGAGCTCCCTCCCAGCCAACCCGATATAATATTCTTATACCTTCCGCACACCTCCGGTATCAATCCTTCTTGTTGGTTTTGGGTTGCGCCTTCCCGACCACGAATTTGCCTTCTTCCGTGTCAAGGAGTTGGTTTAAGCTTCGTACACACACAGTACCGGCGTGACTGAGGAAATCTGCATGCGATCCGCCAAAATTTCGGAACGCAAGAGGATATATTCGCATCCGACTGCATCCTATTCGAGTGACCCAGAACATGTCTGTACGACAAGCAAAGAGTTACAAACTTGACAACAGCTTGATGAATGTCAAAGAAAATATATATGATGCATAAAAAAGGGTGTAATCTGTTCCCTGTTCAGCTTTAAGGATTTTAATTCCAAAGAAACCAAGGAAATAAACCGAACAGCTACGAAATATATAACTTGAAAACCAAACTTCCTATTCATAGAAACTAGTGAACTATTGATATTGCTGCGGCTTTAAATTATGACGTCGAGAATACTCTTAATGAATAACTCTTCATGCGAATGAAGAATCGCCGTGTGCCCAGCGAAGAGCCAGAAACGCCACGACAGCAAACGTTGTTGATTGGTTGCAACGGGAGATGACTTAATTTAAGGGTCCGTTTGGGTGACGTTTCTTGTTCTTTCCGAGGTTCACTGGCGTGTTTGGAATTCATATAGAGTATTGCTCTTGAAACGAGCGCAAAATTCGATATTAGGTACAAGAGATCCATAGAAATAGAAAACCGAGTGGAACCGAGCTCACAACCCTTCTGTATGACGAATTCTATGCTTATGAACTCTAGCCTGTGAAATGGGCACCTAGCGACAAGAACAAAATGCGTCAGGTGACCGCCGATGACTTTCCTCCAACCAAATATAGCGGTCCTGCATCCCACTCGCCTGGACTTCTGGCTTCGACACGAAATTCTTTTGATCTACTTTCATGGAGTGAAAGAAACAAATCAAAGCAGAGGTTCCTCTCCGAGAACTGTTTGACCTGATATCTCCTCGCAAATACAACGAGTACGATTGCACAAACAACACTCAGCACTATGTCAATGTTTTTAAGATTTTTGACATTCGCTATTTGTAAGCCCTGTAGGTTTGTTCCGTATATTTAAGTTCCGTTAGTTCCGTTTCGGAAGTTAGCAGGTCTACTAGGGGGAGGGGTGGAGTGTAAAATAGCATATTAGAGTCCTCTGTGCTTTAAATTTTATAAGTCAGGAACGGCCTTGTTTTCAATTGCTTCCGAACCTTAACATCCAAGATTAGGGCCATAAAACTGTCATACCTCGCTATAATATCAAACCCCATTCTTATACGCGAGACAACCCGTTAAGCAAAATGCTCAAGCATTAATTTATTGATTGTTGTTACTACTATTGCTTGAAAAATTCTCCTATCTTTTGTACAAGCACTACTTCTTCCATGACATCGATGAAAAAAAAATCCCTGTTTTGTGTACTGACTTTTAGATGACGCACACACATAAAGCAAACTTGAGCCCGAGTGATTGCTGATCGACGATTTGTTTGATACGTTGCCGATTTTCCATAAACAACAGCACACTCTGGCAACAATAGCTCTGGAATCGATTGAAACGATACAGCTGTTGACAACCTGTCTTGGGTCGCTTCCGGGAGACCAAAGCAACTGGCCAATCGTGTCACCGTTGTCGCGCCATGCCATAACAAGTAGTGACACCTTGTTTATTGCTCTTTTTTCAGTTCAGCCAACTGTGACAGTCACCGAGAAGCACGTCAAAGTCATCTCAGGGGAGACAGTCGCTCTCCCATGCCGAGCAGAGGGTCTTCCCACTCCCCAGATTTCGTGGATAAAGGAAAAATCTATCACTTGGGAGACTTTCAGACAGACAGACGATAAGGACAAGAAGATATTCGTTGATGGGAACGGATCTCTTTCTATCAAGGTAAACTTTTGCTTATTGGTGGTGGAATGGCTAATTATGGGGGCGGGATTGAATTCAGACACAACAAGTGTGCAAGTGCTCAAACTTGGAGTGTAAAAGTAAAAACGAGACTAGTCGGGGAAGACCTAGGATCTGTAAGATACAAAAATTGATTGTTAAAGTCCAACCGTGGTTGGAGTTCGATGTCAAGATTGAACGTTAGTGGCTCGGTTTCACAGTTCCAACTTGATATCTGTTATGGCTCACGACTTATGAGCTTTCCAGACAAAAACACACACGAACATTATTACGACACATTATAAATTCAAATTATTCACCGTTTAATATTTGGTCCCACAGAAAGTTATATTTCGACAATTACTTTTGTGGAGGTTGATACGACCCCGTATCATCCTCCAGCCTATTCAAAATTTCTCTTGCGTCTCCGTACTTGATACTCTTATATTCCATGAGTAAAACGTACGTGTCGCTCACCTTTCATCCTGACGAGTTAGGTCTACACTCTTATCCAAAACATACTGGCGACGAGTGGTAAAGTAAAGTTAGACAAGTTCATTTTCCAGCTTGAGCGGCTTTGAGCCTAAAGAGGACCCGTGCCACGAAGGTCCGAAATATAGCTCTAATAAAATGTAGGTAACTTTTGCTTTGTCGAATATGGTACAATATTAATGGAGTACTGTTCATTTATAAACAATGCGGTCGGTGTCTGTTTAGCATGCTTCGGAAGTTGTGAAAAATGAAAATTATCGTCTGGAAACTCTAAAAGGATCTTTCAGTAAGTTCAGTTTGCCTTGTGGGGGGGTCCTACCCCCCACGCCCTCCTGGTTCAGAGGCAACTTGACCCATATTGCCCTGTGGACGTGGTTAGAAGTAATGATAACATTTCGTGTACATCTCCTAGAGTTTAGAAATGCCTTTAAGTAAGTAAGTAAGTAAGTAATTTATTTTTTACCCGCCGTTTGGGAAAGCGGAGTAAATTGCACTTGCACTTCGCAATTGCACGGCCTAAACTCTCCAACATCTCGTTCTTACTTCAAACAAATAAAATAACGAAAGAGTTATCAACTGAAGAAAAGAAAACTGTGATCATACAAAGGCCTTATCAAACGTATCCCCCCCCCCCAAAAAAAAAAAAAAAAAAAAATTACCACTCGTCCCCAGTATGTTTTGAACCAGAACATAAACCTAACTCGTCAGGTTTCGAAATCGGGTGAGCGACACGTATGTTTCACTCATGAGTCATGGAAGAATATAAGAGTTCAAGGAGGGAGACGCAAGAAAAACTTTTGCATAGGCCATTTGAGTCCACGTTTGTCTTTTTCATCAGTTGTTCATGTTCAAGTTTTATTTCACAAGAAGTTTACTAGTTTAGGTCTTATTCTCAAAAGAAGAATCATTGTAGATCAACTAATTTGAAAGTCGAAGTGGGGTGCGTGTTCCGATTTCTCGTGTTTGAACCTCTCTCTCTTTTTGTCTCTGACCTTTTCTTGGACTGCTGTCAGGTTACGTGACCTATCTGACAGTCAATATCTTGAAAGAAAAACTCTCAACTTGTTCTTTCATTTCTGTTCGTTCCTGCGTGAGAAACAAAACAAATGCTTCTTGATTTCTGAACTGGAAAGAATGCTTTCAGTCGAATAGAATTTCTCTTATGCGAAGAATTCAGATGGATATGATGGATAAGCTACCATTCTTCTCGTAGCACTCCAACTGAAATAGCTCAAGTTTTAGAAACGAGCTTTTTGTGAGTTTCTATTGAAGCCATTAATAGAAACTACAGTTTGTTTGTTCAGGTTGTGTTCGAGCGTTTTACAAGTAGTAGCCGCGGGGTTTTCCCGTCAGGCGTCTAGGAAACATAACCCTAGTGACAGTGTTGTCAAACTTCAGTAAACTCGACACGGATTTCTGCGATTTTTTTGTATAACGTATTCAACTCATAGGAGGCGCAGCATGCTGTTATCAAACTTCTTACCCTTGGTTCACACTGCTGCGTCGTATGCGACACGATGTTTTCTTTGACGTTCCGACGTGCGACAGAATCGCACGGACGTTCTCACCACCACGCAGACGCAAAATGAAAACGAAATTTTCGTCATGATTAATCTGCAAAACGACAAAGAAGCCCTTGGGGAAACGATCTCTGAAGTTGCGGGGAGATTACATTTCTGAATACTACCCAGCATTAGGAAATTTTCAGTCAAAACCTGTATGTCATCTTGTTCAAAACAGGCTAATACAAGTTTATTCAGAAGATATTTTGCATTGAGCCATCCTAGGATTACAATCAGAACAAGGTAGAGCAATTTTTAGTCTTGAAAATTTGTTCTTTCTTTTCTTTCCCTCAAAAAATCGCATGCGTTATGTCGGATGAGTTGAAATTTTTCAACGCATACGACACTGCGACAAAACGCACAGTTCTGCGTCACTTGTCGTACGATTTGTGTCGGATGACGCAGAATTTTGCGCGAAATCGCAGCAGTGTGAACCATAGGTTACAGTGTAGTATAAAAGACAAAATCCAAGATCAAAATATTAGACAGTGAATGAAGCCGACAAAAGGTTGCTGCAGCACTTCAAAAGTTGATCCAGATTATTAAAGGTTAACTTCTGACATCGAGGTTGATATCGGAAAATAACATCGCAGGTGTTGTTAACAAGGTATTGATTGATCAGGAGATACAGCTGTGGCAGTGTGATGTCGTTGGTAAGTCTAGTTCGTTGAGATTTTATAGAGATGCTAAAGAGACATGGGGGGAAGTATTTATTTTAAAGCAGGGTTGAACAGGGAGGAGTTAGGGGTGATAAGTTTGAGGGCTGATTGTTTACCGCTAGGGGATAGGAGAAGGTATGTGGGAAGGGGTTTGAGTCGGATTGGTCCTTACTACTGCCCAATGTGTGGGGACATGAATGAGAATGTGTTGCACCTGACGTGTGAATGTAGTGAATTGGATGATTTGAGGGATGAAGTGTTTGGAAAAGGGGAGTATGATGAGAATGGTTGGTCAAAGTAATGAAGGATGATTGCTTTTCGGGAGTTCGCCAGTTGGGAAGATTCCTGAAGCTTTCGATGAAGCATCGAGGAAGATTTATTTGGGCTTAGTTGGAATTTAGTGAAAATTTGTTTTTCCATTTTGTTTTGTATTGCCATGGCCCTCGGGCTTTTTGTGCAAATATATATCATATCATTGAGACGGTCATTGAAAATAACCTATTATGAAAAATATCTACCGAGCCGAAGGCGAGGCTGATATTTTCAAACGGCCGTCGAGGTTGTTATTCTGATATGAACCGAGATGGAGGTAAGACTAAGTTGACAAGCTGTTTGTGTTTCAGCGTTTGTGTTCAGTTTTTGTGTTGTTTTTTTTTACTGAAAGTATTGTTTTAAATTAATTTTTTTGAAGTCAGCTTCTAATTTTCAGTATTTGAGGAAAAGTGCGCGATATGAACATCTGCGGATGCTGATACGGTTTCGTGTCAGCCTGTCTGGAGGATGATACGAGGTCGTATCAACCTCCACAAAAGTAATTGTCAAAGTATAACTTTCTGTGAATCATAAGGAGTGAAAGAAGCTACAGATGAGCTTCAGTACTCCCGCTACTTAAGAAGAAGAAGAAGAAGGTCAACTACTTCGACTTGCAAATGCAAGTCGATGACAAATTTATTTTCCAGCTTGAGCGGCTTTGAGCCTGAAGAGGACCCTTGCCAAAAACGGCCGAAATATAGCTCTAATAAAATACATTGTCAAATATGATTCACAGTCGACTTGGGCCGAAGGAATAAATTTGTACCCACAGCCAGTCCTCTCTCCTTCTCTTCTTTCCTTTAATTAGCATTCCGAATTCCTCTCCTTCTTTGAGAGATTCTTCACTAATACCACTTAACTCCATAAAGACGTTTGAGACCAACCAGGTTCCCTTAGAAGAACGAGTAATTCCATCGTATTGACATCTTTATAAGAACCTAAGTTCCGCGTTTCCCCTGTTTATTAACCCGGTGATGGCTTTAATGGGTGGGGGCGAAAGTCTGGAGAGAAGAAAGAAGGCTGGGGAAGAAAGCACCCAGTTTGAATGGAAACTCCGTCGTTGGCACTTGTATGGATGTACTAATGTTATACACAGATTTAAAGTTCGTTTGAACAGTTTAAGTCCGTACATAGAAACGAGATTCCGGATTTATGTGTCATTGTGTTAAAGCATAAATTTTGTGTTTGTGATTTGTTTCTGTTTAGTGTTTGTTTTTTGCGTTTTTTTCTAACTCCGCTACACCACATAAGCAGGTTATAAATAAATTATATTATAGTAGGCTACTAGTCCTAATCCAATATTCAGCTTCTGCTTGGCACAGGCAGAATCGTCGATCCACAAAAATAAAAGTTTCCCAGACGGGACTTTTTCGTCCGTGATAAGTTCTTTTTCGATTTCCGGTGTACCAAGTCTTAGTGTCACATACCGTATATCTTCGTAAGTTTTTGGTTCAGGGCAAAAGTTTCGAATAAGCTCCATTTCAGAAGTTTTCTGTGTGCGAGTGGTTTCCAAGAGCTATGTCCCTTTTCGTCTCTCTCTTTGCTCCACGTACGACTCTGCTCTATTAAGCTAGAACGTATAGCCTACTGAAGTAAGATAAAATAGATCTTTAACTTGGAAAACTGATCAGTCATTATTCAGATCCAGCAGCTCAACTAACCAATTTCCCCCCTGCAACCGAACAAACCCGTCTCTATAGCACATTACAGCAAAGCAAAGCGAGGGGGCGCACAACGCACACGTCAGTTTAATTTTAAACCTCCACTAGGACACCAAGACCACCGACGGCGGCCGGTACGTCTGCATGGCTGTCAACGGCGGTGGCGCGGATTTCTCCCGCACAATTGTGCGAGTCCTCCGCCGACGTCCAACCAAGATTCCACCAACAATCCATGTGGGACCAGCCAATCAAACACTACCCTTGAGATCCATCGGCATACTGCACTGCGAAGCGGAGAACGCGAGGATCAGCTGGACCAAAGATGGAGCAGAAATTGGCCCTGGGGAGAGACTAACTATGAACGAACAAGGAACGCTGAGAATTGAAGGTAAGTATCCTACCATAAGTAGTCAAGCTGGCGTTCTTTGACAAAATGAGAAAAATTTGCATATATGCATTAATGAAAGTAAAATCAATCTTAAAGTTTGGACGTTTTAATTTAAAGTAATTTTACCATTCGTCTTTAAAGTGTGTGCCCTAATTGGAATATAAATGGTAAATGGACTATAGTTATCGAAGGATACTTTGTAGACGTTCATTTTCCAGCTTGAGAGGGTTGAGCCTGAATAGGACCCTTACGAAGAAGGGCCGAAATGTAGCTCTAATAAAATTTAGCTGACGTATCCGTTTTGCAGTGTCAAATAGGATACTTTAAGTTTGAAAAATAGTAACGTAATAGAGCAGTGGGGTCGTAGGCCAAAATTAAGAAATATTAGAATAGATAAAGAAAAGTGCTAAGCATGTTGAAAAACTGAATACTGACAATTTTGTGTGGACGGTCAACTGCTGCTTCCCAACAACCTTTCTGAAATAGAAAAATAGGCTTGCCTTAGCCTTCTTGGCTTTTTATATTGTTCCGACAGACTGATTTTCATCAAAGTCCAAAGAAAGCCATTGCACTTCATGAAAAGGTTCGACTTTTTTCGTAACCTGTACCAGCTGGAAACAAAGGTTAGCGCAATAATGGACCTTAGTTATGTAAATAAACTTGTATTTGTTTATTCTGTCTTGTCTTATGAAATTTTTGCCGCGTAGTTTGTTCCTTCTTCTCCGTCCATAAGATTTGGCCAGGTGACTACGCTTCCACTTACCATTAGTGGCACAAACGGCATATCTCACTACCGTCAATTACACTATCCTCTACCTCTGATTTTCATTTTTACGTAATCGAAATAAAAGAACGAAATAATCTAAAAAAAACGGGTTGTAACCTACATCACAGTAAATCTGTCCCCGTCCTTTTCGATCAACCGCTGAATCACAATTTTCCTAGTTCTTCAAAGTTCTGATGCCGGGATTTACGAGTGCATAGCCAAGAACGAAGCCGGGGAAACTCATTGGCCAGCGAAGCTTGCAGTAGAATCGCCGACTAATCCCAATATCGCCTTCCATCGGACTTCCAACGACCCATTGGCACTTCCTGGATCCCCGAGCCAAGCCAGAATTCTTACCAGGAGTGCACACAGCATCACAATCACATGGAGGAGTGGAGCACGAATGGGAGCATCTCCATCTATTGGGTACATGGTGGAGTACTTAGCAACAGAGGAAGATTCACAAAACGGTATGTACATTCTGAAGTATCCTCTCCGCTGGCAATCGTAGGCTGTCGGAAGCCATCGTAACATGTCGCAACCACCTTTTTGGCGAATTTCAGCCAACGAGAGCACGCAAGGCCTGGACGAGCACTATTACGACGGCCTTACGGTTGCCAGTGGAGATCTTTAACAAATCTATCTTTCACATTTTCCGCTGCTGAGAGCAGAGCTCGAGCGCACAGAGAGCAGAGCATGTTGTGTTTATTCTGTTTGCCTTTGTAAAGTGTCGCCATCTGTTAGGTACGTTTCAGAACACTCAGCAACAGAGAAGGACCCACAAACCATGTATGGGCCCTTCTTATATCTTAAATGTTCCCTCCCTTAAATCACCTGAAGTCGCACATATAGCGAGATGAGATGAGATGATCCGCCTGTAGTGTCTCTCGTTGATTTTTAGTGGGTTGGTATATGTCGTTGTTACCTTGGCTCACTGGCACTCCGTGTAGCCGACATTCAGCATGTTTCCAGTCTTCGTCCACGCCTTTTATGAAGCCTTCCAGGGTAGAAGCGTTGAGTCAGCGACCCTGGGACCAACTAAAAACACGGGAGGGGGTAGTGAGAGCCTATAGTAGCTTCCAGATTGGCAAGAAGAACGCAGGATATTTTTCCAACATGAACACGAAGGGCAATGGCTTAAAAAACACGATATCATGCCCTTCTGGGCTATTCCTGGTCATTTCATCGATCGAAGTTAAATAATTTCTTTGGATATCCTGGAATACCATCCCTTTTGTATTTATTGTATTTTCTTCCACAACTTGTTATAACTATCACAGTACGGCGCTCGCCCCTCCTTTTATTATCACAACCTGTAATAAGTCACTGGAATGCTGCCTAAACAAGATCTCATCGCAGCACTGACAACAGCGACGCTTTCTAATGAACTTCTAGTTAAAAAAAAAAAAAAAAAAAAATAACAAGGCGATCGTCACATTTATTTTTGTACCTGAACTTAAATTGGTTTCGATCGAGTGGTCGCGCCATCTATTTGAACTCCCGCTGACGTTATTACGAACGAGAAAAAGATCATTCGAGAAACAGCATGAATCAGAGCGAAGTGTCAGTTTTGACAAATATATACATTACTCGGTCTTGAGACTTGGGTGCAATCGCTATGATTAAGCTTCGAAAGCTCCTGCGAAATTAGGTTAATGCTGCTTACACACTGAGGCGTAAGACTTTCACACTGAGCTTCGAAAATACCTTTTTACGACCCCCATAATAATCACCGGCTCTTTTGAGTAATGAGCGGTCAGAAGTTCTGATGATTAGTGAGCGAGTTCCGTCCCCTCTGGGGTAGCATGTCCGCAAGTCCACATGGACCACCTGGAAATCGACAACACTCTTTTACGATCCTGGGTTTCCAGAGGAGAAATCTGGAGTGGCTTTTTTACACTAAAGTCGGAACGCCGAGCACAAAAAGCGTTAAAGAACCCCTCATACTTATTCTACCTTTTACATTATCCCTAGCTCCCACCCGGGGTTAAAAGCTTCAGAAATCCCCGCTCTTTGCAAATCTTTCGTTATGCACCCAAGATTTTTCAGCACTTTTTCGACCAAGCTGAGTTTGACACTCAAGCAGCGCAGACTTCGTCGAAAGCTTCAAGGTCAGCCGACAACTCTTTGAAAAGTTAGGGCATTAGAAGCCTCAGTTTTTTTTTTTAAAGACTTGGTAGGCCAACGGTCTATCTTGTATTTCGGAATGCCTTTCTGTTGCTTGGCTTTGATTGTTTTTTTTTTACCACAGCGCTTTTTTAACAACCATAGTTTTTAACAACCATAGTTTTTAAAAAGCTTGCGTGTTTTCGTATTTATGGAAGGAAGGAGACTGAGGTCCTGGGAATACAGGGAGGCACTGGATTGGGTTTAAGGTTGACTCCATATCTTCTACTACCAGCCCGGAGAAGAGACGTGGTCCGGGGGGACCGTCTTGAACATTGCCGGTGCTCTCATTTAATTGTGGACCTCCTATATAGCCAATGACGGAATTGAGCCAAAACTAGGATAGCATTTCTCGATCCATTCGCCATTATGCTTAATTAGCACATCAGTGTTCCTTTCAGCGCATGCTTTTAATGAATGTAGATTACGTAGTTACCAGAGCGTAGTTACTTTTAAATGGTAGAGATACGAGCAAGTTGATCAAGTTCGTCAAAAATTGTCAATCAGTGTTTGGGGATACGATGGAGGGGACAGTTTTGTCGAACTTGGGACTGAAAAAATCACACCACGGTGAGTGCCTACCTCTTATGCAGAGATGGATGACTGGTGGATCCCGTTCCGATTGGACCCTGAACTTCTCAAGCCATAATCATCCTGGAGTTGTCCGATGATCTTGCAAGCGGACCAACTTCAAACCCTTTATCTGTTTACTGACGAGGAGCTAAAACAGTTGAATTAAAGTTTAACTGAAAAGCCAACTTATTTTTGTGTCATTTAGTTGAATACACTGAGTTATTTCGATTCTGCAAAGGGATTCTTTTGTTTTCCACTATCTGCACTAGTTATGACGTTCAGAATGTCTGCGGCTGTCCCCACAGCGAAAATACTACTATGACGCGGGAAATGTTTATCTAAACACAAACAAGGCTTTTCAGTGGACAGTGGCGATATTGGTGAAGATTGCTTAGTGCCTGAACAAAAAAGAAGTCATAAATCTTTCTTGTAAGGCATACAACAAATTAGAGGTACCACAAATCACACGGAAATTCCACTATTTGAAAATCGATTATTCCTGAATAGCGGAACAACCAAGTAACGCATTTTCAGCGGGTCTTCAAGCCAATTTAAGTGAATAAGTGATGGGTAACTAGATTGTCCTATCCCAGTCCTTTTCGGTTAAACTTTAAAGGAAGCAGTCATCCCCTTTAAAAACCATGGCCGGCTGACAGCTGATGACTTGACACGTGAGACCAAAGACCTTCATAGCAGCAGGGACCCATAAATTTCCTTACAGGGGGCCTGTCATTTCCTATGCTTCTATTGCTATGATGACCGAACCAACTCCAGTTTCCAAAAATCCCCGCTTGAGTCGATCGGCATTCTTGTTTGCCTCATTGGACGTGCGCGCCAAAGAGACTCCTCCCTCAAGGCGCCAGCAGTCAATCCAAAATTTTGCCTATCTGGCCTTGAACGTGATAGCATCAGAAATATCTTATTGGCAGGTAAAGGAAATTTATGGGTCCTTGATAGCAGGAAGACAGGAAACTCGGCTAGGACCTTGGAAACACGGTCGGGTGCTCCCGGGCTGGAATTCCTGCCCGGTTTTCGGCACGATCAGTTTGTGTTGTAGAACGATCGGCCGAGAGCGATTGTTTCAACGAACAACCAACCGCTAAAAGGTGCTGATTGTCGCGACTCGTGGGGCTTATGAGAGTTTCCTGTCTTTCGCTGCTAATGTCTTTGTGAGAGACCGGAGTTTCAGTTTAGCGCCCGAGAATTTACACAAAGTGAAACAGGTCAAACAAGGCCGCATTTCTGGGACCAGGAAACAGCTCATAGTATCTAATAACAAAGTTCCCAGCGTCTGTACATGTAAAAAGCCACTTGGAAAACCAGGCTTTGCGTGGCGAGCACGTATTCAGAAAAGTTGCCTTAAACTTGTAATAGTTTCATTACGCTTAAATGAACGTCACGTTTTTGCCCCGAGGAGCCACCAATTTACAAGTAAAGTTACAAGAGCAAGGAATATCTGTGAAAGCTACCTCGTATATGGATGAATAGGCTACTGAATGCGAGTTCAGTATTTAAGCCTACTATACTCGTCCAAGGAAAGATATTTTTTTTTTCACAGTACCCGGTTCGGCACGGGAAAATAGCCTTTAAACAGTGTGACCTTGATAATTACAGCTCCACACGGATTTGTCCCGTGCCGTGAAATCAGGTGAGCAGTATTTCCAAAAAAGTATTTCTGACACTCCTATCCCTTTCTGATTATTATCGACCAACCTGTGTCACCTGGCAACCCTCCAGCACTGGAATTTCCAACATCGAGACCTTGTTTCTCGCTTTACGCATTTCCGATTTCCTCATAGCGATTTGCCAAATTCCAGCTGCAAGGGTTTCCCCATTCCGCGGCTCGTTTCAGACTACCACGCTAAATGGCTGCCACTCACGTGTGACGCCATGTCAGCAGGGGAATCGTCCGTAACTCACGATGATGTGCGGAAAGAACTGATGCTGAATTCCACTCGACCTCGGAAGGCGCTCTTGCTCTGATGTTAATATGTCGCCAGTGTCATAGTCTCAGTACAAGCCGACCGTGTTATACTTCAGTGTTTATGGTCCCAAAAAAGCTAAGTGGAGAAATCTGTACAGCTGGCGTCACTAATGTCTTCTCGTTAGAATTCTCACCGAGACGTAGAGTACTCAGAAGGTTATATAGTGTTTTTTTGGCGACCCCTACATTCATAACTGTTCAGGCGTTTACCAAAATTGATTTCAAATTTAAATGTTCAGGACAGCACCAGAACAATTCTTGGACATATTCAAATCTGCTTACCCTTTACCCTGACCTGCCAGCCCACGACATTCTTAGCCAGTTTCCGTTTAGTCGAATCTGCATAGGCTCCGTCCAAATTGTGTGTTAATGTGTGGCAAGTGTATTTAAAGAATTTAAAAATGTCTAATAGTTTATGTTCTGTTTTTTAAATGTTTTGTGCCTTTTTTTTGCACTATAATCTGCTGCACCCAAGAAGCGGGTCATAAATAAAAGCAAATAAGTGCAAGAAGAACCAGCTGCTGAACATGAACCTAGAGAAACTCGGGAGAAAAAAATGGAGGGTCGGAAGTCTTGCACCCTATGGCGTATCGCAACCCCGGCCGACTTGCGATCCGTCTTCAGAAACTCCCTTTTTCCTCTTTTGTTGTTTTCATTATAACAGCGAGCTATGAACCATCAAAGAAACGTACTAAAAAAACTCCTATCCAAGGAATATTCAAAACCAGTCCATAATTAACAGCCTAATTAACTACTGGTAACGGGTTGACGGACCAGTTGATTTAAAATCCAAAATACCTTTGTGCTAAGTTATATGTGAACGCAAAAAAAGAATAACTCATAGTAGAACGGATAGATCCAGACAGAATCAAGGAAATATACAAGAAAGGAAAGATTAGAAGAAAAAACTACCAGATTTATCATCTGACACGACAGTGCGAAAGCTGGGAAAACTTTTTTGTAGGAGTCGACGAAGCAACAGCGGTTTTGCATGCCAGAATATACATGCCGCAATTTCATTGGACTACCGTAAAATTCAAATCAGGCTCCTGGAAAGAACGAGGTGCCACAAAAAGCGGTTTGGGATCCACCGGGTTCCTTTCGTCTAATAGACGCCAAAGCGGAATCTCTCAAATACGTCTAGGGTCTGCCGACAGGAAATGTCGAATGAAGAAATCAGATGGTTTTATGCGTCTTTGGTTTTATGGGGCTGTGAGATGTTTGTAAAAAGTCGGAGATAAACGCGCGTATATTATCGCCTGCTGTAACTGATTCGTCCGCGAATTCCTCAAAGGTTATCCTTTTTTCTTTTTTTTCGAAGTTTGCATCCGAACCTGTACTTCTTTAACCGAATGAAATGCTGAGTGCAATACTTAGCTTTTACTTCGTTAAAAAAAAAAAAAAAAACACGCGCGTCACGACCAGACACAATTTCCAGCTACAAATTTTCACTATGAAAGAAGACATGAAAGAAGACCTCCAGTACTCGTTGATTAAAATTTGAACAACAAATACGCCACTGCTGTTTCTTCACTGATGATTCGTCGTGCTCATCATGGAAGGAATTTCAAATTTCCATCCTCGCAGAACCGTACAGAAGAGTTGACTGGCGATCAGTAAATGGGTTAGAGAATAGTTCGTTTTCTGAAATATCTTAATCCGAAGGGTTTTTATGGCACTTGCCTACCGGCCAAGTGCCATATACCGATCACTTTTCCGTCGGTCTGTCGGTCAGTCCGCTGTTTGCGAGTTAGGGTACTTCCAGATGTTCTAGGACGATGAAACTTGGCAGGCGTATTAGGGACCCGACCAAACTAACTTGGAAATAGTCACTTGCTCGATCCGACCATCGTGGGGGGAGGGAGGGGAGCCGGAATCCGGAATTTAGTGGCATGCAAAACTTTCGAACGGGTGATCGGATCTTAATGAAACTTGATATTTGGAAAGACGTCATGCTTCAGATGTCCCATATCAAGTTCGGACCGAATCCGATGTATGTGGGGGGGGGAGTCGGAGGGGGGAACCGGAAATCATGTTAAACGCTTAGAGTGGAGCGATCGGGATGAAACTTGGTGGGAGGAACAAGCACAACCCCTAGGTACATCATTGACAGAACCGGACCGGATTCGTCCACTGTGGGGGGAGTTGGAGTGGGGTTCCGGAATTCCGGTGATACGGAGTTAAGTTACTTCCAGGTGAGCTAGGACAATGAAACTCTGCAGGTAAATCAGGGACGCGACCAGATTAACCTGGAAATAGCCAGCTTCCCGATCCGACCATCGTGGGGGGAGTGGAGGGAGGGGGAATCCGGAATCTTGAGGTATGTACAACTTGCGAACGGGTGATCGGATCATAATGAAACTTGATATGTAGAAAGACAACATGTCTCGGATGTCCCATTTCAAGTCCGGACCGGATCCGATGAAGCTGGGGGGGGGGGTCGGAGGGGGGTCCGGAAACCTTGTGACATGCTTGGAGTGGAGCGATCGGAATGAAACTTGTCGGAAAGAACAAGCACAAGCCCTATGTAGATCAGTGACAGAACCGGACCGGATTCGGGCATTGTGGGGGAGTTAGGGGGGGGGGGTCCGGAATTCCGGTGATCGCAAGTTAAGGTACTTCCAGACATGCTAGGACGATGAAACTTGGCTTGAAAATTGAAGACTTGACATGATTGGCTTAGAAATAGTTAGTTCCCAGATCCGACCATCCCTTAAAGTACTAATGCTAACCGCAAAGTGCAAAAAATACTTTTAAGCAAAATACACGTTTTCGTGATCCCTATGAGCCGGTGATCATTTTTGCCTCAAGGGTTTTGCTTACAATAAAGTTCCTTAAAGTACAAACAATACTTTAGAGCAAAATATACATTTTCGTGCTCCTGATGATCATCTTTTTTGCTTCAAGAGTTTTGATTACAGATGATTCTCTCTATAACTTGGAAATAGTCACTTGCCCGATCCGACCATCGTGGGGGGAGGGAGGGGAGCCGGAATCCGGAATTTAGTGACATGAATAATTTTCGAACGGGTGATCGGATCTTAAGAACTTGATATTTGGAAAGACCTCATGTTTCAGATGTCCCGTTTCGAGTCCGGGCCGAATCCGATGAATGTGGGGGGGGGGGTCGGAGGGGGGAACCGGAAATCATGATCCGATGAATGTAGGGGGGTCGGAGGGAGGAACCGAAAATCATGTGACACAGTTAGAATGGAGCGATCGGAACCTCCCGAGCGTCACCGTCGAAAAGAAAGTGCTTGAAAATTTCGCTGATGTTTCCATAAGATGTCAAAATGTTAGAATAAATTGTTCAAATATATTGTACAACAGCAAATATAACTAAGTGACCATTTCTTTTGCACGTAACTGTAGTACCAAACAACCCATCACACTGACAAAGCTACTATCCATTTACATCCTAATACGATTAACTTGAATACAAGCTGAAAAGCTTGCAAGTGCCATATGAGCTTGCAGCTCTTGTTTTTTCCTCCTTGGATCATTCCCTAAAAATGACGGTTCGGCACGGTTTGTTCCATCTGATCAGATTGGCCAGTTTTGTACTTAAATCGAAAGCATTCTAGTATTCGTGTTGTCGAGATCATCCAAGTCGCTAGTTCAGTCCGGGACTCGGTATTCGACCGTGAGATTAGTGGCGCGATTCGGAGGCAGCCTGACCAGATCAGGTCAAGTAAATCTTAACAAGAAAGTCTGACAAAGAAAAAATATCTAGTTGGTAAATTTTGAGGGTTTCTGTAAATTGAAGCTTAAAACTTTTTGTTAGAGTGCAATTTCTCCTACTGAATAATTAATGAACGGATGAAATTGACTGACTTTTACTGTAAAGTTCGAATTTTTATTGTATGCTTCTATGAACAATAATGTGGTGTCATATGGTGTTAATATTTTCCAATAAGAAAAGGTAAAGATGTGTTCATAATAATTATTCCTATCGATCGATTATGGTTTCTATCCCGTTTTACTCCATGTCAGTGACGCGATATTTTGGGAGTCGTCTGTCAACAGCTATGGTAGTTTCAGAACGACTATGACATAGTAGGGCAAAATAAGTATTATTTAAATTTTGTGATCAGTGTTATCATTTCACGGGGGGGGGGGGTCATGGGAGGGACTGATTGGTGAAAGTTCTGCGAAGTAGTTTTTTTTTCTTAGTTTGAGAAACACTGACGAGGTTCCTCGGTCAGAGTGGCTAATATCCACAGGGAAAAGTGTTTGAGTGGTGCTTATTGTGAGCAATAGTGCGTTAGTTTCTTTATGTATTTACAGTTATTTGCTTTTGTTTCTTTGCAATGGCCCCTGGGCTTTTAATGTTAATAAATAACATATCATATCACATTCTTCTTTTTACAGTACGATGGACAGTTGCTGCACGGCGTCTACAGAGTGACACCTTCACCCTCACCAGCGCCCGTGTGGACTCCTCCTACTTATTCGTTGTTCGAGCAGAGAACTCCCACGGACTGTCCCTTCCAAGTCCTCCCTCAGAGTGGATCGATTTCGAAAACTCGGAACTCGACCTTGAAGACCCTGATGTAAAGCATATACGAGAGACTTTGTCAGCGCCAGGAATACGATTCGATGCTGCGACAGCGCTGAACACGACTGCAGTACAGTTACAATGGGAGGTAAGATACCGAAAAGCATTCTCAATCTCAAGGGCCTACGCAGTAAATAAAGGAAGGTTCAATATTCCTTCAGCCCAAGCTGACTGCGAATAATGTTTGACTGTGCAAAACGAATACGTCAGCTAAATTTTATTAGAGCTATATTTCGGCCCTTCTTGGCAAGGGTCCTCTTCCGGCTCAAAATCGCTCAAATTGGAAAAACGAACTTGTGGACAAAACCAAGGTTGCAAGGTTGTTTTTTAGTTGTTTTTCTAAACACGAATCTTTTCGCTTTTAGCCAACTCTTATTTTTCTTCCTTTTAAGGCTCCGTCTCCCCCTCCAGCCCATAATATTAATAAATTCGAAACTATCATTAAACATGGTCATTTATACACTCTGTAAACAAAACCAAACTTTAGTTACTTTTCCAACATCATCAACAATATTCCTGAAAAATCTTTAATAAATTTTTATATTTTAAATTATAATCTATGTCTGTTCACTGTTTCAGCTACTTTATTTGTGGTTGGCAAAATTAGGGTGATAACAATGAAACAACGTATTCACGCTTTAGGGTCCTCTGTGTTGTTTTGTTTCGCGAAGTATGCGTTTTTTTTTCTTTTTCCTTTGTGTTTGCGTAAGCTGAAATAAAATTCATTGATTGATTGATTAAAAACATTTAAAAACCTGGGAGGTTGTAGGATCAGAAAATCTAGTATCGGATCTGATTCATAAGGGTGAAACCTCGAGTGAAACGTGACAGGAAACTATGTTGACTATGTGACTATATCACATACGACTATATAACTATGTCACATTGACTATGGACTATGTTGTAACTATCTTTATTGACCACTATTGAGCAAGGTAAAAAAAAAAAAAAAAGTAGGTCTAAAAGCGCAGCATTACCTTAATAAGGCCACACCGGGCTACACTGATCTTCGATTCGTACCCCCAGGCAGGAAATGCAATGGACGGTTGGGGGCATGCCACCCTAGTGCTTTCACACACCCTTCCGGTTACCTTCCCCAGGTTTCTCTAGTAGCCTACCCATTCGAAGCTGGCGGACTTCGGCAATTACTGTGCCGGGAAAGATAGAAAATGGAAGAACGGACCTCCAACCCGATTGTCTTTAATATAGTCTTGGCCAACCCGGTCCTTAGCCTGGGCCGTTGTTGCAGAACACTGGAGGTTTTACACGTTTCCTAGAACAGGGACCAGTCAATCTTATACGCGATGGACTCTGCATGTGATCATGACCAGATAAAGAGGAAGGAGCGGATGGGTAGAGTGAATGATTCATTTTATGATTATGATTGTCGGATGTTGAAAAATAAGGTGGTGGAGGCACTAACACTGGTGAAAAATAGCGGTAGTCAGCAGCTAGAATCGAACCTCGGTAAGTATAGACAAATTAGAAGAGAGTACAAAGCTTTGGTGAAGGCTAAGAAAAAGCAGGAGGCTGAGGGCGTTAGGGAAAAGGTAAGAGATTCTTTAAAAAATAAAGATGGTAAGCAATTTTGGAAGTGGGTGAATAAGTCGCTAGTTGATAAGGGTGAGGTCCCTCAGTTGGGGGCACAATCTTGGGAGAGGTATTATGAGAGTAAAGGGATGAAGGAGGAAACGGTATTTAGTGAACAGTGGAAGGAGAAGGTAAGGGAGAAGGTATGTTACCCGTTGACAGAGGAAGATTCCAAATTACTAGCTCCAGTTGAGGAGGCTGAAGTTTGGAATTTTATGCGTAAAATGAAAGGAAATTCTGCTCCCTGTCCGGATGGTATTCCGTTGTCTGTGTGGCGATGGGGTAAGGTGGTGGTTGTGCAGGTGATGGTTGCCTTGTTTTCTAGTTTGATGGTGAATGCTACGTGGCCGATACAATGGACAACCTCTATAGCGATACCATTATTTAAGAAGGGTAGTAGACAGCTGCATGAAAACTATAGATGCATCCATTTGGGGAATGCTTTTGCTAAAATATTTGCTAAATTTTTAGATTCTAGACTTTGTAGATGGTTGGATCACAAGGAATTAATGTCCTCGGTACAGGCTGGTTTTCGGAAGGGTTTTAGTACGATTGACCAAATGTTTATTTTGCATTGTTTAGTTAGTAAGTACACGGGGAAAGAAAGGGGTAGATTATACGTGGTATTTTTAGATCTGAAGGGAGCATTCGACAATGTTAAGAGAGATCTATTGATGGAGGAGTTATTGAAGATTGGTTTACCGAATGCGTTTGTACTAATTTTGGTTTCGATGTATGAAATGACTAAGTTTGTAGTGAAGGTGGCAGGTAAATTTTCTAGATCATTTTTTCTAAGCGTAGGGGTTAAACAAGGGTGTTGCCTATCTCCTAAATTGTTCTCGCTTTACATTAATGATTTTCAGGAGTATTTGTTACATTCTGGTGCGGCGGTGGTAAGTCTGGATATTTGTCAGTTATGTGCCTTGTTGTTTGCGGACGATATGGTGCTATTTGCGGATTCGCCCGAAAAGTTGCAGTTTCTGTTGGATAGGACCCACGAATACCTCCGAATGAAAGATTTGTGTTTGAATGTGAGTAAGTCTGTAATGATGGTGTTTAGAAAGGGTGGAAGAGTGAGTGAAAGTGAGAGTGTGAAGTTTAATGGAGAGAAAATAGGGATAACGGATGATTTTGTTTATTTAGGTGTTCGGTTTTCGTATAATGGAAAGTTTGGTAAACAAATAGAAGCTAGCGAGAGAAAGGGGAAGCGTTGTGCGTATGCGCTTGCTGGAAGCCATTTAGGGGATATTAAGGATATTAAAATGCATAAGCAGTTATTTTCAACTAAAGTAGTATCAGCTATGCATTATGGATCCGAGATTTGGGGCTTCCATAAGGGGGATAAGCTAGAGAGTGTACAGTTACAATATTTTAAGAGGGTATTAGGGGTTAGCGTGAGAACAAATAGCCTAGTAATTACAGGGGATTTAGGTTTAGGGTTGCTCCGGAATAGTAGGTTGGTAGCAATGATAAGATATTGGGAGAAAGTGACGAGTTTGCCAAGAGTGAGAGTTTTGAAAGCGGCGTATTTGGAAATACTTGGGGGCAAGAAAAGGGATTCTTGGCCTCAGCAAATTAAAAAAATATTGGATGACTGTGGTTATGGTGGTTTGTGGTGTGATGGAGTGGGACCAGGTTACCCCCTAGGTAAGGTAGCTAAGTTAGTGAAAGATAGGCTAAGAGATCAGGAGATTCACAGTTGGCATGGGGGCGTATCAGAGCACCACTCTCTGAAGTTGTATGGTATGGCTAAAGAGACATGGGGAGAAGAATTATATTTTAAGTTGGGATTGGGGGGGGGCAGAATTGAGGTGGATGGTGAGTCTTAGGGCGGACGCTCTTCCAGTGGGGATGCGGAGAAAGTATATTGGTCGAGAGAGGAAAGGTACTGGTCCTTATTTTTGTCCGATGTGTGGTGTTGAGGGGGAGGATGCGGTACATTTGATGTGTTATTGCGAGGAGCTGAAAGGATTAAGAAAGGAAGTGTTTGGCCGGGAGGTTTGGGATGAAAGGGAATTGACTTCGATTATGGGAAGTAAGTGTTTTGGTGATCTCCGAAGGCTG
Source organism: Branchinecta lindahli (assembly GCA_023053555.1). Taxonomy (NCBI): domain Eukaryota; kingdom Metazoa; phylum Arthropoda; class Branchiopoda; order Anostraca; family Branchinectidae; genus Branchinecta; species Branchinecta lindahli. The sequence goes on from JAKZAO010000001.1 coordinate 8,744,211, forward strand.
GGTAGATTCCTGAAGATAGCTATGACCCACCGCGAACTATTTTTATAGAAGTTGATTTTTGGTTTGTTTCGGAGTGTATGATATTTTGTTTGTTGTTATTTTTTTTATGTTTTCCGCCATGGCCTTTGGGCTTTTTTGGAATTAAATTCATTCATAAATTCATTCATTCATTGGACTAAGCTTCTGACGAGGGGTTACCCGCTCCCCAGCACCAATCAGAACCAGCGGTGCTGGCATCAGTGCGTTAAAATTGAGAGTGGGCAACCCCTCCGCGTCTCATTCCTTTCTACTAAAAATATAGGATAGCTCTATTATCAAGCCATTATTTAAAAGTTTGTTATCTATCCACAAGCACTCTTCTACAAGTTTCTTCCCACCCGTTACTCCCGAGTAGTTCGTCAGAGAGATAGTGCAGATCTTTTCTCTGATAAAGCAAGACGAAAAAAGCCAGGATAATCGAGATGGGAAAATGAAATTTGTTCTGCAACTGGAACAATAGAATAAGAAACACAGAAACAGACATTGCCATTTCTTCTGTTCTGCTACACAAAACGTCATGTTTGTCAGACTTTACGACAGAAGGATTGGACCATCTCCTATGAAATTATTATAATCTCGACTTTCAAACTACCCGCCCATTTGCTTGATGTTTTCCTAACATGAAAAGAATGATAAAATATGATGAAAGTTTCGGGGGTCACAACTGCGCAATAGAAGGAAAGTAAACAAGATCAAAGGCTTCGTTGCGATGCCCCGCCCATTGCCAGGCCTTATGTTAGGCCTTATGGTGGGGTCATAATGAGTTAATGGTGCTTATTATTTTTATGAATAAAACTGAACTGAACTCAAAGGGGAATATTTCACCCCTTGACTTCCGCGAGATGTAAATTTACAGAAGAGTAAAAAAAAAAAACTTTATTAACGCACTTTTGCGGGTTGCAACGAGCCTGAATGACATAGAACGGTGATAAAAAAAAAACAAAAAAACAGAGAGAACCTCGGAAACGTTCGATACTCATAAAAATTTGTAACTACTTCTTTTAAAGGACGCCTGAACGATCCTACCATACTTCCATGAACCCCTCAGATCGTCCTTCACAGTACCGGTACAGAGAAGAAGAATTTTTTCGTTCCGTGATTTCGGCGCTATCCACTCTTGAAGTTCTAAGTCTCCCTATGGCGATTCGTTACGACCTCCCAAGACAAATTTAGCGCCAATATTTAAACTGTCATTATCGCATGGATAAACGTACGTTGATAACGCATGGATGGATAAACAGCGCATGGATGGATAAACGCATGGACTGTTACGGCGTGGACTGTTACAACATGAACTGTTACGCATGGACTGTTACAACTGTTACGGCGAGCGTTACGATCAAGACAAGTCGAAAAAAAGGCTGAAAATTATAGCACGGTGAAACTTCATCCGATTTTAGTCCGGTTTTGGAGAGATAAATGGTAAGCAGTATGTAAAAGTGGCAATTTAGGGTGTTAGACTTCATTCAGATGACCTTTAAAAATAAATCAAATCCTTTTCTGGAAATCAGATCCACAGTGTAGCTCACGTTTTCCAGGTCCGTCCAAACCAGGACAAATGACTGTTGTGGCATTTGCCTCGTTTTGCCTTGCTTGAATTCGGAGCTGCGGTTGGGAAGAACGGGACAAATGCATTTGTTCCTGCTTCATGAAAAACGAAACGAAAAGTAAAAAATAAAACCAAAAGTAAAACTGGTATTTTCAAATATTAAGGAATTTTGTTCGATTATCCCTGGAAGAATATTTAATACGGACGGAGATAACGGGAGCTCTAAGAACTCTCGTAGATCCGAGGTGTTCATCCGTAATACTCAATTTGTTGATCCTTCTAGGCTACTGATGTCAATGCCTCTGGTGTATGCGACACCGAGATTAAATGGAAAACTTGACATAGCCTCTTTGGAACTCTTGATACCTGGGACCCTCTGCTTCGTTAATAGTGAACTTGATCATCTGGGTTGTCCTAAACAAAGATCATCCTACTGTGATGATTTTTGGTCCTAAAGCCGAGGCGTCAGAGCACTGTCAGAAGTTTCATAACAGATAGCGCATAACACTTTCAAGAATAACACCTTTTCAATTAGAAATAAAGTGTATGACCAATTAAGTTTACACTTTTTCGTGCTTTTTCGTTCGTGCCTAGATCTCCAACAACACCTGCAATTGGTAAAAATACTAACAGGAACGAAATAAACATAAACAGATAACGTCCCAAAGTGTTATCTGTTGAAACCGGGCATCCCAAAGTGTTATCTGTTGAAACCGGGCATCCTTCTGTTGTCGTTATGTAACTTCTGACAGTGTAGTATTTTTACCGATTGAAGGTGTTGTTGGAGATCTAGGTACGAAATAGTGTAAACTTAACTGGTCATAACACTTTATTTCTAGGTGAAAAGGTGTTATTCTTGAAAGTGTTATGCGCAATCTGTTATGAAACTTCTGACAGTGAGGTCGGCTGTTTTTTGGAATCTTAAAACGTTAGTGACGGAATACGTATGACTTCGTAAAGTTTGTCCGTGTGTTAGCACGATTTTTTGTTCAAACTTAGTTACGTTAATTACGCGACGAATTCGGTAGATGAGCCTTATAGCTGTAGGCTATATTTGGGGGTGGGGGAGGGGGTTTCAAATTTAGGAGCGAACAATTTTGTGCAATAAAGCTAATCAGATAGTTTAACGCAAAGAGACATGCTGAATCTATTAGGCTGCTTTAATCTTGTTTTCTATCCGGACAAGTAGTTCGCCCGGAATCCGGCCAAAAGCGGAAATCTGGTAAAAATGAAAGTTATGTCTGAAGATGCTTAGGTTTCATAGAGGTTTTATAGAGGGGACAACATTTGCTATCATATCCACCCAAACAAATATTCTCCTTTCGGGATCGAATCGAAACTCACATGATATCTCATTGAAACTTGCCTTGGAGCAAATATCCGTTATTTACCAGATTCGGAAGCAATGTTATACTTGTCCGGCGCGAAAAGACACTTCAGTCATGAAACTTCAGCAAAAGAGAAATGTGCAGAAAACTCATTTTTAGTACGCTAGCAACAAAGAACTTGCATAAGCTCTTCTTTGGCAAAGCTTTGTAACGGCTTCAGCTACCCCCCCCCCCTTCTCCAACGTAAACGACTGATACATACACAGCCTAGCTGGCTGTGGTTCGGGAGAAGCCTGCCGAAGATTTGACCTGTATTTGATAATTCTGTTTTATTCCATATATGGCTGCTCCATTCGTCTATGAATGGGTACAGTCTAAGTTAATATAGCAGTTTAGTGTGGGGATGCGTTGCTGTAGGTTCCAGGTAGCCTCAGATAAGACATAAGACATTTTTGACATAAGACATTTTTTTTTAATTTCATCCAAAACATATAAATTAGACAAACAATTTACCATTAACGGCCACTTTTAAGATAAAAAAATCCTGAGTGTGGCCGCAATTCTAACCACCATGAAGATAAACTTCAGTTTCATCGATATCGCCAATTTTCCCGCGACTGTAACATGTGTGTATCTCTGGATCGCTATATCAACCCAGACTGTCTTTCTGCGTTTTCCCTGTGGCTCTATCGTGTGACTATGAAGAGGTCCTTGACGGAAATAAGAGTCTTCCAACGCGGATTTCAAAGAGGGCCAAGGAATTTTTCCGAGAGAGGAGAGGGTGAGCATTCCGCAGGAAAGATCCGCGAGGGTTCGTGATTTCCTATATACTTAAGCGCAAGTATAATGAGACTTTCAAGACACTTCAACCCCCTTCTAAAACTACTAAGGCAGCGCCACGGGCTCAGACAAACAAAAATACACATCTCAGCCAAGTGAATAGGGTAAACGAGTGGGAACGGGGCACAGAATCATATTTCCAAGTTGCAGGTCGTGACGAAAACACAATTTTTGCGAAATAGAGTAAGCAAATGTGTAAGCGTGTACGTCACAAATGCACTATTTCCCAAAACATGTATTATGTAAATTAGTATTTATCAGTTGTATTAGTAGTAATCTGTCTGCTTAGTCCTAACGACTTCTTCTGTCGAATACCATAAATTCCTTTTGTTTGTCTGGCTTTCTTTTTGGGATCCCAAAACGTTAGTGACGGATACCTATGACATCGCAAAAGTTATCCGTCTGTCAGTCCGTCCGTCTGTCCGTCCGTCCGGCTGTGAGCACGATAACTCTCGAAGGGAATAAGATATTTTAATGAAACTTGGTGTGAGGATTCCTTGGGTCAAGAGTAAGGTCGAGTTCGTAGATGGGCTCTGTAGCCCTACGTTTAGGTGTGGGGGAGGGGGTTTAAATTAAGGGGCAAACAAAATATTTTGAAACAGCCAATGTGATAGTCGATTTAGGGGTAAGAAGACATGCTGAACACGATGGTGAAAATCATTTTCTCGCCGGACAAGTAGTTAGCCCGGAATCCGGCCGAAACCGGAAAATTTGTTAAAAGCAAAAGTTTTATTTAAAGTTGATTAGATGTTCGATTCAGTAGTAAGAAGACATGCCGAACACGATGGTGAAAACCATTTTCGCGCTGGACAATTAGTTCGCCCGGAATCCGGCCGAAACCGGAAAATTTGTTAAAAGTAAAATTTTTATTTGAAGTTGATTAGATGACAGATTTGTTGATTAGATGACAGATTTAAGGGTAAGAAGAGACGCTGAATCTGTAGGCCTATATGACATTCATTTTGTACCCGGACATATAGTTCGTCCGGAATCCGGTTGAAACCGGATTTTTTTTTAAGTTAAAGTTTTATTTGAAGTTGTATTAGATGTTCTTTATAGGGATAAGGAGATACGCTGAACTCATTTCTGAATTATCTTTTTTTGGCTGGACAAGTAGATCGCTCGGAATTCGGCCGAAACCGGAAATTTGGCAGAAGTAAAGCAGGAAGTTTTGATCAGTAGGCTATCGTTAAAATAGACATGGCTTAGACAGGTATATCTGAACTTAATTTTCTCAGATGATTAGCCTGGCGAAGACTGGATTTGGCGAAGACCAGACCTAGTTGTCTGGGTCAAATATTAAATTTTTGGGATCCCATCGAAACCTTTGGTCTTGTTGTTTCTGAGAAAAAGAAACAATAGCCTAATCGCCTTTTCAAATTAAATTGGACGGTAAAGAAGAGACCAAGTCGGCGCAGCTTTTAAGGAACAGAAAGCGACTAGAACAAGACCAAAGGTTCCGATGGGATCCCAAAACTTCGATATCTGATCCAGACAGTTAGGTTTTGTATTCGTCAGATCCGGTCTTCGCCAGACTCCATGAACATTTATACTCTTAATATTTAGAAACAGATTAAGGCCAAACAGCTAATCATTAAGAAAACCAAGATTCAGCTTGTGTGTTTACCCCTACAAGTCGATTGAAACGATCCTGGCTTACTTCTGCGAATTTTCTGGTTTCTGGCGGAATTCCAGATCTACTTGTCCGACGAAAAACTAAAGCTCAAAAACGAATTCAGCGTATCTAGTTACCCCTATTTCCAACATCTAATCAACTTCAAATAAAAATTTAACTTATCACAAATTTTTCGGTTTCAACCGGATTCCGAGCGAACTATATGTCAGGCAAAAAAAATATTGTCATATACGGATTCAGCATCTCGTCTTACCCCTAAATCGGAAATCTAATCAACTTCAAATAAAACTTTAACTTTTAACAATCTTTTCGGTTTTGGCCGGATTCCGGGCGAACTACTTGTCTGGCGAAAAAACGGTTTTGATATTCGTGTTCAGCATGCCTTCTTACCCCTATATCGAACGTCTAATCAACTTCAAATAAGACTTCCACTTTTAACAAACTTTCCGGTTTTGGCCGGATTCCGGGCGAACTACTTGTCCGGCAAGAAAATGGTTTTCATATTCGTGTTCAGCATGCCTTCTTACCCCTAAATCAAACATCTAATCAACTTCAAACAAAACTTTTACTTTTAACAAACTTTCCGGTTTTGGCCGGATTCCGGACGAACTACTTGTCCGGTGAGAAAATGGTTTTCATATTCGTGTTCAGCGTGTCTTCTTACCCCATAATCGACTATCACATTAGCTGTTTTAAAATATTTTGCTTGCCCCTTAATTTGAACCCCCTCCCCCACCCCTAAATGTAGGGCTACAGTGCCCATCTACGAACTCGACCTTACTCTTGACCCAAAGAATGCTCACACCAAGTTTCATCAAAATATCTCATTCCCTTCGAGAGTTATCGTGCTCACAGACAGACAGACGGACGGACGGACGGACAGACGGACAACTTTTGCGATGTCATAGGTATCCCTCCACTTACGTTTTGGGATCCCAAAAACCTTCCGAGCGAAAACTAGTTTATGCAGAAGAAATGCAACAGTTTATTTTACAATATTCTAAAATAGGATACTCCTTTATGACAATCCTCCAACATCCAACACCCCCCTTTTAATCGTATTTTCAAAGTGGAGGTTTTGTTTTCCTCAGTGGGAAAATTGAGATAAACTAATTTTCACAACAAGCGGGTATGAAGCAGGCAAAGGCGTCATTTATTTGGGGGACGCCCGCCCCACAGTGTGGTCGGCCAGTCGGTTCAAAGTGTCGTCGGCCAGTCGATTTTTCTTAAAAACAGATGCCTTTTCCTCGAAAATAGTCAATTTTTCTTAAAAACAATCGATTTGTCTGAAAGTCGGTACAAATGACCAGTCAATTCCGGCTAGTAACGCCTCTGTCTGCAGGAGGCAAAAGAATAGTTGATCTCAAGCATTTAATCATTGCACAGTCAAAAATCAGTCAGATGTCGTCCCGATGGATCAGATACGTCCACGAAAACCAAATCTCAGTTTTCAAATAGTTGAGATATTTCATTGTAGATACGTAGTTGTGTGTCTTATCTTCGTTTTCCTTTTTTACTCTATTTTTGTGTACTTGTAGTCGTGTATATAACGATAGACAGTAAAGTTTACAACAAATACAAAGCTAATGAGGATGCTATAGGAGAAAGCTATGCGATATAGGGCCTAGTGGCTAGCAACCGAAGCCTGACTTCTCAACAATTTACACCGGCCGTTTGGCCTCTCCGTTTTCTCTGGCCCCACGGCACCGGCCTAACCGGCCTAAGTACTAAAGACGGCTGAGCATTGTGATTCTTCGAGTTTTCGTGGCCTCTCATCCTTGAAAGGAACTTATTCCTCACTTTTCTTTGTTCAACTGTACCTCCAACGAAATTTCAGCGGACGGCGAAAGCACGCCAATAGAGAATTACTAATCCAGTGGATCTCCGTAGCCTTGAAGCTTATTTGTATGCATTTAACCAATTGTCTGTCCTAGGTTACGGAGTCGGAAGTGAAACTTTCATCAGTGCTCATCACCTGGCACTCAGCAGACAATACAACATCTTTGCCAATGACAACTGCAACCGTAGAGCCTTCTGTTAGCTCTATCATGATTGGGGGTCTCAAACCGGGAACTCAGTACAATTTCTTCTTGGTCCCTGTTGTCGAGGGGCTAGTCGGCCGACCGACGAAGAGCAGGGGAGCGCGGACACACGAAGGTATGATTTAACCCTTTTTTGTTTTCACAAGATAGAGCCTACAGCTTTTAGGCAACTGCGTCGATCAGTATACGCTTTCTCCGACTGCGACCCCAAATTGTATCTACATAGGTGCTAAAAGTTCCTTAAAGTTTAACTGAAAAGCCAACTCATTTGTGTGTCATTTAACTGGATACACTGAATTATTTGGATTCTGCAAAGGGATTTTTGATTTTCCACTATCTGCCCTAGTTATGAGGCTCAGAATATCTCCAGCCGTCCCCACAGCGTAAATTCTACTATGACGCGGGAAATTTTAATCTCAACACAAATGCGGCTTTTCAGTGGGCAGTGGTGAGATCGGTGAAGATTGCTTAGTGCCTGAAGAAAAAAAAATGATAAATCTTTCTCGTAAGGCATACAGCAAAAATACAAGCGAATAGAGGCACCACAAATCAAACGAAAATTCCACTATTTGAAAATCGACTATTCGTGAATAGCGGAACAACGAAGTAACTCATTTTCAGCGGGTCTTCAAGCCAACTTGAGTGAATAAGTGATGGGTAACTAGATTGTCCTATCTTAGCCCTTTTCGGTTAAACTTTAAGAATTTGTTTTTAGTTTTTTTTTCTTTATCTCCGCAGTTTGTGCCAGGCTCAACAGAGATCCGGCAAACTGTATTTGAAAGACCAATAATAGCCTTAATCGGGAGCTACGAGACCATATGGTACGTATTTCGGCAAGACGGATCAAGAAAGTAAATGAATACGTCACAGAATTTTCACGCCCCCTTCAACACACCCGGCGTGACCGGATGCTGTTCAGACAAATAAGTGGTACATTTAGGACGTCACATCTCATGGCATACCTAGGGCACTTTCTCTTACCACCCATCGTGCTTCACACGAAGCACCTTGAAGCACTTTTAGCATTTCTGGGAAGCGTCTGGTACCCCGCCCCCTCACCGCTGAGGTCGGATCCGGCCGAGACCCCAAAATGGATATCTAGGGCACATCTCCTTTCGGCATTCAAATTTTCATTCCAGCTGCCCTTCTTGTTTGAACCCTACGCGCGTGGCACAATATCATCTTCTCTCGCCACTCATCAAGTCTTACTCCAATCCAACCGGATAGCCTGTTCGTAACTTGTGCATGCCATTACGCATGCCACAAGTTTCCGGACTACCCCTCCCCTATCTCCATGGGTGTATAAGGAAGAAGAAGGTTTCCGACGTTACATTGTTGGTCATTAACTGAATGCCAAGTTTCGTCTTCTTAGTTTATGTGAAAGTGCCCGCACTAGCAGAAGTGTTACCTTGAGCCGGAGTCTGCCACTCCAAGAAGCAGAAAAGAGAATAGGTTAAAATGCTTCTATCTTCTTGCTTGTATTCTTACAGAGCCTCCTCTACCATCGGTGGAGCTACACATCCGTCAGCAGAACTCCACCACCATTCGCGTGTCAATACGACCACCACTCCCGGCCATCACGCATCGGAAGCTGCAACTGGTGGTGACCTCAATACCAGAACGCTCTACGACCGTGAACGTCGTGATTCCACCCGAAACAGGAGTACTTCTAGTAAGCGGGTTAACTGTTGGTGAGAATTACGTCGCACGTCTTTATGCAGCCTCGATAGAAGAAAATGTCGCCATATCGCCGCCCGTGACTTTTACAATGACATCAGCAGCAACTCCGGGAGCAATGATGGAGGAACAATCTGACGGCCACAGCAAGGTAGATATTTATTAGACTTCTTCGGTATTTCAACATTAAACAACCCGATGCCGGCAGTGTAAGACAGAAAGCTTGACAAGCGCTTGAAGAAAATAAAGACAAATATTACACACGGCTTCGGCTGTTTAAGCGAATCTTGAGGCCCCTTGGTTTCGACCAGAAACCCCACGTTATTTACATAATAGGTTTTCTGGCAAATGAGCTTATGAGGATGAGATTATCGGGAACTATAATCCAGAAAGTTTTAAGTTAGGTTCCAACACACATTCCAGATGCGAATTTCCTCCTTATAGCTAGCTATACGACACAAAAATCGAAGAACCTCATTGCCTTATTATTTCCCATTAGTAACAATATTTTTTGACATAAGTAAATCTATACCGTTTTTCTTTCCTGATTGCGGTACGTTTTCTCGCTTCCCATTCTGGATTATTGCTTAGCAGCATTTCATATTATGGTGGCATTTTTTGGGACATAAATCGGTTTTTCATTGAACGCCTTTTCTTAAGAATAAACAAAGAAAAAATATAAATATTAAAAGAAATATCATAAATATTAAAATAAGTATATTTAAAAATAAATGTTAAAAAATATAAAAAGTAGCGGACAGAGGCCTTGTGTTTTCTCACATTTATAAAGGCGGAATGTTGCGCGTTTACACTATTTTTACATTTATTATATCGGGTCTATATGCTAAAGGCAAAGTCGGTTGACGGCATCAAGAAGCAACCACACTTTGCACATAAAAAATGCAGAAAAAAAGTAAGAGCTGAGTAGACAAAGGTGAAGTCACTCTTTGCTTGCTTCGAGATAATCGCGTTGGAAGTTTGTGATAATAGTTTATCAGAAGCTACTAATCGGTGTTGACTAAACTTTAGCCGATTATCTACGGCTCGTTACGTCACACGAAAAGTCTATATTTTCCAATTTACTAACGAAACTGATTGTCCCTAGAACAGTTTATAAGTGTAAACGCGTCCGGCGCCTTGCTGGCCGCTCGGCTCTATATATAGATACAAATATATATTCTGCAACATTAATTTAATCGAATTTCCCTATTTCTTTCATGACGTCACGAAAACGTCACGGGCCGAAGATAATAAGGTAAGGTTTGGTTTCCACCTAGTTATCACCTTTGTCGACTGGCATCTCAGCAGGGAGCGATCTGGTAGCAGAGGGTGAAAGAGCGTAAAAAAATTTCCTAGACGGTGCTCTTAAATCAATTTGTCAAGGAAGGCGAGTTAGACTCTCACTTTTGTGAGCTCGCATTTCACTTATTCCCATTGCCGCGAACAACATCAATATTCTTACAGGTTTTCGTGTCTGGTGTCGTGAATCCAAGTTCAGTTTTATTTTATACCAGACTTAAAACGCAATACGAATTTCAATTCCAAGTTAAAACCCCAAACACAGCGCCATAGTTTAGAGACACTTGGAGTTTGAATAGCTTTCGAAAAAACGAAAAATACTGTAATGAAAAATCGGAGGCACCTCCCCAGACGGTTTGGGTGTGGTTGGTTAGGTGTGGCTGAGGTTTTCGAAGACTCAGAACATGATGTATCTAGAGGAATACCGTAGATTGAAAATATTGCTTGAAAGTTAAGAAGGCTTTAAAATACTGGGTGCCAAAACCAATCAGAAATGCCTGTTACTCTTCTGTTAGTGTAATTAATTATTTATGAAATATAGTTGTTTCTCGACCAATCGCTGCAATCCTCTGGAACCAAAAAAATCAATTATCAAGCCTCTCCGAATTGCTAAAAATCTTCTGAAATGAATGTGGGGTTATCTGGCAGTCCTCACTGACTATTGCTAGCCCTTTCACATTTTATGAATGCCTAATTTCTTCTAGCTCAATTATTTCGTCCTCTGAAAAATTTACTGCATGAAAGAACTCCCTCATTACCTTAATGACATCCCATCGTCACGAATACCAACTTTAGAACTAGCAATTTAAATGTTAACAATCTTTCATTTCATCGATGTTTAATCTCTGAACACTGATGGCCAAGTACCTCAGATACGCCTTCACATCTAGTATTCCTGATACAAAACGTCAGCGAAAACTACCATCCTCCCTAGCATTCACTTGATAACAAACTACTGTCTCTTTTATCGTTTATCCTACTGAACGACCGCTGAGTGAAATGGACGTAGCCTAAGTGCTTTTTGGGTCCGAAGATGACAAATGTAAATCGTCCTGAAAGGCCAGGATCCAATCTCTCTAAGAGTTCTACTGACAACATTAGTAATGACTTCCATTCACGATCGAAATGTCTGGTATAACTCGTAAATAAAAAAATAAAAAATCAAACGCGCAAAGTCTTTAGTTGCTGCCCAGCAACTAAATGACATACATAAATAGCCTGCATTTCATATCTTTAAAGTAGTGAAGCAGCGGTCTCCCACTCTCTAAATTACCCCGACTTTTAGCAACAAATGATCTCGTCCCCCTACATTTTACAAGAGCAGATACAAAAGCATTGAGATCAAAGAAAACTTCTTTTCATTCGTTCTCTAATAATATGATTCTGTTCTTTTAAATTGAAAACGAAAAACGTGAATTATAAAACGTCCGACAGAGGATGGTTATTTTCGGATAAAATAACTCACCTTTAAGTCGCGTTTTTGTATGTAGTTTCGGTGGAGTCTCACTCTTGTTTTCTTAGTTCGACCAAAAGTTTTGCTTCCTACATTTTTACTTGACTAAACAAAAGTACGTCAAAATAAATTGAAACTAAACCCGTAAAAACGTAACTTTATTTCGATTAATCCACGAAGATCTCGTTGAATAATACATCGCCTTTTGGGATCTCAAATGGAAGTGGGCGACAACTAACATCGCAAATCTCCGCCTCCGTTTGTCTTTTAGTACGTTTGTCCGTCCGTCTGTCTGAGAGCTGGATAACTCCCGACTCGGACAGATGTGTTTTCGATGAAAGTTACTGTCAAGACTCTTCCTGCAAGTGAGAGGTCAAGTTTGATAATGGGCTTAGGACCTCAACGGGGGGGGGGGGGGCTTTGGGATTCAGAATGGAAAATTTTAGTTGATCAAGTTAATTGGAACGTTATGAATGGATAAATGAACGTATTCCCAAAAAAGCCGTATTGGCCAGGGCGGGACAACAACATACAAATAAATAAGCACTCCAGCTATACAATTCCAAATATTCGACACTCTACTCAAAATTCTAATAACTAATTAGACTCCCTAAGAAACTAATAACCATCCTTGTCACAATAGCAATGCAACGTTCGCGGTGCTCCATGGCAAGCTTCAGGAATTTACCCACCGACGCAAATCATGGAACATTTTACTACCCATCAAATTTTTGAGCCCCATCTTGAGCAGGAAATTCCTGGTGGATAGTTCGGATGGAAGCTATCGAAGTCGAAGAGATTGGCTTTCCTTGTTTGACGACGTTATTATTGGATTTTGTCATAAAACAAATGTATCGCCTTGATCTGGAATTTGTGTTTCCTGACTTTTGGTTACCAGGTCAACCAGTAGCTTTTTATGACAGTTGAACTGCTTTTTGGACACGACCCCTTATCCCAAAATCCGTAATGGAAAACCTCGGTAGTCTCCAATCTGGGTAGTGCCAGAAGAGAAAGATCCAGCAATCTCTATGGTTCCCCCTCTCTGGATTTGTGTTTGATCTTCTGATGGAAACTGAAAAAGAAACAAAACCGAGTCTTTGGAAAACTGTGCTTGCACTCGGTCCGGAGGATAGTAAAGAATGATTTCCCATTATTCCCGACGATGACACATTCACGACTGTGTGGTTAGACTGGGATGAAAGATACGGTAGCTTAGAAGGACCTATTACTCTTGTCATACATTCTCAGATTGGCAGTCCTCGGGCCTTTGGAAAGGCAACGAAAGCAGTATCTAAGATAGCGCGTCTAATCTCGCCAGTGTTCGATCTTCCGTAATACAATGCCGCTTGCAGAAAATAGCTATTCGCTCGTTTTTTTTGTGTTTTTATGGCACTTGCAGCTTCGCTCAAGTGCCATATACCGATCACTTTTCCGTCGGTCGGTCGGTCTGTCTGTCGGTCGGTCGGTCGGTCGGTCGGTCGGTCTGTCGGTCCGCTGATTGCGAGTTAGGGTACTTCCAGATGTGCTAGGACGATGAAACTTGGCAGGAAAATCAGGGACCCGACCAAACTAACCTGGAAATAATCAGTTTCCCGATCCGACCATCTTGGGGGGAGTGGTGGGCCGGGGAATTCTGAAAATTAAGTAGTTTTTGTCACACTTTTTCGAGTTGGGGTACTTCCAGATGTGCTAGGACGATGAAACTTGGCAGGAGCATCAGGGACCCGACCGGACTGACCTGGAAATAATCAGTTTCCCAATCCGACCACTTGGGGGGGAGTGGAGGGCTGGGGAATCCGGAAAACTGGAGTAGTGTGTAACTTTCGAACGGGTGATCGGATTGGAATGAAACTTTATAACTGAATAAATGACCCACCTCTGATGTCCCATTTGAAGTCCGGACCGGATTCGACAGTTATGGGGGAGTTGGGGGGGGAGACCGGAAATCTCGAGAAACGGTTAGAATGGAAGGATCGGAGTGAAACTTGCTGGGAAGAACAGGCATCTGCTCCAGATAAATCGTTTATATATTTGGACTGGATCCGGACACTGGGGGGGGGGGCTGGAGGGGATTTTCCCGGAATTCCGGTAATGGCGGTTTGGGGATTTTCACGACGAAACTGGGGAGGCGAATCAGGGACCCGATCAAACTGACTTATAAATACAAATTTACATGATCCGGTAGTCGTGGGGGGAGTAGCGGGAGGGGGAATCCGGAATATTGAGTCATGCGTAACTTTGGAACGGTTGATCGGATTAGAGTGAAATTTGATAACTGATCAGAGGACATGTCTCTGGTGATCTTTGTCACGTCCGGACCGGATTCGACCACAAAGGGGGGGGGGAATACGTGACCGGCTCAGACTGGGGAGATCGGGATGGAACTTTGTGGGAATAATAAAGATATGCTCTGGATAAATCACTTACAGAACCGGATTGGCTCCGGCGGCTGTGTGAGATTTCGAGGGGGGGGGGGTCGGAATTCCGGTGATCGCGATTTAAGGTACTTCCAGATGTGCTAGGACGATGGAACTGGGCTGGAATATTAGAGATTTGACAAGATTGGCTCAGAAATCGCCACTTTCCAAATCTGACATTCCTTAAAGTACCAATCTTGACCGTAAATTTAGAAAAATACTTTTAAGCAAATTATACATTTCCATGATCCCCAAGAGCCCATTATCATTTTTGCCTCAAGGGTTTTGCTTACAAATAAAGTTCTAGCTCCCTTAAAGTGCGCATGTGAACCGCAAGGTCGAAAACTACTTTTTTTTTATCAAACGATACATCTCAACCCATGATCGTTTGTGCCACAGGGGTTTTGCTCAAAAATTTATTTTTATCACCCTTAAAGTGCACATTTTAACCGAAAAGTGAAAAAAGAAATACATTTTACCAAACGGTATATATCAATGATCCCTAAGGGCCTGTGATCGTTTTGTCTCAATAGTTTTTCTTACAGATGAATTTCTAGCGCCTATAAAGTTTGTATCATTACAGCCAAGTTCTAAAACAAAATACTTTTTCTCTAGCTCCCTTAAGTGCGCATCTGAACCGCAAAGGTAACCTTAAAAGTACTTTTGATCAAACACTACATCTCAACCCATGCAAGTGCCATATGAGCTTACAGCTCTTGTTCATTTGTCATCTGTTCTTGCTTTGTTTTTCTTTTCCTTTTCTTTTTTCTTCCCTTTTCATATTCCGCGTTGTGTTCTGCGACAGAACGGGTTGCAAATTAAATTCATTCATTCATATGCGTTTGTCAGTAATAATTGTTTACGTCTCATTCAAGAAAAAGATTATTGAACCGACTGAGTTTACTGGCGAAACTGGACCAATGTAGGTCCAACCTCCTGGCGAAGGAGGGCCGGGGCAGTCGCCCCGATCTTGGTCATTACGGGGAAATCTTGGTCATTAGGACCTGAACTTTGTCCTTCCCTGATGTTGTGCCCCTAGTATATTTGTGGTTTTCCCCGATACCGGGAAAAGTATGCCTATCTACAATCTGCCGAATCAGTTGTTAATGAGAAAGATGAGTTTATATGTCATATAATTAATTATGTAAGTATTTTTGTCATTAAGTACTTATTAGTACTTATGGGACTGCAATCCACAGGCCACAGTCCGCTCTGGACGAAATCCCTGCTAAATGGATGAATGGGGGCTGGCAGTGGTCACGGTTTACTCTAATTTTCAGAACTCATGTCTGGATCGATCTAATAACAGTCTTTTTGGTTTCCAGGCTGATTTCAACGACGCTTGGTTCGCTGTTCTGATTGGAAGTTTGTTAACTGGTTCAATTATCGTCTTTGGCGCAGCATTCCTAACAAGAAGGAAAATGATGAGGAAAAAAGAGCGAACCGGCTGTAAGTTCTAGGCCTGTCTTTCAGTTTCAAAGTGCCACGGTTTTTATGGCCCTTGAGCTTACTCAAGTGCCATATAGCGATCGTAATGTCTGTCTGTCGGTCTGTCGGTCTGTCCGCATTTTGCTAGTTTGGGCACTTCCACATGACCTAGGACGATAAAACTTGGCACGTGTATCAGGGACCCGACCGGATTAACTTGAAAATAATCACTTCCCCGATCCCACCATCAGTGGGGGAGTGGCGGGATGGGGAATCTGGAAATTAGCAACATCCATAACTTTGGAACGGATAATCGGGCGTGCATTAAACTTGACAGGTATCAAGAACAAGTGTCTTGGATGTTCACTGTCAAATTCGGATCGGATCCGATAATTGGGGGGGGGAGCTGGAGGTGGACACCGGAAATCTCTTGAAACGCTTTTTCTAGTTTGTGTCAAACCCCTACCCCACTAGTAAAGCTCTGTGCATGGATGAGTCATTGTTTGCTCAAATCTTTTGGGTGTTCGGAGAGAGCTTGTCTAATAAGATGGGTCGAAGGGGTTGGGATATGTAGTTGAATGTTGGTAGGGGTTGTTATAGATTAGGGGGCGCTAGGAGGATGAGACTTGGCAGGCGTATCAGGGACCCGATCAAACCATCCTGGAAAGTTTCCCGATCCTACCGGGAATCCGCACAATCTCTTGAAACGCTTTTTCTAGTTCATGTCAAATCCCTACCCCTTCTTCACACAAGTAATAACTCTACGCATGGATGAGTCATTCTTTGCTTAATCTAATCGAACGTCGAAGGAGTTGGTACGTGTTGTTGAAGCGTAGTAGGAGTTGATATAGATTAGGGGGAGCTAGGACGATGAAACTTGGCAGGCGTATCAGGGACCCGACCGTGTCCTAGACCACTAGGCTAATCGTATTTGTGATTCGACCGACTGCGGGAACAGGTACAGTTTAAGGATTAAAATAAGACCGGCTCTAATAGAGATTATTTGAATTGCAGTTCCGTGAAATTTACTTGTTTTAAAGAATCTTTTGGTATAATTAGTCTTTGAATTACGCGTCTTCGACAATTCGACTTATACTTGACTTCTCCGAGGAATAAAAAAAGAGATGGTCGTTACTTTTTAAGTTACTCCCGTTTGAAGATTTCCTCTAGTTGCCGTATTTTATGACACTTGAGCTTTCAAGTGCCATATAGCGATCGTAATGTCTGTCGGTCTGTCCGGGTTTTGCTACTGTTGTCACATCCACATAAGGTAGGACGATGGAACTTGGCAGGCGTATCAGGGACCCGACCAAATTAGCTTAGCAATAATCACTTCCACGATTCGGCCATCATGGGGGAGCAGAGGGATGCGGAGTCGGGAAACTACTAACATACATAACTCTGGAACGGGTAATCGGACATGCATGGAACTTGACAAGTTGCAAGGACAGGTGTTTCAGATGTTCAGTTTCAAATCCGGACCGGATCCGATAACTGGTGGAGGGGGGGGGGCTGGAGGGGGAACCGAAAATCTCGTGAAATGCTTCCACATAAGCTAGGACGAGGAAAATTGACAGGCGTATCAGGGACCCCACCAGATTGACTTGGATATGATCATTTCAGGGTTGCCACTTTACTAAAATAAATTCACTGGGCAAAAGGAAAAAAGTAATAAGTACTCGGAACGTGTTGCTGGGTCATAGTCACCTTTGACATAAAACCTGACAACTACCTTTTTCTTAAAATCTGCTGCCAAAGTAAAAATAAAGTTCTATTGTGGGCACAATTGTACTACCGGTGGCAACCCTGGATCCTTTCCCCGATTCAGCCACTGTGATGGGAGTGGAGGGATGCGGAATCCGGAAACTAGTAACATGAATAACTTTGGAACCAGTCATCGGACATGCATGAAACTTGAGTCTTGACAAGTGTCAAGAACAAGTGTCTCAGATGTTCAGTTTAAAATCCGGGGGGACCTAGAGGTTCGAACCTTCCCAGGAAGAAGAGGAGTTGTAGACCTGCCTTTTTAACTTCTTTTTACTTCAACAAGTGTAAAATAAAATGATATTCGGCTCTGTATATCACTCTCAAGCAAAAAACTCCCTCCTACAGTTCGCTTATTCTTACAAGGGCCATATGAGCTTTCAGCTCTTGTTCTAGGTGCTTACCATCTGACGACGGGCCTTTCTGATGCCAACCAATTTTTTTTATTCAGATCAACCATATAAGCTTTGGGGTGGTAGAGGCAGTGTTTTATTGAAATGAAAATAGCAGCAGGGTAAATAAAGTGCCAGACATGCCAGTGGGCCCAGTGGCATACAAAAGCAGTAAAATGGGCAGAAGTCCTAGAAAACTGAATTGTATAGCATTACAAAGGGGCAGTCATATTCCTCGCCCTGTAAATGAAACCTGTATCGCTTTTGTTCTTCAGAATCGAAAGGTTTAAATTCGCGCAAGCATAGAACTTTCAGAACGGAAAGCGTCATACGGAGTGGTAAGCCGTGCAAGACCCCGGAAATCACAAGCAATGATCGGCCATTCATGACGTGCCTTTCTTTTAAGATTGGATTGGCCCATGATCCGTTTTTACAGCTTAGAAATAAAAGAAAGAGCATACTCTCTTAAGCAAGAGCCAATTTTATGGACAAAGGGACCTAGTCGGGTCAAGAGGCGGGTCAAGCTCCTGACGATGGCTTATGAGGAGGTTATTGGTCACGGAAGTTTCTCCTTGTTTCTCGTCGAAGCTTAGGGGGCGAGTGCGGCGTAAAACTGACGGGAAAGGGATGGCAATTTTTTTGAAAACCCGGCGGAGTTTAAAAGAGTCATTTATTGAATTGAATGAATTTTGTTTATAACCCGTCTAGGTAGAGACGGAGTATGGTAAAAACTGAAAAAAGAAAGAAACAACAACAACCAAATAATTAAAAGTGACTATACCAAAACATAATTGAGCTCCACTAGTGATCACAATTTTTCTTCTCTCTGTTGATGGATCTCAGGACAGCCTCAGACGGATCAGCTGTACGGAATTTTTCACTGAGATGGCTGTTCCTTGTCCAGGCGAGGGGAGGCGGAGCAAATACTTGGAAAACCGAAAGAAAATTGAACGACTTTGACGAAGATTTTCGTTACTGAAGATGGTCCAGAAAGGGGAAAGATACAGAACGTGGGAAGAGCAGTGGCATTGTAGGAGGACGCAAGAATCTTCCGATTAAATTATGTTAGATAGTTGCGCTTTTGCAGATACCATTATATCTCTTACCACGGTAACTCGATCTGCAATTAGTCGTTTTTGCAGTTACCGTGGTATCTGATGTACGGTTGCTCTGCAAAAACGAGAACTGCCAAAATTGCGCTTTTCGAAGTCATCCCAAAAGAAAAACTGATATCGAGTCACATCGCTAGTTGCTAAACTTCTTTCTCGCCAATTTGAAAAAATTTGATGAAAGTGAGATGACTTTTCAGATACCACGATCAGCTACCACGGTCGGACCGTGGTATCTGAATATCAGATACCACGGTAACTGGCCAATGAAAACATCTTTTGACCGTGGTGTCAGATACCACGATAACTGCAAAAACGACTTAAGACCGTATATCAGGTACCATGGTATCTGCAGAAACGCAACTAATGGAAAACTTTCTTCACTGTGACTTCTGCTTTAACAGTAGGCAGCTACGCGTTGTTGTTAGGAGATTGGAGCGCTCCAGCTTTTAGCTTCAAATATTTTAGGCATTTCTCAGAACGAACACATTTTCCTGGAAAACATTACTCTTGACATACCGATTCCTTTGTGACTACAGATCCCAAGCGAACGCTCTGTTTGTCCATTACCGGGACAAATAACCCCAAGATGTCCCATAAGGAAACAAGAATCCCTTGATGCTGGGCAACACTCGAAAGGAAGAATGCTGAAACCGGGAAACTACCGAGAGACAACGAGGGGAGTCCACCACAATCCCCTAATTTTTGGACACCCTATGCGGAACACTGGATATATCCAGCGTTTGGCATACCCTATGCCTAACGCTGGATACCCTGTGCCAAACGCTGGATACCTGTTGGTACCCTAACCCTGACCGACTCCAATATAAAGCAATTGTGATTGGTTGATTTCGGAGCTATACTAAATCATCACTGTTTTTATTGGGTTAGTTTATCCACGTTTCATAAGGTATTGCAAACGCCAGATATACCAGCGTTTGGCATATGATATCAAAAAACCAGGAATTTGTGGTAGACCGAACGAGGGGTCATTAACCATCTACTGGAAAGCGCAGTAAACTAAATAGTTTACATAAAGCCGATTCGCTTATCCGCGGGTGACTCCGACACCGCTTAGCGAAAAACTTAACTTCTTACCTGTTCAATTCCAAGTCAAATTTGTCTACAGTGCCGATCGATTGGAAATGGAAACTTGGAGTTCTTTAAGGACTTCTGCCCTCGGTAGGCTACACACTATTTACGCTTTGAATGAATGAATTTATTACGCGCAGCCTAGTACTTAGGCATTTACACAGTATTTACACAGACAAAAAAATAAACGTTTAACAAGAAGTACAGAACGGCATTTGCACAATATATACAACAGCAAACAAACAAATAAACGCAAAACATGAAATTCACAACGAAACACTAAAAGAACAATAGATTTACTGAATTACCTGGCACATTGTGCAATGGGCAGGAAGGCGGCTGGATGATGAAAGAAGTTGTTCACTTATTTCTTTCAGTTTGACAGTTGGGTCCAAGACAGAAAACTTCTCTATGATTCGGTGATTACGCATGCGGCAAGGAAGGTAAAGAAGAAAACAGAGATATTTGAAGACGTCGAATTAATTGTTTAGTCAGTTCCTTTTTTCAGGTGTCTCAGGCAAACCCAGTACAGGAAACATCTACAAATCCCCAGATCTGAAACCAGGTGCCATGCGAGGCTGGGAGGTCAACCAAAAGGAAAGGCTAAACTTCACCCTCCTCCCCCAAGCAGTCGAAGTGGACTCTGTTTATGCTGAGGTTAACCACGGCCCAACTTTCACATCTTTTCAGCGCAACCCAGGGACTTACTACAGTTCTTCTTCGTACGGTGCCGACCCCATGTACGGAACTCTATCAAGAACGAAGGTAAGTTTTATTTAAGATTAATGAACTGAAAGACACAAATGTTCCTCAGCCGGGATTGGAACCGAGGACTTACCAGGCTACCGCTTAACCGCTCTACCAATTCAGCTACTGAGGTCAGATGATCCGCGTTCGAGTGTCGAATTATTATAACTGTGTAGAGGGATTTTTCACAGTGAGCGTTTCATATTGACACTGAGAACGTGGACAACTCCGCGAGAAGACCAAACTCATAGGTATAGCCAACCCCACGAAGTTTGGACTTCATCAAAAACATTTAATTTCGTTGTATGCAGCGGTTAGCTAGGGTTATCAAAAACGCTGCTCTTCCAGATTTCTAATTAATTCCTAATCAGCCACTTTCAGTTTGTTTGGGGGATTCTTTGTTTGGCAATTTAATGATGTTGTTGAGACCATCCAAACGTTCTCACACGGATGAAAAATGCCTAATATGGAAGAGCAGAGTAATGCATTTTCACCGTCTTTTCAAGCCTATGCTCTCACTGAACCTTTAAGAAAAGCTGTTTGCCTGTTCAACCTTGACTTTCAACGGGTTTCGTGGCATGTGGAATTGGAATGCGGTTTACGAAATAGATCCGGCGCTTTCGCGATGCAATTCGCATGCCAGTCCATGCGAGACCCATTATGGTCTCCGTCATCCATCAGCCTCCCCCCCTCCCCCCAAGCTCACCTATAAATATTTTTTTTCACTAATAAATAACCTTTACGAATCATCATTTTACTTTTTTCTATTTACCAATATCGACGTGGTTATGATGGACGTACTGCCCAGTCCAGGCAATAAAAGAGGCTATCAAATATTTGTCTGTCTTCGATCGTCATTGTGCGGAAACGGCAATATACCTTTTTATCGCCTACCGGGAGGTGACCAAGAAATGAATTCAGGAAGAACTTGCCTCCCATGATTACTAATGAAATGGGTTAGCCACTCGTCTGTCGGCCGTTCCAACGAGAAAAAGGCATTCGGATTCAAACAACGAGATAATACAGTCCGATCGGGTCCGTATCCAGGAATTTATTTCGGTGGGGGTTTTGCCAGCGGGTTGGACCAAATAGTGCAAAAAAGACATGGATCAAAGGTTAAAGCCTATAAGAAACGATTATTTTTGTCTGTTTCGGGGGGGGGGACTCCCTACCCCCTGGATACGGCCCCGAGTCCGACATAATTCGCATGCGAAAATACGCATGCCAAAAGTAGGGTATAAAGAAAATGGGGCGATTTTTGAGGCTAGCGATGGAACACAGAAGTAGATTTTTGGAATAAGTAAAACAAATTAAATGGAAATTATGTTCAAGTATTATTATATGTTAGTGTTTGTGTTTTTTTGTTTTTGTTTTTTTGTCTGTAAAATTTTTGCCGTGGCCCTCGGGCTGCTTATATAGCAATAAATTATTTATCTATCTATGGGGAAAACTGCAGCAATGCGTCAAAAATTGTGACCTTAATTCTTAATAACTGCAAAAAACTGTAGGCTATGTATCAGAGATCGTCATGCATTGGCATATTGAATGTTCTGTTCTAGAGAGTCCGATAAAAAAAAAAAAAACTAAAGTGAAAGTTAAGGTGAGACAGTTTTTTTTTTTTTATTATATGAGCGAACTATTATAACGTGAACTACACAAACAAACATTTTAACACACTGTTGTTATTTAATAGTAGTCGATACCTTGACTGCATGAAAGCCCGAATGGGCTTGTGGGGCAGTGAAGCTAAATCATCATTTTAATTTAATCCACAACCTACATACTTCTGCAATCAACTATTATATAACCTCCCTAAAAATTGTAATTCCAATAAACTCCCTGTATCACCAGAGGCGTCACTACTGGGGGGGAAGCCCCCCTCCCCCAATGTTGTCGGCCAGTCGGTAAAAAAGAGGCGTCGCGATTTTTTTTGTAAAAACAGTCGATTTTTTCTTTAGAAATAATCGTTTTTTCTTAAAAACAGTCGATTTTTCTTAAAAACAGTCAGTTTTTCTTAAAAATAGCCGTTTTTTCTTAAAATCAGCCGATTCTCGTCAACACAAGTCATTTTTTTCTCAACAATAGTCGTTTTATCACCAAAACCAGTCGGTAAAAATGACCATGAGCAGCCAGTCGGTAAATACCTTCTCCCCCCCAAACATTTAGGCTACTAACGCCTATGTGTATCACACAATGTCTATACACTGATATTGCCTTGAATTGCATTTGCAAGCAAAAGGGATGTGGAACACCGATGATCAGTTCATACCATATCCATTATTCTTGTCTAGAGATTGTTGACAAAATATATAAATCATAACTGGGTTGAAATTATTTCCAGACTGACTCCACCCTAATGACTATAAATTCAAACAAATATTATGTGTCATTTCTTACATGTCCAGTGTTATTCTCGTCCAGAGAACATGACAAAATAAAACTCATTACTGAGAAATAACAGGAAAGACATCGACCCCTTCCTGAATTATGGTGCTAGCAGACGAAAGGATGGACAGACGGACAAAATATACAAAGTCATTAGGTATCCGTCACTCACATTTTCGAATCCCAAACAGCAGGAAAGACGGAGAGAACTTGGCGAGAATAACCCATCAACCCATTTATGCAAATTGCTTGCAAAACATGCTCGTGTCCTGACACCTGACGTGAATATATTAATACCGATTGATACTTTACCGGTGTTTATATTCATGTAATTCACGCGGAACGATGCCTATAAACATCACGCCTCGAACTCAATTGCAACGGTTTTACGAAGGCCCTTTTGAAAATCCGTGGTGGGAATAACGAAAATGAAAATAAAGAAAATGTCACAATGAAGTATAGTGTTTACATTTGTGTATATTGACGACTTCGACAAATTTGGTTTTACCATGAAAGTTCGAGAAGGAAAAAGCGATATGTATCTATCTATCTACCATCTATATAAAGCAGTAAAATACTGCACAACGCGAAAAAGCTTAATACTCTTCAGAAATGGATAAAGTAGACAACATTAAGTATCTTATAAATAGCAGGTTAATTTCTGAAATACCAGGAACATCTGAATGTTCATGAAACTGGGTAAGACGTTCTGCAATCATAACTAAGAACAGGGATCCTGCCTTTCCCCGTTTTTCGCGGCGGTAGATTATTGAATAATAATAAAAAAGAATTACTGAACAATAATCTGCCTTAAACAAATGCTCATTTGCATCCACGTCACTTTGTTTTTCCATAGACCTGTCTCGTATAAAATAAAGTCTGACTTTTTCAAAAACTAAGTAACAATCCAACATTTTAAAGTTTAACTGAAAAGCTAATTAATTTTTGTATCATTTATTTAACTGAATACACTGCACTATTCGGAACATGTTAAGGGATTTTTTTTCACTATTCTTTAGTATGACGTTCAGAATATCTACAGCCGTCCTCACAACGCAAAATTCTACGATGACGAGGAAAAATTTAGTAGTAAAATTTATGATCCCAACACAAACGCGGCTTTCCAGTGGCCAGTGATCAACCCACGGAAGGTAGCTCCCAGCGTGAACACTTCTTTTCATAAATCTTTTTCATCAAGCATGCCTCACAGTAGCTCACAGACATACGACAAATCCGACAGGGAAATTCCACTATATGAAAATCGATTATTCGTGAATAGCGAAGCAACGAAGTAACGCATTTTCATACGGTCTTCAAGCCTCTTTAAGTGAATAAGTTACGGGTAACTAGATTGTTCTATCTCAGCCCTTCTCGGTTAAGCTTTAATATTATTATAATTTATTTGCAGCTATATGCCACACCTCTGGCTTTCTCTGATGTTTCTACAAGCATGCCTTGTGCCTCGACATCTGGGGCCAGTATTTACGAACAGGGTGAGTTTTTAATAATTTTCATGTAGTTTAATCTCTCCCCAGGCTAACATAAAAAAAGGCCAAAGGTTTCTATGAAGGACAATAATGGTTTCTTCCAACCATTAGACAACCAACTCTCCAGTGCCCAGACTGGAAGGGACTAAATAACCCCAAAAACAAAAGGGATCTACAAGGATTTTTTTTTTGATAGGCTACAGACACAAGGGTCTTACAGATTCTCTAGATGACTAAACTCTTGGGGTTCGTTCCAGCTCTGCCCGAAAGTTACTAAATAGTTACTTTTCAGTCACTTTCACCGTTCCAGCTTGTCACAAAGTTACGAGGAGCACAAGGAAGACCGTCACTTCGAAGTAACTTTTTGTAAAGATAGTACCCGACCATCTTAAACTTTCACTTTCCAAGAGCCGTCTTGAGAAGGGAACTCGGGGCAGCAATGAGAGACAACGCGCATTATCTCGTCCCGTAGTAACTTCGACCGTTCCAGGTAGTAGTTAATTTGTGACGTCACACGTAGTTACTCCGAAGTAACTACGAAGAAGAGCTGGAACGAACCCTTGGTGTCAATGAAGAATCGCCGTGTGCCTATCGAAGGGCCAGAAACGACACTGGCTCGACACGCATCAAACGTTTTTGATTGGTTAGCATAGGATTTGTTGGGGATCGTTTGGGTGACATTTATCGTTCTTCCCGAGGTTCGCTGGCATGTTTCGGACTTAGTTATATAGAGTATAGTCCGGTCTTCACCTCCCGGAACTTCCGGAATCTGGGCTTCCAGATTATTCTTTAACGTCTTTTGTAAATTGCATCTGGAATATGAACCGGTCCGAAAGTATATCAAAATAATCCGGAAAAAAGGGGCTTTTGAACTTCCAGATTTCCGGAATTTTCTATCGCAGAAGAAATTCAAAAAAAATCTCGGAAAATCTGGGAACCCAGATTCCGGAAGGTGAAGACTCACCTTATTTCCATGACCGTAAACTTGCAACATACCCCTTGCAGACCTCTTTAGCGAGATCCATCAGGTAAAACTCCTCACCGCGAAAAGAATATCAGATAATTAGGTACGTTTGTAAACGTGCGGCTTTGTCCATCCGAGGTGAGAAAAATAGTATTTATACTCACGGACGTTCTGCCAGACTCCAACTGGATGACTGAGCTGGTGAGAAGGTTGGCGAAAGAAAAGATTTAGCGTAAATACGACGTCTTCTCTCTCCCTTCTATGTGCGAATCCAATAAGTTGGTCAGTAATTGTGGGATTTCGGTCGATTTATTAGTCCGACGATTCAGATGTGTCGGAACAAAGCCAATGTACTATTATGTAACTTTACTCTGTACACGGTACGTTTACTTGTTACTGAAAACTCTCCGACCAACAATGTAAAAAATAATGTATATACAACAGTACTTAAATCTCAGTCCTCAAAACATACTTAGTAAAATTTAGTCAATTTCTCAGTCTCAAACCCAGTAGCATTCCAGGAATTTGAATATTTGCTGGCTGATCAATTAAATGGACCAAGATGTAGCCGGCTCCTTGGTTAAACTACACCTCACTTGACACGAAGATTCCATTCAGCAACTTTCAATCCGATGGAAGCTATGGGGACCACAAACGTGCGTGGTTGGCAAGACAAGTGTGGATTGGCAGACAGGCATACAAGGTCATACCAATTATTTTTGTTTTGGGGTCCCATTGAACAAATCTGCGCAGAAATTAAACAAAAGTAATCACACTTATTTTTTCTAGAAGTATATGCTCCGTTGGAACCTCACGAGGAGACTCCTATGTTCTACCAGTCAGTCCCTGTGCCAATGCTCACGGCATCGAACAGGCAAAACCATGCGTCGAACGGAACGCTTCGAAATGTGAGTGATTCACTCCTGACCTCTATCTCATTTCCCTTTGCACTGTTGCCGGGTCAGCTAGCAGCAGACAAAGAGCGTGTTCCGTAGTTACTACGGATGACGACATGAGTCCTTGCTTCTTTCGTCAAGACTTGAACCCATTTATATATTTTCGTCAAAATATCGTGCCGCTGGCTGATCGGGTCTCAATCCCGTCACAGAGATCGTAGTCACCACGCTTACTACGCTCCCGTGCTCATAAAGGCTCACTAAGGGGGGGGGGAATAAAAAAGAAAAACATTATCTGAATAGCATCTCCATGGGAGAAATACGGAAATAAATCCTGCGAAACCTAAAACAGCAATACGTAACGATGCTATTTTGAAGTATCTCCGACTAAAAACCAAGGGTACGTTGTTGTTTCCCTGAATGAGTGGTTCAACCTGAACCCCGCAAAAAAAGGTCACATATCGTCTATGCTGAAGCCACGAACCTAACGTAAGTAGAACCCAGACCTATGCTTCATTTTTCCACAATTCGAAGGGAATGTGCTAAAGACCGGAAGTTTGGTAAGTTTGATAACCGTTAAATTATGACGATATATAGATCAACGGGACAGAATTATTTGTTCAATCGATCAATCAGTTTCGCTTGCTGGCCGGAATCCGAGAGAACGAAACTGGCAGGCTATTCAGAGCAGACGAGAGAGTAGTAGGCTGCCGACGCAGGACGGCACGCTATAGTCAGTAAGTTACAAATCACAAAATTAAAAAAAATTTAAACACAAGGTAATACTTTAGGAAGAGTTTACGATTTTATAGTTTGGATCCTGTTTTCCGTACTGTTGCCTATGTTCGAGACTGTGTGAAACGCTTGGCCAAATAAACACTATAATTGTATCACCTGTGTTAAGAATGAAATCCTCGGTGTTGATAATATCAATTGGGAGGGGGGGGGGCTAAGCAGAGACAGATTTTAGGAACAGCGCATAAGCATAAACCGACAAGATAATGAACTCGCGTCCGCCGCCCTTGGCGCTGAAAACCTTCAGTACCACACAGTTTTTCCTTTCAGGGCTCCGCGAAGAAGACTGTATCATCGCCACGATCTTTTAGAAGAAATAATTCAGGATACCACCTAACGGCAACAGTCGAACGTCAGCCGACTTACGGAAGGCCAGCAGCTGAAATAGAGTTCATGCGATCTCACCACTAACCCCCTCTCCCACCTTTTAGAATCATTTGTGACACCATTGCCGTATTATTTCTAGTCATTTATTGTCGTACGTGCGCTCTTGTTTTATATTTTTCCAGTAATATACGTCTGTTGATTCCGTTATAATAATCCCATGTCTTATGGAACAATTTATCCGACTGCCCCTCGGATCCCCCTCCCACTCACTAACGTGACATCGTCACTTATTCCAACTTCATTGATCTTGAATTTGATGGTTGAACAAAGTATTTGGCAGCGTACACTGAGGTTTATCCTAGCGATATTTCGGCCCTTCTTGGCGAGGTGCAGCGCGAAGCACTGCGCCGAGGGCATCTAAGTTCCCAGCCACACTGACTAACCACACCCAAACCGCCTGGTGCAGTAACCACATTTATAAGTTTTCATTTGTTTTCCCAATATGGTTAGGGGTTCCTCTCAATTACCAGGAATGAATTTTGGCTTCGGTTAGGGCAGAGAAATGGTCTTTCTTGCGAAAGCCCAATAATCTCAAAACAATAAATAATTGTTAAAATGGTTTTTCCTAGGTCGGATGTCGGGGCCGAAACCTTAAGGGGACTAGGGTTAGAGGGTGTTACCCAATCAACATTTGCATGCGTGTAATAAGTAGCTAACCATAGGTTATGACTAGATAAACACGACTAATAAAGGGTAAAAACACCGGACACACGTCATTGGTGGCCCTTGATGGTCATCATATGTGCTTTAAGGAGTGCAAATAAATTTCTAGGCTCAGTCTGGAGTCATCAGGTAATTACTACAAAACGTAGCGGCACCATCCAAGATAAATAATTGCATGGGATCTCCAAAAATCGTTAATTTGTGATAGTGGATAGCCTAAGAAAACCTCTGGTTTCGGTGCCTAACATCACGACCAGGGTATTTCGGGTAAATGGGTTCATCTGGCTGCCCAACGGTTATTCAGTTGGGGGGCATAGGTTGGTATGGGCGCCAGAGTTCCGATTATAATTGGCTTATTTACTGGTTGAGGTGGCTTCGCAGTAGCTTAGGTGCCAGCGTTGTCATTCTCAACGTCTTGGTGAAAGGTTTGGTCTATATCTTGGCAAGTGATCGTGTAAATAGGGTGACTGTGGCCAAAATCTGTGTGGAAAAGGGTTCATTTGGCTGCCAGATGGAGATGGCATGGTGGTATGGTC
This sequence comes from Branchinecta lindahli, assembly GCA_023053555.1. Classification (NCBI taxonomy): domain Eukaryota; kingdom Metazoa; phylum Arthropoda; class Branchiopoda; order Anostraca; family Branchinectidae; genus Branchinecta; species Branchinecta lindahli. Next base: position 8,773,136 of record JAKZAO010000001.1, read on the forward strand.
TCACAGGAGCAAGTGTTGCCATTGGTAGTAGCTTGGTCAAAGGGTATGGCTACTTTGGTCTCTGGTTATGTTGCCAGCTTGTTCTTACTCAGCGTCAAGGTTGTCGACTTGATCCATCGTCGTAAGGGATTTCAGTGAAAACCTTCCGATACCACCTAGCAAAGATCAAGTGTGCTGGGAGGGACTTCGGGTTAAACGGTGGAAATAAGGTCACGTCCCAAAAAAGGTAATCCCAAATCCTACCGAATCCTGGCAATCATATCGAATAAATTACCGAATTCCGATGTTATACAGAATGATTTTGGACCGAGAGCCTATTCGGGATTGTTTGTTCTGAGTAACTACCGAATCGCCAGACATACCGAATTGGTCTGCCATCGAAAAATTATTGAATAGTTTCACTAAATTCGTTCACCGAAGTTGTGATAAATACCGAATCCTGGCCATTATAAAACCCCGGTCATTGTACCGAATAGATTTGTACAGATAACCGATTTGGGATTGGGATTCTGTATAACTACCGAATCCCCGTAAATATACCGAATTTATTTTATCGAAAAAAAAAGAATAATTTTAGCAAAATTATTTAACCGAATCTCAGAAAGTTGGGGGGTTGCCCCCCCCCCTTGCTACGCCCCTGGCTGCAAGTCCACCGCTAGTTCAAATTTGATCCAGTTGAAACACATGCAGGTTTTAGCACCAACTGCAAAAAAGAACTGACTGCCGACAGAGACAGTTCACATTTTCTCCCTCACTGAAATAAATGATGCATGGAAAAGAAAAGATTCAATTTCTGTGGGAAAGTAAAACCATTCCAGCCTCAGACTTTCTCATTTAGTAGGGGGGAAGGGGGAGTAGGGAAATTCTTCTGGATGCGACAGTACCGGCTCTGGGCTACAAAAACTGCTTCGCGCTGGAGATATGAAAGTTTAAGAAGTTCGAAGTTTCTCCGACGAAATGTAAAAGTTCAGTCGATTTGAAAGGAGGCAATCAAAGGACAGAAGACTCCCTAGAATGTTCCACTCGCTATCTCTCGCAGAAAAAGAATATTCTTGCTTGTACTGGGAATAGTCGTAGAAGCGGCTTGGATTCTGGCCCTGGTCTCACTGTGTACACAAATTTGCAGCGTATCTCGGAAAATGCTGGTCGATAGGACGGTTTTTTTTTTCCACAGCGTTGGGACAAGCCGGTCCTCCTCCGGGACCGAAACTTTGGAGCAACATCAGAAAAAACAGTTTTTACAGAACACACAAAAACGTTTTACAGTTAAGTAAGTAAGTAAGTTCTAAGTAAGTAAGTAAGTAAGTTCTTCGCAAACTTCTTGAAACTTTTTACTACCCTTGGTTTTGTTTCGCTTCTGAAACAGCCAAATGGGAATGATAAAATAAGAACTGAGTATCTGCTGGGTGCAGAGTGTTTCAGTATTTCAGTTTTTGGGGTTTAATCAGTTTTTAAATTTCATTAACTTTGACAGATCCAGGTAACAAATCCATCATGAACCTTATTCGCTCTGAAGTGCGAATTTCGCTCTGAAGGTTATTTTTCTTTTTTCTCTTTTGCCGTGTGAGGATGGAAGAACGACGGAGCAAAAAAGAGAAAAAAATACAGTGGGTTAGGTGTCTTGAATTTGAATACAATCTACTTAAATTGCTGTTTGTGATCATTAGTGTGCACAAATACTGGCTAGGTTTATATTTCATCAGATGCTGCAGCGCCGTCGTTTGAAATAACATACTCCTATTCTTGACACGAATACCACTCATGCGAATATTCTTATCCTCACTTCTATCGGAGTCCGTTGGGAACCAGCTTAAATGCCCTCTCAGTCCTGTTCACGCAAGATTCTCAATCTTATCCGGAATCCGGACTGGGAATTCACTACCAGCACCCTGGACACCGAATCATTGAAAATACAATGGGAATTTGAACCCGCGCACGCTCGATTTTTATTCGAAATCTTCCCGACTTCGTGTGTTCCATATCCACATCCTATTTTTTTTTATTTTTTTTATTTATATTTGATTTCTCGATATTCCTATCTCTGTCTACTTGTGTTTCTCTTCTTTATACATTAACTATCTGTGCCTTTGCCTTGCTCTCGACTGGGTATGATTCGTGATGTTGGAGTAATGTTTCGTTTGTTTATGGTTTGCGTGTGGGCTCGAGCTGTGCTGTCGTCAGCATAATCCATTTAGGATGTATTCAAGCTGGTTAATAAAAATAACCTTGAACCTTGAACTATTTGAGAACCAGACTCCCTGGATAATGCTCTTGAGCTGGAGAACCTCCTCCTGAGGTTAAAAAAGATCCCCAATGTAGGGAAACTTTGGTGGCAGTAGACGACAGTAGTTAGGAACTTTGACATGTTTCAATTACATTGGCCCTTAGAAATAGATAATTACTCCGCAATTCCCCTCTCTTCACCCTACGTGCAGAAATCTCAAACACCATTTTAAGCATGCACGAGAAAAGTTTACTCTAATACCCTAAATTCAGGAGAGCTTTAGGGATGGTTATAGATGATTTCTGACGGAATAATTGAATATTTTATAGAGATTTTGAACTCTACTCAGTGTGATTACTTCCAATTTTCTAGTCTTAGAGGTGAAATTATTGTGAAAGATTTTTGTCGATGGTTTACCCACGCCCCAGCACCTGTGTACACTCTTTCCCGGGAACCGGCCGAAACAAGTGGTGCCGGCCATAAATTAGGCGACTCATCGTTCAAACGCCATAAACATACTAATCTTAATGTTCTAACACGCCATAATCCGTGCGGCACCGGGCATATGCGGGACCGGGCTCTTGCTATACACTAAATGAGAATGGGCATCCCCCGGAATTTGTATCAACTTGGTTTGTTTTCTTCCTGTGTGATTCAGGTATTTGTCCCAGAGAACCGAATTCATACAGAAGTTACTGATCTTTCTTGTGTAAGAATAATATTTTGTTCGTCGTTCTGAGACTCGTCCCTGGGGTAACTAAAATCTGTTGAATATAGAGAAAGATGAAGGTTGTTAATAAAGAATGTCCGACTAAAAACGGGAACGGCACGGCATGGGGTAGGAGGCACGAGTAATAAAAAGAGATTAGCATGTAGTTGAAGAGTAGAGAGAGTTCGTAACTCACAGAGTCTAAAAGAAGTCACGTTAGAACTTTGTTCCTGCCCCTCACTCTGAAGCCTGAAAGAGCCCTTTTAGTTTTCGTGCCTCTTTTTGGGATCCCAAAACGTTAGTGACGGATACCTATGACATCGCAAAAGTTGTCCGTCTGTCCGTCCGTCCGTCCGTCTGTCAGCACGATAACTCTCGAAGGGAATGAGATATTTTGATGAAACTTGGTGTGAGGATTCTTTGGGTGAAGAGTAAGGTCGAGTTCGTAGATGGGCTCTGTAGCCCTACGTTTAGGGGTGGGGGAGGGGGTTTAAATTAAGGGGCAAACAAAATATTTTTAAACAGCCAATGTGATAGTCGATTATGGGGTAAGAAGACATGCTGAACACGATGATGAAAACCATTTTGTCGCCGGACAAGTAGTTCGCCCGGAATCCGGCCAAAACCGGAAAGTTTGTTAGAAGTAAAATTTTGATTTGAAGTTGAATACATGTTCGATTCAGAGGTAAGAAGACATGCTGAATCCGTATATGAAGATCATTTTTTAGCCGGATATATAGTTCGTCCGGAATCTGGCTAAAACCGGAAATTTTTTTAAAAGTTAAATTTTGATATGAAGTTGATTAGATGTTGGATATAGTGGTAAGGAGATATGCTGAATTCATTTTTGAGCTTTATTTTTTTCGCCGGACAAGTAGTTCCGGATTTCGCCAAAACCGGAAAATTCGCAGAAGTAAGGCAGGATCGTTTCGATCGGCTTTGTTAAAAGCAAAATTTTTATTTGAAGTTGATTAGATGGCAGATTTAACGGTAAGAAGAGACGCAGAATCTGTATATGACAATCATTGTTTATCCGGACATATAGTTCGTCCGGAATCCGGTTGAAACTGGATTTTTTGTATAAGTTAAAGTTTTATTTGAAGTTGATTAGATGTTCTTTATAGGGATAAGGAAAAGAGCTTAATTCGTTTCTGAACTATCTTTTTTTGTCTGGACAAGTAGTTCGCTCGGAATTCGGCCGAAACCAGAAATTTGGCAGAAAAGCAGGAAGGTTCGATCAGTATCGTCAAAATAGATATGGCTTATACAGGTATATCTGAACTTGATTTTCTCAGATGATTAGCCTGGCGAAGACTGGATCTGGCGTAGACAAGACCTAGTTGTCTGGGTCAAATATTAAATTTTTGGGATCCCATCGAAAACTTTGGTCTTGTTAGTACTCGTGCTTACTCCAATACTTCGTGCCGTGCCGTGCCTCTTTTTAGTCGACCGCGCTTATTTGAACGTTTGTTGAATTTGGACAGTGCCATTTTTACGATCCCGTAGAGGTATGCTTATTTGAACGTTTGTTGAATTTGGACAGTGCCATTTTTACGCACTTGCTGTCAGAAAATTCAACTACGAGTTATCCAAAGTAGCTGAGTAAGAGCACTTGAAAACACCTGAAACAGGTATTCTGGATTTTCATTCTACCGTTTAGCCCAAAATTGTACTGTTCAGATTTAGATAACTGTTCAAATAAGCATACCTCTACTGTGAATTCCTTTAACGACACTACCTGGCGAAGCATGCAAGCAAATAGATAAGTTGTGAGTAGACTCTGGCAGCGCCGGACAGCTTCTCGCTCAAAGAAAGGTGTGAGGCGAAAAGCAAATGTAGGCTGTTTTCTACCGTGTTCCAAAATACATGTTACATTTGCCTCAATGAACTGGAATCAAATCAAATCGCAGTGAATTATCAGTGGAAAAAAAAAATGAAAAGTATAACCAAACATTGCTCACGACTGGAAAATCTTTTTTTAATTGATAAAGTAGTAAGTTTTGGGCCAGATCATCCGTTTTAGTAAATTATTTTTCCCTTTCTTTTTCTTCTTTAGTTCTTCGTGCCTTCCGCTGATTTTGACGGGTACATAAAAAACGAAATCATCATCAACAGCTTACACTAGAGCTTTCAGCTGAATAAATGTAATGAATTCCCCCCTCCCTCCCACCCTCGTCTTGCTTCTGGTGTTAATCAACAAGATTTCCTCAAAAGGAACGAAATGCTAGAACAAAGAAAATGGCGTTCTGAATAAACCAACATGGATACAAGAGAGCATAATGCAAAGCAACTTTCATTTGCGATTACACTATTGTTAGTAAATGTCGAGGAAAAGGGGAGCGTAAATACTCAGATCCTAAAATTCATCAGATTGTGATGCGTTTCCACTTTTCAGATGGAAGGTATGTCTTACCACACGATTTCTTGGTTAGTATTTTGCTTCTGTTTACAAATTTGACCCAAGATCCCGCACGCCAGGAGTGAAACTCTTGACAGTGCAGTTGCAGGCCATCTGACGGGCGTTCTTCAACACTGAAGCAATTGTTCTTAATACAAAAAAAAAACATTTAAATAGACCACAGACCATACAAAAAAAGACACCAGAAAAATGACGAACAAGGTTAACACACTTATTCCAAAGACAGTTACTTCACGGCGAACGTGTGAACCGACAGGAGATGTAACAACAGCGGAAGCAGATGATTTTTGGTGATTCAAGCAAATCCTGCTTCCCCATAGAAAGACAAAAGTTGCGACCCCCCCGGCCCCTCCCTTTAATTCAAGGGTAGACGGAGACGAGTTTCCACAACTGAACTTCCTTAAAGGAAACTTTCGATCTAGTCGAAAGCAGATTTAAGTTCAGCTATACGACACGAATCCCACTCTAACAATTCGAACCTCACATACTCTGGCATCCAAGTTCCTTACGACGACTCCCCCGACACCACTGAAGTACAGCAGCTTAATTGAAATCGAAATCGAAGCATGACTACATACTTCGTAATTGTCAAGAAGTTAGCTTCAAAAGCTCAAGCACCATTAGGAACCCGAGATCCTGTACTAGTATTGGCCACACTACGATAACGAGTGATGTGGAACATAATGGTAGATGTAATGAGAAAAGACAGCAGCAGCGGAAAGAAAGCCCCACGAGTCTCTCTAGCGGTTGGTGTGTTGTTAAAACGATCGCTCGGAAGAAGGGCCGAAATATCGTTAAAAAAAAATGATCGCTCGGTTGACATTTCGACCGACTGTTCTGCAAAAGCATCGTCAAACTACACGTGTCACGTGTTGTTGTTTGCAAATCCTCTTAGGTTCTTTCCAAACCGCCAGAATCGTCCCTATATTCTTTGTTTGTGTGCACTGACGATCTTCAGTTGAAGTTTGACAAAGACCAAACGCTAGGCAGCAGGCAGCAGGCAGCTCGATTTTCCACGATGCAATTTTTTCCCCTCGTCATGGTCCTAACAGATTTCAGCGGAGTTTCCTGTCCTTCTTCCTGTAAAGATCTTTGGTAACGGGTAGCCATCCGCTTGCAGAAACAGAGGAACTCGGAATCTAAGGGCGATTCTGGCGTGGTGGTGGTTTTGAAAAGTGGTTTTGGCAAGTCAGCGAGAAGTTGTAAAGGTGCAAATGAGGCGCAACGACTTTTTGCTTGTTCTTGCGCTCGGCGGATTCTCGCTTTGCTTTTCGGAAAGCGAATCCAAAAGATGGCCAGAATCGCCCTCTACTTTTTGGACCCGTTAGCATTCCCACACCAACTGGGCTCAAACGGCAAGCCGGTTGGTTGGTTTTGGCACCATCATCAATTCCCTACGGGAAAGTTGGGAAACTTTATGATGAAACTGCAGAAAATCCGGCCGGGAAAATTGTGTTTCACACCAGAAGTTGCACAAGAAAAAAAACAAAAACACTTTCATCAGAAAGAAGAACAGACGTGAAATTTTACTTTTATTATTGAGATTGATATTAAAAAGAACTTGGAGACCCCCTCCCTCCCTGTCTCGTCTTCTTTTCTCGTCTTAATGAACAAGAAACTCTCCAAAGGAATTAGAACAGTGTAAATGAAGATCTGAACGATCCAACATGAATAGAAGAGACCAGAATGCAAAGTAACTTTCATTCGTGCGATGTGGAAAGTGGTTTTGGCAAGTCAGCGAGAAGTTGTAAAGGTGCAAATGAGGCGCAACGACTTTTTGCTTGTTCTTGCGCTCGGCGGATTCTCGCTTTGCTTTTCAGAAAGCGAATCCAAGAGATGGCCAGAATATAGGGGCGGTTCTGGCGGTTTGGAAAGCTCCGCGAGCTTATGCGCCGGCTGTTCTTGCAACTTCAAAATCGAAGGGAGCGAGATTCGAGCAAGTCCTACTTCACCTTAGAAAGAGCGGAGTTGAAATGGAGATTATAGTTTATAAACTTTTTAATATTTTTTTTGTTATGGAAAGAGTAGGCGACGTTAGAGAGTTTAAGAAAATATTAACGTCACCAAGTGGAGGATGAGCCGTAGCCCAAACATTCAAATACCTGATTCTTTTATAGAAAAGATGCTACGCGGGTTAAAATAAAATCTTTTTTTCTTAACTAAAAAAAGAAAGAGCGGAGATGCAGGATCGGTCCACATGTGTCATACTAAAAAGGGTAAGTGATAATAATAAAGGCGGCTTACCTGGAGGCCCTGACAGATGGCTCCCTAGAATTAAGCCGGGGTTGGTTAATAATTTATTCTCACCTCTCCTATCGAGGGTCAGCAGAAAAGGATTGGGGCAACCCTGAAGCGGGTTTTTAGGACTACCGGCCCTCAAAAGGAGATATCAGTTGCGGCTTTATATTCCCTCTTTTTTTTTCATTTTTGAAACTACAAAACATTATCGTCCTAGTCCTATTTTATTTATTTTTATTTTTTTACACCACTACTTCGTGGTTAAAGCCTGCTTATTGCTTGCATCTTTTTCCGTTCCGGTTGTGAAACGACTGAGGGCGGATTCTCTAGCGGGTAGGCGAAGATACAGGAATTTCTTTCTGGGAAGTCTGAAGAATCGGCCCCGATACCGATGTACTGCTTTGTGTGATTGGTCGGACAAGTTTCACGTCACGGGACGAATATCGCCCAATTTACTTATCCCTATATACTTATTAATTCTATGTATCCACAGATAATTTAATACTCCTGTTTCACCCGATTTCCATTTCCTCCTGACCAATTATCACGAAAAGAAAGGTTACCTTATCTTCCTTTTGAGGGGATTTTTGGTAATTGGGCATCACAGGATTTTGCTTCATAAAAAGAACATTACTCTCCAGATCACAGGCACGGCTATTCACAAGGGAATGATATGCTAACGAAGTCGAGAAGAAGCCAGAAAATGGATGCTCGGGTTTCTATTCTCTCTCTTTCTGAGAAAATCTTTAAGCCTATTTTCGTTGAATATTTGGGAATTGCGATACTGACAAGTCTATTTCAGAACTCCAAGACTTTCTCCAAGGTAGGGAAAAGTTGAAGGTTCCGAGAACTCGCAGCCAAAGCAATCCCCCCACCACGAGCTTTAAGAGATAGGGACCAGCGCGAATGACACTCCATGTATCGGATAAAGAGAGATGGGCCTATGGTTAAAAGACCCCTCACATTACGACACTTTATGTTCCAGTGTTTTAAAATAGTTGAATACTTTGAAACGAGGCTTTTCGACAAATCACCATGGCTTTGGCTGTTTTAAGCCTTCTTCCGGTCCCGTTAAACTCTAGCAAAACAGGGGTAAAGGCATATAACCGTTATTTATATAAAAAAAGGCAAGAGAGAACATCAATGAAGTTTCGTTAGGGGGATAGTTACAGTGTAACGTATGAAATTCAGATAAAATGGATGGAGAGAAAGCGAAAGTAGGTTAATCTAGACAAACGAAGCCCTAGGCCAACCGTCGCATGTCTATGCTTGGATTTCTTCAGTGACAATAGTTCTTAAAGCACAACTGACTCTAAAATTTATTTCGATTTTACCTTCACAAGAGCCTCCAAGCTCTTTAAAACTCCACGAACCAAAGCATAATTACCAGCATTCTCCCAATTTTCAGCAGCAAAACACGCGCAAGAGTTTAGGTAAATGAGGATGCGGCTTTGTCAGACATGTTGCAGGACGTTCATCTAAGAATACACATTTCCGCAGTAGATGCTTCGAAATTGTATTGCTTACAACAGAAAAGGCATTCCCTTCCCTTGAGTTGAAACTTGATTACTAAGGCCTGACTAAGGCATATAAAGCTAGCAGACAAATGCTATGCTTGCTTCAAAAACACAAATATCCCCCCCCCCCCAAATTCCATTTGGTGAGGGAGGGTACGAACATGCAAGTTTGGACTCCAGAGCTGATCGTCCTCTATGAAAATCGAAAATAGCACACAACGTCGGTCGCTCATAGCCGCAATTCGGGGCCCATGACAAAAATTGAGAACTTAAGGTTTCAGTATTCTTTTAACATAAAGTAAGACGAGGCCTACGAATTAAACAGAAGCACAATTTAGGCTACAAAACTTGGAATAATGAAGAGAAAACAAGCTGTCTTAATTTTCTTTCAAAATTTATTTTGACGAATAATATTAAAGGAGATAACGAAGCTGCGAGTTCCGGTCAGTTCCCGCAGACTCTACTGTGAGTCGAGCTTACTAATATTCAGATCAGCTCGTAGAGGTCATTAACAGGCTGTAAAGTGAAAACAACCAGCCATGCAGCGATTAGCAGTATTTCACAAACGGATGCTGAAACAAGTTAAGTCAGGTCTTCACCTTCCGGAATCTGGGTTCCCAGATTTTCTGAGATTTTTTTTGAATTTCTTCTGCGATACTTAAAAATTCCAGAAATCTGGAAGTTCAAAAGCCCCTTTTTTCCGGATTATTTCGATGTACTTTCGGACCGGTTCATCTTCCAGATACAATTTACAGAAGAAGTCAAAGAATAATCTGGAAGCCCAGATTCCGGAAGTTCCGGGAGGTGAAGACCAGACTTTAGTCTTAAGTGATTCTGCCCAATTCGCATCAAACCAGTGACAGCTTTCACTTTCGATTCTACCCAGCGATGGACAGAGGGATGAACAACGGTCCTTCAGGATGTTATACTTGAGGGGTCCCCTGGAGTTTCGGAAAGTTTCGTAAGTACGAAAAAGAAAACCCCCGATTCGTGAGATTCCAAAAAAGAAGGTTTTGCGACCGCCTACAGCAATTTCCCGTGTAAATACAGCTTTCGTTATATGTCATTCCTTTTCGAAATTCAACCAGCTTCAAAAACTCTTCGTCCACAAAGTTAGTGACAAATTGAGCATTGAAAATATCTTTCTCCTGCTTTGGACAGCGATAGGAAAGCGGAAATGAGCCTGTCGCTTTCTTCTTTCAGAGCACCAAATACTCGACGAATTTCAGATTGTCATCCGAAAATGGAGGCTGCAATGAGTTGGAGAAAGCAATTTCAAAACCACCGAAAAATGCAAGTCTCAACTAGAACTCCGTTGCTGTTGCAAGGGGGTCGATCCTTGCATCCCTTCGTCTGAAAGGGATGAGCGAGCATGGCGCAGCTTTGATCTCACGAGCGATTAAACTGTGCTCTGTAATTCTTCTTCTCGAGACATCGCTACTAACGGGATTGTTTTGTACCAAAGTGTTCTAAACTGCCATTTATAATCCTGAAAAGCCGTTATCACCTGAGGCCAAGTTTAGGCAGGTATACGAGCTTAAACTTTACCCACGAATGGATAGAAGCTCACTGCCCAACTGTTGTGGCCACTGGACATTTTCATTTAATTCCTTCAAAACCAGCAAGGATCATATAAATCTTAAAAGACAAAGTAAGACAAATTAACAGCAACACGGTCCAACACTGAACTCAAAAAAAAATTTGCAAAACAGTGACTGCCCTCACGTCACCCGAATTGAGAGCATGTCTCATCTCATGTGTGGCCCAGCTATGACAACTATCAGGGTTACTCAAGAATGCGCTTTTACAGCGGAAGAGCAGAAAAGCGCTTAACCCAAATGTCAAGTGGTCCTCCACTGACAAATCTTACGCGGCCATTTTGACGGTTTTCAGCCAATGAGATCCGAGCACACCGGCCCGAACGAGCACGGTTACGACCTTTGGTTACGACAGTGCCAGTGGGGGCCCACTTTAGTATCAAGAACCACACTGTAAAGCTAGTGCAGTAAGTCTTTAAATCGCAAAGTCTATGATAGGGCAGTTACATTCAGCGTATCATGTGAACCGCCATAACTTCGCTAGGAGAGTTGATCGTTCCCTGCGAATTCGAGAGTTAGGATTATGGAGATCTTGTCCTGCTACGTTTCTAAGGAGAATCCCTCGTGTTTGTTCACTAGAGGCTAGTGCCAAATTGCTGGAGCTGCTGAACTAATCTTGAACAAGACCAAAGGTTTCGATGGGATCCCAAAAATTCAATATTTGATCCTGACAATTAGATTTTGTCTTCGCCAATCCAGTCTTCGCCAGACTCCTTGAACATTTTTACTCTCAAAATTTAGAAACAGGTTAAGGCCAAATAGCTAATCATCTGAGAAAACCAAGTTCAGATATGGATTCAGCATATGTGTGTTTACCCCTATAAGTCATATCCATTTTAACGGTACCGATCGAAACGATCCTGCCTTACTTCTGCCAATTTTACGGTTTCAGCGAAATTCCGGAACTACTTGTCCGGCGAAAAAATAAAAGCTCAAAAACGAATTCAACGTATCTCCTTACCCCTATATCTAACATCTAATCAACTTCAAATAAAAATTTAACTTACAACAAATTTTCTGATTTCAGCCGGATTCCGGACGAACTATATGTCCTGCTAAAAAAATGATTGTCATATACGGATTCAGCATCTCTTCTTACCACCAAATCGGACATCTAATCAACTACAAATGCAACTTCTGCTTTTAACAACTTTTCTGGTTATGGCCGGATTCCGGGCGAACTACTTGTCCGGGTAGAAAATGCCTTCTTACCCGTAAATCGAACATCTAATCAACTTCAAATAAGACTTTTACTTTTAACAAACTTTCCAGTTTTGCCCGGATTCCGGGCGAACTACTTGTCCGGCGATAAAATAGTTTTCATATTCGTGTTCAGCATGTACGAACTCGACCTTTCCCTTGACCCAACGATCCTCCCAACAAGTTTCATCAGAACATCTCGTTCCCTTTGAGAGTTATCGTGCTTACAGACGGACGGACGGACAACTTTTGCTATGTCATAGGTATCCCTCCACTTACGTTTTGGGATCCCTAAAACCGATGCCACGTACAAATGGTCAGACAAAACAAAAGGGTATTTTTCTTTTCTTTGCAGTATATTGTTATGCCAATGTTTTTGGGATCCCAAAACGTTAGTGGAGGGAACTTACGACTTCGTAAAAGTTAAAAGTTGGCCGTCTGTCAGCACGATAACTCTCGAAGGAAATGAGATATTTTGATAAAACTCGGTGTGAGGTTTCTTTGGATCAAGGGACAGGTCGAGTTCGCGGACGGTCTGTGTAGCCCTACATTTAGGGGTGGAGAGTGTGTCCAAATTAAGGGGCGAACAAAATATTCTTAACAGTAACGGGACGGTCGATTCAGGGGCAAGAAGACATGCTGAACACGGATAAGATAATCATTTTCTACCCGGACATATAGGTCGCCCGGAATCCGGCTGAAACCTCAAAATTTGTTACAAGTAAAAGTTTTATCTGACGTTGATTAAAAGTTCGATGTAGTGGTAAGGAGGCATGCTGATTCGATATATGAATCGCTGATTCCGCATTTTCTCGCTGGGCAAATATTTACCTATAAAGTAACCTATAAAACCTAAAACCTGAAAATTTGTTCGAAGTTAACGTTTTATCTGAAGACGATCAGAGGTTCGATAAAAGGGTAAGGAGATATGCTGAATTCGTGTTTGAGCTTTAGTTTTTTGTCGGACAAGTAGTTCGCCCGGAATTCGGCCTAAACCGGAAATTTGGCAGAAGTAAGGCAGAAAGTTTTGTTCAATTTCGTCAAAGTAGATATGACTTTTAGAGGTAAACACACATGCTGAATCCATCTCTGAACTTGATTTCCTCAGATGATTAGCCATTGGCCTCAATATGTTTCTAAATCTTTAATTAATATTAAAAATGTTCAAGGAGTCTGGTGAAGACCGGATATCTACAAGGCTCAATTGTCTGGATCACGTTTTAAATTTCTGGGATCCAATCAAAACCTTTGGTCTTGTTTTATTTACTTTGCCATTTTGACCCTCTTGGTTTAATAATAACAAAAAACAATATTTCCAGACTCAGTATCAATTTCCTACGTCATATTAACCCTCTTCGGGAATGAAGGTGTTCACAGACAGACGGACAGATCTATGATATCGTACGTTGCTCTCATTTTCGTTTGGTATCCTAAAAACACGATCTGGTCCAAAGATTGACCCAGATGGCACCTTTCGTAACTCTGTTTACTGGAAGAGCGCGTCATTTAGAACGGGATTTTGGGTGTTGAATCCCAGAACTTACGTGAGATCTCGACGCCAATCGAGCGAATACCGAAAAGAGCTAATACCTTCTGTAGCACTTGTATGGTTCATTAAAGTTTAACTGAAAAGCCAACTCATTTGTGTGTCATTTAACTGGATACACTGAATTATTTGGATTCTGCAAAGGGATTTTTTTATTTCTACTATCTGCTCTAGTTCTGAGGCTCAGAATATCTCCAGCCGTCCCCACAGCGTAAATTCTACTATGACGCGGGAAATTTTAATCTAAACACAAATGCGGCTTTTCAGTGGGCAGTAGTGAGATTGGTGAAGATTGCTTAGTGCCTGAACAAAAAAAAATTATAAATCTTTCTCGTAAGGCATACAGCAAAATACAAGCGCATAGAGGCACCACAAATCACACGGAAATTCCACTCTTTGAAAATCGATTATTCGTGAAAGCGGAACAACGAAGTAACTCATTTTCAGCGGGTCTTCAAGCCAATTTAAAGCACAACTCTTACTAGAAATAATCTTTTCCCTATGTATTGGATCAGAATTTTTTTTTTCGAAAATACCATTACTTTCCATCTGAAATTAGCGATTTTCTTGTTAGGGTCTGTCGACTATGTCCAGCCTTCCTGCTCTCCGACGCGGCGGCTGGGCGCAAAACATTTGAAAACTGACCGCGCCGTGGTTAAAAAATGTGAAAACTAAGCAAATAAAGAAGTAATAAACAAAATCTTCTCAGATCCTTACGTGTGAATGAGTTGTCAGCAGACGTTGATGATCCGGGCAAACGTTTCGTTGTGTGACGGGCAAAACCCGGCAAGGCCATAGGCACAAAATGAAACAATGGAGAAAGGTGGGGATTTTAGAAGCTTATAATTCTGTATGGGAGCTAGATATATTATAAAAAGCAGAATAAGCAAGAGGGGTCCTTTAAGTGAATAAGTGATGGGTAACTAGATTGTACTATCCTAGTCCTTTTCGGTTACACTTTAAGGAACAATGCATGTGCTAATTAAACTGAAGAACCCGAACAGGCAGATCTTGGTTTACCGGTACATAATAAATTGTAGCGAAAAACTGGACCAAAGTGACTTTTGTAAGAAAAACTAACCCATATTGCTGCAACACTTCATGAGCAATGTACGTATACGTAGGTCTAGTTTTTGGTTAGGGAATCAGCGATCGAAAAGGATAGAAGAGGGTCGGGAGGACGAATTATTGTTCGATCACACCTTAATAAAACGTGGTAGGGTACCCAGTTACACGCTCTTCTTGAAAGTGTATGCTACATCCTATCTACAGCAAATCAGGGACCCATAAATTTCCTGTAATGACTCGCCATTCAGGGTGCTTGTCATTTCCTATGCTTCTACGTTGCTATGTTGCCCGAGCATCACCTAGTTTCCAAAAATTCTACTTGGGTCGAACCGGCGCTCTTGCTCAGACAGAGCAAATCCCGCGCCTCCTTGGACGTGAGACCAAAGAGACTCCTCCCTCAAGGCAATATTTTGTCCCCGGGGGTATTTCTCGAACTATCTGACGCTCGGTCAAGAGCGCACCAGAAATCTCTTATTGACAAGCCGTGAATGGCAAGTCATTACAGGAAATGAATGGGTCCCTGAGCAAATACATATTAGCTCGCAGCCCTTGATGGACACTGAAATGGAATTGAACTTCATTTCCCTATTTCCCAAACTGTCAAAGCAAATGAGAATAGTTTAGCACTGTCAGTCGGCTAAAAAGTTCTAAGCACCAAATGGAGTTTAGCAAGACCCAACTGATTGCTTAGTGCCGACGTCCACCGCCAGATCTATACCTTGAGAACTCTTAGGTCACAAATCCATTTTACCAGACGCTTTCGAGCATGGGCCACCCTAACTGTGTCTGTCACAGTCTTCTGAAAACAGCGATGAATTAGCAATATCTACCAAAAACACGATTTATACAAAGAACTATCCATAAAACTATTTGTGAAAGGGATAGTAGTCCATCCCGCTGTTCGGTTTGAAGAAGTTAATCTTATCACTCTTAGTGCTGGCAACGTCCATCATCTTTTGAACGTCTTCACGGTAAGGAGGGGGTAAGAGCTCTTCACTTAGGGTGCACTGAATGTCTTTCAAAGGTCGAACTTGATTAACGTATGAACGGATGAAATCGAAATCTCTCCGGCAGTTATCTAAAATCGTTTCCTTGCTTGCTACGGGTGCATCGTATTCATAGAAGAAATACCTGCAGAAAAAAATGGGCTTAGACAAATTTGGTTGGCTGTATTAGATACAGAAACACCGGCTTCAAAACCGAATATGACTGTGTAGGCTATCAATTTCCTTAGATTTCTCCCTGTTAACCGTCAATTCAGCAAAATAGCTAGCATATCTAGCCTACACTGACGTTTAGTGAAATAACTTGACCTTCGAATCCAACACTAAGGCTCTTTCCTTGTCCGCCTACTCCAAATATCGTACGGATTCCAGGCCTGTTCCCTCCCTTAATTCACCTCGTCCGTTTTTCATAACAACAAACAAACATTCGGACATCGGACTTGAGATAGATCTGTCAAAATGTGAATATCTTTGTTTCTGTCGCACAACAACCTCTGAGCGCCCTTCTGCTGAAACTGGTTCTTTTTCTATTTTTTCGTCCGAGTCGCTGAAATGGCTCGGACTTGCCTTCAAATCCAAAAAGCGAAATTATTAGCCAGTTTCTTAATCCTGAACCCGTTTAATGTGCTTGTCACTGTGTAAAAATTTTTAAGCCTATTTAGTGTGTTTTCAAACTATATGAAAAGAATGTAGTCATGTTTATTTACATTGTTTTGTTCAGTGTTTTAATATGTGTATTTTACTCATACTCCGCTGTTATCCAAAAAAGCGGGTCACAAATAAATAAATAAACAAAAAAATAAATGAACTTTTGCTGCTGCAGCCATTGACAGGAATGAATCGAACAAATTTCCAACGGGACAGCGTTTTAATATTTCATCAGAATCGATTGTAGTATCCCAGAGCGATTCGTTCTATTTAATTTCTAATCGTTATATCTAATTAATTTAAAAACGAACAAGAAGCTGTTACTATTATTCTACCTAGGAAATTTCTTATTTCAAGCTCAGAAGATCAGAAAAGAAGTTTCTCTAGTAGACTAACTTCTACCAAGGTTCAGCAGAACACCGACAGAACCAACTTACGTTCCCTTGTAGAACTTCTGTTGCTGAATCTTCATTGCTCTAGGTAGTGGCCTATCTCCCATCGACGATACTTTCCGGATAAGCCCACCATTCTCAAGCACCAACTGGCCTGTCCTCTTGAGTACTGTAACAAGGTCATCCTAAAACAGAGTCAATAAATAAACGAAATAACTCAGTACTGAACTGCACTGTGAACAGACAACTCACAAACTGTTCACATTGACCTGTTGTACTTTATTGATCTACTGGGCCAATCATCCACACAAGCAAAATCAGTGGAATTCTTTCTTTTAATCCAAACATTTCAAACATATTCAGATCCTTGCTGCTTGACCCTCAAATCGACTCATAATTATACTTATCAGACACTGCATTCGGTTTAATCATAAATTTTTGTTTTCCGCGATTCTCATCGAATTATCCAAATGAGCCAAGAACTTATAGTATTTTCTGATTCAGTCGGGTCTTTTTTACACAATTTCTATCCAAACACATTCCCGCCCGTAGCTGAAACCCATCTCCACCACCCTAAATGTTGAGGTATAATCTGATCTACGTAACTAGGCCTAGCTCATGCCGTCTAAAGCCCCTGTACTAACTTCTGTTTAGGAGTCCTTAGATCTTCTGTCCAAATAGATCTATCCGTTGGCAGTCATCGTGGTCAGAGACAGATTGAAACATTTATGGTATCACAGGCATCCCTTACTTTCATTTGGGATCCCAAAACGATGCCCTAATCATAACTCTTTCCGACTTTCATCTGCAGCACTTTTCCTAGTATTTAACGGACGGGTGCATTATTCGGGTGGGATTTATGTTCCAGGTTTATCTGAGAAATTGAATGTTAAATAGAGTGTGTTTTTGGTTTCAGCTGTATGAACTCTCACTTACTCATGTCAAATGGTTTGTCTTTTTATTATTATTCTTTTAGAGGAGGGAGGATGTATTTGGTAGATAGCAGGTTATATTTACGGGTCAGATTATACTAGGTTAGATTATATTTTGTTAGATTTATTACAGATTTATAGGGTACGTGTTAAAGTATAACTATTAACAAGCATTGAATGTACGAATTTTTTGTATTTGCAATTAATGTATTTATATTTTAGTGTTACAAATTAAAAAACTTGAACTAGAGATCTGAGCCACATAAGGAGATAGAATTTGCATGGTAAACAGTTCAGTTTTGCCAGAAAAAAAAGGAGAATTTCAAAAAAATTATCTGCAGCATAAGTGAATTTTGTCGTGGGCACAGGGGTTAGAAAATACTGCCGAAGGATTTGCTCCTTCTGGCGAAAGCTGCAGTGGTGGCTGGATCTGCTGTTATTACGAATGACCTAAACATGCGTTCAAATGTTTCTTGAAATTTAACACGTTTTTCCGCGACAATCCCGGATTACAATCCTAGATAACTGAATCATCAGAGAAACAGCAAATCGACTAGCTTAGATTACAAAACGACAATCCGACTATCTTGAAGCATGAATCCCACTCCGTTGCAAGTCTTCCGAATCGACGACCCAAGAACGAATCCGGATTGTCAGAGAAAGTGATTTTTTATAATCTGTATTATCGGAGAAAATGTATTTTGAGAGAATCCGGATTGTGAATCGTCAATATAGATTGTCACAGAAAAACGCCATTATACAAATTTTGTATCTTGGATGCTGTATTTCTTGTAGCCTATATTGTTTGTAATCAGTATAAAAGTTATTCCTATTTATTTAGCATCTTTTAAAATTGAACAGATTCAATTCTTGAGCCTTGTTGGGCTTTAGCCAGTTGTATGTTTTGGCTTCGTCCTCCCTCCCCCACAGCTCTAAGTACTTGGAACTACCTCCGATCTTCAATCCCAACTTCAACACAGTAGAAGTATGCTTCACTGAAAACTTCCCTCAATTTTAGACTACCTAGTTGTTGTTTTTTCACTCTGAAACAGTCAAATGGAAACAAGGAACTGCAAACTCAACATCAGCTGAGAGCCAAGTGTTTCAGCTTTCTTTGACACAAAGGATGAAAACTGAAAATAGGAACGAACTTCCAATTCTCTTTCAGTGCTCTTTTTCTTCTGTTGAGATACTTTGGCTAGTCATGGCGACAAGCAAAAAGCTTAAGGCCGAATGTAAAAATAAAATAAATAAATAAATGAATCTAATGCAAAACTTATTTTTTTGGTTGACTTAACCTGGTAGGAATAGGATGCCAAAGCAACTGACTAGAAAATAATACATAGGCTAGTTAAAAAAAGAACAATGCAGGGCTATAACATGAATTTATTTTTACTTGATCTCACTCTCAGTTGCTTACTGCGCATCATTACTAGTTTTCTCCTTCAGCAATTTCTAAGAATTAATTCATTACAATAGGATATGTCTAATTGCTAGAAGCTTCATTTCTTTATTACAGTTTTTTTCTTCTAACTACAGCCTGAAGATTGCCAAGAAAAGCCAAAATATCCCTGAAGAATATCCTAGCTAGACTTCCGCTTTGATCCATTTTTGTCATACATACTTATATATATAATACTACAGGAGTGTTGCATGAAGCTGCCCGTCCCATGGTGCCGCCCACCCCCTAGAAAAGCCACTAAAAGAAGAAATCTTAGAAACTGCAACTTATTAACTCATTTAGATGTTTGTTTATTACTATTTAGCTTGTTTTGAGCCAGATTTGACTCCAATTGGCCATGGTACATCAGTCTAGTACACTAGCCCCTTTTCAGGCATGGTGCTCAAACGTCTAGCACCATGCCTGGGTGCTAGACGTTCAAGCACTGTACCTTGGATTTCATGTATAGTGCATGGATTTCAGTATACAGTGCATGCATGAAAAACACAGTTTCAGTCATCACAACTGAGCACCGGCTCGGATAGGGCTGAAATTACTACCATGAATTAGAGAAATCAAAGAAATCCTTATCATATTTTTCATAATAAAAACAAAAGGACGTGACTGATGAGGGAGATGAAAAACCTCATTTCCTTTTCTACATAGTCAAGGGTTTTGCATGTAAAGTGTCCTGTGCCTCAGCTTTTTTTACCTAACAGTCAACCAGAATATTGGCTCCTAGGGCACTCAACATGGAAAATAGATAGGCTGCTGTCAGATTTTTCATCTCCATCATCAGTCGCGTCCTTTTGTTTTTGTTAGGAAAAATATGATAAGGATTGTCTTTGATTTCTCTAATTCTTGGTAGTAATTTCAGCCCTGTCCGAGCCATTGATAAGTTGTGGTGGCAGAAACTGTGTTTTTCATGCATGCACTGTATGCTGGAATCCATGCACCATACATGAAATCCAAGGTACAGTGCTTGAACGTCCAGCACCCAGGCATGGTGCTAGACGTTTGAGCACCGTGCCTGAAAAGGGGCTAGTGTACTAGACTGTGGTACATGAACCTGCCACCCTGCCAGGGGTCCCTGGATCACGAAGCTGCCACCCCAGAAAAATCATGCAAATTCAAAGAAAATAGCAAATTTTGTTATTTGCAATAGGTCAAGGAACCTCTCTGACCAAACAGCAGGCCTCTAGCATTCGTAATGTAGCAAAATACAAATTTTAGCAAAGTGGGCAGCTTCAGTTCATGATCACTTGGGTGCGTGTGATCTTTCATGTTTGCCAGCTTAGGCTTAGCCTTGAACAATTACAAGTAAACTGCGTTACCAGCAGCAAGTGAAGGTTTTGAGCTTCCTTTCAAGATGCTCCACTGAATTTTATTTCAATTTTTACTATGTTTCCAGGAGTCATTTCCCCAAAATAGGAGTTTAGGCGCGGCTTCATGCAGCACTCCTGTAGCTACATCAGAATATACTACTTTTAGGCACCAGACAAATTATCTCTTTTTTCAATAACCTACCTTTAGCATTGGACGAACAATAAGTGCCAACTCATACAAAGGCATTTTGGTAGGCCTGAAGACTTCTATCTATTTTCGCCAACCCAGTCCGTAGCTTTTCAAAAATTTCGCGAAAATAATGTGGACATAGAGTACATTTGTAAAGGAAAAGAAAGAGATGTAAGAGAAAGAACGGATAATTCAAAATCATTAAGGCATGTGTATTTTATTGGCGTCACTTTACAAAGGTCTGTGGTCTATTTCAGCAGGGCCTACTGTATAAAAATAGAGTTGTAATAGTGTAATGCCTCGGCCCCACTACAGACACACCTGCTCGTAATTTCGGTTTTTAGACGTTTAGGTCGCTCCTCTCTCATTGATTGTTCATAACATTAACAAATTAAAAACAGGAGATGGGTCATTCCGTCCCCAGATTTTATGAACGTGTTGAGAGACAACGTCTAACAAAAACACCCCACTTCAAATGCTGAGGCAAATTTCAGGCCTGTGCCAACCCTGGAAGAAAGAAGAGCGTCAGTGCTGCGTCAGTGCAGCTAATAATAAAATACTACTCCAAGATCCAGTTCTACGGCCCGTCCCACATCGTCTACCAAACAGTAATGACTTCGAACTAGTGGCATCAACAACAATCTACCACGCAACCAACATGGTACAATTGTATTATAGAGTGATGGTGTGCCATCAATAGTTGCGTTTTTGATCCGAATTCTCCTCGCAATTCTCCTCCGAATTCTCCTATTTCGCGTTTTTGGACTATTCAGATGAAGCGAATTCTCCTTTTCTTGCGTTTTTGTCAGAATAGAGAATGGGGAAAGCCTCCGAATTCTGCAGAATCGAGAAGTTGCTCCGCTAGTGAATTCTCGATTCTCCTCTCCCCGTTCTCCTCCCTGATTGGTTAGCAGGGTGCGGTGTTTAATATGCACAAACAGGTATAACGAGTGGCAGACGAGCTGTCAAATTAGTGTTTTTGTCAAAAGCGAGAATGGAGAAGCTAGAGGAGCAAAAACGGTATTTTTGTACGAGAATCGAGAATTCAGAATCGAGAATTCAGAACGGAAAATTCCGATCAAAAACGCAACTATTGTATTTTGGGGGGGATTGAGACAATGGGCCTTTTATGGCCTGAGTTTCGGCTAGATTGTCTAGCCTACCCCACCCAATAATAATAATAAACATGGTACAAATTCAAGGACCTTGTACCGGAGTGGAAAAAGTGCAGCTCTAAATCTGACCCCTTTACGCGGACTCCACCACAATCCAACCAACCTACAATCCACCTCCAACTTATACCATCAAAAAAAGAAAACCACTCGGACATCAAAGTCAAACAGGCATTCCTCCACCAAATGTTCACTGAATTTCAAAATCACCTACGCGTATAGGGGAGAGGGGGGCCATACCGCACGGGAGCGAAACCGAACCTTCAATTTTTCACCACCTAGCATGCAGCTTTTTCACTCTAAAACTAACGCTAGATGGCCTCTACCTAGCGCTCATTTGGCGGAAGTTTCAAATCAGTTGGATGAACTGTACAAGTTTTGGGAGCCCTTGAAGTTTTTTTGCTCTCGCTGGAAATCTGGACATAGCAGGTCAGTGAAAGATAATTCAACAATTGTGATAGCTAGAATTCCGTGTTATTGCGGGCGTTTAGACTAGTATTCGTTCTCTATCCTGTGTGATTTTCGTTTTGATCGGCCGACGGGTTTGACCACGGCCACCATTTTTTTTTTTTTTGTCTGTCTGGGGCGATTCCGAACGAAAATTTAGGGGCTATTCCGAACGTATTTTTGAGCGTTCGGTTTCGCCCCTTCTTGACCAAAGATAACTACGACCTTCAACTTTGCAGATTCTGAGGTTTATATGTCACTACTAATGTTAGGTGATGAGGGTGCCCATTTATGCTTATATAGTTGAAAATCTGGTCATTTTGTGTTTTATATGTTGCTTTTCAAATAAATAGCTGAAATTTTTACCACCCTCATCACCTAACTAATGTTAGGTGATACCTAACTAATGTTAGGTGATGAGGGTGCCCATTTATGCTTATATAGTTGAAAATCTGGTCATTTTGTGTTTTTTACGTTGCTTTTCAAATAAATAGCTGAAATTTTTAACCCGTCCAGATTGGCCCCTACCCCGTTTGCTTTCGCCCTGTGGTGGGGGCTATCCCGAATGACTGAGAGGCTACTGGTTTTAGGGCTGCAAAGGGTTTACCTTGACTCCTAAAATTTTCATAAATTCACCATAGAATGCCCAGTGTCTGCTCACCCTTGACCGTAAAAACCGAGTATATTGGTTAAAAAATAAGCTTCCAGCAGCAGAAAAAGCAAAAATCGTTCGGTATGGCCCCCCTCTCCCCTACACCAATGGATCGGTAGAAGACAACAAAGCGGGTGCAGCAGCATCAATTCCAGCCTACAACCTACTAATGAGCAAGCGAATAACAGACGGATCTTCAGTATTAACTGCGGAACTAGCGGCCATAAATACAGCAATGGAGGTACTTGTCCGCATGCCACCGGAATCAAAACAAGTGATCTTTCTCACGGATTTAAAATCATCTCTTCATTTAATAAAACAGATCCACAGAAGGTGGATACTGACCTGGAGAAGCTTCGCGACAATTTACTTCTGCTTCAAAAAGACGGCACAAAATGCACTTTTCATCATATACCAAGCCACAAAAGAATTGCTCAAAACAAAGTCGTGGACAAACTGGCAGGGAAAACCATCGAAGGAAACGCGCAAGGTCCAGTTCAGCTAACTACTATCAGAGACATACTTCGAAGGAGACTATCCGCTCGAACAACAAGGACAACACAGGCACCGTTCAAGGACAGACAATCGATATCCCTATACTTCAGGTTGAAATCGGCCGCTACCCTAATGAACAAGACTCTGTTTGAATGGGGACTCCACCACACCCCCGCTGTGGACTCTGCAACTCCCAGGACGAAACACCTTAACACCTGCTGTTCGAATGCCCGAAGAACTCCAGTGAAAGAGACAACATCATCCTTTTTTGCGAGAGAAACAGAATCCAACACAGCTTCGTAAGCATAAGAACAACTCCGATGTCTAAAGCCCAAGAAAAACTCATCTACAGAGAAATGATCAAGATTCTTCGACCAATCCAAGCCCTTTAAAGCGAAAGCAGTAAACAAATCAAAGCAACAGGAAGGCGGAAAGGGAGCTGCAGAACTGTGGAACCCAACGTCATTTTTTGAAGGAAGGAAGGAAAACCCGCTAAAAACCGGTCTTTAAAATGTCCAAAAAATGATTTACGAACAGGTGTGACCGTAGTGGGGCCCGGGCATAACCCTAATTACTACTAGAGAATTTTGGATTAAGATTAGGATATTTTTTTTTTTATTGAAAATATGGAAGAAGAATTTTTGGCCAATTTTTGATCAGCGACAGATTTACGCACATAACTAATGGTTAAAAAACTTTAAAACATAGCAGATTTTCAAAGGCACATATTTTCATGGTAGTCATCGATCGGGATAAATAAACCTTGGGAATGTGACCTATGATCAGCCTATGATGACTCTGGGGATAGTAAACAGACTATAATTTGGGGGATTACGTTAGACTTGGTGAGTTTAAGGTCAATTCAGTTGAAATTCTGTGAGACCAACATGAACATAGCATGATTTTTACGTGAAGCACCCCAGGATTACTGAATGAAAGTTTGATTTGCTTTTTTACTATAATAGCCGAGTTGCCTGAAATCAGTAACTATTCAGTTTGTGTAGTTTTTTAGTCTAAAGACTACAAAACAACTACATTTGACTTTGACACACTCGCAAGATATTGATTGAATTTTGCATATTTTGTTACTTATACATATAATATTCAGAATTAGGTTTTTCTTCTTAATTCTCCCATCAACCCCAGAAAGTTGATCTGTCGTCTAAACAGATCAGCTGCTGTTTACGCGATATTTCGGTCCTCTGTGAAAAAGCTATTACTTGTGCTCCATATAGGTAATTGAAATAGGTTGCTATTGATCCTACACAAAATTAGTTGTTGTTGATGGTTCAGAATCAGCAGATTAGAAGAGAACACACTATAAATTAATCAGTAATGTTGACTAGTCGTTAGCATCCAATTATTTTGATCATAAGCCATTTTGGTTTCTGAATTCTTTGACAATGAGTCAGGATTATAAGTATGAGTCTATTCCCTGATGAAAATGCAAACCAATTTTACTCTAAGGTAGGCTATGCTCGAAACTACGTTAAATTTACCCTGAAAAAAGTATAATTAAGTTTCGAGTCAGTGTAATAAATATTGGAATGGGGCCCGAATTTGCCCCCCCCCCCCCTCACATAAGGTTTACAAAATTGCACCACTGAAGTCTTGGGCAACTGTGAAGTGAGAAAGGGACATTCAAAACTCGAGCAATCCGTTACCTACTTGTTTGAAAGCATAGGGGAAAAACCCTGTGATTCTGAAAATCTTTCAGAAAGAGGGCTCATAACTGTCCTAAGATAGCTTAGCTGGAAACAAGTTCACTTTTGGAAACAACCTGGAAATGCTTATTAAAATTGTCGAGTTTTAGTTTATCATTCTCCTTCAGGTTTTGGGGTCTTCTCTGGAATTGCATATACCTCTTGCTACCTGATCTGGTTTGAAATGAAGGTCATATTACACACTAGCCAAAGTAGAAAGAAGATAAATAAGGAAAAAAATGATATGATGATATGAGATATGAGGAGCAAGTAAAGTAGGTATTAAGAGGAGAATTATAAAATCTTTCTTTGCAGTTGTGGACTGATTCTGAAATATGTCAGAGAAAGCAAACGCTCTTGAACCATTCCTTCTATTAGCAAAGAGTGCAAAAGGAGGAGCAGTAGTTGAACTCATAAAGCAAGTAACTGAGGCTCCAAATGTTTTTGTTTTTGGAGAGCTGTTGGAGTTACAGAGCATTAAAGAGGTAAGTAGATCTTCAGGATATTATTTATATTTTGAGAGAACTCATCATCCTAAAGTCCGTCAACGGTGCGAAGGATCCAAAAAGCAAGGGGAAAAAACGTAAGACCGTAAAGACTGGTCACTGCGCATTTTTGGTTGTTAGTAGCAATAGGAGTAGCACCGTAATGCTTTGTTGTTAACTCATGTGGTTATTTTCCAGCTTCAGGGTAGTTCCACTGCATTTGCCCTGGACGTCCTGAAAATGTTTGCTCATGGAACTTTGCAACAGTACAAAGAGAGGAATCTACCAGATCTAACACCTTTGCAGAAAAAGAAGCTGCAACAGCTGACCATTGCTAGCTTAGCTACAAAGCAAAAGGTAAAATATCCGATTACTAAACCCTGGTGTCATGGAACCTAGCCGGTAGCCGGTTGTGTACGAAGTTATCCTTCTTCTACCCAACAACGACAAACATGGACAGACATTTGCCGCTTGCTATTTTGAAAGGGATTCTCCCTGGAGTGCTCGCCCATGTCCACCAGAAGATTCCCTCAGAACGTCCATGACTTCAGAATCTCGATAGGTGTTTAGTGGGGTTTTGTAACGAACTCAACCACCCTGTTTTTGTGCGGACCTAGCAATTTAACATATTTCTCTGGACTGTGGAAATTTAACTGTAGACATCCTGAACATTAGAACGTAGGCATCCTGGACTGTGTTAATCTTAGGGCATGATTGTCGATTTTTTTTTTCAGTATTTTTTTTCCTTGCTCCTCTTCAATCAGCTAACAATAACAACAATAACATTAAATGTTACCTAATAACATTTTGAGTCCGGTGATCTTTTGAGTACACCTGACATGATTTGTAGTCACTTTGGATTGAAGGAATACTTGACCTATGGACATCTTAACAATGGAAACTCGGAACCATAGATATTTTCCCGTGAATGTTTCTTACTTTCAATTTCTACAGTTATTCAGTATTGCTGACCCTTTTACGCTTTGTCTTTTGCAGAGCATAAGCTATGGGATGCTTCAGTCGGAGTTAGAAATCCAGAATACCAGGGAGCTGGAAAGCCTTATCGTCGACTGTATCTATTGTGGTAAGTATGGTTCGTTGAATCGTTTTACTTACCGTACTTACGCAGATACCATGCAGATACCATGGTATCTGATACCACGGTCTAAAGTCGGTTTTGCAGTTATTGTGGTATCTGGCCAGTTATCGTGGTATCTGATATTCAGATACCACGGCCTGACCGTGGTAACTGATCGTTGTATCTGAAAAAGTCATCTCACTTTCATCAATTTTTGTCAGATTGTTGGGAAAGCATTTTGGCACTTAGTGATGTGACTGGATATCAGTTTTGGGATCCCAAAACGTTAGTGACGGATACCTGTGACATCGCAAAAGTTGTCCGTCTGTCCGTCCGTCTGTGAGCACGATAACTCTCGAAGGGAATGAGATATTTTGATGAAACTTGGTGTGAGGATTCTGTGGGTCAAGAGTAAAGTCGAGTTCGTAGATGATCTCTGTAGCCCTACATTTAGGGGTGGGGGAGGGGGTTGAAATTAAGGGGCAAACAAAATATCTTGAAACAGCTAATGTGATAGTCGATTATGGGGTAAGAAGACATGCTGAACACGATGGTGAAAACCATTTTCTCGCCGGACAAGTAGTTCGCCCGGAATCCGGCCAACACCGGAAAGTTTGTTAGAAGTAAAAGTTTTATTTGGAGCTGATTAGATATTCGATTTAGGGGTAAGAAGACATGCAGAACGCGATGGTGAAAATCATTTTCTCGCCGGACAAGTAGTTCGCCCGGAATCCGGCCAACCCCGGAAAGTTTGTTAGAAGTAAAAGTTTTATTTGAAGCTGATTAGATATTCGATTCAGGGGTAAGAAGGCATGCTGAACACGATGGGGAAAACCATTTTCTCGCCGGACAAGTAGTTCGTCCGGAATCCGGCCGAAACCGCAAAATTTGTTAAAAGTATAATTTTTATTTGAAGTTGATTAGATGACAGATTTAAGGGTATGAAGAGACGCTGAATCTGTATATGGCAATAATTTTTTACCCTGACATATAGTTCGTCCGGAATCCGGTTGAAACCGAATTTTTTTTAGAAGTTAAAGTTTTATTTGAAGTTGATTAGATGTTCTTTAATTTTCTGAACTATCTTTTTTTGGGTTGTCGACATAACGTCCAACATAACGTCCCCTGTCGAAACGTCCCCATGACAAAACGTCCCCATGACAAAACGTCCCCATGACAAAACGTCCCCGTGACAAAACGTCCCCACGACAAAACGTCCCCACTCAAAACGTCCCCATGGTGAAACGTCCCCGGCTACACATTTTCATCAGACCGGCATTCTCTCAAAGCATTAAAATCGCCTTTGTATATAAATGTTATCTCGAGCAACTCAGGGTTTATTAATCACTTGGCGACTGGTACAAAATGAGCTACAGGCTGTTACCAGGGACCCATAAATTTCCTGTAATGCCTCGCCATTCAGGGGACTTGTCATTTCCTATGCTTCTATGTTGCCCAACCTACTCCTACTTTCCAAAAATGCCGCTTGGGTCGAATCGGCGTTCTTGTTTGCCTCATTGGACGTGAGCGCCAAAGAGACTCCTCCCTCAAGGGGCCAGCAGCCAATCCCAAATGTTGTCTATCTGGATAGTCGCGTGTTTTGTCCCCGTGGGTATTTCTCGAACTACCGGTTGGTCAGTCAAGATCGCGTCAGAAATATCTTATTGACAAGCCCCCTGAATGGCGAGGCTTTACAGGGAATTTATGGGTCCCTGCTGTTACCAACTAAAAAAGCAAAGCCCAATGATCCGAATCCAACTATGAATTTGTTTCATGAAGGTAAGCAATAAGCTCATAAGGAATGTTCCCATATCGGTAATAAACACTGTGAAGTTGTTTTTATCTCGATCATGCACCTGAAGATCGAGGCGAACTTAAAAATCTATGCTTGGGGACGTTTCGCCACGGGGACGTTTTGTCACGGGGACGTTTTGTCACGGGGACGTTTTGACACGGGGACGTTTTGTCATGGGGACGTTTTGTCACGGGGACGTTTCGACGGGGACGTTTCGCCAGCGGACGTTTTGTCATGGGGACGTTTTGTCGGTAAGCCCTTTTTTTGGCTGGACAAGTAGTTCGCTCGGAATTCGGCCGAAACCGGAAATTTGGCAGAAGTAAAGCAGGAAGCTTCGATCAGTATCGTCAAAATAGATATGGCTTATACAGGTATATCTGAACTTGATTTTCTCAGATGATTAGCCTGGCGAATACTGGATCTGGCGAAGACAGTACCTAGCTGTCTGGGTCGAATATTAAATTTTTGGGATCCCATCGAAACCTTTGGTCTTGTTCTTTTGGGATGACTTCCAAAAGCACAATTTCGGCAATTGTCGTTTTTGTAGAGCAACTCTATCAGATACCACGGTAACTGCAAAAACGACTAATTGCAGATCCAGTTACCGTGGTAACAGATACCATGATATCTGCAAAAACGCAACTGTTATTAAATTACGACATATGCTGGTCTTGTCTCGTCAGCGTGTGCTCGTCTGGCTGTACAGCAGTCCACTCTCAACTGATAGCTTGCTGCAGAGCCTCGTACGACGTCTGAATCTGTTACACTCAACATAATTACGTGTGTCTAGGCGAAAACGCCCTGGTGACCCCCCGCCGATACCCCCCTCCCGGTACTGACCCCCCCCCCCGGACAATACTCCCTCGAATGCAAATACATAGGAAATTAGAAAATCTTCTTAAAAACTGCAGTTTTTTACTGCAAGCACTTGCGGATGTTCCATAGACACGCGAGTTAGATGTAAACTCGTGACGGCGGCTCGCTGGCCACTCGCCTGTATGACTTTCCATCAAAATAGGGGGGTTTCGCGGGGGGGGGGTGTATATCGTTTTTTTAACCATTTTTTTTTTAGCCTGAACCAAATTCTGTATCCTCTTTCCTCATGGGCACGCTGGGTAAACGATTTTAAATCGGAAGTAATAGTCGTGTTTTTGTCTAACAGCGCCTTGGTTGATTTTCTTGTTTTTGCACCAAGCGCTTATCAGCAGCTCTTTTGGCTGTTTTTTTTCCAAGCCCTTTATCCTTTCTGCCCAGGCCTGCTAAGAAAGGAGTTTGGCAACTCTAGGATGAGTTGACCAAGTCAGCCGAGGAGAAGGCGCCAGACTCTTTTCTACCAAAAACAGTCAAATTAGCAGAAAGGACAGAGGACTTGGGAGTAGAGGCTCGCGAACTATTTTAGCCGCGACTCGGGCCGACCATAGGACCATCTAGTGGCGCGATTCGGAAACGCTCGACCATGACGAAAGATTCAGCTGGTATGTGAATAAAAAGCTAAAAAAAAAATGTAGCTTACGGTCGCTAAATATTTATCAGTATTTGTCTTTTTTCTGTCATTTCTGCTTGATTTTTAAGAAGAAAAGGCGGATACAGTACGTTAGTTAATAGTTGCGTTTTTGCGGATACCATGGTATCTGTTACCACGGTAACTGGATCTGCAATTAATCGTTTTCGCAGTCACCGTGGTATCTGATATACGGTCCACTGCAAAAACGACTATTTACTGAAATTGCACTCTTCGAAGTCATTCCAAAAGAAAAACTGATATCCAGTTACATCACTAGGTGCTAAACTTCTTTCTCACTAATTTGACAAAATTTGATGAAAGTGAGATGACTTTCCAGATACCACGACCTGATACCACGGTCGGACCGTGATATCTGAATATCTGTTACCACGGTAACTGGCCAGATACCACGGCAACAGCAGAAACGACTTTCGACCGTGGTATCGGATACCACGATAACTGCAAAAACGACTTTAGACCGTATATCAGATACCATGGTATCAGCAAAAACGCAACTAATGAAATTGATCTACTGAATAATTAAAGAGCAAACGAGATTGGCGGACTTGTTGCTGTAAAGAATGAGTTCGGTTTCTGTTGTTTTGAACAATGTTGGCTGATGGATTTTTCAGAAAGAAAAGGTAGAGTTGTGTTCACAGTAATTATTCCTGTCGACTGTCGCATTTTTCAGACTTTGTCCATATATTCGCAGGGATCATAGAGGGAAGACTTGACCAGAAAACTGGGCGTCTCGAAGTCGATAGTGTCATTGGGCGAGATGTGCCACTTAGTGCCGCCGATTCCATCATTGCCAAGTTGTCAGGTTGGTGCCAGAATTGCGAAGAGACGATGAAGCAAATCGAAGGTCAAGCTATGAGAGCCAACTCGGAAAAAGAAAGTCATCAGCTGCACTGGACCAATATTGAAAATGAGGTAAGAGTAGCACATGCCGTTTCAAGAATATTATTTCCCTTTTAAAGTCTGTGATTTGATCGAGTAAACCGAGCTTTGTACGATGTACCGGATTGAGGGTCGCATAGGTGGGGACATCCATTGAGGTTTCATCTCCTGGGGCACTTTCGATCCCAACTGGTGGCTCGGCTTTATTTATTTTATATTTTCTTGTCGATTTACCCTGCCATGTAACTTTCACGCTATTGAATATACCCTACGGGCTAAGGAAACGAAAAGTCTTTGGATTTATCTTTGTGATGATTATAAATCAACAACCACGAAGGAATGTTCGTCACAATTCAAGAGCTAGTTGCTTTTACAGATGTCTCAAAGATATGGGGAGATATAAACATCAGATCGAAGCTTCCACATACTTAACCCACCCGCTTCTGAATGAGGACTAGGGATGGGCAGTACCTAATATCTCTAGCAAAACAATGCTTGGTGTAGTGGAAACAAACAGATTATAGCTGGGTTATTTTTACCCGCGAACCATTTTTCCACACTTTTCAGACTAGATTTGACGCCAGTCTGATGCTAGGTCTCCTCCCTGGACGACATTATATCCTAACTTACTCTCATCGTTCCTTTTTAATGTCATCTGCAGTGATAATATTTGAAAAAAAAATTCCAACAATATAAACAACTATTAAATAACATTTCTTCATTACCATTAGCCTACTCGTTTTTTATAATTTATTATATATTCTCCGTGAGCGAGCGTTAAAGACTCGGCAAATCTGTGTCAGTGTTAGTTCTCGAAGTCCTCCTCTCGGAAAAAGGTTGTGCTCGTGTTTTCGACTAGCTTGGCTCGGGTTTGCATAAATGACGTCGCTCGTTCAGCATTATTTACTATTTCAGATTGCCAATCTTCGGAAAAACGTTAAGAGTGGATCCGTTGAGGGCGAAGACGTTAACATGGAAGAAGCAAACAGAGATTTGGGAGAAAAAGGACGACGCCATCAGCAACGGAAGCCTCAGCGCAGGCTATTGAGTAGGGATGGACAGAAGGATTAGGTGTTCTTGATATTTTTTCTTTTGTAACTGAGTTTCTCGAAAAATAATTGCCGTTTTGAAGAATATAATGTATGTTAGCTTCGTGGGCGATTCCGAGGGCCTTTAGGATACTATACTATATTCCCATGGGCTATGGCCCCGACCGCGAGCGCCTGACCGAAAATTGCCTTCTGGCCTTGACGCCAAGAAGCCGAAATTCGCGACGTCATTGGGCGAGATCTGCCACTCAGCGCGGCCGATTCCATCATTGCAAAGTTGTCCAGTTGGTGTCAGAATTACGAAGAGACGATGAAGCAAATCGAAGGCCCCGATCACTGGTCTCACGAACTCGTAAAGCTCTGCACGAGGAGTGGATCATTATTTCGTGAAGTTCGAATGCAAAGCAAAATAACACAAGGGAGTAGCGACAATACTTGAAAAAAGTGAGACACATTCGAATAGCTGCAACACTAGCGATAAGTAACGTCCCTATTGAAACTCAATCAGTCGTGCACCAGCGCTGGCTCCGAGCCCTGACCGACCGCGAGCGACCCTGGCACAAACTGGAACTGTCGATCGCGCAGGACAAAAAAGAAGTCACTGATGGAAAAAACGGTGAGAACCTCGAGCGATTATCGACAAATCGCGGGCCCCTGATAATTAAATTTTAGTCTTTGTGGCTGTTTCACACTCTGAAGATCCATGTCCCGTTTGGGTATGCTGTAAATAGGTCGCCTGTTTGCAATAAGCAACCGAAAACATGAAATAATTTTAAAGGACACCTCGCAATTTAAAACCAGGTTGTGCTTTTAACAAATTCACCACGACGGTCGCTGTCTGAAGCCTTTCTCCAGGCAAAAAACGGTTCTTCCCATTAATAATCTCTCGTGAACAATCGTCTGTATCATAATATGCATCGAAACTAGCGAAAAGGAAAAATGTGAAAAGGAGTACGGTTTTTTAGGCGGTTAGAATGTACCGCATGAAAGTCGAGTACCCGAGTTCAAGAATGGATATAGTGACTGCGGAACAGGTTGCGTTAGTAGTGAAGGTGCGGTGGCTCCTTAAAGTGATACGAAATTAACAAGTCGACTCCGTCCGGTCTAAGCGAGGTGCTAGGCATATTACTCTGAGGGACAATCACACGAAGAAAGCCTTCCTTGTGTACTTATCAGTCACAACAACACTATTTATACACCACCCTGCTCCTGTTCTGGTGCGTTCCTGTTGTTCAGTTATTTATGGTTATGTAGAGCAGTTTTTGTTTTTCAACCCACTTGTTTTCTCTTGTGGAACTATGGATCACAAATAGACAACCGTTATGAAAAGAAAAGGTAAATGCCTCAGCGTTTTGTCATTCAGAGCACTTACACTAGTATACCAGCGTTCATTCGCCTCGAAATAGATCGATATTACAAGCCGATCATTTATCGCTGAAAAAATCCCAGGCTGTGATGGCACTAGTCTACGAGGCATATCTGGCTTAAAATTTAACTGAAAAGACAGTTTATTCTCATGTCTTGGACTTGAATCCACTGAATTATTTTAGCTCAGCAATTATTTTTTCCCACATGGCTCTAGTAGTACGTTCAGAATATGCATTGCTGGCCGACAAAACAAAGTTCATCCCGACGCGGAGAATTTGAAAGTCAACCAACGCGTGCAAAGCGAGCCGGAGGGCCAGTCCTCGTCAGTGAGCTTATCGATTCAGTTCGCCCAGCCCGAGAAGAGCGACGAATCTTCACGAGAATCATCGAGTTTCTTCGTAGCATCGACGTCCTGTGAGCCATCGTGATTGACCCACGAAGAGCAACCTACCTACCCCAGGCCGAAAGGGTTCCAAAGGGTCGGAGCCCAGAAGTTCTTTGGATCGGATTACGTCAATGGCCAATAAAGCGCAATTCAGGAAATAGTCAACTCTAGATTGTAAGGTCACTTCTGAAGAAAGCCCGCTATTGCGTGTGGCCCAAAAAAGACTTACTTTTCGTCAATCGCAAGCACAGGTACCACGAATCCGAAAGAAAATATTCATAGCGATTAGATGATGAATAGCGGAGCAACGAAGTAACGCATTTTCATCGGGTCTTCAAGCCTATTCAATTGAATATGTGCTGGATTACTAGACTGTCGAATATCAGCCCTGTTCGGTTAAACTTTAAACGGCGATAGCGTGTATTCCTGTCTGAAAGATGTTTTGAATAGATTCTTCAAACTTACAGGTTCTAGCACAAGAGAAGAAAATATAACGTATGGTCACTACAGAAATGTATAGGATATAGCTACTTCCTAGTCACCTGTAAGGAAAGATTCAAGAACTTCACTGGTTACAAAAATAACAATACTCCTGAAAGGCACACAGAAACTTCGAACTCTGAAAGCCAACACCCGGGCTCTCTAGGCCGAGAGCCCTAACAATATCACACTGATCACACATTAGCGGCTGCGCGGACAATCCCTTGGGGGGGGGGGGAATACTGTCTACACCCCACATTAGCACGCAATGCAATCAGTAGTTACTCCTCCTGTCTCATGTATGCACAAACTCTCTGGCATAAAAACGGAAGTTCTGCCTCGAGCATCATAAACAACCACGTTATCACTACACGATCTCAAGTAAATCCGTCACAACCACTGGAGCCTCCAGCCATCAGCCGCTAAGACCTGGATAGAGATACACGCTCTTGTTGAGACCTCGGCTGCTGCGCTCTATTGTCTGGCACTGGTTTTCTACTCCGCGCCATCTCTTAATTTTTTCATCAATTTTCTTAAACAGGGACTCAACGTCGTGGTCGCACGCGTGCTCGGCGAACACGTGACATAAAGCCATTATGAGCCAGGATCCACAAGTTTCTCGGTGGGAGGCGAATCCTGCAGAGAAGAAAGGATTAATCAGACGGGTAGCTAGGCGAGGAGACGTAACTCCAAATCCGAACTCAGACGCCCCCGGTAGCGCATTTGGTCAATTCGCGTCACTATGCGGAAACCTGCATCCGATGCGCCCAAATTTCGGAGCGAAAGAGGCAATTCGCATCAGAGTGCGAAAATCGGACTGTGTGTGCATGTACCTTTAGTCCTCCAGTGCTTAACACTATCGTCAAAGTGGGCTGCTATGCTGCCGACCGACGATCAGGATTTCACGGCCAGATTTTCAACATTTTCATCATAAAGTTGAACAAATATCAACTTCTCCGCACGGAAATGATGATGGTCTGAAATCCTGGCGAGAATTCCAGTCAGCCTGTCCAAGGCATTGGGAGTCCCTTTGCGTTTATCTGAATCCTCTGCGTCCCATAGATTGCCATGCGATCTAGCGCTTTGGGGGGAATCCTGCAAATGTCGTTAGGGCAGATCTGGCCGATATTTACACAGCTAATACAACCTTTTGATTCGTGCTTACCGAAGGCAGTGGACTTGACGTAAAGCATGTCATCGAAGGTTCGGTGCAATTCTTCTTCATGACCGCTTTCGTTGTGACCGTCGCGGTAGGTCCGCGGTCTTTTTGCTGCGACAGTAGACGGCGACTGGGAAGCTTGTCGATGACCGACACCCCGGTCAGACATCTGTCCTCTAAAAATAAACAACCGTACAAATCAGTACTACAAAGAGACGAAGAGCTGACTGCTTTTAGGGAAAACATTATGAATGCTAGGATAAGCGGTTAGCGCTAGGGATCGTCGTGCTGGTCCCTACTTTTGCTCTATATGCGGAGATATGAACGAGTATCTAGTTTATTTCGCGTGTAAAAACGACGATTTGATTAGTTTTAGTTTAAGCGTCTGATAAATATGAAAGAGTTTTCTATGATAGGCCTATTAAAAAAAAATGGTAGGATCCTCAAGTTTTTTTTTGTTTCGTTTGCACAATTGTATACAGTTTTCAAAAGATAGTATCGATTTGTGCTTTCTGAGTGTATTCTAATCATTTTCTTTGTTTAGTATTCTTCATCTTCTTGATGCCATGGCAAGGCAGGCTGCTTCTTATACAAATAACTATCAGAATGATGTCCAACTTCAAGGATTATCATCCTCGAGAGAGAGAGAGAGAGAGAGAGAGAGAGAGAGAGAGAGAGAGAGAGAGAGAGAGAGAGAGAGAGAGAGAGAGAGAGAGAGAGAGAGAGAGAGAGAGAGAGAGAGAGAGATACTTTAATTTAAAAAACGACTATCACAGCGCATGGCGCCGAACTTGCGCTTCACGTCAGGTAATTAACTAATCAGGTAAAAACCAATCGTCGACAATAAAATGAATCAACAACAAAAACTAAATAGCCTAAATCACTGGTTAATAATATTTACAAACGACGGGATGAAGCTTTTCCTATATCTCTCGTGGATTGGTGGGAGAGGTTGAAGGGTGGGGACTTTCTGGGAGTTGGGTCTTTGAGGTCGGGATCGTAAGGGTTGAAAAGGCGGGGGGAATAAATCTTGGAAACGGGGATCTGTCATGGCTTTATTGCCAAACCGGGTACACAGGAGGGTCACGACACAAAGTCGTGAGCTGGAAATGCTTAAGAAGGAAGTGATATGGGAGTTTATCTTGACCATAAATAATTCTTAATGCTCGCTTCTGGACTGACTCTATTGAATTAGATTGGGAAACAGTTAAACCAACATGCCAAACCGGACAAGAATACTCAACGATAGGGCGGATAAAACTTGAATAAATTCTTAAAAGTTGGATTTTAGGACAAGAAAACTCGAGAGAACCGAAGTCTCCGAAACAGTGCGGAAAACTAGAGCTGATACGAAACTTCAGTTCATTAACCTCTCTCCTGGACTAGACAAAAATTCAGGTTTAAATATTATTTCGTTTTTTCAGTCGTAAAACTTTGGCCTAACGAAACGGCCAGACTAGTCCAATACAATTCTCAGCTAATTCATGGAAAGGTTTTGGAAACAACACGGGCATACTCCTGTGCATTCATTCATTCATTCATTTAATAATAAAACAAAACATATCTCTCGTGGGCAGAGCCCAAATACGATGTTTTTTAGTCATAAATAAAATTGTCAAACATAAATTGTCAACAAAACAGAAAAATGTTAAACATCATTATATTGCTGTACGAAGCTCGGCACAAAGCTTCTACTGTAACGCATAGTGTTACAGTAGATTGGGGTCAGTTTGGGAACCTTCTCAGCCACTTCTCGGGGGGGACGAGATCTTGCAGGAACAAAGGGTGGGGGAAGGAATGAACGGTACATGGGGTGCTGGAGAAGGGAGGAACCGAAGTTGCGGCATAGTTTTTCGCGGCGGGAAGAAAGGGATTCAATTTTAAATTCTTTGAGGTAAAAGGAGTATGGTAGGGGGGAACCACCATAGATAATTTGGAGCGATCTCTTCTGAACTCGCTCTATTTTATCAGTTTCACTTTGGGTAAGAGCAAAGTGCCAAACCGGACAAGCATATTCGACTAAGGGTCGAATGAAAGAGCAAAACATTAGCTTTAGCTTGTCCTTAGGAACTCGAAACTTTTTCAGTGTTTTTAGCATTTGAATTGCGCTGTTAGCTTTCTTTACAACTGTCTTAGTATTTTCGTGCCATGAAAGGTCAGAAGAGATCACTACACCTAGTAGCGTAGTTTTATCACTGATGAGCCCAGGGTCGATAGGAGGTTCGAAAGACGGCCGAGTTTTCCGAAGAAAAGAAAAAGTCGTAACAGAGCACTTATCTTTATTCACGATCATATTTAGTTCAGTCGCCTCTGAGGTAATCTGGTCGATGAAACCGGCAGCGTTGCTTTTCAAATCCTTGGATACGACTTCCACTAGGGACAAATCGTCAACGTATTTCCATCTGTCCTCTAGCCCAGCAGCAATTTCATTTATCATGAGGAGGAAGCACAGCGGACCGATCACAGTTCCTTGTGGAACTCCACAAAAAACTGGTAAAGAAGTAGACAAATGGCCTTTATACTTTACAGTTTGCTCTCTGTTTGTCAAGAAGCTCTTGATGATTTTTACGATAAAATTGGGTATATTTTTTTCAGCCATTTTTTCTAAAAGAATTTTATGGTCAACAAGGTCAAATGCCTTTTTGAAATCAATTGCAATTAAATTTATCCATTTGCCAGGTTCATCCAGATGTTTTAAAATAAAATCGATCAAATTAACTAGGTAATGGACTGTCGAACACTTAGGAATGTTACCAAACTGCTTTCGATCAGTTACTTTTAAGAGATATTCTTTAAGCCATGTGGCAACAAAACTTTCGTAAATTCTGCTGAAAATTGATGTAACTGTGATCGGCCGTACACCAGAGAAATCATTAGGTGCTCCTTTCTTTGGAATAGGGGTGATAAAACCTTTTTTCCATTTCTTTGGGAAATAGCCTGTTCGCGTTATGTTATTGT
The DNA here is from genome assembly GCA_023053555.1 of Branchinecta lindahli. Lineage (NCBI taxonomy): Eukaryota > Metazoa > Arthropoda > Branchiopoda > Anostraca > Branchinectidae > Branchinecta > Branchinecta lindahli. Next base: position 8,811,217 of record JAKZAO010000001.1, read on the forward strand.
AGATTATCTGAAGGGGGAAAGCTAATTCCTTAGCAAATGCTTTAACGAGAACAGCTGGAATATCAAAAGGAGCAACAGAAGTTCTTTTCAACTTAGAAAGCTTACGGGTTACACTTGACAAAGAAATATCAGGCATTAAATTATCATTTGAAGGAGCAGTTAAATTTTGTGGAGGGTCTTCAGGTGGAAGAGGTGGATAAGACTGCACAACTGCAGCGAAATGGGAATTTAAATCATTCGCAGTTTTCTTTGGTGGCTCCTCCTTCATGAAATCAACTGGTTGAGAACTTTTTCCAGTCAGACTTTTGACTTTATTGAAGAACTGCGACGGCTTGGACTCCAAAAGATGATCCACCTCATTTTTATAATAAGTAGCCTGTGCTTCTTTTATTTTCCACTTAATTTCATTTGCCAATTTTTTTGCTTGCTCTTTTTGGTCATTTCGAATGAGGTATAACTTACGCTTAATTAGTCGCTTTATTTTTGAATTTACATACGGTTTGTCACTAGAACAAAATTTAGTTTTACGCTCAGGAAAGCACTCAAGAAATTTTTCTTTGATTTTACCATGAAATTCCTCAACTTGGGAATCTAAGTCCTTCGCTGCAGAAACCAAAGTCCAGTTCTCCTCCGTAATCCAGTTTCCGAACTGCAACAGACCAGTGTCTGTAATTGGTCTAGAAGTAACCTCAGTTACCGAATATTGAATCTTTACTTTCTCAAAAGGGTTCCACTGGAGCATATAATGGTAGCTACCACCAAGTGGTGCTAGTTTACTCGGATTTTGATAATATTTAGAAAGGTTTGTCAGGATCACATCCAGAGAAGTTTCACCTTTGGTCGTCGGAAAATTAACCACGCTTTTAAGACTAAGTGACCCGGCCAGCGATTTGGTATCCAGCTCGTTACCATCTCCTAGTATAACTACTCCAAAATATGGATGTGTTCTCTGGATGTAATCCGTTGATTCCTGCAGCTTTTCCCAAAACGCCTTTCTTGCGGCAGCGGGCTGACCAGGTGAATAATAAAAAACGCACACCGCTACCGCAGAGAACGGCCTAGGGAGTCGCTTAGGTTGTACTTTCACCCAAATAATCTCATCTTTTTCATCAAGGAAAGGAATAGTTAAAAGCTGAGGTTTGAAATCTTCATGTACCAGGGTCATAACTCCTCCCCCTTTCTTCCCAAGGGGATGGTCATCAGGACGAAGTTTAACAAAAGAAGAGAAATTTGGAACTTTTAATAAATTTAAATCTTGTCGATGGACCTCGGTTACACAGATAACGGAAGAACCAAGCATTTGGGCCGAGGTCTCAAGTTCAGTTAATTTTTCAAGGTTTAAACTTTCCGCATTGCTGTAGAGGAAGGAAAAAGGGTTTCCAAATTTCCGTCGCAGTAACCCATCGCCACAGTTGCTGCAAAATACAGGTTCAACAAAGCCTCTTTCCTTGTGTAGTATAACGTACCGACATGCATTAACGACGATGACCTTCGGCTTTCCGATGAGGGATTTCGCTCGCGTGTTCGAGAACTTGCCAAGGATTTCCTCGACGTCGATCTTTTTTCCGTCTTTCGCTACCACACCCCAGTGACCGTTTCCTAAATCGTCACCATGAGACATGATGAAGACGAAGCAGGAGCTGAAATCCTTGTGATCCTCTCGCTGGACAAAGGCTTCAATCTCCGATTCAAAATGCTGCAAAAAGAAACCTTAAGTTGAACCGAAAAGGGCTGTGACAGGACAACCCAGTTACCCATCACTTATTCACTTAAATAGGCTTGAAGACCCGATGAAAATTCGTTGCTTCGTTGCTCCCCTATTCATGAATAACGATTTTCATATCGTGGAAAATCCCTGTCGGATTTGTGGTACCTCTATGCGCTTGTACCTGTGTTATATGCTTGATGGAAAAAATTTACGAAACATAAAAATAAAATGGCAAATCAGATCGCTAGGGAGACAGGCGAAAAAGACAATGAAGTGCTTGGCATTCGTCCATACATGTTTGAGCCACTGTGTTCACCAACCTCACGACAGCGGCCACTGAAAAGCCGCGTCTGTGTTGAGATTTAAATTTTCCGGGTCATAGTAAGAACTTTGCGTTGTGGGGACGGCTGTAGAGATTCTCAACGTCACTACTAGGGCACTTAGTGAAAAATAAAAAATATCTTAACACAATCCAAATAATTCCGTGTGTTTAATTAATGAAACAAAAATAAGTTGGCTTTTCAGTTAAACTTTAGAGTCTAGTTGAAAGCAAGCTTATTTTTGTGTTTTGTAACTGAATACACCGAATTACGACTTCACTGAGGGGTTTTTATTTTTTCTAATAGGCTCTTGTAGTGACGCTAAACTTCGTCGCTAAAAAAAGCTATTTCACCGTTAGACCGTTCAATTTGAATTTTATCGGAGGACGTGTTTTTTCATTGTGCAAATTAATCACGAAAGACAGAAAAAAAAACAGCTATATACCTGGCTGCAAAATAGCTTCAGAGGAGTCCCAGAACTAGCAGTCTAGCAAGTTTGTTTATTGAAAGCAGGCAATTTGGTGCTGCTGTTGTCCCAAATATTTGAAACTACGTCGAGGAACCACAAGTTTAAAAGATTTTTCAGACAAATAAAAAAATCGTATTTGTCTATAGCGGAGTGATGGGCTAACGCATTTTCATCGAGTTTTCACGCCTGTTCAAGTGCATAACAAGTTGTTTTTAACTACATTTTCGCATTTCAACCTCATCTTGTGAACCTTTAAAGGACCCCTCGCACTATTTACTCTTCAACTTACAGTATTTTAAAATATTTGAGTACTTTAAAACTGTGCTGTGCTTTCAACGATTAACCCACGGTTTTTGCTGTTTTAAGCCTTTTCCGAGACCCGTTGACTTCTAGCGAAAACAGGGAAACAATTTACATAACCGGTTTTTCTGATGGAAAAACTTCTCGCAGGCAACCGTCGACAGCGCGATACATATTGAAGGCAGCAAAACACGGCAAGTGAGAAAATAAGCGTGGTTTTGTTAGAGGGTTAGACTGTACCGTACGAAATTGGGGTCTCTGGGTTTAGAAATATATGGAGTGATTATGGAAGTAGGTTGCACTAGTGTTATAGGTAAGAGAGGTCCTTTAAAGGACAAGCTGCAGAAGACAAAGTTTATGTTCGAATGTTCTAAGATAACCGACACTTTTTTAAACTCCGCGACTTTTTAACATAACGCACATTGTTGTTAAGTCACACTCGGGATCCTTGGCTTTGACACGAAACTCCAAACATGTGAATACTAGGTCTTCTCGTTCTATGCCCTTGCCGGGAACTATTATAAGATAATGCTGGGGCAAACGTTAGCAGTCGGTCTATTGCCATTAGCGCGATACCATACCAAATTAAAATTATCGGAATAGACCCTGGCACACCAGCTTGACAGCGTTGTACCAATAGCTATGAATATGATGATCTCTTTAACAATTACAAGCACAAACTCGTTAAAGTTTAACCGAAAAGGGCTAGGATAGGACAATCTAGTTACCCGTCACTTATACACTTAAATTGGCTTGAAGACCCGCTGAAAATGAGTTACTTTGTTGTTCCGCTATTCACGAATAATCGATTTTCACATAGTGGAATTTTCGTGTGATTTGTGGTGCCTCTATGCGCATGTATTTTTGTTGTATGCCTTACGAGAAAGATTTACCATTTTTTTTTTTTTTCAGCCACTAAGCAATCTCCTCCAGTCTCACCACTACCCACTGAAAAGCCGCATTTGTTTTGAGATTAAAATTTCCCGCGTCATAGTAGAATTTACGCTGTGAGGACGGCCGGAGATATTCTGAGCCTCATAAATAGAGCAGATAGTGGAAAATCAAAAAATCCCTTTGCAGAATCCAAATAATTCAGTGTATCCAATTAAATGACACACAAATAAGTTGGCTTTTCAATTAAACTTTAAGACAGTTCACGAAAACGTCCCGAGATGAATACTGTCAAAAGAAAAAAAAATGTAAAAACTGGCACGGATATGGCAGGACGGATACGGCAAAACTGGCAGGACGTGCAGGATATGAGAAAAATTGAATGCCAGTGTTACTCTCAGACAGACGACCGGAGAGCAGAGTGCAATAAACGTCCCGACTGGGACAAGACCCCATCTTTACCCCAATTGAACAGTCCTTCTGTGTCTGTGAAGGTTTCCAATTTTACTAGAAGTTTCCTTTGCGTAATCAGCAGAACAAGAAGGGGTGCTGCGACTCAAATACATGCCACTGACCTCATGCGTTACATCCTGCTTCATGGTCACGATGTACCCAAGCTGCCGAAACAGTTTGTCCAGGTTCCATACATCTGTTTCTGACCCAATTCGGGTGTCGTAAATATTGTTGTCGAAGGAGTTGATGTTGATGATAAGGACGCGACCTCGACTTCGGCTGAGCTCCACTGGGTAGCCCTAAAGTAAAAATAGGTCTGAACATAATAAATAAAACTATATCCCTAAGGCCGCGTGACACTTTCTTCTATACTGTCAGAAGTTTGGCAGCATATGACACCTTTTGTTCAACGTTAGGAGAGCATATCTGCAATGACCTGTTATATGTCTATCTTTTCGCAAGACGGTCAAAACAGAAATTTTACCTTGCAACATAACAGTTCAAAAGGGTTATAAAAGACATATCCTTGTCATCCAACATAGTATTATACACAAGGATGCACAACCATTTATTATCTGGTATGAAACTTCTGACAGCATCGAGTATCAACTTTGATGTGCTTCTTGGTTCTGTTCCAGGTGCCCGAACACTACTGAAAACGTGTTGTGAAAGAATGTAATCAAGGACTTCCTAAACTAATTAACGCGCAAAAGTAAACATAACAGATAAATAAAACGACACTGCTGAAAAATGACTAAGACCAAATTGTCTGTTATGACCTACGATCTGACAAGATCTTTGTATCAAGTGCATCCTCGTAAGATAGTTAATGTGATAAGTATTGCGTTCGAAGTGTATTTAAACGGTACATATCCAAATACGGCAGCCCCACTGTCCTCTTTTAGCTATCACTTTATAAGAGGTCCAATTTCCGATCGCTGCCAGGGAGCTGGGGTCTGGGTAAAAAAAAACGACCAGACCCCGGTGAATCAGGGTCCGCGATCCGTTTGGCCTTTGAGAATGCCACTGCGCATATCGCCAAGAATGCTCAACAGTCCAACGTGATACTCGGATGCAAATTTCTGTACGGTGCTCAATGCTATTAACGCGGCTTCATTTTGACGTAAGTTTTCAAGGTGAAACTCGAATTAGGTGGATTTTACATAGCGGAAGTAAAAGTGTGTCCAAGAAAGAAAAAAAACAAGTGTTGCGAGCTCATTTGGCACTTCTTAAGAGTAGGTGATACAGGAAAGTAAATGAGGTCGTCACGAAATTCCCCCCTTCCAACTCCCCGCCGTCGCCGGATCCAGTTGAGACCTAGAATCTGGATAATGAGCGCATCTGCTCTTCCTACCTATTAAGTCTCACTGTATCAGAGCATTTCCAGGATACATTCGGATACACAAACAGATAATCTAGGGCATCTTCTCCTACCACCCAGTAAGTTTGAGTCGAATCTGATCATTACCAGGAAATGCATGATACCCCCCCCCCCCCCCATTAGGTCAAAATCTGGCAAACACCCGAAATGGATCAAGGGCATATGATGTTGGTACATCCAAAGTTTAATCCCAATCACTCCACTCGTTTAATCACTGGGTGTGCAACAACATTACTGGACCCTCCCTCCAACTTTCCCCTCCCGGTCAAACACGGCTCGGACACATGAAAGGGTCACCTAGAGAATGTTCTCTTACAACACGTAAATTTCACTGTACTGTGATTATTACCTCCCCTCCCCCGCCACCGTGGTCGAATCTAGTTCGGCGATTAGGCGTCTTCTCTTACTTATCCATGAAGTTTCGCCAAAATTTGAACACTGACAGAAAATGTACGGTATCGGCCTCCAACTCTCCCCATCGAGCTCAGGTCCGGCCGGGACCCAGAAACAAACCATCTAGAGCATATGTACCTTTCAAATTGCATCCCAATCTTCTCACTCGTTTGATCTCTACGCGTGTCAAACGATTTCCGGGCCACATAGATGGATCACCTAGGGCACCTTCTCCTACCACCCATTAAGTTTGTCTTTAATTTGAGCATTTCTGCCGGGCCCGCCAAATCGCTTATCCAGAGCAAACGATCTTTGTACTCTCAAAGATTCAACCTAATCACTCCGCTCGTTTGATCCCTGTAAGGCGTACTATCAAATTTCCAGGACTCCTCCCCCCTCCAACCACCCCCAAACTGTGGCAGAATCCATTTCAGAAACATAAATGGACATCTAGGGCATCTTCTTTTACCACCCATCAAGTTTCTCTCGTATTCCCGCCAGGTACATCCCTGCAACTCACCCCACCGAGCTTAGATTCGGCCGAGATCCGAAAACGAATGATCTAGGGCAAATGATATGTCTAACTTTCTAAGTTCATCCCGATCGCTACACTCGTTTCATCCCTACGTGTGCCGCAAAACCCCGGACCCCCCCCCCCCCCCTCTAACTCCCCCCACTGAGGCCGAATCCGGTTAGGACACACAATTGGATCATCTAGGGCATCTTCTTTTTCCATCTATCAAGTTTCGCTCGAATTTGTGCGTTTCGAGGAAATGGCTGATACCCCCTGCAACTCTTCCTACCGAGGTCGGATCCGGTCGACACCCCAAATGGATCATCTCAGGCATATTACCTTTGCAATCTTCCAAGTTCCATCCCAATCGCTCCACTCACTTGACCCCTAGGCATCTTCCGAAAACTAGCAAAAGTTGGAAAGAGTGACAAATGTCATAAAAAAACCTTACCCCAGAAGACTGTCGAAAAAAGTCTCTACTGGACTGCCGGACTTCAAACCTCATGACCCCATTTGACTCGAACTGAAGGTCCCTCTCAACATTTTCGTATGTGGGGCTCTGAGAGGTGTTACGGCCAGATGGACGAAGGGGAATGAAGCTGAAAAAACAGAAATGCTGAAAATCAGGCAAATGAGAGAGATAACAAGAAAACTGGAAAGCACGACTGTAAACATAAAAGATAAGAGTTTGAATCCCAGAGACCAAACCATCTATTCGACATTTACGAACTTTATCGTCATTTGCCATTGCAATTCATCTTCAGCCATCGTTGTTGTTGATGAGTTGCTGGGTGGGACGTCTCTCGGCGGCGGCCTGGCCTTATTCCCATAAAGCTGCTTTCACATTGACGCGTTTGCCTTTCACACTGAGCTACACAAGCCTTGCGTTGCGCTTGCGACGACGCAACGCGGAGCTTGCGCGTCGAAATTTGACGCAACGTAAGAATAGAACTGAGCTCTATTCTTACGTTGCGAACGACGCGTACGCGTCAGATTTTTCAGTAAAAAGTGGAAGTTTTTGAAGGAAAACTGGTAAAACTAGTGCAAGAGCGACCAGGACTGTACGATAAAAAGCTCCCTGACTATCATAACAAGACTTTCATAAATAATACATGGATATCAATTTGTGAAATCATCAACAAGGAGTTTAGCAAAAGCATGACTGGTAAGTTGACCCTACTTTGTATCACATTACATTTAATTGGATCTTGTCTCCTTCAAGTTGCAAATCATAATAATAAAAAAAATACCTATAAACAGTTTACAAACTGTCTGAATTTGCCTATAGGCTCCATGTTCAGTCCAGGCATCATTTATGTTTCATATCTTTAGGCCTGTCTAAGATAGTGATTCGAAACTTTTGCTCAACTGGACCTTCAAAAGTATGACTGTATGTACACCATGGTACCCATGAAATTGCAGTCTCCAGTTTTTTGTCAGACATCCAATACGGTCGTGCATCCAAATACGGTCATGCATCCAAATAAGGTCATACATCCAATTACTGCTGCAGCACCTAATATTATGTCTTCATCAGAACTAGCCTTTTTCTGAAAACGCAACGCACACGCCTTCGTGGTGTGAAAGGTCCGACGCAAGACAGACGCAACACTGACTCTACGCAAGCGCAACGCAAGCGTCTTGCGTTCTCAGTGTGAAAGCAGCTTAACACTTCGGAATGGATTTCCTCGGCAGTGTGGGGCTTTAAGCTCACAATGCTCATTCTCAGTTACAAATCAAGATATGGTTTAACAAATCAAGAATCTCACGATTTTCTTTCTTAATTACAAATCAAGATCTGATTTCGAAAAATCATTTCATTTTGTTTTAAATAGTAGTTCTCTTGCACAATAGCAGACGAGAATTTCTACTTCTCTTCGCGGGAAATTATTTCATTTGTGCTTTAAAACTTTGCTCAAACTAACTGGTCGGTTTTTCCATGCGTTTCGTCGATATCAATTTTTTATATATTTGAGTAGCAGACGTACTTGTTTTGGAGCAGAACATAAGCATTCTGTGAGAAGTATTCCGGATCGGTGGTAAGTGGTGTTTATATCTCGTATTTACAGAAAAAATTCTTGCGATGCACCGCCTGGCGTAAGCGTTGTGTGCCGTAAATGGGACATCACATCTACTGCCGAGTGCGAAAATGTACCTTTGAAACTGATCGTTTGTCAACTTTCTAAAGGCGGGTACTGTATGTATGTATGCATATTCTTTACAACTCGTTATATTCAAACTGAACGAGAACGGAGTAAATGAAAGAAAAAATAAAGACAAAAGAGAGAAAAGACAATTAGCGGTCAATGAAAAAATATATACAGCACTAAATATGACGAAAAACACAAAGGGCGAGTTAATCAGTGGGCATCCATTGGGCACAAAGTATTGGTAACCACGGGTGTGCGGCCGTTCGAAGAACTTTCTGAACAAGCTTGTCTACAGCCTCGTTGGGTTCTACCAGGCTGAATGTTCTTACTGGGTGCCTGTTCCGTCTCCAGTGTGGCATATTTTGTAAGTATTTTAGGTAACGAAAATAAAGCGACCGGACTCGATTACCTGCCGATGTCTTTCTTGAAGCGTTGTGAGCTAAGTTTGAACTGGTGGCCCCTGAGGTTGTTCGAGTTTAGAGCAAGAAGGTTTTAAGTTCCTCTCTCAACCCATTCATAAAATCTGGGGATGGAATAATCCATCTCCCGTTTTTAATTTGTTCTGAACAACCATTGAGAGAGGAGCGTCCTAAACGTCCGAATTACGAACAGGTGTGTCCGTAGTGGGGCCCGGGCATCAACCAGATCGCCCCTGTGTTGTCGTTAGGTGAGTGTCAGTATTTGCAAAGTCTTTAACCTTTCTTCGTGCTTAGCGTTTTTCAATGAGGGTAAAAACTGCTTTCGGGTGCATCCAAGTCACCCAATAGTTTTACCTTCGTTGAGAGCGGTTTCCATATTATTCTGCAAAACTCGGTCTGCTGGTTCGCTGCACTGCATTAGAAAACTGGGTTTCATGTTAGGCCACAGCGAAACTTGCCCCTGGTGACAGCTAGGCTAAATCGGAACGGAAGATCAAGCGGCGCGAATTTTCCCGGAGTGCGACACAGATAGGTATGCAAAATCCGGCTCAAACAAAACTAAATTGCGCTTCCGTCAGAACTAAGTCTTGGCTCTACGGCTTGGCAGTAGCCCCCCATGCCCATCATGGCGTGTTTGCAGGCAGGCTGAAAGGTCCCCCACTAACATCTAGTACAAAGGAAGTTCAAATGTAAGTTTTCTTACCGGTTTCTCCTTGCCTCGCTGGTAGCATCCACAGGCGGCAGGACAGGACTGGGACTGGGAGCTTCGGGGACTGGGACTTTTCTCATAGACACACTAGAAAACAAGACATTTTGAGCGTTGTCCGTCTTTGCTGATATCACTTTCCGTAATTACCTTTCCGTCTGCATAAGGTCTTATTGTCCGTTTTCCAGGGCCGTAGAAGTTACCCGTTCGTATTATTTCACATTTATTTGTTTCTGTCTTATTATGTCGATCATTTTTTCTTTATCCATGTTTTCAACGCCGCTGCTCCCTCTGGCATTTAGCGAGTAACAAACAAAACAAATATATAATGAATGAATACTATATATACTAGTTGATGCCAAGCGCTCGGTGGAATGGGGAAAAGGATAGGCGAAAGGTCAATGCGATCGGGGACGAGGTTAGCAGTCGAATTTAGACACGTAAGTTAATTTGTGTCTTCGCTTCATGTTTTAACGACTAAACGTAGGCTACACCTTAACGGCAAAAAGACACAGAAAATAGATAGACTCGAAACTTAAATCCGCAAACGCAGAGTAAAATGGAACTATTCAGCAAGCACGCGTCTTTTAACACTAGAGTTAGGGTGGTAAGAACAACGACCCTTACTTTCGTCCCACGCCTGATAGACTAGGGCTATAAGTAATTAATCATCTGGAAGACTTTTAGCGAAGAAAGTAGGAATAAAACCGCAAAATCGTCGAGACAAAATAGAACAGTTTTTTGGAATGACAATAGCCTATAGATTATGAATAGGCGATACTGGGTTGAGTACGTGACACCTCCAGAAGTTTTGAGTGGTGCTGCGGCAGTGCAGTTCAGTTCAGTTCAGTTTTATTCATAAAAATAATACGCACCATTAACTCATTATGACCCCACCATAAGGCCTAACATAAGGCCTGGCAATGGGCGGGGCTTATTCTTTATTCATATAATCTTAAGGGAAACGAACCAAACAAGTCTACAAAAAGAATGATAGAAAGAAGAATAAAGACATGACAAACTGTCAAGAAAATCCGTTGACGGACGATCTTTCGTCAACAAAGCGCCCTTGCCTCCCCCCCCCCCCCCAAAAAAAAAAGGAAAAAAAGGAAAAAAAAATAAATAAAGGAAGGAAATTATGTTTTTGACAAGAAAAAGGACTTGGCCTGTGACTTGAAAGCTGAAAGGGTAGACGCAACCCTTACCTCATCAGGTATTGAATTCCACACTCCCGGAGCAAAGTGTTTAATTATGAAAGAAGCTCTAGTTGTTTTACGCGGGGCACTCGCCAACTGCCGGGCATTCCGAGTAGAATACTCGTGGAAATCCCGATTTTGCGAAAACAAATTCTGAAAAGATGAATTCAAATGATCATTAAAATACTTATAAGTAAAAACTGCAACTTGGTAGTCTCTAATTGTGGAGACATCCATTATTTTATTAGAACTAAAACGCTCACTTTGATTCTTATGGGGGTCATGTGACGTGATTGCCCGGACCGCACTGTTCTGTAGATTTTGAACTTTCTTATAACAAGATACAAAATTGCTAGCCCACACGGAGCATCCATAAATCAAGTAAGGATGAAAAATGGCATAGTATATCATTCGTAGAATTTTTGGTGATGCAGTGTTTTTAACTCTCCTTATCACTCCAAGAGACCGAGAAAGTTTGGACGACAGAACATCAGCGTGCTCTTTCCATGACAAATTCTCATCTAGTAGAAAACCAAGATATTTAACGGATTGTACTCTTTTGATCACTGAAGTACCCACCATAACTTGATTGGGGCTTGTTTGGGATGAAGTTCTCGAGAATACCATATAATTTGTTTTTAGAAAATTCAGGGTTAGTAGGTGAGAATTAGTGAAATTGGTAAATTCGGCTAGTGCTATTTTTAGCTTTTCATATAGATCAGGTACAGAAGGGGCAAAAAAGAAGTGTGTCGTCAGCAAATAATATAATACCAGCTTCGGATAGGAAATATTTAACCGTGTCAACAAAAATAATAAAAAGTAGTGGACCCAAGATTGAACCCTGTGGCACTCCACAATGAATTGCACATTGATCTGACGTAGTATTACCGTTCATAACTACTTGTTTCCTTCCAGATAAATATGACCGAAGCCAGTCTAGTGCTTTACCCCCTATTCCAATAGACTGTAGAGAATTTAGTAGTTCATGGTGGTCAACAGTATCAAATGCTTTTTTCAAGTCCAAAAATATTGCAGCTGGAATCAAACCATTTTCAAAAGCTTCGTTAATCCAATCTACTAGTTTAATAATAGCTAAATCCGTCGACAGACCTTTACGGAACCCAAATTGAGTGTCCAACAGAATTTTATTATCTTCAATGTGTTTCGAAAGTTGACCGTGCACTATTTTCTCATAAATTTTAGAAAAAAAAGGAAGGATAGATATTGGTCTTTTGTTGCTTGCTTCATCTTTTTTTCCCGATTTATGTAGAGGAATTACCCGCGCCAGCTTCAAAGCTTCAGGGAAAATTCCTGTCTTAATAGATAAATTTATTAAATGGACAAGTATAGGAATTAGGGATTGTTTAGCTGCCTTTACAATTTTTAAACTTATCCCATCAACACCACAAGAGTTCGATTTCATATTATTAATGATTTTATTAATTTCCTCAGATGAACACGCAGTAAAATGCAGTTCTGAAACAAGTGGTCTGTTTATCGCCAGCGGGACTGGGTTTACTTTTCGACGCGCTTCCTCACACAATCTTTTACCTTCTGAAGAAAAATATTCACAAAGGTAATCAGCGATTTTCTTGGGATCATCAAGTCTTCCGTCAGGAGAAATTAGTGTTTTAATTTCATTACAAGATGGCCGTTTACCAAGAAGATCATTTATATTCTTCCATACTTTCTTCATATTCCCATTACAGGAGGCAAACTGATCCTCATAATATTTAATACGAGCTCTTCTTCGTATTGAATTTAATTGATTTCGATACGTTTTATAACGTGCATGGTTCTCAGCAGAAGGTTCATTTATATACACACGAAAAAGTTTATTTTTATTTTTTACTGAAATTACAAGTCCAGGCGTCACCCAGGGTTTCCTTGGGAAATTCACACAGTTATATTACACTAGCTCTTTGTAGAAGACCCTTCTAAGCACCCATGAAATTAGGACCTTGTACAAATTTCTTTTACGAAGATAAACATTACTTTTTTAATGAATAGGCGATACTGGTATGGAAAAATCGCGGTATTTCATGCCGATTCATTTTTTACCGGCTGGCCGACAACATTCGGGGGGGGGGGAGGGGACCCACACGTGACACCTCTGGCAGAAGTTTTCAGTGGTGCTGCGGCAGTGCAGGATATTAATGCACTAACTCTTTTGTAAGAGACCCTTCTAAGCACCCATGAAATTAGGACCTTGTACAAATGTCTTTTATGAAGATAATTATTACTTTTTTAATTTAATTTTTGTGAGTCATGTTTGTATTACAGACAATAGAACTTCCCGCCGAATGCGGGCTTCTATCATACCATCTAGAGCGTGTTCCACCCTACTCACCGTAGTTACTACGCATGACGTCACGGATCTTGGCTTCTTGGCGTCAAGGCAAATAGTTACTATTTTGAGAAGGTTGGAACGGTCAGCGTAGTAACTTCTCCAAGGTTGGAACAAAAATAGTAACTAATAGTTACTATTGTTAGGAGGGTGGAACACGCTCCTAGTGACACCTTAACGGTTGAAATATTTAGGCATTTGGCAGAAAGGCCCGATATCCAGACTCGCCCCAGTCTTCCTTGAAAAAAATTGTCTTTACATACCTAAATGGATTTTCGCCCGTAACGCTGTTGATGTCAATAGTGGGTTCCAACAAACGGACAACTTCGAACTGTTCGCATTCGATCAGTGCTTCTAGGAAACTTCTGAAAGCTCCTGGTCCACGAAGCATCAGCTTCATACAAAACTCTAAGTTTTGGGGATCAACTGCCTTCAAAAAAGAAAAATGTATAAACTTTAACCGACCACGGCTGAGATACGACAATCTAGTTACCCATCACGTATTCACTTAAATAGACTTGAAGACCGGATGAAAATGCGTTACTTCGTTGCTCCGCCGTTCATACAACTGATATTCATCAAATGAACTATTAATTTTTGATGTCTTGTACCTTTATGTGCTTTTATCTCTATCCTTGAAGTATTTAGCAACTAGCTTACAACAGTAAACGATTGCCGAAAATAGACCTTTTCCCGCCACACGCAACAACAGGCTTTCTTCAGAGTGACCTTACAATCTGGGACTGAAAATTTCCTGAGCTTCGGATCGATCACTGAAATGCATGTTTCTCTTAAAGTTTAACCGAAAAGGACTGGGATAGGACAATCTAGTTACCCATCACTTATTCACTTAAATTGGCTTGAAGACCCGCTGAAAATGCGTTACTTGGTTGTTCCGCTATTCAGGAATAATCGGTTTTCAAATAGTGGAATTTCTGTGTGATTTGTGGTATCTCTAATTTGTTGTATGCCTTACAAGAAAGATTTATGACTTTTTTTTTTGTTCAGGCACTAAGCAATCTTCACCAATATCGCCACTGCCCACTGAAAAGCCTTGTTTGTGTTTAGATAAAAATTTCCCGTGTCATAGTAGAATTTTCGCTGTGGGGACAGCCGCAGATATTCTGAACGTCATAACTAGAGCAGATAGTGGAAAACAAAAAAATCCCTTTGCAGAATCCAAATAATTCAGTGTATTCAACTAAATGACACAAAAATAAGTTGGCTTTTCAGTTAAACTTTAAATTGAAATTTTCCGCGTCGGGGTGAACTTTGTCTTGTCGGGCCAGCAGTGCATACTCTGTACGTCCCTACTATAGCCCAAATAAAAAAAAATTCCTTAGCAGAGTCGCCGAGGGGTTGCCCGCTCTCGATTTGAGTGTACAGCAAGTGCCCGGCGCCGGTTGCCACGTGTTAGAACATTAAAACAAGCAGGTTTAGAAGCGCTTGAAAGATGATTTGCATCATGAACGGCACCGGAACCATTGATTTCAGTCGGTGCCGGCCGGTGCCGGGAAAAGGTGTACAGCAGGTGCCGAGGAGTGGGCAACCCCTCGAGAGTCGCAATAATTTAGTGTGGCCTATTCAAATCCAAGACATAATAATAAGCTGACTCGTCACTTAAACTTTCAGATTGCATTCCAAGAAGGGAGGTTCTACTGTACTAAAGGTTAATTAAAGGTTGAAATCGAGGTTGATATCGGAAAATAACACCGAGACGGTTATGAAAAATATCTACCGAGCCAAAGGCGAGGTTGATGTTTTTAAATGACCATGGAGGTTGTCATTCCGATATCAACCTAGATGGAGGTGTGTTAACTGTTATAACTTTTTCGAACAAAACTCATCTCTGGAGGCTGTTATGACTTATATCATCCTCCCAGGAGGCTGTTATGACTTATATCATCCTCCCAGGAGGCTGTTATGACTTATATCATCCTCTGCGGAGGCTGTTATGACTTATATCATCCTCTGCGGAGGCTGTTATGATTTATATCATCCTCTCTGGAGACTGTTATGACTTATATCATCCTCTCTGGAGGCTGTTATGACTTATATCATCCTCTCTGGAGGCTGCTATGATTTACATCATCGTTTCATATCTACCGCTAACTTTCTGTGCGAAGACTATCGTACTATAACTGACCGTGGGTCATAGGAGGATATGCACTACACGCCTGTTCGAAAAAAGTTATTAAAGGTTAACTTCAGACATCGAGGCTGATATCGGAAAATAACAGCGAGACGGACATTGAAAATAACCTGTCCGAGCCGAAGGCGAGGCAGGTTATGGAAAATATCAGCCGAGCCGAAGGCGAGGTTGATATTTTGAAATGGCCGTCGAGCTTGTGATTCCGATATCAGTCGAGATGGAGGTATGTTAATTATTATAACTTTTTCGAACAGAATTTCCGCTTTTCGGGGCTGAAAATAATCCAGCCAATCACGTTTCAGAATTAGTCATAACAGCCTCCGGGGAGGATGATATGACAAAATAACATCCTCTCCAGAGGCTGTTATTACTAATTCTGAAACGTGATTGGCTGGATTTTCCGTGGCGTTTTCATTGTGAAGATTATCGTAATATAACTGACCGTGGGTCATAGGAAGATATGCATTACACGCCTGTTCGAAAAAAGTTATATAAGGTTAACTTCCGCCATTCGAGGATGATATCGAAAATAACATCGATACGGACAATGAAAATAACCTACCAGCTTTGTAGGTTATGAAAAACATCTACCGAGAGAAGCAAGTCTTCAAGCTCAACATGTCTTACTGGGAAACATTTGGATGCCATTGAGTTTATTTGTCGACAATTCGGCCTTTCAGGAAACACATTTTTTTAGCTGAGGCAACAAAGCAATGACAACAAATAAAGAAAACAACAACATGATCTGTATGAGTTTAGGCTGGAAACATACTTATCTGAAACGTTTAATTACCAAAATATCGTCCATCATCTCTTGGCTGAACACTTTTTTGTGGATCATCAATCGCTGAAATCTATCATCTAATTTGAGCATTTTCTCCAGACGAACGAGGTTTCTCTTGATCTTTTTGCGATCTTCCTCATTCATTTCTATCTTAGTTTTCTAGATGTAGAAGAGTATCACCTAAAAGAGTATCACCTAAAAAAAAAATGGTCATTTTAGATCAGTTTAGAATTATCGGTTCGGGAATACAATAACAATAACAATAACTCCCGTTTTTCGTTCGCTCGACTCATCGATTTGGCTACTTTTATCGGATTTGGCAGTCACATGTTAGGCACACTTAAAATTCAGTAGGCTACTTGTGACAGTCGGGCCTCAGAATTCAAATACAAGTTTAAAAATAAATTGGAACTGAAATGGTATGGTATGAAGATTACTTTTTAAAGTTAATTAATATTCGTAGACGAATGATTTAAGTATTTTTTTGGTTGGAAAGCTGGGTTGCCTTAAAGAGGTTAATAAAAAAGTAAAAGATACGCAAGAAATCAGTTAAGATGCAAGTGGGTTTAAAATATGATATACTATGCCATTTTTCATCCTTACTTGATTTATGGATGCTCCGTGTGGGCTAGCAATTCTGTATCTTGTTATAAGAAAGTTCAAAATCTACAGAACAGTGCGATCCGGGCAATCACGTCAAAGTGAGCGTTTTAGTTCTAATAAAATAATGGATGTCTCCACAATTAGAGACTACCAAGTTTCAGTTTTTACTTATAAGTATTTTAATGATCATTTGAATTCATCTTTTCAGAATTTGTTTTCGCAAAATCGGGATTTCCACGAGTATTCTACTCGGAATGCCCGGCAGTTGGCGAGTGCCCCACGTAAAACAACTAGAGCTTCTTTCATAATTAAACACTTTGCTCCGGGAGTATGGAACTCAATACCTGAAGAGGTAAGGGTTGCGTCTACCCTTTCAGCTTTCAAGTCACAGGCCAAGTCCTTTTTCTTGTCAAAAACATAATTTACTTCCTTTACTTATTTTTTTTTCCTTTTTTTTGGGGGGGCAAGGGCGCTTTGTTGACGAAAGATCGTCCGTCAACGGATTTTCTTGACAGTTTGTCATGTCTTTATTCTTTTTTCTATCATTCTTTTTGTAGACTTGTTTGGTTCGTTTCCCTTAAGATTATATGAATAAAGAATAAGCCCCGCCCATTGCCAGGCCTTATGTTAGGCCTTATGGTGGGGTCATACTGAGTTAATGGTGCTTATTATTTTTATGAATAAAACTGAACTGAACTGAACTGAACTGAATACAAAATATTTTTTTACTTTCAAATTCTTTTTCATTTCACATACACATTTACAGACACCAGCAGCCGAACTGTGTACCACCAGACTAACTGGCTACCAAAGCCCTCTGTCCATGCTCGGAGACATGAATTCATGTGTGAGGTTTATTATTGCGGGACAGACAGGGGCGGTTCGAAGGGGTTGGGCATGGGGGGGTGACGACCTCAAAATGTACGACACAGCACAGCACCAAGATATTAACGTTATAAGTTTTAAAACGTTATGGAAAATGTCACTGTAGTAATGAAATAATAAGCAAATAAGTCACAGGAATTAGAGGATGCCGTTCCTATCAAATTTCGCTGGAGAGAAGGCAAGCCGACGTATCTGCTCAAAACAAACCTAAACTGAGCGCCGCAGGCAAATTTGTGTCAATCCGAGTAAGATTCAACTACTCTACAACTTTTACTTTTAAATGTAGCTTAGACCACAAATCTCAAGCTTAAAACCGCACCTAAATGATGCACACTTCAACTAAATAGAAATAGGTAGGACTACGAAAGAGCCGCAGGCAAAATTTGTTAAATTGGCCTTTAATGGTCAAAATGTGACTATTTCCAAAACAAATTCTTCTTTTCAACGTGGCTCAGATCCCAAGCAGCAGCTTTTAACGTATGTACCCAAGACAAACTTAAACTGAGCGCCGCAGGCGATTTTTTTGTAATCCGACATTTTACCGGCAAAATTCAACTACCTCACACACAATTTCTAGCTTTTAAGGTGGCTGAGATATTAGGCATAAATTACGGGCCATTCAACCAGATAGCGAGCAGGATACCGTACTATGAAAGACGGCGCAGGTAGATCTGTCCGTGCCCCCGATAACTCCCAAACGGAGTGGGATATTTTCCCGGGAGTTGGTACGTGCGGTAGTGCTTTCACTTCGAGTAAAAAAAAAAAAAAAATAGTGGAATCATCAGGCCAGTCATACAGTGCTTACAAAGCCTGTTTATGTGCAAACCTTACTCCGCAAGCCATTTAAAACGAAAATCAACCTGTTTCTTTTTAACTTAAGAAGATTTTTGCACAAAACCAGATAGGATAATGTTGAAACGTTGCGCCGCAGGCAAAATTTTTGAAAATCAGCCTGCTTTCTGCGCAACAGAGTGAAAACCACAATTTGGTAACCTCATTTATGTCATTCTGACAAGTTCGAAACATACGGCTGTCTTTCTGACAAGCTCAGAACATACGATATTTTGTAATATATGACTTATAGAAAATGTCTATACAACCATACGACAAGAAATTGGTCATTTGCCGTCGAAATTCGCCTACTGCCTCGTATTGCAAGCTCAAAACTTACGACTGTCCCTAACATACGACTAGAAAATCCATCGTAAAGTACGACAAGAAATGGGTAATTTTCTGGCGAAATTCTCAGTTGATGTCATTCTAGCAAGTTCAAACGTATACGACTGTCATTCTGACAAACTGAGAACACAAAACTGTGAATCTGACAAGCTTAAAACATACTAATACAATCTCTATCTAACCATACGACCAGAAACAGGTCATTTGGAGGCGAAGTTCACGATTAGCTAACTACCTTATCTGGCAAGCTCAAAACTTACGACTGTTCCTAATTTACGACTAGAAAATATCTTTGTAAAGTACAACAAGAAACGGGTCTTTTCAGGCGAAATTCGCGGTTGATGCCATTCTGGCAAGCTCAAACATACGACTATCATTCTGGCAAACTCAGAACACACAACTGTAAATCTGAAAACTACGACTAGAAATTTCTGCGTACCCATACGACTAAAAAATGTGATTTGTGGGTGAAATTCACGTTCGGTAACCGTCATGTATTTCATTCTGAAAAGCTCAAAACATACGACTGTCGTACAGACAAGCTCGAAACATACGACTGAAAGTAGATTCTCTGGAGCATGGGGGGGTGAGTCACCCCCCCACGCCCCCCCCCCCCCTCGAACCGCCCCTGGGGACAGACCCTATCTGGTTGAAACTCAGGCCCCATCTGCTCAATCCTCCCACTCCCCAAACTAGAACTGAACTGTTTGACATTGGATTTGAAACAAATCCAAGTTATTCCTGCCACAGACTCCCCCATCTAAAGCCCAAACTATACAAATAGTTAGCAACAATCATGCTTCCTAACATAATTAACATTAAACTTTATACTTACAGTTTTCTTTACATAGTACTCTAATAACAGTTTCATAGTTCCATAATCCGAACAATTCAAAATAGCAGACAAGAGAGCCCAGTAGGGTATTGTTATCACTGAACCTTTCAAGCAGCTTGTTACCATTCCGATACACATCTCACAGCCTCCATTAACTGAGTTGTCTCCAGTGATTCCAGTGACTCCAGTGAGAATTCGCTATCCTAGCCTACAGACACATCAGTGCTAATCATGTTTAAAGTTGGATAAGCACTGAAGCTGATCCACCTCCACCTAAGTGATGGTGGCGTGAGGACAAACCAAGGAGGACAACCTCAAACTAGGACACCTGAACCCTTCAAGCATCAATAAGGCTGATGGAGAGCACCAAGTCAAGAAGGATATTTATATTACAAAAGCTTTGAATAGTCGGAGAAATCACAGATTACAATAAGAGTTCAACCATACCAGTTCTGGTTTGCATACTGTATGCCTAGGCGTGGGTCAACTCCTAGGCTACTACAATCCAGGACAGGATTTATCCTCCCAAGAATTAGTTAACTCTTAGGCTACTGCTGAGCGGTGTAAGAAGGGCAGCTGAAAACACCTGTACATGTATTTTGGATTTGCAGTCTACCATTTAGCCGAAAACTGCAGTGTTCACATTAAAGTAACTGTTCACACAAGCATACCTCTACTGTATATCCCTGTACAGGAGTGTTGCATGAAGCTGCCCGTACCATGAAGCCGCCCACCCACTAGAAAAGCCACTAAAAGAATAAATCTTAGAAACTTGAACCACTTGACTCATTTAGCTGCTTGTTTATTATTATTTGGCATGTTTTGAGCCCGGTATGATTCCAATTGGCCATGGTACATGATCCTGCCACCCTGGATCATGAAGTTGCCACCCCCAGAAAAATCATGCAATTCCAAGAAAACACCAAATTTTGTTATTTGCAATAGGTCAAGGAACCTCTCTGACCAAACAGCTGGCCTCTAGCATTCCTCGAGTAGCAAAATACAATTTTTAGCAAAATGGACGGCTTCGTGATCACTTGGGTGCCTACATTCTTTCGTGTTTTCCAGCTTAGCCTTGAACAATTACAAGTAAACTAAGGTACCAGCAGAAAGTGAAGGTTTTGAGCTTACTTTCAGGATACCCCACTGAATTTTATCTCAACTTTTACTCTGTTTCTATAAGTTATTTCCCCAAAATAGGAGTTTAGGGTGGCGGCTTCATGCAGCACTCCTGTAGTGTTAAATACTGGCATAGAGTGTTCATCTTTTCTGTATATTTTTTCTTTTGTTCTTTTTGGTGCATGATGTACTCCCAGGCATGATGTACTCTGTGTGGTTGGCGATCTAAATGCTAAAGTCGGTGCAGACCGCCAGTACTGCCCTGAAGTTCTGGGCCCACATGGCATGGGAGAGATAAATGAGAACGGTACACTCCTAATCGATTATGCACTAAGCAACGATTTGATAATAGGCGGTAGTATGTTCGATCATAAAACGATCCACAAGTACACGTGGGTGTCCCCCGACGGCCGAACGAAAAATCAAATCGACCATTTCCTCATATCAAGACGTTGGAGAAGTAGCCTCTGTGACGTGAGGGGCTTTTCGAGGAGCGGATGTCAATTCAGATCACATCCTGATGATAGCCGAAGTAAGAATCAAACTGAAAGCTCAGAAGCGGAAAACTAACGCCGCAACACATAAACAATTCGACACCGATAAGCTGAAAGATCCTGACATCCGCAAAAACTTCTGCATATCACTACATAACAGATTTGAAGCGTTAAACCTGCTCGACGAAGCTGATGACTTTGATGTTGAGAACACATGGACCTCAGTCAAGAGTGTGTACCATGCCGTTGCGAAGGTCAACCTTGGCTTCAAGAAAAGAAAGAAAGAAGAATGGATATCGGATGACACCTGGAAATGCATCAGTAAACGCAAGGAGACCCGAACGCTTATCCTGAATACGTCGAGCCCTGAGCAAAAAGCCCAGCTACAGCTCCGTTACAAAGAAGAGGATAAAGCGGTGAAAAGAAGTGCCAGGAAAGACAAAAGAATTGTCATCGAGACAAAAGCAGCGCTTGCAGAAGAAGCTGCTAAGAAAGGAGACTCGAAAATGGTCTATCGACTAACAAACGAGATAGTTGGAAAGAAAACAAATCGTACATCCCTTGTAAAAGATGAAAATGGAGACGTTATTTCGGACCAACAGAAAGCTGATGAGAGATGGGCTTCACATTTCGAGAAAGTCTTAAATAGACCCAGACCTGATGATCCAGAAACAGTACCGGATACGCCATTTTTACAAATTGACGTAAGTGCTGACCCCCCCAGCACGGAAGAAGTGACGACAGCTGTGAAAAAGCTGAAAAATGGACGTGCATCTGGAGTCGACGGGATCACGGCAGAGATGCTGAAAGCGTCCCTTCGAGCCTGCATATTTGTATGGACTGCTCTTCTAGTGGCCATCTGGAACAGCGAAAAAGTCCCAAAAGATTGGACCAGAGGTATACTGGTCAAACTCTTCAAGAAAGGCGATGCAAAAATTTGTGACAATTGGAGGGGCATCAACTTGACGTCTGTGCCTAGTAAAATACTAGCCTCAGTCATATTACAACGCCTAAGAGCAGCCCTAGACTAGACCTCAGGGAAGAGCAACACGGGTTCCGACCTGGTAGGTCTTGCTCTGATCTTATTTTCATTCTTAGACTGATGGTGGAAGAATCCAGAGAATGGAACAAAAAGCTATACCTGCTCTTCATTGATTTTGAAAAGGCCTTCGATTCTGTTGACCGAGACACTTTATGGAAGATTTTGAAGTATTACGGAGTACCTGATAAACTAGTCAAAATGATAATCGCACTATATGAGGATAGTGAATGCTGTGTACGCACAGAAAATGGGGACACACGTTTCTTCAAGATAATGTCTGGCCTCAAACAAGGATGTGTCCTATCCCCGTTTCTATTTGTCATTGTAATGGACTATATTCTACAGCAGTCTTCAGGCATTGGAGTGAAGATTAGCAGCCGACAGATCTCTGATCTGGACTTCGCAAATGACGTTGTTCTTCTTGAAGAAGCGAAACTGCGACTGCCGCTGCTACTCGACGCCATAGACGAAAAGGCAGAGAAAATGGGACTTGCAGTAAATGTCAGTAACACAAAGAGTATGGCCACATCTGACTCCCCGCTGATACTAAAATGCAAAGATAAAACAATTGAGCAGGTCAAGGAATTTAAGTATCTCGGGAGTTGGATTGAATACGATGGTGAAATAGCCAACAAAATCAAGAGGAAAATTGGACAAGCGACATCAGCTTTTAGCAAGTTGAAACCAGTCTGGCGCAGTAGCAAATACTCTATGCGCTTGAAGCTCCGCCTCCTGAATAGCAATGTGATGTCCATCCTCCTCTATGCTAGTGAATGCTGGAAACTAAACACCCAACTGGAGAAACGTGTCCTAGCTTTTGAAAACATGTGCCTTAGGAGAATCCTGAACATATTGTGGCAGGAAAAGGTCACCAACATAGAAGTTCGCCGACGAACCGGTCAGCCATTAGTTACTGACCTTCTGAAATGTAGGAGATGGACATACCTTGGACACGTCCTCCGTATGCCAGATAGACTCCCGAATACAGTATATGAGTGGCGCCCCGAGGGGAGGCGCAAAAGAGGGCGACCAAGACACACCTTACGACGACAGTACAACCGAAACCTGAGAAATTCGGAGCTGTCTCTTCAACCACAGTGTGAGGACGTCACGGCTGCAGCTCAGCTCCGAGATGTCTGGCGAGGTTTCGTTGACGCCCTATGCGCCACTCCTGGCTCTGGAGGATCTAAGGTCTAAGGTCTTTTTGGTGCGATGTCCCTTGTTGGCTTCAATGCATTAAATATCTACCTATCTATCTATACTATTAGTTAGAAGACATTCAAATAAGCACAGGTCTGCAGGTGTGTCGTTTTACAACTGGCTGGTTCCAGACAAGTTCTGGGGAGCACAAACCAGGCATAAACTGAGGTAATGAAATATTTAGAGATGTGCTCAGAAAGCATACCTATATTTTACTTAGTTTTAGTGTTTTTGGGATTCTTGCTACCCAAAAACTGAATATTTCAAAGAAAATGTCAACAAATTCAAATCACGCCGTCACCGGGATTCAAATTAACCGCGAAAAGTTTACCTTGCAAGTTGCGTTTTGACAAATAGTTGGCGTTCGCTGGGCGTCAGGCGTTCGGACCGACTCTACGTCGCGTTTTGTGAAACAGGAAAACGGGGAACGCCGAGGGAAATACTCAAGTCTGGCTCTACAGCTAGCTATTCACGCCATAATGTCCCCTATAGCTTCTTGCCTACAGAACGTGAATCTTTTCCACAAGGCGACGCAAAAAAAAAAAAAAATCTATTTTGGAAATTATGCGGGGGGGAATTACTAGTGACAACGATTTTGCCTAGGCAAACGTGAATACGCATTATTCAGTCACCAAGCTGCTGGAAAATTGGTGCCTACAGAACATGATTTTTTACGCTTAAGAGAGATGCGACACGGATAAAAGTCGACTTGGGTGCGAATTTCTCGACCCGGCGACGTGGGTTTCTCCGCTTGCGCTTTCGAATTCGCCTAGCATACGCAAATTCGCGTTCTTTGGGCACGCAGCCTAAACCTTCCTTGAAACGCAGATGAAACAACCTCTGGCAATTTAACGGACTTATCTTGTACTTTCAGGAAACCTTCCGTAGCTAAACGTGCCGAAATGAGAACATCACATTCACCTCGACATCGTACTGTGTCTCTGAAGTCATTTCTGAAATTCAGAACACTGGCATCAGAGTCGTATCCAGGAGCGTCAGGGGTTTCACCCTTCCCCCCGAAACATTAAAAATGATCATATGTTGAAACAATGGCTAAAAACGGATATGTCAGACATACGATGCTTCAGCTATATTTGAATGTATACGTTTCCCAGTCAGCTTGGACTCGAGGATTACTTACAAAAATCACCGTTTTTTATAGGCTTAACCTCTGATCTCTGTATTTCTCTTACTGTCTGGCATGGATTAGGTCCGACCCACGGGTAGCCCCCCCCCCCCCCCCGAGATAAATGCCTGGATCCGGACCTGTCTGGCGTTAAGAATAGTTGCGTTTTGCAGATACCATGGTATCTGATACCCCGTTGTGGTTTCTGATACTACGGTTGCTTTGCGAAACGACAATCACCGAGTTTGCGCTTCAAAGTTTAACCGAAAAGCACCGAAATAGGACAGTCTAGTTACCCATCACTTATTCACTTAAAGAGGCTTGAAGACCCGATGGAAATCCGTTACTTCGTTGCTCCGCTATCCGCGAATAAACTATTTTCAAATAGTGGAATTTCCCTGTCGGATTTGTGGTACCACTATGCGCATGTAGCTATGTTGTATCCTTGACTAAAAAAAGTGTTCACGCTGTGAGCTACCTTCCGTAAGTTGATCGGCCACTGAGAAGCTGCATTTGTATTGAGATTCAAATTTTCCGCGTCATCGTAGATTTTGCGTTGTGAGGACGGCCGTAGATATTCTGAACGTCATATAAGAGCACATAGTGGAAAATAAAAAAAGTCCCTTAGCAGGATCTAAATAATCTATAGTGTGTTCAATTAAATGATACAAAATTAATTTGACTTTCCAGTTAAACTTTAAGAAGTCATCCCAAAAGAAAAACTGATGTCCACTCACATCACAAGTGCCAAACTTCTTCAAAACCAATTTGACAAATTCCTGGGCTCTTGTGTTGGTGACGATGAAAGTGAGATGACTTTTCCAAATACAACGATCAGTTACCACGGTCACTGGCCAGATACTACGATCTCGACTACGATAACAGCAAATAAGCCTTTTGACCGTTGTTTCAGATACCACGGCAAATGCGAAAACGACTTTAGCCCGTGGTATCAGATACCATGTTTTTTGCAAAATGCACTCGATGCACATTTCATAGAAGATGTTCATATAGGTTGATTTACGTATGGAAGTAAGGAGGTTCTTGTTACAGCAAAATATCGTTCTAGTCAAAATTGCTGTTACTATAATAAAAAGCGACATATAACATCTCGGTGGATTTACTCGGGTCAAGAGTGAGGCCGAGTTCTTCGATTGCGTTCTTACCTTGACTAGGGAAAATTTTAAACTTATGTTGAAAATATCGTACGTATGTCAGACAGGAGACTGAGCAAAATCCGCAATCCTGCCCCGTAAATACTGAGCCAGGGCTTATACCCGATAGTTTGCAGACCAACAGCGTTGCATGGCACTAGCAGTGTATGTGTATGAAAGATTGCAGAGACATGATACTGCAGTACCGGGTCGGCGAACCGTAAGTATCGACTGTCCCCCAGGCCTCGCCTTAGGCTACGTTCTATGTCGGGCCCGTTCTCCAACGCCGAAAAAATCGTTGTATCTGAATCAAATATGCTTTTGTCTCTTCGTGTCTGACTCACACTTTTTGACATCCCTACTCGCACACGTGACCACTACAAGTATGATTCATCCCGTTCCCACCCTTATCTATCCCCTGCGCTAATTGAATACATGCTCTGGTTGATCCTGCTACAGACATTTTCGCATGGCTGATCTGGGAGGGATCGTCATGGAAATTACTATTTATCCTGATCTGATTAGAAGCCAAAATTCAATTGCTTCGAAGCAACACGTTGGTGCCGGGAGTACAAAAAAGATGGGGATTCCACTGCCACGCTTGAATCTTTGGCGACCAAGCTCTGGAAAGATTTTGTCGAGGAAAATATCAGACCTTTTCCACTCTGACATCGTCCGTATACTCCGTAACATACGAGGTAACATAGCATAGTGAGGGGCTGTCTAGAGAGACGTAACACTTTTGAGGGGTTGTTTGCGAAATGTCCCCAATCGAAACGCCCCTGGCGAAACATACTCGACGAAACGTCTCCATGGCTAAACGTGCCCAGGTTAAAACGTTCCCAACCAAAACATCCCCATGGCAAAACGTCTCCAACCAAAACGTCCCCATGAAAATGAGATTGCTTTTTTCAGGATTTAAAAGTTTTTATCAGGCCACACATTCTTTCATAGCTTATTTTAAGACCACGGTTTGGGAACAGTTCCGTCTTCGTCGTTTCCCAGATCTCCAACTTCCTATGCCATTTTTATCCGCACTAACGGCATTACGCTGATCTTTCACATCTCCGTATGACTCTTTTCGAGCCAGATCAGGCTCCCGCTTGTTATTCATTCGTTTATTTGTTTTGTATTTTAAATACTAGTCATGCTAGTTTGCAGTGTTTCTCGTCAATACCAGGGAGACCGCGCGGGCTGTTTTTATAACTTTAAGAAATGCTACAGAGCAAGCAGGGTTTAAACAGAAATCGCATCGGCTGCGATCTCCCCCCCCCCTAAAAAAAACCGAATGTTTTACTTGAACCTCGAAAGCTATGATATGTCTCCCAGACTTGACAAGCTCACGCGGTCGACCGCGGATAACCCAGTCTGTGGTAGAAGGCCGCAACTTGCCGGAGTTGCCAGTCTTGTATCCTTCTCTCAATATTCTTCTACTTCTGCTGTAAACGTCGAAGCTTGACTTAAGTCTGCTGACGGGGGTTCCTCAGCGTAGAGAGTGATGCCAGCCTCCTCCAACCGGTACGGTCAGCAGCTGGCGCTGGTGAGTCGATGTTTGCCAAGTTCAAGTAATTTGAAAGACTTTCGAACCACCGCTGTTTCGGTCTGCCGCGGGGTCGTTTCCAGCCAGCTTCTGCGGGGCTGACATCCAGCACGATTTTCGCAGGTAGGTGTGGTGGCATTCTGGTACCATCGTAGGGTAAGCTGCGCTATTTGTACAGAAACTAATGTCTGTTGCGTTGTCTGCAGTAACTTCTCTACGATGGGCACTTGACTTTGAATGCGCACTCACACGTTGAACCTAATGGTGGATCTCCTCCGTTTTGTACGATCTGTATTGGCTGCTGAGCCTTTGCTGTTCTTTCAATACGAATCCAGTTTTCCGTCCAGTTATCGACCTGTAATTCGACCTGTGGGACCACATCAACATCCGTAACTCGCAGAAACTAGTTCGTTTATATATATTCAGAAATTACTTAAATATACAACACGGTCCGCTTACAAAAAAACACAAACAGTTAAACGGGCAATAAATGTGCAGTTTTCTTCAGTGGCAAAGTGCTCCCATGCAAGTATCGACTAGATTCTGAGACAAACAAAGACTTGGGAGAGTCTTCAGTAATACCCCCTCCCTCCCTCCGATAATAATTCACAATACCTGTACCAGGCCAATACTTATTCGATATGTTATGAAAATTAGTAAATCTGAAAGAAACACATTTCCAGGCAGAATATGATTATGGATATCTGATATTCAATATTCCTCAATAAACAAGCTCAGTACACTTTACATGTTCTATTGCCAAGAGATATTCTTACTAAGGTTCCGTCAAGCTTCTAGCTACTCTGTCGGGGGTCCGAGGCACTCTGAAAGTATAAATATGGCACTTTCTATACCCCTGACACTATTTACAGAAAGCCCTAGCTAGCCATGGAGTCAAGCTCTACGTCTTTTTCATCTTTATCATCAAATGCTGAACAAATGCACCTCGCGACCTTTTAAGAAATAAATCTTAGGGAGGGAATAACTCTTTGAAGAAAGAGAAAGTGATTGCTAATACTGAGCTAACTCGATTTTGCAACAGGAAGACTCTTTATAGAGATCCAGTGATTTCTTGCAAGTTTGGTCCTTGTTATCGAGTACGATATTTGTGCCTAAATTTGTGTGAGAGATCTTAATTAGTTTAAAGTCTTATTGTCTTGCTTCATTCAAAACAATGACCACGGGCACAGGTCGCGAAGTGACGTCTGTCAGATATGCACTAGAAAGTAAGACGTCTCTCACCTCTGTTTACGATAGCTTAACACAACGGATTGAGGGCACATTGGTTCGAAGAAAGTTCCGGATCGGACAGCGAAACCTGCATATACAAAACCAAACAGTCAAACATACAACCACACAGCGTCATCGTCGTACACCGGTTACACTTCGGATACTCTCGAATTTCCGCGTCAGAACAAAATGAGACCAAACAGGCGGATTCGCCGATATTCAAATGCACTAGAACCCGCAATTTGGTGACGTCGGTGTCAGCGGTTCCATGAAACGCACTTTTAGTTCACTCTTTCGGCACGGATCCACGGTTTTACCCGACGCCTTCTCGCCTTTGAACGAGAACGGACTCGGGACGGCATGGCTCGCCGTAAATGGGTAGGGGGTTGCCGCTCCAGGTGGCGCAAAATTAAAGGGGCTGCTCGAGCTGGTGGATATGAAGGGAGTGACGCTGCCCGACGCGGCGTTAAAGCTTCGCTCTTTAAGCGGTTCGACATCGGTTATAGCGCGGATGGCTTCGTCCGACAAGCAGCCCTTTGCTCTTAGCTCCTGCTCAAACTCGAGAAGTTGGCCCATGAAGTTAAAATTGGGGGAGATGATTTTCCGGCGGGACTTGACCCAAGTGTAAGCATCAACAAGGGTCATTCCAAGTTTGAAGATCAAGTAGGCTATTGAGATGGTGGGGGAGCGGGAAATTCCAGCGTGACAGTGAACAAGGACTCCTTCCTTGCTCTGACGAGCGGAATCTGAAAGAAAGAAATCAAAATTAGGTCTGAAATCATAAAAGCCAGAGCCGAAACGTCGAGCCTGACATAAAAATAGTTTTGAGGGAACTAATGTGGATCGTTATTTACTCCTTTGAAAAAGAAGGCCCGGTCTTCAGAGCTCATTCTTTTGAAAGCTGAAGTAAAACTGAAGGGTTCAGGTTGCTTCTCAATGTTTTTTGTTGTCGTCAGCCCATCGGTCTTTTCTAACCAATTACTATCTATTCAAGGGTGATTCACAAAGCTCATGGAAGAAAATTAATAACCCTGGCGTCGCTTAACACATCCAGGTGGTGAGCCCAAGAGGTTAGCCTCTTTCGAGTGGCGGCCGAAGGAAGTAACTAAAAGGTTGCTGGTATCGAGATAGAGAGACGGGTAGGTTTTAAACGGAAACAATGTATTGTGAGACCCTCTTTACCAACGGAATGGATCACTACCCGGGACAAGTATGTTTCAGCCCATGTGAATGAATCTCCCTATGTCAACCTAGCTTCCCCAAGCAAGTCTGACCAATCAGCAGTGATAATTCATCCAATCCGAGCCCTGGCTGTCAACGGCCTACGCACATCCAAGAGGCAATCCTAGGAGATTTGAAGTCTCGCCCACGGTTTCCATTCCTTTCCCGAAGATTGAATGAATCCCGACCCACCTACGCGACGCAAGAAATAATAATGATTTCTAGGACCACAAACATTTTCCGAACGCCTACAAGAAAAGGTGGAGTCGCCAGGGACGGCTGGGGGAAGGGCTTCCGCTTTGTTGCTTTCTGCTTTAGCTTTTTTGGAAATAGAAAGACAGGAAAATGTTTAGCTTTGTTGGAAATAGAAAGACACGAAAATGTTAAGTCACGAAGGGTCTCCGTAATCAGAGGTATTATGGCAGGGATGGAAAGATACGGTCTACTAAAACAAAATCGCCTAAATGTCAACTAATATCGACGGCCTGAAAATATGTTTTAGGGTTTTGTTGCGGTGATATTAATGCATAAACAAGCCCATATTAATGCATAAAGAAGTTTTCAAAGTTTTCACCTGCTGCACGCAGTTTCGATACTATTTAAGCAGACTATTCGGATTCCCAGCCGGCATTTAGGGGTTTAGTACGCTGACGGAAGACACAACGTAGGGTACCAAACACCCTTTTGGCTAAAAAAAAATTCCGACGACAATGTAGAATCCGGACAAGGAGTCTACGATGCATGCAAGCTCTTTTTTGGTAATGGTCGGACGAAAATCTCAACGGCATTGATGACGAGGATACGACTAGTGTGAGAATCACCACGGCCGGTACCCACGAGGAATGCTAGCACGCTCGACGGAAAAGAATTGGTTTCACAAAAAAGCAGCCGCATATGATTGCGACACTTCGCTTACAGCGACTAATTAATGACTAACAGCTTTTTCTTAGCAAAATCCCCCCACCGCAATAGATAAAGCATCATTATCGGATGACTAGGCGACTGAGAGTACTTTTTCGGTGATGATTCATAAACCGATATGAAGTGACGAGATAACCAGACACTTCTTTATTTCCTCTGTTGAAATAATGACGGATCATTTTTCCTTTGAGTAACAGTCATAACAATGAATGTTGTCACATTCAGACCTGGTGAGTCAGCCAATTCTATGCCAAGAGAGGAGATAATGGAACCTTTTTCGAACGCGAGAAGTTTTTAACTTGGTCCCCAACCGCAGGCTACTGTTCGTTTCTCAGAGGAACACCCAAAAGAGAACAAGCTAAGCCATGTGAGGTCGGAGTACGAGACGACACAGCGAAGCCTGAGTCCAAAGCTCCATGGGATGATGGGGAGGGGCGAAGTTGTGTCGAAGCAAGGCGGACTGTGAATATCGCCTTTCACCTACAGAGGAAGAACAATGAAAAAAAGTGTAACCAATGGGCGGCTCCAGAATATCTGGAAGGAAGTTGGGCAAACACTGGATGACCCGGTTTACCGGCATGCGACTGGAGACCACTCCTGCTATACGATATGATGCAATGTCTTCGGCCCAACGGCCTTACTCTCGCTTCCAGTGCAAGATAGGCAACGAGGAGAGTCGAATAGCGATTCGGCCAGCATCGAACTTATTAGTCGATGAAACGGGAGACACAGTCGAGTACGATCCCGAGCAACTCATCACTCGGAACCGAAATATGTGCCTTCCTTGTCAGCTAGCTAACTCGGCGGATGACAGCTTCAAACCTTCTCAAGGGTTAAGAAACTGAAAGAAACTAAGTAGTATATAGGCTGAAATCCAGTGTATTTACAGACGGACCAGTTACAGACCACAGTGACTAGCACTGTCGATCCCATTCATCTTCACCATCTCTCTAACTATGCCGAAGGTTGCACCGAAATTTCCATGTCTCACCATTCGCATACGGAACTGCCGATCTGAAAGGCTCTGATGTTAATATTCTCCCTCCCCCCTATTCTCCTATACGTATTAGACCCCAGCGAGAGAAATCCCAGAAAATCCCCAAACTAGCACCTGTGGCCCCTCTCCATGAAAGATATAGAAGGAGTTTTGTTCCGGCATTTGTTGAGTTGTACAATAACCGATAAGTTTTCCTTTTAGTGTTTTTTTTTTTATCTTTTGTAACAAGACTATAGAGTGAGAGAGTTATTTTATTCATTTTTGTATGACGAAAAGGTCAAATTCGGCGGCAACGCTGTGACAGCTACTTTTGAAACAATAAAATTCTATTCTATTCTATGTTCAGGAAAGTGAAAAGCCCCTCGTTGCCCTGTCAAGTCCTTATGTGGGTGTCCCAGTCCCAGTCCTGAGTCAGACATTGATTTATGGATGACGCATTCGCGGGATATCAAGTAGCTCTAGGGCTAATTAGGGGACCCTATTATTGCTTTTCCACTCGAGAATATCTAGGATTGACGGAAGAGTAGGCAGCAAAACAGAAGTGTCGGTAACACCCAGAGACAGATATATTCCTCTGTGGCTGGCTTGTGTAGATTATGGCAACTTGCGACCACTTATGTATCACCAGCTCTTCCGACGATGATCCCTCCAAGTATTCTAATTCGGTGACAGAGACGGTGAAAGAGCCCTTCGAGAGCTGGGGTAGAGGTTTTTAGTTTAGGATTTGGGATTTCTAGGTTAGGTTAGGTTAGGATTTCTGATTGCTGAACAAAAGTTACGTAAAAACCTCGAGAGACGTTATTGAAATGTTATCGTACAAACAATATATACCCTTAGTAGGCTACATATTAGTATATATCCAGTATATACCCTCGTACAACAGCTACATCCTTTCTGTTTCTATGATCGTCTTGTTTTAGTCTATATGATACTTCCTTGGTTTTGAGCTGGCGACTTGGATAGTGGTGAACTATCCACTTGCAAACTATAGAATACTTCCGATTAAACTCCTCTAATCTGATGTTTCATGCAGGATACCGTTGACAATATCCGAGGTATCCGAGTGACTAAACACATCCAAAGCAATTCGTACACCACAGACATTGTACGTGTAGATGTTACGCGAGAATATTTGCATACCACGCAGAGCTTCGCTGTGATGCAGTTTGAAGACTGCTCTTCCTGTTATTCGCTCTTGGCTGAAGCCACTCTCTAAATCAGCGGCAAGCAAATAGCCCTACTAACAAAGTCATGTCATTGACAGATGAAGAGGGCAGTTGGGCAGGCAAGCAGCGGACCCCCCAACGAGTGCCTAGCTACCTGCGTAAATCACTGAATTCACAAAAACGCCTGCTCAAGTCGTCAAAACAGGGTACTAATAACCAGAACGACGAAATAAAGGCACGGGTAGGATTCCCACACAACCCCAACAGGGCTCTATTCAACAGTGGAGGGGATTAGGAAACAATTGACGGAAGCTGGCAACGGAATCGCAAGCCGGAAGTGGACCGGAATCAGACTTCGGTTGGATTTCTAACGGTTTGTTTACAGAGATGGAAATGGATATCCGGTGTGGTGAATAAGAAGTACAGGAAGTGTGCAAAAAGAGGATTTTCTAAATGGTTTTCCGCTGGGAGCAAGAATGTGAAATGTCGCAATTGGTCATGTTATTATCACAAACAGATATAGAAAAAGTGGCAGTTATCCCAACTCGACGAGGACATGAATCATTAAAAAACACGAGTCTTGTTTTCTGACAACACCGCGGAAGAAAAAGTCCCAGATGCTAATTTATCCAATGACGTCAAAGACGAGTACATAAATAATGCAGAGAAATAAACTTCTGACAAGCGGAACCATTTTTGAGAGATAGCCCACCTGACTCAATTTGCCAGGAGGTCAACACCCAGGAATAGGCCAGGAAAATGACTCAGCGCGACAAAACGTGTGCGACTGCGAAACAAAAAGAATCTGGCAAGAGACCCTGGAGCTTCCTGAGTAATGTGGAATTTATCAGGTAGCGCGGGCCAAGACTAAGTGTGGGACATACCGTTCTTACACTGACGAGCATGAACTTGCACTATTCATCATTTGCTGTATCGACGGTGAAAAGATTAGAAACGACATATTTCAATTTTAAAGTTTAACTGAAAAGCCAACTTATTTATGTGTCCTTTAGTTGAATACACTGAATTATTTGGATTCTGCAAAGTTTTTTTTTTTGTTTTCCACTATCTGCTCTAGTTATGACGTTCAAAATATCTGCGGCTGTCCCCACAGCGAAAATTCTACTATGACGCGGGAAATTTTTTATCTAAACACAAACAAGGCTTTTCAGTGGACAGTGGCGATATTGGTGAAGATTGCTTAGTGCCTGAACAAAAAAAGTCATAAATCTTTCTTGTAAGGCATACAACAAATTAGAGGTACCAAAATCACACTGAAATTCCACTATTTGAAAATCGATTATTCCTGAATAGCGGAACAACCAAGTAACGCATTTTCAGCGGGTCTTCAAGCCAATTTAAGTGAATAAGTGATGGGTAACTAGATTGTCCTATCCCAGTCCTTTTCGGTTACACTTTAAAAGAATAGCGAAAGACCGGTCACCTAGAAGGGTCTGAAAGTCCCAGAAAGAAAACTCTGTACGTCCGTAGCGGTTGGTCCGATTTGGCTGAAGTTTCTACCAGACACGCGAGACACAGTTCAGGACGAGACATTGTTAATAACTCAGTTTCGAGAAAAATGTCGTTTAAGACCCTTTGGAAAAATGGTCGATACATAGTTGCTCGTTAAAACCGTTCTTCGGAAAATCAGCTGCTTAAAGTTCAGGGTCGAAACTCCAAAGGTACTAGAGAAAGGTGGTTTGGTTGGTGCTACGCGCTCAACTGCTTTAAGCACATAAGGGGGCAACTTACCGATAAAGTCAAAGGCATCTTCGAAGAACTGCCTTAGATTCTGGTGACCTGAATCAGCGGCAGGTAAAGTCAGGTACTTCACACCAACAGATTTGTGATGATCGGGGATATCAGTGGTAACGTTTAGAACACGGGTAATCCCGAGCATTGACAAGCTATCGATGTCGGAGGCGTCTCGTCCATTCCCGAGGTAGAGGTATGGTAGGATTTCAGTCGCAGGGAACATATTCAAATCGTCGCGGCTGGGGGTGGGGGATGGGTTTGAGCAAAGGCACCCAGACACGTTGTGGAGTAGGCAGGGCTGAGGAACTGCCACGATGTCGATGCAGAAAGAGCGGTGGGATTTCTGAAATTCCCTCAGGCCACCTGAAATGAGGACTCGGTTAAAGACTCTAAAGGAAGAGTAGGCGTGCAGTGACGTGAGGACGGGACTTTTCAGGAAGTGCCATGAATAGTGGTGCTAACGCGAAAAGATGCTCTCAATGTGGTTCTGCACCAGGTTATAACACACCAAAACAAGATCTAACTTCTCCAGAACATAATAGGTAACTAACTACTACAGTTGGCTGTAAGAGGACCCTTGTCAAGAAAGGCCAAACTATCGCTGAAGAATATTCTAGCTGATTCATTTTATACATATAGGCTACGTGTATCAAAAAACCCAAAGGCCATATACAGGCTAAACAAACAACTCATACAGAAAACTAAGACTAAATAACGAACTAAAAAACAGCACTTCTCAACTCGAGGGCTTTTCGCACAAAGTTACAAAAGGAAACAATCACTCTTGGCTGAAGGTCAACTGGGGCTGAAGGAGTATTTAGATTTGACTTTGACTTGCTTTATTTACAACTAATTATAAAATAGACTATATAATCACACAACCGCCCGGGGAAGGCTCAAACAGCCTGATGATGGACGGCTGCAATCCTCTGACTCTCAACCTTTAACAAATTTCATTTAAAAAAAAAAAAAAAAAAAAAAGAAAAGACAAAAACACTCTCACTCAATTAACCTTTAATACCAAAATCTGAAAAATAAAAAAAAAGGAAAATTATCTCCCCTCTCCCAATAAATGTTTTTTAAGTTTTACTTTAAATGACCCAATGTGTTCAGCCTCCCGAATGCCAGCTGGTATATCATTCCAAATAGCCGGAGCTAAATACTTTGACTTTTCTTCTTCTTCGAACTGTGCACGAAGATTATGAAAAGCATGATTCTTTAACTTTCCAGCAAAGACGAAATTTTTGTTCTTTCGTTGCTTTCCTCGTGCACTATATAAGTAAACTCCACAGGCGAGTTGATGGTGCGCTGCCAATTTACCGACAAAAGAAGAAGATTTCTCCACTTTCCTCCTCATGTCGTCGACTGCGTCATATTATAGCGAAGTCGTATGCTAGTCCCCGCACCCTACACCTGACACACAGGCGTGTCCCAGATCTTTCTCCGAATGACTCATCGAATAATCGGAATAGCTCAAGAAAAGACCAAAAAATCGATCGCATTCCCTACCGACAGAGAATGAAGGCGTAGGAATGTCGCCGCGGGAATGGGCTTCTTTTTGGGATCCCAAAACGTTAGTGACGGATACCTATGACATCGCAAAAGTTGTCCGTCTGTCTGTCCGTCTGTCTGTCTGTCCGTCTGTCCGTCTGTCCGTCTGTGCGCACGATAACTCTCGAAGGGATTGAGATATTTTGATGAAACTTGGTGGGAGGATCCTTCGGGTCAAAGTACAAGTCAAGTTCGAAGATGGGCTCTGTAGCTCTATATTTGAGGGTGGGGGAGGGGTTTCAAATCTCGCCGGACAAGTAGTTCGCCCGGAATCCGTCCAAAACCGGAAAGTTTGTTAAAAGTAAAAGTTGTATTTGAAGTTGATTAGATGTTTGATTTAGGGGTAAGAAGACATGCTGAATACGATGGTGAAAACCATTTTCTTCCCTGACAAGTAGTTCGCCCGGAATCCGGCGAATACCGGAAAATTTGATAAAAGCAAAATTTGTATTTGAAGTTGATTAGATATTCGATTTAGGGGAAGTAAACGTGCTGAACACGATGGTGAAAACCATTTTCTTGCCGGACAAATAGTTCGTCCGGAATCCGGCCAAAACCGGAAAATTTGTTAAAAGCAAAATTTGTATTTGAAGTTGATTAGATGATAGATTTAAGGGTAAGAAAAAACGCTGAATCTATATATGACAAACATTTTTTAACCGGGCATATAGTTCGTCCGGAATCCGGTTGAAACCGGATTTTTTTTTTTAGAAGTTAAAGTTTTATTTGAAGTTGATTAGATGTTCTTTATAGGGATAAGGAGATACGCTGAACTCGTTTCTGAACTATTTCTGAACTAACTTTCGATCAGTATCGTCAAATAGATATGGCTTATACAGGTATATCTGAAATTGGTTTTCTCAGATGATTAGCCTGGCGAAGACTGGATTTGGCGAAGACAAGACGTAGTTAATATTACATTTTTGGGATCCCATCGAAAACTTTGGTCTTGTTTCCCATCTAGGTCTAATGACGTCATTTCCCCCTGAAAGAAATCGAAGAGGAATGGCCTGCTAAGAAAAAATCAAAGAAACTGACGAGCTCTTCCAGAGTTTCTGCAGATAAGTAATTCCTTGAAGTCTGAGCAACTTTTAGTTTTGTCAAAAATACCTAAACAGGACGGGACGATACAGGGCCCGGCCGACGATCTATGGACCCAAGACCCGCTCGTCATTGCTATAATTCAACACCTTTTCTTAGAAAACCAGAAGGTGCTCCAGAAGACTGAAAGGAGCGACGTATTCGCCGTCTGACAACCAAAACTGAGTTTCGTAAAAAAGAGCGGTCAGCTTTTCGTCAAGACTTTCTCGAGGGGATCCTCACTCCCCAAACCCATGTAAACCGGGTGCTAGTGCCGAAAGGGTGCCGGGAATAAGTTAAGTGTAGATCGGGTGTCAGAGAGTGAGTATCCCGTCGATTTTCCTAAGCAGATCTTTCCCTTCCGAATGCTTGCAGGAGAATAAGTTAAGTGTACATCGGGTGCCAGAGAGTGAATATCCCGACGATTTTTCTTAGCAGATCTGTCCCTTCCGAATGCTTGCAGGGGAAAATGACGAAAATAAACAATGATATGGAAGGACAAACATATTCAGCTTAACATGTAAGCTAGATTCCGCAGATTTTTATTTTACTCTCAGGAGTCCCTGTCTCTCAATCGTAATTATGGCCTACTAGTAAGTCAAAAGAAGTCACCCGGAAAATAAAATTCGGTCAAATTTCCAGTTAGACAAGAAACTAGGTCAAAATTGACGGTCAAATGCTCAACATCAGTTGTGACCAAACGAAGACGATACTTTCTGCACTTAGACTTTTGTTCAAGCTACGCCAGTTTATCCTAAATGCATGACCTTGCATTTCGAAAAAAGCCAGAAGTTATGGGAAATAAACTATGACTTTCGTTTCATTGTGTCCATATTTTAAAGGTTACGTGAAGCGTGAATATGTTCGCATATTTTGTTCAGCTCTTTAGGCTCCTGAACCTGTTTTTACCACGCACCAATAGAAACTAACTATCCGGTATGACTAAGCGGCCGGCATGACTAACTCATTCCGAACATAGTCACAACTTTATGGCTAAAAAGGGAAATAACAGCAACTTGATCCAAATCGACCAAGAAGTCCAGTCTTGGACGTCAGGTGTAAATAGAATGAATGGTTACGATCGGCTTGGCGTTAGATGCAAACCACAGCTATTGTTGCATGAGTAACATCAGCCAACGAGATACCCTCAGGCATGGCATTTGCGGTTAGATGCAAGGTAACCGAAAAGCTTACTCCAACGGAAGACAGCTGATTACATTTCCGAACGGATACAGTGATTCATTAATAATGTAATTTCCGGATTTTTCCACTTTCGGTCAGCAAAAAGGAAGAGGCTTAAGTGGAGCATCGGCCAGATATGGCAAGTGATAAATTGGTATTTTTTCATGCTTATCGCGACGAATGTCCAACCCGATTTTCCCGTCTGATATAAGCCTAACCCACAATATGAAATAGCCTCAATGTGATTTTCGTTGTTAATCTTTGTTGTATTTCTTTCTATCACCTTCTTGTCTTCAATATAAAGTGAGATAAAAAGAACGTCTCTGTTTCCTTTTACTACGAAACCAAATTTTGTTATGTTGCCCCCTCGGTTGCCCCAACGCCCTGAAAGGTCTGCTGTTACAGAGGAACTGCTTCAGTTCGTCTACCAAGGACCACATAATATACCTAAACATTCCATTTTATTTTTAATCTCGTGCTCTTTTTGCTCAGTTGCTTTTGCACCCTCAAACAATAACCATGCCTATAGGCGTATTATCGGCGTTCCCCAAGGACTCCTCGGGGAATCGAAGGGAACGGCGAGAATGGAGGGAGTCACTCCACGCGGACTCCGCGTACAGAAAACAGTGAGAACTTCGGGAATGCTTCCAAAACGGATTTTGTTCGAAAAAAATATGCAATTGACGAAATTAGTCTGAATCCACTTTATTTTTGGTTTTGTTTATTCTGATTGTTTTTAATGAATTTTATATTGCACCAACACCAGCAAAAATTGATTCCCTCCGAATCCGAAAGGGAGTCTTTTGTGACGATGGTGATGATAATCGGTGCATTCCTCGTCCGTGGGGACGGACTCGCGAGAATACGGAGAGTAAAAAACGCGGGGACTCCTCAAGTGGAGTCCTCGGGGAACGGCTAGAATACGCCTTATAGACGGGGGTTTCTCCTCCATTTTCCACCACATCAATCAACTCCTTTAAATTTCTACTTTAAATTAAGGATCATTTGCCAAGCAACAACAGATTCGAATCTTTGATATCTGCCATCTGGTCCTAATCCCTCGCCCCAGATGAATCATTGCTATTGTAGACGGGTGACTCAGAAGCCCTAACCCCATCCCTCGTATTCCCCTCCGCAGAAGGGCAAGCGTTAGAAATCAGTTCCGCTATGACTAAGAAACTAAACGTTTCCCCCAGTTTTGCGGTAATCTGTATTTAAGGTTTCCCGTTGGGAGGGGACTGCACACAATAAGGGGAGGGCGGTACAAAGGGTAAGTTTCATGCCTGTCAGGTGTAAGTAATATGTCTGGTCTGGTGGGATGAGGGGTAAGCTAGACTAACAAGCCAGTAGGATTACCACGGTTTGGATTTAACAAATAACAAAAACGAACAAGTATGAGTTGACTATTATAAGTGGTAAAAAAAAGTAATCTGACACATCACAATTGTGATTAACTTATTTATATTTCTACTCTCCTGCATTCCCCTCAAACCACTCTGGATTTCCAGTTCTTTCCCGGGGAGCGTTCATTTCCGAACTGAAGTTCACGCTATAAAAGAATAAATGCGTCTAATTCCATCCGATCGTACACTAAACCAAGACTATTTCCATCTGCTTTTAATCTATTTCTATTTCCTGCCGATCTTAGGCCTGGGTCGGAGCCAGGCGTGAGATGACTAAGTAGTCATCACTAAAAATACACAAGGAACGATATCCGTCTTGTGAATTCTAATCAAAGCGCACATGCTGTTTTATCGGTTGATTTTGTTCCGTCACACCTTCGAAGTTTTCTTTTTCCAGACGGACAGAGAGACGGGCAATAAAGAGCCGCGATACCGATTAGGGTACTGTTTCACAGCATGACCAACTTCACGTAGGTATAATTGCTTGATTCACAGTAGTGTGGGGCGATATTCGATATCAATGACGACATATCAATATCGAAACATCAATATCGATATCGAAAATATTTGACAGTGCAAAACGGATGAGTTGATATCGAACAATATAGTTGCACATGTTATAACTGGCGTAAATAAAATAACGTAAATTTTAAATATCCGAAATTTGAGGAAAATGCTTTTCATAATTGTGTTGCGAGAGCAACACTTTGGTTTTGTCGTGGTTTTTTTTTTTTCCTAGCACCCCGATTTCAGCTTATTCCTAGAAAGTGGTTAGGGTCTAACCTCTGCGGTTCTTACGGAAAGTGTGGACCTTGGGCCGGATTGATGAATATCACCATACATTTTGGAAAGCTCCGTAGAGCTCTTGCCTGGGGCAAAAAAGGATGGTTTTTGCTTGTCCTCGAGCCAGAGCCTACGGTATGTGAAGTGAAGCGGAGTTTTATAGCCTATGTCAGAGAGGACTATCTGAAGTTATGCAGCCAAGCTTTTGTTTCATTGAACCATGTTTCTGCTTTCGAGTGGAAAGCTCAGTTCTAGCAAGCAAGCAGGCAGACACCAGTTTCAAATCGAAGATGGACTAAAATCTTTAAGTGCAAAATACGTGCGACAGTTCCCCGGCCCCACAGCCAATACCTCTTCTTCAAGTGATAAATAGAAAAATTTGCTGAACAGAAAAAGTGGCATTTTCCCACGGGTCCGAAAGTGCTGCCATCTATTGTTTCTCCACATTTCGGTTCGTGATTTCTGCTGGGTTTATCAATTCATTTCTCACACTTGGGATAGAAGAAGAGAAATAGTATCGCATATACTTCTTAAACTTTAAAAGTTCTCTCACTGCTGAAGAAATTACAGCTTATACTTTGCTCCTTTCTAAGTGGTGATATTAGAAAGTTGGCCTACGGCAAAAAAGTCAACTTTTGAACTAATACAGATAGAATTTTTTTTTCAACGGCAAACGATAGACTTTAATGAGCTGATCAAAGTATGTGTCAACTGTTTTTTGGTAGAAAAATTCCTTCATGAGATACAACAGTTTGGAAGTTTGGAGGGGTTGACAACTTCAGTAGTAAGGTACACACCGAAACCCGAAATAGTCCATCCCAACTGTGAGAAATGTTGGGGACTCGTAAGAAAAATCGGATGTTAGACCATAACCATCTTCGGCAATGAGGGGTTAGCAACTTTTGCTAGTTGGTGTACCTATTAATCCTATTATTTGTTTCCGGTTTATTTGATGCTGAGAAAAGTTTGGTACCATGTCTACCACGGGGAGATGGACTTGTAAGGAGGAATCGGTTGCTAGAAGGGATACATAAGGGGCTAGAAACTCATTTTATCTCTATAAATCTGATTGTAAGAAATTGGTCTCCACGGTCTATAACTGTAACTTAGAATGAAGTCTTTGAGGGGTAGACAACTTAAGTGGTAGGGTGTATAATGTTCCAAGTTTTCATCGGTAACGATTGAAAAGGATAAAGTGCAATTGGCTGCACACTTTAATTGATCTCTATGAATCTGAGGGTAACAAAATTAGTCTCCATAGTGTATCGCTGTAGGTTAGAATTAAATTAAGTGTTTACGCATTATTTTGATCCTGAAAAGTTACGGATAGCTTTATAATACTAACTAGGTTATATAAGGCAATGTTTCAAGTTTTCACCAGGCACGACGTCTACGATTGAAAAGGATAAAGTTCAACTGGCTGCAAAGAATTTAGTCCGTACATCCGTTTCAACGCTGAAGGATATCCGTATGATTACGGATTGCGACATCAGTCCAGAACAAAAATCTTCTTGGAACATAAAATTTTGAACTTCAGCGATAGCGAAGAAACAAAACCAAAGTGTTGCTCTCGCAACACTTTAGTCGGCGGAGCCGAACAAAGGTTGCCGCAACACTTCACGTTGCCCAGGCAACGTAGGTCTAGTTTAACTTTTACATTTCTTGGAAACTTTTTACAAGAGATAATGCAAAATGCTAATTGACGACAATTTTCATTCTTAAATTCTAGCGAAAAGAGGCGTAAATAAGAGCCAAAGATGGACCCAAAATATCGACATATCGAATATCTAACGTGAAAATTTCGATACATAGACAAATCTAAATATCGCCCAACTCTAGTTTACAGACAATTTGAATATCTCAGCCTGACAGGAAAATACAGAAATCCGGCACTGGTCTCTATGTACAATTGCAGTTGGGACCAACCAGTCATACACATATTCTCAATTTTTGGTCATGGTGCCCCAACGTATGGGCATGGTGTTCATACATTGGGGCACCGTCGGGCACCGTGCCCTGTAGCAAGAGCATGGTATCCCAATAGTTGCGTTTTTGCTGATACCATGGTATCTGTTACCACGGTAACTGGATCTGCGATTAGTCGTTTTTGCATTTACCGTGGTATCTGATATACGGTCCACTGCAAAAACGACTTTTACCGAAATTGCACTTTTCAAAGTCATCCCCCCCAAAAAACTGATATCCAGCTACATCACTAAGTGCTGAACTTCTTCCTCACCAATTTGACACAATTTAATGAAAGGGAGATGGGTTTTCCAGATACCACGGTCGGGCCGTGATATCTGAATATCTGTTACCACGGTAACTGGCCAGATACCACGACAACTGCAAAAACGCCTTTTGACCGTGGTATCAGATACCACGATAACCGCAAAAACGACTTTAGACCGTATATCAGATACCATGGTATCAGCAAAAACGCAACTAATAAAATGTGTTGTCAACTGTTGAACCGAGAATCTGAATTGGAAATTTACTTTTCAACAGATTTTTAAGAATGTACCATGCCCTTGCTGCAGGGCAGGGCATATGGTGCCCTAATATGTGAGCACCATGTCCAGACGTTGGAGCACCATGCCCAAAAATTGAGGATTTGTGTATGACCGGGGTCATCCGAAAGATGTGCGTGGAAAGTTTCGAATCAGGATACTGGGGGTATGCTGCTCCCTATTTCTGTCCCACGTATCCAAAGTGTTCCTTTTTTGGAACTATATTTCTGGCATGTTGCTCCCTATTTCTGTCCCATGTATCCAAAGTGTTCGTTTTCTGGAACTATACTTCATCTTAACAAATTATTGTTATTGTTAATATCTCGGTTAATATTACGATGGAATCCAGCTTCAATAATAATAATAATGATATAATCGCACCAAAAAGGCGTTCGCCTCTATAAGAGGTTGTTGTAGTAAAGGTTGTTCATTACAAAATACGGTTTCAAAGTCAGTTCAATGAGTTACAGGATATTCAACAGGGCGCTGCAACTATTTGCAGCTCTATCCTTCGCTCACTAATAATAATACATTACAATGGCTCCTTCGGGTTCCTTGCCGTACGCTTCCCAAGATTTGCTACGATTTCTTTCGAATAACGTTCTAGACTGGGCGGCGTGCGATTATCGAATTTATAAATTACATGGGAATAGCAGACGACTTAGCCGCCCCGCTACCGACCCAGTTTTCTTGTTGATCCCCTTAGTCCTCAAACTTACTTCATATGCAGGCAAAACCGGGTTACATGATAACGAACTTCTGTTTCCGAGACCGACTTTCGCTGATATTCTATCCTTTGCTTTGACGATTGGGAAAAGGGATTTACAAGTTTCCGGTCAGACGAAATTAGTTTGATGAGTGGGAAGAGCGAAAGCTGATTATTACTGTGTGGGGCACAATCAAGGATCTTAATTAATTGTCGGTTCGTGTTTGACGAAATAATTAAAAAAGTGCGTGGGAAAGGAACGGATCCGTTCGGGGACCACGTACCATAGTCAACCGCTCAGGTTAAACGAAAGGTAGCACTGGTATACTGTTCCTCAGTCATGCTCTAGGCCTAAGCAGGGGCGTCAAGTATGGAGGGGGGACGCCTCCCCCCCAATGATGTCGGCCAGTCGATAAAAAAAAATCGTCGATTTTTCGTAAAAACACTTGATGTTTTCATGTAAACAGTCGTTTTTTTCTAGATTTTTCATCAAAATGGTAGGTTTTTTCTCAAAAACAGTAAAAATCAGTCGATTTTTCGTCAAAACTGTCGTTTTTTTTTAAACGGTTATTTTTCTGCAAAAACTGTCGGTAAAAATTACCATCCAGTCGGTAAAAACCTTGCCCCCCCCCCCCAAACATTTTGGCTTGTAACGACTCTGGGCCTAAGTCTAACTATCTAACTACCTCGGTTTTTCCAGAGTATGGCTACGAACATACACGACGTGTACGTCGATACGACAGATCGGAAAAACAAGGGTTCTGAAGAGATTCGATCCAACTCAATCGCAGTAGAGGCAGAAATCACTCATCTGTCGTTAAGATGAATCAGATTTATTGTAAGGAATTTCAGGCTTCAGGGAATGCTGGACCGAGCAGTGAAGGAAAAAGACTCAACTAAGTCACTGGAAGGAATGCAAGGATTTTGGCATTGCCGGAGCATGCAACCGAATGAAAGACGATAACCTAAACGTTTAGAAACTCGACAATGTGTAGGAAGTGAAAAAGCCTCGGAAAAAGCAGGCGCTGC
This sequence comes from Branchinecta lindahli, assembly GCA_023053555.1. Classification (NCBI taxonomy): domain Eukaryota; kingdom Metazoa; phylum Arthropoda; class Branchiopoda; order Anostraca; family Branchinectidae; genus Branchinecta; species Branchinecta lindahli. The sequence goes on from JAKZAO010000001.1 coordinate 8,856,111, forward strand.
TTACCATTTCTTATGATACGATAGAATTTTACCCGGTATCCCGAAACAGAGGTAGACTTCATTCTAAGCAGTAAAGCATATTCTGGTGGCATTTTTAAGCTTTTCCATACGTCAGAGGCCGGCTGATTCGGCTGAACACTAAAGGATGATGATTCGTTTGCGATTTTTGATCTGTGGCGTGGATAAGCCGGAAAAAAAGAAAACCTATTGCGAGCTCTGGTCTATGTTGCTGACTCTTCGATTTCTAGTATTAACATCAAAGGATCTTTCTTATTAAAATTAATGGGCCTAAGACAGATGGGAAGTGGAGAAATTAAAATAGCATATATAAGGCAGAAAGGACCTTCACAAGGGCGTCATTCTCAACTTTGACGGAAACTGTTTGGTTTGCGGTGATGCTAGGAGTCGGCGCTATTTAAATGGCAACCAGTATCCTGTCTACGTAATCCGTCGTTTTTGCCACAACTGGTGAGTCAGCTCAGAGCTCGTGGTTTTCTGGACGGGTAAAATGCAGCAGTGAGAACCCGCCTGATGTCACGGTGACGATTTATCTGTCCAGTGTTGTAACGGGTTACAACATTTGGTAAATGTTATCTGCATGAATATCTGTTCATTTCGGAAAGAACCAAATTCCGTAGTATTTAAGACAAATTGGTACAATTTAAGCAGAATTAGTCACCCATTATGTTATCGTACGGGGCCAAACGCTAGGACGACGAAACTCTACATTTTAACTTAAAAACAGTCGTTTCTCCAATTTGACCATCGTGGGGGGAGTGGAGGGAGGGGGAATCCGGAATCTTGAGGTGTGCCAAACTTTTGAACGGGTGACCGGATCTTAATGAAACTTGACATTCGGAAAGAACTCATGTCTCAGATGTCATTTCAAGTGCGGACAGGATCCGATCAATGTGGGGAAGTCGGGGGGGGGGGGGATTCTGTGAAATGCTTAGAGTGTAGCGATTGGGATGACACTTGGTTGGAAGAGCAAGCATAAGCCCTGGATACCACAGTGACAGAACCGGACCGGATTCGGTCACTCTGGGGAGAGTTGGAGGAGGGGGTCCGGATTCCGGTGATCGCAATTTAGGGTACTTCCAGATGTGCTAGGACGATGATGAACATTAGAGACTTGATAGATTGGCTTAGAAGTTGTCACTTCCCAGATCCGACCATCCCTTAAAGTAGTACCGTACTCATCTTTATTTAAAGTAACTCATCTTTATTTAAAGTAACTCATCTTAAATTCTACCAATTTGTCTAAAATCCTACGGAATCTTGGTTCTTTCCGAAATGAACAGATGTCATACCGATAACATTTACCAAATGTTCCCGTCCCTTTTTTTTGAAGTATCACTGGTTCTGTATTTCAAATTATTGAATGACCAAGGGAGGGATTTCTGAATCCAATTTTAATCTTATTCTGACACTGCTCCTCATAATAAATGAAAAAATTGGAGGTTGCTCGCGTTCTTAAGAATTCATTTTCTTCGCTTACGATGAAGTACCGTTGTTGGTTACGGCAATTCCGAGGGGTGTACAGCAGGTGCCGAGAAGTAGGTAACCACTCGACAATTTCTGACACCTGTACAGTTTTGAATGTTTCTCTCTAACAATCTTCTGACACCTGTACACTTTTAGGCCTAAATGAGATTTTAAGTGAATTAACCTTACGTTATTTCAGAACACATATTTTTCCTCTCGATTGGTATATTAGACAAAAAGTTACAGTGGCAACACTGCCACGGAGTTTTCTCACAACCTGAACCGATGATATCATGCACATGAAGTCATGCTACTGGTTAAGCATCCGCAAGGTTCAATTATTGTGATGCTAATCACGGGCTTTAGCTTAATGCGTAATGGCTTATAGTTTTCTTGCCTCCATCTCCGAGTTGTCGGGGCACTTTCTGTGAAAAAAAGGTAAGGTCGTGGCGGGTCGTGGGGTAAAAGTAGGGGTAACATTACTAGCTTTTCTGTAGTTTTCTTGCCTCCATCTCCCAGTTATCGGGGCACTTCTTGTGAAAAGGGTAAGGTCGTGAGGTAAAAGTACCACCTTTCTGTAAAAATTTTTGTATCTTAACTTAATATTCAGAATTTCCAGAAGATTCTTCACTTTTAAATCAGAAGTAAAAATTACGGGTGGAAATGAGGAAACCAAGAAGGAATTCAGAAAATCCGTAATATGTACTTTGCGAGGCAAAAAGCTCAAAAGGACGTTAAGTAGAGAAGGAAACAGGCGGAAATGCACTGTGTGGACGTGTAACAGCCGTATAAATCGAACCCAAGACATCTCTGCGGCGAGCTCTGCGGTAAACTTCCATAATCGAATAATATGGCCGAACGCTCGACGTCTTTTATCTTTTACAAAACGTTGGCTAAAGATAAGTATCCATTCACGGGTATTTTAAGAATAAGGCATCCCAAGATAAATAAATTATGATGACGGAAAATATTAGGATTGGTGATCAATCGATAAAAATGTTTTGAAGACAAACAACGAACATACGACCAAGTGCACGAGCGGTGGAAAAATAGGAAAGAGGCTTACCAAACAAAACAATAGGCGTCATTTCGTCAGCGATCAAGGCATTTAGGACAAGGAACAAGGTGCTTGTTGCTGATAGTTTATCCAGCTCTGGAACGCTTTCGTCATAAACGACCACCTCCTTGACTTCTTTCTTTCTTAGAATGTCTTTGCCTTCCGACGTCGTCGCCAAATCGGCCAAGGTCGCTCGACCCGTCTGCAACCTCTTTCGGTTTAGTCTGTCAGCACAGTTCAAATTCAACGCTCCTTTGATGTGTGTTTTATTAAAGGCCAGAAAAGGCCGGCAATCGAGAAGTATGAAGTCATTGCCGGTGGCCATCCGCTTCGCTAAGGTTTCACAGTTGATAACAGCTGTGTTCTTCATGACGATTGATTTCTGAATGGACACCTCCACGCGTGAAGGACTCGTTGGTAAACTCGTTGAGACGGTAAGGCCCAAGCAGCAACGCTTTGGGGGTGAGACTGGTCCGTCTTTCAACATACACTGGCCGGCCGGATCGCTGAAACTTCTACCAAACGTCAGTTTCAAGCCGTCTCGGCGATTGGACATCTTCTGTAAGAAAACAAGTCGTCAGTTTCGCCCACTAGGAGCCGGGTTGAGCAACCCGAAGCACGCTCTGATTGGTAGTTGATGATCAAGTAGTTTTATATCATAAATGTACTATAACAACCTACAGTGTAAATACCTGAAGAAAATGAGGGTGTAATTGACGAACTAACTCGGGCGTAATAGTCCAATTAAAACCAGCAGCGGATGCTACAAAAGTAAGGAATTACCTTCGAAAGTGTCTGTGTCATTTTTCTGGAATTCACACGTGTGAATCACGATGTACGAGACGATGAAGTAACGCATTGGCAAACCAGCAAAAGTTAGTCACGCTGATAGCCAAGCAGTGACATGTAGTGAGATCGGGAAATGCGGGATCGGGAAATTCACTAGCAAGAAACATAGCTTACGTCATCCCTGAAGGTTCTTGCAGGATATTTAAAAGCCCAAACAAGTATGACAACAAATATGACTCACTGTCCGTGAAATAGTTGTTTTTTGGCAGGATACTGAGTAACGGACTCGACAAAAAATATTGCATCTAGAAAAGGTTAGGACAATCAAAGAAAGGGCTGGGTAACGCCAAAAAGAGAAGAAGTCACCATCACTTCAGTTGACCTGGTCAGGCTTGCGTGTTATCTCCGACACCCCCCCCCCAAAGTCAAAAGCACTACCCTTTCTCACGTCGAAGGGAGGAAAAGGACGTCGTGCCAGTTCTACTTTTGCCGAAATTATACCCGCTTCCGAATACATCATTCGACGACTAGGCGTTTTTGCCGACGGCCTAAGCTGCTTCGCGCTGGTTCTCGGGATCGGTGGATTCCAGTGGCTTAGCGTTAGTGTTATGGATACATCCTTAGCGCTTTGCTCGCCAATTTTCCTCTTAGTTTACTTCCTTCCCCTTATCACCTACTTTCTCGACTTTTCTATATATCTCTTTTGTTTTCACCACCATCGTCTTCGAACTCTTTTCGAAATTCGCATTTCACTTTAAACACGAATCAGATCTATGCCGGCATACCACAGGCAGACTTTTCTAATCCCAAGTCCTTGGACTCGTGCGAGCCAAAAGGACCTTAACTTATGGGTTAACGGAAACTATGGAAGCTGATGTTTGAGTCAATTACTTCCGATTATCCACCTGTACACTAGTGCAACACCTTCGAGTTTCCAGCCCTTACAAGAGTGACAACGAGCAGCTATTACCTTACCACGTTTGGTATTTTAACTGTAGAATACCGTAACGTCGGAATGAAATTTATCCCCGAAAATTCACAAGCTATCCTTTCTTAATTGCAAATCAAGCCCTGACATAATTTTACCGACTGGGGAATGTCAGGATAGTGGATTTCTGTTCTATATTATGTTCCCGGACTTGCAGGACGGATCAGAGTGATATAATACTTAGGACCAAACATATCCGACAAAAGATTGCTGAGGCGTATAGTTCCTGAGTTTTGCTGATTGCTGAGTGCGAGGAAGTTGCGTTTCGACCGCCTTGTTCTCGACACGACTAAACTACCACTGATAAAACAAAATCGTTATGTTCATTCTCATCCCTGTAAATACCTGTTTTGCCTCTCTTCCTGGACCCGCCGGGACCCGCTATAGCAAAATAGCCTCTATCTACAAAATTACTGAACCGCCAACAGCAGCTGGACAGATTACACAAAGATTTAAAGTTTAAACAAAAAGGGCTAGGATAGTACAGTCTAGTTACCCATCACTTATTCACTTAAATTGGCTTGAAGACCCGCTGAAAATGAGTTACTTCGTTGTTCCGCTATTCACGAATAATCGATTTTCAAATAGTGGAATTTCCATGTGATTTTTGGTGCCTCTATGCGCTTGTATTTTTGTTGTATGCCTTACGACAAAGATTCGTCATTTTTTTTTTTTCAGGCACTAAGCAATCGTCACCAATCTCACCACTGCCCACTGAAAAGCAGCATTTGTGTTGAGATTATAATTTCCCGCCTCATAGTAGAATTTACGCTGTGGGGACGGCCGGAGATAATCTGAGCCTCATTAAATAGAGCAGATAGTGGAAAATAAAAAAATCCCTTTGCAGAATCCAAATAATTCAGTGTATCCAGTTAAATGACACACAAGTAAGTTGTCTTTTCAGTAAAACTTTAATAATAATGCCAATTGTGAGTGGAAGATCAGTCTTTTACAATATGTTCTTTATTTAGACAGATAAAGTTAGTGTCTTTGTTTATTTGCGACTTGTGCTTCTATTATTTTAGTGTAATCTGAATTAAGTTAATTTACTTACAAATAACCGAATCATCGTCGCATGCCCGAATGGCAAGGTAAGCTCGACTACTGGGCAGTACATGATACAAAAGCAAGACCCTCATGCTAACAGAAACAACAAACTATGACAAAAAACGTTATTTTCGTGAATTACACAACTGGAGCGAGATCAATAGATAAAATAGGGCTAAATATTCCTTCAACCCAAGCTGACTGCGAATCATATTTGACAGTGCAAAAACGGATACGTCAGCTAAATTTTATTCGAGCTATATTTCGGCCCTTCTTGTTTTGAGCCTGAAGAGGACCCTTGCCAAGAAGGGACGAAATATAGCTCGAATAAAATTTAGCTGACGTATCCGTTTTTGCACTGTCAAATATAAAATAGGGCTCTAAGGCAACACGACAAATATAAACTTAATTAAAAATATACCAGAACAGGCACTTCGCCCAGTTTCCTCGTCAGCCTATTCAACGGGCCTGTGGCATCAGCTTTCACAGCACAAATTTTCCTTTCCGCTTCTCTTTGATATTAGCGGATGACTGAATCTTCAGCGTTCGTTCAAATGGATGGGAATGAGTCATTCACAAATCGCAGCTGCCAAATGACGTCAGCCATGCGTACTATGAAAGGAACATGGAACTCAAAAGTGCGCCAAGCGATGCTGGGAGGTATGTGGGATTGTGGGAGGGGACTGGCAGTGGCGAACAGCAAACCAGGCACTCCAGGCAGCTGCCTAGGGTCCTCAAGGCTCAAACTAGGAAGGTCCCCGACCAGGACCGAAGTGGTAATTATTGTGATGTGTGAAAAAGTATAGTGGATACAATGTCGGAAGTTTGATAACAGATAATATACGGTCGCGCATCCTTAAAGTTTAACTGAAAAGCCAAGTTATTTTTATATCATTTGACTGACTACACTGTATTATTTTGATTGTGTTAAGGGATTTTTTTTTATTTTCACAATTTGCTCTAGTATGATGTTCGGAATATCTACAGCCGTCCTCACAACGCAAAAGTCTACTATGACGCAGAAAAACTGAATCTCAATACAAACGCGGCTTCTCAGTGGTCAGTGATCAGCTCGAGGAAGGTGGCTCACTGCTTGAACACTTATTTTTCGTAAATCATTTTCGTGAAGCATACAACACAGACACAAGCAGATAGAGATATCACAAATCACAGGGAAATTCCACTATTTGAAAATCGATTATTCGTGAATAGCTAAAGAACGAAGTGACGCATTTTCATCGGGTCTTCAAGCCTCTTTAAGTGAATAAGTCATGGGTGCCTAGATTCTGCCATTACATTCCTTTTCGGTTAAACTTCAAAGGACCCGTCATACTTATAATGCCAATGCAACCTACTTCCGCAACTGTGTTTAATGATTCTTAAGCCCGGAGGCCCAAATTTCATGTTACATTCTGAACCCGGTACCGACACCTTATTAATCTTTGCACTTGTCACGATTCACTAGTATCCATTCCATGCGCATTATGCTCCTGACGAGTGTTTAAGTATCATGCTACTGATGTGTAAACCGGCGTAAACCGGTTTTCTGAATTTTGCCGAGTTTTTGCTGAAAGTTAATGGATCTGGGAAAAGGCTTAAAACAGCTAAGCATTGTTATTTTTTTTAAAGCAGAGCTTAGTTTTACAGTAGTCAAACCAAACCTGAATACTGGAACAGCTAGTACAGTAAATAGTGCAAGATGTGCTTTAAATATGTACGGTATTAAATGTTACCAAACTTCTGACAGTGTACTTGTCTACTTAATTTATAATCTTCTTTCTAAAGTCAAAATAGAGGGGTCTCTGTTAACTGCTGAGTAGTGCTAGCTAGGGGGTCCTGAATCTCTATGTCAGGGCCTGGAGACTAGAACTCCAACTAAGAAAATTGGTGCCCCTAGGAAGAAGGATGGAGGGTCTAAAGCATACTTTAAGGCCAACGAAATTATGAAATATGTCCAACATGCAGACCGAGAGACAAATCTACATTTCTAATTTCTTATTCCGCAACCTCCTTTCCGGTCTAAAATCGATCAAATGGAGAAATCTTTCCTATTTGTCTCTTACGACACTTCTTGTATTTCCTCGAACTGGAAGATGTTCACGTACGAATACCGATGTAGCTACTTGAGCGCCGCACATTTGCACGTCGCCTTTTGTGAGCCGCGAGTTCCGGAATCAAACCTTCTAGCCCTTAGGCCTAATTCTAGGCCTCCTTCCGAATTTACCACTGGCTGTGTTTCAAATTATAGAATGACCAACGGACGGATTTCTAAATTCAGTTTAATCTGATTTTGACACCACTCCTCCGAAGAAAAGAAAAAGGTAGAGGTTGCTCGCATTATCAGTGGTCATTTTCTTATTACGATGAGATTCTGTTGCTGATTACGGCAATTTCTGGGGGGTTGCCCACTCACGGTTTTAGTGTGCAGAAAGAATTCAGGCCCCCAGGCCTAAATTCTGGACCACCATCATAAACTATCCCACAACAGGTTACCGTTTTAACTTAACATCCATAGTGTTGTCGCGGGGCCCTAAAAGGAGTGGGGGCCATAAAAGGTGCCTACTCGGCCTATTTGATCATTCGTAGTGTGTGTCACCCATTTTACTTGACTTCTACGAGCCTTCTGGATCCTCAACATTTTGCCCTAGCACACAGGGAGTGTAGTTTCGAGTGTAGGCCTAGTGTTCATGTTTTTTAAGGTTTCTCTTGTTGTTTTGGTCCAATGGCCCTTCTTGTATTTTGTGCATTTAAATATATCTATCATACGATATTCTTAATCAATTCTTCGCCAATGGCCAAACTCTGGTTACCTGGGCCTGTTAAAGAGTACCTCAAACACGCTGTTTCTGCTCAAAACCAAAAACTCTGTATTTCGTGATACTTGCGGCCTTTTCTTTCCACGAAAGTATCACAAACACTGACAAAACTGAACACAAGATCACTTCCTTCACGTTGCTATTTGCCAGTGTCTAACCCCTTTTCTCGCGACCAGGATGTTGTTCGGCAACGCCGGGATTCTTAATAGATGTACACAAATCTAAAAGTCAGGGGTAGCGTTCCAGTGAAGTTATTACAAGTTACGATGATAAGAGGAGGGGCGAGCGCCGTATTATCGTACAGTAGAGGTATGGTTATGTGAACAGTTACTTTAATGCGAACACTGCAGTTTTGGGCTAAATGGTAGACTGAAGAGCCAAAATACCTGTACAGGTGTTTTCAGCTGCCCTTCTTACCTACTTTGGCTAACTGATAGTTAGCTTTAGACACAGCAAGTGCATGAAAATTGCAAAATCGGAAGTCAACAAACGTTCACATAAGCATACCTCTACTGTAGTTATCACGCTCTCTGGAACGAAACAAACGCGAACATACGTCATCGCTCTTACGGGAGTTCCTGCAGAACCGATAGTTATTATCACTTATGATGCTCGCGACCATCATAAGTAAATTGTAACGATCGGAACAGTAGTGGAACGAAAATAATAAGTGGGACCCGATGAAAAATTTCCGAGAATTAGTAGTATGGAGTAGTACGAAAAAGTAGCATGCAGTAGTAAGTGTTGCTACTACATGCTACTACTAGCAAACTGGATGCTATTGGATACTACTAAATAAGATTAACCCAATCGGAAGCATTTTTATCAAAGTATTCCATACTACTACATACCACTATTCAAACTATTCCATACTACTACATACCATTCCATGCAACTTTTTCGTACAACTACCATACTACTACAAAGCCAAAGAATTTTTCATCGGGGAGGAGCCAATTTACTTATTACGTCGGGCTCTGGAACGGCAATAATAACAAGAATAGTAACGATCGTAACTAATATTACGTCGCTGGAACGCTACAAGGATCCTTAATCTTGGTTTTCTTCTTCTTCTTCTTTAAGTCTGGATCCCTGTGCTGAGGCAGGATCCCTGTTTTTTCCACAAGTTCGTTTTCTAGCGGCTTGAGACTGAAGGGGACCCTTGCCAAGAAGGGCTGAAATATAGCTCTAATGAAATTGAGCTGACGTGTCCGTTTTGCACTTAATTAATTAATTTATTTTTTAACCCGCTAAATGAACAAAAGCGGAGTATAAACAAAAAAAGATAAAATACAACAAAGACGACTAAATACACAACAAAAACACTTGATTATTTAAGGAGGCGGACAAACCCATGATGAGCTGGGAGAGCCTTCACTGTCTGGGGGAGTTTATCAGCAAGCTCAACTAGCTTTCCGGTTATATCTGGAATATCACTGTCTTGTATCACTGTCGCACATAATGAATCATCAGTGAAAAATGAGCAATGCCATATTTGAAATATGAGCACTTAATAAGCTCACCGTAAGAATATTTTGTATGTCTCTGATTTGTTTTCTATTCTTTCTCAAAACGTGTTGCTATGTAGGAGAAGAATGTTTCATGCCAGGAATCTTGGCTGGTATCGACGGTTGGACTATGAATAATATGTCCAGGTTTTGAAACGGACTTCAGATCTGTGATAAAAACATGTTTTACTATATACTTTTAACGTTCCGTTCGAGTTCGGGTAATGTTGATAGGGGACGGAGAGTATCTCTTCTTTGTTTATTCCGCTACTTAGCGATTTTCTTCTACATAACCGGGTATATAATGAATAATTTACCACAATTGTTATTTCGCGGGTCTTTCCTCGCAGAAGCATGTCAGCTGGCAAGTTTTCCTTAGGCAAGCCGCGTTCAGCAATTCTTAGTAGGCATGTAGGCGTTATTAAATTAGGCAACTGGTAACCCGATTAACTTTCGAGGCAGTAACCACAGTCCACAATTTTTTAGATAAGTTTATACTGAGATAAGGTTATACCAAGAACAAATAAGCAAGCGTCTTCCGATCTCTGTAATACGACTGCCCGACGCAAACGATAGGAGGTTAGGAGCTACGGGGAATATCATAATTCGTTACCTCTACAAACAGCACATCGCAGTACAGCCGCGGAGAAGAAAAGTCGAGAGTAAGCGACTATTCGCTGTTTAACATTGTGACGTCACTGCAGAGGCAGGTCATATACGGAATCGCCCGGGGGGCTTGGATAGGCTAAATATACAGGGTCTTATTGTCGACAGGCCTCCCCTTCTTTGTCATCTCGAACCGTCTCGAACCCCCTCCTTAGTGTCCCCAAAGCTAGCTGGCAGGCCCTTGCCCCTTATGCACTGTAATTATGCACTCATGTACTGTAAAAGTTCGCCTTTTTACATGTAGACTACAGAGTAACGACCTCCCCGACAAGACGGCCGGGGCTCGATTCCTCGCGGCACACAAACCTTTTGCTTTTGCAAACCTTTTGCTCAAAAGTCGAATTCTCGGAAATTGCCCGGAAACTGCAATGGTCGTAACGAGAATTTTTCTTACTCTCACTATCGACTCAGGGTACATTCTTGATATGTTAGCTAGCTCCCCGAGTCAAGTTTGAGTCAAGTTTTCTGTTCCTTTAATACGAACTTTGAATGGCAATGCATACTAAAATCGGGTCTTCACCTTCCGGAATCTGGGTTCCCAGATTTTCGGAGATTTTTTTTTTTAATTTCTTCTACGATACTTAAAAATTCCGGAAATCTGGAAGCTCATAAGCCCTTTTTTCCGGATTAAGTTGATGTACTTTCGGAACGGTTCAGATTCCAGATGCAATTTACAGAAGAAGTCAAAGAATAATCTGGAAGCCTAGATTCCGGAAGTTCCAGGAGGTGAAGACCGGACTTAATCCTAATGTAGCCTTTACACGGACAAGAAATCCCGTCGAGTAGAAAGGAATTCTGGTCGACTCGAAAGGATTTCGTTCACGAAGACGCCTAGAAAAAAAGTCTAGCGGGACGAGACTTCCTTTCATGATGAAAAGAATTCCGGTCCTCTTGAAAGGAATCTCGTCGGCAGCGTTGGTAAAAAGCCTAGCCAAGTTTTGAGAACAGCAGTCATCAGTACTGCACTTTTTTTTTGTTGGCTATTTTTCTAAGATTTTCTGGTTTGAAGAATTATTTTTTTTCCTCTGCGTGTAAACATAATCTTGCCACCAAGATCGGATTCTGTTCAAGTTTTCCTGTAACTTACTTGTAACGCTGCATAATACTGACAGTTCTCAAATTCACACTAGTGCCGTAGCGGCATTTGATACAGACTATAAGGAAAACGTAAAACAGTATTCACATTTTGGCGTAACCATAGCAAACTGGTAGTTTAATACCTTTGTCCTAAAGCACGTTGACAATGCACAATGCACGAAGCATGCTGTTCGTTTATCTCAAAATTCGCGGTCACATTCATTGACTGCAGCATTCTGGCGATTTGTATGCCACCTGTTGGCCGCCGAGAGTTTTTCCACCCCTAAACATGTATAAACGTTAAAAAAACCAAGATGGAATGAAATTAAAAACAACTATGGTCGAGTCTAAAAAATGGAATCAGATATAAAGTATTTTAGATCTAATTGCGTTTTAAACATGATGAGCACTAGCAGGGCACTTAGAGGGCACTAGGGTTTTCGAAAAAATCGCCATCCTTTGCTGGGTCTATCTCAGAAGAAGAAGAAGCCGTTGTCGCTCAAATTCTGATTAGATTCCCAGGAGCAACAACCTAGAAATATTATTAAGCTCTTCTGCTTTTATGGATAATTTTGGCGCATAATTTCGACTTCTAGGGCTCAAGGGAGAGATGGCCGGACAGAACATAGTTGTAAGATTTCTCATATTTTCAGTCTGTACGGTAGGCTAGGCCAACTCAGACTCAGTGCATACTCAGTGTGACAGTGTCAGTGAAAGTCAGTGACCATCTTCTTCAGTAAACAGTAAAGGCGTTTTTCCGTGACATAATTGTGGGCCACACACTTCTGAGTGTTTTTCGCGGAAACAGGATTGTGTGCCACACAGTCGAGCCACAAGTTGAAACTCGCGGAAACGCCGTTTGCCTATTTTTTCGGCGGTAAATTCAAATGTCTGAATAGATAAATAAAAATCATGCAAAATCTTAATAAATAGAACTCAAGGCTTTCGTCCTTACCATTCCGTACAAAAAGGATCTTCCGTTTTACAGGACGTGCACCAAATTCCGCCCACCATGACCTATGTACTAAATCCAGCCTCCCATTTAATTTCAGTGCTTTAAACTTGTCTAAACTTACTTTCCAATATCTTGAAAGAAAGCTCTGCTTCTGTTCTTTCAGACACTATTTTTTCTATCTGGCTAATGCGAGCAAAGAGGCCGCAATTCACCAACTTGTATGGAGGATTGAACAGGCACTAGAAAATAAAGAATTTGCTCTGGGTATTTTCCTTGATATAGAAGGAGCCTTTGACGGGGCTACTTTCGAATCCATAGAAGAAGCGATGGAAGAGGGAGAGATTGAAATCGCGGTTCAAAGATGGAACTCCCATATGATTAGAAACAGAGAGGTTTGTGTTAATCTTAAGGGAGCAAAGCTTAGGCGATTAATTCGTAAAGGATGCCCGCAAGGAGGAGTAAGCTCCCCCTGGATGTGGAACCTCGTAATGAATAGTTTGTTGAAAGAGCTGGCAAAACAACCCGGTTATTCACAAGCGTTCGCAGACGATGGAGCGTCGCTCCTGAGAGGGCGAAATCTGTCTACGCTGTTTGAACTCGGCCAGGCAATTCTGAATGTTGTAGAACAATGGAGCATCAGACAAAAATTACGATTGAGCCCGAGTAAGACAGAAGCGGTTGTCTTCACAAAGAGAAGAAGTTGGGCACTCCCGCTTCCGCTGAAAATCTACGGCAAAGAAATCAAAATGACCAACCAAGTTAAATATTTGGGGATCACCCTGAATAGTAAACTGTGTTGGAAAACACATTGCATTGAAAGGGCACGCAGGGCAACAATAACGCTTGTGCAGTGCCAAAGGATGGTGGGCAAGACCTGGGGACTTGCACCGCAACGAATGATGTTCATTTACAATGCTATAATCCGGCCTATGATCTCTTATGCTTGCATAATATGGGTTGGAAGCACAAAAATTGAATCGCATATGATGCCCCTGGTAAGGGTACAAAGATTAGCATGCTTAATGATTAGTGGATGTTTCCCAGGGACCGCCACAGCATCATTAGAAATGTTGCTCGGAATAACTCCCCTCGAGATCTGGATCAAAGGGGAAGCCCTAAGGACGAGAGTCCGCCTTGATATCCACGGCACTTGGTGCCAAAGAAATCAGATCAGCAAGAGAAGCCATTTAGAAATTTGCAATAAATGGATGAATGAGCTCCCAGTGCTGCAAATGCCCAAAGATCAAACTATTACTACGATCAAAAGTGGAAAGAGTTTTGAAATAAAAATTGAGACGAGGTACGAGACCTTAAGATTTCTGGAAAATTTAAATGATCCAGAGATGATCCGATGTTACACTGATGGCTCGCGATTTAATGAGATGACGGGAGCAGCATCTATACTGTTCGAAACCAATGTGGAACCAGAAAAGTTGTTCACTCACCTGGGGGAGTTTTCGTCAGTCTACCAGGCTGAGATGTTCGCAATTCTGCAAGTTGTGGATTACCTTCTGGACAAGGGAGTTGTCGAAAAGGAAATATTTGTATTCTCAGATAATCAAGCTTGTTTAAAAGCACTTGAAGCCCCGAAAAGCAAACAACCATTAGAAATGGAATGCTTCAACAAGATAAATGCAGTTGCAAACAAAGGAAATCAAATTACTTTGATGTGGGTCCCGGGACACTCCGGTATTCCAGGAAACGAGGAAGCAGATGCGCTAGCAAAGGAAGCTACCAAAAGAATCACGTTTGGACCTGAGCCTTTCATTCCCATCTCGGAAAGCAGATGGAAAACTGAAATCCGGGAATGGGTGAATAAACAGATAAATAGGACGTGGGAAAATCGCATGGATTGTCGAACCACGCGAAGTCTAATACCCACGCACAATGAGGCTTTGACAAGAAAGCTAATCGTCATGAAAAAAGATGAAGTCCGGGGAATCATCCAGGTTGTCACTGGAATAGGTAACCTTGGAAAACATAATTCAAACACAGGAAAAGTTGAGTCTCCAATATGTACCCACTGTGGATTAGACGAAGAGACAAACACACATTTTGTTCAAGAGTGCCCAGCCTGGACAAGGCAACGGCTGGAAGCATTCCACTCCCTGAAGGTCGACCTCCATGAGATAGTGAGGAAAGCCAGATTAAGAGAACTGTCCAGGTACCTGCAGCTGACAGGAAGGTTAGACAGATTTTAAGGTAAGAACGTGACACAGAGCGGTAGATTGAGTGATGTTGTCATCAGTATTTGTATAGAGTGATTTTAATCAATTGTATTATAGAGTGATGGTGTGCCATCAATTGTATTTTTTGGGGGATTGAGACAATGGGCCATTTGTGGCCTGAGTTTCGGCTAGCTTGTCTGGCCTACCCCACGCAACAATAATAATAATAATGACCACGAATATGTACTAAATCCAGCCTCCCATTTAATTTCAGTGCTTTAAACTTGTCTAAACTTACTTTCCAATATCTTGAAAGAAAGCTCTGCTTCTGTTCTTTCAGACACTATTTTTTCTATCTGGCTAATGCATATCAGCGTTGCAAGATAAGCGTTTCAGCAGAAGGACCAATTTTTTTTGGCAGAATTGAATTCCGCCTCCGAAACGAATTTCCGCCCACTGTGCGATCGAATTCCGCCCAAAAATCCAAGACGCTGAATAAAACATGCTGATTATAGGCAAGTCATGCTGATTACTTTGCAGGTCGTGATCTGATTTGATTCAAGCTTTTATCGGCTTTTCTTTTGAAGTCTCGATTTTTTTTCCCGCTGATTTTACAACATGTGCTTCTTTTCCCGCTGTTTAAAAATATATGCTTCTTTTCCCGCTGTTGTGTTGTTGTCAGATAAGAAGCGGCTAATGTTAGTGGCGTTTTTGATCGCCGATTAGTTCGACGATAGTGTAGCCGTTTGATCTTTTTGTGTTTTCGACGTTAGCCGGAAGCCGATTGCTGTAGCTGTTTATCTAATTTTGTGTTTTCGTTCTAATTGGCTAACGTGTATCGCCTAAATTTGTGTCCATCATCCATCGGCCGAGGACTTGCCGTTAGCTGTTGACATCAATTTATCCATCTGATTACTCGATGGCGACTTTGCATAATCAGTAGTGGCGTTTTTGATCGCCGATCAAATTTGCCCGGTAGACGAAGCAAGTTTGACGATTTGTGCATAATACCGTTTTCGATAGCCGATAGCCGTTGGCGATCGCCGATGTTTCTGGGTGCGCAAAAATGAGTTTTTCATTTTTGAAAATACCAAGGCCTCAAACGAAATCCATACGTCAACGGCTATCGGCGAGTCCTTGGCCGATGGGTGATGGACACGAATTTAAGGGAGATTCTGGCAATCTCTTGGATTTGCATTCCGAAAAGCAAAGCGAGAATCCACTGAGCGCAAGAATAAGCAAAAGTCGTTGGGCCTTTACAACTTCTCGCTGACTTGCCGAAACCACTTTCCACTCGCGAAGTGGATTCGCTTTCCAAGTACTCGCGGAAACTAGCGGAGCGCCAGAACAGCTCTGGAAAGCTAAGCGGCTTTTAGCCGAAGTCGCAAGAACAGCCAGCGCATAAGCTCGCGGAGCTTTCCAGACCGCCAGAATCGCCCTTTAGGCGATACATGTTAGCCGATCAGAAGGAAACAGAAAATAAGATAAACAGCTACGGCAATCGGCTTCCGGCGAACGTCGAAAACACCAAAAAATCAAACGGCTACGCTATCGTCAACTAATCGTATATCAAAAACGCCACTAGTATTCACTGCAGTGACGGGGGAAATTGTTAAGTCGCTCGCTACTCCAAACATGTCCGTGAAATTTCTGATCTGAGCATTTTCTACACTGTGTCCAAAATCCGCCCACCAGAGGTCTCATTTCCGCCGTTCTCACCTTCGAAGAAGAAAGAGGTTCTCCTTGAAAGGATTTGAAGGGAGATTTTTACATCAGTAGATAGGTGGAGTTATGGTCATTCAGAAACTAGCTAAAATATTCAGTATCTGTCAAATTTATCTAGGGAGCGGAAATCAGACGGGGGCGGAATTTATGGCACGTCCTGTATGTCCACATACCTGAGAAAGTTTTTAATTTTAGTGTTTTGACGTTGTTTTGCTGCTAAATTTGAATTTCCCTTCAAAATTTTGCCACAGAATCGACAATCACCTCGGCAGTTGTTTGTCTAATTTGAGCCACAAAGCGAGCTACGAAAATCTTGTTGGTCACGGAAACACACTTGTGGGCCGCACAAAAGGCTGCGGAAACACTCTTTTTGAGCCACAATTGAGCCACAAACTGTTTATGGGAGCACGGAAAAACGCCTTAAGTTTGTGTAAATAAAGGGATTGTGTATGAAACATTAACAAAAATCCATCATGACAGAATTAATTAGGCTAATATCAAATGTCATCCACTTAGCCTACCTGGCGCAAAACAAAGCCAAAAATTCAAACCTGAGCTTTTGAAGATCAGATTGTGATTCTCCTATCTTTTAGCTTTGATTTGAGACCAAAATCACCTCTCTATCTTGCCTCTGAGCATCTTAATTCTTCTTTAGAAGAAAACAGTAATCTACATCATGAAATGCCTGCAGGCAGCCATTGTTTTTTTTTTTTTTTGGGGGGGGGGCATCTTGGTCTCTTGGATGGCTGCCATTTTGGAACTATGTGCTTCAGTGAAATTCTATGAAACTGGGGTAGTTTCGAGTGCATGGGGCACCCCAGCAAGGGGGTTAGATGACAAAATATGAATATGATCATCAAGTGAGTAGACCAGTAGTCTTATTGCTGCCATTGGCTGCTGAATTTACTACTTGGTATCAATAAATTTTTGCAGGCAAGTTCAGCTACTTTTATTTAGATCTAAATTTACATTGACTATTAAGAAATAATATAAAATAGCTAGGACATCTTACTGATGCCCTTATAAAATAGACAATTTTTTCCGGAATGCAATGGTACTTTTTAAATTTTTTTGAAGATGTTTTAGATAGTTAAAACTGAAAAACAGATAAGGAAAATTCACAGCTTCATGCTTACATTACACAAAATCGGCAAATGCCTGGCCCTGTGGATGGCATTTTTGTGGCTACCCTACCAAAAATGCGCCAATACATTCGACAGAAAAATGCTGCCGCAAATATTCACACTTAAGCTATTTCGGTTAACTTGGTAGCATAGAGAATTTATATTGTAGAATTTATAGAGGCAAAAGCTTTTTTGCTGCAGTTATGTTGTTATTATTATTATGGATAAATCTGCAAAAGGCGGAACAGAAAATTGGAAACAGAAGGTGGTGCAAAAACAATTTGGCCATGGTCAGCAGGTGTTTAGAAGGAGAGTATTTACAATGCTGCAACTTCGCTCAGCAAAAATGAAAAAAATATTAGGTTGTAGAGAATAACTGGACCTTTCAATAAAGGTCAAATTTACACATTTTGTAAGTGTAGAGGCTGGAAAGAAACAGTGGGAATTGCATACATATATCTGATTCATGGTGGGGGGGGGGGGGGGTGAAAATAGCAAGGTATCCTGTAATTAATTTTCAAATTAATTGCAAGTCAGCTGGATTATGATTCTCCTACCTTTTATCTTTTGTTCAGTAAAAATGCAGTCTACCTTGCTCCTAAGTGTTGTAATCCTTCTTTAAAAAACAGTAATGTTCTGTTAGGCAATGCAGTGGCGCAGCTCCATGAAGGTGATTAAGCATATGGAGTAAATTAAAATGGAGCAGCAGGAATGACAATAACTATTAACATTCATCTCTGGGTATCCCCTGTTTGGGCAACTATCTTGGATTTAGGAATTTTATGAAATAGTATGATAGTTTTTTGTTTTTTTTAACTCCTGGTGGTATTTATTGGATTGTATATGGTCTTCATTTCCTAAGATGAAATCATCTGCCAGCTGCCTGTGCTTTTTTGGGATCCCAAAACGTTAGTGACGGATACCTATGACATCGCAAAAAGTTGTCCGTCCGTCCGTCCGTCCGTCTGTCCGTCCGTCTGTCCGTCTGTCAGCACGATAACTCTCGAAGGGAATGAGATATTTTGATGAAACTTGGTGTGAGGATTCTTTGGGTCAAGAGTAAGGTCGAGTTCGTAGATGGGCTCTGTTGCCCTACATTTAGTTGTGGGGGAGGGGGTTTAAATTAAGGGGCAAACAAAATATTTTGAAACAGCCAATGTGATAGTCGATTATGGGGTAAGAAGACACGTTGAACACGATGGTGAAAACCATTTTGTCGCCGGACAAGTAGTTCGCCCGGAATCCGGCCAAAACCGGAAAGTTTGTTAAAAGTAAAAGTTTTGTTTGAAGTTGATTAGATGTTCGATTTAAGGGTAAGAAGACACGCTAAACACGATGGTGAAAACCATTTTCTCGCCGGACAAGTAGTTAGCCCGGAATCCGGCCGAAACCGGAAAATTTGTTAAAAGCAAAAGTTTTATTTGAAGTTGATTAGATGTTCGATTCAGGAGTAAGAAGACATGCCGAACACGATGGTGAAAACCATTTTCTCGCCGGACAAGTAGTTCGCCCGGAATCCGGCCGAAACCGGAAAATTTGTTAAAATTAATATTTTTATTTGAAGTTGATTAGATGACAGATTTAAGTTTAAGAAGAGACGCTGAATCTGTATATGACATTCATTTTTTACCCGGACATATAGTTCGTCCGGAATCCGGTTGAAACCGGATTTTTTTATAAGTTAAAGTTTTATTTGAAGTTGATTAGATGTTCTTTATAGGGATAAGGAGATACGCTGAATTCGTTTCTGAATTATCTTTTTTTGGCTGGACAAGCAGATCGCTCGGAATTCGGCCGAAACCGGAAATTTGGCAGAAGTAAAGCAGGAAGTTTCGATCAGTATCGTTAAAATAGATATGGCTTAGACAGGTATATCTGAACTTAATTTTCGCAGATGATTAGCCTGGCGAAGACTGGATTTGGCGAAGACCAGACCTAGTTGTCTGGGTCAAATATTCAATTTTTGGGATCCCATCGAAACCTTTGGTCTTGTTTGTCTATGTGGTCAGTCAGGGCCAGGAATTTCAGAACAGGTGGGAATGGTTATTTTGTTTGAAATTTTGTCTTGTTTGTGTCAGTCATTATGCATTTGATTAGCATTAGATATGTTCTATAGGTTAGCCTTATGGTTTACTAAGTATCATTTTTTCTGTCAAAGACAACTTGTAGTAAAAACATTTTTCAACATAAAACTGCCACCTTTAAACTTTCCTTTTTTGTAATGCAAATACCTTGGGAATGAAAATGGCTGGAACAATTAGGGTATATTAGTATTGTACATATAGAAGGTCTGTCAGATACCTTGGCCAATAAAGGAATAAACCTTACCCTAACTGCTTCCTTGACAGTGATTTGGCAGATGGCAGATCTCAGTCAGACAGCCATGTGTCAGCCCACAAGAGTTAAGAGAAGATGGGTAGGCCGAATCGGAATGAGGATGACACAGACATTGCTATTTGAAAAGTAGGTTTACTTGTTCACAAAGAAACATCAAAGCACCAAATAGAGTGAAAAGTTAGGGGCTACTGACAACAATGAAGTAACAAACAGTTATGGAAGTATGGAAAGATAATCATCATATGATGAAGAACCTGCACAAGTTTGCATCAACTTGCAAGCAAGGACTGTTGCAATAAAATGGAGTAAAACAAAGTGTCATGTTCCTTTCCCTCTGGCTCCCAATCCTTTTCCCCCAGAATTGCCATGGCTTGAAGGGAGGAGCCCCTACACTAAAGTTTACTAAATTTGATTTTTTTTGCTATACTATGTAGTCCCTCCACCTCTTAGTTACAACCCCTGCATATAAGCATTAAGCATCAAGTCAAGTCTTGACAAGAGGGATGTCTTAGTAATTTCTTAAGAAAGATCTACATTAGAGATATATTTTTTATGTCTCCTAACTTCAGACAGCATGTTATTCACTTAACTACAGGCCTATAAGTGAAAGAAAAAAAAGTGGTAGCAAGCAGTTTTCCCAACGAGTCTACCTATTTCTGGCCAAACTAGCTAGTGCATTTTAGTGAGGGTAGGCCTACCTAATCTCATACCAGGCTGTAATGCTTAGCCTTTTAGCTTAAAAAGTAGTAGCTTTTTTTCCAGTGTGCCTACAGTATTATGTCTGTACCAGGTAACTGGCTCTTGTTAGCCAAGACTTCTGCAGTCGCGTTTAAAGTTGAATCTGATTCCAGGCTAAGTTCTACAAACAAATTGTTGAGGATGTAGTAAATGGAGTACGGGATTCCTTTCTTGATGAAGGTGTTGACGAAGCTGTCCTTCTTGAAATGAAGACCTTATGGGAGAACAAACTTCAGGCCTCAAAGGTTCTTCAGCCCATTCCAGATTCAGCAGAACATGCCCTTCAGCAGAGATTGAACGATGTAAACAAAAGTAAGGAGTATTAGTATTGGTTGTTATTCAACAAGTCCTACTTATAGACTAGCTGATATAAGAAGTCTTCTGGAACTTACATTAATTCCATATTAAGTCGATTTGTCACTTGGTTTGAGGGGGAGGAGGATATCACTCACTGTCTGCTCAATCAGGATTCTTGGATGTGATAACCGTCATTTGTTAAGAAATTTCTGGATCAGAAATCTTTTCAAAGGTTAGCTGGATGTAACCCATATGCTACCCTCCTTAAAATTATTGCAGCTTCAAACATGTTTCCCGGATTTCAGTGGACGTGCATCTTGAATCCACTGAGGCATTTGTTTGTTGCTTCTGTTTTCCAGTGAGACCTTCAAGGTTTCAGATGGGAAATTTTCTTTGTGTTATATAACTATTTTTGTGGAGAAAAACATGTTTTCTGTTCCGTGTAGAATTTCCGTGAAAAGAAGGGAGCTCGGGTTTGGACTAGACAACCCAATGGGCACACATAGCAAAAGCCGTGGTCTATCCCAGAGCTTGATCTAAACTGTCAGCTCGGTGGAAGTGATTGAAAGCCGTCTCCAGTCACGGGACGTTGTCGGTCATTAAAACTGGGCACTGAATTTGCGTTGGAACCCGAAAAGGCTTTATATTTGGCTTTTCTTTTGTAGAAGGTGGAATGCAGCCTGGAACATCTGGTCAAGGTGTAAAACCAGTTCCATTGCAAGGAGCTGCTCCCACCGTCCAGACCGTTAGCATGGTCCCAGTGAAGATCTCCGTTCCAGGTCAGCCAGGGAACCCCCAGGCCCCTTCTAAAGTGATAACAGTCCAAGTTCCTGCCACATTCTTCCAGGTGGGTAGGGTTTCCAAACTTCGTAAGATGGTGCTCATTTTGTGGTTAGTATCAGTCATCTTACATCGGGCACCGTCGAATTTGTGCATAACATACTTTGGCCGGGCCACTATCTTGAGCCATTTCCGGAAAGCCCATGTCCCTTTTAAAGCATCAGGATTGTTTGGCCAATGAAGTGTGCCTGCAAGGGAAGGTGCACGAGGAATCTCTGTGATTCAGCCAACTTGAAATATACGCCATATTCGCTGAGTATGTCAGAGATTGCTTGCTCGCCAGCCTATTTTTCGGGATAAAAGCATACATCGCTTCCAGATTTCCGGAGTGGTAGTTCTTGGCAAACGGATTGCTCCAGCACCTGTCTCCTTATATACTTCTCATCGTGTAGGCTAGTAACCTACCTTGTCGGAAGCTCGCCTATTTGTCTTCACTTTCATCGCTGTATGGCCCTCGGATAATCCTAAGGGCAAACGCAAAATTGCTACATGATAGAACATTGCTAGGTCTGGGATTTGGATTCGCAGTTCTAATCTGTTTTTGCGGAAAAGTTGGTGGACTCCTTTTTTGTATGAGTGGAATTTCAAGTCTGTTGTACCCAACGGTTCTTCAGAGTCCCCTTTTCACAGGAATGCAGATGGTTTCTCTAGAATGTTGGAAAAATGTCGCTTAGGGTCTTTTTTCTTTCAAGGACCTGTAACCCCTTCTTGCGTACGGCACCCCTCGGTATTGTTCTGAGTAAGTTCGGATTTCGGAAACTTGAAAACTAATCAGTAAAATGCTGGAATTGCAGTAAATACAGAAACAAGGGAACGTGTAAAGATTCCTTCAGCCCAAGCTGACTGAGAACCATAGTTCATAGCGCTAAACGGAAAGTCAGCTGATGTTTATTCTAGATATATTTTGGCCTTCTTAGCAAG
Organism: Branchinecta lindahli; assembly: GCA_023053555.1. Lineage (NCBI taxonomy): Eukaryota > Metazoa > Arthropoda > Branchiopoda > Anostraca > Branchinectidae > Branchinecta > Branchinecta lindahli. The sequence continues at coordinate 8,878,649 of JAKZAO010000001.1, forward strand.
GCTCCTCTTCAGTCGTTACCTATAGAATGAACCTACAAATAAATCTGAATTCGCACTTCAGAGCGAATAAGGTCCATGATGGATCTGTTATGCTCCGCTTATGGTTGGTTTTCAAGTTGGATGGTCTCAGCTGACTTATCCGTTTAGCATCATCAGATATAAGGCAACGCGGTTTTTCTGGGGGGGGGGGGCTATTGTAGGGACAAGAGGCAATGTAATCGACGACATAATGGTTAAGTTCGGAGGATTGCTATTACGATGCATGCAGGAATGGCGACCTGGTGGACATCGAAACGACCTTCGAAAGCAACACCATCGGAGATATGTTTTGACGCGCGCTCGTCGTAGGCATCCCATCACTCACGTTTGAAGCAACAAAGTGCGTCATGTTTTAAACCTTACGTTGAAAGCCCACCTATAAGGCCACAGATTTGACCAAGATAGACCCCCCAAAATACACATGACTCATCTACTGGAAGGTTCTCTGGGCTTAGAAAAACACGGTTGCTAACACGAAAACACAATAGAAAGGTTGCGTTAGGCTACCCAGAAACGGATGATTAATGGTAACGGGTTGTTTTTCTCAGGTTGCTCAAGATGCCGGAACCCAGCTTCAGGCAATCCTCGGGTCACCCGTTGTGACACAGACGCTATCTCTTCCTGTCGAAACAGCAACACGGATCCTACAACAGCATATGAACAACGCAATACAAAGTTATATGACCTCACGTAAGTTGAACAAATAAGTTAGTTCTCTTAACCCTTTTATGCAGCGCCATCATTCCAACAGAATGAGTGCAGCGTTTCGCCAACAGTTCACATTAATTTGTAACCTTCCCAAAAATGTGTATCCCCTTTAAAAACTGTTTGAAATGCCACTATACCAGCAAATAAAACCTACTTAAACATAAATCCAGGTCAACTACGTGAAACAAAAGCCTGTAGTGATGCATGACATCGCCAATTAATCTAAAATATAGGTTGAAGGGAAAATGTACCAATCAGCTCGTTAATCAGTGCGCTTTTTTCTGTCATGGACAACCCACTCCCCCCTCCCCCCAGTGTACGCTGCGTTGTATCCCTCTATAGTACTTCTTTCTGACCCTGTTCGTGACGCCGACTTGGTTTTTCAACCTTCTCTGCAACTTGATATGTTTGTACATAATCGGCACAGATGAAAGAAGAAAACATACCTGAGGGGGTCAAGGGTAACCGCGTTAAGATAATTTAACGCTGGTTTCTAATCAGTCGAACACGCTTGCACATATAGGTCAGACCTGCATGCGTTCTAGCCTCCTAGAAATAGAAAATAGAATCCCCCATTTGGCGCTCCATTGTTACCACAGAAACCGTAAGAAACTTTAGAAATAGTTACAACTGCTGGCAGCTTTTGTCTCCCATGCTCCGAGCATGGTAGGTAGTGGTAGCTTCGGCAAACTTTAGTGGAAATTTTAACTTTGAAAATAAAGAAGCTGAGGTACAGTTTATAAATGGCGAAAAATGTGTTTCGTTGACTGATGACTTTTACACAAAGAATCATAGCGTTTACGTCCTAAAAATGTATCATCGTTGTTCCAAACTTGCCCAGTTGTTGTGGTCAACAACGTACAAACCGATAATTACTCCTGGTAGTATTACATTTGTGACGTAGGTGACGAATTGTCCGTGTGATGTTGAGATGATTGGTATCTGTGGCTAATGTTGAATAAAAAACAAGAGTTGTGTTTTTGGTGAATTGTTTGTTAAGCACATGGATAGAAGTAAGAAGACTGATTTGTGTAGACGGGCATCCCCACCCTATTCTTCCGATCGTTCCCCAAGTCGACGGTACCAATGACACATCAGATGAAGACGATGATGACGACATCGACGACGCTGATGACTTTGATGACGATGTCGATATTAACGAGGACGACCCGGATGCTGATGCCGACAATGCAGAAGAAGATGTAAGTAAGATAAATTACCGGAACGAATTTTTCTTTGGTCCAGGAATTGTAGTTTGCTTTTCCAAAGGACAGAAAACAAGAGCTGCGAGCTGAAATGGCGCTTGTTTTTACCGACAATTGATATTTTTACATGGTAAATTCTCGGAAATGTTCCTACTTGTTCGGCTGTGAACACGTGAAGCAAAGTGTCTGGATGTGGCTCATGCCCGAATGGCACATCTAGGGTGTCTACTTCTACTACCCATCAAGTTTCATTCGTGTTGGTGCGTCCAGTAAATGTCCAAGCCCGCCCAGCGATCTTGGATCTGGCCCGGACCGCAAAGTGGACCTTTGACGTATGGTCTTTGTTTCATCCCTATCCCTCCACTCGTTTGTTCTAGGAATGCCAAAAAATTTCCGGGACTCTCCCCTCCAACTCCCACCATGGCCAGATGCGGTTTGGATACATTAATGGTACTCATCATGTTTTACTCGAATCGGAGCATTTGGGAAATATCCGATACTCCCTTCCAACCTTCACCACCCGGGTCGGAGCCGATTCCCGATTTGGACACTTACATGTCTAATGTAGGGCATTTGGTTGACCCAGCTTCCCTAACATTTCCGCCCCCCCGTCCAACTCCCCCAACCGAGGTCATATTTAATCCGGATCAGATTGTTCCTCTGGAGCCTTTGACTTAGCGGGACGATCCGCCAAAATTCCTAGTACCCTTAGTTCGGGCTAATGGATTCGAGAAATCGTATTCTTACTTGTCCCTGGCAATGGTTATATGTGTGTCAATTCTTTGAGCGTGCTCCACCCTTCTAGCAGTAGTAACTATAAGTTACTATTTCCGTTCCAACCTCGCGAAAAGTTACTACGCTGACCGTTCCAACTCTTCGAAATTGTGACTAAAAGTAACTATTTCCTTACCATGCTCGGGAGCGTAGTAAGCGGGGTAACTACGGATCTCTGTAACGTGATTGGCTGGGTTACGCCGTGGAGTAATATTTTACCGAAAATTTAAAAATGCGTTCCAGCCTTGACGCCGAGAAACCAAAATTCGTGACGTCATGCGTTGTAACTACGGTAAGTAGGGTGGAACACGCTCTTTAGCTTTTGCTACGTATTTGCAACCTACTCGCAACATTTTTTCTGAAAGTTAACGAAATGTAGCTGGTGAGTGACGATGGGTATTTCGCAACTTTGCACTTTCCGACTTCATTCTCCAGCTTGTGTGGGCTGCTTCGCTCTTCAGAGATTTGAATTCGTTTCTTTTCGTAATGTCTACTTTCTTACTTCTATGCTGATGACGTCTACCAAGCTTTGCAAAATTAACTGACTTTCGTCGTTTACATATAGAAACTTCAATACAAGCTCTTTGTATTCTCTTTTTGACGCTAGATTACTCCTACAATAGCGACTGATCATCTTCTTAATCCTGGCAGCCTCTTTCTTGTGGCTGTAGGCGGATTTCCCTCCATGTTTTTGATGAGAAGTTTAGCTTCTCACATTTCTGCTACGGTTTCTAAGACGTTGTGCGTCATTAGTTTGTTTCGTCAAACCCAAAAATTTGTAGGAGGGGTGTGGATCTTTTACTGGAACTGTTTACACGATAAGGATTGTCGTCGAAAAAGTGAAAGCGGGACACGATTTTCAATAAGTCCACCGCACGTAGGGCCTACTCAGAGAACTTGTCCGACAAGAACATTGACCTCTGTGCCTTAGAGCTATTGCGCCGAGAGCAAGACGTAAAAGGATCGTAAAACCAGTCGTCGTGATGTTTACGATTGTGAGGCTAGACCTCACATGCCGTTTGACGTGATTACTGACTCGAATCCGTTTAAGGGGGGGGGGGTGTAAGGTGCAATCACTCTAGAGCAATAGATCTATAGAAATAAAATGAAGAAGCACTCTGCAGCGTGAGCAGAGAACTGGGCGTCGGAAAGGGCCTTATGAGTGCTTAGGCTTGGTGCAGCGATCGTTCTGAGTGAGAAACTCCTGGTTCATCCGAGGAAACTGTGAACTGATAAGTCTCTTGCAGGAACCCTTGAATTCGGAAGATGACGTTAGCGATGACGACGCCTCTCAATTGTTCGAAACAGAGAACGTTGTGGTCTGTCAGTTTGACAAAGTAAGTCCGATTGTTTTACTTTCAACGAGCCCAGCAATTTGCATCTGTTAGCATCTTAGAGCGTTCGCGCGTTTACGATTTTTTCGTCGAGCGAAAATTTTCCATCTGTCAGTGGTAGTGCTTACCCAAAATTCGGAAAACGTTTTAATGCCTGTCCTCTGGCCGGTCTGTAAAATTCAAACAAAGGGCACGCGTTTAAAACATGATTAAATACACAATTAAAAGCCGATCTCGTCCTTGGCACGGGACTAACTAGACAAAATATCCGAAACGCCCGTCATAATATTTCCATATATTTCTCCCGTACTTCTTATCCGTTCTTAATATGGCCGGACAGACATTAACGTTCGAGCACTGGAATGGCAGGGAATTCGAGCGGAAAGCCTGATGTCTGTCCGCGTCATTATAGCCTAGATTACTCGCGGATCATCTAGAGGTAGTTTCTGAAGGAGAGCCAGAAACTTTCCCGCACAGCGCCGAAGGACATCTTATCACGCACCTATCTCTTTTCAAGATTGTGTTTCTACACGACGGTAACTGCGCTGTCAGAAGTTCGATAACATTTAGCACATGGATGCGCATCATTATATTAAACGCTGTGATGGATAATGACAATATTTATGTTTCAACCTTTCAAGTGTTATCTCTTCGCGAAACATTACTTAAAGTTTAACTGAAAAGCCAACTTATTTTTGTGTCATTTAGTTGAATACACTGAATTATTTGGATTCTGCAAAGGGATTTTTTTGTTTTCCACTATCTGCTCTAGTTATGACGTTCAGAATATCTGCGGCTGTCCCCACAGCGAAAATTCTACTATGACGCGGGAAATTTTTATCTAAACACAAACAAGGCTTTTCAGTGGGCAGTGGCGATATTGGTGAAGATTGCTTAGTGCCTGAACAAAAAAAAAGTCATAATTCTTTCTTGTAAGGCATACAACAAATTAGAGGTAGGGGAGAAGGGCCCACGTTCGGCACTTTTTTGGACTAGTATTTTTGCAGGGCACATTTCCGGATGTTTTTGGAGTTTAGCTATACAATGTTTTTTGCTCATGTCTTGCCTAGCTTAGGAAAAATAAGATCCTTCCGATATCCTGCTGTGAGCAAAAGAGGTTTTCCTGAAGCTGGTCAAAAGTGCCGAACCTGCCCCACCCCCGTCCACGTTCGGCATTCAGTGGTCCAGGTTCGGCATGTCATTATTTCAGTACTAAGACCAATGGCGAACTATCTTTTAAGTAGTCTTGTAATGTCTATTACTGTGAAAATGAAGCTTGTACTTACGAAAGTAAAAAAAAGTAGGTCGGACATTGCTGAAATTACGCTAAGGACTAGTTTTACGAACATTAGTATATTACACTGTATCCGCACCAAAAACAAGCTGTCTATTTTCTATTCCCGCTAAAGGATGAAATGCAAACCTAGAACTTGAAAATATCATGTAACCGATGCACATTAATGTTATGCTATTCCAGCATGTGGGGCCCACGTTCGGCAGGGGAGGATTGCATGGAGAATTGCATGCCGAACGAGGGCCTGGATTAGGTGCCGAACCTGGGATTCACGCTACCTTTTGGAAAAAAAAATAATTTCGGACGATAATCAAAGATGCCGTTGATCTCGACAACGAAACGCACAAGATCAAGCCTATCCGTATTCGACACCGTTCACAGTTTTTTCTCCTTCAAACATTTCACGTGGACTTTTCAACTTTTTGTGGATCCAAAAATGTTCGTTTTAACGGCTTAAAACAACTTGTGTCAACACAAATTTCGAAATTTAACAGAGAGCATTGAAGTTACAATCAAAACATCCGGAACTACTTTGACAATGTCCGAGCCGTACTTTCGGAATTTTTCGAAAGATGGCTCGCCTATAAAATAAAAAAGACGAACGTGGGCCCAGCCGATCGTGGCCCCTTCTCCCCTACTACAAATCTCACGGAAATTCCACTATTTGAAAATCGATTATTCCTGAATAGCGGAACAACCAAGTAACTTAATTTCAGCGGGTCTTCAAGCCAATTTAGGTGAATAAGTGATGGGTAACTAGATTGTCCTATCCCAGTCCTTTTCGGTTAAACTTTAAAAGGTTCGAAACGCACAAAAAGATTATCTGATAGTGTGGTCACTGTGTGTAAGAACTGATTTTAAGTTCCTGTCGTGTGCCCTTGTATCCATGGGCAGTTGTTTGTGCTTTCTATTGCCATTAGGCTATGTTCATTTGGAAAGGAGTGGATTTCAGACAAAGACGCGAGAAATTGAAGAGCTGAGCGCACAAAGGCGATAACTCGCCTTTTTGGGCAAATTGAGTTAAGAGCAACATCTGGTACACATTTTTACGCTCTTTCTCCCTGTGCTATCAGAATCTTCGCCAGATCACTCCCTACGGAGAAAATCAGTCGATAAAGGTGATAACTAGCTTTCGAAATAGTAACTTCCCATACTTTGAACGCGATTATCTCGAAACTAGCAAAAAGTGAGTCACCTTTGTGCGCTCAGTTATATGAAAAAAAAATAAGTCGTCTGCCATTTATAGATAGATAGATAAATCTTTTTATTGACCAAAAACCTTTCATGGCTTACGCAAATTTTTTTGGTATAGTCAGTAGCCTGCGTCCATTTGCTGCGTTTGTTCAGTAGCTGTTTTCCTTTTCCTCTCTCTTCTTGGCTAACCTATTGGCTGTTATGACGAAATAATAAACCAATTAATTTGCAGATTACAAGAAGTCGTAACAGATGGAAGTTCCATTTAAAGGATGGAGTTATGAATATCAACGGTAGAGATTTCGTGTTTCAGAAGGCAAACGGGGATGCAGAATGGTGAGACTTGACAGTGACAGCTAGACTTCGCTATCGGGCTTATAGCAGCATGTAAATATGCTAGTGTTAAGCTAATTTGAGTTCCATTTTCATTTATTAATTATACTGCGTTACTATGAAATCTGGTACCATCGCCTTTTGGAAGTCTCCCTCCATAGAAACCCTCTAAATTTGCTGTATGCCATTTTTTGTAACTGGGTTTTTGCCGGCACTGTCGCGCTCCTTGACTTATAATCCGATCCTAGTTAATAAGCTCCGCTTATAACGGCTAAGTTCTAAAGGGCAGTGTCGGTATTTTTTTTGTTTTGTTTCGGAGGGTCGCTCAACGAGGCTGTCCCTATGGGTAAAGGGCTCCGCCCGTCGACCAGACCATTAGTACCATAAATGTGTGTACACACACACTCCGATAAGCCTCGCAGGCGATAACTCGCTTGAATGATTCGCTTCGCCAATAATTGTATGTGTTATAATAGTCTCAAGTAAGCGGGATATAGAAGACAATTCTCGCACGCGTTTAAAAGTAGCGACCAAAAAAGTAGAATATTTTCTACTCACATCGGACGGAAGCATGTATGTGATGCGTCCGAAATATGGAGCGAAGGAGGAAAATCGCATCCGACTGTGAAAATCGGACTGTGAGTGCATGTTACTTTAGTCATTCGTCTATTGGCTTTGTTAAAGAGTTACTTCGGATGCTGTTCGGATACATTCTCGCGTTTGCACTGTCTAGATCGCCCACATGCAGGTAATTAGTTCGAAGCAGAAATGGGTACGGCCATCTAGTGGCGTAATTCAGAAGTACATGGCTGCAATGGGCGCTCTCAAGTCTCCCAGCAGAACAATCAAAGAGGAAGAAAGGTATTTAGCTGTTTTACGAATAAAAATTAAAATAACATCAGCAAAGTATTCGGCTTTACCGATTTTCTTCAGTAATCAGTTTTTGCGATTTTCTACCATTTCTGCTTATAGAGTTAGCGATATTTTCTAAAAGAAGAGGCGTGTCTACTATGTTAGTGTGTGCTGTCAGCAGAGGGGTTACTAGCCAAAATGTTTGGGGGGGGGGGGACAAGGTATTTACCGACTGGCTGGTCATTTTCACCGACTATTTTTGTGGATAAAAACTACTATTATTGAGAAAAAACGACTGTGTTGACAAAAAAATCGGCTGATTTTGAGAAGAAACGACTATTTTTAAGAAAAAAATCGACTGTTTTTACTAAAAATCGCGGCGCTTCGCGCCGACTCGGCTATTTTTTACCGACTGGCCGACAACATTGGGGGGGGCGTCCCCCCTCCCCCCCCCCCAGTAGTGACGCCTCTGGCTGTCAGACCCATTGAATAAATAATGAGCAAGCGAGAGTGACGGACTTGTTGCTGTAAAGCGTTAATAATGTTTCTGTTATTTGGAAATGATGTTGGATGATGTCACAATTTTACAGAAAGAAAAGGTACAGTAGTCTTCACAGTAATCATTCCTACCGATTGGTAAAGTTTCCTCCCCATTTTCTGACATGCAATAGACTCCTTTAATTTAAGTTTTTCATTATTCACTATCATTTACTAGCTTACGGAAGTCAGGAATTTGCGTACTTGTAGCAGCTTTCCGTTTGTCTGCCATGTTGCGGCACTCGGGATCCCTCCCCCTTCCCCGCCGGTCAAAGGCAACATAAAAATTTGCCAATACTAACGCTTCGTGAATTTGGAAGAAGCGGAAATGCAGACCGAGCTTCAGGGAAGAACTAGCATCTCGGAAAGGGTAGTGGCTATTCAGCCGAATAAGCCTAATGAGCGAGTCGCTGCATGTTTTATTTCACAAAATATGTCCGTACCAAAATATCCATCAAAATTTAGGCAGTGCGCCCGATCTTTTTTTGCAGAAGCGTCGTGCAATCCCACAAGCCAACCCATAGGGTTTTCCGCCATGACCAACGAGCCATTCAGATTCTCCCGATCCTCCTTCATCTTTGGAACAGGGCATCAACCGCCTTCATGGAATGATATATACAGTCGTTGACGCTGACACCCTTATAAGAGGCGCCGACTAGAGTTAAAGGAAGTTTATCTCTTCTGATGATTCGCTCGAGGTCTGCAACGCGTCGTGTGTGTCCGACGGTGTACTGAGGGATGCATTTGTCAAGAATTTGGACTTTTTTCTGAACTGGTTCTTGCGTGATCCCGAGGGTCTTGGCGATGGAATATTTAGAAAGTTCCTCGAGTTCTTTGGGGGTCGTGGGTTTATACCAGCTTCCACCGTACATCACGGTTAAGATCGTCCGATCGCCCTAAAAGAGAAAGTCGAGTTAATGAGGCGTGAGCCCAAGATACTCTCCGTCGATACTTCTCTTTGTATCAGTCCGAAGAAGACACTTTAGAATAAGGCCCGTCCTTTTCGTCGTAAAAGCAGACGATTACGATGGCTCAAAAAGCCATCAAGGCGTAAACAACCCGTTTGGAAGAGATCCGCAGGAATGAAACTGAAACAAGAGCTGTAAGCTCATATGGCACTTGCATGGGTTGCGATGTACTGTTTGATCAAACGTACTTTTAAGGTTACCTTTGCGGTTCAGATGCGCACTTTATATTTTGTTTTAGAACTTGGCTGTAATGATACGCACTTTATAGGCGCTAGAAATTCATCTGTAAGAAAAACTATTGAGACAAAACGATCACAGGCCCTTAGGGATCATTTTGATATATACCGTTTGGTAAAAAGTATTTTTTTTTCACTTTTCGGTTAAAAATGTGCACTTTAAGAATGATAAAATAAATTTTTAAGCAAAACCCTTGCGGCACAAATGATCATGGGTTGAGATGTATCGTTTGATGAAAAAAAGTAGTTTTCGACCTTGCGGTTCAGATGCGCACTCATGGGGATCATGAAAATGTATAATTTGCTTAAAAGTATTTTTCTAAATTTGCGGTCAAGATTGGTACTTTAAGGAATGTCGGATTTGGAAAGTGGCGATTTCTGAGCCAATCTTGTCGAATCTCTAATATTCCAGCCCAGTTCGATCGTCCTAGCACATCTGGAAGTACCTTAATCGCGATCGCCGGAATTCCGGACCCCCCCCTCAAACTCCCCCACAGTCGCCGGAGCCAATCCGGTTCTGTAAGTGATTTATCCAGAGCATCTCTTTATTATTCCCACAAAGTTCGATCCCGATCTCCCCAGTCTGAGCCGGTCACGTATTCCCCCCCCCCATTGTTGTCGAATCCGGTCCGGGCATGACAAAGGTCACCAGAGACATGTCCTCTGATCAATTATCAAATTTCATTCAAATCCGATCAACCGTTCCAAAGTTACGCATGACTCAGTATTCCGGATTACCCCTCCCGCTACTCCCCCCACGACTATCGGATCATGTAAATTTTATTTATAAGTCAGTTTGATCGGGTCCCTGATTCGCCTCTCAAGTTTCATCGTGAAAATCCCCAAAACCGCCATTACCGGAATTCCGGGAAACTCCCCTCCACCCCCCCCCCTAGTGTCCGGATCCAGTCCAAATGTATAAAGGATTTATCTGGAGCAGATGCTTGTTCTTCCCAGCAAGTTTCACTCCGATCCCTCCATTCTAACCGTTTCTCAAGATTTCCGGTCTGCCCCCCAACTCCCCCATAGCTGTTGAATCCGGTCCGGACTTCAAATGGGACATCAGAGGTATGCCATTTATTCAGTTATTAAGTTTCATTCAAATCCGATCATCCGTTCGAAAGTTACACACTACTCCAGTTTTCCGGATTCCCCAGCCCTCCACTCCCCCCCAGGTGGTCGGATTGGGAAACTGATTATTTCCAGGCTAGTCCGGTCGGGTCCCTGATGCTCGTGCCAAGTTTCATCGTCCTAGCACATCTGGAAGTACCCCAACTCGAAAAAGTGTGACAAAAACTACTTAATTCTCAGAATTCCCCGGCCCACCACTCCCCCCCAGATGGTCGGATCGGGAAACTGATTATTTCCAGGTTAGTTTGGTCGGGTCCCTGATTTTCCTGCCAAGTTTCATCGTCCTAACACATCTGGAAGTACCCTAACTCGAACATGTGGGACAAAAAAATTCGGACAGACCGACCGACCGACCGACAGACGGAATTGCGATCGGTATATGGCACTTGAGCCAGAGGCTGCAAGTGCCATAAAAACTTGTGAAGTCTCGTCAAGAAGATTTGCCCCATATGGTCGCCGCTCGGACAAGGAATGAATGGGTGAATCCGAAGACCTAGCACATGAAGTTGACGGCTTGAGTGCTGCACTGGACACCATCCTGGACGCCGGGTAGTTCGGCCATGCCTGGTCCTGCCACAAGTAGGTCGAAACTAAGACAAGTAGCTTGTAACTAATTACGCACATCCGTAACGCAGGCTAAAGGTAGCAGGCCATTGTTACCTGGATATATAACTCAGCCAAAACTACTAAATCCACCAAAACAAAATTTCTTTTAAAGACCTATTTATCAATAGATAACCTTGGGGCGGTGTAACGCTTGACTTACCTGGGGGAACGAACAAGTGTCAAATACTACTCCCAGCACCGGGAGATCCTGTGAAGACGGCACCAGGAACCCAAAAGCGTCCAAATTAAGCAGATCTTTGCCTTTGTATTCGAAATTCACCAATCCTAGAAGAAATTGATTCATTTTAGCGACAACGATTCATCCTCAGATACCCTAACACTTATCTGGGAATGAGACCCGAGAGCCAAGATTTCAAAGCAGCCACGACTCTGTTGTGGAAGGATTCACGAAACAGGTGATTTCTCAGGTCAGAGGTTCCAAACAGGAAAAGATATCGATGATTGAGACGAGAGTAGAGGTATATTACTTAGAACGGCGTAGAAAAGTATGATCACATTCGCCTAAAACTTGGCAAATATTTTTGCTAAACCCAAGTAGTCATCTTAATTAGAACCGAAGACCCAAATTGATATTCTCTTTAATCTTATGGTATTTCCTGTTTTGCCAGACCTGTTACGGACCGTCGTACCGCGACAGAAAAACAAAAACGCCGACAAGCTATGCATACGTCAACTGTATCAAGAATAAATAACGAGACAGAATTACTGTCTCCCTATCTCGGTCATACAAACATGCCGAGTCGAGTAAAATGCGACCGACTCCCGATGCAGATGAGCGGGTTCGCGCCACATCACGTTTCGTTACCTCTACAAATAGCTAGATCGCCGGTAAGTTGTTAAAGAGGAAATCTAGAAGTCAACGCTGATTGGTTCTGTGAAGACGCTCCAGAGAGGATCAGCGCGCGGAGTACGCCTCCTGCTCGCCTCTTTCGGTATTTCTTGTGCGATAGGCAACGGTGAAGACGGAAGAGACAGACATCAGCTCAAAGCTACAGTAAATACTTCCAGCTCCGCTCAGATTTGTCGGAGTTTTCATAGTCGCTGCACGGACTAATCACAGAAGTTCTTACTGATTATTTGTTCTTGACTGTATTAAATATGGCAGAAGAATTTATTTGACACTCTTGGAGCGTGTTCCACCCCTCTACCGATAGTAACTATCAGTTACTATTTCCGTTCCAGCCTCACGAAAAGTTACTACGCTGACCGTTCCAACCTTCTCAAAATAGTAACTAATAGTAACTATTTGCTTACCACGCTCGGGAGCGTAGTTAGCGTAGTAACTACGCATCTCTGTAACGTGATTGGTCGGATCACCCCGCGGCCTGATATTTGACCGAAAAAAATCAAAAAGCGTTCCAGCGTAGCGCAGTAACCACGGCGACTAGCATAGTAACTACGGTAAGTAGGGTGGAATACGCTCTTGGTGACTAACTCTTAGGTCAGTAGGTAACTCTTTAGGTCGAGAACTTGAAAAGGCTGAAACGCTTGGGACATAACTGTTGTTTGGTCCTAACTTCTGGTTACCATTTGGCTGTTTTAGGAGCAGAAAAAAGGTGGCAAGAATGTTTTCGTAAGGGTTCTAGGCCTACAGATTTCCTTCAATCTGGGGCACGAATTTCTGGCCCCACACGAGTTTAATCTTAGCTCGCGCTTCACGAATGACGTCAGCAGGTGGACATTTTCGCATTGCGGAAGAGCTTGGAACCAACTAACGTCACACGTTCTTGCCACAGTCGATACGTTCAAAAAGCACTTGACGACCATGTTGGAAATGACAAGTTCTGTCTTAACAATTTTCGTAGAATTCTGTAGAGGCTCGCACCTGTTTTTATGGCACTTGCAGCCTTTGGCTCCAGTGCCATATACCGATCCCAAACGATCTGGTCGGTCGGTCCCACGATTGCCAGTTAGGGTAAATCCAGATGTGTTGGGACGATGAAACTTGCCAGGCATGTCAGGGACCCGACCAAACGCACTTGGAAATAATCAGTTAATAACTGACTGAATAACATATCTCTGATGTCCCATCTGAAGTCCGGACCGGATTCGACAACTGTGGGGGAGCTGGGGGGAGACGCCCGAGAAACGGTTAGAATGGAGGGATCGCTGCGAAACTTGCTGGGAAGAACAAGCATCTGCTCTAAATGAATTATTTACACAATTAGACCGGATCCGGACGCTTTGGTGGGGATGGGGGTTTCCCGGAATTCCGGTGATAGCGGTTTTGGGGATCTTCACGACGAAACTTGGCAAGTATATCAGGGACCCGATCAAACTGACAAACAATCCGATCATCGTTGGGGAGTGGAGGGAGGGGGAATCCGGAATACTGAGTCATGCGCAACTTTGGAACGAGTGATCGGGTTCCAGTGAAATTTAATAATTGAACAGGGGACAAGTCTCTAATGTTCTTTTTCATGTCCGGACAACTTTTTTTTTGGGGGGGGGGACCGGAAAACACATGACCCGCTTAGACTGGAGAGATTGGGATGGAACTTGGTGGGAATAATAAGCAAATGCTGTAGATAAATCATTTACAGATCCGGGCACTGTGTGGTGATAAAATAAATTTTTTAAGCAAAACCCTTGTGGCACAAATGATCATGGGTTGAGATGTATCGTTTGACAAAAAAAAGTAGTTTTCGACCTTGCGGTTCAGATGCGCACTTTAAGGGAGCTAGAACTTCATTTGTAAGCAAAACCCTTTAGGCAAAAATGATAATGGGCTCATGGGGATCATGAAAATGTATAATTTGCTTAAAAGTATTTTTCTAAATTTTCGGTCAAGATTGGTACTTTAAGGAATGTCGGATTTGGAAAGTGGCGATTTCTGAGCCAATCTTGTCAAATCTCTAATATTCCAGCCAGTTCCATCGTCCTAGCACATCTGGAAGTACTGTTAAATCGTACCTTAAATCCCGATCTCCCCAGTCTGATCCGGTCACGTATCCCCCCCCCCCCCGATGCTGTCGAATCCGGTCCGGACATGACAAAGATCACCAGAGACATGTCCTCTGATCAATTATCAAATTTCACTCAAATCCGATCAACCGTTCCAAAGTTACGCATGACTCAATATTCCGGATTCCCCCTCCCGCTACTCCCCCACGACTATTGGATCATGTAAATTTGTATTTATTAGTCAATTTGATCGGGTCTCTGATTTGCCTCCCAAGTTTCGTCATGAAAATCCCCAAAACCGCCATTACCGGAATTCCGGGAAAATCCCCTCCACCCCCCCCCCCTAGTGTCCGGATCCAGTTCAAATGTATAAACGATTTATCTGGAGCAGATGCTTGTTCTTCCCAGCAAGTTTCACTCCGATCCTTCCATTCTAACCGTTTCTCAAGATTTCCGGTCTCCCCCCCCAACTCCCCCATAACTGTCGAATCCGTTCCGGACTTCAAATGGGACATCAGAGGTATGCCATTTATTCAGTTATTAAGTTTCATTCCAATCCGATCACCCGTTCGAAAGTTACTCACTACTCCAGTTTTCCGGATTCCCCAGCCCTCCACTCCCCCCCAGGTGGTCGGATTGGGAAACTGATTATTTCCAGGTTAGTCCGGTCGGGTCCCTGATGCTCCTGCCAAGTTTCATCGTCCTAGCACATCTGGAAGTACCCTAACTCGAACATGTGGGACAAACAAATTCGGACCGACCGACCGACGGACGGACGGAATTGCGATTGGTATATGGCACTTGAGCCAGAGGCTGCAAGTGCCATAAAAATCAGTAAAACGAATTACAGATGCTCGTAACAGTTTGTTTCTGTTCTTTGTTGGCCAACTTTGGTCGGAAATGCACTTATTGATTCTTATGACAACAAGGAGTTTTTTAATTCTTGATGTGACGGAATAGCGATTTACCCAAGAAGTCAATGAGACGACGCCAAGGAAAATACCGATGTCCCAAGGTATCTGAGAACAGAGTACTTAACCGTATATTGCTGCTAAAGCTTGTCGCATCAATAACAATTTTTCCGTTTCGTGTGCGATTACGTCCTTAGAACGCAGTCTCCGTAAGTCAGGGAATAAATAACGCTACTTACCGACAGTTGCGGATGGTATATCATTCAGCAGGCCCTTGAGCTCCTTGTGACTATCTTCCAGCAAAGGCGACAGAGCGAACGAGGGGGCGGCGCTGATCACCTTCTCACTTTCTATCACCTCTCCGTCTTGTAACTGAATGACGGCTTTCCCATTTCTGAACTTTATTGACTCTATTCTAGCGTTCAGCTTTACTTCGACGCCATCCTTTTTCAGACGGTCTAGAAGTGATTCGGTGAGGGTTTGTAGACCTCCGTCTAACGTCCAAACACTCCAACCTTCGGCGCGGGCTTTGCGGGCTAGCTCAGGTTCGTGTTTCGGGGCTGTATTACAAAAGGGAGATGTGAGTTGGCTACATCGAAAAGTCCCTATTGTCTCACTTCGATTCTTTTCTTCCACGAGCATGCAACAATTAAGTGTGTTTTTTGTACACGTCCTCTAGCCTATTCTGGTTTCCGTCATTTATTGTCATATTCCCGTCTAGTGTCTCATTTCTACAGAACGATGAAACAAGCAGGCTGAGCGGCGAACAATAACAAACCGAATGTATTTAAAGCTTCAGCAAAACCTTGTGTCTTCTTTCCTTTGTCGACAAATTATTTCGTCTTGCCATCTTAACCAAATTATCTTCTTTCACAAGAGCGTAGCTACGACCCATTGAGGAGAAATATCATCTTGATCAAGCCTAATCTTCTACAGCAGCGGGAGACGAGAATATGTCCCAAACCGCTTCGTGCACCAGGCTATGGCTCTCCGTTAACAGACGGCACGCGCCATCAGTGTGGTCTGGTTTTTCCGGGATGGAGAGTTACCGAGTAAAGATGAATATTTGCGGAGGGACGAAAAACAAGAAGATTGTCAACGGAATTACTGGTACAAATAATCACAGTTCAAGAGCCGTGAGATATTACGCTGGTTGACTGACCTTTTAGCCTGAGAATTCCGGCTCGTCCATCTACGCGGTATCACCCGTTTTATCGGTTTTATAAATCCAACGAAGTCGGGGTTTGCACCCTGTCTGAACAAATGGAAATAGTGAGGCCTACTTACAGTCTATGATCCATCTAAGTCAATTAATTAGAGGTTCTCACCTGGCTCTTTCTTCTTGAAACTGGATGCTATCAGCTTCCCAATACTTGACAAGACTACTGACCGACTCTTGAGTTCTGTTGCCTTGAGCTCTTTGAGCAAAAAGTTCACAGAAATCTCTTTCGAATCCCCTGCACATATGCCTCTTACCAAAGGGTCAATAAGGTAGTTGGCAACATCGGGACCAAATCTAGGAGGTTGGAAATTAGTTATCACATAGACTATACGTGCTCTTCCCACGGTACAAGAGTCGCGAGATATTACGCCAGTCGATTGACATTTAAGGTTGTAAGTTTCGTGTTGCTTCCCTCGCGCATGTCATCTGTACCGTGCGGCATCACCCGTTTTATCGATTTACCCGTGAGACGGGGACCTGAACTGCTTAGACGAATTTGCCTCCGGCGGGATCGCTGTTCTTACAGCCCGATTCTATCTGACAATTTGTAGTGGTTTGCGAATTATGTTCACAAGCTCCTACGTAGCTGAGTGGTAGAGCGCTGGCCGTGTAAGCCGAAGGTTGTGGGTTCAAATCCCGCCTGACGAGCAACTATAATGCTCCATTTACTGAAAAGATACAGGATATAAGGTTTAAAGCCATGCTGGCCATTCATAATGAATGAAAGATTTTAGTTTATTCCGAAGATTCAGGGCGCTTAGTTCTTGCCAGTTCGCTTGTCCAGTGCGGTCAGGAGGCCTCTTCTCTCTTCTGCAGTTAGCAGGCCACCTCATCTTCAGTTTCACAACAAGACTGACCCTACAATTATCAAAGGACTGATGACTGGTGTGCAACACTAACAAATTTGTTATGGGGGAAACAAAAAAAAGAGGTCTGTTCTTAATTTATTACAAGAGTTGAATTATAATTCCTGAGAATCCGTTAAGTTGTTAAATTCTAACAGTGGTTTAGCAATGAAAGTCCAGGCAGGCTACAGCTTACCTTCTGAGTACAAAGTCATGCATTGACTCATCTTCTGGTCCTCTGCCTGCAACCATGTCCTTGAACCCGGCATAATACAAAGGTTTGGAGAAAGGCTCTGAATGTTTCAGAACGGAAGAGAAGCTTGTTGGGAGCAAATGAAGCTTTCCATTGGCATAGATCAGACGGTTGCGGGCAGACGGATGCCACTTAGGAACCGACATGACCTTTTCTTCTAGTCCTAAAAGAACAAAACCAATAATAAACAGAAAACCTGAGCAGGTTGGATTGAAAGGGAAATCGTCAGATTTTCAATTAGGCCAAGAACCATTTTTGTGGTCATTTCCAGGTCATTTCCTGAATCTGTTCCGTTTTGGGTAGGAAAGTGTGAGATAGTGCAAAGACAAGGAAATTGGACTGTGCGTCACATCTGTCTGATATAACTATCTTCGGTAATAGACTTCCTCAAAAGAAAAGGGGCCAAAAAAGAGATAAAGAACAAACAAATTCAGAGAGAATTTCAGATATGTTAATTAGCCTACTATCCTAATGTGATGGAGAGACAGAGACTTACTGAACAAAAAAAGTCCATGAAAAAATTTGGAAGTCTATTGCACTTGTGACACCATATTCAGTCAATGTGACAAGATCAATCTATAGTAGGGGGAGATGAAGCATTAAAAACATACTATAACAAATATTAGTAAATAAAAGGAAGAGATATTAAATACTACATATATGAAATGAGGGTCTTTAATTCCAAATTAAACTCAAAATTTATTATTGCTTATTTGCCATGGTAAAAGTCCCTTATATAACACTGCACCTTAAGCTAATATCTAATTTGGGCATTTTTATAGGATACTGCATGGGAAAAGTTTTCCAACAAAAACTTTGCCTGAATCAACAATGATTTGTCTCAATGCGTGTCTTGAATTCATTCACTTGAGAACACTAATCAGCTCCTACTTGGGGAGATACTCCTAAATCAGCTGGCTAACATCTTCCTGAATGGGATGCTCAGCTCATGCCAATATTGCACCTTCTGTCATCCTGGATCTGATGAGCACCCCAGATAGTTAGCCTGATCCAAAATGCAATAAACTTGACAGGGATTACAGACTTCTTTTTTTTTTACTGGTTTACTCGGAGTTTGGCACTGGAAATTAGTGTTGCAAGTAGCTTCTTCTTCTGCAACTGCTTACATCTTGATTCTTGAATTTTATTCCTTTTATCACACTTATAATAATATAAGAAAAAGAAGTCAGTAACCCCTGTCAAGGTTTGCATTCTGGATCAGACTGCCTATACTGTGCCTATTTGGCTATCTGGGATGCTCATCCAATCTAGGATGACACACAAGTGCAATACTGGCCTGAGTTTCAAATTCAGTCAGATGCTAGGGATATCCACTATTCAGCTACTGTAAAATTTAGTTGTTTATAATTAAAAGAAATGTATGTAGCTGATCACATTATACTACCAAAAGTTCGTAGCCAGTTAGTTGGCTACTGAGGGTGTGCCCTATACAGACATTCTTCGTAGCCAGTTAGTTGGCTACACCTGTTCCCCCAGAAACACTCTTAGAAGCCAGTTAGTTGGCTACACTTGTTCCCCCAGAAACACTCTCAGTAGCCCACTAACTGGCTACACTTGTTCCCCCAGAAACACTCTTAGAAGCCAGTTAATTGGCTACACTTGTTCACCCAGAACCACTCTCAGTAGCCAACTAGTTGGCTACACTTGTTCCCCAAGAAACACTCTCAGTAGCCAACTAGTCGGCTACACTTGTTCCCCCAGAAACGCAGGCCTTTGCCCCTTATGCACTGTAATTATGCACTCATGTACTGTAAAAGTTTGCCTTTTTACATGTAGACTACAGAGTAACGACCTCCCGACTACACGGCCGGGGCTCGATTCCTAGTCGCAGCACACAAACCTTTTGCTTTTGCAAACCTTTTGCTCAAAAGTCGAATTCTCGGAAACTGCCCCGAAACTGCAATGGTCGTGAGAATTTTTCTTACTCTCAATATCGACTCAGGGTACATTCCTGATATGTTAGCTAGCTCCCCGTGTCAAGTTTGAGTCAAGTTTTCTGTTCCTTTAACCGACCGGCGAACGGAGCAAAAAAAAACAGCTTATAAGAACTTAGGTCGGTTGACCGAAGGAAGAAAACGACTTATAGTGGGAAATCTTGTAGGTCGGTTAACTGGATGAAGGCAAAAAACCCAACTAATAATTATTAAGCTAAAACAACTCCGGAGACATCTAACGTCGCCTATGTTCAACAAGAACGCGTGCTGAAGAAGAAGAATTTTCCCAGAAAATCTATGGAGCGAAATAACTGGCTCCAAAAAGGTTTGTATAGGAATGACTGCAGCCACCTAACTGGCTTCTATGAGTGTTTTTGGGTGAACTAATGTAGCCACCTAACTGGCTTCTATGAGTGTTTCTGGGGGAACTAATGTAGCCACCTAACTGGCTTCTATGAGTGTTTCTGGGGGAACTGATGTAGCCAACTAACTGGCTTCTATGAGTGTTTCTGGGAGAACACGTGTAGCCAACTAACTGGCTTCTATGAGTGTTTCTGGGGGAACAACTGTAGCCGGTTAGTTGGCTACTAAGAATGTTTCTGGGGAACAAGTTTAGCTGACTAGTTGGCTACTGAGAATGTTTCTGGGGGAACATGTGTAGCCAACTAGTTGGCTACTGAGAGTGTTTCTGGGGGAACAAGTGTAGCCGACTAGTTGGCTACTGAGATTGTTTCTGGGGGAACAAGTGTAGCCAACTTAAACTAGTTGGCTACTGAGAGTGTTTGTATACAGTAGGGCACACCCTGAGTAGCCAACTAATTGGCTACAAACTTTTGGTAGTATAATGTGATCAGCTACATACATTTCATTTATATATAAACTGATCAAACTTAAAATAGCTGAATCAGAATCGTGGTGTCCCAGTGTTCTATCTAGACTGATTAGATTACAGTGCAACACTCTTCCTGCACTCTTCTTGTAATGACATGCTTACCTAAATTTTCCACAAGCGCAAGAGTTGCAGCCCCAGATTCTCCAACAGGTCTCAAGGTTCTAGGCCCATGTTCAAACAATGACCCATTTTCATTTCTTGATGTTGAGATCCAACCCCCAACCCTTGGTGATGATTCAAGAACTGTCACCTTAGCACCTTTTGCCAGCTGAGTTGCTCTGAATGCTGCACTGAGTCCACTGATTCCCCCACCAATAACAACGACCATGGTGAGAAATTTCACTGACAAGTTGTCACTTTCACTTTGTAACGACCACGTCTTAGAAATTTGAATTTCAGAATGAAAAATTGTAGCGTTGGAAATACCGAAATCCTTAAGACAATTTTCCAATTTGCCGAAAAAATAAATTTTTGTCAGTATTTAAGTGAGTTAAATGATAAACTTGCATGGGTACACACGTATGTTTTGAATTACAATGAAAAACCCTTTTCTTGAATTTTTCCCGACCACAAGCAAGCTTTCCAATTAAGTCTCGAGTCGCAGCCCTGCTCAGAATTCCCTAGAATTTTAAAGTCAAGTGGCGCCATGGATTCCTTGAAAGCTGGTTGGTTCAGTGAGCACAGCTCTCTTTGGAAAGGGCAGTGTCTATCACTTGAGGTCTCGAAAGTCTTACATGAAGAGCAGTCAAAGTATCAGCATCTGCTGGTAGTTGAGACGTGAGTAGGCTATATACAGTATTACAGTAGAGCCAGGGCAGAGCCAGGGTCTGGCCAGGGTAGCCACTAAAAAAAAAATTTATCAAACCTGAGCTTGTGAAGATCAGAAAGTGATTCTCCTATCTTTTAGCTTTGATTTGAGGCCAAAATCACCTCTCTATCTTTTCTCTAAGCATCTTAAATCTTCTTTAGAAAACAGTATTTTACAAAAAGAAATGCCTCTATGTTCATCCATTGACTTTAGGGTTTATCTAGTGACCAGCTTGGAACTATGTGCTTCAATGAAATTCTATGAGACTGGGTTATTTTGATCTGGTGTTGAGTGCATGGGGAGCCCCAGCAAGTGAGTTAAATGAGAAAATATATATGAATATGATCATCAAGGTTATAGTCCAATAGACCTATTGCTGCTATAGGCTGCTGACTTTTCCTCCTTAGTATCAACAAATTTTTGTAGGAAAGTTCAGCTACTTTTTTTTACATCTAAATTTACATTGAATATTAAGAAATAATATTAAATAGCTAGGACATCTTACTGTTAGCCTTGTAAAATAGACAATTTTGTCCTGAATGCAATGCTATTTTTAAAATATTTTTTGGAGATGTTTTAGATAGGTAAAACTGATAAGGAAAATTCACAGCAATTCATGCATTCATTACAAAAAATCGCCAATTTTTGCCACTAGGTGTTTTTGTGGCTACCCTACTCTAGTAGAGGTACAGGAGGGGTACCTGACCTCGTTTTTTTACGCAACCTCGAATTTTGCCGCGAAAATGTTAAAATGAAACTTCCATGCTATCCTGACAGTCAAGAAGCAAAATCCAATTTTTTTGTTCAACAGTCATGTCCCAGAATATTACAATTATTTGTCTTTTCTCTGTTTTGAACCTGGTTTAAAAAGGGATTTTCTGGTTTTTAGCTTTAGGCTATTACCTCTATCTTTTTCACCACTTTGCAAGCAATCTGAACTCCGTGTAAAAACATGTAACATGTAACATGTCATGTGTGTAAAAATGGGTGAAACTGTTTAAAAATCAAAATGTATTCAACTAGAAATATTGAAGTTAAGTTTGCTTCCCCAACATGTAAACCATTCTATTAGCTTCACTCTAGTATTTTTGTCATGTTTTTTGGTTCCTTTTTAAGCCAGATAGATTTCACGAAAAAAAGATTTCTCTGGAAATTTAAAAATCTTGTCTGAGGTTGGGTACCTCTCCTGTATGCTTATGTGAACACTTTTTTAACTGTTACACAGTTACATTACCAATTACATTACTTCTTTACCAATTTACTTTTTTAAATGCAATTGACAAAACCAAGGTCTTTGGTTTTGTCAGTTGCATTTAAAAAAGTAAATTGGTAAACAAAAATTACAAACTTAATATCAGCCAACAGTCAAGTATTTCAGGCTTGACGTCAAAATTCAATTAACTTTCTTCGATTTTGAATTTGAAAAAAATCTTCTTCCTCTTTTGAATGCATCTAGAGGTTGCTAGAGGATGCATCTAGAGACTGCTTTGAGGGAAAGAAACTTCTCAAATCTCAACCCATAGGAAGAACAGTGAGTTTTGGCAGCAGCAAATCATCATCATAAGCAAGGCAGTAAGTAGGGAAAAGAACTATGAAGGAAGTGGAAGTAATGTTAGTAAGAATACAGGAAATGTACTTCTTTCAGTAATTGTGGTGATACAAGATGACCTGCTGTTTGATGATGCAAATAGTTAGCCTGCAGTTAATACCTGGTACTCAGTTCTATTTTTTTTCGAAGCAGGATATTACTGCTGAGAAGCAGCACTTTTTGACTGACTGGCTCCTCCTCCAAGGCGGGGCCACCAGTCACTTATCACCACCAAAACTCCCCAAGGAGGAGCCAACTCATATTCATCAGCCAGTCGCTCTTTACTGATAGGCTTATGTATTTCAGTGCTGCATTTGGGAGAGTTTTCATCCTCGATGGTGTGATCCAGTGTACACAAAAGGATGAGTTTTCGTATCAGGAAATGATCTCACTTCTGCCCCTCAACTGCCACTCTAATCCAAAGAAGGTAGTGTATAACAGTTTTTCTTGCAGATCTAAAAACCAGAACTCCGCTGACCCCATTAACCATTTTGATTGTCAAATTTTACATTTCTTCTTGGTTAGGGGAGTAACCATTGATCAGTAGTGAAATGTCATTAAAAGCCAAAGGACCGTCATTGACAGGCCGAGCATCATGCTGTAAATGCTCTTTTTGTGCCTGTACAAAAATTATATGACTAAAGAAAATTGAAGAATTTGATCATTCATAACAGTATTTAGGCCTATTTATCACAACCTTAATTAAAGTTACCCTTTCAAGGTTCTAATAGTTGGAGGAGGTGATGGAGGGGTAGCCAGAGAAGTAGCGAAGCATCCTGCTGTTGAAACAATTCACCAGTGTGAAATAGATGAGCGTGTTGTCGCTGTCTCAAAGGAGTACTTGCCTTTTATGGCAGAGGGTTTTAATAGCCCAAAAATGAACCTTCACATAGGCGATGGCTTTGAGTTCATCAAAGCACACAGTGACGAGTTTGATGTCATCATTACAGATTCCTCGGACCCTGTTGGTAAGTAACCAAACACTGTCTCATAGGAGTGTTAGTTAAAAATAATTTACCGAAAGAACTGCCGCAGCCACTTTCCTGCTACTGTTGCAGGCGTTTAGTGTCCTAACAATTACCAAAGAAGAGCGTTTATTCCTTTACGTTCTGCCTTTATTAGTATCTATCCGAAAACAGATTTCCGCTATGCTGACGTCACAGCATGTAAGAACGCAGTAACTTGAGAAATAAGGAAATAAAAAATAAAAATATATTTAAATAAATGAGCGTCTTCCTTGTTCTCTCAGTTTTATTTACATGCTTATTAACTTGCCCTAGAACTAAAGACTTTAAGAAAGGATCAGTTTAGAACGCGAACAAAACCGTGTCCTGATTTACAAGTCTGTCGAAAACCGAGCTTGTGTTACCTGCTGAGGAACAGAAGAACCCGATTTCTCGAGTTCTGTTGTGTTTTTAAGAGTTTATGGGATTATTTATTGGTCATAGGCCTAAGTGATTTGAGATATATCCTCTCATCACTACATGGTCTATTAGTCAAGCATTCTTTTTTTCGTCGCCCACTTTCTTTGGTTAGCCGTACTCGGTTCGCACTTCACAACCTTTTCTCGCACTGAATATTTGCGTTTATCAGCTTGGCACTGAATATTTGCGTTTATCAGCTTGTCTTCTTGCCGTTTGACGAGAGGCGTCACTACTGGGGGGGAGGAGGGGGGACGCCCCCCCCAATGGTGTCGGCCAGTCGGTATAAAATAGCCGAGTCGACGCGAAGCGCCACGATTTTTAGTAAAAAACAGCCAATTTTTTCTTAGAAAGAGTCGTTTTTCTTAAAAACTGTCGGTTTTTCTTAAAAAATAGTCGTTTTTTTTATTAAAATCAGCCGATTTTTCGTCAACACAATCGTTTTTTTTTCTCAATACTAGTCGTTTTTATCCGCAAAAACAGTCGGTAAAAATGACCAGCCAGTCGGTAATCGGTATGTACCTTGTCCCCCCCCCCAAACATTTTGGCTAGTAACGCCTCTGCGTTTGACCATCGATTTTTCCACTTGTTCATCGAGTACTTATCTCTGCCATGTTGGCTCCTTAAGGCTCCTTAATTACGTAAAGAGTCCTTATGTAATTATATAGATTCACAATAGAATAACTTGAACATGACTTCACTTGAACTTGTCTGTGAGTTGTAAAGTAGTATAGGTTTGCAAAATCGAGAAAAGAGGTGCAAACAACTTTTCTTTGGATCAGCAGAGCCATGCGAGTATGCGGGTTGCAACCTGCACCCAAGGCACATTCTACCACAAACGCTATGCCAAACGCTGTGTGTGTATATGTAGCCTTTGGCATAGCCTATGCCTAAAGCTGGGTACCTTATTCCGAACGCTGGATGCCCTAACACTGACCTATTCACTTTAAAGGATTCTGATTGGTTGATTTCCTAGCTTCACTGAAATCATCAATATATTATTCTGTTGGAGTATCCAGCTTTTGGCGCTTTAGCTATCGTTTATCATAGGGTATCGAAAAATCAAGGGTTTGTGACTGCTAAGGTGTTCTTTTTATTCTAATGATGGGTAAAATAATCGGCTTCAGCCTTCTCAACTTTTTCTCAGGTCCGAAGACTAATCATCCAGGTAGCTTCGTTGGGGTTGTAGGTTCTTGGTATTTTGCAAACCATTTGGAAGCTTCAGTTTTCGTGGTTGGGTGTCAGGAGAGAGGATATTTTTACATCGATATCGTATCAAGGAGGTTTACCTGTCTCTTCTCTTTTCAGGACCGGCGGAAAGTCTCTTCGGTGAGGAGTACTACCGGCTCCTGTTAAAAGCCCTAAGGCCAGGGGGAATCGTCTGCTCCCAAGGTGAAAACCCCTGGTTCCATGCTGATATTATAAAAAATTTGGTTGAAAGTTGTAAGAAGACTTTCCCAACTGTTGACTACGCGTATACATGCATTCCAACGTATCCTGGGGGTCAAATTGGTTTTCTTCTTTGCAGCAATAGTCCGGTAAGTGGAACACGCTACCATCTGTAGATATTTGTAGAAGGTGTCCCCTGCTCCACAACTGAACCAGTGTCTAAACTAACACTAATGGGGTTGATCCTTCACGTAATCACGACCAAATGAGATGGGAGTAATGGTTTATCTACGCTATCTTCTCATCGTTCTTTCTTTCTTTCTTTTCGTAGTAAGAAAAAATGGTTGAAGTTAGAAAAGAGAGGTAAGCTCGAAGCAGCGGATGTAGACCAGGAAACATATTTTAGGACTTTTTCCCATGGAGGTTATTTTGACTGGAGGTGGTAGCCACCACAAATAAATTAAAACACGAACTTGACGTGGCATGTGTCTTTCCACATTTTTTCACTTTCCGCAGCGGATCTAGACTAGGAAATATATTTCGGGACTTTATCTCGTTGGGGTTATTTAGCCCGGAGGTGGTAGTGATATTAAACATGGACTTGATCCCATTGGGTTGTTTAGCCCGGAGGTGATAGTTACTCCAAATATATTAAAACATTAACTTGAATTGTCGTGTTTCTCTCCACAGGATGTGAACTTCCGACAACCTCTCACTGAATTCACAGAAGAACAAATGGAATCCATGCATTTACGCTATTACACTCCTGCCATCCATCGGGCATCATTCGTACTACCTCGATTCGTGGAGAAACTTCTTAGGATAAACAAAGAGAATTCCACAGATGGCTCAACCGGTGTCGCGAAAAACGTGGTTTGAACTAAGAGGTTGAAGGGAGAACTTTTTACGTGGACCATTTTATTCCCAGCATGAAGAATTAAAGGAATCCATTTACCCAGCAAAGGTGGGCTTTTATCGGGTTTTTTTCTGTAGTGTAGGTAGTCCCCCCCCCACACACAACTACTACATATCTCTTCGAGCCCCACCTCGGTCCTGCCTGCCGACCTCCTGCGTGACTGGCGCGCAGAAGCTATCCGAAGGCGGGGACTTCATGGACGGACGGAATATCTGAAAAGCACATGTATCGAGACTGCATTTCAACCTGGGACAACCTACAGGACACATGTGTAACTTCACTCAGTGGCAGTTCTGTGCAACTTATGGGAACATTTTACGACCCCCTTATCTACCACTAGCTCTTAGCAGTTATGTCGGTCTGGACGATTTGACCCTCATTAGTGTACTCAGGAGATCAGTGGCGACCTATGACGCCTTGCAAGTAAAACAAGACCAAAGGTTTCGATGGGATCCCAAAAATTTGATATTTGACCCAGATAACTAGGTCTTGTCTCAAGTTCAGATATACCTGTATAAACCATATCTGTTTGACGATACTGATCGAAACTTCCTGCTTTACTTCTGCCAGATTTTCGGGTTAGGCCGAATCCCGAGCGAACTACTTGTCCAGCCAAAAAAAGATAGTTCAGAAAAGAATTCAGCGTATCTCCTTATCCCTATAAAGAACATCTGATCAACTTCAAATAAAACACGAACTAGATGTCCGGGTAAAAAATGATTGTCATATACAGATTCAGCGTCTCTTCTTACCCTTAAATCTATCATCTAATCAACTTCAAATACAAATTTTACTTCTAACAAATTTTTCGGTTTCGGCCGGATTCCGGGCGAACTACTTGTCTGGCGAGAAAATGATTTTCACCATCGTGTTCAGCATGTCTTCTAACCCCTAAATCGTATATCTAATCAGCTTCAAATAAAACTTTTGCTTTTAAGAAATTTTCCGGTTTCGGCCGGATTCCGGGCTAACTACTTGTTCGGAGAGAAAATGGTTTTCACCATGGTGTTCAGCATGTCTTCTTATCCCTAAATCGAACATCTAATCAACTTCAAATGAAACCTTTACTTTTAACAAACTTTCCGGTTTTGGCCGGATTCCGGGCGAACTACTTGTCCGCGAGAAAAGGGTTTTCACCATCGTGTTCAGCATGTCTTCTTACACCATAATCGACTATCACATTATCTGTTTCAAAATATTTTGTTTTTCCCTTAATTTAAACCCCCTCCCCCACCCCTAAATGTAGGGCTACAGAGCCCATCTACGAACTCGACCTTACTCTTGACCCATCTCACACCAAGTTTCATCAAAATATCTCATTCCCTTCGAGAGTTATCGTGCTCACAGACGGACGGACGGACAGACGGACAACTTTTGCGATGTCATAGGTATCCGTCACTAACGTTTTGGGATCCCAAAAACCTACAATGTTCTTATCCCCTTGGCTACCCCGTACCCATTTGACATTACCGTAAGTTCCTGAAACGTGCTCAGGCCTGCCACCAAGAACAATAAATAATCAGATAGAACTTCTGTCTTTAGTTGCATGCAGCAACTATTAGAACCCCGACAAAACTGAGCGGACCTAGAGGTATTTGCTCAAGCTTTGAGCTGATGTTGATACCCGTTTACTCCTCTTCCGTTTTCGCCGTTGCTTATCGCATAAGAAATAGCTAAGGAGGCTGGCAGGAGGCGTACTTCGCGCGCTGACCCTCTCTGGAGCGCGTCCACAGAACCAATCAGCTTTGACTCCTACTTTTCCTCAACCGCGGGTTGACAGCGATTTAGTTATTTGTAAGGTAAAGAAACGTGAAGTGGCGCGAAGCTAGTAACCTACGCTCGTTCGTAGCGGACAGGGTATGGGGAAATATTCGACTTCGCGTAGTCATATTAGAGAGATAGGGAGACGGAGGTTCTGTCAGATTATTTGTTCTTGGTGCCACTGAATGATATATTGAACGATGGCTCAGAACCGAAAAAATAGGTACGGTGTTCCTCGGCGATATTTCGACCCTTTCAGGCTCTTGCTGGAAGATAAGAGCCCTGCAATCTGATCGCAGATTACGTATCTTCCAGCAATATAATAGCAATAGGCTGTACAAGATAGTATTAAAAGACCATCTCTTTGTCACAAGAGTTGATAATTAGACAATCTTTAGTTCCGTCTCAGGACGAATTCAGCAAGCACCTAAGCGATCCTTCTAAGCGCGACTAGCAGTATTGTAGGACTATAGGTCGTAGGACAGGTGCTGAGAGCTGTGGCGTCCAACAAAAACAGTAAACTCCGTGTCCTGGAGACTTTTCTTGTTACTTATAATTAATCTCAGCCAGTTACCAAGGACTTCGAAGGCCACCACAATGGGACAATAAGACCATGTGGAAAGTCGTTAGAAATAATCTTGTCTGCTGCATGGGATTCCTTTCCCGGGTCGGAGTTATGACGTTGTTTTTTCTCTCGTGAATCCCCCCCCCCCCCGGGAATGGTAAGTGAACGAAGCCCCTGGTCCATGACATTTCGATGGGGAAACGGATGACTCCCCCGGGATTGATTGCCTGTCGCTTTCGCAAAACATAGACATCCAATCTCTGCAAATCCCAGTTCCCAAGCTGATACTAACTATGGCATACCGCCCAACCAAGTTTCTTAGTTGGAGTCCTTCAGACGGTCTCCACTGTTTTTCCCGACGAGATAAAACGAGATAACTGTTAGAATGCATCAGCTGATTACCCTCTTTCCTCCGAAACGACTGTCTGGGTGTCATTCTCAGAGAGTTGCGAGAAACACGTGTTTGTGCTGAACCAGTTCGATTAGACAGTCTAGCAACCTAAAACTTATAGTGTCCTTGTTAACAAGACCAAAGGTTTCGTGGGATCCCAGAGGAGATATGTGTTGGACTTCCTGAGACAGACTGTGGGGTCTAGCAGATTTACGGTTGTTGCAAGAACCGTTCACCTTACAGACCCCTCATCGAGGTCCACTAGGTAAAGCTGTCCGAGTCCTAGACCAGCGTCACTCTTACGAGTCAAGACGAGTCCGAGTCCTGAACAAAATCCTTCGAGACGAGACCAAGTTCGTGAAAAAGGCGTCGCGAGACCGACTCACGCCCCGAGTCCTAACAAAAAGTGTTTGTATCAAATAATGAGACCAGTACATCCTTAATTGTAATCTAGGGTTCTCAGTTTAATCCAACTAAAGAACGCTATTCATAAGCATCCCTTTGCCAATTTCTTTAATTTGTCGCTGGAGACGTTTCTTTTGCCGGACCGAGACGTTTACTTGGACTTGTGACTCGGCTGGATTTCAAGGCGAGTGCGAGTCCGTGAAAAAGGAGTCTCGACACGATTCCAGAATCCGAGCCCACAAGCTCTGCCACTAGGTAACAGCTGTTGCGAGTCCAGCAAATCTGAGTCCGAGTCCTTGAAAAAGGCGTCTCGAGACTAGTCTAGAGTCTGAATCCACAGCTCTGGCGGACGGACAGCTCTGTGAAAGACGAGTCCGAGTCCTTGAAAAAGCAGCCGTCCTTCTTCGCTCTTTTCTTCGGAAATGAAGTCAGAAGAACATGGAGAACATGAGCATACGGGTGTTAACTCGGAGCACAACAAGGCTCCATACTTATCCGCTCAGTATTGATGGAGCATTCAGAATCGGGAGGTAGTGCTGGCAGCGTAGGCTTTGTCACCATGGTTTGGTAGCGTTCTGTCAGATTCGTGGAATGCTGAATTTTCAGCTATAGGTCTTTTGCACTTGGTGGTTACAAGGTAGTGATGTACCCAGAGGCTCGAGAAGATTCGCACAGCGTCGGATTTCATGTCCGACGTGTCCGATTTCGTCGACGATACATATCTCCTTGTTTGTCGCTGCAGTCAACGAGGTTATTGAATGTCAGCTGGTCGCTTCGGTAGTGGTATCCTTACATGGCATTTCGTTTAGTTGCCGTCCCCTGCAAGCTGAATCTCTCCTTATCTGTCTCTACGTAAACTAAACTTTCCAGGATTGCAGCAGTCAAGTTTTCTCTAAAAGCTGTCCGACAGTTTCCGCCTGTCTTGTTTTAATCCAAGTGACGCCTTTAACGAATTGATTTTCGTCCCGAGACTTTCGTATTTATCATAAGTCTGATAGGCAAGTTTTCTGGCGGATATGCCCGTTTCCAAGTTCTGTCTGGCATCCCTCGGCAGTTTGCCAATACCAGTTCGTCTGAAGGCTCATTTACGTTTATAAACGATGACCTTTCTCACCTCAAGCGCTTCTGGTTTCTGGCAATAAGCGGGGTCAGCGCTTTGTCATACACGACCTTTCTTTACGGGAAACAAAATTACAGAGCAGATGTATTCGCTTTCTTTGATGTCTAACGGGATTCAGTTCCAGTGCGTGACGTGAAATATAGCGGTGCGAACCAACAATGTTCTCAAGCATTCCAGGTTAATCTACTGGAGAGAACTCGAAGCATTATCGCATTTTCCATTTCTAGGTCAGCAACATTCAAATTGCGAGTTAATCACCAAGAGTCGGTACTGCCGTGTGGTCCTTAGTAGGGCAATTTGGAAGCACGCGAATGGAAAGATAAAAATACATCCTAACGAGGAAATAGTAAGAAAAGTTTTAGATTCAGTAGCATGTTTTGAGGTTTTTATGTCATTTCTGCCTAATTATCAGCCACATTTTCAAGTAGAAAATGATTCCTTGAAGTACTCATCTTAATTGCAAATTACAAAAAAAAATACTTTTGAGCAAACGATATATTTTCATGATCCCCAAGGGCCCATGATCATTTGTGCCTCAAGGGTTTTTACCTACAAATGAACTCCTAGCCCCTTTAAAGTGCGCATCATTACTGCAAAGTGTAAAAAAATACTATTAACTGTTCGATAGGTTTTCATGATCCGCAAGGGTCCATGGTCATTTTTGCCTCAAGGCTTTTGCTTACAAATTAATTTCTAGCGCTCTTAAAATGCGCATCTTAACCGTAAAGTGAAAAAAAAATGCTTTCGACTAAACGATACGCTTTCATGATCCCTAAGGGCACATGATCGTTTGTGCCTCTAGGGTGTTACTTACAAATGAAACCCTAGCCCCTTTGAAGTGTGCATCATCAACAAGTGCAAACAAAACTTTAAATTTACCGACAAACCGCGCTAATTTTCCGTAAACGCATATTGGAACCGGTGTAATAAGAAATTGTAATGTATCACTCGAGATTAATTTCTGCATTGAAAATTCGTACGTTTTTAATTCACACCTAAACATCAATAGGCCAACCAACCGTTCATAACTTTAATCACATGGAACCAAGAAAATGAGATAGTCTAGTTAGTCAGAAAAGTGTAGTGGACACTGAACTAGACAAGGGGTACTGTACTACTTAACGCACTCATGACACCATTTGTTCACTTTAATCACACCTGTTTCCTTTTTATTTTCATATCTGTGCAACCCCATAAAATGAAACCAATGTCCTTTTCAAGAAATGTTCGTCATTTGCTTCCAGATCCCTATACTTGATCGGGTTCGATCCTAATCATGTTCAAATATTTTGCTTGTCCACGAGCATGGTGAAAAAAATGATTGCGATCCCGATCCCGGGTGGAAAAGAAAGTCTGTAAAAACTGAAATCACACAGCAGTGGAGAGAATGGACATACTGGATAATAGTGTGTATTCAGAAAAAAAACCCGAAGGCCATATAGACAAACACATTACATAACTGTACGTACACAAACTTAAACAAATCAATGAGTCTCCTAACAAAATTCAAGTTTTAATACACTATCAATGTATCGCCCTACTTTACAAATTACCTGCGCAGAAGTACTTGATAAGATACCAGGGAGGGCAACACTAATTCCCCGAAACGTATCCTCCCTCAAACCTGAAAGCGTATGGCACCTAGTAAGAAAATGGTCTAAACCATCATCTTCAGTCTCGCAAAAAGGGCAAAGTCGCCTGCTTCCTGGGTTCTTCCATTTCCATTGGGCCCTACTCGTAGCGCCGCCCACTACGCTCGTTACATTTAAAGCGAGACAAATTTCCTGGTTTAGAAAAGTTGTTACATCTAATATGCGGTCTGCAAACCATCCAGGAAACAGGGGAGTGTGTGTCTTTTTTTGCTGTGTCGGGAATATGGAGTTATAGGAGCCAGTGCTGGTGCACGTGCACGACTGATTGAGTTTCAGTAGGGACGTTACGTATGCGACAGTGTTGCTTCCATTCGAGCGTGCGTCAATTTTTGGCGCAACTAGGCTACCTAGTGCAAGACAGAATAACACTAGGGAGTAGCGCCAAGACTTTAAATAAGTGACGCAGACCCGAAAAGCAGCGACACTAGCATCACTAGCGATACACAGCTCAATCAGTCGAATATAGCCTACATCCTCCCTGTTTCTTCGGTGTGTGCAGACAGCATCTTAGCTGTAGTAGGAATTTTCTAAACTCGCAAGTTTGTCTCGCTTTGAATGTCCCGATCGTAGTGGGCGGTGCTATGAGTAAGGCGCGTTCCAGATGCATGGTGCTACTCTGATTTTGATCTGACCTAATGTTATTTTGCTCTGGGATACACGAATCCAAGATGAAAGGCAACTCGCTAGACAAGCTCGTTCAGGACGCAGTTAAGCCCTTTGACTAGATTGGTAAACGAGTTACTTTACTACCCCATGTCTGCCAGCCGCGTGTAGTAATTCATTGCGAAACAGAGGAAAATTTTTAATTATGTTAAGTTGGGTTTCCAGTTAGTAATAAGAAACAAATTACACAGGCTGTCTCTTCGCATCTACAAATTTCGTGATTAATTCGGGAAGTAGAAATAGAAAATTTGGCTGATTTGTTAATGTCGCCTATTGCAAATACATTTTCGTGTTCTCATCTGTCTTTTACTAAAGGCGTTCTCCAGTGGTAATCGGTAAATCAGACCCTGAAGTATTATTCAAATTTGTGGAAGAACACGGCTTCGCAAGAACAATTCCAACCATATCATGACATCGAGAATGGGTAAAGGTGAGTCTTCACCTTCCGGAATCTGGGTTCCCAGATTTTCCGAGATTTTTTTTTAATTTCTTCTGCGATACTTAAAAATTCTGGAAATCTGGAAGTTCAAAAGCCCCTTTTTTCCGGGTTATTTTGATATATTTTCGTTCCGGTTCATATTCCAGATGCAATTTACAGAAGACGTCAAAGAATAATCTGGAAGCCCAGATTCCGGAAGTTCCGGGAGGTGAAGACCGGACTTAATGCGCATGCGATTTGAGATATAGCTTAACCGTAGTCAGAGGTGTCGTTTCCGAATCACAGGTGTCAGATGTGTTTGGCAGCGCAGCAGCAGCCGTTCATCTTAGCTATCGTTCAGTCAGAAAGTCACTGATAGGAATTTGAAGTCTGCTCACTGAGTAAAGTGGACTACTTCCGGGTAGCTTATTTAGCTTATCTAGCTTGTTATGCTAAGATTGTGTCAAACCGGTCTTAAGTATAACCGAAAGCCTCTGGTTTCTTTGTATTATTTTTTTTGCGATCACTCTGTACTTTATCTTTCTGGCACTTTCATTCTACTGAAAAAGAGTGACATATGTAAACTACGCAGATTTTACTATAAATACTGTAAATACCTTCTTTATCTGCCTCTATCGTATCGAAATGGGAGAATAATCTAAAATACAAAGCTCCCGATGTGACCCAGGATATAACTGCAAAACTCCAGGAGCCTCATGAAAAGTTATCAGCACAAGCATATCAACGGCTTACTCCATATCACCTTGATATCACGGACTCTTCCGTTTGTTCAGTTGATCTTTTCTTGTCTTTGTTGTTGTTTATTTTCTGTTGTTTATTTGGCTTACCGACGAACGTTACCATGACAAAACGTCCCCTGACGAAACGTCCCCATTACAAAACGTCCCCGTGTCAAAACGTCCCCGTGACAAAACGTCCCCAAGCTTTTGCTTCATAAATGTATTGTTTTCAGTTAAAATATGTAGTATAACTTACCTTGCAATTGACTCTTAACTGATCAGTTCTAGGTCGTTTGAAGCAACATGCACAATCTGAGGAGCACCAACATGCTCCTCAGAGAAAGGGGTATCCCGCTGTGGCTCAAAGAGAGTCAAAAAAAGGAAAATGCAAAAATAAGCGTAGTGCCGTTATGCTGGATAGAAATGACATGGGAAGCGAGGAAACGAAAGCGGATGGGACGATTAGTTAGGTATAGAAACATAGTAAATCCAGTTTAGACGGGTTTGAAAAATTAATAAGATCATTTGATAATAAATATCACCAAATTAAATATCAAACACAAGCGAGATCAATGAGTTATATCGCGTAAACTAACAAACAAATAAACCAAGTAAATGAAAGATAAAACGAAAACTGACAAACTGCTAAATCTTTGCCCTTTCTATAAGAAACGGCTATAGCCGGGATCAACACTTTGGTTTGTTTCTTGACTATTGGTTAAATGCTCAAGTAGTCAACCCATCGTGGTTTTCAAAAGTTTATATTCCAAAAACAGCTACCCCTCAGCGATAAAACAAAAATTCTATAGCCGGGGAGGTTTCGCCATGGGGACGTTTTGCCAGGCGACGTTTCGATCGGGGACGTTTCGAATGGGGACGTTTTGTCGACAACCCGTTTATTTTGTTTCGTTCTTTTTCTGCTCCACTATCCTCAGACTGTTTTCGCGCAGTGGGTTATAAATAAATTATTACTACCAACATCAAAAAGCGACCAACAATCGAAATAATAATCCTTATCTGACGACAGAGCTTTTCCCGATCATCTTTGAGCAGCCAGATCCAACTCAAATACAGTTTGTGGGTGCGCACAAACAAACGACTCAAGAACGAAACAAGGAAACATTTGCTTGTGGGACTGATTTACCGACAAGGAACGGAATGGAATAAAAAAGTGTTTGACGGTGCTTTTACCAAAAAAGTCCCGATTTACCGACGAGACATAAACTCTCGCATAAACTTTCGGGCTTCGTCCGGCAAAAGTTTACAGAGTTTGATTTCTTGTGTTTCGCCCGACGAAAGTGTTTTCTCAGAACCTGTAAGCCCCCCCCCCCTTAGGGATGCCCCTGCCAGGTCCGTGTCCAGGAATTTATTTCGGGGGGGGGGGTTGCCCGTGGATCGGACCAAAAAGTACAGGACGACATAGATCAGAGGTGAAAGCGGATAAAAAAAAAACGAGTATTTTGCATGTTTCGGGGATGGGGTTGAACCACCCTGGATACGTCCCTGGGGCTAACACTCAAAATGCCCACGATCATAATGCCCACTAAAAATGCCAACAAAACAAAATGCCCACGACTCAAAATGCCCACGACTCATAATGCCCACGACTTATAATGCCCACGACTCAAAATGCCCACGGTTCAGAATGCCCACGATTGGATTATTTGAGGTGTTCAGAACGTAGTAAACTTTAATTAGTAAACTTTAATTAGGGGTGAGTGACCAACGGGAAGAAGTATAATAGACGGAGTATCAGAATGACGATGGTCGTATGCTGAACTGGTATAATCTCAGTTATAATATAATTCTGGTAAAATACTTACAAGAAACACGTGTATTGGCTCGTGCTTAGTTGCCGCAAAAGCGCTGTGCTTTCTCGAGGAAGCCTGTGCCTGATTAGGAACCCCCTTGGAACTTTTCTTTAAGAGCTTTAACTTGCTGGTCTTTTTGGATCGTTCTTCAAGACCTACCCCTTGTAATCTCGTAGTCCGCATTCCCAGGATGTTTGCCTCCCCTGTTGACAGTTTCAGCCGTAGGCATTTTGAACCAGGACGATATTAGCCTCCCCTGTGACCATTTTGAACTGACGGCATTTGGAAAATGTCGGCATTTTTAATCCGCCAGCATTTCGGACGATTTCGATTTCGGGTGTTCCACATCTGAATCGTGGGCATTTTGAGTAGTGGGCATTTTGAGTCGTGGGCATTTTGAGGCGTGGGCATTTTAATCGTGGGCATTTTGAACCGTGGGCATTTTGATCGTGGGCATTCTGAGCGTGGGCATTGTGAGAGTGGGCAAAAAGATCGTGGTGATTTTGGGAACCATCCGTCCCTGGCCCCTGCCCACACCGGCTCTGATGGACATTGCTTGCTTGAAACCATTCTTATATTCGAAAAGGTTCTGACCGTCAATATGAGCCTGATTCCGACATGTTTGTTACACTAACATTTCACTAATGGTTGTACACTAATAGTGTGCAACAATTTTAGTAGCCCCCCCCCCCCCCCCCCCTCCAGACAAATAAGCATGTTGCTACTTCTGCGTAAGAGCAAGAGCCAAAGGAATTGTAGGATACAGTCTGAAATTTGTTCACATCCTATTATGACGAAATGAATTATAGGATCTACCCTGTTTCGTAAACACGGTTTTGTCATCGCATTTGTTTAGTATCCTGATATCTGCATCTGATAAATATTGCGCAATAGGAGCACTTTCGTGCAACCATCAACGACGGAACAACGATGGTTTGTTGCGAATGTACTCACGCCATTTGCTGCTTTGATCCCCCTAGTGTTGACGGTTCCGCGGATCGTTGAACAAGTATATGGAGCAGTGAGTGGACGGAGAGAAAATATAACAGCAAATACGAGCCGATTTGACTAAAATCTTTTTTTCGCCATTTTTTGTGAATTCGTAAATCTCGGAAATGCCCCGACGGCGATCCGGGAAGAAACCTTTGGAGCATGGAAAAACTGCCATTTCTATGACCATTCATAGGAAAAAGAAACGTCGCGAAACTTTCTCGGTTTATCTCCACAAAGTCTTGAAGCAAGTTCATCCCGAGACGGGAATCTCGTCTCGTGGGATGGAAGTGATGAACAGTCTGATGATGGACGTATTCGACAGACTGGCGGGAGATGCGGCAGATTTAACGCGGCACTCTGGTAGCAAGACTCTGACCTCGAGAGATATTCAGACGGCAGTGAGGTTGAACTTCCCTGGGGAGCTGGCGAAGCATGCCGTCAGCGAAGGAACAAAAGCAGTGACAAGTTACATCAATTCTACAAGGTATGTGCCGACCTTGTGTCTCCGGCTTTGACCTTTTATATATTGTGATTTGTGCAGAAGTGTACATTAAACCCTTGAACCTTCAATGCCCTTTGCTTTCAGAATGATGTTCTACTGGTTCCGGATATCGCGACCTGTCCGAATAGTCGCGACTAAATCGCGTAAACATCATACTTCATGACCAAACTGAATGTAATAAATAAATATTATATATATATATATGATTCACAATATCAGACGATCGTAACGAGTCACTACTCGAATGTCTCAGTAACGCTTACCAAAATAAAAAATACAGAAAGTATGGAGCGTTTAGTTTATTGATGAATTTAACAAATAAAATAAAAGGTGGAGTGCTAAGTTTATCGATGAAGTTTAGCATCAAATATTCCAACAAAGTTCAGTCTAAAGTTGCGTTTTTTTTATTCAACATGTTTAGTTGACGTTCGTAGTTTGGTCCTTGTTTTATCGTACTAGCGTTTTATCCAGCTCTCGTTTCAGTACCTTCTCGACGTGGATCTTAAGGACGGCTCAGACGGCGTTCTTAAAGTGCGTAAAGTCGTTCGCAAAGTTCGTAAAGTTGCTCCGCTAACCCGCGTAAAGTACTTTACGGAAGCATGCAAGAAGTTAAACTTTAGTTAACTTTTTTCGTAAAGTTCGGAAGGTTGACCAATAGGAGAAGAGATGGAAAACAAGATATGAAAATAAATTTGTAAAATAGGGATTAGGAAACTGAAAATTGATGAGATAATGATTAGTGTGGTTTATATGATGATAATAATAATAAGGTCGAATAACTTGAAACTTTTTTTTGCAAGAATAATTAGGAACAATTTTTTTTAGGAATTAATTTTGTTTCTGTTGTTTTTTGTCAGGTGAGATAGGGAAGAAAGAATTATTGGATTAAACTGTTTAGAACTGACTTATTTATTTATATTATTTTTGTTATATTATTATTCTAATTTATTTATTGGAGGTTCTTTTTTTGTATCTGGATATTAACCATGGCCAATAATGGATTTTAGAGTTAGTAAATATCGATCTATGGTTCATATATAATAATAATAATCTCTAATAATTAGAATATTTTTCTTTCTAGAACAAATCGGCACAAAAAAATTCTCGTAATGTTATCAAAGTCAAATTCCCGTCTGAGCGGCGACAAACTTTACGGAGCATACTTTGTGAAAAACTTTACGAACTTTACGAACGCCGTCTGAGTCGTCCTTTAGAGCTACGTAGTTTAAGTTTTGAGAATACAGTAGGCTACCTGGAATGGACAAATAAAACGGCGTGAGGCATAACTTTTGGACGAATAAAATGCTGTTAACTGAAACTACATCCGAAAAAACGCAACAAATGCTTCCGAAGCTGGAGCAGGGCTAGACTCAAAGCTAGTGTTTTGAGCTTGCCAGTAGGACAGTAGGTTGTGAGTTTGCCAGAATGATATGTGACCAGTTTGGCAGTTACCAAACGTGAATTTCGCAGGCAAATCATCAGCTGCAAAGCGAGTCTAATAGAGTCGCTGATCACCTGTTTCTATTCGGATGCGATTAGACGGTTACGGAAAGATTTTCCAGCCGTAGATGACATGAGCTTGTCAGATTTGCAGTTCTGTGTTTCGACTTTGTCAGAATGACAGGCTTATGTTTCGAGCTTGCCAGAATGACAAAGGCAGTCACCAAATCGCGAATTTTGCCTGCAAACGATTGTTTCTAGCTGCATTTTACCAAGAACAGCTGATAGAACTTCTGTCTTTAGTCGCATGCAGCGACTATGAAAACCCCGACAAAACTGAGCGGACCTAGAAGTATTTACTCTAGCTTTGAGCTAATGTTGATACCCGTTTACTCCTCTTCCTTGTTCTCCGCTGCTTATCGCACAAGAAATAGTGAAGGATGCTGGTAGGATGCGTACTCCGCGCGCTGACCCGCTGTGGAGCGCGTCCATAGAACCAATCAGCTTTGACTCCTTTTTTCTCACCCTCGGGTTGACAGCGACTTAGCTATTTGTAGAGGTAACGAAACGTGATGTGGCGCGAAGCTAATAACCTCCGCTCGTTCGTAGCGGACAGGATATGGGGAAATGTTCGACTTGGCATAGTCATATTACAGAGATAGGGAGACGGATTTTCTGTCAGATTATTTGTTCTTGATTTTACGAACAGATTTTCTGGTCATATATTACGACTAATTACGAGACAGTCGTATGTTTTGATCTTGTCAGAATGACGGTCGTACGTTTTCAAAGTACGACTTATCAAGACGCGCCAATCGACGATAAACTATGACGTTTTTTTATTTATTACGTTTACTAATAAAATTTAGCGTAAGCCATGCATAAATATTTTGCCAGTACAAATATTTATTTATCTGTCTAAATATTCCGCGAAATCGCCAGTTGATGTTAGCCATTCGCGTTTCATCTGGCAGTTTTAGCACAAACATCGATCGAAATTGTCTATGCTGGCAACGTCGCAAATAACATTATTGCCGACACCAATAAATGAATTTTCTAGGCCAAAAAATGTGTCATAACTTGGTAAAGTTTGCCTCGTAAATGTTTTTCTCTTTTGTAGAGAAAGTCGGAAAAGTCGCATCGCTGGACAAGGAAGGTCTTTCGGAAGAGGGACGAGTATTCCAGGGGAAAGGAAGAAAGATCTCATGGAAACAGAAGAGCTCAGGAAGAATAAAGGACGTGAGAAATCGCCGTCTCCGACCATAGGTGAGAAGCTGACCCCGCGGCATCTGGATACGGCTTTGGTCGTTTCCATTCGTTTCCAAGATATATTAATTAGTTGATAAATGGACTTCATTTTGAGACCCTAAATGCAAACTTACAGGACGATTTCTACAAAAAGTAAAGGAAACTTGAAAAAAAAAAATGATATCTCGGTGGCAAAAGGATTAAGCTTTTCAGTACATGTTTACTTGAGGCAAAGAGTCGTCATTCACTCTCTCTGGACATAAAATACTTTGCTAGCGCTAACTTCCTTCGTAGAGTAAGCGAACACGACTACGCCGTCGTTTGCACTATATCCGTTTGCATGACCCCATGCGCGTCACATGGTTTTCGAGACCACGTTTCCGACTCCCCTATTGTGGCTGGATGCGGTTTGGACACATAAATGGCACCTCTAGGGGATCTGCTCCTACTATAACCGTTCGCAACTTGGTGTGTCATAACATCCCAAAATACCTCCAGCC
The DNA here is from genome assembly GCA_023053555.1 of Branchinecta lindahli. Lineage (NCBI taxonomy): Eukaryota > Metazoa > Arthropoda > Branchiopoda > Anostraca > Branchinectidae > Branchinecta > Branchinecta lindahli. Next base: position 8,919,194 of record JAKZAO010000001.1, read on the forward strand.
CTACCGCCCACGGATGATCAGACCCTGGAAAAGAAAATTCCTCTGGAGCATTGGGTCGGGTACTTGTCAGCAGATGCTTTTCGGCAGTTTGTCGGCTCTTCCTGGCAATGGTTGTTATGCATAGCGTTTTCAAAAAAACAACAGATTACATCCCAAATGTTTTCTGTTGAAACTGCGCATCCTTTTTTTTATCTGTTATGAAACTTGTGACAGTACATACGTATAGAAAAGATAAATGATTCGTTTCTCTGTAGTACGTATAAACAACTAGAAAAATGCTATCTGGCATTTGATCCGAAGGTTGCAAGCACCATTTTGATGCTGACTTTATTCCTTTGCAGAGGAGGCTGTATCTAGGAGGCAATCGCTTCAGGAGCGGGAATCTCAGAACTCGGAAGAAGCCGCTCCCTTCAAGGCTCCTAGGGTAACGGGGAACCAGGAGAGGCCGTACAGGCCTGAACCGGATACAGAAGAATACGTAACTCCTCCGGAGGTTACACCCGAACCAGAGCAGAACCTGTCCCAGTCGCTCCTTCCACAAGTTGTGAAGAACCGTGTCCCAGAACGGGAGAACATAGTAAGTGACTATTGAATAAGAAAGTTTAAAGGAGGAGCTTAGTCAAACGCAAAATTTGCAAGCTATCAGAAGAATTAAAGTTTAAAGGGATAGGTCGGAGATACGACACTTATGGGTTACTTCCTTGCTCCGCTATTCATATAATCAAATTTAATCTAATGAACTGTTTCTTTCGGATTTTTAGTGCCTCATCTGTTTGCTTTTACCTGTATTCTTTAAGAATTTAGCTACTACAACGATAAATGATTGCCGAAAACTGAATCTGTTTTGTGAATCACGCAATAGCATACAATCAGGAATTGAACATTTCCTGATATTCGCTTCATTAGTCATTGAAATGCATGCTTTTAGACATTCAAGTTCTCCGCGTCGGGATGGACTTTGTCTTGTCGGGCCAGCAGTGCATGTTCTGAACATCATCAATAAACCCCAAGATTAAAAAAAAAAAATCCCTTAACAGAGTCAAAATAATTCAGTGTATAGCTCAGTAAGCTGGCATTTTTATCACTATAGGCTATGTCAACACATATTCTGTAAAGGATGCCTGCGGTGATGACGTAAGAAGTTTAACCGAAAATGACTGGGATAGGACAATCTAGTTCCCATCACTTATTCACTTAAATTGGCTTGAAGACCCGCTGAAAATGCGTTACTTGGTTGTTCCGCTATTCAGGAATAATCGATTTTCAAATAGTGGAATTTCCGTGTGATTTGTGGTACCTCAATGCGCTTTTATTTTTGTTGTATGCCTTACAAAAAAGATTTATGACTTTTTTTTTGTTCAGGCACTAAGCAATCTTCACCAATATCGCCACTGCCCACTGAAAAGCCGCGTTTGTGTTTAGATAAAAATTTCCCACGTCATAGTAGAATTTTCGCTGTGGGGACGGCCGCAGATATTCTGAACGTCATAACTAGAGCAGATAGTGGAAAACAAAAAAATCCCTTTGCAGAATCCAAATAATTCAGTGTATTCAACTAAATGACACAAAAATAAGTTGGCTTTTCAGTTAAACTTTAAACACAAAACTTTCAGTCGCGAAAAACATCAAGACTGTACCCGGGGCTAGCCGCCTGATCGCGACTAAAAACAGACTGGAATGAATTATACTGACTTGTCATTCAACACCAAGAATAAATAACCACAAGAACCTCCCTCTCCCGATCTCCGTAATACGACCGTAAGAAATAGAATATATTCCCGATGCCATGCCCGATGCAAACGAGGGGAGGAGCTACGTGGAACATCACAATTCGTTACCTCTACAAGCAGCGACATCGCAGTAAAGTCCCAGAGAAGAAAAGTCGATAATAACGGGCTATTGGTTGTCTACAATTGTGGCGTCACATGCGCTGTTCAGTTTTGTCGGGGTATCCATAGTCGGTGAATGAAACCAGTGACGGAGGTTCTGTTGGCCTATTTGTTCTTGATTAGACCTGGATCTACGACAGTGAGCCACTGCGGCGACTGTGAGGAGTTAATGGCTTTTTCATGACAAGAAAACAAATATTAGACGGGTGCTCGACATGACGACTGACACGACACTGGGGACGAATACTTGCGGATGGTGAAGGATTTTATAGTGCGATTATACGCGAGAGTGCGACTCGATTGTGTGTTCGCGCGACAAGAGCGCAGACGACGTGTTGCAGCGATGTGGGAATTCGGCTTCGGAAATGTTGGACCGCTGAGGAATGTTCGTAACGCACATAATAGCAAAACTTTACTTTTTAGCCATCGGATGCACCAGCGCCACCTGTTGCGCGCATCACGCCTCGGGTCGTTAGCCAGGAAACTATACAGTCTACCCCATCTCTGGAACCTCAGGCGCCTGGGAAACCGGAGGAGTTCGTTACCTCACCTTCTGATTCGGTGGATGCGAGCCAGCAGCCGGCGGAACAGGAAACTACCGGTGGAGCAGACATTATAGTTCCGGAGGGGACGAGACCGCGGGAGAAGTTACCAGACTCCCAGTCCCAAGATGAAGGAGAACCGGCTCGAAACCGGCGAAAAAAGTACGAACGATTAATTTGTATTAGTCGCCGGGGGAAAATTCCTGTATTTCCACGAATAGATCTTCCAACATCAAAAGTGACAACGCATCATCTGCGCAGAGGAGATCACGATTATTTACTGTTCTAGTTAACCTATGATTGACTATTATCCCTAGAAAGTCCTTACGATACCTCCCCCGCCCCCAACCGACTCTCTTGTAGCCTATAGGTAGTAAGCTTCTGTATAGGTCATAAGCGCCCTTATTTTCTCATCCCTTTTTCCAAATCCTGTATCTCTTATAAAATTCGAAAGTGGTATATTTGTTTGCCCTTCACTTTCTGTATGCTTTCGATAGCGCACTAAAATTTAGATATACAGGAAACCAACTGATCGATAAAGGTTTAGGTTAATTGCGTCAGAGAACTTACATTTGGGCTACGTCGATTTGAACAAGGCAGCTTTCAAAGCTAGCCTCATTTTTGGGATCCCAAAACGTAAGTGGAGGGATACCTATGACATCGCAAAAGTTGTCCGTCCGTCCGTCTGTCCGTCTGTAAGCACGATAACTCTCGAAGGGAATGAGATATTTTGATGAAGCTTGGTGTGAGCATTCTTTGGGTCAAGAGTAAGGTCGAGTTCGTAGATGGGCCCTGTAGCTCTACATTTAGGGTGGGGGTTCAAATTAAGGGGCACACTGTCAGAAGTTTCATAACAGATAGCGCATAACACTTTCAAGAATAACACCTTTTCACTTAGAAATAAAGTGTTATGACCAATTAAGTTTACACTATTTCGTGCCTAAATCTCCAACAACATCTTCAATTGGTAAAAATACTAACGGGGACGAAAGAAACATAACAGATAACATCCCAAAGTGTTATCTGTTGAAACCGGGCATCCTTCTGTTGTCGCTATGTAACTTCTGACAGTGTAGTATTTTTACCAATTGAAGGTGTTGTTGTAGATCTAGGCACGAAATAGTGTAAACTTAATTGGTCATAACACCTTATTTCTAAGTGAAAAGGTGTTATTCTTGAAAGTGTTATGCGCGATCTGTTATGAAACTTCTGACAGTGCAAGTAAAATATTTTTAAACAGCTAATGTGATAGTCGATTATGGGGTAAGAAGACACGCTGAACACAAATATGATAGTTCGTCCGGAATCCGGCCAAAACCGGAAAGTTTGTTAAAAGTAGAAATATTATTTGAAGTTGATTAGATGTTCGATATAGGGGTAAAAAGGCATGCTGAACACGAATATGAAAACTATTTTCTCGCCGGACAAGTAGTCGCCCGGAATCCGGCCGAAACCGGAAAGTTTGTTATAAGTAAAAGTTTTATTTGAAGTTGATAAGATGTTCGATGTAGGGGGAAGAAGGCATGCTGAACACGCATTTGAAAACCATTTTCTCGCCTGACAAGTAGTTCGCCCGGAATCCGGCCAAAACCGGAAAGTTTGTTAAAAGTAAACATTTTATTTGAAGTTGATTATATGTTTGATTTAGGGGTTAGAAGAGATGCTGAATCCGTATATGACAATCATTTTTAGCCGGATATGTAGTTCTTCCGGAATCCGGCTAAAACCGGAAAATGTGTTAAAAGTTAAATTTTGATATGAAGTTGATTAGATGTTGGATATAGTGGTAAGGGGATACGCTGAATTCGTCTCTGAGCTTTATTTTTTTGCCGGACAAGGAGTTGGATTTCGCCGAAACCGGAAAATTCGCAGAAGTAAGGCAGGATCGTTTCGATCGGATTCTAGGGGTAAGCACACATGCTGAATCCATATCTGAACTTGGTTTTCTTAGATGATTAGCTGTTTGGCCTTAATCTGTTTCTAAATTATAAGAGTAAAAATGTTCAAGGAGTCTGGCGAAACCTAGCCTAATTGTCTGGATCAAATATTGAATTTTTGGGATCCCATCGGAACCTTTGGTCTTGTTATTGTTGTTGGTGTGTTTGTTCTTTTCCTGTGTGTAGGTAGGCTATTGGAATTGGATTAACACTTGATGGATATGTTGAACAGGAAAAATAACTTGTTCAGAACTCGGTCTGTCTTGGAAATCGTGTATACCAAATATGCAAGTCGCGTCTATTTAACTGTCGCTATGTCAGTCATGTACCGGAAAAGTGATCGTGATGTCGCCGATGGGTTATTTCGCAAAAAGTTTATTTTGCAGTAGATCCCGATGTGCCGACAAGACTGAAAATTTTAGCCTTCGCCCGACAAAACAGAATTTGATGTCGTATGTATATAAGAAAAAGATCCCGATGTGCCGACGAGACTTGAACCCCGTCTCTAACCGTTTTGGTATACCAAAAGATTCCAACCGCGTTTTCAGCAATACAATTTCATACGACCGTTTCTGAAAACGCGAGGCAACCCGGTTGGACCAGCTGGGCGAGGGACGCGCAGGATCGTATTAAAAGCAAAATGCGTCCAAATGTTGTGAGTGAGCCTAGTAGATCTCTTGTGCAAAGAAGATATAAAATCTATAAACCGGGTTCTAACAGGTTCGGATAATTTACCACTGCGTTCAGGAGATGGGTTGCCCCGACTTTATTTGATCCTGACGGCCGCTTTCTGAAAAGCGTCTGACTGAACCTGCCGAGAAGGAACTCAGTGTAGAACTTGGCTCCGATACTTTAGACGGGTCGGGGGATAACTTTCATCTTCTCATTCTCTGACATGTTTACGCGTCTGGCTATAAAATAAATTGATTACTATTTTGTGTCCCCAGCCCCCGTTCCTGGGCGCAAAGACCGGGACTATTAGTTTCCCGTGTTTGTCATGGAAAATCTAACCTGTTATGATCAAACCGGCGACTTTCCTAGGCTCATGGCACGTTATTATTTAAGTATAGTAAACAACTTGATTTAGAAGCGCTTAAAATGTTGTAAGCACTGTTTCTTTTGTTGTTATAACCTGCATAGAAGCTATACGCGTCAGCTTATACTGCGAGCAGGACGTGACGGATGTTATCAAGAAAAATTAAATTGATCCTATTTTGTCTTCGTCATCTCTAATCAAATCGCCGTCTTGTGTGATTGTTTTGTTGTTGTTGTTTGTGTTGTTTAATGGAGCTTCCAGAATTTATTCTCTATGGTATTATTTGGTAGCGAAGAAACGATGACGTGGGAAATCCTTTTGCAGCTTTTGGCACCAACTTGAACAGCGCCATAGATGTTCTTTGTCGCAAATCTGGATGGTGCGATTTCGTGATTTCTAATTGTGGGGTCGTGAGGAAAATATGCGATTTTGACACTTACATTTTCGTTATAGGGATAAAACTGCACCTCCAGCCATTAGCGAAACATCGGAGCAGTCTGCTGAGGAACCCAAAAGCCAAACCGTTCCTTTGGATTTTGAAGGACCGCCCAAAGAATCCCAGAGTCAACTGGTCCCTCTGGAGTTCGGTAGCCAGTCCCAGGCTGATCTGATGGAGGAGATTAATAACTTGGGCAAAGATTCAACCATTGTTACAAACCTGGAAGTGACCCCTATGAAGACGGGAGAAGTTGGTGACGGAGTTCGAGTTACGGTTGAAAAGGTATGACGATGTACTATGACGATTGTGACATGACTACAAAAATAGTCAGCTTCGGGGGAGTTTCTTAAGTCATCAAGTAGTCCGCTGTTGAGGATGTGACACGAGAGCGCATCCCCAGTACAGTTTTTGACGACCTGCGTCCAGTTTACTGTTGGAACCACTCAAAAGAGTGTATTTACCTAACGAAGAGGCGTCACTAGACTCTTTTCCCGTTTCAATAAGTGATCTAGCGATCGTCGGACCGGCTAAAAATGACTTTTTGCCTCTGAAACTTGACACTAGATGGCGCGTTTTGCAATGCTTACGGAGAAGCCGTTTTTTCACACTACAATGACTTGTTTCTGTGGCAATCTATTCAGACTCAAATTTCAACTACTTTATTCAGAAAACCAAAAGCATACAATACCTGATCCTTAAGTGAAGTCCAGTATAGTGAAAAACCTAAAATGTAAGCTTCTGCAGTAAGTATTTTCTTTGATCGGCTAGAACTATTTCGTCGCGTAGGAAAACAACCGGCGAATCCGCGAATCCGACGATCGCTAGATGGCTTCTTTCGTGTGGCAATGCTTCTTATGGGAAAAACCTCGGAGTGACGCCTCTTCGTTAGGTAAATACGCTCTTTGAACCACTCAAAAGAGAACCACTGTCATCAGTTTTATTCCCGACGAAGAAAGTAAAAGCGAACGGGTGGAAAAAGCTCATCTTTATTAATAAAAAAAAATTCATCTTTATATTTCATCTTTAAACAGTCATCATCAAAATGAAAAATTTCAACTTCTCTGGATGGAAATGATGATGGTACCGAAATCCTGGCAAAGGGTTCTAGTGCGTGAGCAGCCGACCGTGATCGTCTGACCATTGCATGGGTCTAGGTGAAAATAAAAACGGCGACCCCCCCCCCCTCCGGGTATTGGGGGGGTTTGGTAACGGAGGGAGGGGAGGGTTCGGCGGTTGGGGGGAGGAGTATGTCCGTTTTTTTTTGCCGGAACCCCTATGGCATTAGGGTGATGAGATTTTCTGCATGTTCATACATCAGTGCGTGAATGTTCAAATTTTTTTAATTTTATCAGAAAAGGCAGTTTATTATTTCAACGGAGACCTGCATTTCCAGGGCTGAAGATGCTACGCTTGGAAAAGTTACGCCTGTAATTATGTTAAGATACATCTTGCAAGGAATCTGCCGTTTTAGTTTCTTTTTCGGGAGTGGCTTACCTTTGTACACTGTCAGAAGTTTCATAACAGATCGCGCAAACACTTTCAAGAATAACACCTTTTCACTTAGAAATAAAGTGTTATGACCAGTTAAGTTACACTATTTCGTGTCTAGATCTCCAACAACACCTTCAATCGGTAAAAATACTACACTGTCAGAAGTTACATAACGACAACAGAAGGATGCCCGGTTTCAACAGATAACACTTTGGGATGCCCGGTTTCAACAGATAACACTTTGGGACGTTATCTGTTTATGTTTATTTCGTTCCCGTTAGTATTTTTACCAATTGAAGGTGTTGTTGGAGATCTAGGCACGAACGAAAAAGCACGAAAAAGTGTAAACTTAATTGGTCATACACTTTATTTCTAATTGAAAAGGTGTTATTCTTGAAAGTGTTATGCGCTATCTGTTATGAAACTTCTGACAGTGTAGTCGGTAAATATTACAAGCATAGAGGGACAGGCATAAGTATATTCAACACTGGCAGACCTCGCTCCGTGACAATCTCAACTGGCCTGTTATGAACGGAGGTGACACTTAACGTATGAAGTGGAATTACTGATAGAAGGTTCAGTTGTAACTGTTGGTCCAGGTCTTTACTTTACGAAAATTTTCATGACCCTATTAGCGGGTCAGACCCGCGTAAGCTGTTCGATTAGAAGGTTTATTGTGTCCGCGGAAAGGTTGTTTTGTGAAGTACAGCAACGGCTACAGCACCAACACGCCTGTTGACGCCAAGAGATAGTGGGATCGACTAAAAGGAGGCACGGCACGACATAGTGTAGAAGGCACGAGTACTAAGAAGAGGCACGAAAACTAAAAGGGTCCTTTCAAGCTTCAGACTGACGCGCAGGGACAATGTTCCAATGTGCCTTCTTTTAGGCTCTGGAGTTACGAACTCTGTTACGAACTTACTTGTCTACCTCTACTACTTGCTAATCTCTTTTTATTACTCATGCCTCCTGTCGTGCCGTGCCACGATAGTCACAGGAGGGTAAATTGAGAGCGGAGGGGAGGGCTATATTTCACGAACGTTGCCTTTTTCGGTCTTTCGCAGGGGAGGGAGCGGTCCTGAGCCGCGTTCGATTCACTTCTCAAGTTAACTGAGATCCTCAGTTAGACGTTTTATTTGCAATTCTCGGTTAACTGGGAGCGTTCGATTCATCAACGTCGATGTGAAGGTTGACGAAAAGTTAACTTTCAACGACGCGGAGAAATTTTCAGTTGTCTCAAGTTAACGAAGATAGAAAGTGAAAGTCAAAATGATTCTTGCTCGGTCGACTTCTGGTCGACTTCTCACTGAATAAGACGGCAGCAGAGAAAAAAGTCAACTCTGGGGTTGACTTCCGCGAGTCGAATCGAACGCGGCTCTGTACTATCATGAAAGTACTGCTGGTAAAATAAAATTTCCTGCCGTCATCAGCATTGTGAGCTGGTAATATGAACATTTTCTTTCTGTAGACGACAACGACAAAGACCACCGCTTTGATTCCTGGGAGCCGCGTGTCCCCACGGTTAGCTCGTCTTGCAGGATTCAAGAGAGACAAGCGGCTACCGTAAGTTCAGGAGCGACTTTATCAAGTGTTGATTGTACGTATGTTTTGTATCATGTTTTTCTTATAAATGCGTAAACGTAATTGAAATCGGATGTCCGTTTGGAAATCAATTCAGATAGCCAGCTTGAAATGACCTGCTATATCATTACTGTTCGTGTTTGATGGTCGGATCTGTGACATAGGGTCGGAGATGACGATAATGTACCGATGTAGTTTGCACTATAACTGATTGGAAGATCGAACACTGATGGAACGTGAGGCATAGATTTGCGACATCATCAGATTAGGTCTTACCACATTCCGACGGACAGATACCCCAAGAATGGCATAGTGTACATTGGTTTTCAACCTCTCTCCGTTTAGTAATCTATTTTTTTTTTTCGAACAGGTATGTAATGCGTATCGTCTTATGTCCCATAGGTGGTTATATTGTGACATTCTTTAGGATCCCAGGACAGAGGACTTTTTTTTACGCGGGGAATGTGGGGTTAAATAAATGATGACTTTTATTGAGATGGATACGAATTTTCTAGGACGAGTATCTTATGGAACAGTGCTTCCAGGCCGACATGTATTAACCTCGAGATCTCTTAAATACCGTGTCAGTGGTTTTATCCTGCCATGGTTTGCATTCATAATTCAGGATTCAGCTTTCGCTTTCTACAAACCCAACTTCTAAGGACGAACCAAGATTTCAGGCACCAAGTTTTTGCCCGAGCAAGACGGAAAACAAAATGAACAAGATCAAAGGTTTCAATGGGATCCCAAAATTTGTATGTCTATTGGGCTTTTTGATCCAGACAGTCGGGTCTTGTCTATACCCAGTCTTTGCCAGACTCTTCAGCATTTTACTATTTATCACTGACCGCAGCCTCTTGAAAATAAATATAAAAATACCGTAGTGGTGTTTAATGACAAGTTGCGGCAAACTGCTACTTATCTGTGAAAACCAAGTTCAGATATTCATGTTTATCCCTAGTACATATCGTATCTACTTCGACGAAATTCCTTGTTTTAGTTACATCCCGGGCGAACTTCTTTTCCGGCCGAAAATAAAAATGTATAATAAAATAATTAAATTTTATAATTAAATTTTATAATAAAATAAAGAGGTGCGTTTCATTGGATGTAGTTTCGGTTTCACTGTCGTTTGACGTACTTTTGTTACTTTTGTTTCAGTTATGGAAGTATAGTATGTCCACCGTTTTAATTGTCTTCCACATAATGTATTTTAATAACCAAAATAAAAGTACGTCAAACTACACCGAAACTACATAAAAAAACGCACCTTAGGTAGCAAAGGTAACGTTTGGTGAGAAGGTTTATTCTAAATTTAATTTACCTTTAGCCTAAGATTTTTGCGTTCATGGATTCAGCTGCGAGCAAACTGTTTCCCAGTTTTGGGGAATGTATGGGATATTAAAAGGTCGGGGACAAGGGATAAGCCGAGGTACCAATTTTGTAAAGTTGATGTAGGGGATTTGGACCATCTTCTTTACAAGTGCCGGGAGTTGACTGTCCCACGTGAGATTTTTGAATGGTATAATTATGTCAATAAAGTACCGTATAATTACATGGAGGATTGGTGCATTTCCGGACCATTTAAGTAAGATAATTAAAAGTATGTGATGATAGTTTGAGGAAAAGCGAAGTTGTATAGTTCAGTTGATTAAAAGTTCGCCCGTATACTGAATGTAAATGTTGTATTGTTTTTGTTCATGGCTCAAGGGCTTCATTAAACCTATCTATTATCTGGTCATACTCGCATTGTTGCAACGCAATCGTTACTGAAATAGAACTTGTTCAAGAAAAACACACTTTATTTCCGGTCTTCGGTCGCACGAAAAAGTTAATCGCTGTGGTAACCCTGGTTCCAACCACCACGGCCAGCTTTTACTGATCATACATTTCTGCCAAGACACTGGGGAAGTTTGATTGACGCAGAAAAACTGGAAATCCGGCCCTTAACCGGTAATGAAGCTTGCCAGATTCGCTGGGATTTCAAACTCGGGAGGTTGATAGGCGGGTAGTCATGCTTATCGTTTGACGTAACGGGTATACAACAGAAAACACGCAGTTCTTCTGCAGGCTTGGTTTAACTATTTACATTGAGTAGATTATGACACGAATTTGAGGATATTTGAAGTCGAAGGTAAGATTAATTGTTTGCGTATTTCACGGCACACAAATTTGATGAACTAGGACTGTTTTAACACGGTCTTAAAATATGTAGTTTTTACTTGAAACCAACCGCACTCTCGATTTCCCGAAATATGTAGACTCTTCCTTCCACCAAAGTATAATAAACGATGAGAAAGCTGCACATTTAATCACTTACTTTGGGTTGTTATCTACAAAGTCTACAATCCCTTTGATCATGGCGTGCCACTAATTTTTCCTGATTCTAGAGTTCCGTCAATCTTAGTGAATCATCAGCAATGGAATATCCCGGGGTTTTCGATGTCAAGATGTTAACGAACACTTTAAAAGCAAATTATCAATTCTTGCGAACATTTTGCACGTCTTTTGTATTTTTGTTTTCTTTCGGACAACTCATATAGAAAACTAGACCATAATAGCAAATTAAGAAACAGCACTTTATCAACTCGAGTGCTTTTCGTACACAGTTTCCGAAGGAAACAATCACTCTTGGTGACGTAGATCGTAAGGTACCAAGAAGCTGCCCACCATATCCATAAAACAATGAACCCCTCAAATGCGAAAGCTCCTTGCACTTGAAAAGAAAATGATCCAGACCATCCCCATCAATATGCAGTACCGTCTTCTACTTCTGGTGGCCCCTAGGACATCCATGGATTTTTTGCCCTTTTCGACGAGCCAAAAACCTAAAAACGACTCACATTATCACACACATAGTCGAGGCCCACTATGGTCACGTCCGCGCAAGATTTCAATAACGTAAACGACGAGAGTGCATAGGTCACACCTGGATCGTAAGAAAGGCATTATAGCCAGTAATCATAGCCTGAATTCTCAGCAATTTCACCGGCGGCTTGGCCTCTCTTCCCTGGCCCCCCTAGCACCGGCCTAAGGGTAAAGACGGCGCTGTCAACATAGCAAAGAGGACAAATACGTCCTCCAACCCTCTTCCTAGCTAGAATTCCACGAATTACCACCACAGCGCAACAGCTGAAAACTGGATTAGAATCAACAACAAGTTTGGATATAGACTTTAAGTGGCGTGGCAACGGGTCGCGGATATTTCCAGCCCTCAATAACCTTTTCTGTTTCCATGTCGAATTGATAAGACCCTTGGTTTTCCTTTTATAGCACATAAAAGTTCTTGTCCGTGTCACAAAACATCTCGCTCCGAAGGAAAGTGCGGAGTTAAGCAGTAACCTCCTGTGAGGTAAAATACAAACTAGTATTTATAAATTAGCATGTGTTGTTATTTGGAATGTTTGTCAGAAGGTATTTGTTCGCGTGATAAGTGTTGCATTTTATATCCGCAGAAAGGAGTAGTATTGTAAATTGACAAATGTTTGGTGTACGTAGGCAGAGCTACGCGGCTTATTTCTTGAAAATCCACTTTAACTGGTTCTTAGTATTGCTTCAACAGGGGATCAAAGGACTATTCTTACTACAATTTCTACTTGCAGCTCGTCATGATATCGGCGGCGTGTTTCGTATGCATCTTAGGCGTTGGTCTTGCCTTGCCAGCAGCTGGTAAGTTTGGCCTCTGAGACTCTGTTCGTGATCAGCATTCCTAGTAGCACATGGCCATGTCCTGACCACAGACTAGGAACGTATCAGAATAAAGCTGGCAGGCAGTTGCTGTAAAGGCTGCACCTGTAAAGTGCAGACAAATGGAAATAAGTGACAAGGATACGCTTTTCGTAACCCAAGTGCGTCGACTGATTCGAAGTTCACGGGCAGCAGGGTTCACAGCACGGCTGCCACGCCGATGAACTTTTTCATGCCACCAAAGATCGGAAATAAACGTTCTTTTATAAGTAGTGAACTGAAAGACAAACGTACTCCTCAGACGTGATCTGAACCCGAGACCCTCGCTGTTTTTCCCATCAAATTAAATTTTTTATTTTATTTCATTTCCGCCATGAGGGTGGAAACGAAACGGCCATGTTGGTCCTGGTTCGTCTATGAGGCTCCGTCATAGGAGTCCCAGACTTTAAAAATCAGCTAAAAAATTTACTTCTGGTAGTCACTGTGCAAGTCCCTTGTATAACGTTCCACGTACATAATAAATGCTCTTTTCTTAAAAAAGTGATGATTCAGTTTAAAATGCGTTGCAACAATTCGCGGCCTCATTATGTACAAAAAGCGTAAAGTTCACATAATAAGAGCATTGTTCATCTAATTTGTGCCTGTCATGGAAAAAGCAGACGGAACAGAGCAAAACTTGCTCTTTTGAAGATTTTTTTTTAGTTGTCCTAAACCCTCTCCTAGTGCTACGTTATGTAAAGGCAGTAGTATAATAAGCAGCGTTTTCTAAACTTCAAAAAAAGTGTCAAAGTAGCAGTTCAGTACCACCCGTGGCAACCCTGGTTGAGACATAAAAGTCGCTTGAAAGTTATCCAGAGCGACCGTCCCTATCCAGGCTGCAGACGATACGACGTGGGCAACCGAAGACTTCAACCGTAAAGAACGGTAATCGGTTCGGTAGAAGAGCTAACGTCTTTTTTCCTCCTTTTGTTCCTCGACATGAGAAAATTGTCAGAAGATTTACTCTGGATGGACGTCGCGGTCCCTCTCCAGTCTCTAAGTTTCTTTTCAGGGAGTTCCGGGGGGGGGGGGGATAAATTCAACAGCAGATTGATTTTCTCTTGTCGAAGAACAAATCAGATGTGTTCCTCGCTACCGTCGTTGTGTTACGACTAAGAAGGGCAGGTGCTTGAATCTTGCCTGGGTCTGTGAGTATCAGGCAAGATGTAGTTCCCTGTTTCCACCATGTGAACAAGCAGGGATGAACTCTCGGTTTGCTCTACTGCCAAAAAGAGTGTTAAGCCCCTGGTAAAAAATAAAGAGGTCGGATTGTTTTCCAGATTCCGGAAGTGACTCACCGGAAGGAGACGGCATGAGATTGGAAGCAGAGGAAGAGTTGAACAAGCGGATAGACGGAAAGCTGGAGGTCCTTGGTGATGCGTTTAGGAACAACGAGATGGACCCGCTGAAGGTCAAAATAGCGTGAGTGCCTTGCAGAGTCTCACGTACTTAAGCCTGACCCAGTCGAGGAAGCTAAACTCATCGATCCGCGCCCCACACACGGTTTTGTTGAAGGAGATGGAGGCCGCCAGGTTGATTGCAAGGATCTTCGTCAGTATAACGATTTACAAGCGAAGCAGGGGGCATTTTTGCGGGGATGATTGTTGAGGTCAACAGAAAATGCTATCCATACAATAATGTCAATGGCGAGGTCAATGGTTACCAGAGGACCGTTGGACGACCATTTTGAACGTCACCAAGTTTATGCGGAATTGCAACTAACAGTCTATATGAGTGAGACACTTTTGTTATTTTGTTGACATGTTTGATGTCTAGTGATCCACAGACATCTTTGTTACAAAGAATAATTAATTTTAGAGAAAAAGGTGACGAATTCTTACAAAAAAGGGTCTGAAGCCCTTTCAACAGACAGTCTGTATCCATTTTTTTTTTCAAGACGTTGAGAATTTCAAATTAGCCGCATTAGCCCTTGTGGATATCTCATAATATTTACATGATTTTGAATGTATGAATAGGTCTAGGTGGCACATGGTTTTTTTTTCTCTTTTGTATTCATCCTCAGTTTTTAGGGATAGAAATAAAGAAATGAGTCGTCGATCTTCACTTGCCCTAATTTGATTGCGGTTACGGCTGCGAACAGACGATCAGGTCTCCCCGGCCGAATTTTCTTCCAAAGTTAAAAAATCTCAACGTTTGAAAGTCATGATTGTTCGGAAAATCCTGGCAGGAATTCCGGTTCCCAAACGCTCGACCCTGATCTTCTGTCCTGACTTGTCAATCAGAATGAAGAAAATCTGGACGGGAAAAACATGACAGTAATTCATTTTACTTCAATAGTATTTCCGTCCATTGTTGTTCCCGAGATTCTTGACTTCATAAGAGTACCCTATCTCCTCAAAACACTGATTTTCACGATTGCCGAGTTTGTTCTGTTCACGTGACGCGTCAGGCTCCCGATCATTGTTTCCGAGGAGCTTATTCGCCCGAAGACCGGCTATGCAAATTTTGCCAAGCTTTTGACCCAAGGCAAGGTACATAGAAAGAGCCTAAAAACAGCTGAAGCCGTGTGTAATTTCCTGTAAAAACAGCTTAGTTGTATGGTGGTCGACTATTTGAGAATATCTGAGGTGAGCTGTCCTTTAAGGCGTTCTTCATATTTCTTCGATCCGTTGTCACGAGGACTCAAGAAGGAGTGGGACTCAGTGGCCAGTGCCTACTTTCCCGCTTTGGTAGTCCGGCACTGGGCGGACGTCACCCTGCTTCTCCTGACGACTCATCCAAACAGTTCAGTTGACAACTGCTTCCCGACTTTTTTCTAAATATGTTTTTTGCAGGCACATGCCCGAAAATGGTCCAGTTCGTCGCTGGGCCATGGACAGCGTTCGCCATAAAGACCAAGTGTCATCGTATTTCTCCGACGAGCGAATAGCCAAAGCACTGCCGGGGATGGTGTTCGGAGACGAAGAAATATCTCTCCAGTTACTCGATGGGGAGCTGCCAAATGAGATGGTGTATGTACATATTTGATTATTTAGGAGTAGATGGGTTCACAGGGTGAAGGCCAATTCACAGTGGGTCTTAGCTAAAACGCGTTCCAGCCAGTTATGAAAATTGTACCGAGACCAAGGCTTCGCTGGACTTCTGCCATTCGCAATGGAGGTTGGCGTTTGTTTCGGGTACCAAAGTTGAGGTCCGTCCAGTTCTCAGAGGTGCTAGTCAATCCGATTGTTTAGCGGAGTGTTCTGACTGGCTAATGTAGAACGAGTCTAGTAGAATTGAAGTCAGAATAATTATCAGAGCTGGCTGAGACCAAGAAAAATTAAGCCAATAGAACCTCTGTCTTTGGTCCCATGCACCGACTATGGGTACCCCGACAAAACTAAGCAGAACTAATGCTACTTGCTGGGATTTGAGTTGACGCCCGTCTACTTCCCTCGCATTAGATAGGAAAATAAGTGTATGTGTATGCACGCCTCTGTAAGCAAATAGTTACTATTATAGTCACTATTTTGAGAAGGCTGGAACGATCAGCGTAGTAACTTTTCACTAGGCTGGAACGAAATAGTAACTAATAGTTACTATTCCTGATGGGGTGGAACACGTTCAGAATGTCACAAATAAGAGTACAGAAAATTCAACTTCTTAACAAAAATCTTCCCAACAAAGGCACTTAACAAGTTTGTGTACTGACAAACAGAGAAGGCAAAGATTTCAAATTCAAAAACGCTGGCTGGCATTCTGGCGATTCAGGGAATAAGCGAAATGACATTTTCCGCAGTGATAATAAAAGGGTCAGTTAACATCACGAAAAGAAGTGGATGCAGGTGAAGTTTTGTCATTGTTTTTGACACTTTCGTGGAAGGAAAAGTTGCACATATCAGGAAATACAGGGTACAGCTGAATGTCGGTAGAATTAGCGTATATTCAGTCCGTCTTTACGCTGCACGTTGTAACGGTTAGTTGTTGGTTCTTATGAGCTAGTGTGAAGATGTTCGGCGAGTTGGGAGTACTGAGAAGAGACGGAGGATTTTCAGGCCAGGAACTTGGAAGAGGATATGGTATTGAGGGGCAAATCACTGAGCGAAGCAAGTGATACTTTAATGACAACGACATACAACTTAATACAACGACATATTTTATTTCAGAGAGTACAACTTCGAGCAGCCGAAGGAGACAGCTTCAATGACTACTAAGCCGCCAGGGATTAAGCCAGAGAAAGACATAGTGTAAGTTTCCACTTAAATATTCCGCGGCGAGGGTCAAGGGTCAACGCTGCGAGATGATGAACAGTGTTGCCACTTCTTTCTGAAGGAACCTTTGAAATTTTGCCGCAAAAGCCTGTGATATTCTATCGCCTACGGAACTGGGTCCTGTTAAACCATTTCTTAACGAGAAATCTCACTTAATCATCTTCATATTTAGATATGCCGAAAGTGTATTTACATCATTTTTTAGTCAATGGTAAGTATCCGGTCGCATAATTCTGGCTCGCTGTTTCAAAGAAGTCGAAACAGGTAGAATTCTGTGACCAGTGGCAACACTGACGAAAAAAATAGAAAAGAAAACGGCACGTAGCATGCGCAACTCCCGACGAGAGCAGACAACAATAGAGTTCTGTCCGCTAGATGTCACTGTGTTGCGATCAGAGTCAAAGATCAGAGTTATCGGCCTTACAGGAAACTACATGCTTTTGGCAGTGGCAGTGCTGCTTCGCGGAGACAACAGTTGCGGTTTTAAAGATACCATGGTACCTGTTACCACGGTAACTAGAGTTGCAATTAGTCGTTTTTGCAGTTACCATGGTATCTGATACTACGGTTGCTCTGCAAAAACGACGATTGCCGGAATTGCGCTTTTAGAAATCATCCGAAAAAAGAAGTACTGATATCCACTGACGTCTAGAGTGACATAACTTCGTTCCCACCAATTTGACAAAAAACTAAAAAAGCTAGAAAGAAACTAGTCCAACCGTGGTGTTTGAATATCAGTTATCACGGTGACTGGCGAGATACCGCGGTAACTGCAAAAACGCCTTCTGACCGTCGTGTCAAACAGGATAACCGCGAAAATGACTTAGACCGTGGTATCGGATACCATGGTATCGGCAAAAACGCAACTAATATTACCAATCGAGCGGAAATGCCAAGCACGTAGTTCTGGAAACGCGCGAAAACCAACAGCACAAGGTGATTCCGCTGAAGACCTTTCGCACCAGGTACTCGAACCCTCCATTCTGGGTCACGTTGAGACAGATTCAGAAATGAAACATCCATATGCCACGCATGAATAGATCTCCAGCAAGAAAGAAAGTAAAAAATCAAGAAGAAATTTGCTATTCATCTTTGCTCTCCACTACTAGGGGAATCCTTGTTCGTAAGAAAGGACTTTCGACAAGTTTGCATCGAAAACCCAAACATATTCCACTGTTGGTTGCTTGACTGGTAGGCACAGTTGGGAAGAAAAAAAACTCAGTTAGTTTTGCTCAATTACCCCACCACCCAACCGGATTCGGTAAAAGGACGTGGATATAATTAATAAGCCTTTCCAGCAAAAACTTGTCACGAGAGTAAGTTCACGACACAAAGTTAATCTTCCCATGGTTTCAAGATTTGGGTAAAAAATGATACTTTCGGAAACAACGGAGGCCTAGAAAATGTAAGGCTTCATCTTTTGAGATAATTACTCTTACCTTCATTGTTCGAAGAATTATAAATTTTCATTTCGGATTAAAGAAAACGACCTGAAAATATCCATTGGTCTTGAATAACTTGAAGCCTTTTGAATTTAGGCCGCAGGTAGGCTACCTCAGTTAACTTAGTTACATCAGGGACCCATAAATTTCCCATAGATTTTCCATTCAGGGGGCTTGTCAATAAGAAATTTCTGATGCGCTCTTGACTGACCGTCCGGTAGTTCGAGCAATACCCACGGGGATAGGATACGCGACTATCCAGATAGACAAAATTTGGGATTGGCTGCTGGCGCCTTGAGGGAGGAGTCTCTTTGGCGATCACGTCCAATGAGGCAAACAAAAACGACGATTCGACCCAAGCGGAATTTTGGAAAGTAGGGGAGGGTCGGGCAACACCAAAAGCGTTCGGTTAATTAGAAAAATTCTGCAGGATTGTGGTATGGAAGAATATTGGAATGGGGGGCTTGGGATAGATATAGAGATTGGAAAAAATAGGTAAAATGGTGAGTACGAGGTTAAAAGACAAAGAGATCCAAGCTTGGCAATGTCAGAAGGGCATTCCCGTGTCCTTGAGGTTTTTTGAGGCGGCCAAAGAGACTTGGGGGGAAGGAATTATGTTTGAAGCAGGTTTAAGTAAGGAGGAAATAAAATATATTATACAGATGAGGGCTGATAGTTTACCACTTGGGGCAAGGAGAAAGTATATTGGTAAAGTAAAAGAGAGATTTGGTCCTTACTTCTGTCCTATGTGCGGTCAGGAGGATGAAAGCGTAGTTCATTTGATGTGTGAATGTGTGGAATTGAATGAATGGAGAAAGGAGGTATTTGGTGAGATAGTATTTAATGAAGAATGGATGGTAAGGATGATGAAGGATGAGTCTTTTGGTACTGTGAAAATATTCGGACGTTATTTGAGGCTTGCGATGGAGCATAGAACAAGATTCCTAGATTAGGAGGAGTGTGTTAGTTGTAGAAGTAAGTTCATTTATTTATACAATTTTTGTTGCCATGGCCTACGGGCTTTTTTTGGTAATATATTCTATTCTATTCATAGCAACATAGGAAATGACAAGCCCCCGAAATGGCGAGGCTTTACAGGAAATGTATGGGTCCCTGGTTACATCCCCATTTATTCCAGGTACAGCTTCCCAGATAGTCCAAACGCAGAACTGTTTGGACTTGGAGACATCGTTCGGAATGGATCCGTCCTAATAACTCAACCGAAGGCTAAAGAGCAGCTGGTCACATGTCCAATCGTGATTGGCCCGTTTAAGCTTGTAATGCTGTCGCCAGATCTCGATGACCCACTGCATGCGACACATGCATTTTCAGGGAGCGTATCAGGAGAGCTGACATTCAAGGTAGTTTGCGTCGTTAATTTTTCCAGTTAGTTCAGATAATATTACTTACGAAATCGAGTAGGCTTACGACACCACTCCATTTGTCTTTCCTTATTGCGTGACCCATTTTGGGGTCCAGAAATGCCAGTGATGTGATTACCTATATGACTTCGTCAAGTTTGTCCGTCTGTCGGTTAGCACGATCACTTTCGAAAGTGTGGTGATATTTTGTTCAATCTTCGTATGTAAGTAAAGGTCAAGCTCGTAGGTGGCCCTATATTTAGGGGTGGAAATTGAGGGTTGTAAAATAGATGTATTAAGGCGATTAAAGGTAAGGAGTCATGCTGAAGCAGTAATCTGAAACTCATTTTATCGCCGGAGAAATAGTTCGCTGACTTCTAGCAATGACTCGACAAAATCCAGATAACCGGTTTTACGCATCAATAGCATGATACGCGAAGACTCGTCGGGAGCATGATATGCATGGAAAATAGTAAAATCATTGAGGCGTCGTCAGCGGGTTTAGAATGTAACGTATGAAATTAGGGTCTCCGGGTTTAAGAGTTAATGGAGCAATTACAGAAGTAGATTGCATTGGCATCATAAGTACGACGGGTCCTTTAAGGGTTCGATACAAGAGAAAGGCGAAGTTGTAAAAGTAGTCCGTCTGGAATGTGGCAAAGCCGGAAATTTTGTCCATTAAAAGTTTCACCTAGAAAAGTTTGGAGTGCCGAAATAGGGCTAAGAAAAAACGCTGGATGAGGAACCTTACTTGTTTCTGCCAGGCCGTTTTGCGGCCGGAATCTTAAAATAACCCTGAATTTCGTCGTTTCTTGCAATTGCTTGATCAAGCGGTTTAGACCGTCGATAGTGGGGTATGCTAACATGTTGAATCGACCTATATGCTTTATTTTCATGAGGATTGATAGTACCGACGGAATCCGGTAAAAACTGAAATTCGGTAGGCATCGTCTTTATCGTGTGTTTGGAGTTTCGATCTGGTGATAAGAAGGCAGAGAAAATTGATCTTCCTGTTTTTGTTTTTTGTTTGTTACGAAGTGTCTAGGTCCGCCGGATTCCCCGGAATACGGCGAAAATTGGAAATTCGTCAGCTCTAATAAATCGTGTCCAGTCTTGTCCAGTGGATTCGGTCCATGGTATAGACCCAACAGGAAAACAAAGGAGACAGATTCGTTCAAAATGTCAGTACTATTGACACTCGATAAACCATTATAAAGGAATCATAAGCTGTACCTCGAAATTCATTTTTTCCTCGATTCGGGTTCCGGACGAAAAAAGTAAAGACACAGACATAGTCAGTCTTCTTACGACTATTTCGATACGAACCGATTCAGTATAATAGCATACAACTACTCACAAGTTTCCGTTTTTGCCGAGTTTCGGGCGAAACAAATTTCAGATACAGACAGCGCATGTCCACTTACGTCTAAGTCAACTATCATGTCTGAATCTGAAGCCCCCTTCCCCATCGCTAGTTTAAGGGCTACGGGTCCCATCTCTGACCTTTACCTGTACTTTGACACAAAGGATCCTTACGCGTAGTTTGAGCAAAATATCCCATTCGAGAGCTTTCAAGCGAAAAGACAGACGGACGAATAAACTTTACGAAGCCATAGGTATCCTGCAACTACGTTTGGGATCGCACAGGGAAATGCACTTGGAGCTTATTACTTTCGTTTCCTCAAACTCTTGCTAAAATTGCCGCTCGCTATGGACGCGGAACACCGATTTAGTTATTAGATTAAGAGTTACCGAACCTATCACCGCGGTGGAAGATCTCCGTGCCCGATAGTTCTCCACTTGTTCTCGTGTAATGCAGTGGGTCAGTAAAATTCATTGATTCATTTACTGCAGAAACTTTTGCGGAATAAGTTTTGTTTTATGGAGTCATGCTATTGTGTCCACGCCTTTTTGTAGTGATATATAAGTATCTACTTTAACATTATCTCATTTTTTTTACTTTTTTCATTTCAGAGTACGAAGAGGTCTCTTACTCTCACGAAGTTACGGATCCCTCGCATAGCTGCCAAGCAGACAACTGTTTTTCTTAGCAAAACCGAGAAATTCGCGACGCGAAAAGATGAATTGAACGCAGCACGCCTCGCTACGCACATCAGCTTCGAACTCAACCGACTCTGGACAAAAGAAACGCCATTATATAAACAGATTACCGACGCATATCGTAACTTTTTTAATGTCTAGCGATAGCGGGTGATCATGAAGATTACGGATAGTGCCTTCTTGAATTATGGGTTTTTTATTGCTTAAATTTGCGACCCTGTTTATGCAAGAGTCGACTTGTGTGATAGACTGCCGTTGGTCAAAAATATAAGTTTCATTGCAAAAATCCGGGTTTAGTGCATCGTTAAAGGAGTTGATTCATATGATGGAAAATTGAGATAAATAATTACATGTCGATATGAATGATTATTTTGAACACAAGTGTAACTTTTCTTCCTACGAAATCCGCAGCGTTATCCACAAACAAGACCAAAAAGAAACTAACCCATCCATTAAAGGTCATCTGAATGAAGTCTAACACCCTAAATTGCCACTTTTACATACTGCTTACCATTTATCTCTCGAAAACCGGACTAAAATCGGATGAAGTTTCACCGTGCTATAATCTTCAGCCTTTTTTCCGACTTGTCTTGATCGTAACGCTCGCCGTAACAGTTGTAACAGTCCATGTGTAACAGCTTATGTTGTAACAGTCCACGCCGTAACAGTCCATGCGTTTATCCATCCATGCGCTGTTTATCCATCCATGCGTTATCAACGTACGTTTATCCATGCGATAATGACAGTTTAAATATTGGCGCTAAATTTGTCTTGGGAGGTCGTAACGAATCGCCATAGGGAGACTTAGAACTTCAAGAGTGGATAGCGCCGAAATCACGGAGCGAAAAAATTCTTCTTCTCTGTACCGGTACTGTGAAGGACGATCTGAGGGGTTCATGGAAGTATGGTAGGATCGTTCAGGTGTCCTTTAAGTGTTCATTGAGTCTGATAGTATTCATTGAGCTCAGTGGGCACTCCTTTTATTCTTGAAAATGTGATGGATTTGTGAGCAAAAAGGATGTCGAAACCTCAAGACGAATTATTCAAATAGAAGACTTTTTATTCATGCACAAGAAAAATGTTATGGTTTTCCTACGATTTTTCTGCTAGGAGCTATTTGAAAGTATCCAACCGTTTAACCCCGAATCCTGCCACTAGATCGTCCCACGGTCGTAACGAATCCTTGTTAGAACTAGCGACTAGAATGTGGGTAATTGATTAAAGGACCCCCCTTACTTTGTCTTATTCTGCCTTATATATTGCCCCTAGCCCCCTGATAGAATTTTTGCCAGTCACGCAACATAAACTTCGCCGAAAGTTTCAAGGACTGCCGACAACTCATTCACACACAATGACACGAGAAGCTTCTAAGGTTGTTTTTCATTTTAGAGGACATAGTAGGCCATCAGGTCTATCTTCTGTTTCGGACTTCTTTTGTTTTGCTTGTTTTTCCCACTTTTTTTTTTACAACGGCGCGTTCAGTTTTCAAATATTTTGCGTCCACCGCCGCATCGGAGATCGGGAAGGTTGAAAAGAGATGACAAGCGCTAGCATGAAAATCGCTAATTTCACGTGGAAAGGAATGGCATTTTCGAAAACGATATTTCTGAGCCATTTTGTCGTGAAAAGATCATTTCTAGTAATAGTTGTACTTTAAGTAAGTATAATGATGATAATAATAAAATAACGTAAAAACAGGTCATTGGCCCCTACAGAAAGATGTATTTATTAACCGTATTTTTCACGCAGAACATAACAGAGTAAGAAAGAAAGAGAGAAAAAGAAGAAAGAAAACAAAAAGGAGGGAAATGTATAACACAGAATAGAATGATTACACCCTCAAGGAATGTAGACATTTTTTTGTAATCGCTGCCAATGCGAGTAGCGTTCCACCGAGTCATTATCAGTTACGATCGTCACGATTCTGTTAAAATTTTCGTTCCACCGTCCGGCCTGATATCTCTATCGGCTCTTATCTCTAGTAATAGTTGTACTTTAAGTAAGTATAATGATGATATTAATATAATAACGTAAAAACAGGTCATTGGCCCCTACAGAAAAATGTATTTATTAACCGTATTTTTCACGCAGAACATAACAGAGTAAGAAAGAAAGAGAGAAAAAGAAGAAAGAAAACAAAAAGGAGATAAATTTATAACACAGAATATAATGGTTACACCCTCAAGGAATGTAGACATTTTTTTTTTGTAAACGCTACCAATGCGAGTAGCGTTCCACCGAGTCATTATCAGTTACGATCGTAACGATTCTGTTAAAATTTCTGTTCCACCGTCCGGCCTGATAAGAAAATCATCTACCTCTTATCTCTAGTAATTATAGTTGTACTTTTAATGATGATGATACTAAAATAACGTAAAAACAGGTCATTGGCCCCTACAGAAAGATGTAGCCTATTTCATAACCGTATTTTTCACGCAGAACATAGCAGAGTAAGAAAGAAAGAGAGAAAAGAAGAAAGAAAACAAAAAGGAGATAAATTTATAACACAGAATAGAATGGTTACACCGAATGTAGACATTTTTTTTTTGATCCCAAAACGTAAGTGGAGGGATATCTATGACATCGCAAAAGTTGTCCGTCCGTCCGTGTGAGCACGATAACTCTCGAAGGGAATGAGATATTTTGATGAAACTTGGTGTGAGCATTCTTTGGGTCAAGAGTAAGGTCGATTTCGTAGATGGGCCCTGTAGCCCTACATTTAGGGGTGGGGGAGGGGGATCAAATTAAGGGACAAGCGAAATATTTTTGAACAGCTAATGTGATAGTCGATTACGCGCCGAACAAGTAGTTCGCCCGGAATCCGGCCAAAACCGGAAAGTTTGTTAGAAGTTAAAGTTTTATCTGAAGTTGATTAGATGTTTGATGTAGGGGTAAGAAGGCATGCTGAACAAGAATGTGAAAACCATTTTATCGCCGGACAAGTAGTTCACCGGGAATCCGGCCAAAACCGGAAAACTTGTTAAAAGTATAAGTTTTATTTGAAGTTGATTAGATGATAGGTTTAGGGGTAAGAAGTGATTCAGAATCCGTGTATGACAATCACTATTTAGCCGGACATATAGTTCGTCCGGAATACGGCTGAAACCGGAAAATTTGTTAGAAGTTAAATTTTATTTGAAGTTGATTAGATGTTGGATATACGGGTAAGGAGATACGCTGAATCCGTTTTTGAGCTTTAGTTTTTCGCCGGACAAGTAGTTCTTGCATTTCGCCAAAACCGCAAAATTCACAGAAGTAAGCTAGGATCGTTTCGAACGGCTTATAGAGGTAAACGCACATGCTGAATCCATATCTGAGCTTGGATTTCTAATGATTAGCTGTTTGGCCTGGCGAAGACTGGATCTGGCGAAGACAAAACCTAATTGTCTGGATCAAATATTGAATTTTTGGGATCCCATCGGAACCTTTGGTCTTGTTGTAAACGCTGCCAATGCGAGTAGCGTTCCACCGAGTCATTATCAGTTACGATCGTCACGATTCTGTTAAAATTTTCGTTCCACCGTCCGACCTGATAAGAAAATCAGCTCCTCCCTCTTATCATTTTCGTTGGACAAAGAGTTACGATCATAAGTGATGATAACAATCTATTTGGCAGGAGTTCCCGTCAGAATGGTGACGTCTGGACGCGCAGTTATTATTTTCGTTCCAGAGAGGGTAGTAACTACTATCAGAAAGAGCTGGCTCCTCCTCTTATCATCATAACTAGACATAACTTGTACTATCTTCATTTGAACGCACCCTGATGAACTCCTTTTAAAATGGTCACTGTTTCTTCGGAACGAAGAAGATAACGGCTAAGAGTTATAGCAAGGTCTAATTGAGCGCGTGAAACATAGTTATTTGAAAGAGTTCATGGTAATTGTTGTGTACTACAGTTATTTGCAAGCACCTTCTTTCATGGAGCGATTTCTCTCCGCCTTTATTTAGGGTCACTTTTGTCGTCGCCCGATTTGGCACTGCACCTTATTTGGTCATATAAAATAGATTGCTTCAGTCATCGAGATCCGTTTAGAATACATGAATTCAGTTTATTTGCTCACTGCTCTTGACAGGGTAAATTGAACCGAAGTGCAGAAAAAAGAAAACAAAGACAAATGATGTTTTTGTTTTATTTCCCTTTTTTCAAAAACATACGATGGATAGAGCCGATTCTTGTTTTTTTTTCACAAAAAATGGAAACAATGGAAATGTAAGTTTTTCGACAAGCACAAATAGCTAGATCTATGGTGTAGCCTTGAGGTTAGTTAGTAGTTAGTAGACTTTCTTTAAAGTACATGTCTACGCCTGACAGAAGTAAGAGAAGAAAGTTGCGAAAAGAAAAATATTTATACTCGTCTCAGTAGCTAACAAGAGCTGAAATCTCATATTGTGCTTGCGTGAGTAGCTAATGTGTGTGTATCAACGTGTGTTTTTGCCAATTACCAATCCGTCCGGGTCGGATCAGTCGTTCAAGAGTTACGTGTTGCGAATCGTCCCAACACTGTGCATGCACCAAGATTTCTGGGACTCACACCAAAGTGCTCGAATCCAGTCCGGATCGTAAGTCTAGGGCATATGATAGCACCCGCCAAGTTTTAACCATAATCCCTCAAACCTAATCGTGCCAAAAGATTTCGACACCCTTCCCCCCCCCCTCAAGTTACCGAATAAGGTGTGGACCTGCAAGTCCAAATGTTCACATGTGTTCTTGCACATTTATCAGGTTCCATTAGGATCGAATCAACCATTCGAGAGTTATGTATGCCACAAGATTTCCGTGATCCCGAAATTTCGGGGACTCCCCCGCTCCCACAGTGTCCGAATCCGGTGCGGCTCTAGAAATGGTAGAGGTACAAATGACAGTTTCCAAGTCCTTCTGGTAAGGTCCCTAACGAGCCTGACAAATTTCATCGTTCTGGCCAAGTATCGCTGCCAAACAGCAAACTTGCGATCAGCACGGACCGACCGAATCAACCTGGGGTGAGCAAAAAATACAGGTAGGCTACTGAATTGTATTTTATTTGTCACCCGTCGTTACAAACGACGAGTACAGTAAAAAATAACATAATATAAAGCAGGTGCAACTGTAAAAAAAAAAAAAAAAATCACGATCACTGAACTGAAACATCAGGAGTGGAACCCGACTCCACAGCGTGCAGGCTTTGAGCCAAGACCACTAGACCGCGCTGGACTCTGGACTACGAAAATGTTGGAGTATCTTATCGGGTCTTGCGATTTCCAGCGAAACGACCTGTCCGCAAAGAGGATGGATTTAGGGTTACCGCAATAGGAAACTCATCTTCCGTTTCTGTCGAATAACTTGATCGTTGTGAATCGATCAATATCGATGCCCGGTTTTCAAAAGGTCGTATTTCCAATTTTGGGGAAAAATGAGTCGGGTCTTCACCTTCCGGAATCTGGGTTCCCAGATTTTCCGAGATTTTTTTTTTTATTTCTTCTGCGATACTTCAAAATTCCGGAAATCTGGAAGTTCAAAAGCCCCTTTTTTCCGGATTATTTTGATGTACTTTCGGACCGGTTCATATTCGAGATGCAATTTACAGAAGAAGTCAAAGAATAATCTGGAAGCCCAGATTCCGGAAGTTCCGGGAGATGAAGACCGGACTTTACCCCCATGGTTAGGTTCTCCGACCAAAACTACGCAGCCCTGTGTTCTTGTCAACAGTATACGACGATCTAAAGTCGGGTCAACCATTCTAACAGACAGACGGACGAACCTGGGCTAGTCACTGACGGTTTGGGATCCCAAGAAACGTTTCTTTCACAGCTGCCCCCGTGATAATATGACAGGCGGTACAAAGGGGCTGTGCACAGCCCGTTCTTGGTCGCGAGGGAAACAAGACCAAAGGTCTCGATGGGATACCAAAAAATGTAATATTTTATCCAGACAATCGGGGTTTTTACAGATCTGGTCTTCGTCAGACTCCCTAAACATTTTCACTAATCAGCCGGTTGGTGTTTTCTTGAAAATTACGGCCAGATGGCTGAACTTTCGACAAAACTGTCACCTTTAGCAGATTTTCTGGTTTTGGCCGGATCCCAGGCGCACTATTTGTCCTGCGAGAAAATAATTTTTCATAGACGGATTAAAGATGTCTTTTTACCCCCAAATCGGACCTCTAATCAACTCAAGATAGAACTTTCAACGAATGTTCCGGTTTTGGCCGGATTCCGGGCAAACTATATATCCGGAGTGAAATACTTTGTGAACACAGGTCTCCTTACACCTGTATCAAACATCTAATCAACTTCAACTTTAGACAAGTTTTCGGTTTTGGCCAGATTCCGGGCGAACTGTACGTGCGGGGAGAAAATAATTTGCATATGCGAATTGTGTATCCCC
This sequence comes from Branchinecta lindahli, assembly GCA_023053555.1. Taxonomy (NCBI): domain Eukaryota; kingdom Metazoa; phylum Arthropoda; class Branchiopoda; order Anostraca; family Branchinectidae; genus Branchinecta; species Branchinecta lindahli. The sequence continues at coordinate 8,947,274 of JAKZAO010000001.1, forward strand.
TTACCCCTGTATCGAGCCTCTAACCAATTTCAAATAAAACTTTTACTATTAACAAATTTCCGTTTTTGGTCGGATTCCGGCCGAATTGAGTGTTTGAAGAGAAAATAATTTGCATATGTGGATTCAGCATGTCACCTTACCCCTGTACCAAACCTCTAATAAACTTCAAGTAAAACCTTTACTTTTAACAAATTTCCGGTTTTAGCCGGATTCCGGGCAAACTGTATGTCAAAGGAAAAAATAATTTCCATATACGGATTCAGCATGTCTGCTTACCATAAATCTACTATCTCAATAGCTTTGAAAAAACATTTGTTGGCCCCTTAATCTACGAACTTAAAAACCCATCTACGAACTTGACCCGTCCTTTGACCCAAAGAACCTTCATACCAAGTTTGAACAAAATATCTCATTCCCTTCGAGAGTTATCGTACATACAGACGGACGGACGGACATAAAACTTTTACGAATTCATAGGTATCCCTCCACTTACATTTTGGGATCCAAAAAAAGATACACTGTGCTCCGACCTGCACTTGATACTTCTTTTTTTCGCCGTTTTCGCAAAAAAAAATGCCTGCCTAAATTTGACAGTGGAAGTAGCTGAACTAGCCAAAAAGGAAATCTGTCTCCTGAATAAATCCCATGCCATCCCATGCGTAGAAAAGGAGGACCGGGAAAATTTAAACGGTTCAAAAACATGAGGACCCGCTGATTGGCCGTATGGCCGGCGTCATGGACGCCTCGCCCGCTGGGCGCCAGCTGTGGGCCATTCTAGCGTCTTCGTAGATTCGCTTTCTAGAAGCTAGAAACCGCCGAGTGCAGTATAAAACGGAAAGTCGTTGCGCCTAGACAACTTCTCTCTGGCTTGCCAAATCAACTTTCCACGTGCAGAGTGGATTAACCTTCCATGCGACTTTCCAGAACTACTGGAGCGCAAGAAAACTCTGGAAAGCGAAGCAAGTTTTAGTCGCAAGAATAATCGGCACATAAACTAGCGGAGATTCCAGATCGTCACTACATCGAGTGTTCGTCAAATTCCATGTAGCGTACATACATATAATTATTTCCAAAACAAATTAAAAAAACGTTGGGTTTACAATAAGGAAGCTCGCAAAACAAAACTAACTGTAATCAAAAGAAGGCTCATCAGATTGGCACCAATATTGCACACAACCGGTAGCTTCCTAAAGCTCATACTTGAGGTTAAATGACGGAGAGAGAAGCTCACAAGTTTTATGGCGGCAGTTCATCGCGGTGAATCCGGTAAAACTTCTGCCCGGTTGGCTGCAAAGTCGGCAGGGCTTGTCACTGGTAAACACACTCATAGATCACAGAACCAGCACAAGTAGTAAGTCTATCAGTGTAAGTCTAGTGTAAGTCTATTTTTCGTTCGGGGGTTGATTTCTTCGGCAATCCGGTTGAAGTTCCGATACAGGCCCATACTGCTACGTAAGTGAAGAAAGTTCACTTATACATCAGTGCACGATACACATCAATTCGCCCTTTCCGAATTTAGCGTTCCAATCGGATTCAAGTACGGTTGGAAACGAACTCATCGCCAGAACAAGATTGAAAATAAAGAATTCGCCTTATTTCAGTTCAGCGTTCCAAGCTGACTAGTATAGTCCCCATTGTCTCATTATCAGCACTTGTGGCTCGAGAGATAGAAAAATATGGATCAGTAGACATATAGCTTCACTCTCTACTCCAAATACAGAGTAAAACTTCAGTTGCCCGGGAAGCAAAAAACAGATTTTCAACTCATCAACTTTCAGAAAATGGTCCGCCTGGAAACGCCAAACTGGAATAGGGTAAAGCCTAGAGGAATGGTATAAAAACACTAGAACCTAAAGATAAATAAAAGGAAACTATGGCAAGCTAGTAGTAATAATCCAAGATAAATAACAATTCCGATTCAGAAACTGCTCGGGCAAGTTTCAGGCGTCGGATAAGCAGATGGTTGGATCGGGAAATTACTATTTCGCCAATCTGGTAAGGTCCCTAATATGCCTGACAAGTTTGTGCGAACACACGACCAGGATCTCCCCGCCGGATTTCTGCACTTTCATCATCAATTTGATAAAGTTCATTGTACCTATAATGCCAGTGCAACCTACTTTCGAAACTGTATTCATTAATTCTTAAGCCCGGAGACCCAAATCTCATATGTTAAATTATATATCTGCTAACGACACCTCACTAATCTTTGCACTTGCCATGATTCAATGTTTTCCATGCGCATCATGCTCCAGTCGACTGTTAGCTTTTCATGCTATTGATGCGTAAAACCGGATATCCTCAATTTTGCCGAGTTTTTGCTAGAATCTAACGAGCCTGGGAAAAGGCTTACAAATCTTCCAATAGCCAAAGCCGTGGACGATTTGTTAGAAGCGCACAGTTTATAGTATTCAAATGTTTTGAACTTTGGAACAAAAACAAAAAAGTGTGCGAGGTGTGCTATAAGGAGAATGACGCTGCCAAAAATCCGGGCATGAATTCCAGTCCGCAAGCACCCGACCCCATCCGGAAGTAGGCTACCCTGACTAGTTTCAAATCGTATTGATACTCTCTGCGTAGCGCAAAATCATAATGGCCATTATCCGTACCTCTAAAGCGCTACTTCGTTTTGGCACAACCGAATATCATTATACATTTTATTAGACCTCGGAAGTTTAATTCATAACAGGCGTTATCCTAGGTATAAGGAAATCGGCATTGCCAGCTGCTATAGTGAAACCTCCCAGACCACACCTTGCGATATTAGGTAATTTTGTTTCAACTCCCACCCAAACTGCGAACCAATGAAACTTGAAAACTTTCTCAAAAGACACCGCACAGCCTAAACTAGCTGCCTTACAGCAGTTGGAAATTTGTCCGTCCGGCTTGGCAGACTTCCAAATAAGGCAAGAGGATTAACCTTGCCAGGCGTGTGGGTAGCCTAACTGACCGCATTCACTGGGGAGCCTCGTCTTTCTACATCAGACGGGACGGAGGGGGGAGGATCCGAAACCTTTGTGACATACCGATTCCGACGAAACTCGAGCATGAGCGTTCATCTACCCTACAGGTCTGAATAGGATTCGGTCACGCGGGCGGAGTTATGGGCGGGGAGGGGATACCGAAAATTTTGTGAAATGTGTAAGTATCGACGGGATGAACAATCGTGGCAGAACTCAACAGGGAGAATGGTATGAATTACGTATTCAATTTGAGAGTATCTAACCATTATGGGGTCAGGCGCAGAGTGACTATCATACACATTCCGGAAAACCTATTCTCAAACACGTTCCGAAGATGGCGCGGAACGAATTCAACGGGGATCTTTTCCTGGGTCCGACCATTCCTGAGGGGCTGAAGGGAGGGGGGAATCTGGACGTTTCTAACGGAGATCCTTCCTGGACCTGACCATTCCTGAGGGGCTGAAAGGAGGGGGAATCTGGACGTTTCTAAACGCTTTCTTTCGGACGTATTCTAAATCTCTGAGCGACCGTCCAGTCCCTGTGCCCATTTTTGGGTATTCCGGATTATATATTCGGCAGCGGATTACAGAAACATGGGGAATCGAGTTCTTTAAGAATTTCTACTGCGTGCGATAACAAAAATCTAAACTGGCAAGCAACCTAAAGGGCGGGGTGGGGGAGAGGGCATGACCTTGACTGCCGACACGAGCCTTTTGGGTCCCCAAGTAACCAAGTCGGCGGCGCCTGAATACAAGTCAAGACATAAGAGTTACATTTGGATCGCGTTGTTAAACTTTTATCACACGACTAACTACGACTATAAACAAGCTAGTTGAAATCCAATACAAGCTAGATGGTGTTTACTAAGTGCCAAAGTGAATCGCTCGGTACAAGGTGGGGGGTTACTTGCCTGAAATCTGAGGCAAAAAAAGTAGCGAGGAGGCTGCATTGCAGATTCGTCGCCCGTAGCTGCTGTTCATACTAAATGGGACAGACTGTTTCAGCTTAGTGTTCAAGTATTTCAGAGTCGGTTTTTCGAGCATTTAAATTATGACTTCGAGACGACGATGGCCAAACATAAACAATCAGAGCTTCCATTTGGAGCACTTCCGCAAGACAATAGTTGCGTTTTTCGGATACCATAGTATCTGCTACCCCGGCTTAAATTTGTTTTTGCAGTTACCGTGGTATAAAAAAATTCATCTCACTTTCATCAGCACTAACAAAAAAGTTCTTTTTTCAGATTGGTGGGAAGACATTTGGTGCTTGTGATGCGAGTGGGTATCAGTTTTTCTTTTGTGATGACTTCTGAGAGCACGCATTCGGCAATTGTCGTTTTTGCAAAGCACCCGTATTTCGAGATACTATGGTAACTACAACGACGACAAAATCATGGTATCTACAAAAAACGCAAGTAACACAAATTTTCCGTAATGAGTGCACAGAAGCTCCAACTCGCTCTAACTAAACTCTAGCCCGTTTCTGACTCGCTTTCTTACACAAGTATCTAAGACTTGCCCTTTCAGTTAAATGAGAGTACTTAACAAATTCAGAGTAGTAAAGTCGCAGACACTGGACAGACGAGAATTTTCGCTATGCTAAACTACAGCTTGCTGCCATGGCCACCGGCGACATAAAAAGCACAAAATTAATTGAATTTTTTCGTATATCTGAGATCGTCTGGTCGAACTTGCAAGAAAAACTGGACATACAAGGAAGTATCATGTCGCTCGACACAACGGAGACAGCAATCTTGAACCTTGAGCGTATTAAGTAGTACATAGTAGTGTTTGAAAACTGCGCTAGTAATTTGGAATCATCTCTGTAGAAGTCAAGAAGAGAAGTTCTTTAGAAACTAATCGAGCAACATAAGAAAAACTTTGACAACCTTTTCTATCGTTCCTCCAGACTACCCTGAACGAACAAAACTGTACGCCGGTCCGAGGAAAATGTGCATAACGAAAAAAACAGGCCATGTTCGATATTATAACTCGTAACACAATACAGATCTTTCGAATGTTTTCAAAGGTTCCCAAATTTCACAGCCTAATAATTTGGAGCTATGATCTCTGTAGTAGCCAAGAAGAGAAGTTCTTTAGAATGTAAGCTACTAATCAAGTAACAGAAGACCGTGACAACCTTTTCTACCGTTCCTCCCGATTACCCTGAACATGCCAAACTGTACGCCGGTCGAAAGAAAATATGCACAACGGAAAAAAGCGCTCTGAAGTCGGCACGGGCCATGTTCGGTATCATATACTGTAACACTATGTTTTTGCAGATACCCTGGTATCTGATACCACGGTTTAAAGTCGTCTTTGCAGTTACTGTGTTGTCTGATACCACGGTCAAAAGTTTTTTTGTAAACTGGTGGAAAAGAAGTATTTCACTCTAGATGCCAGTGCATATCAGTATTTCCTTTGGATGGTTTCCAAAACCGCAAATCCGCAATTTTCGTTTTTCCAGAGCAGCCATACTATCAAATACCACGGTAACTGAAAAAACGACTAATTGCAGATCCAGTTACCGTGCTAACAGACACCATGGTATCTGCAAAACCGCAACTAATGAAGATCTTCCAGTGCCTTATAAGGTTCCCAAACTTCATTCAGCCCAATAACAACGTATCATAGGCCTTACACAAAATTGATCTAACGTAAACACTAAGACTAGAAACGCAACAACACTTCACTTTTCTTGATAATTTCCGCCATTCTTCCAACAACAATGTTAACGCTCCTTGTAAATAGTAATCTCCAAGTTCAAGCGAACAACACAACAGGCTAATAATGCACTAGTAAAAAAAAAAAGATTGCATACCATCGGCAGTGCTTTTCAACAAGCCATCACAGACAAATATCAGAAATCCACCTTCCTCCTGCCTAATCGTAGTCGTCTATCACGGACAACCACATTCTTGAATTACCATTTTCGGCAAATCTCGCTTTATAATGCTGCGATCAGGTCCGAGATAGATGAGAGACATTGGGGAGAACTTCGTGGGGGAGCAGCACGGCTGCAGCTCCGGGAAACGTTCTAATTTCCTATACTCCCCAAGAATATGGGAGTGGTAATTTAAAAAGGTGTCCGGGTTACGTGCTCCACTGCACTCCCCTCTGCAATAGTTCGCGTAGTATCCACTAGGGGCGATGATCCAATCGTCCCAGCCTAGATCTTTAAAGCTTACGAAGAACCTTTCCTTACAGCACGACTTTGTCGTTGCACTACACACTAGTGCTCGACGTCTAAGCCGCCGATTCGGTGTCGTTTCAGTATGTATGACCAAGAATGGTCTTTGGCTAGTTCGCCGCAAGTCCCTTAGTCTGGAATTCTTCTGCTTGTGCTTCTTCTTCTTTTTCTTCTCGGAGTCTGACTGCGTCACGACTGGCTTAACAAGGGAGCCGCACCCTGAGCAATCAATCAGCAATCGCAGCTTCTCGTCGCCGCCTTCCGCGAACCATTTCTGGACACCATTAGAAATGTCGAATCTCTTCCAGCCGAGATCTGACGATAATACTTTTTGGCTAGCCAGAAGGACATTATTCCATTCCTGAAAGTGAAAAGAAGCTTTTAGACTGGCCGCAGACACATCGAAGCCTGAGCCAGACGCTATTTTTCAAAAAAAGAAAATTAAGATAAATAAACTACATAAGGATAGGAAGACTGCCAATACTGTACAGACAAGAAATCGTCCTCCAACTCCAGCCCCCTCAGAAACTGTTATTTGTCTGGAAGCAATCCGAGAGGATAAATATACTTCCTAGGATGGTCGGAAATTGGCGGACGGTAAACAAAGCTATACAATGTTTGTTAATGATACAAGAAGGTAGCAGACGCGCTGATTTAGTGGCGTCACCGATGACGTCCGTTCGAGCCCAGACAGAGTTGTATACAAAAATAGACATGAGGAGGCAATAGATGCCGTAGACCAATGACTTGTAGGCTTTGAATCATGATAGTATCCAAGGACTTGTCAAACCAGCTTCCCCTTCGGTTCCCCTATTAAAACGTTTGACAAAAATGTCTTGCCCCCCTAAGGATCTCCTCCAACTGTATTGTTCGTTTACCCGGCCAATACTGGAGTACGCATGTCCATTGTGGCATTTCGGGCTTACGTCTGAGCATGTTTGTAAGATAGAAAACATCCAAAAACGAGCGCTTAGAATCATTAATGGTGAAGGGAAGCTTCCTTACCATTATCTGCTTGGTATGTTTAAGCTCACCACCTTCGACGCGAGAAGAAACCTCCTGTGCCTTCACTTCGGTACCAAGACCCTGTCTGTTCCCCGATTACGTCCCATCCTCCCCGAACCCTACACATCCATCCGCAACAGACCATAACGCCGAAAAATTCCCAAAATTAACTCCGGTCCCTACAAAACATGAAAGATACCGAAGGAGTTTTGTTCCGAGTTTGCTGAGCTGTACAATAGCAAGTAAAAATAGTCACGGTTATTGATGGATTTTTTAGTTTTAGTCTTTGACCCTTTGTATATTACAAATATATATTTTAGTGTTTATTTTTGACGTAGCGGTCAAATTCAGCGTTTGCGCTGTGAAAGGTACTTCTTATGAATAAAACTCTACTCTATTTTCTGGTAGCAAATAACTGCATTCCTGACCTGGGAACCCGTCAGTTGGCCCACACGTCAGTTCGCCCACCCGTCAGTTCGCCTAAAAATTCCGTCAGTTCGCCCACTTTTTCCGACAGTTCGCCCAACCGTCAGTTGGCCCAAAAAATCCGTCAGTTCGCCTACCCGTCACTTCTCCTACCCGTCAGTTCGCCGACCCGTCAGTTCGCCCACCCGTCAGTTCGCCAACCCGTCAGTTCGCCCACACGTCAGTTCGCCCACACGTCAGTTGGCCTACCGTCAGTTCGCCTACCGTCAGTTCGCCCACCCGTCAGTTGGCCCACCCGTCAGTTCGCCCACTCCTAAAATCCGTCAGTTGGCCCACTCTTGAAATCCGTCAGTTGACCTAATCCTGAAATCCGTCAGTTGGCCCACTCTTGAAATCCGTCAGTTGACCTAATCCTGAAATCCGTCAGTTGGCCCACTCTTGAAATCCGTCAGTTGACCTAATCCTGAAATACGTCAGTTGGCCCACTCTTGAAATCCGTCAGTTGACCTAATCCTGAAATACGTCAGTTGGCCCACTCTTGAAATCCGTCAGTTGACCTAATCCTGAAATACGTCAGTTGGCCCACTCTTGAAATCCGTCAGTTGACCTAATCCTGAAATACGTCAGTTGGCCCACTCCTGAAATCCGTCAGTTGACCCACTCTTGAAATCCGTCAGTTGACCTACTACTGAAATCCGTCAGTTGGCCTAATCCTGAAATCCGTCACTTCGCCTAATTTAAAATTCCGACAGTTGGCCCAACTTTGCGGGATCATTAAATCCATGAAAAAAGGACCGCGATCCCAGGGTAATAATCAGCCCAACTCGACGAAAGAAAGGGACGCAATCCCAGGAGATTACTCAGACGGAGACGACCTTTCTCGTTTAATTAGGGTCAACAGGAGTTGCCTATGGGTGCAACTTTATGTTTACGTAAAGAAGGGTATGAAGATGGGTGGAAAAATAGGTACTCAGACAGGTCGTCGTATTAAACATTTGAACTTGGTAATGAGGATGTTGTTAGTTCATACACACGCACATTGGATTTTTTTTTTTTCAATGATGTGGAAACAATCAACGAAAAAAAGACAGTGACACGAATTCACGGGCAGTCTTCGGGAAGGGACGCAATCCCAGGAGATTACTCAGACGGAGATGACGTGTCTCGTTTAATTAGGGGCAACAAGAGATGCCTATGGTGCAACTTTTATGTTTACGCAATGGGTGGAAAAAAGGTGTTATATGAAAAAGCGCCGCGGCCCCAGGGGAATAATCAGAAGGAGCCGAAAATTACGTAAATATCTGTCAGGAGCTTGTTGCGAGATTCTAAATCTATTAGATGAAAAGAAAAGTAAAATAAGGAAAATTAGAGTAACGAGCAGTGAAGGTTTCTGATTGGCAATACGACTTAAATCTTGCAGTATTAGCTACTGGGATTAATCTTGTCTTTATTGAGATAAGATTACCCCAAATTCGGATTAATCTTATCCCAGTAGAGATAAGATTAACCCCAGTAGCAAATACTGCATCCTTATTCGGAGAAATTTTTTACAGTGTAGTCACACGGAAATGGAAAGTTAAAGCAGAATAGAAATAATATAATGCAGACTTTAGTGCCAAGCTTCCGTGTACCACCTCCAAGTATATCTGCAAGCTATCTGCAATGTACGAGTCTCAAATCTATACGAAAAGTGTCCTCTTGTTAGGGGGAAAATGTTTTTTCCTTAATTTACGTAGCCCACAAACTGAATTTAAATAGGTCATCAATGTTATTTATTTATGATTACATTTGGTGTTAAGCTAAATTATAAGATTATAGGCGTGTAAGAATTATCATTTTTTTTTCGCCGACGGCTTTCAACCGAGCAACCCGAATATTCAAAAGCTACTTTGCATTTTCGTGGATTCGCACAGAATTTTCCAACCTTGAGCTACTTGTGCCGTTAACCACGGATAAACCTAGGGTTGCTGACTGCAGCATCTATTGCCAGTTTGGGGATCCCATATATTAAGAGGATATTCTTGAAAAAAAAATCCAGTAATCTTCGTGAAAGATGGTGTTCAAGAAGGTTCAGGTTTAGCCTGCAACAGACTCGGATTTTTTCTAGTCAGTCTACCCAGATCATCGGCAGTGGAGTTGAGTAACAAAGCACGTCAGGCACATGATCGCTCTTGCAGTAGCAACCGGCTTCGTAAACGAAAATATAATATGGTTTGGAAAGCTTAGAGGAGGCAGCTAGACCCCCAGCGGTGATAACAATCCTCTGGTGACCCCCCTCGGTACCTTTGTCCCCCCCCCCAAAAAAAAAAGTACACAATATAGGAATGAGCAAATCTCATTAGAAACTACAGTTTTGATGCGACCAGTTACGGATTTATCTTAGACATGTGAGTTAAATCTAAACGTGACACGGTGGCTCGCTAGCCGCTCGTCACTATATAATTCTCATGAAACAAGACCAAAGGTTTCGATGGGATCCCAAAAATAAGATATTTGGTCAAGACAATCTGGTCTTGTCTTCGCCAGGCTAATCATCTGAGAAAACCAAGTTCAGATATACCTCTATAAGCCATATCTATTTTGACGATACTGATCGAAACTTTCTGCTTTACTCTGCCAAATTTCCGGTTTTGGCCGGATTCCGGGCGAACAAGTTGTCCGCGTAGAAAATGCTTTTTCTACGCGGTATTACTGTGAGTATTATTGTGAAAAATAAACCAGAAGTTAATGTTGGATTGTATAAGGGCCCTGGCTTGGTTTCTCAATGACAACTGAATTTAATACAAATTCTACTTCTTGTTTATTTGTCACAGTAAGAGTACACTGTTAACTAAATCTAAGTACGGGCAAGTGCCATATAGCGATCGCAATTTCTGTCCGTCAGTCGGTCCCGATTTTGCTAGTTCGGGCACTTCCAGATAAGCTAGGACGATGAAAGTTGGCAGGCATATCAGGGACCGGACCAGATCCCTGATCTGACCATCTTGGGGGGAGTGGAGTAAGGGGGGATCCGGAAAAAAACTTACGAACGGGTGATCGGATCTGAATGAAACTTGATATTTCGAAAGATGCCAAGTCTCTGGCGACCTAGTTCAAATCCGGATTGGATCCGGTGACTTTTGCGGAAGCCGGAGGGGGGAACCGGAAATCCTGAGCACGCCTGGGGATAATTTTTTATTATTCCTATTTCATAACGAGTGGATTTCTTGAGTTTAAACTTGGAAGGCTGGCGATGACTTGGAGGTGACTTGAGTGAAACTAGATATCCTAATTCTAGGTCCGAACCGCATTTTTGGACGGCGGGGTGTTTTTGTGAAGTTCTCTTCTACTTTCTTGTACCACCTACTCGTAACAAGTGCCATATGAGCTCGTAGCTCTTGTTTCGTTTTGTTTCCACATCATTGAAAAAACTTTTCAATGTGCGTGTGTATGAACTAGCAACATCCTCGTTACCAAGTTCAAATGTTTAATACAACCTGTCTGAATACCTTTTTTTTTCCACCCATCGTCATATCCTTCTTTACGTAAACATAAAAGTTACACCCATAGGCAACTCGTGTTGACCCTAATTAACCGAGAAAGGTCGTCCCCGTCTGAGTAATCTCCTGGTATTGCGTTTCTTTTTTTCGTGGACTTTAATGACAGGGTCGAGTTGGGCTGATTATTCCCCTGGGGTCGCGGCCCTTTTTCGTGGATTTAATGATCCCGCAAAGTTGGGTCAACTGTCGGAATTTTAAATTAGGCGAAGTGACGTATTTCAGGAGTGGGCCAACTGACGTATTTCAGGATTAGGTCAACTGACGGATTTCAAGAGTGGGCCAACTGACGGATTTCAGGATTAGGTCAACTGACGGATTTCAAGAGTGGGCCAACTGACGGATTTCAGGATTAGGTCAACTGACGGATTTCAAGAGTGGGCCAACTGACGGATTTCAGGATTAGGTCAACTGACGGATTTCAAGAGTGGGCCAACTGACGGATTTCAGGATTAGGTCAACTGACGGATTTCAAGAGTGGGCCAACTGACGGATTTCAAGAGTGGGCCAACTGACGGATTTCAGAATTAGGTCAACTGACGGATTTCAAGAGTGGGCCAACTGACGGATTTCAGGAGTGGGCCAACTGACGGATTTCAGGAGTGGGCCAACTGACGGTGGGTCAACTGACGGTTAGGTCAACTGACGGTAGGCGAACTGACGGGTGGGCGAACTGACGGGTGGGCGAACTGACGGGTTGGCGAACTGACGGGTGGGCGAACTGACGGGTGGGCGAACTGACGGGTGGGCGAACTGTCGGGTGGGCGAACTGTCGGGTGGGCGAACTGACGGGTGGGCGAACTGTCGGATTTTGGAAGTGGGCGAGTTGACGGGTGGGCGAACTGACGGGTGGGCGTAGTGACGGCGACCCCCTGACCTCTCTTTACCCATAGCGATAAGCTTCTAGCTTACCTTTTTTTTTTTTAAATAATAAGTAAATAAATTATACAGCGATTAAGGCAGTGCATGATGAATTCGGTGACCAAAATATTATTTTACGTTGAGCAGGATGCACATATTGTCACGAGGGTCAGATGCAACTGTAAACATTGGCTGAAAAAATAGTATTACCTGTATGACCCCCTAAAGACCGCACACGCAGAATGACCTCGAACGGATATTCTATAATGAACACTCGGGTTCAAGGCTCATCGTGAAAGGTGGTATATAAACTTTCAGTTTACCTTTCCAAAGTGATCGCGACCCCACAACTCAAGTACGACTGCCTTTTTCTTTATTGTTGCTGTTTCGGTTCGAGAGAAAAACCGCGCAGAAACCTAACGTCCATCCCTCAGAGGATGCGTCGGCAATTAGAAAAGATAAAAATATGCTATGTAACTGCTAATTTTTTTTACAATTACAGTTGTTGCTTCTACTCTTCCTTTTTTTATTTTAAAGAAAATTGGATTAGTTAGCTTGTTTCTTGCGGAATTTTCCTTTCCCTCTCCCGCTTCCAAGAGGACTAGTTTCTGTTAGCCTCACCGTCAGCACTTGGATCAGACATGCTAAAATAGATCCACAGGTTAGTAGTGGAAAACCTGTCATTTCCGTCCCGGGTAATTGAGATTTTACATATGTCTCAGCAGCAGAAAGTGATAGTCACCCATTACCCTATGGAACCGACTTTTTACTATGTCTACACAAGTGTTGAGCCTGAGGAAATAGGGGACTGTTACTCCACTTGGAATGCTGAACTGTAATAAGGCCAAACTGAAACCTGGCGTGTCTCTTTGGATTTTCTTGTCTTTTTCGTGTGTTGGAAGAATCTGAAAGGCTGTAGGGATGGTAAGCACTGTATCTCTTGCAGAAATAGCATTTTTATATTTCTGCTTGAATCTGTTTCTTTCAGTCGCAATCTTGCTTTGATTGTTTAATAGTATAGTTTCTAGTATAGTTCTCTAAAGATGTATAGGATGTTGATACGTGGATATTTAACTATTAAAGACTGATCGTAAAATATGTTACTATTTGTCAAATCTGCAAAGTTGAGTGCAAGCTGCACGTCATGGCTAATTAGCACGCATATCAACTAAGACTCGCATTGTCAAGGTCAGATGGCCCTTCCGAAACCCCCACCACCTCCCCCCCGCAGTGGCTGGATTAGACCCGGATTCACACATTGCAAATCTAGGCGTAATAGATCTAAAAATGACAAACGGCGGATCAAGAAGCGGTTTCGAATACGAAGTAGTGAGGTAGCCCCAAGAACAAATAATCAGCTAGAACTTATGACTTTAGTCGCATGCAGCGACTACGAAAACCCCGACAAAATTGAGCGGACGTGGAGGTATTTACTCTATCTTTGATCTGATGTTGATACCCGTTTACTCCTCTTCCGTCTTCACCGTTGATTCTCGCACAAGAAATGTCGAGGGAGGCTAGCAGGAGGCGTACTCCGCGCGCTGACCCGCTCTGGAGCGCGTCCACAGAACCAATCGGCTTTGACTGCTAGATTCTTCAGGGACTTACGGCGATATGGCTATTTGTAGGGGTAACGAAACGTGATGTGCGCGAAGCTAGTATCCTCCGCTCATTTGCGTTGGGAGTGGGCCGTATTTTACTAGACTCTGCATGTTTGTATGACCGAGATAGGGAGACAGCAGTTCTGTCTCGTTATTTGTTCTTGGTAGCCCATAGCAGGAACCTTAGGTATCACAAGTGCGTTGAGCGTATGCGTCAAAGGTTATTTTTTGTGCAAAAGGCAGTACACCTTCTCAAGACAAGGTATGCTGTACGTCGGACAGTTTGGCACAATCTTGCTGTAACGAAACCGAATTCCATTACCAACAGAATTGACTGCCTCCTCGTAAATCTTTCACGTATTTTTTGCAATCGTTATCCGAGCAATCGAATCCTCTCTGTTACGAGAACAGTAACTCCAATATGCAGAAATGGTTTCCGGGGGGCAACAGAGGCGCTGAAGCAAACGTACTGAAAGCGCTTCAGGCTAGCAACGTTTGCGTCAAGGCCCTTCGTGGATTAGGTTATAAGCAGAACATCGTCGGTACAGCTAGGCAGGCACAGTCGAGTCAACCAACTATGCATCGGGAGTTCAAAGTCGGCGAAGTCTTTAAGGCAATGGGGATCGCACATTGGAAAACCTGTGGCGATAGGACTCTATCTTTCACTATGATTGGGTCACTTACCAAGATCTTAAAGTTTAACCAAAAAGGGTTGAGATAGGACAATCTAGTTACGGTACCAATTACTTATTCACTTAAAGAGACTTGAAGACCCGATAAAGATGGGTTACATCGTTGCTCCGCTATCCGCGAATAATCGATTTTCATATAGTGGAATTTCTCAGTCGGATTTGCGGTACCTCTATGCTCTCGTATCTGTGCTGTATGCCTGACGAAGAATTATTACATGCAGTGAGCGGGTGGTTCCCAAAATCATCACGATCTTTTTGCCCACTCTCACAATGCCCACGATCAAAATGCCCACGATAAAATGCACACGGCTCAAAATGCCCACGACTCAAAATGCCCACAATTCAGATGTGGAACACGCGAAATCGAAATCGTCCGAAATGCTGGCGGCTTAAAAATGTCGACAGTCTCCAAATGCCAATAGTTCAAAATGGTCAAAGGGTAGGCTAATATCGTCTTGGTTCAAAATGCCGACGGCTGAAACTGTCCACAGGGGAGGCCAACATCATCCTGGGAATGCGGACTACGAGATTACAAGGGGTAGCATTTTAATCAAGGAAAGGTTTTGAAAGGAATTATTTTATTTTTTCCTGAAGAACGATCCAAGTTAAAGCTCTTAAAGAAAAGTTCCAAGGGAGTTCCTTATCAGGCAGAGGCTTCCTCAAGAAAGCACAGCGCTTTTGCAGCAACTAACCATGAGCCAATACACATGTTTCTTGTAAGTATTTTACCAGAATTATATTATAATTGCGATTATACCAGTTCAACATACGATCATCGTCATTCTGATACTCCGTCTATTATACTCCTCCCGTTGCTCACTCACCCCTAATTCAAGTTTACTACGTTCTGAACACCCCAAATAATCCAATCGTGGGCATTCTGAACCGTGGGAACCGAAACTGGTAATCTAGGCCTCTAGGGCATATGACAATCCTGCCCGTCAAGTTCCGTCCCGATATCCCCTCAGCTCCCCCACAGTTGCCGGATTCAGTCCGGACCTGAAATGGGACACCTGGAACACACGGTCTTGCCATCTCTCAAGTTTCACCGAGATCGGATAACTCATTTGAAAGATATGCATGTCACAAGATTCCAGATTCCCCCTCCCTCCGCTTCCCCCTGGATGGTCAGATCCGGCAATTTCGAAGTCAATCTGGTTAAGTCCCTAATATGCATGACAAGCTAGCCCGTCAGGAAGTCCCTAACTCGCGACCAGCGGACCGACGGGCGGACGAAAAAGCGATCAAAACTGTTTGCAAAGATCTTATGCGAGCGTGCCAAAGAAACTCTCGAAACTGTACCAAGAACGTCACGCTCTTCGAAGAAGCTATTGCTTACGTGTGGTTGGTGCAGTGGGTATCTGGCTGGTAATCAGTACTTGTAGTCGGGCAGGTGAACAAAGCAGGAAAGGAGTGGTCCCACGGCATAAATTGCAATTTTTGCGAGACTCGTTGGTAGATCTAATCTTGTAACACCAGCTTTAAAGAGGACTCCCTTCGTCTCAATGTCTTGCGAGACTGGGTGTATCAGCTTGGACCGATTTTAATTACCGCAGTTGTTGGATATATGTGTCCGATGGGAGACAACTCAATTCACACTTACTAATAGCTTGCTAATAGATTGGTGTTGTCGTCGCGTGGTATTAAATACGAATCGGCCCAATACCAGTTCAAATCAGGAATCTTCCATAAAATAATGGTTTTCTTGAAACACTGTGTATAACTGGTATTAGTGGTAAACCTCGTCGCTGCAAGTTGCAAATGCCGTTGCAAGTTGCCTATGTCCTCACGAAAAAACGTCACCTCGGAAAGACGACACGGAAAATCGACAAAGAAAAGCCCCAAGCAAAGATTTGGTCGCGAGTCCTGTTTTTCAGGCCCACTACCTAGATGGGACTAGTAAGTCATGTTTCAGCCGTGGCTGTTGAATTTCGGGGACCTTTTAGTTTGGGATAGAAGCGTTCCGCAAGGGAAAGTGTTGGGAGTAGACTTTCTACAGATAACCGGGAATCCTAGCAATGTCGGGATGTGCAGTTTCAAGAATCTGGACTGACATTAATGGTATGTCCGGAAAAATGGAAGCAGGGAGTGGAAAGGGGTAGTGCTGTACCAATAATTTATAACCGAAGTACTATACGCAATACCAAGTACATTCAAATTATTCGAGGTCAAAGGCACGTGCACACTGAGTCAGATTTTCGCAGTCGGATGCGAATTTCCTCCGTCGCTCTGGGATTTTGCTGCGTTGCATCCAGGTTTCCCCAAAGTGACGCGAGTTTCGAATGCATATTTTCGCGTGCAAACTTTGTCTCAACTGCAATATACCGATCGATTTTCCGTCAGTCTGTCGGTCGGTCCGCTCATCACGAGTTACGGTACCTCCAGATGGACTAGGAAGACGTAGCTTGTCAAGCACATTAGGGACCTGACCACATTGACTTGAAGTCAACTCTCCGATCCGACCATCTTGTGGGCAGCGGAGGGAGGAGGAATCCGAACGAGTTATTCAATCTGGATGAGGCTCTGGTGTGGTGAGGCTTGATAATTGGCAAGAGCACATGTCCTAGATGTTCCATTTTGCAGGTTTAAACCAGATCCGGGGACTGTGGGGGAGTAGTAGGTCTAGGAACGCTTGTGGAACTTGGCGTACAGGAAGGTCGTAACTCCGAGATATACCGTTTATAAATCCGGACTTGTTCCGGGGACTGTGGGGGATCCTTGGAGGGAGTCCGGAAATTTTGTCGCACGCTTAAAATTTTGGGATCGGGACGGAACTTTGCGGGCAGGACGATCGTAGGTCCTAGATGTGCCATTTACAGATTCAGGCCGGATCCCTCGACAAGGGCGTTGTAGGAGGGGGGGGGGGGTCAAACCTTGATGGGCGTCTACAATGCCTAGATCTACCATTTTTAGATCTGTTGAAGGGGGTCACGGAAGATACGACCTCGACAGCGCAAACCTTAGCTGCCAGACATACTAACTGCCCTTAGGCTACTACAATAAAATTTAGTCTTTAGTTTTCCCATGAGGCCCTGCCTTGTGGGCCCTGTACCGTCTACGGGGCTCCAACACCGGAGCCCTAGACCTAAATGCAAAAAAAAATCCTTTCTGGTTTGTTGCCACGGTAAAAGCCAGTTGTGGTTCCATCATCACATAAATATCTATCTACCTTTACTACGTTCATTTGGCAAGTGCCAAAGGAGAGTAAAAAGTGCATCCAAGTCCAGATTGTGCAATATCATAACGGGGTCTATGGAAGACCGACCAATTCTTTTGAGGTCAGGTCAGGTTGGCCTCGGTTCATGTTAGGTCTTGTGGGAAAACTGAGATTCCAAATAACACTAAGGACCGTAATCGAAGAGGATATGTTTTTTTCCTTTCAAAATGTTCAACTTACTTTGGATGGTGCTGTCCTATTTAACTCTTTCGGGTTTAGAACCCTAAATACATAGAGAGACATCTTTTGATGATGCTCAGCAACAACTTTTTGGCCCTTGGGGCTCAGCCGCAGATCCACCCATAAGACGGCAGACTTAACACGTAGACTAGAATCCGCCTGCTGGGACTGGCTGAATTCAAGGAGTGTCTGACCACCATATTCAGCACCTAGAAAAATGATATTGGTAAGATTTCCATAAACAGAGTCACTAAAAGATCAAAATATTAGTATCGCAACCTAAGCTCAAGTTTATTATTTTTCAGTTAATTTTCATCAAGTTTTTTATTTTTCCTTCCCATTTGACTGTTTTATAAGCAAAAAACAAAATCATGCTAGTAAAACATTCAGCGAAGTATTCAAACAAGCCTACCTCGCCTGCACTATTTAATACCGAAAGAAAGTCAGAAAACAACTGTTTCTCACAAACAACATAAGTTGCGTTTTTTCAGATACCATTACCTTAAATTGCAGCTTCGAGCAAAATAAGGATTTCTCCTGTAGAATTCGCTCCGTAGTTGACTGTATGGTTCGTCTGTTCTGTATGATGGTTTGTTTGTTTGTGGTGAAAACATCACACGTTGATACTGGTATCAACGGCATACCATTTCAGCTTCCACTCGACGTCGTCCCACTCCTCATCAACGGATTTTTTTGAAAGATTCGACTGTTTCACAGTTTACTGTTTTTCGGATAGGGAATTCCAAAGAGGTATTGTTCTGGTAGAGAAGAACTGATGTCTGATTCTTGTTGAGGCATGGTATCTGATATACGGTCTAAAGTCGTTTTTGCAGTTGTCGTGGTATGATACCACGGTCAAAAGGCGTTTTTGCAGTTGTCGTGGTATCTGGCCAGTTACCGTGGTAACATAATCAGATATCACGGTCCGACCATGATATCTGGTCGTGGCATCTGAAAAAGTCATCTCACTTTCATCAAATTCTGTCAAATTGGTGAGAAAGAAGTTCAGCACTTAGTGATGCAACTGGACATCAGTTTTTCTTTTGGGATGACTTTGAAAAGTGCAATTTCGGCAATAGTCGTTTTTGCAGTGGACCGTATATCAAATACCACGGTATCTGCAAAAACGACTAATTGCAGATCCAGTTACCGTGGTAACAGATACCACGGTATCCGCAAAAACGCAACTATAGTGACGGCCAGCTGGGTATTGTTTGATTTTATTTGACAAGCCTTCAATACTTATCTCGTACCATACTGACCATTCCGGAGGTGATTGACATAAACTTAAATAATACTCATTCTAATCACGCAAAAGATTGCGAACTCCTGTTTTCTAACCAGAAAAATTCCAAGAATTCTTGCCCTTCGTTGCCAAGTGACATTAGCCACACTGCACGTGAACCATTTCTGATTTCGGTGTTGACGGCACTCATCTCGATATTCAAGTCGTACAGCTCTATTTTTCCGTGTCTTAATTTGTCGTTTCGTTCAGGAAAACAGAACCATAAAACGTGTTCATGAATATAGATTATTGCACGCGGGTATTTTTCCCTTGAAAAATTAAATTACAGCTTTAAAACCACCCGAAGGCTTTATAACCAAAAAATAACTCGGCACATGAGTAAATTAGTACGTACGAAGCTAAAAATAACGCACTATGCAATTACTACCTATTCCGGCTTAATGCAAAGTCAGATTGCGCCGCCAATCCTTGAAGGGGCCTGTTTTACGTACATTTCTTTCGAAACACGCAGTTACAATCGACTCCCACTACTTATCCTACAATCAGCCCTGGTTTAAAGCCGGATTTTTCTTCTGGATTCCAGATATAAGCATACGTTTTATAGACCAAAACCGGGGCGTCGAATTGGACAACCCAGATTCCGTAACCTGGGAAGGGTGTCATAGTCATAAAGGCAACACGCTTGGGAGACAAATATGCAAATAGCGAGAAAAGGGTGGTGACTGGTGGTAGCATTACGATTGAGAGATAAAAGATGAGCGAATTTTTTCTACAATGTGAAAATTAGCTGTCATCATTTTCATGGTATCCGGAAGAGCAGACTTGACCATACGGAAGACCCCGACATCTTCCGTGGGCATGCACCTCGCACAGCTATTATCTCGTTTGAAAAGGAACACATCGTTATTATCAATCAATCATGATCACACCATGCCGATGCCGACACGCAACTTGAGAGATAAGAAAGATGGTATTTTTGTCTATATTGTTCGAAGGAAGGCATTCATAGTTGAACTGCAGCCAAGAATAGAACAGCAATGCATCAAACAACAGGAGACAAGAACATTATAATGACCTGTTCACTGGATACACTCCTATGATAAGTGAAGTTAGAGTGCTTTTTGTTAAAGAACCCATGACAGGAAAAAGACGAACGTCAATCGGTCATGCCGCAGCAGTAGGAATACTCTATTTGACTACGTCCGAACCACGCCAGTGAACCTCGTGAAGAACACGAAACGTCACCCAAGCGAACCCTCAAATTGATTCAAATTCTGTGTAAACCAATCAGCAAGGTTTGTTGTCGTGACGTTTCTAGCACTTCGCTGGGCAGACGGCGATTCTTCATCGGAACAAAGAGGTAGTCATCAAGAGTATTGAACTATTGTAGTGAATGCAGAATTTATTAGATTACCACACAACACTGCCAATACAAATTTTTTCAAGATTGCAAAAAGAAAGGCTCAGAATTATAGTATTTTTAGCTAATTTCTACAGATTACCGCTTTTTGGCACTTTATCGTACGACTTTTAGTTAAAGCTCTAGATTTACTGATTTTATAAACAAAGGTCAACTACAGTTAAACAATTGCCTACTAATTACTATGCGCATGTACAAAAGCTGGAGAGACTTCTTCTATTTTTAGTAAGAAAGTCGGTATCTACATCATCGTCAGAAGGAAGTTACCCCAATCTCCCAAACAGTTACATCTTCTTCCGAACGGGTCTAGGCGAGAACCCCCCGGCAACCACCTGGTGTTTCCCGCTCTCGATTTTAGTGTGCAGCAAGTGCCCGGTGCCGCGATGACCAGCCGGTACCGGCACCAGCTGACATCAGCCAGCACTTCAGCTTTGGTACCAGGGGGTTTCGGCGGCTGGGTTTTGTCCGGGGGGGGGGGTTTCGCCGGGTTTTTTTTTGCCGGAACTCCTTCCGAACAGGCAAAGCCTGTACAACACGGAGTGGCAAAATAGCGAGGGGTTACCCACTCGCCGGTACCTGCTGTACACCCTATCCCGGCACCGACTGAAATCTGCGGTGCGGTCCATAGTTTGAGTGATTTCGCCTCTAAGCATGCTGATTTTAACGTTCTAGCACGTGGCAACCAGTGCCGGCTGATGTCAGCCGGTGCCGGTACCGGCTGGTCATCGCGGCACCGGCCACTTGCTGCACACTAAAATCGAGAGCGGGCAACCCCTCGCAAAATAGCAAGTAAATCGGATGGATTACCATTGTCACCACCAATAAGGACCTGCAATGTGATGTTTCGGCTTGACGTACGAAGGACAGGGAGACAGTTTTGCCACTGATCTCCAAATTCTGCGATTTGTCAAAGATTTCCGCTTCGACAAGGCCAGCCAGAATTCTGCGACCGGCTCCTTACCGGTAAAAAACAAAAATAAAGTAAAAACGTTGAGGCATATGATAATTATGACGATGATAAAGCGAGATTTCTCGTTAAAAACTGGTAAAAAGGACTTAGTTTCGTAGGTGACAGAATGTCACAGGTTTTTGCGGCCAAAAGTCAAAGGTTCCGTCACAGAAAAGTGGCAACACTGCAGGGAGATAACCTTTGTGTCTGACTTGAATGCCGTTTTCTAACAGTGAGAACATGCAAATCAGGGTTTTCCGGATTTTCATCACTTTCATCATAAAGTTGAAAAAATCCCAACTTCTCCATATGGAAATGATGATGGTGCCAACCGAATTCCAGCAGCACTTTAAGCACTAGGGGTACCTAGAACCTACACCAGACCATATAGTCATACCTTGACCAGACCTCAATTAGAAACGGATTAGACGGTTTTCATTCCTTCCGTGCTCATCAAGATATCTACTGCCTGGAAGACTGAATTTCAACAGAAACAGGTCAAAAAGTAGAGGCGGTCAATCGAAATGGTGTTCCATCTTACCTGGCTCGCTGAAGGAAATGATCTCCGACGTTTTCCCGTAAAAGTCATCTTCTTCCTCGGACAGAAACGGTCGGGTTCCGTCTTTCTGCTCTTCTGGGTCTTCTTCCTCCCCTTCCTCTTCTGTCCGCCTTATTGTCTCTAGTGCCATCTCCCGCCACTTGGTGGATGTCACGTTGGGCTTACTATGTAGGCCCAACTTAGACAAAATCTGGATTTTTATACTTTCCAGACGTGCAGTTTCGCTCTTCTGTTTGTCATTCAGAATGTGCGCTTTAGGACAGGATGGACAATCTCCTTTGTCCTCTTCAACACTGTCTATATTCAGTTTTTCACTAATAGACGGTGAAATAGTACTACCTAGTATATATACACCTATGGAGCCCCTGAGGGCTCTATTACTCTCTACAAATCCGTGACTAGTTCTATTCCTACCGGGGCCCGGGCCTGGTCCTTTTGCTATCCCAGGTCCCCCATGAACAGCTAGCAGTGAAGGCCATGACAAAAGCACCGTGGCAGCTAGCACAAACTGCATTTGTAGATGATACATGTACTGCATCTTCTATCACAAGCGTATCACAGACCCATCTCACTCGAGTTTCTACCGGTAACTAAACTGTTGTCTAATTTTCAGCATGCTTTAACCAAGAGACCTCCTCCGCCGAGACATCGAGGCGTCGGCTGCGGCTGCACGGCTTCCTCGGATATCCATGTTTCCGCATGTTCAGCAACTCCCCAGAACTACTTAACTTGGACCCCTCCTTTCTCCACAAGAAGAGCATTAATCACTTGAAATTCGCGAGCATTTTGTCCGTCTATGTGACTAATTCCAGACTGGTGGTAAAGTGAAGGAGCTGTTGCCTGGTAACTGAAGAAGTAGAGGAACTGGTTTTCGGTCCGTAAAGAATCACTGGCTGTAATTAAAACTAAGCAGATTCACCAGACCGTCGCCCAAAACCTTCCCCAGAGTCGGAAAGTCTCAAGGATCACCAGGAAGTTCCCCGACAGTCACCGGAAAGAGCTTGGTCAATGGACCCACCAACTTGGAAATGCTTTCTTGAACCCGACACAAAAACTATTCAGACATATATGGCAAGCCAAAAAAGTAACAAGAAGAACAAATTTAGGAGACATTCTCGCGAACCGGCTGAGACATCTTGACGAAAGCTTGTGTTGGTGCCAGTCCGCATACAAGCTTTTGTCTCTAAGCACTTAAAGGACCCCTTGCAGTCGCCCTTTTATATCATTCCCGGATCACCTAAAGAATTATAGGCTTCAGATATCCCCCCCTGACAATGTTTCGTTTGCACCTGCAACTTCACGCCGCTTTTTCTGGCGAACCGTGATTGTCAGTCAAGCAGCGCAAACTTGCGGCGAAAGCTTCAACTTCCTCTAACAAATCTTCCAAAGAGAAGGGTATGAAAATCTCCAAATTTTAATTATTATGGCACTTGCCCGTCGGCCAAGTGCCATATAGCGATCGCAAATTCTGTCCGTCCGTCAGTCGGTCTGTCGGTCCGGGTTTTGCTAGTTCGGGCACTTCCACATAAGCTAGGACGATGAAACTTGGCAGGCATATCACGGAACCCAAACGATTAAGTTGGAAAAAGTCAATTTCCCGATCCAAACATCGTGGGGGAGTGGAGGGAGGAGGAATCCGGAAAACTGAGGAATTTATAACTTTTGAACGGGTGATCAGATCTTAATAAAACTTGATATTTGGAAGACCTCGTACCCCAGACGACCCTCATGGGAAACGCTTGGAGTGGAGGGATTGGGGTGAAACTTGGTGGGAAGAACAAGCACAAGTCCTAGATACGGGACTGAAATAGCCGGACCGGATCCGCTCACTGTCGGGGAGTTGGGGGGGGGGGGGCGAATTTCTAGTGATCCCGCGAGTTCGGCACTTCCCCGATGTGCTAGGACGACGAAAGTTGGCAGGCACGTCAGGGACCCGATCAGATTGACTTAAAAATAGTCGTTTCCCCGATTCGATCATCTGGGGGGGGGGGGCTGGAGGGAGGGGGAATCCGGAAAAGGGTTATCGGATCTCACTGAAACTTGATACATAGAAAGACCTCGTGTTTCAGATGCCCCATTTTAAATCCGGTGACATTGGTGGGAGTTGGAGGGCTGAGAAATCTTGGGAAACGCTTAGAGTGGAGGGTTCGGGATGAAACTTGGTGGAAAGAACTTGCACAAGTCCTAGATACGTGAATGGCGTAACTGGACCGGATCCAGTCCTTATGGGGGAGTTGGGTGCAAATCTCTAGTGATCCCACGCGTTCGGTACTTCCCGATGTGCTAGGACGACGAAACTTGGCACGCGTGTCAAGGATCCCAACAGATTGATATATATAGTCGTTTCACCGATCCGACCCTCTGGGGGGGGGGGGGAGGGGGATCCGAAAAATCGACGTATTTCTAACTTTCTAACGGACGATCGGATCTTAATGAGACTTGATATTTAGATAGACCTCGTGTCTCAGTACGTCCAACTTCAAATCCGGACCAGATCCGGTGACTTTTGGGGGAGTTGGAGGGGGAACCGGAAATATTCAAAACACTTATAGAGTGGAGGGATCGGGATGAAACTTGGTCGGAAGAACATTCAGAAGTCTTAGATACGTTGTTAACATAACCGGACCGGAACCGGGCATTGCGGGTGAGTTGGGGGGTCCGGATTTCTGTCAATTCCGCGGGTTCGGTACTACCTGATGTACTAGGACGATGAAGCTTGGCAGGCATATCAGGGACTCGAACAGACTGACCTGAGAATAGTCGTTTTCCCGATCCGACCATCGCGGGGGGAGTGGAGGGATGGAGAATCCGGAATCTGGTGGCATGCATAACTTTTAAACGGGTGGTCGGATTTGAAGGAAACTTGGCAAATGGAAAGAAATATTGTCTCAGATGTTCCACGTCAAGTCCGGATCGGATCCGTTACTTGTTGGGGGGGGGGTGGAGGCGGGCACCAGCAAACTCGTGAAACACTTGTAGTCGAGGGATGGGATAGGCTACGCTCCGATTCCAGTCGAACTCGATTGACGGGAAGAAGAGATGTCAGAGATGCGACTTTTATTTTTAGTGGAGTGTTCCTTGGAACAATCCACTATTGCGAGCGCTGTAGCAGCTTTCGGCTTTCGGTTTTCACCGTATTTTGTGGAGCTCATAACTCGTGAACCAGTGCAAGTATCAAGTTCAAACTTGGTACGCTGGTGGGGACTGGGGTCTAGTTGTGCTTTTGGGGGTCCGACCCCCCCACACCCACCCGGTTCAGGGGCAAATGGGTCCAGATTGCCCAGTGAATAATGTTCATAACTTGACCAGAGTTGGACATAAGACGATGAAATTCCTTGTACATGTAGACCCTAGGGCTGAGTTGCACCTCCCCCACCCATCACGTTCATGGGCAAATGGGCCCAGATTGCCCAGGAGTAAAGTTCGTTACCCGTGACAGGAATCAACAGGTATCAAGTTGAAACTTGGTAGGTTTGTGAGTATTGGGGTCTCTTTTTCATTTTTGCGGGTCCCAAACACCACCCCCACTTGGTTCAGGGGCAATTGGGCCCAGATTGCCCATTTTTTAATGATTTCAACTTGACAATAACCGGAGATAGGGCGATGAAATTCCTTTGTGCTTTTGGATCATAGGGTTGGGGATTTACATGTGGAGTTGAACCACCCCCTGGACCCTACCCTCCCCGTTCATGGGCAAGTGGGCCCAATTTGCCCATGAGTCAAGTTTTTGGCCCGTGACTGGAATCAAACTCTAAGCTGGTATAGTCGAGGATATTTAGGTCTAGATATGCAACTGATGCCCCCCCCCCCCCCCCACCCTCCCGTTCATGAGTAACTGGGCCCAGATTTTTCATGAGTTACGTTCGTCTATGACAGGTCTCAAGTTCAACTCTTGTATATTTGGGGAGATATATCTATGAATGAGGATTTTGGTGTATAGCAGCAAGAAATAAGACGACGCGACGGATCTTTAATGAACAGCTGGAAACTTTACGGTGTTGTCATATGATCGCTGATATGCCGTTCTTAATGAATTGTGACAAAGGGGGTATTAGGCTGCTACGATTTGGTTATTGCACTTGTTTTATTACCTTGCTAATGGAAAAGAGGTTTAAAGGGTCGGACTGGCTGGCAAACCATTCAGATTCAGTGTTCTGATTATCTGATCTAGTGTTAGAACTCATGCTGTTCTTGCAAGATCTTCAACATTTCTTTGGATTTATACTTGCGGTTTGTTTACATTTAAAGCTTTTAAAGTGGGATGATTACAAATTAGGTTATTTCAATACTTGTTTGGTTATTGGGGATGTGAAATGTCTTGGTTTTAACGCTGTTTGAATATAAAATATGATAAACGTTTTACTTTCACACTCCACGTCTGAGCGCTTGCGCACTTGTTTCAAGTCGTATTCGGCCACAGTAGGAGTCCCGTAAATTTTGTGGCTCGCATAGGAGTCGAACAAGTGCAGCAATTTAAATGAGACTTGGAATGTAGAATAGGCATATGCCCTAGATGACATATTTTACTGTCCGAATTGGATCCAACCACGGTAGGGGGGGGGGGATAGGTGGTGAGATAAGATGCTTCAGATGATCCATTCAAGAGTCCGAGCCAGATTCGGCTGCGGTAGGGGCAGTTGGAGGGAGGTACCGGAAACCGTGTGGCACGTCTAGTAGGGATCAAACCAGTGGGTTTATTGGGCTGAAACTTTGAAGTTACAACAGTCATTTGGCCCAGATGATCCGAGGCGATGCCAGAAATGCACAGACTTCAGTGAAACTCCATATAATATTTCTAGGTCCGAACCGCATTTTTGTATGGCGTGTGTAGTTTGTGACGTTCTCATCTACCGCCTACTCGTAACAAGTGCCATATGAGCTCGTAGCTCTTGTTCTTTTTAGAAGACTTGGTATAGGTAGGTACTTTATTTGTGAGTAAACCGATACACGGGCATTTCACAGCTACAAACTACATCTAGTGTTTCGGATTCTTTCTCGTTTGGCTGCCTCCGTGAAGCTTAACTGTTTGTCTGTTCCCACGATAACTCTTGAAGAGGTTGAGAAATATTAGTTGCGTTTTTTGTTCGACTTTTCAACGGCTTTTTACTTTTTTTTGCGTTTCCGTAAAATGGTCCTAAGCACTGTTTGACAATTTCCCGTTTTTGTCAAAAAGGCAAACGCCGACTTTCGCCTTTTCCCTCGGCTTTTTGCAAAAAGGCAAACTTGGTAGGTGACCAAGTTGCGGTCTCCTTTTGACTTTTTGCCTCGCGACTTTTGTGACTTTACCCAAAAATCCAATAAAGATGGATTTGACTCAAAGTGATAATCAGTTTTTGGAGACTGTGTCGGATTTTAAAGATTAAAATTTGCAGTACAAACAAAATACAAGTAAAATGGTATTTGTCAAAACTGCGTTTTTATCCAAGAAAAGCGAAAAGTTCTTAGTAGTACGGCGATATACAAAAACGCGAGAAAGTCTGAAAAAGGCTAAAATCTAAAGCCGAAAAAGGAAAGGCAAAGCCGAACAAAAACGCAACTATTGTTCATACCTGGTATTTTCAGTGCAGACGACAGGATGATGCAACAACTAATTCTAGGAGAAGAGCTACTCTTGAATTACAGATAAAGCTTCCAGCAAGGTATATGGTAAAGAAACAACAAAAATGTTCGGAATCACCTTAATAGTTTAATGACTAACCGTATGACGAACGCTTTGCGACGTCAATGGTATTTCAAGTGTTTGCATTCGTACGTAATACGCGCCCACTGAAAGCAAACATGTTAACATGCGAATGTAAATACTCTGTGGCGCGATCATTATCTAGTCGCTTCCTGCAAGAGTGAGGACCGAACCGAAGAAAAATCCACTTGCATGACGGTAGGATCAAGATTCCTAGACACTCCAGAAGGTGAAAAAGACGCTGTTTGTTCTTATGCTCCCCTCTTCGTAGCCTTGGTAAGTACATTAACCATCCGTCCTGTACTGGCTGTACTATACGCCAGCGCTTCCAAGCGAACTAGTTTCTGAAAGTCACCCATTGTCTCATTCCCAAAATGTTGAAACAAAATATTGAAACAGTTTATGTTAGTATAGTAAAATAAATCCAAACAAGAGCTACGAGCTACTGTTACGAGAAAGTAGAAGAGAACTTCACAATAAACACCCCGCCATTCAAAAATGCGGTTCGGACCTAGAATTAGGATATCTAGGTTCATTCAATCTGAAAGCTCTAGATGACCTATTTAGAACTTATGCTTGTTCTTCCCACCAAGTTTCATCCCGATCCCTCCACTCTAAGCCCGAAGATCACAAAGATTTCCGGTTCGCCCCTCCAACTCCTCCCAATGTCACCGGATCTGGTCCGGATTTAAAATGGGATGTCTGAGGCACGAGACCTTTCTAAATATCAAGTTTCGGTTAAATCCGATAACCCGTTCAATAGCTGAGCTTGCCACTGGATTCCGGATTCCCCTTTTGTACACTCCCCCTCGACGGTCGGATCGGGGAAACGACATTCTCAAGTCAATAGTTCGGGTACCTGACAAGCATGCCAAGTTCATTGTCCTTGCACATCCGGAAGTACCGAACACGTGGGATTACTACAAACTCGGATCCCCTCGAACTCCCCCACAGTGACCGGATCCATTCGGTTATGCTATTCACTTGCTCTTCCCACCAACTTTCATCCCAAACCCTCCACTCTAAGCGTTTCCCAAGATTTCCGGTTCCCCCGTCCGACTAACCCCAATATCACCGGATCAGGTTCGGATTAAAAATGGGGCGTCTGAGACACGAGATCTTTCTATACGTCAAGTTTCATCAAGACCCGATCACCCGTTCGCAAGTTAAAAATACCTAACTTTTCGGATTCCCCCCTCTCCACCCCCACCCCCCAGATGGTCGGATCCGGGAAACGACTATTCTCAAGTCAACCTGTTCGGGTCCCATACATGCCTGCCAAGTTTCATCGTCTTAGCGCATCAGGAAGTACCGAACTCGCGGGATCACTAGAAACTCGGACCCCCCCAACCCCCCACCCACTGTGAACGGATCCGGTCCGGTTATGTCAATCACGTATCTAGGGCTTGTGCTTGTTCTTTCCACCAACTTTCATCCCGATCTATCTACTCAAAGCGTTTCCCAAGATTTCCGGTTCCCCCCTCCAGTTCCCCCCATGTCACCGGATCCGGTCCGGATTTAAACTGGTATGTCTGAGACACAAGGTACTTCTATATAGCAAGTTTCATTAAGATCCGATCACCCGTTCGTAAGATAAAAATAACTCATTTTTCCGGATTCGCCTAACTCCAGCCCCACCCGGATGGTCGGATCCGGGAAACGACTATTATCAAGTCAATCTGTTCGGGTCCCTGACATGCCTGCCAATTTTCATCGTCCTAGCACATCAGGAAGCACCGAACTCGCGGGATCACTAGAAATCCGGATCCCCCCCTAACTCCCCCAAAGTGAGCGGATCCGGTCCGGTTATCTCAATCCCGTATCTAGGACTTGTGCTTGTTCTTTCCACCAACTTTCATCCAGATCTCTCCACTCTAAGCGATCTTCAAGATTTCCGGTTTCCCCCTCCAGCTACCCCCCATGTCACCGGATCCGGTCTGGATTTAAAATGGGAGGTCTGAGACACGAGGTACTTCTGTATATCAAGTTTCATTAAGATCCGATCACCCGTTCGTAAGTTAAAAATACCTCATTTTTCCGGATTCCCCTCCCTCTAGCCCCCCCCCCCCCGGATGGTCGGATTGGGGAAACGGCTATTATCAAGTCAATCTGTTCGTGTCCCTGACATGCCTGCCAATTTTCATCGTCCTAGCACATCAGGAAGCACCGAACTCGCGGGTTTCACTAGAAATCCGGATCCCCCCCCCAACTCCCCCAAAGTGAGCGGATCCGGTCCGGTTATGTCAATCCCGTATCTAGGACTTGTGCTTGTTCTTTCCACCAACTTTCATCTAAATCTCTCCACTCTAAGCGATTTTCAAGATTTCCGGTTTCCCCCTCCAACTACCCCCCATGTCACCGGATCCGGTCTGGATTTAAAATGGAAGGTCTGTGACAAGTGGTCCTTCCATATATCAAGTTTCATTAAGATCCGATCACCCGTTCGTAAGTTAAAAATAAGTCATTTTTCCTATTTTTTCCGGATTCCCCTTCCCTCCACTCCCCCTCAGGTGGTCGGATCGGGGAAGCGACTATTTATAATTTAATCTGGTCCGGTCCCTGATAAACCTGCCAAGTTTCATCGTCCTAGCTTATCTGGAAGTACCCGAACTAGCAAAACCCGGACCGACAGACCGACGGACGGACAGAAATTGCGATCGCTTTGGAGTAGAAAACAGTGCTTCCACTCGACCCTCTCTGAAAACAAGAGCTGAAAGCTCATATGGCACTTGCAAGCTTTTTAGCTTGTATTCAAGTTATCGTAGTACGATGTGAATGGATAGTAGTGCTCCCCTCCCTCCCCCCACGATGGTCGGATCGGGCAAGTGACTATTACCAAGTTATAGAAAATCATCTGTAATCAAAACTCTTGAAGCAAAAAAGATGATCATCAGGAGCGCGAAAATGTATTTTGCTCAAAAGTATTGTTTGTACTTTAAGGAATTTTATTGTAAGCAAAACCCTTGAGGCAAAAATGATCATGGGCTCATAGGGATCACGAAAATGTATATTTTCCTTAAAAGTATGTTTTTGCACTTTGCGGTTAGCATTAGTACTTTAAGGGATGGTCGGATCTGGTAACTAACTATTTCTAAGCCAATCATGTCAAGTCTTTAATTTTCAAGCCAAGTTTCATCGTCCTAGCATGTCTGGAAGTACCTTAACTTGCGATCACCGGAATTCCGGACCCCCCCTATAATCCCCCACATATGCCCGAATCCGGTCCGGTTCTGTCACTGATCTACGAAGTACCTTAACTTGTGATCACCGGAATTCCGGACCCCCCCTCAAACTCCCCCAGAATGCCCGAATCCGGTCCGGTTCTGTCACTGATCTACATAGGGCTTGCGCTTGTTCTTTCCACCAAGTTTCATTCCGATCGCTCCACTCCAAGCACGTCAAAAAGGTTTCCGGACCCCCCTCCGACCCCCCCAGCTTCACCGGATCCGGTCCGGACTTGAAACGGGACATCCGAGAAACGTTGTCTTTCTACATATCAAGTTTCGTGATGATCCGATCACCCGTTCGGAAGTTATACATACCTCAAGATTCAGGATTCCCCCTCCTCCACTCCCCCCACGATGGTCGGATCGGGAAGCTGACTATTTCCAGGTTAATCTGGTCGCGTCTCTGATTTACCTGCCGAGTTTCATTGTCCTAGTCCACCTGGAAGTAACTTAACTCCGTATCACCGGAATTCCGGAACCCCACTCAAACTCCCCCCACAGTGCACGAATCCAGTCCGGTTCTGTCAGTTATGTACCTAGGGGTTGTGCTTGTTCCTCCCACCAAGTTTCATCCCGATCGCTCCACTCTAAGCGTTTAGCATGATTTCCGGTCCCCCCACCCCCCGACCCCCCCCAGCTTCATCGGATCCAGTCCGAAATTGAAATGGGACATCCGAGACACGTTGTCTTTCTACATATCAAGTTTCATTATGATCCTATCACCCGTTCGGAAGTTATACATACCTCGAGATTCAGGATTCCCCCTCCCTCCACTCCCCCCACGATGGTCGGATCGGGAAGCTGACTATTTCCACGTTAATCTGGTCGCGTCCCTGATTTACCTACCGAGTTTCATTGTCCTAGCCCACCTGGAAGAAACTTAACTCCGTATCACCGGAATTCCGGAACCCCACTCCAACTCCCCCCACAGTGCACGAATCCGGTCCGGTTCTGGCAATGATGTACGTAGGGGTTGTGCTTGTTCCTCCCACCAACTTTCATCCCGATCGCTCCACTCTAAACGTTTAATATGATTTCCGGTCCCCCCCCCACTCCCCCCACATACATCGGATTCGGTCCAAACTTGATATGGGACATCTGAAGCATGACGTCTTTCCAAATATCAAGTTTCATTAAGATCCGATCACCCGTTCGAAAGTTATGCATGCCACTAAATTACGGATTCCGGCTCCCCTCCCTCCCCCCACGATGGTCGGATCGAGCAAGTGACTATTTCCAAGTTAGTCTGGTCGGGTCCCTAATACGCCTGCCAAGTTTCATCGTCCTAGCACATCTGGAAGTACCCTAACTCGCAAACAGCGGACTGACCGACAGACCGACGGAAAAGTGATCGGTATATGGCACTTGGCCGGTAGGCAAGTGCCATAAAAGTAGCAGCCCTCCAAAATAAAGTAGAAAAAAGTAGATTTGTTCTGAATCAATGTAAAAAAAAAATAGTTTATATCGAAAGACAAGCTTAATGCAGGAGTAATGCAATCACCAGGACCGTCATTTCATTATGTGAATGCTTAATTAGCTGATTCATTTTCAACGTTCCCCTTCATGAATAGTTTTTGAAAGCAAACAAAAACTTTCTTTTTGTTCTATAAACCAAATTTCGCTTTAACTGTGCACCGCAGGAAATTAAAAAAAAAATCATCCTGTTTTCCCAACAAATTCAGATGTTTTTGTTCAAACCAGATTGTGTTAAAACTGCGACAAAGGCAAGAATTCAGAAAAAAATTCCTGTTTCTTACTAAAATACAGAAACTTTGGTACAAAACGAAGTTCTGTGCAAATTATTGACAACAGGCAAAAACTTCAAAAATCAGACTGTTTTGTGCTAAAATACAGATCTTTTGGTTCAAATCCGTTTGTGTTCAAAATGTGCGCCGCAGGCAAAAAATTATCCTTTTTAGTGCTAAAGTACCGAGATTAGGGCAGAAAAACAAACTGCGCTGACTGTTACAACAGGGGGAATCAGCCTGTTATCTGTTTAATTAAATATATTTAGTACAGAACCAGATTAAGTTAAAACTGTGCGCCGCAGGCAAAAATTTCGAAAATCAGCCTATTTTATGGTAAAATTGAGAGAATTTTAAACGAAACCAGATTGTTTTCCAAACTGCAGTGTGTCACAGACAAAAAAGAGTAGAATAAAGTAGTACAGTAGATTCGAAAATTAAAAAGTAGAATGGTCCGAAATAAAGTATTCTACTTTGAAATAAAGTAGAAGTGGAAGCACTGGTAGAAAAAGAAAGCTATTATGTGAAAACCGTGAAACTTCTTAAGTGAAACATTATCGTTGCTGTTTTGCACATAACTCTGTCTAAAGTCGTCTGATACCATGCTTTTTGCAGTTACAGAGTATCTGGCCAGTTGAATATCAGACACCATAGTTCCGACCGTAGTAACTGACCGTTGTGTCTGAGAAAGTCGTCCCATTTTTATCATCACCATCACAAACCCTAGGTTTTCATCAAGTTGGTGAGGGGTTTTGCACTAGTTACTTGAGTGGATATAAGTATTTCTTGTGGGGGTGACTTCTAAAAGCAAACTCGGCAATTGGCGTTTTTGCAAAGCAATCGTAGTATCAGATACCAATGTAACTCCAAAATCGCAACCCTTTTTTTTCGGAAGAAGTATGACCCGTATCCAAAAAGTAGTGCAAAATAAGCAGTGGAATCAGTACGTTGAATACTTCTACTGAATAGTTGACGTCACGAGACCAATCGGCCGAAAACCGATGGGGGTAAAAAGTAGAAATCCACACACGTAACTGGGGGGGGGGGGGGGGGTGAGCATATCGTGCCAAATCCTGGAGTTTCGGGGAAAATAATTCGATGTTTCACAGTTTGTAGCCGATTTAGTAATGGACCTAACTAGGAAAAAAAATATTAATTTCAGACGGTCCTGTTTCAATATATGTAGTGAACAAAATGAATTACTTCATTTATTACGAAAGAAGTAACAAAACTGAGACAGGACTAGTGAGTCGCCTAGAAAAAGAAAAGCCAAGGAAGCTATTCATCCGTCTCTGCAGTTTCCTAAGAAATTCGCACAGAAACATCATTTGCTTACTGGCTAGACTCGTAAATAGGACCTAAACAGGAACAAAAACATATCTGACAGCACTTTCACCGCACATCTGAACTACCTAATTCTCAATATTCCAATTGAGGGCCACAAGCGGTATAGTTCCAATTAGTCCCCCAAACAGCAAACCCTCAAGCTTTTAACGTAAGTTATGCTAAGATATTTGTTCAACCAAAATGGCTATTTTTATTTCAAATAAATCTGTATCAAACGGAACTTGGAACTTGAATCTCCCGGAAGATCAGAGTTTTTCAACGTGAAATTTAAAAAAAATTCTGTTTCGGGTCAATTTTTTGACAAACATTGTTGGTGTGATGCAGGGGGTGAGGTGGGGGGGGGGACTAATCCGCTTGGAGCACCGAACTCGTAAAATGCAAATGGACCAACGGCATCCGTCACCACAAAGAAAGGAAAACCAAAAACAACGGGGGAGTCACCAACCGGATTTAACAATAGACCTGCTTCCGAACCCAAAGAAAAACAAGACCAAAGGTTTCGATGGGATCCCAAAAATTTAATATTTGACACAGACAACTAGGTCTTGTCTTCGCCAGGTACAGTCTTCGCCAGGCTAATCATCTGAGAAAATCAAGTTCAGATGTACCTGTATAAGCCATATCTATATGGACGATATTGATCGAAACTTCCTGCTTTACTTCTGCCACATTTCCGGTTTCGGCCGAATTCCGAGCGAACTACTTGTCCAGCCAAAAAATGATAGTTCCGAAACGAATTCAGCGTATCTCCTATAAAGAACATCTAATCAACTTCAAATAAAACTTTTACTTATACAAAGAATCCGGTTTCAACCGGATTCCGGACGAGCTATATGTCCGGGTAAAAAATGATTGTCATATACAGATTCAGCGTCTCTTCTTACCCTTAAATCTGTCATCTAATCAACTTCAAATACAAATTTTACTTTTAACAAATCTTCCGGTTTCGGCCGGATTCCGGGCGAACTACTTCTCCGGCGAGAAAATGGTTTTCACCATCGTGTTCAGCATGTCTTCTTACCCGTAAATCGAGCATCTAATCAACTTCAAATAAAACTTTTGCTTTTAACAAATTTTCCGGTTTCGGCCTGATACTGGGCTATCTACTTGTCCAGCGAGAAAATGGTTTTCACCATCGGGTTCAGCATGTCTTCTTACTCCTAAACCGAGCATCTAATCAACTTCAAATAAAACTTTTGCTTTTAACAAATTTTCCGGTTTCAGCCGGATTCCGGGCGAACTTCTTGTCCGGCGAGAAAATGGTTTTCACCATCGTCTTAAGCATGTCTTCTTACCCCGAAATCGAGCATCTAATCAACTTCAAATAAAACTTTTGCTTTTAACAAACTTTCCGGTTTTGGCCGGATTCCGGACGAACTACTTGTCCGGCGAGAAAATGGTTTTCACCATCGTGTTCAGCATGTCTTCTTACCCCATAATCGACTATCACATTAGCTGTTTTAAAATATTTTGTTTGCCCCTTAATTTAAACCCCCTCCCCCACCCCTAAATGTAGGACTACACAGCCCATCTACGAACTCGACCTTACTCTTGACCCAAAGAATCCTCACACCAAGTTTCATCAAAATATCTCATTCCCTTCGAGAGTTATCGTGCTCACAGACGGACAGACGGACGGACAGACGGACGGACGGACGGACAGACGGACAACTTTTGCGATGTCATAGGTATCCGTCACTAACGTTTTGGGATCCCAAAAACACCAAGTAATTAGCGTCAGAGCAAAGGTTTAAGGAGATAATAAAAGTGGGGCTAGCGTGTGTCCAGCAAAAGAAACTCTTGCTCGACCTTTGACACTCATCTCTCCCAGTAGGCTTGTCCTAGGGATCGAAAGGATCGAAATGTACTTTAAATGTCGTTCTTGTTCCTAAAATTACGATGGTGCGGACTATACGTAGGCTACTACCTGGCGTACTAACAGGGATTATTCTGTCTAAATTTTGTTTGCAAATGTGTTATTTTTTAGTTTCCCTTTTTTCTAATCCGCTGTGGCCTAGTCCATTTCGCGGGTTACAAATGACATCCATTCTTTCATAATCCATGAGCCTGCTTCCCTAGCGCCACGTAAAATAATAAGCCTGGTCTGTTCCGCCAACTGGACCGGCTGCTGGCTTGACGACGCCACCTAAGTGGGAGTATAGTCCAGGCCCAGTAGCTTACCTATTTTCGGCTTCATAAGGCCACTGGACAGATGTTCAATGAGGAGTAAAAGACAGAGCAAGAACGAACATCATTTATGATTTCATAAGTAATTCATCAGTTTCATATGGAGAACTGAGATTTTTCGAACTTGACGACTGACTGACGGACGTAAAGAAAACCCGGACGGGACAACCTAATCGTCTGTCCACGGCATTATAATAAAGAGATGAGAACTGCGCCATCTTCGTCACACATCTGACACGGAGAATAGAGGGAGCGGATCTGGAAGATTTTCTCGGAGATGTCTCTACTAGCAAGGACAGACCAAAAAGAGCGAACGTGCGAGCTATGGCGGTGAGCTAAAGTGAATTGACACCCCACATTCTGTACTCGAAAAATTCCGGATACATTGCCAGGTGGTGAAAATAGGCGTTATGCAGATAACGGGGCCATTCTCCGTTCACATTTCATTCTACAAAATTTAGGCCGCTTGAGCCTCAATAATCAAATATCTTGGGTCCGGAAAGTGACGTATCTTGGGTTCGGAAACACAGTGATGACATATCCCCTTAGCACCATGGCTGCAGACAATAACACATTCAGACTAATTCATGCTGGAGAGAGCCGTTGGTACTGCTGCAACTCACCAAAGTTCAGACACATCAATCAAAACAAAACAGCACAACCCAGCACACTATCTAGCGAATTATCACAATTCATCAGGTTAATAATTAGTTACCATCATTAGCGCCTTTCTTTGGGGGCATGGAACACACATCAGTGCACACCACCTCAACTTTCTCTGTTTCAACGTTTGCTGGTTTCACGTCGGATGCGAGGCCCAGAACCTACGAAAAGTCGACGATAACTCAGGACCTATGGATTCTCTTATCCCCTACTACCCAGCCCAAACCGCAAGGAGCAGTCTGAATGATTAAGAACCATTATAACGTTGACGAGTATTTTGTTTTTGTCGGTCCTGTCCGTCGTGTTTGCCCACGCCAACAGCCATTACACTGATTCTTGTATTATCCGTGTTCAGCACCTTTCGAGCCAGATCGAGTCCCACGTGTCACTTCTGTGCAGTCAATTGAGCAGCAACGAATTTGCTCCTACCGAAGGGCTACCCACTCCCCGGCACCTGCTGTACACCCTATCCCGGCACCGGCCGGCACCAACCGAAATAGGCGGTGCCGGCACCGGTGCCGACAATAAATTGGACGATTCATCTTTCAAACGCTTCTAAAAAGCGTATTTTGATGTTTTAACACGTGACAACCAGCGCCGGCTCGATTCAGCCGGTGCCGGCACCGGCAGGGCATCGCGACACCGGGCACTTGCTGTACACTAAAATCGAGAGTGGGCAACCCCTCGGCTCCTACTATGTACCTATGCATATACTAATGTATCTACTGTGACTTGTGCTTTAAGCAAAGAAGCGACGTCGGATCGCCTGGAGTCTGTTCGTACTTGGCTCAAAACCAGTGATTGGCGACAAAGCGCCGATTTTACACGAGGATTACCCCATTGGAAGCAAATCTAGTCTTTCGACTACGGAAAGACTTGTGAAACGGTGTACATAACGGGTCGAAGCTTTTCGACCATACAGGGTGATACCGACAATCGAGGACGTGACCATGCAACTTCGTGACCATCCAGTCCAGATTATGTTAGACGGATGTCAATTTAGTTTACCTGATTTGTTTATTTTAAAATTACAAAACCGGCCACTGTAAAGGCGAATTCGCGTTCGCATGGGCGAACCTGCCACCACCTAGCGAAAAGGTTGTTTCAACTCCATCACGGTTTTTTCCTCAGCCGCGGGTCTATCTCAGGGGTCTTGTCTATCTCACCTACTCCGGCACTCGTATGTGAACATCACACTCGGCTCTGTCATTCCACGCAAAATAGCTCGTTGTGACTGCGCTCTTAATCCAGCTCATTTGCCTACCCCTGGGCTCTTTACCTCGCAAAGACGCAACGCCCTTGGCGATGCTCCCAGCGAGGTATGAAATAGACTACCCATTCAACATCACTTTGCGCGGCATTTTGTTGAATTATAGGGACTGAACTGCAATAAGCGTACTACAATTCGATGGGTGCTCTAAATAAGGATAACCTATTGTCTATCTGTCTGGTGAGTTCTTATGGCTTTCAGTGCCGATCATCCTAAGATTCCTAAGAAGCAGCTTACCTCCAGAATTTTTGAGTTTTCGACATGATCAGCAGGGTTTTCCTGCTTGTAGTTGAATAGCACCTTTCCCCCTTTCTCAATGATCAACATCCCACCATTTTGAAGGCCGTCTCCTTTCATATCTCCTCCAACTCCCTCTGCGCGGCTCTGTAAACAGAAAACCCTTTTCAATGTCGGCTATTTTGTACCTATAATGTAAATGGGGTAATTCCGGACATAATCCATACCTATGAGGTCGAAGCTTCAATCTGAAGTTCTAAAACAGTCCCCGTTTCCAGGGCCAAAAGCGAGGCCACCAGCGGTTTACGAGAAGAGGATCAGGTTCTCTCGGCCGGATTTTCTCTTTCATCTGTCCCGGCAGGGAAAAGCCCCATCGTACCTATAAGGTGAATTCAACCTACTTCCGTAATCGCTCCATCAATTCTTGAATACAAATTTGCTCCTACTATGTACCTAAGCATATATTAATCGCGAATAAAGGAGACCTGCATTTCATACGGTAAATTCTACCCCCCCCCCCCCCCCCCCCAAAGATAACTCAGTGATTTTCACACTTGCTTTGCTTCGCTCATTTCAATGCGTATCATGATTCCGACGCTTGCTTGCGAGAAGCTCCGTCGCGAGAAAAATCGGTTGTATAATTTGTCCCTGTTTCTAATAAGACGTCAATGAGCCTTGACAGAGGCTTAAAACATCCAAACCCGCTGATGATTTGTCGAAAGCAGAAACTAGTTTCGAACTATTCAACTCTTTTAAAATACTGGAACATATCAGTGCATGGTGTGTTTCAACAATCAAACTTGTAAGGAGATGGGAAATCAAGACAGGAACTCAATTCTGCTAGCCAGACTAGGCTAGCCTTAAGTATCTAATCCAAAGAATGGCCTCAGCCCCCATCTAAGTGGGTCACAATCACAGTTTAGGGGGCTTTTGATGTTTCTTACCTTAGCAATTGCATCTCTTGCTGTTTTCGAAAACAAAGCAGCGAAGATGGTGAGAAGACTGAATTTCTTGAAGCCCAAATCAGAGTAAATTTGCTTCGAGTTGGCAATATAGAGCTCTGTGGAGAAATTGACATCAGTTCAACATGATGAGAGACATGAATGGTAATATGAACATGAAAGGAAAGCCAACAGTATTAGAAAGTTTGTAGTTCTCAGTTCTGCAAGACAGAGACATTGTTGACACATGACTCTCCAACATCCAGGCCTAACCTCCCCTTTGGCCTGTTCTAAGATTGTCTCCATGCTCGAAAAGGGAGACAAAATTGTACTGAAAATTAAAGGCCTAAAACAAATACAAACTCAGGCCAATTTCTTTGCATTGTGTCCACTGCTTTTACGCCTACAGCTGCCTGAGAGTTTCCAGATACAATATTCTAAACTGAGTACCGAACTTCTGCACATGTGACAAACGAAGTCAACTCCTCGTAGAGATTTAGCATAGGAATCATTAGCATAGCCCTACTTTCAGTGCCTCTTTATAATTACACATAAGGTCAGGGGCGTAATTTCGTCAAAATCCTGGGGGGGGGGGGGGGGGCAAAGTTGGAGCCGATTTTCCCAAATCAAGTGAAAATGAGCAGTTTTAGTTCAAGAAGAAAAACGTAATAAAAACAAAGAAACAAAGAGATATTTTACTAATCGACCAAGGCGAAAACGACACAGGAAGCGATAAAATTAGGTCAAACGCCTCAAGGACCGAACAGGCAAACATCAAGCTGGGGTGGCGAACTGGGGTCTGGGGGGGGCAGTTGCCCCCCCTGCCCTATAGCTAATTACGCCCCTGAATAAGGTGAAAAAATATGTCAACTCACCACCTCCAGTAAGAAAATTTCCTGACACAAATTCTTCAACACCAAGCTCTTCCAGTCCAACAGCTGCAAGTCTTACATTTGCTGCCTGCAGTTGGGGCGCAATGAGAGAGATCTCACGTGCCGCCAACCGGCAGAAGGCTCATCCAAACCGTCTCAAGAAGATGACAACTGTTGTCTTATCTTCCCAAAGATTCCCAATTGGAACTGTCTGAAACAAAATAAAACTTATCGGTATGCATGTTGCACAGTTGAAGGTTTAATGCTCCATAGCCAGCACTTGTCAAATGGAGGTGACTGAGATTCTGAGCTTCATTTTGAGATTCTGAGATGCCTTGTAGTTTGCTTAAGGCATGAGCTAGGTTAAATATTCCTTCAGCCCAAGCTGACTGCAAATCATATTTGACAGTGCAAAACAGATATGTCAGCTAAATTTTATTAGAGCTATATTTCAGCCCTTCTTGGCACGGATCCTCTGCAGGCTCAAAACCGCTCAAGTTGGAAAAACGAACGTGTGGACAGACTTTGTGGACACATATCAGCTAGGTTAGTTTCTATCCTCAAAATTTATTATTTGTGTAGAACAGAAGGACCTAATTTCCTTAAAGTTTAACCGAAAAGGGCTAGGATAGGACAATCTAGTTACCCATCACTTATTCACTTAAATTGGCTTGAAGACCCGCTGAAAATGAGTTACTTCGTTGTTCCCCTACTCTCGAATAATCAACTTTCAAATAGTGGAATTTTCGTGTGATTATGCGCTTGTATTTTTGTTGTATGCCTTTCGAGAAAGATTTGTCATATTTTTTTGGTTCAGGCACTAAGCAATCTTGACCAATCTCACCACTGCCCACTGCAAAGCTTCATTTGTTTTGAGATTAAAATTTCCCGCGTCATAGTAGAATTTACGCTGTGAGGACGGCCAGAGATATTCTGAGCCTCATAACTAGAGCAGATAGTGGAAAATCAAAAAATCCCTTTGTAGAATCCAAATAATTCAGTGTATCCAATCAAATGACACAGAAATAGGTTGGGTTTTCAGTTAAACTTTAACTGAGGATTTGTGTATGACTGGAATGCCCAGAATGAAATAAAATAGAAGCAATATAGCCTAATATGACTTTCCTAAGGCTTACCATTCTGATAAATTTCCTAAGGCTTCTCCAGCTTTCCCCCCTGGTTTGGAATGATTCACCCATAGTTGCCATAGATGATGAAAATTGAAATAGATTTACATAGCCTAGCCTAGGTTCTTGGACAGCTGAACTGAAGAAAAGCAAGTTTCTAACAGTTCAGATTTGAAGGCTATATCAAGCCATTATAGACAGTCACATCAAGCTGATTATTAATGATCCAAAAGAAACTACAATTATGTGAACAGTTTGACAAAGAAGTGCAGGCAGGTATTCACATTTTGAGAGGTTGGCTTCGAGAGGCTGGCCTGAGAATCTCAAATGTTATTTTGGAGCTGTACTGGGATGCACCATAATCCAGTTCCAAGAACTAGATGAAACAAATTACCAGAATCTACACCTGTGGCCTTTCATTCCTATTTCGGAAAGCAGATGGAAAACTGAAATCCAGGAATGGGTGAATAAACAGATAGACAGGACGTGGGAAAACCGCATGGACCACGCAGAGTCTAATACCCACGCGCAATGAGGCTTTGACAAGAAAATTAATCGCCATGAAAAAAGATGAAGTCCGGGGAATCATCCAGGTTCTCACTGGAACAGGTAACCTTGGAAAACATAATTCAAACACAGGAAAAGTTGAGTCTCCAATATGTACCCACTGTGGATTAGACGAAGAGACAAAAACGGTACACACTTTGTTCAAGAGTGCCCAGCCTGGACAAGGCAATGGCTGGAAGCATTCCACTCCCTGAAGGTCGACCTCCATGAGATAGTGAGGAAAGCCAGATTAGGAGAACTGTCCAGGTACCTTCAGCTGCCTTCAGCTGACAGGAAGGTTAGACAGATTTTAAGGTAAGAACGCGACACATAGCAGTAGATTGAGTGATGTTGTCATCAGTTTTTGTATAGAGTGATTTTAGTCAATTGTATTATAGAGACAAGAGTGCTGCAAGAGTGATGGTGTGCCATCAATTGTATTTTTGGGGGGAATGAGGCAATGCCAATGCAATGGTATTTTTTAAATATTTTTTGAAGATGTTTTAGATAGTTAAAACTGAAAATCAGATAAGGAAAATTCACAGCAATTCATGCTTACATTACAGAAAATTGGCAAATTCCACAATGTCGATGGCATTTTTGTGGCTACTCTAGCAATGCCAATGGGCCATTTGTGGCCTGGGTTTCGGCTAGATCGTCTGGCCTAGCCCACGCAATAAAAATAAAAATAATACACATGACCTGTGGCTGTAGAAGCCTGGTAGGAGCATGGTATCAGGATTCAGATCTTACTCTTAGTCTTAGATTGCTCCGAACTCAAAGTAGGGTGGCCACAAAAACACCTAGTGGCAAAAATTGGCGATTTTTTTGTAATGGATGCAGGAATTGCTGTGAATTTTCCTGATCAGTTTTACCTATCTAAAACATCTCCAAAAAATATTTTGAAAATACCATTGCATTCAGGACAAAATTGTCTGTTTTGTAAGGCCATCAGTAAGATGCCCTAGCTATTTAATATTATTTCTTAATATTCAATGTAAATTTAGATGTAAAAAAAAGTAGCTGAACTTGCCTACAAAAATTTGTTGATACTAAGGAGGAACAGTCAGCAGCCTATAGCAGCAATAGGTCTATTGGACTATAACCTTAATGATCTTATTCATATTTTCTCATCTAACTCACTTGCTGGGGCTCCCCATGCACTCAAAACCAGCTCAAAATACCCAGTTTCATAGAATTTCATTAAAGCTAGGGTAGCCACTAAAAAAAAAAATAATCAAACCTGAGCTTTTGAAGATCAGAATGTGATTCTCCTATCTTTTAGCTTTGATTTGAGGCCAAAATTACCTCTCTATCTTGCCTCTAAGCATCTTAAATCTTCTTTGGAAAACAGTATTTTACATAAGGAAATGCCTATGTTCATCCATTGACTTTAGGGTTTTGTCCATCTAGTGACCAGCTTGGAACTATGTGCTTCAATGAAATTCTATGAAACTGGGTGATTTTGAGTTGGTTTTGAGTGCATGGGGAGCCCCAGCAACTGAGTTAGATGAGAAAATATGAATATGATCATCAAGGTTATAGTCCAATAGACCTATTGCTGCTATAGGCTGCTGACTTTTCCTCCTTAGTATCAACAAATTTTTGTAGGCAAGTTCAGCTACTTTTTTTTACATCTAAATTTACATTGAATACTAAGAAATAATATTAAATAGCTAGGACATCTTACTGTTAGCCTTATAAAATAGACAATTTTGTCCTGAATGCAATGGTATTTTTTAAATATTTTTTGGAGATGTTTTAGATACCTAGATAAAACTGATAAGGAAAATTCACAGCAATTCATGCATCCATTACAAAAAAATCGCCAATTTTTGCCACTAGCTGTTTTTGTGGCTACCCTATTAAAGCACATAGTTCCAAGCTGGTCACTAGATGGAGAAAACCCTAAAGTCAATGGATGAACATAGGCATTTTCTTATGTAAAATACTGTTTTCTAAAGAAGATTTAGGATGCTTAGAGGCAAGATAGAGTGGTGATTTTGGCCTCAAATCAAAGCTAAAAGATAGGAGAATCACATTCTGGTCTTCAATAGCTCAGGTATGATTAAAAAAAAATTTACTGGCTACCCTACTCAAACTCAAAGTGCCTTTTAACAGTTGAAAGTAAAGGTAACTGTGTTAAGACAGGTAACTTACTTCCCCGCTTGGATGCTTCTTCAGCAGGCTTTTCGCCACTTTCCCAATGTCCAACATAGCAACTGCAGCAGGTCTGGCCATTAAGTCCAAACCAGTGTCAAAGATCAGAAATGATGAAACAAAAGTCAAAAGAAATGATAAGCGAGAG
Source organism: Branchinecta lindahli (assembly GCA_023053555.1). Lineage (NCBI taxonomy): Eukaryota > Metazoa > Arthropoda > Branchiopoda > Anostraca > Branchinectidae > Branchinecta > Branchinecta lindahli. The sequence goes on from JAKZAO010000001.1 coordinate 8,991,268, forward strand.
GTCATCATCCATCAACTCAGTCTCCAAATCTCAGCACTTCAACACGCAAGAAAACGGAAACCGAAGAGTTTTAACGATGGATTATAGACTCACTCCGTTGAATCAACAATTATTGATGATGTGAGTGATGATGACGTAAATAGGCTCCAAAAAAGCATAAAAGAAGTTTTTAAGCATATAAATTATCCCAATTCTGTGCACAAAACATATGTTAATCATGGATTCTTAGTCTTATATGGTAATGTATGCTTTAAATTGAGAAGCTTCTTTCTTTTAAGAAACAGTCTTTCCGCATATAGAAGGTCTGATAATTCGGACTTCTCAACTTCTTGGCAAAATATTTAAAACAATAAAATGAGGGTTATTGTGCCTAAGCAGTCTTCACTTTTCTTGTTTAAATTGAATAAGAAGACTGAACCTTTCAGAGGTATGACTCTAGTTGTGCATATATATTTTTTTCATTTACTTTCCTTTCTGCTGTCACACATAAGTAAAATTTTTATCTCAGTTATCCTTCCCATTCCCCTGGCCCTGGCAGTCTGGGCTCAAGCCTCATGTCATTATTTGTCTACCAGCCCAATAGACTAGACGTCCACGCTGGTGGCCATGAGCTATATTGGTCACGATGCGTCTACAGTCCACGACACCTCCGGCCGCCATGAGCTTCGGCGGTACCGTGCGCCTGGTGTACACGTCACAACATTCGATACTGGCGACGAGCTGGTACAGATTGTATGCAGAGAGAGTAACCTCAGCTGTTGAAACTTTCATGTGATTTCAGAGTTACTTCACTATTGATGATTTTGTGAATGTTTGCCGTTTGTAATGTTTCTTTATCACTCTACAAATAAGTTTTTAAGCTGTTTTTCAGTGTTTGTTTTTTTCACTCCGCCGGACAGTTTCTGACGCCCGTCTATGTGATCGCTACAACTATATGACTGGAAAGAAGTGGAGAGATAGTTTCGGAAAACGTGCGCATAGATGGCTCTTTTAGCGTAGTACGGGGAAGGCTTATAGGTGACTCTGGCATGAGAGGATCTTAGCACGAGAACCACAAAGCGAATGTAAAACTTAATTGCAACTATTGCAAGAATGTTTTTGCTCAACAATTCCAATTACAGTGACTTGAGGATAAGGTATTCAATTTTCAAGGGTATTCAAAGGTAGGCTATTCTACTAGAGTGGAGCACATCACGAGCTGATTTTTGGGATCCCAAAACGTAAGTGGAGGGATACCTATGACGTCGCAAAAGTTGTCCGTCCGTCCGTCTGTAAGCGCGATAACTCTCGAAGGGAATGAGATATTTTGATGAAACTTGGTGTGAGCATTCTTTGGGTCAAGAGTAAGGTCGAGTTTGTAGATGGGCCCTGTAGCCCTACATTTAGGGGTGGGGGAGGGGGTTCAAATTAAGGGACAAGCAAAATATTTTTAAACAGCTAATGTGATAGTCAATTATGGGGTAAGAAGGCATGCTGAACACGAATATGAAAACCATTTTCTCGCCGGACAAGTAGTTCACCCGGAATCCGGCCAAAACCGGAAAGCTTGTAAAAAGTAAAAGTTTTATTTGAAGTCGATTAGATGTTGGATCTAGGGGTAAGAAGGCATGCTGAACACGAATATAACAAGATCAAAGATTTCGATGGGATCCCAAAAATTTAATATTTGATCCAGACAATTGGGTCTTGTAGATATCCAGTCTTCGCCAGACTACATGAACATTTTTAATATTAAAACTTAGAAACAGATTAAGGTCAATGGCGTTGACGAAATTGATCAAAACTTCCTGCCTTAGGCTATACTACTGTCAAATTTCTGGTTTCAGCCGGATTCCGGTCGAAAGATATGTCCGGGTAGAAAATGATTGTCATATACGGACTCAGCAGGTCTGCCTACCCCTAAACTGACTATCTCATTAGCTTTTAAAACCAGACTTCCTGCTTTACTTCCGCCGAATTCCGAGCAAACTACTTGTCCAGCCAAGAAAAGATAGTTCAGAAACAAATTCAGCGCATCTCCTTATCCCTATAAAGAATATCTAATCACCTTCAAATAAAACTTTAACTTATAAAAAAATCCGGTTTCAACCGGATTCCGGACGAGCTATATGTCCGGGTAAAAAATGATTGTCATATACAGATTCACCGTCTCTTTTTACCCTCAGATCTGTCATCTAATCAACTTCAAATACAAATTTTACTTTTAACAAATTTTCCGGCGGCCGGATTCCGGGCGAACTACTTGTCCGGCGAGAAAATGGTTTTCACCATCGTGTTCAGCATGTCTTCTTACCCCTAAATCAAACATCTAATCAACTTCAAGTAAAACTTTTGCTTTTAACAAATTTTCCGATTTCGGCCGGATTCCGGGCTAACTACTTGTCCGGCGAGAAAATGGTTTTCACCGTCGTGTTCAGCATGTCTTCTTACCCCTAAATCGAACATATAATCAACTTCAAATACAAATTTTGCTTTTAACAAATTTTCCGGTTTTCGCCGGATTCCGGGCGAACTACTAGTCCGGCGAGAAAATAACTTTCATATTCGGATTCAGCGTGTCTCCTTACCCCTAAATCAACTATCTAAAAAGCTTTAAAAAAAATATTTTTTTTGCCCCATAATTTGAAACCCCTCCCCCACCCTCAAATATAGGGCTACAGAGCCCATCTTCGAACTTGACCTGTACTTTGACCCAACCAATCCTCCCACCAAGTTTCATCAAAATATCTCAATCCCTTCGAGAGTTATCGTGCTTACAGACAGACGGACAGACGGACAGACGGACAACTTTTGCGATGTCATAGGTATCCGTCACTAACGTTTTGGGATCCCAAAAACCATTTTCTCGCCGGACAAGTAGTTCGCCCGGAATCCGGCCAAAACCGGAAAGTTTGTTAAAAGTAAAATTTTTGTCTGAAGTTGATTAGATGTTCGATGTAGGGGTAAGCAGGGGCGGTTCGAGGGGGGGGGGGGCGTGGGGGGGTGACTCACCCCCCCATGCTTGAGAGAATTGTACTCTCAGTCGTATGTTTTGAGCTTGTCTGAATGACAGTCGTATGTTTTGAGCTTGCCAGAATCACATAAAGGCAGTTACAAAACGTGAATTTTGCCCGCAGATGACATATCTAGTCGGATGGCTACGAAGATCTTTCCTAGTCGTATGTTGTAGGTCTGTCAGATTCACAGTAGTTGTATATACTGAGTTTGTCAGAATGATAGTCGTATATTCGAGCGTGCCAGAATAAAACCAGATCGTGAATTTGGCCAGACGCAAATCACCTGTTCCTTGTCGCATTTACGAACAGATTTTCTAGTCGTATATTAGAGACAGTCGTAAGTTTTGAGCTTGCCAGATACGGCACCTAATCCTGAATTTCAGTCGCAGATGACCTGGTTCTGGTCGTATGGTTACGTATAGATTTTCTATAACTCATGTCACGAGTCAGTCGTGTGTTTTGACTGAGCTTGTTAAGATGACAGTCGTATGTTTCGAGCCTGTCAGAATGACATAAATACGGTTACCGAATCTGATTTTCACCAGGTGGTGCACAGTGTGAACACAACTGGTTTTGTACCAAAACCTTTGTATTTTAGCAGAAAACACGTAGCTGATTTTTGAAATTTCAACAGTAGCCTATCTGGTTTTGTGCAAAAGATCCTTATTCTAGAATAAAACAGGTCATTCTAGAATAAAACAGGTGATTTTTGGCTTGCGGAGTAAGGTTTGACCATAAACCAGAGATGTACGCACTGCAAGGACGGGCCTGATGATCGCACTATACTGTTAATTCAAACCAAATCTACTTTGTGTCTTTTTTATTAGGGATGGCTACTCCCTTTTTTCGGAAGGGATGGAAGCACTGCTGTGTACCAACTTAATGATTAGCTGTTTGGCCTGGCGAAGATAAAACCTTACTGTCTGGATCAGATATTGGATTTTTGGGATCCCATCGGAACCTTTGGTCTTGTTTTGATTTGGTAACAGCCTGTAGCTCATTTTGTAGCAGTCACCAAGTGATTAATAAACCCTGAATTGCTCGGGATAACATTTATATACCCAGGCGATGTTAATCCCTTATTTTATTCCCATGACGTGGTCTTAAATTATTCCGCTTTGAGAGAATGGGGACGTTTCGAATGGGGACGTTATGTCGACAACCCCGGATTCCTACCTAGCCCTTGATTCGGAATCGAATCCTTTCATTGTCTCAGGTATGACGTACTATCATAATTAAGAACACACGGATGGAATCCATAGTAGCAAATTATCCCCATCTCCTTTTTTCCAACGAACAGCGAAATTAAACAATTTATTGTGGCAGCGCTCGGCTACACTACATAGTACTCCAACAGGCTGACAGAAGCCCGGTGGGAGAAAGGGTGTGACGTGGGAGTGAAATTCGCGCTGGGAGGCCTTGCATACAGGATGACTAATGATGACTAATCTTGCCTGGCGCTCTGGGGCCTCTGGGGAACAATGTTTTGGAGTAATTATTTGTCGTGAAAACGTCACTGCTAATGTTACGTCCATTTTGAAAGTAGAGAAAAGGTGACTGGTGATAAAGAAACTATGGGAAGAAGGGGTGGTGGGAGGCAAGCAAAACTACTACTACTACCTTTGAACAAAGGGGTTGCCCATCCTCGATTTAACTGTACACCAAGGTCCAGGGTGCCCGGCCGATGCCGCTACCTGACGTCGTAGCTGACTTTCCTTTTTTACATCTTTAGGAGTAGCCTACAAAATTACTAGCGAGGGGTTGTCCACTCAGTTTTTGGGTGCACAGCAGGTGCCCGGTGCCGGCTGGTGCCGACCGGCACTGGACTCTTATATTGAACTTATTAATTCGAAAAGAGGAGCGGCTTTTGGAAACGAGAAAAAAAAAACTGACTTTCAGATCCCAAAAATAATTTTGATTTCGGAAGCTAGTACGCCAGCTATCCGGTGCGCTGGTCAGCATGGACGTACTGACTGAACTGTAAACATAAGCACATTCTAAATCGTATTACTAGAGCCTCTGTTCAGTGAATTGAAATTTCAGATGTAAAAATATAAGCTGCCTATTCCCTAGCCTTTTCCGTTAAACTTTAAAGTTTAACCGAAAAAGGCTAGGATATGACAATCTAGTTACCTATCACCTATTTACTTAAATTGGCTTGAAGACCCGCTGAAAATGAGTTACTTCGTTGTTCCGCTATTCACGAATAATCGATTTTCAAATAATAGTGGAATTTCCGTGTGATTTGTGATGCCTCTATGCGCTTGTATTTTTGTTGTATGCCTTACGAGAAAGATTTATGATTTTTTTTGGTTCAGGCACTAAGCAATCGTCACTAATCTCACCACTGCCCACTGAAAAGCCGCATTTGTATCGAGATTAAAATTTCCCGCGTCATAGTAGAATTTACGCTGTGGGGACGACCGGGGATATTCGAAAGATGAGCCTCATAACTAGAGCAGATAGTGGGAAATCCAAAAATCCCTTTGCAGAATCCTAATAATTCAGCGTATCCAGTTAAATGACCCACAAAAAAGTTGGCTTTTCAGTTAAACTTTAACAACTTTCCTTTCTTAGAGGATTCCAAGCGAACTACTTACGTAGCATAAGATAACATTTACTTAAGCTGAGTCTTGACCTTCCGGAATCTGGGTTCCCAGATTTTCGGAGATTTTTTTGAATTTCTTCTGCGATACTTAAAAATTCCGGAAATCCGGAAGTTCAAAAGCCCCTTTTTCCGGATTATTTTGATATACTTTCGGACCGGTTCATATTCCAGGTGTAATTTACAGAAGACGTCAAAGAATAATCTGGAAGCCCGGATTCCGGAAGTTCCGGGAGGTGAAGACCGGACTTTACAAACACAATTTGACATCTTCGAAATATAGTCAACAGAATAACAGAATCGTAAGACTTCAGCTTTAGGCATTTGAACAGTACAACGGTAATAATGGGAAGAGTAAGAACTTTGTTGGAATTGTATCTTGTTGGAAAAAAACTTTGTTGGAATTTTATCTTTCACCAACAGGTAGCATTCAGACTGGTCGACAACTTTATCAAATTTTCTTTAGCTAATTGCAAAAAAAATCGAGTGTATTTAATTTAATGACAGAAATATTACTGAAAAGGTAGCTGTTCTCGGTACCAATTTTTTTGTTATCTTTCATTTCTATTCGACTGTTCATTACCAAAACAACGCCAGGGTACAGAAATTTATCAACGACAACAGCTTATGAGATTATACTAGTGGCTGATAGTAACATCCCACCTACTATCGGTTATAGTAGATGGATATTACTGTAGCATCATAGGTATACAGAAACCTTCTTTTTAACAGGTGATTAGCCTAAGTTACGCTAGAGTTAAGCATCAACTACATAAGAACTATGTTTATGAGAACAGCTCCTTAAATATAAACAGTGCAGTTTTGGGCTTGATGGTAGAGTGAAGGTCAAAAATATATATTATGGTGTTTTTATTGGCCTTTAGTTTTATCTAATTTGGCTAATAAGTAGTTATCTTTAGTCACAGCAAGCTGACAGCAAGTGCCTGAATATGGGGAAGTCCAAAGTAAACAAGACCAAAGGTTCCGATGGGATCCCAAAAATTGCGTGTCGGGACATCTCGCCACAAGACAACTCGCCACAGCGACAACTGGGAACCGACATCTCGCCACAGTGACATCTTGCCACAGCGACATCTTGCCACAGAGACATCTTGCCACAGCGACAACCTGCCACACCGATAACTGGCCACAGCGACAAGCCGCCACAGAGACATCTTGCCACAGTGCGACATCTCGCCACATTTATAATATAAAGTGCTTTATTCAATTAATATTTATTCGAACAAAATTTTTAATGGAGCAGATAATTATGGGCAATACCTCTCAATAAATCAATTGCACTACTACGGTTATACCTATTGACAAGTCTTTCGATTCTCTTGTTAATCTTCAAGTATTGTCTCTTCGGCCGAGGCGGAGAGCATCCTGCCTTGATCCGGTCCACGTCCGCCTTCCGCAAATTTCCGCAAAATGAACTTGTTGACAAGTTCATAATCCAGCTTGAGTGGCTTGAGCCTGAAGAGGACCCTTGCCAAGAAGGGCCGAAATATAGCTCTAATAAAATGTAGCTGACTTTTCTGTTTTGTACCATCAAATATGATTCGCAGTCAGCTTGGGCTGAAGGACTATCTATAGCTATGTGTTCATATTTAACTGCGACATAGGATTATTATTGCGGATTAAAACTGAACGAATTTATTACTAACAGGATCCCAATTCCCTTCGGTCAACTGAAGCTAAATGACTATAACACTTTAGTATTTTTTTTTTCTAAAACATTATTTTTGTGGCGAGTTGTCCCTGTGGCGATTTGGTCGTGTGGCAAGTCGTCTCTGTGGCGAGTTGTCACTGTGGCAAGATGTCAGTGTGGCGAGTCGTCGGTGTGGCGAGTTGTCAGTGTGGCGAGTCGCCGGTGTGGCGACATGTCTGTGTGGCGACTTGTCGGTTCCCAGTTGTCGCTGTGGCGAGTTGTCTTGTGGCGAGTTGTCATGGAATCCAAAAATTGAATATTTGATCCAGCCAAATAGGTTTTGTCTTCGCCAGATCCAGTCTTCGCCACACTCCTTGAAGATTTTTATTGTTAAACGTTTGAAAAAGATTAAGTCAAACAACTAATCATTAAGAAAACCAAGTTCAAGTATGGATTTAGCACTTGCGTTCGATTATGTCTTCCACTCTTGACTGTATCATTATCATCACAGTTTCAGCCGGATTCCAAACGAAAAATATTTATCCGGCTAAAAAATTATGATACAACTTTTGTTTTAAAAAAAAATTCCAGTTTCAGTTGGATTCCGACCTAAACACTTGTACGACTAAAAAATGCTTTTCATATAACTATTCAGAATGTCTTCTTACCCCTAAATCGAACATCTAATCAACTTCAAATAAAACTTTCAATTTTAATAAATTTTCCGGTTTATGCCGGATTCCGGTCGAACTACTCGTCCGGCGAGAAAATGAATTACACCATCGTGTTCAGAATGTCTTCTTACCCCATAATCGACCATAATATTAGCTGTTTCAAAATATTGGACTTGGCCCTTAATTTGAACCCCCTCCCCCACCCCTAAATGTAGGGCTACAGGGCCCGTCTAAGAACTCGACCCACTCTTGACCCAAAGAATCCTCACACCAAGTTTCATCAAAATATCTCATTGCCTTCGAGAGTTATCGTGCTCACAGACAGACGGACGGACGGACAACTTTTGCGATGTTATAGGTATCCCTCCACTTACGCTCAGATCCGGTCCGCACCCTAACATTTGTTACTCTAGTTTCCGAGTTTCAATCCACGCGTTTGACCCCTATGCGAGCCACACAAATTCCGGACTCCCCCTCCAACTTCCTGCAACTGTGGCCTAAAATGACTAGGACACGGACAAGTCACATCTCTAACATCTCCCTCTAGTCCTTCAAGTTTGAGTCGAATCGGACCATATCAGGTTTTGAGCCTGAAGAGGACCCTTGCCAAGAAGGGCCGAAATATAGCTCGAATAAAATTTAGCTGACGTATCCGTTTTTGCACTGTCAAACACGGACCATATCTGCAAATTTCCGGTTTCCGCTTCTTCCTCCTGCCGTGACCGGATCCGATCCGGACGCCAAATAACAAACGAGGCAGCATAAGCTTGTTACTGTCCAGCTCTCATCCCATCCGGCCCATCCGTTTCGAGATCCGTTTGGTTTGTATGCATGTCACAAAGTTTCCGGACGCCCCCCCTCCTTTTCCCCCTATCATGATTGCCGTCTGCGGTTCGGAGACATATTGTGGATATCAAGGTCATTAATTTTTAACATTCATACAGTTTCACTCGAATCGGACCACCCCTTCGCAACCTACGGAAGTCAGTAATTACCTGATTCCCCTTCCCTTAACTCCCCCAAGATTGATCGGATCCAGGTTTTCCTAGGGCATAGTGTCAGGTCCTTAAGTCTATTTTGTCAGTCACCGGATCCGGTCCGGATTTTAACTGGGTCATCCGGGACATGAGGTCTTTCCACATATCAAGTTTCATGAAGATCCGATCACCCATTCAAAAGTTACGAATACCTCAAGATTCCGGATTCCCCCTCCCTCCACTCCCCCCACGTTGGTAAACTTATGTAAGCGACTATTCTCAAGTCGTTTTCTTCGAGTAGCCTACTTGATATGCCAGCCCAATTTCATCGTCCTAATACATCAGGAAGTACCGCACTCGCGGGATCATCATCATTCCGGATCCCCCTCCAACTCCCCCCACAGTGCCCGAATCCGGTTCGGTTATGTCAATGATGAACCTAGGACTTGTGCTTGTTTTTCCCACCAAGTTTCATCCCGATCCCTCCACTCATAGCGTTTCCCAAGATTTCCGGTTCCTCCCTCCAGCTCCCCCCAAAGTCACCGGATCCGGTCCAGATTTTAGATAGGTCGCCTGAGGCACGAGGTCTTTCCAAATATCAAGTTTCATTAAGATCCGGTTATCCGTTCAAAAGTTATAAATACCTCAAGATTCCGGATTCCCCCTCCCTCCACGATGCTTATATCGGGGAGGCGACTATTTCCAACTTAATTATTTGGGGTCCCTGATATGCGTGCCAAGTTTCATCGTCCTAGCTTATGTGGAAGTGCCCGAACTAGAACAAGTAAATTGCAAGTCAAATAATCTCGATTAGAGTCGGCTGAATAGTTTTGCTTGCCTCCCACCCCTTCCTCCCATAGTTTCTTTATCGCCAGTCACCTTTTCTCTACTTTCAAAATGGACGTAACATTAGAGCAGTGACGTTTTCACGACAAATAATTACTCCAAAACATTGTTCCCCAGAGCGCCAGGCAAGATTAGTCATCATTAGTCATCCTGCTTGCAAGGCCTCCCAGCGCGAATTTCACTCCCACGTCACACCCTTTCTCCCACCGGGCTTCTGTCAGCCTGTTGGAGTACTATGACTACTATGTAGTGTAGCCGAGCGCTGCCACAATAAATTGTTTAATTTCGCTGTTCGTTGGAAAAAAGGAGATGGGGATAATTTGCTACTATGGATTCCATCCGTGTGTTTTTAATTATGATAGTACGTCATACGTGAGACCATGAAAGGATTCGATTCCGAATCAAGGGCTAGGTACGAATCCGAATCCACCATTTCATGCTGAGGATTCGAAAACTTGACTACGCAACTTTCGGCCATCAAACCGGCCTGGGGGCTTAGATAAATAAACAGGGACTTATTGTCGACAGGCCCCCCCCCTTCTTTGTTATCTCGAACCCCCTCCTTAGTGTTCCCAAAGCTAGCTGGCAGGCCCTTGCCCTTTATGTACTGTAATTATGGACTGAAAACTACTGTAAAAGTTCGCCTTTTTACGTGTAGACTAAAGACAAACGAGTACGACACACGGGCAAGACGGCGTGCGTTCGATTCCTAGTCGCGGCACACAAACCTTTTGCTTTTTTTCTACTAACTCAAAAGTCGAATTCTCGGAAACTCCCCGGAAACTGCAATGGTTGTAACGACCATTGTCGTTACTCAAAAGTCGAATTCTCGTTTGCTCAAAAGTCGAATTCTCGGAAACTGCCCGGAAACTGCAGTGGTCGTAACGACCATTTTTCTTTCTCTCAATATCGACTCAGGGTACATTCTTGATATGTCAGCTAGCTCCCCGAGTCAAGTTTGAGTCAAGTTTTCTGTTCCTTTAATGCAGTATTTTCTGGTCTAAAGTTGAATTCGGACACGCTCTTGATTTTCAGTTCCATGTCTGTTCATTCGGGAGTACCTTATCCTCAAGTCACTGTAATTGGAATTGTTGAGCAAAAACATTCTTGCAATAGTTGCAATTAAGTTTTACATTCGCTTTGTGGTTCTCGTGCTAAGATCCTCTCATGCCAGAGTCACCTATAAGCCTTCCCCGTACTACGCTAAAAGAGCCATCTATGCGCACGTTTTCCGAAACTATCTCTCCACTTCTTTCCAGTCATATAGTTGTAGCGATCACATAGACGGGCGTCAGAAACTGTCCGGCGGAGTGAAAAAAACAAACACTGAAAAACAGCTTAAAAACTTATTTGTAGAGTGATAAAGAAACATTACAAACGGCAAACATTCACAAAATCATCAATAGTGAAGTAACTCTGAAATCACATGAAAGTTTCAACAGCTGAGGTTACTCTCTCTGCATACAATCTGTACCAGCTCGTCGCCAGTATCGAATGTTGTGACGTGTACACCAGGCGCACGGTACCGCCGAAGCTCATGGCGGCCGGAGGTGTCGTGGACTGTAGACGCATCGTGACCAATATAGCTCATGGCCACCAGCGTGGACGTCTAGTCTATTGGGCTGGTAGACAAATAATGACATGAGGCTTGAGCCCAGACTGGGCCCTGGCCCTACTGTATTTCTACCAATTTCTACAGGAGCCTATACTATTTCCATCACAATTTAACTTGCTGATTCCGTTGCCCAGCTTTGGCGGGTTGGCTTGTCAGGCTGATTGAACGGTAGGCTAGTTATCACATACGGCTTTGGACCCTTTTTTGTGCTGCGGAACTATGGTAGGCTAGCAAAACACAGTGTTTTCATGAAATATTTCTTTTGCCAGGCAGCTGTGTCGATTCTGTGGTATAGCCTATATCTATACTATAGGTTTGTTACGACTTCTGAGTCAAATTTGCTTGCAATCCATCTGGTCCTGGTGACTTATTTGATTTTAGTGACCTCTGAGCTGAGCCAACCGCGCTTCTGAGTGGTGGTGGGCTTGGTTCGAGTGGGGAGATCGTTAAATTTATAAGAACAGCAGGGTTAGAATTGATTGGGAATGGGGGGTTCAACTTTTCTTGGAAATGTTGTTTCCACCTTTCTCTTATCCCTGCTGCGTCTTTGATCGGGGTCCCATCCTTACCCAAAACTACGTTTTTAAGATGTAGTTTTGCGCCCAGACAGTTCTCATATTCTTTTGTACACAGCATGGGTATTGCCATTTCAGAAGTCGAGCTCGCTTTGGTCGCATCTGTTGTGAATGTACGCGTTTAGAGCGCGTTTAATCTTCTTTTCTGTTAGCTGCGTAAGATGTTTATAAATGTCTCTGCTTTCTGGGTCTTGCATATTATTTTTATTATATTATTATTAAATTAGGATACGACCAACTAGGGTCAAAAATGACAAAATAAATTAGCAAACACTGGCATACATATAAACTGCAAAGGAAATAAAACAAAATTTCAGCACATCAACCTGGAGAGAACCCACAATATAGTAGGCCACCCCACGACAGCCAAATTGGCAAACTCAGCCGCATATGGGAACTCGACATCACCAGTAGGAGAGGATTCTCAGCGTGCAGAATTCGTGTCTGAAGTGAAAGAGCAGATGCCCTCCTCACTTCACCGAAAGATGGAAGACCTTCACCAACAAACATACCTGAAGCACTACAATTCCAAGAGAACCCATGCAACCACCTTAGAGAATTGTTGTATAGGACCCGGAAAGCACTCTCACGCTTCAAGGTAAGCTTGTTCACGAGGGAAACGCAATAAAGTTGCGTACAGTACGCTCTGAAAAGAAAAGATTTTACAGAAGCATCACACCTACCAAATCTGCGAATTAGCACATTGGCACGGGCACACAAAGACCTGGAGAGGGCTGCAACATGCAATTCATCACTCAGTTTCGGAGTGAAGGTGAAACCGAGGTACTTAAACGAATCAACGAATGTCAGCAACTGACCCGACAGGCGAACTGGTGGAAAGTTCAGACGCAAACCAGGAGGAATAAATGCCATACATACCGTTTTTCGGGTATTGAAGACGATATCATGAGCAACAGCATAATCGTCGCAAATACCCAGCAGCTGATTTAAAGCTGCAACTGTTGGTGCCAAAACCACCAGATCATCAGCGTAGCTGAGATTGTTAATGCACACACCCATAACAAAACAACCAACAGCAGCTTTCACCAGGAGTATGTTAAGTTCGTCAACATAAAGGTTATACAAGATCGGTGAAAGAACACCCCCTTGTCTCACACCATTCAGAACCCTGAAAGGTTTGGAGCAGATACCATCCCACTTCACACAAAATCTCTGATTCTTAAACCAACAAGATAAAGTTGGTACAATTCTAGGGTCCACACCCCGAGTTAAGAGTTTAGTAAGGAGTTTATCATGCTTAACCCTGTCGAAAGCCGCTTTCGCATCAATGAAGCATGCAAACACCGGAGACGAAAAAAGCCAGAAATATTCAGTAACAGATTTTACCAAAAACACACAAAAATCGGTAGACAACGTTTTCTTAAATCCAAATTGGTAAACAGACGATCGTATCTGCGGTTACACAATATCATAAAGACACTTTTCGAACACCTTTGACACAACCGCTGCCAGAGCAATAGGTCTATAATTACTCAGAGCACACTGATCCGCTACCAGAGATTTTGGAACAGGAATAAGGCAAACCTCAGTTAAGGCATCTGGAACATAAGCATGCGCCAGCATACAATTAAAGAGAAGAGTTAGTAAACTGCAAGTGGAAACTCCTGCAAATTTCAGGTGGTTAGCGGTCAGACCGTCAAGACCCCCTGACTTACTACCGGATAACCCAGATATCACTTTAAAAACAGTGTCAAGTGGTATCAGCTGCTTATCGGGTGTTGCCAGAAGAGCTTCACTTGCCAGCTGATCAATATGCGACGTGTCCGAAGGAACTGAAGAGAATACACCACTGAAGTGAGTACCCCAAAGCTCCGCTATTGCTGCTGGGCCCTCTGCTTCTCCAACTCGACTCGACGGTTTATGTCGAGACGTCCTATACAGAAGAAACCCTCTTCCAGAAATCTTTCCACGTGTGCACAGAAAGTGAGGTAGCAAGCGATGTTGCTTTCATCTTCTCAGCATTCTTCTTGCACCATCGCATAGACGACCTAAACTTAGAATTCAGAGATTTTCGGATCAGGTCAAAACTATCACCAGCACAACGCCCTGCTGCAACCCAGACCAGAAAAGCATGCTTAGCCGCAAAATAATGCGACTTTACATACCTAGACCAACCTGGGACTACATCAAAACTGTACCTTTTACCATTCCCAACAAACGGCAGTGTTTCAGACGAGCTGACTGTTAGTGTTGCTACAAAAGATAAGTACAAACTACACAAACTACTTCTATGGGTAATTTCAGAACAAATACCAGATTTACAAAGACCGTCACCATTCCGGGTTAGTTCTTTTATTCTCTTGTCAACATACTCTCTGTAAGCGGTTAGTTGCTCTTTAGACGCTTTATCCCAATCAACCATCGGAGGAGTAAGAGGTGATGCCAGGGTTGGAGGGTCCCCATTTACGGCCGGTAACATGGCCAGATAAAAAACAACAGGAAAATGATCCGACCCAAAAACATCGTAGCTCACCCGCATGTTTGTTAACTTAGAATTCAACGAATGCGACCAAATTATATGGTCAATCCAAGAAGTTGACCCCAACCCGCTCATATATGTAAACGTGCTAGGATCTAGGCGGTTCACATCCGACACTGTTAAATCGTGACCAGTCATAACTTGGACCAGTTCACGGTAAAATAAAGAATTCGTGCTTACATTTGCGTTAAAGTCCCCAACAAAACACACATGAGACAGTTGGTCAGAAAGCAACGATACCAGCCTTCCAAGATACATGGAGAATTCTGGCAAATTTTCCATCGAGCAAACCGGCATGTACACATTTACCAGAAGCAGTGTTTCATCTCCCAGTTTAACGTGCACTGGTTGTAGCCTATCATCACAATGAACTGGGAAAGATAAAAACGTACTAAATGACCTTCTACACAGAATGGTTAGGCCACCTTTCGGCCTACCCCTTACCAGTCCATCTTCGGCCCTTGTGGAACTTACCGAAAAAGCAACAAAATCACTATGGATACCGTCCAGAAAACCTGAATCAAAATCGAACAGCATGGTTTCCTGCAATAGTACCACGTCCGAACAACCACACAGGGCTTTAACAGCCGCTACATTCCACTTAACAGAATGGCAAATAAATGACGCTAACCTAATATTAACTACTTAATATTAACTAACCTTTAATATTAACTAGCGACAGCACGCTTGTCTTTACAGAGCTGAAGGATCTCATCGGTGATCTGTGGTTTTTCGGAACCGTTGGACTGTCTCGGCCCTTTTGAGACCCAGATCCAGATTCATCCGGTAGCGATTGCGATTTGACTCGTCTTTCAGAAGCTCGATACGGAATTCCGGGACTTTTTCTGGAGTTTTGTTGCCGACTGCAGACGGAGGCGGAAAGGCCATGACCAGTGTGTGATCGCTGTCGGAGTCCTCTCCTGCGAGGGAGACTGTGTCTAGCGTGCTAGTTTTCCAGCGTTTCGGGAAGAGTACATAATGGATGCAATTTTTGTGGTTCCATCAGGTGATCTCCATATGAATGGAATAACCTATTTTGGAATAACCTATGCCCAATGCGAGTTAAGCTATATCAAATTCCGGTCACCCCCACCCTGGAAAATTTCGATGATTTAAGTTGAATTGCCGAAAATAACCATTTAGCCGAAAGTTATTCTTAAGTGGGTTAAAGGCCCCAGCACCTGGCGTGGCTTAACCATCATTCGGCATGGGCTGTTCCAAACTATGGGCATGCCCAACGTTTGGCATAGCTTATCCGAAAATCAGGGATTTGTAGTCAGCACGCCTGTAGCCTAAACTGTATTGTTGGATACTTCTGTGAAATATGATACCACATGATTGTGGCATGTCAGCAAATATTTGCTTTAATGTAGCCTATTACATGTCTTTTTTTTCAGGATCAGTCTTTTATCAGATTAGTCGGAATTTTGCTGACCAACATATACCGCCAACGCAGGCACTTCCTAAGAACCGGGGTGAAGATGGGAGTAAAAAAGTACCCATCACTTGGAAGACCTTTGCAATTACAGCAGCCTTAGGAAGTGGCCTGATGGGATTTCTGTGGTATGTCAAAAAGGAGAAGGATCTTGGTAATTATTTTTTTTATTAAAACAAATCTACCAGACATAATGATGTTTATTTCCCCTACTCCATTTTACCTTAGTTTGTAATGCCGATGATACCCTCCTAGCAGAGGCATTACTGGCCAAAATGTTTTTTTTTTGGGGGGGAAGGTATTTACCGACTGGCTGTTCATTTTTACCGATTTTTTTGCAGAAAAACGACTGTTTTGACGAAAAATCGAGTGGAAAAAAACAAATGTTTTTAAGAAAAAATCTACTATTCTTACGAAAAACCGACTATTTTGAAGAAAAATCAACTGTTTCCAACAAAAAAATCGCGCCCACTCGGATATTTTTTTCCGACTGGCCGACAACATTGGGGTTGGGGGACGTCCCCACCTCCCCCCCCATACGTGACGCCCCCCATTATCATTCCAGCAGAGATGCCATCAGGGACCGCGTGCCCCCCCTCAAACTACGCGTCTACATTCCAAGTCTTGGTTACATCAGTCACTAGTACTGTTTTAGTTTGTTAGCATCTAAGTAGCATCGGATATTTCTTAGTTCGCAGTAGTCGTAAAAAGACGAAAAGAAAATGTGCTTTCAAATATATTGGTTTCATTCTTCATTAGTTCCTTCTGAATTCTGCATTTTTTACGCCCTAACAGTCCGGATGTAAAACAGTTTTCCATTGTTTTGCTACCTGTGCTGTGTTTCTTCTTCATAAACGGGTAATATCTTGTAATGTGAAAGGACTTGCAGCTTCAGGTGTTCTTTATATAGTGTTCTCGAACCTGTAAACTGATAGAATATAGAAATAAATGAAAAGTAGCTAGCCTATGAATTGTCACGATGCGTAAAAGTCGCGGTGAGTGTCAAGTATAGTAATATAGCCTAACGCAACAGAAAAGACTTTCGCCTCTAAATAGCGCTGAGCAATTGGATATAATCATGCTGAGCAGACTTAAGGAAAAGAAAAATCAAACTCATGTCAGCTTACAAGAGATTGCAGTATTTATTTTTATTTTTTGGTAGTCACATTTTTTCAGATCCTTTATCTGGCAAGAGATTGCGATATTTTTTTAGTTTTTTAGTTGTTAAATTTTTTCAGATCCATTATGGGAACTTGAATTAGCTTTAACTTAATCTTACCTTAAGTTGTGTCCTTTTAGCTCTGCAACGTGAAAGAAAGCGACAACTAGGTAAGGCTGCGATTGGCGGAGCCTTCGAGCTCATAGACCAGAATGGCCAGCCGAGAAAGAGCTCGGACTTCCTAGGCCAGTGGCTGATGATTTACTTCGGCTTTACACATTGTCCTGACATCTGCCCTGATGAGATCGAGAAAATGGTGAAAGTAACAGATACCTTAGGTAAGATTGAAACCTGAATCGACATTTTTGGTGAGCTACAAGTCTGGAGGTTTAAACAGAGCCATCCTGGTGCAAAGAGGTCATATGTTGACTGATTGCAGCCTCTAAAGTTTGCAGAATATCCTCAAGCTTAGAAAATCAGGGAATCGACGGAAAATTGGGGAGTATACGAAGAAGTCAGCGAAAAATTGAGAATCTGTTAACAGTGTCGGTCAAAGTAACATTTACACGTACATAAAGTATCCTGTTGTATGGCATAAAACCAACTTGAGAACGCGCGACCTCTGCTGGACAGTAAGCGCTAAGTGCCATTCCTTTCAGTGAAACAATTCCGAATTTTATTTTTTCATTGCTTATAAAATTGAGTAGTATCTTATTGCTGCCGCAACCGTGGACTGGACAAGTCAAATAGTGGGTACTAAAGCAATAACAAACATGAAACGAAAGACATCAAATACGCGACAAAGCATCTTGTGATGAACTTTCAACACTTGATAAACCTTTCCCGTTACCGGGTCGTCTTAGCCCGGACATGTTCGATCTTTGGGATTTTGTGGCTACCGTTCTTTTGGCTCTAACCTTTTGTTTCCTTGGAGGAGGTAGGGGCTCATATGAGAGGGTTAGGTTGCTGCATACCAATGTAAACTCTTTTTGACCACTTTGCGCCAGCGGTTAAAAAAAAAATAAAAAAATCACAGAAACCAATTAGAGATCTGTAGAAACCCTGGTTGCTGCTCCCTCACTTTTTGCACCGCCTTAGGATGCATTGAGCGTGTTCCACCCTATTTACCGTAGTTACTACGCTAGTTACCGTAGTTACTGCGCTAGGCTGGAACCCTTTTTTAATTTTTCGGTCAAATATCAGGCCGCGGGCTGATCGGACCAATCACGTTGCAGAGATGCGTAGTTACTACGCTAACTACGCTCCCGAGCGTGGTAAGCAAATAGTTACTGTTAGTTACTATTATTGAGAAGGTTGGAACGGTCAGCGTAGTAACTTTTCGTGAGGCTGGAACGGAAATAGTAACTAATAGTTACTATGGGTAGAGGGGTGGAACACGCTCATTATGAAAAGACTCATGACTCCATCGCCGTGAGCAGACGATCATTATTACATTGGTCTCTTAGCTTGGCTCCCTTTTTCTTTTCTAGAACAGTCGCCAAACACACCAAAGGTGCAACCCATTTTCATCACTGTTGATCCAGCACGTGATAGCGTAGACGCTGTCTCGAAGTATGTCAAAGAGTTTAGCCCCAAGCTAATTGGCCTGACGGGCACTGCGGACAAAGTCGGAGAAGCCTGTAGAGCCTACCGTGTATACTATTCTGCCGGTCCGAGGGACCAGGATGAAGATTATATCGTAAGTCTGATATATATTCTACTTAAAGCTTCAACGACTCTTTTGTAGTTTGTCCATGAACCGCATTGTCCAGCGACAAAGGTCCCAATGCTCCTGTATGGTTCTCAGCCAGTCAAAATCTTCCGTGTCTACATAAATGGTTAAAACACTTTTTCAGTGCTACTGTAGGCTCGCAGCCAGTCTAAATCGTCTTTGTCTACATAAATGACTAAAACCCTTTTTTTGCTCAAGTGCGTCTGTGCGAATTCAGTCCATTAAAGACGTTTTCCGCGGCACAGCTGTAGGCCATACACTTGACATGGAAACACGATTGTGTGTCATACGGTCGAGCCACAAATTGAAACCCACGGAAACGCCGTTTCGTTTTTTTGGCGGTAATTTTGAATGTCTGAAAAAAACTCAGATAAAATCTCAATAAGTAGAACTTCATGCTTACGTCCTTACCATTTTGTGCAAAAAGATCCTCAGTTTTAGGTCTGTATGCTTGATAAAGTAGTAAAGTTTCTGTCATCTCGGTTGTTCGTTGGTGTTTCCTTTATTTTGCTTCTAAATTTGAATTTCCCACCAAATTCAAACCACAAAATTAAAAATCAGCTCGACAGTTGTATGTTGAATTTGAGCTACAAAGCGAGCCTCAAAAATATTGGTTGTGGAAACACTCTTGTGGGCCACACTAACGATCGCGGAACACACACGTTGTGGGATCGCGGAAAAACGCACGTTGAAGGTAAATCCGAATAGGGCTGAGATACGACAGAATAGTTAGCCAAGCCATCACTTATTCAGTTAAATAGGCTTCGAAGACCCGATGAAAATGTGCTACTTCGTTGCTCCGCTGTTCATATAGTCGATTTTCATATAATGAACTTTTTGTTTTGGATTTGTGGAATTTGTGGTGACCTTACAATCTAGAATTGAACACTTTCTGAGCTTCGTTGCGTTGGCCATTGAAATGCACGCTTTTCACTGTGGCCGTGTTTTCTTGCGACTGCGGCTAAAACTCTCGTCGTTTTTCGAGTCTGCTCTGGCGTTCCACTAATTTTGGAAAGTGAATCCACTCTTTGCGTTGAAAGTGGATTCGGCAAGCCAGCGAGAAGTTGTAGAGGCGCAACGGCTTTTCATTTGTTCTGGCGCTTGGCGGATTCTCGCTTTGCTTTTTGGAAAGCAAATCCGCAAGACCGCCAAAATCGCCCCTAAAGGCTTCAAAAGACGATTTTCTGTCAACGGTCTGATCATAGTATCCTACTCCACAGGTGGACCACACCATCATCATGTACCTAGTCGATCCGGAAGGTGAATTTGTAGATTATTATGGTCAAAATAAATCAGCCGATGACATCATTGGCAGTGTAAAGGTGAATATGGCCAAGTATGCCCAGCTAAAAGGTAAATCCTGGTTTTGATGCTACCAATGTTAGGAAATATTAAATTTTGAACTTTGTCATTCTTTTGTAATTAAATTAACTCCCCGACACAGTGTTACTTTCAGGATTTCGAAAGATCTATACTTTCAGAAGTTCCGTAACAGATAACACAAAGATGTGCAGTTTCAACAGTTAAGAATTGGGATGTTATGTGCTGTGTTTTTGAAAACGTTATGCGTAACATGCGCGTTGCCATGAAAGGGTGATAAAACGCAAAAAGCATCTGCTGACTTTTCCGATGTCATGACGACAAAAAGAGGTCAGCAAATATTTTTACGACGGTGTTTCGGCTCTTCTTGTATGCAAAACGTTTCAGTGCGTAATGTTTGAAAAACATATCAGTTAACATCCTAAGTGTTATATGTTGAAACTGCGCATCCTTGTGTTATCTATGAAAATTCTGACAGTGTATTAGAGGAATACGTATAGACAGTAAGACGGAAGGTGCTTGGGATTCGTGGCTCTTCTTTATATTGTCAATAATAAAGTCCAGAGATTTTACGTAATAAAAAAGGTGGGGAATTCGTTATAATTTACTCGTAACATTACTGTTCACTTGGTCCACGTTTTCGTGCCTCTTGTCGAGTGAGTAGATTCAGTGATTGATTGATGGCTTGATGATATTCAAATGAAACGCAAATCGGAGAGCCCTACCTGTTTGAGCATAATTTTGGAAATAATTAAAACAGAAGAGAAAAGGGGTATTAGTTTTCGCGAAGGTTTTCGCCGGTTGGTGGGTGGATTGGCCCAGATTGACATAAATTGTTGGATGGTCTTTCCAAAACAGAGTGGTGGACTGTTGGTTGGAACGCCGAACGCCCTATTTATCTGAAGTACTTTTGAGTGACTCTATATCAACACCTTCAAAAACTCCCTGGACAACCGTAAAGGGTCGTCTATTCGCATAGGGACAACAGTGGGCTGATATTATTGGCGCGACATAAACAGAAAGGAGGGTGTTAGCACCGTACACAAGTTTTTTCTGTCTTTTGATTCTAAACTTCATATCTCGTCGTTAATCCATCAAACACGTTTTTGTGGGGTAAAGGCCTATTCTTCGTCTTGAATTACGTATCCTGCTCGTGTCAGTCGGTGTGCTCTCACCGAGCCGGATCTTTTAATATCCCACCGGATATTGAGTCATCACTTTGGTCATCCGTAACAGTTGGAGCTCCTCATCATTCATCTATACTTTTAATTGGTTATCTTCATTTGCATCTCCTAAGGCTCTAAGCTCTGCACCGGGAGTGTGATTCACATCTCCTCAGTCGTATAGGAGACTTCGTACCGTCATGTTTCCGCGTGTTGTACTTTTCGCATTTCTTGCCATACCGGCAATTACTAGTGCCAAAAAGAACAAAAATTGTGACTGTGCCACAGAAGTCCAGGCCCTCAACGCAACCATCAAGCTCCTCCAGAGCCAAGTGCAGAGCCTGCCCTCGTACCAGTACAAGATTGACAAACTCGAACATTGGGTTGCGAAGTATGAAAATGACCAGATGGAAAGACCCTATGTCAGACGTTTTATGGACCTGCTTGAGGACTACCACTACTATCAGACTCTGGCTCAACTTAGTGACACAGTGAAGTCTTATAAGAGACGTCTGAACTTAATAGAGAAGGTCATCGGCATAGATGAGCCGACCTCCGGCAAGAAGGAAAAGCGCCACTCCCGAAAGGCTATCTTGGGGGATGAGCCCCCGTTGTTGAGAAAGTTGGGCGTTTTTGCAGAGCGACTGAACAGCGTCGAACATCAGGTTACCAACTTAACCAGAAATATTATAAACTATAGTAAAATTATATCCACCAATCGAGAGCCTACCAATGTTGAAAGTGGGGATGAACAGGATTTGCATGAGAAAGTGGAGGATTCGCTGAGTAAATATGAGACTGTCTTCGGAATACAGAACAGGAGAATAGCAAATGCTGAAAATGCCATAAGATATATTGCAGGTACGTGTTTTATAATATATTAGGTTACGCGTAAATATTTAGCAACGTGGAACGGTACTGACGGCATAACCTCGACGGTAAGTTTCGCGCCTCATTTTCTTAAAAAACATGATCGACATTGTTAAACCGAAAATCATCGAACTGACATTGCCGATCTCTTTGCCAACCAACCGGCCAATACGGATACGGTCCGGACGAGGCTAACATTTCACAGTAGAGCCTACCATAAAGCAGGTGCACGGATTTCAGCGTTGATGTGTTGTTCAGCTGAATTCAGATAAAAAACTTGTCGGCTTCATTTATAAAAATTTTTTTTTAAATGTTTGGGACCTTTAGCCCGTCCCGAAATTCCCACCTTAAAGCTTCTGCCTGACATGGGTGGGACAGTCCAGTTTCTAATTATTGTTAGTAAGGCGAAGGCCGATGATTTCGCAGAACTTGCCATTGCACTTATCGTGAGCAGGTCTTTTATGTTCCCACTGAGCCGATATGTTCCATAGACCGTTGTGCCGTCGATAGATAGATCAATGTACTTTGAAAGTCCAGGACCAGCAAACAATTACTTCAACACACGAACTTCTCCTTCTGAACCTCCGTGATTCAGTTACTGATGGATTTGCCATTGCTCTTCTCGTGAGCATGTCTTTTACGTTTCCACAGAGCCGATATGTTCCATAGACTGTTGCCCCCAATAAACGGACAGATCAGTGCCATATACACAAACAAAAATCAACAAAAAATAACTACAACACAAACTCCTTCGGAATCTCTATGATTCAGTTACTGATTAGATGACCAATCCGCGATTACATGTCTGTTCTAGTGACGGATGCGTCATTTCTCCATCAACTAATTAACACTTTCTTTCCATCAGGTATTTCAGCACTTGCCGGCTTGGCGCAGCACACCTACCACTTAAGTGATTTCGAAGAGCTCAGCGAGAACCAGAACATGATAAACGACAGTCCCCTGGGGCATTCCGTTAAAAATGCCGCTGATTTGCGCCAAACATTTTACAAATTCTTCAGAGACGCTTATGACCGACTGGTGGCACTCCAAGCCCCGGAAATTGCCAATATTTTCGAAGACGACATCCAGCATGTCAAGAAACAGAGGGGAAATCTTCTAGAATTGGCGAAGGCCAAGTTGAAAGCGACCAGGAATTTACCATAGACAATTTAAACTCGATCGTGATATATTTTTTTTGACATTACGACCAATTAAGAATCTTGCGAACGTTGGATTTAAAATAAAACCCAGTTTGTTGTGTTTGGTGGCGCTAGAATAGCCAACTTTGGTTGTGGAAGACACTAGTGAATTAGATACAGCCGCATCTCTTGTGACGAAAATAGGCTGACATAATATGTTTGCTTCCGTGCAGTTAAAATTTGATATCCGGAATGAAGGTGGTCTTCTGTCACCAAGTCGATCTCTGTGCGAATATCCATATGTAAAAATTAATCGCCGTGTGCCTTCTTTGTCACTGGACGGTGAAGTAGGTGGCTCAAGGCGTAGGCTAGGACTTGCGAACCATGTATATAAATGTAACGTCCACGTACCGTCCGATTTCCGCAGTCGGACGTGAAATTCGCTAACAGAATCATCGTATCCCAGGTCTTCATCGGGCTCTGACGGAGTTGAATCAGAAGCGGTCTAGCATTTGCAGTGTTTAGATCACCCCATAAAACTTGCGACTTCAAGCCGGGAATCGGTACGAGCGTCGTCTAGAGTGGCGCAATTTTCCAGCACCCTTGTGGGCAAGCTCGATAGCTCTTAAAGTTTAACCAAAAAGGGCTAAGACCCGACAGTCTATTTACACATTACGTATTCATTTAAATAGGCCTGAAAACCCGAAAAAAATGCGTCACTCCGTGTGTGCGATGTCCACAAATAATGGATCTTATCCAATGAACTTAATCTTTCGGATTTGTGGTACCTCTGTGCGCTTGTAACTCTATCCTTGCAGTATTTACCAACTATACCATAAGCCATTTGCCGGAAAATAACTAAAAATGGCCAACTCCTTGCACGACATCTTTCTCCAACATTCTTCCGCCGTGACCTTATCGCTCCTAGCGCATTTAATCTTGCAAATGCAGCCTTGTTTTGAAATTCAAAATCTCCACGCCTGGATGAATTTTCTGTTGTCGTGCAAGCAGCGCATACTCTGAACGTCATTACTAGAGCCTCGGGTGAAAAAAAATACAAAATCCTTTAAATGGGTCAAAATGTTTCAGTAAATTCAAATATCAGATGTAAAAATAAGCTGCCTTTTCAGTTAAACTTTAACAAGAAAATCAGACACAAAATAAAAAAAAATATTTGGAATGTGAATTTAGCTGGAATGGGAATAAAAAGAAAACCAAAACAATTGGCAGTATTTATAAATGTATTTGACACTATCTATTTCTTTCAGTAATTTGCTTTGTGGTGTTCATGTCACTTCTGCCAAACAATCAGCCGTGTTTTCACAGAGAAAAGGCGTATCCACTAAGCTACCATGTGCTGTATGCCACACTGAATCATTCATGAGTGGGCTGTTTGTTGATTGTGGTTCGTCTTCATACATGGGCGGTTCAGTTTATCTAGTTCTGAATAATGCTGGCTGATACAAGAATTATGCAAAAAGTGGTACTAATGTAATCATGGGTAATTCATATCGACTGCGGCAATGCCCCTCCCCCCCCCTTTCCGAGTTCCGCTATATCAGTTAACTCCTTTAAAGCTTAACCGAAAAGGGCTGGGATAGGACAATCTGGTCATCCATCACTAATTCACTTAAATTGGCTCGAAGACCCCCTGAAAATGCGGTACTTCGTTGTTCCGCTGTTCACGAATAATCGATTTTCAAATAGTGGAATTTCCTTGTGATTTATGGTACTGAATTTTTGTTGTATGCTTTACGAGAAAGATTTATGATTTTTTTTATTCAGGCACTAAGCAATCTTCACTAATCTCACCACTACCCACTGAAAAGCTGCGTTTGCGTTGAGATTAAAATTACCCGCGTCATAGTAGAATTTACGTTGTGGGGACGGCCGCAGTTATTCTGAACGTCATAACTAGAGCAGATAGTGGAAAATAAAAAAAAATCCCTTTGCAGAATCCAAATAATTCAGTGTATTCAATTAGGTGACACAAAATTAAATCGGCTTTTCAGTTAAACTTTAGTGTGCACGAATCCGAAACTTGCAGTAGGAAATTCTGCGAAACAAAATGCGAATGGAAAATGAATTGTGAACCATCGTCGCTTCCAGAATCCTCGTCTGAATCTGGTATGCACGTAGTTGATGCGAAATATTGATTGTAGAACTGACTAGGGCCTGTGAAAACTTCGCAGGGCGAAGTTGACTTCTCTGTAGAGTTCAAGCGATTGACACCCATCGCGCGGTCGGGCATTAAAGCGGAATTCACACAGAGGGCGTCAAATTATTTGCCTGGCGTTGCGAATTTTTTCGGCTCGGAGCCGAAGCCTGACGAAGCCGAATATCGTCAGGCGTGGCGAAATTCGCTCTCTGTGTGAATTGGGCTTAGGTAGAAAACCGAGAATGAAAGTTGTTTTGTTACGCATAAGGACGATTCTGGCGATCTAAAAAGCT
This sequence comes from Branchinecta lindahli, assembly GCA_023053555.1. NCBI lineage: Eukaryota > Metazoa > Arthropoda > Branchiopoda > Anostraca > Branchinectidae > Branchinecta > Branchinecta lindahli. The sequence goes on from JAKZAO010000001.1 coordinate 9,016,976, forward strand.
CTGCTAGTTTATTGCAACTTTCTTGCAACTTCGGCTAAAACTCGCTTCGCTTTCCAGAGCTCCGCTATAGTTTTGGCAAGCGACCCACTACGTGAGTGGAAAGTCCTCTCGGCAAGGCTGCGAGAAGCTGTAAAGGCGCAGCAACTTCCCGTCTGTTCTTGCACTCGGCGGATTTTCGCTTTGCTTTTTGGAAAGTTAATCCGTGACAACGCCAGAACCAAACTATAGCCTACTACGTGCTCTGGGAGTGACATCCTGTGAAAATTGCACACCGGTAGTCTAACGAACCACAAAAAATAATAAACATGAAAATTGTGGAGCTCCTTGTGCACTTCCTTTCCTTGCCAAATTATACGTTTCTGAATTGACCAAGTTTGAAACATGGTTTAATCTCTACAGTTATTGCAAGCATGTGACACTCGGCATTAGAATTCGGATCCTTATATGGCAGAATTAGTCACAATGTGAACGCTTTACATATAGGGTATAATGGTTGGCACTTGTCAGCTTTTGGCGAAGCTCAACTGGATTAGCATATTTCGCATCATAAGTTTTGGCCAAAATTGGTTATGATCCACTGCGTGTCATTTGCGGAATGTTACATAAAGGTTAAGTGACGGTTCCCAGCGGTACCAGAAAGGTAGTTATGCTTTCACGCAGATTGCTATTGATATAAAAAGCCTACTTTTTCGGCTAGTACTCGGAGTGAGCGATCCTGCTAAGTTGAGTAACTAGGAACTTTAGCCCGATGCCGGACGGCGAGGGCATTACTGTAACGGGCACATCTGACGGAAATCTGCCTTTTTTCTAATTTGCTAATCAGCAAAATGTACATTATAAAGATATTACATTCGTTTTTCTCACCAACACTTCTAGTTTACTTTATTTTCTCTATCACCTATATTTCTGCACATCTCAATTTCCCAGCATTATTACTTGGATCACTCGATCTAGGTTCCTAAATAGATTTTCACATTTGCCATACCGTTCCAGAAATGGAACAAGAACTAACTTACTGCTATGCCTGTCCAGGTTGAGCATAGTTATATATGCCGAACTCTCTTGGCCCCTAGCCGGATGGGATAGTATCGTAGAGGAGTCCACGACCATCACCCGCTCCCTTCATTTCCTCCCTTTACAACCCCCAGACCCTCCGCACAAGAACTAACTTGCCGCTACGCCTGTTCGGGCTTCTTCTTTAATTTTTATTATTTTATTTACCTTCGTTTTCAAAATAGCAGGATTTGCGCTCGAAAACTTCTCGTGTTCGAAAGAAAACTGCCCGTAAATGTAAATATAGAGGCGAAAGGCTACAGCAGAAACAACTATACATACACATGGATATTTGAAATTTCAGCCTAACCCAACAATATTCAACTTGTTCCAGGTTAGTATTTATTTTGTTTACTCACACTAAGAGTAGAACGTAGCAAGTCGGAAAATATAATTTCTGGCCAGGACGAGGGAAATGGACGATGACATTCAAGGCTCGTACAGAAAAGACGTGATGTAAGGAGGAAAAGCACAGATCTGTACACGATGTATACATGCTCGTTCCCAGAAGCTAAAGTTATAATCAGGATATGAAACCGACATAAAATACGACTAACACACCTCAAGCAATCTCTAGTTAGCCAACGATCTAAGTCATGAATCATTTCAGCCATATTTTTATCAGCGTAATAAAACGATTAATCATGCAAGTAGCGATGGCTATCAATTACAAAGTCGTGATAGGGTTTGTCTTATTAAGGGTAGACCCCGGTAGCTTGTATACTCTATAGTGACACAGCATCGGCACCATAGTGGGTAGCAGCCGTCACTCCATCGTACTGTCTAGAACAGACCTAGAAACTGAAAAGTATTGAAATTAACTTTAGTAAGCTCCAGATTCCTTTATCCTCGTAACAAATCGATAGTAGTTATATTCTGATCCACTTGGAAGGATTCCTTTCGTGGACAATACTAGAAAAAAGTCTAGCGAGACGACACTTCCTTTCAAGTTGAAAGGAAAAGTCTGCTTGAAGTTCTGTCGGCCGCGTTGGTGAAGAAGACTAAGGTCTTGCTAGCTTTTGAGAGCAGCAGCCATCAATACTGATGTCATAAATGCTATCAAAATATTTGTAATTTCTCCAGACTAAGAAGAAACAGTTTTTTCCCTGTGTGTAAACTTAATCCTCTGCTCAAGTTTTCCCCTGCTTGCAAACGTTGCTTAAAGTTTAACTGAAAAGCTGATTTAATTTTGTGTCATCTAGTTGAATACACTGAATTATTTGGATTCTGCAAAGGTATTTTTTTTTTTTTTCCACTATCTGCTCTAGTTATGACGTTCAGGATACATGCGGCCGTCCCCACAACGTAAATTCTACTATGACGCGGGAAATTTTAATCTCAACACAAACGCAGCGTTTCGGTGTGCAGTGGCGAGATTGGTGAAGATTGCTTAGTGCCTGAACAAAAAAAAATTCACAAATCTTTCTCGTAAAGCGTATAACAAGGAAATTCCACTATTTGAAAATCGGTTATTCGTGAACAGCGGAACAACAAAATAACGCATTTTCAGCGGGTCTTCAGTCCAATTTAAGTGAATAAGTGATGGATAACTAGATTGTCCTATCCTAGCCCCTTTCGGTTAAACTTTAGGCCTTTTTGCGAACTATGAACATTTATGTTGTGCTAACAGAATCAAGCGCTCGTAAGAAATGTACAAGAAAATATTTCCTCCTGTCCCTGGTTCTTCTGCCGTTATCAATTCCGTCTGGAAAAGTTGAGATTTTTCAGCTTCATAATGAAATTGCAGAGAATCCGGCCAGGAACTCAGTTGTTAGAAAGGTTTAAACAGAACAAAGATTTCTGTTTATATGGCAAACTGAAACTAATATAGCCTCAAAACAAAGCGGCCTAAAAGCAAGGCTAGATGCAATTCTTATATTTGTAAGAGAATTTATTGTATTATCCAACTATAGAAGTTTCCCGGTATGGCTTACCGACGAAACGTTCCCATGGAAAGACGTCCCCGTGGCAAAACGTCCCCGGGCGAAGCGTCCCCAAGACTTGTCAGTTCGCCTTGGTCTTCAGGCGCATGACCGAGGTAAAAACTTGAGAGTACGTTTGCGTTAGAGTTGTAGGAAAATTCTCCATAGGCAGTCGGAAGTGATATCAGTTGCTTCACTGGGCTCGTAACTGATTAGTAATAGGCTAGTTCTATTTCATTTAAAGCAACTTCTGGTGTATTTTAGAGTACTAAAACGAGGATGGAAATTCGGAATTTTACATTATTCTTACTGAGGGGTCGGCAACTCTCAAAAAATCTAAGGTTCACCATTTCTTTCTTCGTTCTAGTAGATTGTCACGGGTAGTACCTTAGAGCAGTGGTTCCCAACCTTTTCCGTACCGCGTACCCCTAATCAAGGTTCAAAAATGTTGCGTACCCCCTTTTCCAGAAAGTTAAAAAGACGATATTTATTATCATACTGATAAGGTATACATGTTTAGAAATCTATACAAAATCAATGAGACACTTGAAGCTGCTTTTTAGCTAAATTTTATGAAATCTCTGCTCGACGTCATTTGCGGCAATATTTTCTTTTACAGTCAGCCTGTTTCTGTGTTTGGTTCGATGATCTCCGTGCTTTCATCAAACTGCATCGCAAACGTTTTCGTTAGCTTAATTCGTAACCTGAATGGCAATATCCCTCGTTATGTCATCGATTCTTCTTGAAACAATATTGTTAGACAAAGGAAAAGAATTTACGGCAGTAGGCTAGCTGTAGTCAGGGGCGTCACACACTTGTTGGCAACACCCCTTCCCCAAAGTGGTCGTCCAGCGGTTAAAAAGAAACCAGTCGGCGCGAAGCGCCGCGATTTTTCGTAAAAACAGTTATTTTTTTTGAAAAACAGTCGGTAAAAATACCTTGCCCCTCAAAACGTTCTGGCTAGTGATGGCTCTGCTGGTAATATTAGGCTTTCGGCAATGAAAAAATGAGTGAGGCGAGATTTTGAAGTTACGAATTGAAACGATTTTGGTTCCTTCGCGTACCCCTTGCAAGGGTCTCGCGTACCCCTTTGGGTACGCGTACCCCCGGTTGGGAACTATTGCCTTAGAGTACCAGAACGAGGAAAGAAATTGCAAATTCTAAATTCTTTGAGGGGCCTGCAACTCTCAATATTCTTAGTTCACCGTTCCCTTCCTCGTTTTAGTTCTTTGAGGGGTCGGCAACTGGAATTCTCGGTCGAGTGATGGTACTTTGATGGGTCGGCAACTAGAATTCTCGGTCCAGCGAGGTGGTCGGCAGCTCTAAGATACTTCTAGTGTATTTTAGAGTACTAAAACGACGACGGAAATTCGGAATTTAAAATTATTCTTCTTGAGGGGTCGTCAAATCTCAAAATTTAAGGTTCCAGTTGCCGACCGCTCAAAGAACTAAAACGAGGAAGGGAACGGTGAAATTCCGAATTTTCTTCCTCGTTTTAGTACTCTAAAATACACTAGAAGTTTCTTAGAGCTGCCGACCCCTCGTGGACCGAGAATTGTAGTTGCCTCAGAGCACTAAAACGAGGAAGAGAACGATGAGTTACAATTTTGATGTTGCCGACCCCTCACTGAACTTAATGCCTACGCACCGCATGATACTAAAACGAGGAAGGGAACGGTGAACTAAGAATGTGGATAGTTACCGACCCCTCAAGGAATACTAAACAGAGGAAGGGCCTTCCTCGTTTTCGGAGACTTGAATTCCGGTGACAGCCTTCCTCGTTTTAGTATGCCCTTCCTCGTTTTAGTATGGCCTTCCTCGTTTTAGTACGCCTTCCTGGTTTTCTCGCGTTCCCTTCCCTTCCTCCTTTTAGTCGATCCCTATTTTTTTTTTTTTACCAATAAGTTCCTCGGCTCAAAAAGGATCAAACAAGGGGAATGCAAAAATCAGCTAGTGCCGTTTTGGAAGTGAAAAATGGGATGGGAAGTTCAAGATCTTTTTTATTGAACCTTGTATTGCTTCTGATAATAAAACTGTCCACCTAGGCGATTTTAACCTCTAATTTCCGTTCCTGATCTTAACTTAATCCGCTTTAAAGGAATGCCGGGTCTGATGTAAATCATGAAATCCCCCCCTCCTTACACAAATATCATCGGATTTGTTTATTGGTTCCTTTGCCGTGGACATTTCGCCATGGGGACGTTTCGAATGGGGATGTTCGCCACGGGGACGTTTCGCCGACAACCCCCCAGTACAATGTAACCACGCATTGTCCCTATGGTGGTATGGATGACGATGATCCAGTTTCTGGCTCATGTACCCGCTGGTGGTTGTCTATAAACCTCGGCTATCTGTGATTTGACAAGTTCACGCTAGACAAGTGATCCACAGTGACCACAGTATGCCCTTTTTGCTGAGCTTTCGCTGATCGTCCCCGTTACTCCTACCACCGTTGGGATGTCGGGCACATGGTTGTGCTCCTTCGTCACTCTGAACTACACTGAAGCACTTCTCATACTTATTTTGCCGCGCCGCACATACTACAGGTTACATCTGTAGCACGCACTGGTACACTGCCAGAGGAGGGTGTTGTCGGGAATATTCACATACTCGAACGGCAGGTCCCCTATGGTCAAGTCAATGTAATACACCCTTATCGCAGACATGTCCCATATCGGTTTGTCAACGTCTCCAGTTTCTAAAGACGAATTGGCCTTTTGTAGGAATCTCCTAAACGTGATTATCCCGTGGACGATGGTGACCTGTCCACTTGGAGCTGCAGGACGCGGCTTGCCTAACCAAAACTTGCGAACTGCTCCTCTGTATAAACAAAACATCTACTCTCAGTGCTGGATTACTGAATGGTGCAGAAGATCCCTACCTATGTGCCCCTCTCCTTTTATGGGCCCCGCAAAACCAGATCGAAATGACATGTTTCGCTGCAAATTACTGTTGCATCGTGTATTATCGTGTATAGTAGTGATAGTCATCCTATCTCGCAGACAACGTGGATACTATTATCAAGAATTTATTCTTGATATTCCCTTATTTATTCTTGTTATTATGAAATGACGTGCAAAGGCGAATTTCGAATGCGGTTAGTTCTGTAACATTGGTAAGCCTAGTTATTGTGATTTGCGTTTCCTTTCCATATATTTTCTTTCGTTTTATTTTGTACCCAATTGTATGTCCTTTTGAACCTTGATGGGTAATAAAGTTTACTTGCATGTACTACGAATTCTCGATACTCGAAATTATGTCCGCAATCAGAAATTTAAATATTTTGCCCGAAAAGGACGATGAGGTTAGAAGTGGGGAAACACCAGCTTAACTTATCCATATTGGGGAGAGTTTACGGCACAAGGCGACAGCTGATTAAGAGTCGGAAATGATGGGAATTCACGAATGTCTTGCAACCACAATTATGGAGCTAGTGGTACGCAGATCCGAACACGTATCAGCAGGAGTCTCTATTATGCGTGTGACCTTAAGGGCAGCAGTACAGGACTATTATGCGGGTACGCTGACTACTCAGACGAGGATGTCATCTTCTGAATGCCTCGTATAAAGTCAACTGGAATAGCGCAGCTAATACACAGTTACATGTTTAGAGTGTTCAAACCTAGCACCGCAGCGGAAGATCTCCACGCCCGTATGCGTCGTCATTGCAAACACCTCTGTATCACCAAGAACAAATAATCAGTAAGAACTTCTGTCTTAGTCGCATGCAGCGACTATGAAAACCCCGACAAATCTGAGCGGAGCTGGAGGTATTTATTCTAGCTTTGAGCTGATGTTGATACCCGTTTACTTCTCTTCCGTCTTCACCGTTGCCTATCGCATAAGAAATATCGAAAGAGGCGAGCAGGAGGCGTACTCCGCGCGCTGATCCTCCCTGGAGCGCCTCCATAGAACCAATCAGCGTTGACTTCTAGATTTCCTCTTTAGCAACTTATGAGTATACTTTAGATGAGTTTCCATTCGGGATGTACTTCCCACACCTGGATCCGCTAACAGGAGCGTGTGACCTTAAGGGCAGCAGTACAGGACTCCTTCCATTCGGGATTTACTTTCCACACCTGGATCCGCTAAAGTATTAAATCTAGATCTAGCTATTTGTAGAGGTAACGAAACCTGATGTGGCGAAGCCGCTCGGTTGCATCGGGAGTGGGTCGTATTTTACTCGACTCAGCATGTTTGTATGACCGAGATAGGTAGACGGCAGTTCTGTCTCGTTATTTGTTCTTGATATCACTTCTCGATCAGTTCTTGATACTCGCCTGTGCAGCCAGGAAGAACCAGCGTCTGATTGGTTAACGTTTTTGGTTGGGTGTTATTGGTTTTGTTCATGTTCTTTGTGTTTTTCTATTTTCAGCTTCCTTTACCATACTCCACTAGTTCTCCTGTAGTGGTCAATAAAAGTCATTCATTCATTCAATTCAAATCCGATCCCCTACACGAAACACTTAAGCCGCGTTCACAAGCATGCCTAGCCAAGCACAGATGCCTAGGCACGAGCCCAAGCTTAGCCAGGCACCGAGTTCTAGCAGAAACTCTAGGTCATGAGTTTCTGGTTCTAGAGCCCGGAACTCCGTGCCTTGCCCAAAACCTGTGCCTAGGCATGGTGTGAACGGTAATGCTGGGCACGTGCCTAGGCATCCGCGCTTGGCTAGGCATGCTTGTGAACGGGGCTTTAGGACAGCAGGTCAAACCCGCGAAACACCGAGGTTCCCCGCTGCAATCATGTCCAGCATGAAGTTTTGCAAGCGACGATAATGACGACTCATAGTTAGAAACTAACAAGAAATTTAATAGCATTTCATGACTAATACAGAACCATTCCCGCACAATGGCCTAAACCACAAAGCTTGATGACAAATTGCTAAGTTGTTGTCGTGATTTAGAGCGTGTTCCACCCTTTTAACGATAGCAACTTTTAATTACTATTTCAGTTCCAGCCCCGTGACAAGTTACTACGCTGACCGTTCAACTTTCTCGAAATAGTAACTAATAGTAAATATTTTCTTGCCACGCTCGAGAGCGTAGTAGGCGTGGTAACTACGATCTCCGTGACGGGATTGGCCCGATTAGCCCGTAGCACAATATTTTGCCAAAAACAAAAAAAATGCGTTTCAGCCTTAACGCGAAAAAGTGACGTCACTGTCGTCACGCGCAGTAACTGCGGTAAATAGGGTGGGACACGCTCTTAACGTCGCCTCTCATCGTCGATGACAGCACAGGAATAATTTTCATATTAGTTTGAATTTTCCGTGCAAAGTTGCCATCGCTGTTCCAACTTTATAACACAAAATATGTGGCACATAAAAAATCGCGTTAAAAAATAACTTCATAACGCCAACAAATAAATCACAACATTTCTGCGGCTTTATCCGTCGCCGCTGCAACAATTTCATCAAAAGTGTAACTACCAGGGTGGACCTCGACTGAGCCTTCAAGGTCACTACCCGCACTGGGACATTTGGTCATACCCCCGTTGGCATGCCCGTTTGTGACGTTTTGAACGTTTTCATTTCGCTTGGCAAACATGGCACTGATAAGACTCCAGAGACACGGGTCCTTAACGTAGTCATTGTCAACCAAGTTCACTAAGTAATAGTTATCAATAATGTGCTGAATGACCTCGCGTGACCGGGAGCTCTCAGGGTAGAGTTTTCCCCACTGCTCTCGCCAAAGTCCGAAGGCTTCATCCTGAAGAGAAAGAAAAAACAGTTAGTAAACACAAAAAGATTTCTGCATCGCACCCGCTTCGGAACTGGTCGCAACACGCATATTTGCTACGCGATAATCCGCCTAACTCTGTCGCAATTTAGCTTAAAGGACCTCTCTTCAAAAATTCTGCCTTTTACATTGTCCCTATCTCTCCTATCAGAGCTGCTGCGAGTCCAGCAAATCCGAGTCCGAGACAGGTCAGAGTCCCTGAAAAAGGCGTCTCGAGACTAGTCCAGGGTCCAAGTCCACAGCTCTGGCGGACGGACAGCTCCGTGAAAGATGAGTCCGAGAGGAGTCGGAGTCCTTGGAAAGGCGTCTCGAGACGAGTCCAGAGTCCGAGTCCACCAGCTCTGCCTCCTATTGATTATAAGCTTCAGAAATCCCTAACCTTCGCCAGTGTTCCGTTTGGCACTTACGACTTATTACCGCTTTCTCGGTCGAGCCGAGTTTGCCATTCAAGCAGCTCAAACTTCGCCGAAAGCTTCAAGGATTTACTTTTTACCTCTTTCGAAAATGACGGCCATGATATGCTTCAAAATGTTGTTTTCATTCTGGAAGACTTTGGTAGGCCAACATAGCATCTTGTGCTTCGGATTCTTTTTCTTGTGCTTGGCTTTCCCCACGTTTTAATCACGGCCTGCACAGTTTTCACATAGTTTGCGCACAGTTTTCAAATCGTAGAAAAGATACCACCGTAAACAAGATAAAATGATCGCATGAAAGAGATTCCGTTGAGGACATCGTGGTTTACCAAACTCAGAATAGCGTTTTTTTTATACATTGAGGGGGTTACGGTGGGTTTATGTGTCCTTAAAGATGATACAAAAATTACATCACTGATTTTAGTATTTTATTTCACACTTTCAAAAACTGATGAACTGTGAAGGTGATCTGACTCTGCAAGTCTGCATGGAGAGCCAAAAAGCGAATCCCAAAATGATTAGCTTTCATGCCAATATGGGTGAGTACGGCCCAAACGACGTTACAAAACCGTTGCCAAAGTTCATCTACTTTCAGAGCTATTTGCAAATTTTGTTTTGTAATTTATCGGTGAGCTAAATACGAACAAGATTGATTATTGGCGTTTTTGGATGGAAAAGAACTTTGAACAAAATATCCGCGGTTGGGGATACGCACTATGAGTTTTAAGGTGTAGCTATTTTGAACTAAGTCGTGATACGCTGAACACAATTCGTTCTATATTTTTCTTTTTCGGGGGGGGGGGGGGGGAGTGTCGTTTGTTTTTTGGAGGCTGGATTTTGGAGTGTTATTTTGTTTCCGTGTTGGGTGTTCTGACCAGGAACCGAGTAAGTGCATATTTTTTCGTTCTCTTTTTATGGCACTTGCCCTTCGGCCAAGTGCCATATAGCGATCGCAATTTCTGTCCGTCCGTCGGTCGGTCCGGGTTTTGCTAGTTCGGGCACTTCCACATAAGCTAGGATGATGAAACTTGGTAGGCATATCAAGGACCCCAAATGATTAAGTTGGAAAAAGTAACTTTCCTGATCCGAACATCGTGGGGGAGCGGAGGTAGGGGGAATCCGGAATTTATAACTTTCGAACGGGTGATCGGATCTTAATGAAACTTGATATTTGGAAAGAGCTCGTGCCCCAGACGGTCCGATTAAAATCTGAACCGGATCCGGTGACTCTGGGGGGAGCTGGAGGGGGGGGTTGGAAATCTTGGGAAACGCTTGGAGTGGAGGGATTGGGATGAAACTTGGTGGGAAGAATGAGCATGAGTCCTAGATACGGGATTGGCATAACCGGACCGGATCCGCTCACTTTGGGGGAGTTGGGGGGGATCCGGATTTCTAGTGATCCCGCGAGTTCGGTGCTTCCTGATGTGCTAGGACGATGAAAATTGGCAGGCATGTCAGGGACCCGAACAGATTGACTTGATAACAGTCGTTTCCCCGATCCGACCATCCGGGGGGGCCTGGAGGGAGGGGAATCCGGAAAAATGAGGTATTTTTAACTTACGAACGGGTGATCGGATCTTAATGAAACTTGATGTATAGAAGTACCTTGTGTCTCAGACCTCCCATTTTACATCCAGACCGGATCCGATGGGGGGTAGTTGGAGGGGGAAACCGGAAATCTTGAAAATCGCTTAGAGTGGAGAGATCTGGATGAAAGTTGGTGGAAAGAACAAGCACAAGTCCTAGATACGGGATTGACATAATAGGACCGGATCCGCTCACTTTGGGGGAGTTGGGGGTGGGGAATCCGGATTTCTAGTGATCCCGCGAGTTCGATGCTTCCTGATGCGCGAGGACAATGAAAATTGGCAGGCGTGTCAGGGACCCGAACAGATTGACTTGATAATAGTCGTTTCCCCGATCCGACCGACCGGGAGGGGGGCTGGAGGGAGGGGAATCCGGAAAAATGAGGTATTTGTGATTTACGAATGGGTGATCGGATCTTAATGAAACTTGATATATAGAAGTACCTTGTGTCTCAGACATCCCAGTTTAAATCCGGACCGGATCCGGTGACATTGGGGGAACTGGAGGGGGGAACCGGAAATCTTGGGAAACGCTTTGAGTAGAGAGATCAGGATGAAAGTTGGTGGAAAGAACAAGCACAAGCCCTAGATACATGATTTACATGACCGGACCGGATCCGTTCACAGTTGGGGGGGGGGGGGGCGGGGATGCGGGGATCCGAATTTCTAGTGTTCCCGCGAGTTCGGTACTTCCTGATGCGCTAAGACGATGAAAATTGGCAGGCGTGTATGGGACCCGAACAAGTTGACTTGAGAATAGTCGGTTCCCGGATCCGACCATCTGGGGGGTGGGGGTGGAGAGAGCGGGACTCCGAAAAGTGAGGTATTGTTAACTTGCGAACGGGTGATCGGATCCTGATGAAACTTGATACATAGAAAGACCTCGTGTCTCAGACGCCCCATTTTAAATCCGAACCGGATCCGGTGATATTGGGGGGAGTCGGACGGGGGAACCGAAAATCTTGGGAAACGCTTAGAGTGGAGGGTTCGGGATGAAAGTTGGTCGGAAGAACAAGTGAATAGCATAACCGGAATGGATCCGGTCACTGTGGGGGAGTTGGAGGGGATCCGAGTTTGTAGTAATCCGACGAGTTCGGTACTTCCTGATGTGCAAAGACAATGAACTTGGCAGGCTTGTCAGGTACCCGAACTATTGACTTGAGAAAGTCGTTTCCCCGATTCGACCGACGAGGGGGAGTATACGGAAGGGAAATCCGGAATCCAGTGGCAACCGCTCAGGTATTGAACGGGTTATGGGATTTAACCGAAACTTGATATTTAGAAAGGTCTCGTGCCTCAGACGTCCCATTTTAAATCCGGATCACATCCGGTGACATTGGGAGGAGTTGGAGGGGCGAACCGGAAATCTTAAAAATCGCTTAGAGTGGAGGGATCGGGATGAAACTTGGTGGGAAGTACAAGCCTAAGTTCTAAATAAGTCATCTAGAGCTTTCAGATTGAATGAACCTAGATATCCTAATTCTAGGTCCGAACCGCATTTTTGAATTGCGGGGTGTTTATTGCGAAGTTCTCTTCTACTTTCTCGTACCATTACTCGTAACAAGTGCCATATGAGCTCGTAGCTCTTGTTTTCGTTATGTTTCTTCTTTTTTTCTTTACTGTAAATGTCATGCAGGTTAATTTCTCAAGGAGGCTTTATTAAACCTCTTAACAAGTGCAAACTTCGGGAGGGTGTTGTAGTTACTGTTTTTTTTCTAATATGCTCCATTTATAATCTAGTAAAATTATCTTGTACAACTGGGAAAGACAAAGAGATTATAGCGAACAAGAAATCTCAAAATAAATTATTTTACTTTAGAATTGTTTTACTGCTGTACGTTCAGAACTGTTTGCGTGGAAGTACAGTAGAATCAAAATCATTCCAACTAAGGAAGTGAAACTAGGCGGTTCGAGTTCCTCCTGTCATTTTGTTTGTAAATGGTTTTTCAGTAATACAAAATAACGCCCAGAGCAGAGACGAAGATCGACTACGCTTCTTCTTTGGTGGCATGACACAAGTGCTTCCTCAGGGTAAGTCGATCTTCTACTCAAGCACAATATTTAACAGGTGAATCGCGGACACGCAATCGACTTCTTATTACTCATTCCTGACTGTTGGTTACTATGACAGACGATGGTGATTTACTCGTCGGCCAAGCCCAGTTGAACACATCATGTAAATTTCCAGAGAAGGTAATTGAAGTCTCAATGCACACTAAGCAACAGTGAAATAAAAAGATGTGCCACCCATATTGGCTTTGGCACGCGGCTTAATAACGATGCAATGGATACGCTAGCCTAGATCATGTTTTACTACGTACGAAAAGATAAAGTATATCAGACATGGAGACGGGGAATGCGAGGGGTTCAGCTCCGATCCCGCCGTGTACACTTGGTCTGGACTCGCAGGCCTAATGGCCTCGAATTTCAGAATGGCTTGTTGTCACATCTGGCCTTGCGTGAGCCTCTCCATCCTAGAGGGGCTCCTCGCTACTGGCAGCTGATGTTCACTCTGTCAGGCAACCGGCCAAATTTACCATTACCGCTTCAAAACCTGCGCGTTGACCGCCTCTTATGTCACTTCAGAAAGTTTACCTAGGCTATGGATGTCATATTTTACTAATGCGCGCCGTTGCTTAAACGTGCGAAAAGCGAAAACGAGTCCCAGCACAGGATGAACCTGTTGGGCTACCAATCCTTCCACAAATGAAAACAAATTCGAAGGTTCTCACGCCCGTATTTTTGAAAGAGTTGTCGGCAGACTTTGTTGCTTTCCACGAAGTTTGCTCTGCTTGACTGGCAAACTCGGCTTGGCCTAAAAAGCGCTAAAAGTCGCAGGTGCAAAATGAAAACAATGGCGAAGGGCGAGAATTTTTGAAGCTTATAATTCTATATGGGAGCTAATGAAATATAAAAATTAGGATAAGTAATGGTGGTCCTTTAACTAGAAATTTAAATAAGAGGGTTTCTGATGGGCCTTCCAACTCGCTATTCACGAACTGTTCGTATTTTCTGGTAAGTGAGGAAACAGAACGTGCATCCTTGAATGCGACGACAGAGATCTGAAACTGACTAAGGTCGAAATTCGACCCAGAGTTCGACCTTGACGTCGATTTGTTTAAGGTCGACTTTTTAGGGTCAACTGGAGTCCTGTAAATCTTGTCCAATCTTTTGGTAGAAAATTCTCTCTAGCCCTAACCACCGAAATATTATCACATCTCAACATATCGGGCCGGCACGAGTAAGGCTAATCATGTCCGCTTAGGTAACCCTGTGACTATCCTGCATGCTCGATATGAACAAAGCTTTTGTGCCCTCATTTGTCAAAATTTTCAATGACGCGTCACAGTGTGACCTAAGTTTATGTGTTAGCTGTTTATATTGATTTTTCTATGGTTAATTATTTGACTAAATGACACTGTTATATTTACGACAACAAAACAACAATAATAGTTTTATCCATCGCATATTTTTCAATTAAAGTGAAACTGAATTGAATTGAAGTTCGTGGTCAATGCGGTTTCATTTCTCGAACTTCAGAATTTTCCATACAAGAGCCGGATCCGAGATTCGCGATCCTACTTTCTTGATTGGAAAAGCATCGCCTACTGCCTAGAAATGGCAACCGAGACATCTATAACTTTCAAAACAACTCACCTTCCACACTTTAAAGCTGATAGGATCCACGACCGTGGGCTGGAGAATTTCTTTCCCTGGGAAGGCTCCCCAAGTGACCGCAATGGGCCTGTGCTTATGGCTATTGGAGTAGTCATGTTTGCCCTAAAAAAGGAAAGAAAAGATTAGAGTAGTACAAACCACAGGGGCATACTTTGCCGAGTACACCCTTCACTCTTCATGACTCTCTTTCTGAGGAGCTGATTGACAAAGCAATACAATTAGCGAGAGACCATTCCCCGCCGATAAGAGTGATCACTGCGAACGCAAATGTAAGTTTTTTTTATGTAAAATCCTAGCACCAGTAGCCTAAACATTATTCACAAATAACTAGAAACTACAATGAACCTTATAACGCAACCCTTCGCCCGCTCATTAATTATAGGCTTAGTGGACGGTCGGGTACTCCTCCGACATTAACTTAAAAGGTGAACGTGTCTTATAAGGGGACAGCAAAATCGGGATAAAAGACATGCTTCTGAACAAACCATTAAACAACAAGTCTAATTAGAGCGTGTTCCACCCTTCTTCCAGTATTAACTATTAGTTACCATTTTCGTTCCAACCCAACGCTACTGCGCTAACGGTTCCAACCTTTTCGAAATAGTCGCTATTTGCTTACCACGCTCGGGAGCGCTGTAAGCGTAGTTAACTACGATCTCTGTGGCGCGATTTGCGCGATATTTGGCCGAAAGTAAAAAAAAATGCGTTCCAGCCTTGACGTCAAGAAGCCAGAAGTTACTACTGCTAGTAGGGTGGATTACGCCATTAAGTGGATCGCTCGCATCCCACTGTCATTTCATGTTATAGCTCTCACACTGTTCCGAACTGAGCGTGAACAAGATGAGAGAAGGAGGTATGATATAAGGAGGTATGAAAAAAGACGGGTATGTAAGAGTAGAGTAACTGGTAGGTAGAGAGAAAGAGAAGAATAGACCCCCCCCCCGGCTAAACCCCCCCCCCGAATCCTTAGACACTCACACTTATTAAGACTGGGATTTACTGGGCAACAAAACGAACAACCATGTGACAGTTTTACCATTGACAAGCATGAGTAAGGTGAAGAGCTGGTAGAATATTTCTGGGACTATCTTGAAAGTGCTATCACAAAACGAGCTCAACCTTTCCCTTGACCCAAAGGATCCTCCCATCAATTCTCATAAAAATATTCATTCCCTTCCAGAGTTATCCTGCTCACAGACGGATAGCAGGACAACTTTTGCAGTGTCATAGGTATCCCTCCGCTTATTGCCCATCTTCGAGTTTCTGGTATGAATCAGGGATAACTAAAGAGCAATCAGGCAAGGGGAGCTTCACATTGCACCAATGGGTGGCATCGTAACTGCAGCTTCCTTGCCAAGAAGGGTGAGGCATTGGGAAAGGATTTGTTGGGGGGGGTCGTTACACAGAGAGGAACTGGCTTTGATTTGATCATTCACATTTAACACCTTACTGACAACAGCTTCATAGTTGAATGCGGGTGTTTGGTGACTTCAGCAATTAGTCTGTCGCCATCAACCTTCACCTTCGCCTTACACTCCCTTTGTTTATCATTGTTCTGATACCTACAGTACTTCAGATATTCTTGTAGAGTCAAGTTTGCGAAAGAAGTTTACTCTACTCTTACTCTCTACCTACCAGTTACTCTACTCTTGCATACCCGTCTTTTTTTATGCGGGGGGGTTTGGTACCGGGGGGGTTTTGGTCGGGGGGGGGGGGGGGTTGGTAATGGGGGGGTTTAGCCGGTTTTTTTTTGGCGGGGGGGGGGGGGTTCGCCGGGTTTTTTTAGCCGGAACCCGCACTAGACATCTGCCATGATCTTCTATTAGGCAAAGCCGCGACTCTAAATCGACATTTTCAAGACAACCAAAATGAAATCCAACGAAGGTTTAGAACCTTAAAAATCAAAACAATGACGATGAGTTCCTGGTATGCAATCAGCTTGTTCACGAACAAATCTAGACGCGGGTAATTCCACGTCGAACCAGCAAAAGCACACGTTGCCGAGACAGTATGTCCATGGATTTCCATAGCATAAAGTAGGCTTACTAAAGCGCCATCTTTGACTTTCATCTGTTCTCGCAAACAAGAACAGACAGATGACACTACAACGAGTATATTAACAAACACTCACCGAGCTATTTATTATATGATAATTCACCCTTGGGAAAGAGGGTAGCACCTCCTTTAGCGCATCCACATTTTCCTTGGTCGTGAAGAACTCTAAGTACGCCTTCTGATACACATATCCACCGGGATTCCCCCAACCCACAACGGGGTCTTCACTGGGTGCACCATTCACACTCGGCTGAGAGTTGATTGTCAGGACGCCCTGACGATTAATCTCGACAAGCTGATCTTTGAGGAGATTCGTCTCTGGACTAAGTTCGTCGTCATTCCATGGCATGCGGGTGACCTTGAAGCCCTGCTGGTTCTTCTCCCCTGAGAGGTAGTTGACGAATACCCGCCAGACGTCCTCCTCAGTCTCGAGGCGCTCTCCCCACATCTTAAGGAGCTCGTCTTTGGGACTCTTACTCTGAAAGGAAACGAGCAATTACAGCCTGTTCTATTGATCAGGATACAGATATTCAAATTCAAAGGGTAACTTCACTCCGGTATCTGGGTATAATTATTGATGAAAATCTATCGTATAAAGAACATTGTAATAGATCACGGGTTAAAGTTGCCCAAGGAGTTGGTATAATGAGGAGGTTCCAGCATTTTTTCCCGTATGAAATTCTCCGCCTGATTTATTTTGATTTGGTACATTCCCATCTTACGTATTGTCCCCTTATATATTTGGCAACATTCAAACACCATGTGAAACCGATACAGACTCTTCAAAACCGTGCTCTTCGAATTTTACAAAAATATTTCCCGTCCCGGCCTTCTTCTTCTCCTAATAAAACCCAAACCGAAACTCTATATTTGTTAGCTAATATTTTGCCTGTTTCAGAATTATTCACTCTTCATTCTTTTTTATTTAAGGTAAAATATGACCGGTCGGATTTTCGTTTGAGTAATTTTTTCCCTGACCAACCTGACCATGATTATGAAATCCGTCACAAATGGAAGATTCAGCACCTTAGATTAATCACTGAGAGATCGCGTTTCTCCCCATATTTTTCGATCACGGGGTCATGGCGTCTTTGTCTACAACATATTGATTGAGGCAAATCTCTTCCAAATATTAAGAAACAACTTCATTCTATACTTATAAATAAATTCAAGAACCAATGATAAATTCAAATTTTAAAGGAAATCGTTACTGTTATATTTTTTGGGTGGACTCCTCATAAGTTGCCGGCCATTGATTACCCTTGCTTGCGCATCGTTGTTTTTTTTTGTGGGTTTTCGGGTTGATCTTTGCCGAGTGTCGGTGTGTTTGAGGGGCGGGTTCCCGTCTAGTGGTGAGTCATGGAATTATTAATATTTATTTACATGATTATTATATGTTAAATAGATTTGTTCTTTTATTGTACCGGGTTTTGGTCAATCGACCTTGTGTCTCCGGCTTGACCCTATGTATGATAATTTTATAATGAAGCGTAAATTAAAACCTTGAACCTATTCATGAACCTCGATCATTCGGAAGGCGGGCAGAAGTGACCTGGATCCTCACAGACTGTGTATTCACACTTCTCAATGTGGTTTATTGCTCAATAGTGGCTGCGGAACGCTTTCTGTTTGTCTGGCAACGCCACGCTTTCCGACGGTTGAGTAATCCAAACAGACAGCTCTTTATTTTTGTTTGTACTCCTATACTCCTAACACGAGGAATGAAAGGAAATTCGCGCAATGAAACCGGAAGCAACGCAGCCACACGTTCCTGCTCAATGCGTGGCTTGGATAAGTCGTCGTACATTTTTGTACCATACATCTGTGACTTCTGTGGCCTGTCTTGCAAAATCACAGGCGTAAAATCCAGCGACGTAAAGACAAGTCTAGAGCGCGAAAAAAGGCGCCAGACATGCAGGTAGTTCACTTTGGGGTCTTGGACTTACCTTCAAATAGAAGAGATAGTAGTCTTTCAGATCTCCAAATGCAGGAGAATAGGACAGTCCCCATCTACCGTTTGGGAATTCGTCCCACATCATCGTACGGTAAATATAAGACTTGGGCCTTGAGGACCAGAAGATAGGCCTGACAGATTCGTGGGATCTCTTGGCATTCGCAGCCAGGCGCCAGGGTAGGGGTCGACGGGGTTCTCCGACCCAGAGGCCAAGGCGCTTGAGAATTTCGGTTGTAGCTACCTCCCTGGAACAAAAAAATAACGTCAGCTCCTGGCATCACTTTCAACTAACCGCGTTCATCTTCACTGCCTGTCCAAATAACCAGATCACACACTCTATATAAGTCCTACTAGGCCCAGTTCAACTGACAGCGAATAAAACAAAACCTGCGAACTAGCAAACTGTTTGTTGAACGTCCGAAGCAAAATTCTCCTTCAGTGAAGAGAAGACCACACGCTCTCTTTAGCCGGTCGCCTGCTGAAAAGTATGGGATTAGACCGCAAGTGTAGGCCCCTAGCCAGGCCCGTATCCAGGAATTTATTTCGGGGGGCGGGTTGCCCTTCGGCGGGGGGTTTGCCCGCGGGTCGGACCAAAAAGTACAAAAAAGACATAGATCACATGTTAAAGCCTACAAAAAACGATTAAATTTGTGGGTTTCGGGGGGGGGGTCGAACCCCCTGACCCCCCCCCTGGATACGGCCTTGCCCCTAGCCTATAAGTCTTCAATCTTACAAAACAAACCGATTCCACTACGCAAAATGTGTAAAAATGTGTATCGTATGCGTAA
Organism: Branchinecta lindahli; assembly: GCA_023053555.1. NCBI lineage: Eukaryota > Metazoa > Arthropoda > Branchiopoda > Anostraca > Branchinectidae > Branchinecta > Branchinecta lindahli. The sequence continues at coordinate 9,036,164 of JAKZAO010000001.1, forward strand.
TCTGAGAGGACAGTGCCTCTTAAAGGGGTGGCGCGCACAGGTCAGCGCTTACTTTCTCTCTTTTTGGGAATGACGGCGAGAGGATATTGCTGGGGAGTTTTTAGGGGAGTAGTACCGTTACTGGGAGCACAAAGAATGTGAGAAGTGTTACTATAGGACTGTGGATGGCCTCAGCGCAAACAACTTTCGAATGATGCCATCTACTGTCTGTACGGTTCGAAGTACAGCTTCATAGTGGGACAAGGAGCTGAGTTCCCAGTGTACTAGGATGTCTATGTCTCTTTCGCCTTTGCTCTGCTGGAATGTTTTGGACTCGAAACGTCTAGACCGTGTTAACTAACAGGCGTGACAGACTTATCTGAGCAATGTGCTCATTTAGTGCTTATCGATATTACGTAAAGATGGAATGGGAGAAGGATGGAATACCGGAGCCTCGTAGAAAAACCAGGGCCCATATGGCATGGCCTCGTGGAATTCTATCTGACTATTATAGTGGTTGGTGGTGGCCCCCCTGTAGTTCAGTGGTAGAGCAGTGACCTAGAATTCGGAAGGTCCTATGTTTAAATCCAGGCTGAGGATCTTTTCTGTCTTGCACTTCACTACTTACGAAAATGTATTACGGCTTTTCGTGGGTGCGGGAGTTAACAACCACGTCAACAGGCATGCAGGTCAGAAGTCTCATTGGTTCACTTAAAGCAAAAGAATAACAACAATCATCAGGAACGTGCTGGAGAAGGCAAAAACTATAAATTTTCTCCCTCCTATGGAAAGGGTTAAAGGAACAGTAAACTTGACTACGCAACTTTCGGCCATCGAATCGCCCGGGGGGCTTGGATAAATATACAGGGTCTTATTGTCGACAGGCCCCCCCCCCTTCTTTATCATCTCGAACTGTCTCGAACCCCCTCCTTAGTGTTCCCAAAGCTAGCTGGCAGGCCCTTCCCCCTTATGCACTGTAATTATGCACTCATGTACTGTAAAAGTTCGCCTTTTTACATGTAGACTACAGAGTAACGACCTCCCGACTAGACGGCCGGGGTTCGATTCCTAGTCGCGGCACACAAACCTTTTGCTTTTGCAAACCTTTTGCTCAAAAGTCGAATTCTCGGAAACTGCCGGGAAACTGCAATGGTCGTAACGAGATTTTTTCTTACTCTCAATATCGACTCAGGGTACATTCTTGATATGTTAGCTAGCTTCCCGAGTCAAGTTTGAGTCAAGTTTTCTGTTCCTTTAAGTCTGCTTTTAACGTACCGATTCAATGTGTAGAAGTGAACGCCAGGGGCATAGTTGCTATTGAAGATATCTCTAATCATATCGACGGCTTGATCTATCCCGTAGTTTCTGATTGCTTCGTCATTGTCCTTGAGGGGCTTGACGGCTTGGGTGATCTCTTCTGGTACTTCCAGCTTCGATAATTTCACTATGTGCCTCAATGAGTCGTAGCTCTGAAAGAATTCGTCCACATAAACAAAAATCACCATTGCTAACATACCGGACAATTACTAACTAGAATGCACGAATTCTGGCTGAAGTACGAACAAATAAAAGGAGGTTAGCATGTCTTGAAAGAAAAAAAAAATCTCCGATGTCACTAATGTCACTGTTTGTAAGCGATGCTGCTAAAAATCTTCCATGCACTCAAGGACCGTACACTATCGTTATGGCTAGCTTGTGGTCAAGTATGAAGTTCCGACGGAGCCATGAAGACATTTCCACGATGTCGTCCGTGCGTCGGTCCGAGGGGAACACGGGCAATCGATATTTGTCGTATCCTGCCCACTTGCCGGTACCAGCATTTGGTTCAGAAAGTTAAGTGATTAATTGACTGAAAAGATTGTTTTCATTCTTTTTCGGGATCCCAAAACGACAGTGATGGGAGGACTAGGTCTAGGTCTAGGTAATATTATCCGTCCGTCTATCAGACATTCCAGGCAAGGGTACTATTCTTGGAGATGAGAATGCGCTTACCTGGATAGGCATGACACCGGGAATGATGGGTACCGTGATTCCTATCTTCCTGCAGTCCTTCACGAAGGAGATGAAAGTTTCTGCTCGGAAGAAAAGTTGGGTGATCACAAAATCGGCACCCGCATCCACCTACAGAGAAACTTGTTAGTCTTCTGTCCAAACATGCTGTTTAGATAAGCTTTAACCGTGCAAGCTGTTCAAAATCTAAATTTTACGTTCGAGCAAGCAACAATCTCTCTGGTTCAAAGATACTGCCTTTCCACGTTGATGGAGTACCCTTTGTCTCATAGTAGACGCGTTTGCGTTTTCACCTTCAATTTCATGCTGAGGACAAACGCAACCGAACAGTCTGAAGCTCAACAGACTTTTCTTGGTAGCCTACCCAAAGCGTGGAAAGTGCCAAACTGAGTATCACACAGTAAACAAAAAATCTTGCCAAACTAACTAACGTGATAAATTTCGTCCCTATGAATGATCAAAAGCAAATTTATTGATGTTTCGTTGATGTTTATTAGTGACCATAGCGGAACCACTGGCTCGACCGAAAACGGAAACTAGAAGGTGATGTTAAAGCGCGGGTGCCCTCACATATTTAGAAGTTCGCCTCCGTTTCTGTCTTGTTTTTGGACATAGGCGATGCGCGGTACAACACAACACACCTCGCACTATAACGTATGAAATTTGGGTTTCCGGGCTTAAGAATCAATGAATGCAATTACAGAAGTAGGTGTCACTGTCATCGTAGGTACAACAGGTCCTTGAGGAGAATGTGAAAACTGAGAGACGCCAGACCTAGGCAGTGTGACAGAAAAAAGCTGGAAGAGGAATCCTATGGTTCCCATTTAGCGAGAAGAAACTTCTACAAAGATTGCTTTGATTTGTCTGCGAATTCCTTTTCCTCAGGAGCCACGGAACCCGCAGCGACAACGAGCAGAATAGGTACAACTAGATCTGTTGTCCCTAATTCTAAATCTTTTGGAGTATTTGATACTCTTTAATATGATGTGTTTCTATTCGAGTAACTTTTCGCACTGCGGTACTCATTTTTGTCGAACGCCACCTGTAGAAGACTGTGCATTAAGCTTGGTGCACACAGAACGCGGATTCTTATTCACCTACGCAAATCCGGCGTCGCTAAGGACAAAATTCGTTTCGCCAGGCCAAAATTCCGCACCACGCTGTTTCAACTTCCAAGTCGAATCTTCCGCGTCGCATCTCAATTCGCCTGGCGGAAATCAAATAGCCAAAGTAGAAAAGGATAGTATTGACAGGGATATTATTTATTGACGTAGTTATGTTCATTATTTACATAGGATATTACTTGACAATGATAGTATTCACATATTAAATTGATAAGGAAATTTTTGTTTTTCCTGGTCCGCATTTTCCTGGCGAATTCGTTCATGTATTCGCTTCGATGGGGGCTACGGAACGAATTCGTCGACCGGCGCGAAAGCTTAATACGGGGAGTTGGCGCATGCAATAGGTCACTGTTTGTTGGTACCTGATTGAAAATTCTTCTTTTCTGCTGCTGTAATTAAAAATATAAAATATATGGGTTTTAAAGTATAAGGGAAAAACAAAGATGAAACAGAGAAAATTAGTTAACATAGTTATTTAATGATTGATGAAATTAAGTTTGAATATAAATTAGTGTGAGTGACGCTAAGTAAGGAATTTTTTTTTGACAGTAGTTTTTAACAATCCTGAGTGGAGGTGGGAAGTGCGGGAACGTATTACGTTCATTCCACTGTGAGGGAGAAGGAAAAAGAAGCTACGTGGGTACATAAAAACAAAACGAAAAAAGGACGCACGCACTGATCAGTGGTAGCTTCGCTCTCTCGTTAGCCAATAAAGGGATGGCATCCTTATACCCATGAACTGCTATCACTCTCATTGGGAACAGAAAAGAAGGAAGAAAATCAACAGGAGTTGGACCCCCACTTTAGACTCTTAGCTCATCAGTCTTCCTTACCTTCTCCTTTAGCCGGATCAAATCGTCTTCATATGAGACTGCTTCTGGGTGTCCTGTCGGATACCCAGCAACGCAGATCGTAAAAGCGTTGCCGAATGTTTCCCGGATGTGCCGAACAAGGTCAGTAGCGTAGGCGAAGCCATCTTCGGGGGGTTGCCAGTCGTCAGCGTCGACGGGAATATCTAAAACGAAATCAGCGTAAACAGAACACCCGAGACAGCAGCTCGCGGGATTAGTACCTGATAGTTTATCTATGCTTGAAGGACACCTCGCACTAGCCCACACAGTTTTTCTGCTAAGATGTTCTGAGATAGTTGATAGTTGACAACGCTTCGTCACAATCTTGGCAAAATTTGCATAACCGGTCTTCGGACCAATACTATTATCGGAAAGAAGGGTCGGGAGCCTGATACTCAGTGTAATGCTAATAGACTTGATAGGATACACTTATGAGGTGTATAATCTCGGGAAAGAAAATGGATTGAAAGGGGGGCGTAATTCTCTCTACAAAAGTAGAGGGAATTACTGTAATAAGCACGACGTGTCCTTTAACAATCATTGTGCTTAGTTTTCAACGCAGTTTTCAACACAGTACTCACTGCTAGCCATCTGGCATACTCCCGCGTTAGCGCAGTCTATCTGGCCATCGGACATTTATGATAGACTGTCATTTCTGAATAATGTTGGCTGATGTTAGGATGTTCTAGAAAAACAGCACAACTGTGTTCATCTTTACTACTCATTGACTAGTAATATTTTCTCTCCCACTGTCCGTCCTACCAATCAATTCTTTTGAATAAGATGACTGATAGTTGCTGTGACTGTCCTAAGGGCTATACCGTCCAATATACAATCAACATGGCTTTTGTTTTCTGGCCAGTTAGGGTTAACTCTATTTGTCGAGATGTTAGTACTCACCTAAGACCTACCTCCTCTAAGCGCCAAGATATTCCGAATTCCTAGCTGCTTCGCTCTTGTCAAATGACGTGTGAGTTCGTCCTTTGTCATCCCACAACATGTGATGTGAAGCATCGTTTCTATACCGCAATAATTCAGACTTGCACTGGCTATTGTCATAGACGAAGTTTCAGTATCCCCGGTCGGATTTCCGGCGGCGTGCCATGTGATGTCGCAAAAAAGGGGGCCTCCGACTCTCATCCGGTCAAGCCTAGAGGAAAAAACAATGGTCAAGACAATAGTTGCGTCAGTATCCGACACCACGGTCTAAAGTCGTTTTCGCAGTTGCCGTGGTATCTGATACCACAGTCAAAAGGCGTTTTTGCAGTTATCGTGGTATCTGGCCAGTTACTGTTGTAACTGATCGAGTTATCTGAAAAAGTCATCTCACTTTCATCAATTTTTGTCAAATTGGTGGGAGAGAAGTTTGGCACAGTGATGTGACTGAATATCAGTTTTTCTTTTGGGACGACTTCGAAAAGCGCAATTTTCGGCAACTGTCGTTTTTGCAGAGCAACCCCGTATATCACATGCCACGGTAACTGCAAAAACGACTAATTGCAGATCTAGTTACCGTGGTAACAGATACCATGGTATCTGCAAAACGCAACAAATAAAAGGAGTTTCGTCCACTGTTATTACATGCACACATTGTTCTATATTCATTATTTTTATTTATTCATTATTCTAAACTGAAGGATGGTTCAAACAGCACGTTAACTTTACTTAATCAGCGGAACAAATGGGATATATTTTGCGCTCTTTCTATTTTAAAACACAACTGGAATCTGATGCAATGGCAGAATTTTCCTTCTCAATAACAAGCGCCGTCACCAGTCTGCCTATTTTAGATCTTCCTTTCACATTTGTTTTCATGCTTTTGGTCTCTAGTCAATTCAACATCCCTTTTCCAGGATTAATCCCCGCCTCTCGCGTCGTTTTTGAACGGTCGAAGTTCAGAACTGTCATACAAAACACTGTTGGCGATCTTTGTCGGAAGGAAGAAGAACTGGAGTATTTAACGCAGAGCAAAATAACACTAGGGAGTAGCGCCAAGACCTATCCTTTCCATGCTTCGCAAACGGGCCATAGTCGTAGCGCCACCCATTACGCTTGCGGAATTTAAAGCAAGACAAACTTGCGGATTTATAAATTTCTAGTAAGGCTAAGACGTAGGTTGCATACATCTTGGAAACCGGGGAGGTTGTATCTTTTTTTTGCTGTGTTCAGAATATGAAGTTATTAGAGCCATCACTGGTGCACGACCGATTGAGTTTCAGTAGGGACGTTCACTATCGCTAGTGGTGCTATTGTCGCTGCTGTTCGAGTGTGTGTCACTTTTTTCAAGTCTTGGCGCTACTCCCTAGTGTTATTTTGCTCTGATTTAACGCGGAGTGTCGGGACTAGCCAATTTGTACAAGTCTTTTGTCTCAGAAACTGAAAACGTGACATCGAGCCACTAATATTAATTTAAAATTTCCCCTGCGGTTTAGGTTAAGCCGACCGAGTGTAGCTAAAAGCAATTCAGCTTTATATCGTACTCCAATTATTTTATTTTGAAATTGGCAAATTCAGTCCAGGCACGGTTCAAGTAGTTAAACGTATGAAATGCTTTATTCATGGCTTTGTTGACATTTGCATCCAAAGTCCATGCGCTATAAAGCCAATCAAGATGACTCTATAATAAAATCAAACTGAAAAAGAAAAACAAGCGTGGGAAAGAATGATCCGCGCATGCATGGATGATAGAGATTTCAGAACAGATTTTATAAGCGGCTGATGATTAAAGCGATTATGAACTCCTGAGAAGCCTAGTAACAGGGACGTTTGTGGGTCGATTCGGCTACCCACCTTAAATTATGGGAGGTTACACATACAGAATACGATGAAGAACAAAGCAAGCGTCCCGGAGAACAATGTCTCTCCTTATACCTGCATCAATGTGCAACCAGACTATATAGGAAATTTTCAACTCTTCCGATTCCGCTGGCTAAGGAAGGGTCTAGGATTTTGCCTCAAACGATGACTATGATGTACTGCGCTGATGCAATCCAAGAAGGGACCATTGTTAGAATCGGTTGGTTACGCTGGCTTTGAGCTTTCGGTCATCAGAGCTAATCATGTGCGCTTGCTCTATTGCTTTAACTCAGTCTGGACGGCTTCAATCCTTTGTTCAGGCGCAATTTCATGCACGTAAAAGTAACAGTTTAGACGGAAAGATGCACTCGCTTATTTCGGGAAACTCTTTATGGCAATCGTTCACCGTTGTGGTTACTAAATAAATCAAGCACAGAGGTACAAAGGAACGCATTTTCATCGGATCTTCAAGCCTTTTGGTGAAAAAGTGATGGAGAACTAGACGGTAGTATCTCAACCCTATTCGGTTAAATTTTTAGCGTCGAAGTTGCTCAAGGCTGTACTCACCTAGCTAGGAGATTTACAGCACCCTCTTTCGTCCTCGGTGGGAAAAACTCCAAAGAAAAGAATTTTTCGCCAGATTCGATCTTTCCACTGATTTTCTCCATGAGACTTTCATAGACGTTTTCAACCGGCGAAATCCGTCCATGAGTTTGAGATTCGAGTTCATAGTCATCCGGACCACTACTATGGTCGTCAGACACCATTTCTGGTTGCACCCGAACCATTGCTGAAATTTACGACTGCCTGAAACAGAAATGAGTGAAATTAAGTTCGTGGAAACCTACAAAATACGGCACGTGAAGACAGCTCAAATGACCGAAAGCGGCAGCTTTGCAAGCTAGGCGGGGCACAAACGTGACGAACCAATTACGCTTCGTGGTGTGAGGTTGGCCTTCATACAAGTAAGGACCTCAAAGCTCTTATACAGCAAACCCGCAGTGAGTTCTCCATATTCCAGTTAAGAGCCACCATGCGGTTTAGTTCCTATTGATCCTGCAACAATCATCACCATCATCAATGTTAAACTAAAACTATGCTAGGACAATTCGTTTAATTATGTTCGTTCCGCAGAAAAGGTGGTTTCTTTTCATTAAAGGGCGATTCTGCGCTGTCAGAAGTTTCATAAAAGATCGCGCATAACACTTTCAAGAATAACACCTTTTCACTTAGAAATAAAATTAGTGTTATGACCAATTAAGTTTACACTATTTGGCGCCTAGATCTCAAACAACACCTTCAATTGGTAAAAATACTACACTCTCAGAAGTTACATAACGACAACAGAAGGATGCCCGGTTTCGACAGATAACACTTTGGGATGTTATCTGTTATTTCGTTCCCGTTATATTAGTATATTAGTCCCGTTATATTAGTATATTAGTCCCTAATATACTAATATTAGTATATTAGTCCCGTTATATTAGTATTTTTACCAACTGAAGGTGTTGTTGGAGATCTAGGCACGAAATAGTGTAAACTTAATTTGTCATAACACTTTATTTCTAAGTGAAAAGGTGTTATTCTTGAAAGTGTTATGCGCTATCTGTTATGAAACTTCTGACAGTGTGGCGATATCTTGGACTCGCTTTCCGAAAAGCAAAGCGAGAATCCGCCAAGCGCAAGAACAAGCAAAAAGTCGCTGCGCCTCAGTTGCACCTTTACAACTTCTCGCTGACTTGCCGAAACCACTTTCCAATTAGCGAAGTGGATTCGCTTTCCAAGTGCTGGCGGAAACTAGCGGAGCGCGAGAACAGCTCTGGAAAGCGAAGCGGCTTTTAGCCGAAGTCGCAAGAACAGCCGGCGCATAAGCTCGCGGAGCTTTCCAGACCGCCAGAGTCGCCCTTAAAGGAACAGTAAACTTGACTCAAACTTGGCTCAGGGAGCTAGCTGACATATCAAGAATGTACCCTGAGTCGATATTGAGAGTTAGAAAAATTCTTGTTACGACCATTGCAGTTTCCGGGCAGTTTCTGGGAGTTCGACTTTTGAGTTAGTAGAACAAAAAAAAAAAAGCAAAAGGTTTGTGTGCCGGGAGTAGGACTCGAACCCACGATCTTTGCCTTGAAACAAAGTAATCAATGTATGTCAACAGGGTTGCCACCGGTAGTACAATTGTGCTCACAATAGAACTTTCTTTTTACTTTGGCAGCAGATTTTAAGAAAAAAGTAGTTGTCAGGTTCTAGTTCCAAGGTGACTATGACCCAGCAACACGTTCTGAGTACTTTTCTTGTTTGGTATTACTTTTTTCCTTTTGCATAGTGAATTTATTTTAGTAAAGTGGCAACCCTGTATGTTGATAACACAGACAATCGCGAACTTTTACTGTGCATGAGTACGTAACTACAGTGCATAAGTGCAAGGCCCTGTCAGCCAGCTCTGGGGACAATAAGGAGGGGTTTCGAGATAACAAAGATGGGGGGTCCTGTCGACAATAAGTCCCTGTACATTTATCTAAGCCCCCCAGGCCGGTTTGATGGCCGAAAGTTGCCTAGTCAAGTTTACTGTTCCTTTATTATGAATCTATTGTACTACCCGAGGTACTACCTCTATGCGGTTAATGCTCATAATGAGGCGAGGAAGGAAAAACAGAGAATAGAATTTTCCCTGGATTTTCCGAGGGGTCACTCACTATCGATTTTAATGTACAACAAGTACCCGTTGCCGCGGTGTCCGGCCCGTTGCCGGCTGACAGCCAGAGATTGGCGAATCCGAATATTCGGATTCGAATCCAGGATTCGTTCTTTTGGCCGGATTCGAATCCTCTGCTTGTCAGGCTGGATCGGGATTCGGCCTCGGATTCCATACCCTCAATCTCACGAATCCACTCAAATTTCTAGTCTACATCCTTCCAGTTTCCGTTCCCAATTTTTACACAGTGGGCTTAGGCAATCCAACTTTTTTATCTCCACCACCAACCACCCTCAGTAATCTATCACGTTATCTTGTTACCTTAAATATCAGTGCTTTTTCTCACCTCTGATTTTTAAACTCTAACCTATGTATATGATTTGATTTTTGTTCAGGTCGGATTTCAGGGTTCGGACAGGTCGGTTCGTTTCAAATTATAGGCTCTGTCCTATTTTTATAGGATTTCCCGGGCCCAAATATAGGCCAAATATAGGATTCGGAAGTCTTCGGGATCAGATCTGTGGTAGATGGCGTGGGATGCCTGATCACATAAATTCGTCATTTCCCGAGTTTCCGAGAGTCCCCGAGTTTCTTAGATACGTGAGTTTCTTCGCACATAGGGACATTCCGTCGGGGATCTTACCGGGGAACATCGCATGGAAGGTTGCGACAATATGGTCTGAAGAGTTAGCAGACATGGAACTCTGTACCGTCTGAAGTGCCCATATTAACTCAGCTTTATAAGCGGCATCACGCTCACAAAACATGTTTGTACCAACTAATGGTTTATGCTTGGTTGTTTCATCAACTGGTGAAGCTGTAGTGGATGTAGTTGAGCAGTAACTGCGGCTTTGTGTTCTGCCGATCGCACATGCTGGTTTAGCTGAGCAACCCCAGCTGTGCAACCAAGATTTTTCAAGCAGAGTTTGCAAAAGAACGAGTACTGGTCGTTCCCAGTCTTACACCATTCGCCAATCTTTCTACCGCTGCAATCCGTCTTAGCAAGGCATGAACTATTAAACTTGGTAGGCCCCATACTTAATTACCAGACATCACCTGCAAAATAGCATCCCAAGATTAAAAGACCATAAAAAGAAAAAATGTGGATATGTCCGAAACTGGGCCGTATTCGCATCAGCCTTTTAAATAGCGTTCAGCCAGGAAACGCATAAGTCGCAAGAACTCCAGTCTCATTAAGCAGAGACTGCTAGCCTATATACTGATCTTCGCTCATTTCGGACAGGCCCAACATGACAAAAAACAAAACATAGGCTACTAAGTCAACACAACAGCATAGCCCAGGCAGAAGCAGCTTACTATTATAAGCCCAACACAAAGCATTAGTTAAGTTCAAACAGCTCAACAGTTGTAATTAATTATCAATCTACACCGAAAGACAGCACAGTCTACAAGCAGAGTCAAAAGCAAAGAAACGCACATCTTGGCTTACTTAACGAGCAGTGAAAATTGCAAATCATGAGCAATGTTCTTAGTGCTCTTCAGCCGAAAATATAGGAATAATATGATTTTAGCCAAAATATAGGCATTTTATAGGAGTGCATTAACATATAGGAATTTATTGGAATTTATAGGCGAGTCCGAACGCTGCGGATTTGAATCCGGATTCGGTTCCGGATTCGAATCCTTAGCACGAAATGGTGGATTCGTACCTAGCCCTGGATCCGGATCCTTTCATGATCGGATTCGCCCATCTCTGCCGAGTGCCGACCGAGGGGTTGCCCACTCTCGGTTTTAGTGTACAGCAAGTGCCCGGTGCCGCGATGCCCGGTCGGTGCCGGCACCGGCTGAAACAAGCCGGCACCGATCTTACGCGTGTTAAAACATCAAAATAAGCATTTTTTGAAGCGTTTGAAAGAAGGATCGCCTAATTTACTGTCGCACCGGTGCCGGTACCGCCTATTTCGGCTGGTGCCGGCCGGTGCCGGGAAAGGGTGTACAGCAGGTGCCGGAGAGTGGGTAACCCCTCGGTGCCGACAGCAGCTCGGACCGGTTGCCACGTGTTTGAACATCAAAATTATCATGTTTAGAAGTGAGAACCGCCTAATTTGTGGCCGGCACAGTTGGTTTTGACCGGTAACGGGAAAGAGTGTACAGCAGGTGTCAGGGAGTGGGTAACCCCTCGGGGTTTCCATCCCGTCCCCAAGCTTGATTTTGCTTTTTTCCAGCTATATAAGTGTGTAGTCGTGAACACCCAAAAAGCTGAATCACGTACTAGATTCCCTTTAAACTTCCTAGTAGAATCATTATGTAACCGTTCCTTTTCCGAATACCTTGACACAGTCAGCTTTCTTAGCAAGGGGTTAGAGACTGCGAAGAGAGCCACCACAAAGGCGAGCCTACATCGTGGGTCCAACTACGGGCCAAGATGCCGAAAGAACAAGTTAGGGGATAACAATTGCTGTAGGCTAGCCTTAGTTATCGTCGTGCCTTAACAGTGGCCGCAACCACTAAAAATGTAAAGCTGGCCTGAGCCGGTTCTTTTTAGGCCACCATACACACGCTTAGCCACACGGTTTTGCATATAAATATCACGAGTACGAAATTACTGAGAGGTTCCACGTAGATCGTGTTGCTCACGGGATATTCTCGTACATACACGGTTTTAATTACAACAGTTTTAAGCCCGCTTACTGCCAACTAACTGAAATGACGGGAAAAGACCTGTTATCCTTTTATTTGTTATAGGTGACATGTTGGCCTTGTTCAGTCTGGCTGGTGGAAAACCAGTTTATGCTGCGAATACACGATCAGGATTTTCTGAATTTCATGATCAAGCTGAAACCGAGGTTGGAACAATCTTGTTGATAGTTGCGTTTTTGCAAATACCATGGTATCTGATACCACGGTCAAGACGTCCAGTTCATCGTGGTATCTGATATTCAGACACCACGGTCCGACAGTGGTAACTGATCGTGGTATCTGAAAAAGTCATCTCACTTTCATCAATTTTCGTCAAATCGGTGGGAAAGAAGTTTGGCACTTAGTGATGTGACTGGATATCAGTTTTTTTTTTTGGGATGACTTCGAAAAGCGCAATTTCGACAACTGTCGTTTTTGCACAGCAACCGTATATCAGACACCACGGTAACTGCCGGTAACTGCAAAAACGACTAATTGCAGACCCAGTTACCGTGGTAACAGATACCATGGTATCTGCAAAAATGCAACTCATGTCAAATCTTGTTTCCGTCATCAGGTTGAACAAACTTTTCCGTCAGAAGTTGATCCTAGTGCCAGAAATTCTGGCTGTAATTTCGGTCCGCAAATACAAGGCATTACACTGTTCCGAAGATTGTTGTCTTCGAGACTGGTCAGGAAGTCCGGTAACATGTTGATGGTGTTGCTACGCGGAGCCCTTCATCTCGGTTTCGGCTGTCACTTGCCAATGTGCCTATTCTTTTTTGGATGCAAAGGGCCTTACGTCAACTAAATGACCGAGAAATGTTCACGAAACTATTGCATGCGCTTCAGAACGAGTTTTGGATGACAATGAAGTGCATAAACAAAGCCGGTTTGTAGATCCTCAGTTAGCCAATAAATAGCAACAAATGGCACATTGAGTACGCTGAACTGAACACTGGTCTTGAACAGACAAAGTACCACAATTTCTAGAATGCGTTGTCAACCACAACCATTTCACCGAACTAGAATATTTCAATCCTTACGGCGGGCAACAAGAATTCATTAATGCACAATCCCACTATTTCGGCTACTGTTTCTGTTACTATAGACTACTACTTGAAACTAGCGGAAACTAGGCTCTGTTTTTAACAAATTATCCACGACTTAGGCTGTTTTAAGCCTTTTACCAGGTCCGTTCTCGGGTCCATTGACTTCTAGCAAAAACTCGGCGAAATTCAGATAACCAGTTTTACGCATAAATAGCATGACGCGAGAACTCTCATCGGGAGCATGATGCGCATGGAAAATAGTAAATCGTGGCAAGACTGGCAAGTGCAAAATTAGTGCCGTTGGCGGGGCTTAGAATGTAACATTTCAAATTTGGGTCTCCGGGCTTAAGAGCTAATGAATGAAGTTATGGATATAAGTTGCATTATAGACACGTCGGGTCGTTTAAGAATCAACTATAAATTTACAAACATTTAATGACAGTAGCGTAACTTGTGAATGAATTTTTGTCAAGCACTTGCCTCGGCACCTGCGCGGGAATAGCCCAGTCAAGAAATAAGCAGTTCATACTAGGCACCCGATTGAAATATTCCTCACGTCACGAGCATGAAAGGGATATATTCGGAAGAGTATAATAAAAAGACGCTACTGTTTTGTTATCGCACACGTAACGAGAAGGCTTGTGTCTAAAGAGGGTCTATAAAACGACCCTATCACTAAGACCGAAGATAGTAGCCTATATCGAAAAAGTTGCGAAACATGCGAAAATCCAGACTCATCGCGGGCATCTCCTAATTCTCCAAATCTTAAAACATAACCTACTTGCTAATTTGGCTTCAGGCACTCCAAATCCAGACTCGTGATGATAGCAACCTTAAACTAGCACAATATACGATCCGCGTTCCTTGACGACCGGATTCCGAAAGAAATAGTAGAACAATTTTCTGCTTGCTATCGAATCCTTGTTACCACGCCGCACGCGATGCGCTGACTCTCCGGAGCAGTCCTACAGGGGATGCAGGCTCCCTAAAAAAAAAATCGATCGTCACTCGACTTACGGGTACCAGGTGTAACAACAGCGTCACTCATACGCAAGGCCGTATCTAGGGGGGGTTAGGGGGTTCGACCCCCCTCCCCGAAACCCGCAAAAGTTATAGTTTTTTGTGTGCTTTAACCTCTGATCTATGTCTTTTTTGTGGGCAACCCCCCCCCCAAAATAAATTCCTGGATACGGGCCTGCTCATACGCGTCGCGAACTGCGCACCTTTGCATTTTCGTGCCACCAACTCGTGTGCCAAGCATTTGCGCACCAAATTATATAGCCTTGTTCCGACTAGTTGGATATTTTCCGAAATTTCTATGCGAATTCATACAATCCGACTAGTTGGATATTTTCTGAAATCCCAGTACGACTGTGAAACATATCCAACTAGTCGGATAAAAAGTTTTCTCCTATTCGATTTCTCGTCGTAGCCAACTAGTTGGCAATGCGGGATTTCCTATACGAAAGATCTTACGGTAGCAAACTAGTTGGCTAAGAACTTTTCTCCTATACGATTTCATATCGCAGCCAACCAGTCGGCAACGCAGTATTTCCTATACGAAATTTCTTACATCGGCGAACTAGTTGGAAAACAAACAAAAATCCTATATGAATTTTTCTCGTAGCCAACTAGTCGGCAACGCGGGATCTCGTATGCGAAATTTCTTACAGTGGCGAACTAGTTGGAAAACAAACAAAAATCCTATACGAATTTTTCTCGTAGCCAACTAGTCGGCACCGCCGGCTTCTCCTATAGGAATTTTCTTACAATAGCCCTAGTGACCGCGAGGTGTATATGTATGATTGGATATTTAGATTTTGTACAATTATACGACAATTTCTAATATTTTCCAACTAGAGTATGTACTACCCACCCTGAGTTCTACAACACCTGCGAGTGAAACGGCGAACTGTGTCGCAGACGCAGTTCCAGGTCCGAGTTCGCCTGTCCTGACAAATTAACCCAAAAAAGAAAAGGAAAGTGTGTTTGGAAATGGATGATTACAACTTGTATGCCCTTGACTACAAGAATGGCCTTTTCACTGTCAAATGTAACTACCCTTTACTGACGGATTTAGGCGGTTTTTTGAATGATTTGCCGGGATGCTTATTTTCCGTTTTTATTCAGCTGCGCCTTGAAACGGCAAAGGCGCCAGACGTCAGGCGAACTGAGTGTAAAAACGGAAATTAAGAGCGTGTTCCACCCCTTTACCAATCGTAACTATTAGTTACTATTTCCGTTCCAGCCTCACGAAAAGTTACTACGCTGACCGTTCCAACCTTCTCAAAATAGTAACTAACAGTAACTATTTGCTTACCACGCTCGGGAGCGTAGTTAGCGTAGTAACCACGCATCTCTTCAACGTGATTGGTCCGGTCAGCCCGCGGCCTGATATTTGACCGAAAAATTAAAAAAAGCGTTCCAGCCTAGCGTAGTAACTACGGTAACTAGCGTAGTAACTACGGTAAGTAGGGTGGAACACGCTCTAAGCTGCAACGGCGAACTCACAGGGGAACTTACACAGGCAATAAAAAACGCAGCTTGTATCTCCTAAGGCGTATTCTCGCCGTTCCCCGAGGACTCCTCGGGGAATCGAAGCGAACGGCGAGAATAGAGGGACTCACTCCACGCGGACTCCACGTACAGAAATTCAAATTCAAATTCAATTCAAATTCAATTCAATTTATTCTCAAAACCATTTACGGACTTGCCGAATTTTCGGTCTCTTGTCAACCACGGATATAACAAAAATATAATACATAAGTTTCGTCAGGTCACAAAAATACTTCAAACCGAAAAACGCCAACAGCAGTCAAAATACGAACCGAAACGGTGATAAAAAACTGAAGGATACGTGTGTATAAATATACAACTAAATTTTATAAAGTTAAAAAAAATAAAAACGAAAATTACAACGGGAATATCAATCTTGGTCTTTACCCGCTTCGTTGTTGATCCGGCTCACAAACGAGGGCACGAAGCTACGCTGATACCGGGTGTGAGAGCTCGCAACTGGTTGTATTACCGGTATTGGCTGTGCCACTGCTCTAACAGGCCGAGCTCGAACTGGGGAGAAATCCGGAGGAAGGATGGATCTCAGGGCTTGATTTTCTAGGATTTTTTTTCCAAAATTTAAAGATAAAGTTTCGCGGCGTTGGGAAAGAGTCTCTAGCTGGGACATATTAAGAAGGGTTAAATACGGCACCTTTGGGGATTTAGAAGCGATTAAAAGGGCTCGGTACTGTATCCTCTCCAACGAGTCCGACTGTCCACGCGTCAGGCCAAAGTGCCAGACAGGACAGCAGTACTCCAGTATCGGCCTGATAAAAGATAGATATACCCGCAGCAGATGTTCTGGAGGGACACCATACCTTGCCAGCAGTTTCAGATACATGAGTGCTTACCTCTTTTGAGCATCTCTTCCACCTGATCCTGCCACTTCATATCCGCCGAGATTTGTACGCCAAGAAGTTTGATTTTGTCGACGATCTGTTCTTCTGGGAGTGGTGGGTGGAATTCTGGCTTAGTCTTGAGGAAGTTCACTGTAAGAACAACAGATTTATTCATGTTTACTGACATGTCATCAGAAGCTGCTTCCTCGCAGATTTCATCAATCAGCGATTTAGCACTACTTTTGATATTCCTGAAACATATCTCTAGGAGGGACAAATCGTCGACATATTTCCATCGATCAGGTCCAAGGCAGTTTGGAAATCTCCCACGCAGATCAACAGCTCATTATCTGGTAAGTCTGATCGACGAAATTCTTAAAAACCTAGACATGCCTGATCAGTGGATCAACCTTATCGCGATCGACCTAAACAAGGCCTTCGACCTGATCCGGCACAGCAAACTTTTGAAGAAACTGATGGAGCAGTTCAATGTTGATCCGTTTTTGGCAAGAATAATAGCTAGCTTCCTCTCCGAGAGGACACAACAAACAAAGTATAAATCTACATATTCATCACCTCTCCCCATTTTTTGCGGAGTGCCGCAAGGTACCCTACTCGGACCACTCCTTTTTTGGTAATGGTAAATGACCTTGCTGCAAAACAGCGAGAACACGGGAAATGCTTCCAAAACGGATTTAGTTCATCATAAAAATATGCAGCCGACAAAATTAGTCTGGATCCACTTTATTTTTGGTTTTGTTTATTCTGCTCATACGGTAATTTTATATTGCACCGACACCAGCAAAAATTGATTCCCCTCCAAAACTGAAAGGGAGTCCTTTTTGATGATGGTGATGACAATCGGAGCATTCCCCGTCCGTGGGGACTCGCGAGAATACGGGGAGTGAGTCCCCGGGACAAACAAAAACGCGGGAACTCCTCAAGTGGAGTCCTCGGGGAACGGCGAGAATACGCCTCTAGACTCAAAATCATCGTTGAGGTAACGGTACAAATACTGTCTTCGTTCCTCATTTTACATTTGAATTTCATCTTATCTTTATTTAGTAACATCTCAGTTTGTTGTAGTATTCTTTATGCAGAAGACCAGAGGCGTTACTAGCCAAAATGATTGGTGGGGGGACAAGGTATTTACCGACTGGCTGGTCATTTTTACCGACTGTGTTTGCAGATAAAAACGACTGTTATTGGAACAAGACCAAAGGTTCCGATGGGATCCCAAAACTTCGATATTTGATCCAGACAATTAGGTTTCGTCTTCGTCAGATCCGGTCTTCGCCAGACTCCATGAACATTTATACTCTTAAAATTTAGAAACAGATTAAGGCCAAACAGCTAATCATTAAGGAAACCAAGTTCTGATATGGATTCAGCTTGAGTGTTTATCCCTACAAATCGAATGAAACGATCCTGGCTTACTTCTGCGAATTTTCCGGTTTCTGGCGGAATTCCAGAACTACTTGTCCGACGAAAAACTAAAGCTCAAAAACGAATTCAGCGTATCTAGTTACCCCTATTTCCAACATCTAATCAACTTCAATTAAAAATTTAACTTATCACAAATTTTCCGGCTTCAACCGGATTCCGGACGAACTATATGTCAGGCAAAAAAATGATTGTCATATACGGATTCAGCATCTCGTCTTACCCCTAAATCGGACATCTAATCAACTTCAAATAAAACTTTTACTTTTAACAAACTTTCCGGTTTTGGCCGGATTCTGGGCTAACTACTTGTCTGGCGAAAAAACGGTTTTCATATTCGTGTTCAGCATGCCTTCTTACCCCTATATCGAACGTCTAATCAACTTAAAATAAGACTTCCACTTTTAACAAACTTTCCGGTTTTGGCCGGATTCCGGGCGAACTACTTGTCCGGCAAGAAAATGGTTTTCATATTCGTGTTCAGCATGCCTTCTTACCCCTAAATCAAACATCTAATCAACTTCAAACAAAACTTTTACTTTTAACAAACTTTCCGGTTTTGGCCGGATTCCGGACGAACTACTTCTCCGGCGAGAAAATAGTTTTCATATTCGTGTTCAGCGTGTCTTCTTACCCCATAATCGACTATCATATTAGCTGTTTAAAAATATTTTACTTGCCCCTTAATTTGAACCCCCTCCCCCACCCCTAAATGTAAAGCTACAGGGCCCATCTACGAACTCGACCTTACTCTTGACCCAAAGAATGCTCACACCAAGTTTCATCAAAATATCTCATTCCCTTCGAGAGTTATCGTGCTCACAGACAGACGGACGGACAGACGGACGGACGGACGGACGGACGGACAGACGGACAACTTTTGCGATGTCATAGGTATCCCTCCACTTACGTTTTGGGATCCCAAAAAAAACCACTGTGTTGACGAAAAATCAGCTGATTTCAAGAAAAAACGACTATTTTTAAGAAAAAATCGACTATTTTACGAAAAACCGACTGTTTTCAAGGAAAAACGACTATTTCTAAGTAAAAAATCGACTGTTTTTACTAAAAATCGCGGCGCTTCGCGCCGCCTCGGCTATTTTTTACCGACTGGCCGACAACATTGGGGGGAGGTCCCCCCCTCCCCCCCCCCAGTAGTGACGCCTTTGCAGAAGACTATGAATTTCCTAATTTCTTTTTCCTTGCAATCTTTGTAGACGAATCTACAAACGATTCTGATTATGTGTGTTCCGCAAATTATGATTCTAGTATTTTCTTTTTTACATTTGGATGTCTCACCAACCAATGCCAAATCTATACTGTTTATACTCCATCATCTACGGCCGTATCCAGGGGAGGGGGGGTTAGGGGGTTCACCCCCCCCCCCAGAAACATACAAAAATAACTGTTTTTATAGGCTTTAACACTAATATATGTATTTTTTTTTACTTTTTGGTCCGACCCGCGGGCAACCCCCCGACAAAAAATTCCTGCATACGGACCTGTCCGCCTGTGTTTTTTTCGTACGTTAATTGTAGTGTACATGATTGCCTGATGAAAAATTTATCAAGACAACTGGAATCTTAACTGATCGTTTGTTTTTTCAGTGTGTGATTGAACCGGCCTATGAAATATGATCAATAGTTCTACATATATATATATATATACATATATATATATATACATATATATTATATAAATATATATATATTATATATACTATACTATATGTATCCATCGATATTTATTAACACTAAAAACCCTAACGGCCATGATTATTTATTACAAACATGCAACAACATTATCAAATAATTAAAAAATCAACTAATATATTTCCGTCGAATTAAAAAAAAATGTTTCACTTTCTGTCGAGTCTTCTCCAGTTTGATTTTCTAAAGGTTCTTCTTTTTCTCTGTAATATTTTCGTCGTAAAAGCTTTGTCTGTTTTTCTAATACTGAATCATTTTTTTTAAACTTTGGTCTGTAAACTGCTGGCTAAACTCTTGCTCTGCTATACTCTTCTTACTATACAGAAAACAATGAATTTCCCAATTTCTTTTTCCTTGCAATCTTTGTAGACTACTTTTCTCACCAACCACAACCAGTGACAACTGACAAATCTCCACTGTTTATACTTCGTCAGTGTTTGTTTTTTACGTCCGTTTATTATAGTGTACATGAATGCTGATAAAAAATTTATCAACACAATTGAAATCTTAGTTCATATTTATTTTTTCAGTGCGTGACTGAATCAGCCTATGAAATATGATGGATAGATCTAGCTATCTATATATATATCATCGATACTATGTTTATCTATCGATATGTATTAACAATAAAAGCCCTAACGGGCCATGGTTATTTATTACAAACATACAACGAAATAATCCAATCATTAAAAATCAAGTAAATAAATTTCCATCCGAATTTAAAAAAAAAATTCACTTTCCTTCTTCACTCTTTTCCTTCATGTTTTTTTTTCAACTGTTTTTTCAATTTTTTATCAATTCTTTTTAAAATTTTTGACTCCGTTGTTATAGTTTCGAATTCTTTTCTATTTTTATTTTGTAACAGCTCAGGTTGTTGTAGTGTTCTTAGTATGCAGAGGACTATGAATTTCCCAGTTTCTTTTTCCTTGCATTCCTTGTAGACAAATCTACCAGCGAATTTAATTACGTTCGTTCCGCAATGTATGATTTTATTTCTTTTTAGTTTTATTTTGGATGTCTCACTCATTAATGCCATATCTCATCATTCTCATCCCAATGTTTCCACTTCGAGGAACTTATCCCTTTTTGAGGGATTTCCAGACTTTCCGCGGGAATTTTTTTTTCTAAAGAGGGATAAGGGATTTTTCACGGACAATTGAGATATTTAGGGATTTTTGCTACTAGAATGGAGATATTTGGGATTTTCGAGTCTCAAGGAAAAAATCCATCAACTACACAATAACTGTGGTTAAGTACGGGCACTTTTGAAGCATGTTTCGATCGCTTGTCTCCTCATTCTCTTATTTTTTGTTTTCGCCTTTCTGGCAAATATGTCAAAGTTTTCTTCTGTTTTTTTTCTACTCTCTAAATTTAACATATTTAATGCGTGATTGCATCGGCCTATGAAAAATGATATTTCTGTATCGTGGATATCCGGCAAAACCTCGAAATATGGGAAGGGGCTAAAACCGTCCCCTTTTCCCGATCCAACCGACGCTTCTATATATTTGTTTTCTGGGTATTTTTTCTACTTCTTTAACTTTTATGACTCACCTTGTTGCATCTAGATCTACTGTTTTATTTTTTTTATTTTTTTTCTAGTTTGAGTCAAGTTTTCTATTCCTTTAAGAGCTTGGATTCCAAGCTGGGACCCTTTCAGCTTCCTTGTGTTATGTCTGACAGTTGGGGTTACATTTGGTTTAAGGCCGATTGCTGTTTTGCTGGGTTGGGTCTTCTTCTGCTACAGGTCGGTTAACTGAAGGAAGAAAACGAAAAAGTGGCAGTTAGCTTTAGACACAGCAAGTGCATGAAAATGGCAAAGTCCAAAGTCAAAAAAGGTTCGCATAAGCATACCTCTACTGTACAGGAGAGGTACCCAACCTCAGACAAGATTTCATATTTCCAGAGAAATCTTTTTTTAGTGAAATCTATCTGGCTTAAAAAGGAACCAAAAAACATGACAAAAATACCAGAGTGAAGCTAATAAAATGGTTTACATGTTGGGGATATAAATTTTACTTCAATATTTCTAGTTAAATATAATTTTCTTTTCAAACAGTTTCACCCATTTTTACATGAGGTGAGATTGCATGCAAAGTGATGAAAAAGATAGAGGTAATAAGGCTAATAACCAGAAAATCCCTTTTTAAACCAGGTTCAAAACAAAGAAAAGACAAATAATTGTAATATTTTGGGACATAACTGTTGAAAAAAAATACAGGTTTTGCTTCTTGACTGTCAGGATAGCACTGAACTTTCATTTTGACATTTTCGCGGCAAAATTCGAGGTTGCGTAAAAACGAGGTCAGGTACCCCACCTGTAGTCCTGTACTACAGCAGTGTTATTTGGAAAATTTGGCCCTCGGGCAGCAGTAAAGTTGCAGCCTAGGCCACCTTGCAGTAGTGATTCCACTCGGCGGAAGTGCCAAGTGGACTGATGTGACGAAGTCAGGATGAGTGCTAACAACCTGCTAACAACCAAGACAAGAACCATTAGCCTAGGTAAACAGCCATGCCTCACCTCTTAAATCTTGGAAATTCTCATCTTGGAACAAATCTGGCTTAGCTCACAGCTCATGTGATAAAATCCAACAGGAATTTGGCAAAACCAAACAATAGCAAAAGAAGTGCGTTTTGATCTTTCAAATAAATTGCCATGAAGCACAAACAGGGTTGCCACTCGAACAGAAAAAATGGTACTAATCTAACTGCCAAAAAGTACTACTTCGAAAAAAAAGTACTACCTTCCAAAAATTTTAGCTCGTGTTGCGCTTCGCGCAACACGCGCACGTCAATGTGACGTCAATCCCTTGATTTCTCTTTGGTTTATCATATATTAAGAGATTTTTTTATTTGGCAAAACCAAACAATAGCAAAAGAAGTGCGTTTTGATTTTTCAAATAAATTGCCATGAAGCACGGCACAAAACGCTAGCCAACTCTCCTTCCCGCTGCGTAGGTCTGCGTATCATACAACCTTCAGAGGCGTTACTAGCCAAATTGTTTGGGGGGGGGACAAGGTATTTACCGACTGGCTGGTCATTTTTACCGACCATTTTTGCGGATAAAAACGACTGTTATTGAGAAAAAACGACTGTGTTGACGAAAAATCGGCTGATTTTAAGAAAAAACGACTATTTCTAAGAAAAAATCGACTATTTTAACGAAAAACCGACTGCTTTTGATTGTTTTTAAGAAAAAAAGACTATTTCCAAGAACAAAATCCATTGTTTTTACTAAAAATCGCGGCGCTTCGTGCCGACTCGGTTATTTTTTACCGACTGGCCGACAACATGGGGGGGGGGCGGCCCCCCCTCCCCCCCCCAGTAGTGACGGCTCTGACAACCTTTAATCTAGTAATGTTCGCTTCTTCATCATATCATCAACGGGACCGGACCTGTTTCCCTTTTCCCGTAGGAAAGATCGGACACTCGCCAAAAGCGCGTCATAGAAAATCGACGGTCTAGCCACCTAGCGATAGTCTCTTCGTGAGAGTTGTTCAAGATTTTTCTGACGCTAGGTGGTATCACAACAAATCTTAACGAAACTTATCTACCGAATTGAACTGAACCGTTTTGATGATGGATTAAAGGAACAGTAAACTTGACTACGCAACTTTCGGCCATCGAATCGCCCGGGGGGCTTGGATAAATATACAGGGTCTTATTGTCGACAGGCCCCCCCTTCTTTGTCATCTCGAACTGTCTCGAACCCCCTCCTTAGTGTTCCCAAAGCTAGCTGGCAGGCCCTTGCCCCTTATGCACTGTAATTATGCACTCATGTACTGTAAAAGTTCGCCTTTTTACATGTAGACTACAGAGTAACGACCTCCCCGACTAGACGGCCGGGGTTCGATTCCTAGTCGCGGCACACAAACCTTTTGCTTTTGCAAACCTTTTGCTTTTGCAAACCTTTTGCTCAAAAGTCGAGTTCTCGGAAACTGCCCGGAAACTGCAATGGTCGTAACGAGAATTTTTCTTACTCTCAATATCGACTCAGGGTACATTCTTGATATGTTCGCTAGCTCCCCGAGTCAAGTTTGAGTCAAGTTTTCTGTTCCTTTAAGACAATCTTCAGATTGGGATTTTGAAACACTAAAAGCTAGAATCTAAAAGCTAGAAGTTTGGGATCCCAAAAAGGCGAACTTTTACAGTACATGAGTGCATAATACAGTGCATAAGGGGCAAGGGCCTGCCAGCTAGCTTTGGGAACACTAAGGAGACAATAAGACCCTGTACATTTATCTAAGCCCCCCCGAACGATTCGATGGCCGAAAGTTGCGTAGTCAAGCTGAATCATCTACACTTTTCGTTTTTTCTGGCAAAGATTGTAAGAGGCGTTACTAGCAACTAGCAATATTAGCATTAATTTTTAAGAAAAGATTGAAATAAAACAGTTGCTTTTTTACCGAATTTCCGCCAGGAGGTTTCATGGGGCTGCACAGTATACTAGTGTTATAATCATTATCGGTTATAATTATATTCGCTCGGGCGATATCAGCCTATCATGTTACCCGCGGGCCAAATTTTTCCATTATCACCCTTAGGAAGGGCGATAATATACAATAGTGGGAAATCTTGTAGGTCAGTTAACTGGATGACGGCAAAAAACGCAACTAATACTACGATTCACGGACAACAGTTTTTCGAAAGCATTCACGGAAAACTGTTGTCCGTGCCAAACTGAAGACTGTTGAATAATCAGATAGAACTTCTGTCTTACCCCGCATGCAAAACCCCGACAAAACTGAGCGGACCTAGAGATATTGTGTTGCGAGAGCACCACTTTGGTTTTGTCGTGGGTTTTTTTTTCCTAGCACCCCGATTTCAGCTTATTACTAGAAAGTGGTAAGGGTCTAACCTCTGCGGTTTTTACGGAAAGTGTGGACCTCAGGCCGGATCGATGAATATGAAGTGGAGTTGTATAGCCTATGTCAGAGAGGACTAACTGAAGTTATGCAGCCGAGCTTTTGTTTCATCAAACCATGTTTCTGCTTTCGAGTGGAAAGCTCCGTTCTAGCAGGCAAGCAGACAGGCACCACTTTCAAATTGAAGATGGACTAAAATCTAAAAGTGCTAAATATTTGCGGCAGTTCCCCGGCACCATAGCCAATATATCTTCTCTGAGTGATAAATAGAAAAATTTACAGAAAGAAAAAAGTGGCATTTTCCCACGGGTCCGAAAGTGCTGCCATCTATTGTTTCTGCCCACTTATGTTCGTGATTTCTGTTGAGTTTATCATTCCATTTTTTGCACTTGGGATTGAGGAAGAGAAATGATATCAGATATGCCTCTTAAACTTTAAAAGTTCTCTCACTGCTAAAGAAATTAGAGCTTATCCCTTGCTCCTTTCTAAGTTGTGATATTAGAAAGTTGGCCTACGGCAGAAAAGTCAGCTTTTGAACTAATACAGATAGATTTTTTTTTCCAACGGCAATCGATAGACCTTGATGAGCTGATCAAAGTATATGTCATCCGTTTTTTGGTAGAAAAATTCCTTAATGAGATACAACAGTTCGAACGTTTAAAGGGGTTGACAACTTCAGTAGTAAGGTATACACTGAAACCAAAAATAGTCCGATCCCAATTGCGAAACATGTAGGGGACGTGTAAGCAACAGTCGGCTGCTAGACCATAATCATCTTCGGTGATGAGGGGTTATCAACTTTTGCTAGTTGGTGTACCTATTAATCCTATTATTTTTTTCCAGTGTATTTGATCGTGAGAATCATTTAAGGCGTATTCTCGCCGTTCCCGAGGACTCCACTTGAGGAGTCCCCGCGTTTTTGTTTGTCCCGGGGACTGATTCCCCGTATTCTCGCGAGTCCCATTGACGGGAATGCTCCGATTATCATCACCATCATCAGAAAGGACTCCCTTTCAGATTAGAAGGGGAATCAATTTTTGCTGGTGTTGGTGCAATATAAAATTAATTAAAAACAATCAGAATAAACAGAACCAAAAATAAAGTGGATCCAGACCAATTTCGTCAACTGCATATTTCTTTTTTGAACAAAATCCGTTTTGGAAGCATTCCCCGTGTTCTCGCTGTTTTCTGTAAGCGGAGTCCGCGCGGAGTGACTCCCTCTGTTCTCGCTGTTCCCTTGGAGATGGACTTGCAAGTAAAAATCGGTTGCCAGAAAGGGTTCATGAGGGGCTAGAAACTTTTGCAGATTGGTGCACATTAAATTTGATCTCTATAAATATCTTGTAAGCAAGAATCGGTTACTAGAAGGGGTTCATGAGGGGCTAGAAACTTGTGCAAATTGGTGCACGTTTTATTTGATCTCTGTAAGTCTGAGGGTAAGAAAATCTCTATGGTCTCTAACTATAACTTAGAATTAAGTCTTTGAGGGGTTGACAACTTTAGTGGTAGGATACACGCTCAAACAAAGAATAGGCGGAACCCAATTGTGAGACATGTCATGACTTGTAAGTAACAATCGGCTGTTAGACCATAATCATCTTCGATAGTGAGGGGTCTCCGACTTTTCCTAGTTTGTGTACCTATTTTGCTTCCGGTGTTTTTGATGAGAAGAAAGCTTGGCTCATGTCTATCACGGGGAGAGGGACTTGCAAGTTAGAATCGATTCCTAAAGCATTGTCATTTTCATGAGATCCTAGAATGGTCTATGGCGATGGTCTATCACTATAACTTAGAATTAAGTGTTAACGCACGGATAGAAAAGATAATAATGTAAAACAACGATATATTTTCGCAATAATTAGTAGAGTGACATCTATTGTGTTTTGACCCTGAAAAGTTATGGATAGCTTTATAATACCAACTAGGTTATATTATATAATGTTCCAAGTTTTCACCAGTCAAGATAGCTACGATTGAAAAGGATGAAGTTCAACTGGCTGCAAAGTCAATTTACTCCTTACTTCCGATTGTAAGTAAAAATCGGTTGCCAGAAGGGGTTCATGAGGGCTAGAAACTTTTGCAGATTGGTGCACTCTATAAATATCGTGTAAGCAAGAATCGGTTGCTAGAAGGGGTTCATGAGGGGCAAGAAACTTGTGCAAATTGGTGCACGTTTTATTTGATCGGTTGCCAGAAGGGGTTCATGAGGGGCTAGAAACTTTTGCAGATTGGTGCACTCTATAAATATCTTGTAAGCAAGAATCGGTTGCTAGAAGGGGTTCATGAGGGGCAAGAAACTTGTGCAAATTGGTGCACGTTTTATTTGATCTCTTTTAAGTCTGAGGGTAATAAAATTAGTCTCTATGGTCTCTAACTATATAACTTAAGGCGCATTCTCGCCGTTCCCCGAGGACTCCACTTGAGGAGTCCCCGCGTTTTTGTTTGTCCCGGGGACTCACTCCCCGTATTCTCGCGAGTCCCCACGGGCGGGGAATGCTCCGATTATCATCACCATCATCAAAAAGGACTCCCTTTCAGATTCGGAGGGGAATCGATTTTTGATGGTGTTGGTGCAGTGTAAAATTAATTAAAAACAATCAGGATAAGCAAAACCAAAAATAAAGTGGACCCAGATAAATTTCATCAACTCTGCGTCAACTGCATATCTTTTTTTTGAACAAAATCCATTTTAAAAGCATTCCCCGTAGTCTCGCTGTTTTCCATACGCGGAGTCCCCCTGGAGTGACTCCCTCTGTTCTCGCCGTTCCCTTCGATTCCCCGAGGAGTCCGCGGGGAACGGCGAGAATACGCCTTTAGAATTAAGTCTTTGAGGGGTTGACAACTTTAGTGGTAGGATACACACACTCAAACAAAGAATAGGCGGAACCCAATTGTGAGACATGTCAGGACTTGTAAGTAACAATCGGCTGTTAAAGACCATAACCATCTTCGACAGTGAGGGGTCTCCGACTTTTCCTAGTTTGTGTACCTATTTTGCTTCCGGTGTTTTTGATGAGAAGAAAGCTTGGCTTATGTCTATCACGGGGAGAGGGACTTGCAAGTTAGAATCGATTCCTAAAGCCTTGTCATTTTCATGAGATCCTAGAATGGTGTATGGCGATGGTCTATCACTGTAACTTGGAATTAAGTATTAACGCACGGATACAAAAGATAATAATGTAAAACAACGATATAGTTTCGCAATAATTAGTAGAGTGACATCTATGGTATTTTGAGCCTGAAAAGTTATGGATAGCTTTATAATACCAACTGGGTTATATAAGATAATGTTCCAAGTTTTCACCAGTCACGATAGCTACGATTGAAAAGGATAAAATTCAACTGGCTGCAAAGTCAATTTACTCCCTACTTCCGATATTCTGTTGTTGTTGTTTTTTTCAACGCTGAGGGATAGCCATGAGATTACAGATTGTGTCATCAGTTCAAAAAAAAAATTCTTCTTGGATTGGAACATACCATTTTGGAAACCTCATTGGGTTGACAACTTCAGCCTTTAACCGTTAGCGAAGAAACAAACCAAAGTGTTGCTCTCGCAACACTTTAGTCGGCGAAGCCGAACAAAGGTTGCCGCAACACATCACGTTGCCCAGGCAACGTAGGTCTAGTTTACTCTAGCTTTGAGCTGATGTTGATACTCGTTTACTCCACTTCCGTCTTCGCCGTTGCTTATCGCACAAGAAATAGTGAAGGAGGCTAGCATGAGGCATACTCCGCGCGCTGACTCGCTCTGGAGCGAATCCATAGCATCAATCAGCTTTGACCCCTAGATTTGCTCTACAGCGACTTAACAGCGATTTAGCTATTTGTAGAGGTAACGAATCATGATGTGGCGCGAAGCTAGTAACCTCCGCTACTTTGCGTCGGGAATCGGTCGTATTTTACTCGAATCAGCATGTTTGTATGACCAAGATAGGGAGACAGCAGTTCTATCTCGTTATTTGTTCTTGATACAACCAAGACCAAATAAGCACCGGAACCTCGGTCCATCTAAAGTGTAGAAGCTACGCGGAACAGTCGGGATATCCATGGTCGCTGCATGGGACCAAATCAGATAGGACCTCCACCTTCTCACCTCTGTAATATCAGCCATGCGGAGTCGAATATTTTCTCTACCCTGCCCGATGCAAACGAGCGGAGGTTAGGAGCTACGCGGCACATCACGTTTCGCTACCTCTACAAATAGCTATATCGCTGTTAAGCCGCACAGAATAAACTTTCAAAGTCAAATCTGATTGGTTCTCCGCCCCCCTAACCCCCCGCTCTTGGCTTCGGAAAGGCCCTCTTTTAATTAACAAAAAATTGAAATGAATGAATAATGGAATAACTTAGAAAAATGTTAAACACAAGAGGACAGGAGAACCATTGCGCCGAAACTAGTAATTAGTAACAATGAAGTTGACCACTCCATTTACATTTTAACATAATTATTGAAACTGTTTCCCAGACACAGAGCAGACAAGCTAAGAGCTGGGGGTGGGGGTAGGTTAGCAAACAAAAACCTGTTTTGTATTTTTTGTTAATTAAAAGAGGGCCTTTCCGAAGCCAAGAGCGGGGGGTTAGGGGGGCGGCAGCCCCCCACAACAAAAAACCTGTACAAAAGAGTCTTTAAAAGCGGGGGGTTTGGGGGGCGGCAGCCCCCCAACTGCCTCTCCTAATTCCTGTACGTTTTAAGGTTCGACTTTGGGACGCAGCCTCTTTAACTCTTTAAGAAAACGAAGTTTTTTTCATATTATAGCACGCGAAAGATCGGTGCCGGCTTGTTTCAGCCGGTGCCGGCACCGACCGGGCATCGCGGCACCGGGCACTTGCTGTAGGGGAGGTCGGGGTTGAACCGTACGCGGGTTGAACCGGACAGTTTCAATTGTGGGCAGACCCAAAGTTGTAAAATCGTGAAATAATTAACTAAGGTTGGCAACAATGTTCTGACTCATGGGACGAAATTTGAACTCTCAGGTGCGAACCGATTTCCAACCAGGCGACTTTTGTTTTTTTCATTGCACAAATCGGACTTACAATTTCATTTTCAGTTAGAGAAAAAGTTAGTTGTTTTTGGCGAGTTGGTTACAGTTCAGTCCAATGTAGGTTCATTTCTTCATCTTATTAGCCTATTGCGGGATTCCTACTAATTTCCTTTTTTTCTTGGTGTTATTTTTTTTTAGAAATGGTCTGTGTGGGGTTGAACCGGACACGTTCTGGGGGGTTGAACCGGACGTTATTGTAGAGGTCCGGTCCAACCCCGCTCTGTCCAGATCAAAATATTTACCATTTTCTGGAGTCCGGAAAGCAGGATAAAGCTGCTGGAGCCAAGCTTTCTAAATTAATTGCTTCCGGTGGAAAAAGTTAAGTTCAGCAAGCATTGTCTTCTGAGTTCGAATTTCCAAAAAATTTCGGTAAAGTGGTATGTTCGGATAGTCCAACTCCTCTCCAATAAGTGAAAACTTGATAAGCGCTTAGTTGTACCACTTATTCGGTCATATTCAGAGCTCATCTTAACATGTCCGGTTCAAAACACCACTCGTCCGAACCAACCCCACCGGTGGGGCTGAACCGGACGATTTTTTGAAAAAAAGAAAAAATCATGGCGCCAAAACCGGATGAAATTAAATTCTCAAAAAATTACAGAACATAGCCAGTCTCATTATCTTTCATTTCCAATCTTCAAAATTTGTTCAAGTTCTACACAGACTGAATTATTAGCCGAAAACGAAAAACGTACGGTTCAACCCCGACCTCCCCTACACTAAAACCGAGAGTGGGCAACCCCTCGGTAACAGCTACAACCGAAAAGGGAAAAGCAAAAGCCAAAAAAAACTTCTATTTCAGAAGTGACGCCGCCTATCAGAAGTTTCTGCCAAAGCAGTTTGCAGTAACACCTTGATTTTGGTCTAGAAAAAAAAAATAACGGCCAGGACTAGGAGTGTAATTTTCGTGCATTTTCTCCCGACGATAACTAGAGGAAATCTTCAGACGGGAGTAAGAGGGAATAACTTAAAAAGGACCGAACATTTGTTTAAAATTTCTCGGAGAAGTCAGCCATAAGGCGGACTATCCAAACATGTAATAACTCAAGGACCAGTCGTAGCAAGATTTTTCCTTTTCAACCGATTTCCCAAAACTGCAAGTCAAATAATTTTGATCCGCAATCACTAGATGTGACATTCCGCCCTTTTAACAAGTCAGTACAGTCTAGTGGCTAAGATCATTGACTACTGAAACAGAGATCCTAGGTTCGATCCCACTTCGGTCCGCCAACATTTTGCTTTAGAACATACGCTATGGGCGAGGGTTCGATCCCCCTCGGAGCCAGAAACCTTTTTCTTCCCATACCAGACAGACTACAAAAGCCGCTTCAGTAATGATTGACAGGTACCTATTCAGCACGGTACAAAACTATCAGGCGATAGCAACTTTAGACGCACATTGAACCAATACAAAACAACGACCAATCACGTATACATGGTTTGTATCGTGACAAGAGGATCATTGGCACTAAATTGGTTTCCATTCATTTATATATTTTTGGTGCCCTTTGTACAGTTCTGAAATCAGTAATAAATCTAGCCTCCGAAGTAGAACATCGTTCGCTCGCTGAGCGTTTAGGCCACGCCTCCACATCTGGAACAATCATATTGTTCGCAATATTGCATATATCGCAATCTTTTCTCAGGCCGTAGCTGCGCCGGCCGACTACAGAATCGTGCTGGAGTCGCAACAAGGCATTAAGGTCGGGCTTCACTACCCAGATTTTTCGCCCGGATTCTGGGTTCCGTTTTCGTCGATATCGGTATGGGTAGTGAAGACAGGTCTGAAAACACCCCGGACGCGTCCGAGAATCTGGTAGAAAAATCTACCAGATTCCCGGATTCTGGGTGAAAAGAAGCGGGAATTTGAAAGTAGTTTTCATTTGACTTGGAGAAATTATTGTGTTGAGGTGGTAAAATCTAAGAAAATGACAGAAGTGCTGAAAAATACCCAAAAGTGGACTGTTGAAAAGACATTTGATTTGATTTCTGTTTGGGACCGTCTTCACATAATCCGGACCCCAGATTCTGGGGCGTCTGGGTAGACCTTTATACAGAAACAAACGACAGATCTTGCAGAATTTGCAGTGGGGGAGGTGGTTACTGAAAAGACGTCGGAAAGGGACTCGAATGAAGTAGCTGGTATATAAGTAGAAAAAAAAACATAATACGGAGGAAAACAAGAAAATGTACTTAATTTGTACAGAAAACGCAAAAATGTACTAGATTTGGCCACTTTAGAAAAAGTTGTACTTTCGTACAGACGGAACGAAAATGTACTGAAAAAGTACAATTGTACTCGACGTGGCAACACTGGCGATGAGCATGAGCTTTTCAAAGAGAATTCGATTCAACGGCTGATCGTTTTGTATCTCCCAAGGTGGAGCCAACTTGCTTACACGTGATCGTGGGCATTATTCCGCAATATGAGCAGTGCTTCCATTTTGCAGGATTTATCCTAAAATTCAGGATTTTTGGATAGCGGCAAGATTTTTTTCAGGATTTTTGATAATCCAGGATTTAGCAGGATTTTCAGACTTTCCCAGGACTTCCCAGGATTTCTTTTTAATAAAAATAAAAAGAGAACTGCCGCAAAAAGACACTTAGATCATTAGTGTTTCCAAGAAAATAGTGATAAATTCCCTATTTATAAGTAGGAAGCAGAGGCGTTACTAGCCAAAATGTTTGGGGGGGGGGGGACAAGGTATTTACCGACTGGCTGGTCATTTTTACCGACTGTTTTTGCGGATAAAAACGACTATTATTGAGAAAAAAACGACTGTGTTAACGAAAAAATGACTATTTTTACGAAAAACCGACTGTTTTAAAGAAAAATCGATCGTTTTTAAGAAAAAAAGACCATTTCTAAGTAAAAAAAATCGACTGTTTTTACTAAAAATCGCGTTTTTTTACCGACTGGCCGACCACATTGGGGGGGGGGGCGCCCCCCCTCCCCCCCAGTAGTGACGCCTCTGGTAGGAAGCGTCATATAGTTGGCGTTGAAGGCTTGGCATTTTGGGGGGTTGAAACCACGCTAAAAGTGAACTTTTGCCAGAAAAAAGGCGTATTTTAAAATTTTCGCCTGCGGCGCTTAGTATAAAGCCCCGTCTGCATTACCGTAAACCGACCGTTTTACGGACGGTCCGTAGCCGCAAAAATGTGGTCTTCATTAGGTCCGTAACCGCAAAAATATGGTCTACATTAGTCCCGAATAGGTGAATCTTGGGTTAAAATTTAAAAAACAGTTTATATGTGACTTGAAAAACAGTTGAAAAACAGTTACATGGGACTTTGACAAAAAAGCAGTCTTCACTACGTCCGTTTTACGGTTACGGAGGGGTCAGTACCGCCGTTTTACGGCTACGGCCGTCCGTAGAGAAAGACCCGTCTTCACTGCCGTAACGGTCAAACGGTCGGCCGTAAAACGGTCGGTTTACGGTAATGCAGACGGGGCTTAATTTATCCTGGCTACAGTCGTTAGCGTCGTTGCGGCTTCGCTTTTTGTCGGTACATTTTTAAGTCCCTTCAGCAAAACTGGACACCCCCCTCCAAAGGTGAAAGACTAGTGAAACCCCTGTTTAAGGGCCTATATAGTCGATTAATTTGCATTTAGTAATTACGGCAAAAATGTCCTTGATCATCCCAAACGATAGAGACGATATATTCAGCTGCGTTTGGTCAAATCTTCCGACTATAGTCCTCACAACCATCCCTTCAACTAGTATGGAAACGATTTTATTTTCGGCAGGATTTTTGGCAGGATTTTGTACTTTCCTAGCAGGATTTTTCAGGATTTTTGGGGTTCCCAGCAGGATTTTCGAAGAGGAGCAAGTGGAAGCACTGATCAGGGGCTGAAATTCAAAATCGAATAGAGGTGCTGGGAGCCAGACATTTGAAGGAAAGAAGAACAACTGGAGTTGGCATTTCTTGTGCTTTTGGAACTGCGGGAAAATGCCCTGTGAAATGATTACGTTACAGCTTGGGCAGTGTGGAAATCAGAGTGAGTGAAGCTGTGCTGTGTGTGCAAATGTAATCTATTTACAGCAGGCGAGATAGAGGTGGGATCAGTCAAGCACAAATCCTCAATTTTTGGGCATGGTGCCCCAACGTCAGGGCATGCCCCAAGGTATGAGCATGGTGCCCATACGTTGGGGCACCATGCCCTGGAGCATGGGCATGGTACTAGCATGGAGGCATGGTACTAGGGGCTAGAGGCATGGTACTGGGCATGGTACTAGCATGGCTTCCAAGAAATGAATGAATTCCCCTTTTTCCCTTGAAATGGATAGGTAAACCATGGTAAACCAATAGGAAAAAGTGGTCTTCATTAAAGGCTAAATTTCTTGGAAGTTCTCTAATATTTTTAAAATTGGAAAAAGAGGTTAGATAGAACATAAGATCAAGTATCTTGTGGTCTAGGAGAGGAAGAAGGCCCTATTTAGGTATGTAATCAATCTCAGTTAAACCAAATATCATGGGGGTGCCATGCTAGTACCATGCCCATGCTCCAGGGCATGGTGCCCCAACGTATGGGCACCATGCCCATACCTTGGGGCATGCCCTGACGTTGGGGCACCATGCCCAAAAATTGAGGATTTGTGCATGACTGGGTGGGATTCTTTGAATGTTAGTCAACTTCACTGAAGTTGACTCAAAGTTAACCTGAAGTTTTCAGGTTAACTTTGAGTTGTGCTGAATGGCAAAACCCAAAACAACCATCTTACACTCATTGAATGTTCTAGGCAGGTTCAAGGCTGGTTCAAGGAGCCTTCAATGAGCCGATAATACGGTGTTGACTAAGTAAGCTTGGGCCGATTATCTACTACCATGACGTCACATTCCATGATGTCACAAACCGAGCAGCTAGCAAATGTTGGGGAGCAACTCAGTCTAGTACACTTGAGTACACTAGCCCCTTTTCAGGCATGGTGCTCAAACGTCTAGCTAGCACCATGCCTGGGTGCTGGACGTTCAAGCACTGTACCTTGGATTTCATGTATGGTGCATGGATTTTAGTACACAGTGCATGCATGAAAAACACAGTTTCTGTCATCATAATTGTACACCAGCTCGGACAGGGCTGAAATTGCCACCATGAATTAGAGAATTCAAAGACAGTCCTATCATATTTTTCATAACAAAAACAAAAGTACGCGACTGATGATGGAGATGAAAAATCTGACAGCACCCTATCTATTTTCCATGTAGTTTTCCCCAGGCAGGCCCCAGGAGCCAATATTCTGGTTGGCTGCTAGGTAGAAAAAGCTGAGGCACAGGACACTTTAAATGAAAAACCCTTGACTATGTAGAAAAGGAATGAGGTTTTTCATCTCCATGATCAGTCGCGTCCTTTTGTTTTTGTTATGACAAAAATGATAGGATTGTCTTTGATTTCTCTAATTCATGGTAGTAATTTCAGCCCTGTCCGAGCCGGTTCTCGGTTGTGATGACAGAAACTGTGTTTTTCATGCATGCACTGTATACTGAAATCCATGCACCATACATGAAATCCAAGGTACAGTGCTTGAATGTCTAGCACCCAGGCATGGTGCTAGACGTTTGAGCACCATGCCTGAAAAGGGGCTAGTGTACTAGACTGGAGCAACTGAGCTTAGCAAAACTTTCAAATTGCTCTGTTGGTTCAGCCTGGAAGCTTTGCCTTCTGAACTTTTCATGTAGAAAATTGGACAACTTAGACGACAAGCTGAGTAAGAAGCACAGTAAGTGGTTTGACTAGCCCAGCTGACTCTTACTCAAGCTCCAACAGTGAAAGTACCAACATATCCACAGAAAAGATATCAACATTATTGTCCTAAAATGAAACATGCTGAAAAGATTTTTTTGTTAAGTCTAAACAGGTTTCTAACTGTCAAGAAGCAAAATAAATAGTCTTGAGCCCAAGCTAATTAAGAACATACACGCAAACAATGCCATGGTTGAAAAATCTGTATCATTAAAAACTGACTAATTCTAGTAACCGATGCGTGGTAGCCTATCCTGAGCCTATCTAATTGTAAAATTCGAGTTATTGTTGGACCAAGTCCGATTATCATCATAAAAAAGACTCCCTTTCAAATTCGGAGGGGAATCAATTTTTGCTAGTGCTGGTGCAATGT
Source organism: Branchinecta lindahli (assembly GCA_023053555.1). Lineage (NCBI taxonomy): Eukaryota > Metazoa > Arthropoda > Branchiopoda > Anostraca > Branchinectidae > Branchinecta > Branchinecta lindahli. Next base: position 9,071,879 of record JAKZAO010000001.1, read on the forward strand.
AAGATTAATTAGAAACAATAAGAATAAACAAAACCAAAGATAAAGTGGAATCCAGACCACTTACGTCATTGCGTATTTTTTCGAACAAAATACGTTTTGAAAGCATTCCCCGTGTTCTCGCTGTTTTCTGTACGCGGAGTCTAGGTGGAGTTACCCCCTCCATTCTCGCCGTTCATTTCGATTCCCCGAGGAGTCCTCGGGGAATGGCGAGAATACACCTTGTGCAGATGACTCTTGCGGTGTAGTAATGCGACTTTACTCACGAGCTTCCGGACAATTCCAGGAGTGCCCCCCTCCAATTCGCACAGAACTGACTTTATCCGATCCTGAACTATGAATGTTATTATTTTCCTTACAGCAAAAAAACTTTTCGAGACGAAATGGCTCTGAAAAAGTGTTTTTAGAAATCCAATTATTTTGCACAAGAAATTAGAAATTTTATTGTTATCACTTGTCTATTACGTCCCTCTCAATTTCTGACGCGGTGGCTGGACAAAGTATTTGAAAATTTGCTGCGCCTTGGTGAAAAGTGGAATACCTAGCAAAGCAGAAGAAGTTTTGGACAGAAGGTAGACCTGATCGTCTACCATTTCTTCAAGAATTAAAAATAATACTTTGAAGATTCGTATGTCATTGTTTGTGAAAGATTTGTTCACGGACCTTGAAGCTTACGGCATACAAAGTTTGCGTTGCGTGGCTTTCACAACTCGGCTAGGCCCAAAAAGAGCTAAAAGTAGTGGGTACATAAAACCATAGCGAAAGGCGAGGGTTTTTGAATCCCATAAGGGATAATATGAAAAGTAGAATAGGGTTGCAAGATTTTAAAAATAAAAAAAAAACTCCTTACCATGCTTCAGCAGATATTCCGCAAACCATGGCTCAATGGTAGGATTTTGTAGTTACAATTTACTAAAGGTCGGGCTTCACTACCCAGACGCCCCAGAATCTGGGGTCCGGATTATGTGAAGACGGTCCCAAACAGAAATCAAATCAAATGTCTTTTCAACAGTCCACTTTTGGATTTTTCAGCACTTCTGTCATTTTCTTCGATTTTACCACCTCAGCACAATCATTTCTGCAAGTCAAATTAAAACTACTTTCAAATTCCCGTTTCTTTTCACCCAGAATCCGGGAATCTGGTAGATTTTTCTACCAGATTCCCGGACGCGTCCGGGGTGTTTTCGGACCGTTTCAGACCTGTCTTCACTACCCACACCGATATCGAAGAAAACGGAACCCAGAATCCGGGCGAAAAATCTGGGTAGTGAAGCCCGACCTTAACGGAAAACTCTGGCCGTGTCTTTTCTGCAACAAAGCCTTTGCAGCGAGGAACCAGTCAGACGAAAAGAAAATTTTCGTGCATTAAAATGCAGGCCGAATGTTTATTCTGTTTAAAAGGGCCACCCTTGGTTGGATGATATTCCCTTTTTAAATCTCATAGTTTCGAGTTCCAGTTCCGAGGTATTGGAGATCTTTTGGGTTGTGCACTAGATACCTAACCTAGCTCTGTATAATCTCCACTTTCACAGTGATGTTTGTTTGAATATACATAGTCAAAATCTTTTCCAATCATCTCTCCACTATCTAATGTTAAATTTTCCAGTCTTTTCGAGGCTTAGAGCAATTTACTCAGAGGATTTTTAGTTTGATTTGTTTTCCAACTTCGCGCTACGATTTTCTTCATCTTGTATACTCTGATCGACCCAGTTGCTTTTGTGTCTTTGCTAACTTCCCGGATTCCGCTAAGATTTTCATGACGTCAGATCGAACGTCGCCGATCGTAGATAATCGGCCCAAGCTTAGTCAACACCCGATAATACAGGTAGGGGTACAGTAGAGGTATGCTTATGTGAACAGTTACTTTAATATGAACACTGCAGTTTTGGGCTAAATGGTAGACTGAAGATTCAAAATACCTGTACAGGTGTTTTCAGCTGCCCTTCTTACCTACTTTGGCTAACTGGTAGTTAGCTTTAGACACAGCAAGTGCATGAAAATGGCAATGTCCGAAGTCAACAAACGTTCACATAACATAAGCATACCTCTACTGTATTCCAACTTCAGACAAAGTTTCAAATTTCCTGAAAACTAAAATATTTTCCTTTATTTAAGGCCTTAAACAGATATATCTGTATCCAGTTCAGTCTACCACAAACCCCTGATTTTGGGAAAGCCTATGCCTAACCCTGGATACACTACAGGAGGGGTATCGAACCTAAGACAAGATTTCAAATTTCCAGAGAAGTCTTTCCTTCAGAATAATCCATCTGGCTTAGAAAGGAACCAACAAATATGACAAAATACTAGATTGAAGCTAGTTGAATGGTTTACATATTGGATTAATAATTATTGCTTCACTATTTCCAGTTAAACTTATTTTTATGGCACTTGCCTTCCGGCCAAGTGTCATATACCGATCACTTTTCCGTCGGTCTGTTGGTAGGTTGGTTGGTTGGTCTGTCCGGTGTTTGTGAGTTAGGGTACTTCCAGATGTGCTAGGACGATGAAACTTGGCAGGCATATTAGAGACCCGACCGGCGACCAAACTAACTTGGAAATAGTCACTTGCCCGATCCGACCATAGTGGGGGGAGGGAGGGTAGCCGGAGATCTGATCAGATCTTAATGAAACTTGACATTTGGAAAGACGTCATGTCCCATTTCAAGTCCGGACAGAATCCGATGAATGTGGGGGGGAGTCGGAGGGGGGAACCAGAAATCATGTGACATGCATAGAGTGGAGCGATCAGGATGAAACTTGGTAGGAGGAACAAGCACAGGCCCTAGGTGCATCATTGACAGAACCGGACCGGACTCATGCACTGTGGGGGGAGTTGGAGGGGGGTTCCGGAGTTCGGTGATAAGGAGTTAAGTTACTTCCAGGTGGGCTAGGACAATGAAACTTGGCAGCCAAATCAGGGACTCGACCAGATTAGCCTCGAAATAGTAAACTTCCCGATCCGACTATCATGGGGGGAGTGGATGGAGGGGGAATCCGGAATCTTAAGGTATGTATAACTGCGGAACGGGTGATCGGATCATAATAAAACTTGATATGTAGAAAGACCACATGTCTCGGGTGTCCCATTTCAAGTCCAGACCGGATCCTATGAAGGTGGGGGGGGGATTGGAGGGGGGAACCGGAAACCTTGTGACACGCTTGGAGTGGAGCGATCGGAGCTCCACTCCACTTGGTGGGAAGAACAAGCACAGGCCCTATGTACATCAGTGACAGAACCGGACCAGATTCGGGCACTGTGGGGGAGATAAGGGGGGGGGTCCGGAATTCCGGTGATCGCAAGTTAAGGTACTTCCAGACGTTCTAGGACAATGAAACTTGGCTTGAAAATCAGAGACTTGACATGATTGGCTTAGAAATTGTCAGTTCCCTGATCCGACCATCCTGAGGGAGTAGAGGGAGTGAGAATCCTGAATCTTGAGATATGTATAACTTTTGAACGGGTGATGGGATCTTAATGAAATTTGATCTTTGGAAAGACCTCATGTCTAAAATTTCCTGTTTAAAGTCTGGATGTAATCCGATGAATGTTGGGGGGGGAGGTGGAGGGGAGAACCGGAAATATTTTGACACGCTTAGAGTGGATCGATTGGGATGAAACTTGGTTGGAAAAACTAGCACAAGCACTAGATACATCAGTGACATAACCGGACCGGGTTCGGGCACTGTGGGGGGAGTTGGAGGGGAGTCCGGAATTCCGGTTATCGCGAATCAAGGTACCGTACTTCTAGATGTGCTAGGACGGTGAAACTTGGCTTGGAAATTAGACACTTGACAAGATCGGCTGGGAAATTGTCAGTTTCCAGAGCCGACCATCCCTTAAAGGACTAATCCTAACCGCAAAGTACAAAAAATTCTTTTAAGCAAAATATACATTTTCGTGATCCCTATGATCATTTTTGCCTCAAGGGTTTTGCTTACAACTGAATTCCTTAAAGTACAAACAATACTTTTGAGTAGAATATACATTTTCGTGCATCCGATGAGCTCATCATCATTTTCGCTTCAAGAGTTTTGGTTACAGATGAATTTCTAGCGCCCTTAAAGTGTGCACAACCAAATGCATTACCAAACGATACATTCTCGTGATTTCCAAGGACCCATGATCATTCTTATCTCAAGAGTTTTGCTTACAAATGATCACAACAAACCTATGAATTGACGAATTCCTACTTTCATCCTCTGAACCAGCCTTACAAGTGCCATATGAGCGTCCAGCTCTTGTTCTTTTCAAACAAGATTACTTTATTCTAACCTTACCTGGATTGACTTAAAAATAAGGAAAAAGGAAGAGTTAGCAAAGTCAATAGCTAGAAAAAAGGATTTCAAAATAGCTACAAATGGAGAAAAAGGCACAGAATTTGAATATTTTTGGACACATGACTTTGAAAAAAGTCATATTTTGCCTCTTAACTGTCAAGACAGCTTGTACATTTCATTTTGACATTTTCGCGGCAAAAATCGAGGTAGTGTAAAAACGAGGTTGGATACCCCTCCTGTATACCAAATGCTGGATACTGAAACCCAATAAAATATTGATGATTTGAGGGAAGCTCGGAAATCAACCAATCGGAATTCATCTATAGTGAGGCAGTAGTGAGGTAGGTCAGGGTTAGGGTACCAACAGCTATCCAGCGTTTGGCATAGGGTATCCAGCATTAGGCATAGGCTATGCAAAATGCTACATATATCTAGCGTTTGGCATAGTGTATCCAAAAATCAGGGATTTGTGGTTGACTGATCTGGCTTAAGAAGGAACTAAAAAACATCACAAAATTCTAGATGGGAGCTTACACGCTGATTTACATGCTGGAAGAATAAAATCTTCCCCGGTTTTTCTAACTAGCCTAAACATATTTTCATTTTCCATACAGTATCACCTTATTCTCACCTGAGCTCGAATTCCTTGCCGTGATTTACAAAATGATGAAAAAGCGAGTCACTAAAGTCAGTAACTAGATAATCCCTTTCTTAAGCAGGTTCAAAACAAAACAAAAAAGGCTAACGGTTTACAACATATGAGCACCGGTGCTCAGACGTTGGGGAACCATGCCTTGCAGCAAGGGCACAGTACCCCCATAAGAATCTGTTGAATTGAAAATGAGCACCATGCTCATATGTTGGGGAATGCCTTGACATTGGAGTACCATGCCCTAAAATTGAAGATTTGTATATGACTGGACCCAACCCAGCAAAACAACAATTGGCCTTAATCCAACAACAAATCTCGTTCCACACAAGGATATCAAAAGGGTCCCAGCTTGGAACCCTAGTGCTTAAGAGTTCCAAGAAGAACAAGACCAAAGGTTTTGATGGGATCTCAAAAATTGAATATTTACTGGACTACCTGATCCAGACAATTAGGTCTCGTAGATTTCCGATCTTCGCCAAACCCCTTTAATGTGTTACTATGTATCCGTAATCAACCACTTGAAAATGTACGAAAATTATAAAGTCTTGGGATTTTTTTACAGCTTTTTGACAACAGTGGCAAAACAACTAATCAGATGAGAACAACAAGTGCAGATATGGGTTCAGCATGCATGTTTACCCCTAAATCTCATCTCTAATCAACTTTAGAAAAGGCTTTTACTTTGACAAAATTCCTCGTTTTAGCTGTATTCCGAAGAAAGCGCCATGCAGAGTAAAAGAGATGGCGCCTATTTTTATAGAAGTTGATTTTTGGTTTGTTTTGGAGTGTATGATATTTTGTTGTTTGTTATTGTTTTATGTTTCCCGCCATGGCCCTTGGGCTTTTTTGGGATTAAATTCATTCATTCATTCATTACCTTGCAGAATGGCTTCGTCGAATGGCTCCCGTGAGCCAGTGATCGACAACATCAAATGGTCGGCGTCCCACTCGTATTTGAACCGCTTTGTCTTCCATTGTTGGTCGAGACGCCGCTTGGCGAATACGATAATATCGTCTACAATTTCAGCTCGTAGCTAGCCAGAGACTATAGTCGGACTGAAATACATTTTATTCTGCATCCGTTCCTTTGATATTAAGACAATAAGCTATGAGGGGTATTGTTATATACATTATCTGCGGGTTACAGCTGTATATTTTAGTCTAATTAGACATAATATTTTTAGTTGGTTTTGAATTTTGGAAGAAGCTTTGTCAGGAGCATGGCATTAGCCCTGAAGGAATATTGGAAGACTTTGCTACTGAAGGGGTTGACAGAAAAGATGTATTCTTCTACCAGGTATGTAAAACATCTGTCCAGGATTTATTATGCGAGCAACCAGCTTTAGACACACCCACTCCTACAATTATTTGGTGTGCCTTTTACCAGGAGAATGCGCTATAATGTTAAGCTTTGTTAGAGCCTGAGGAATCAGTAGTTCAGTTCAGTTCAGTTTTGTTCATAAAAATAATAAGCACCAATAACTCATTATGACCCCACCATAAGGCCTAACATAAGGCCTGGCCGCCTAGCAATGGGCGGGCTTATTCTTTATTCATATAATCTTAAGGGAAACGAACCAAACAAGTCTACAAAAAGAATGATAGAAAAAAGAATAAAGACATGACAAACTGTCAAGAAAATCCGTTAACGGACGATCTTTCGTCAACAAAGCGCCCTTGCCCCCCCCAAAAAAGAGCTACGAGCTCATATGGCACTTGTTACGAGTAGGCGGTACAAGAAAGTAGACGAGAACGTCACAAACTAAACCCACCATCCAAAATGCGGTTCGGACTTAGAAATAGAATATGCAGTTTCACTCTAGCCTGATCATTTCTGGTATCGCCTCGGATCATCTGGGGCAAATGACTGTTGTAACTTCCAAGTATCATCCCAATAAACCCACTGGTTTGATCCCTAGACGTGCCACGGTTTCCAGTACCTCCCTCCAACTTCCCCTACCGCGGCCGAATCCGGCTCCGATTCATGACTGGATCACCTGAAGCATCTTTGCTCACCACCTACCAAGTTTCACTCGAATCTGGGCGTTTTTCGGTAGGTGCCTCCCCCCCCCCCACCGTGGTCGGATCCGGTTCAGACAGTAAAATATGACATCTAGGACACATGGTACTCTCCATTCCAAGTCGCATTTAAATCGCTGCACTCGTTTGACCCCGATGCGAGCCACAAGATTTCCAGGACTCCCCCTACTGTGGCCGAATACGACTTGAAAACATAAAAGCCGAATCTGTGACATCTCCTCTTCCCGCCCAGCAGGTTCGACTGGAATCGGAGCGTAGCCTATCCAATCCCTCGACTACAAGTGTTTCACGAATTTCCTGTGCCCGTCTCCAACCCCCGCGCAAGTATCGGATCCTATTTCATTCATATCCCATCACCTGTTCAAAAGTTACGCACGACACTAGATTCCGGATTCCCTATCCCTCCACTCCCCTACGATGGTCGGTCGGATCGGGGAAACGACTATTCTCAAGTCAGTTTAATTTTCATCGTCCTAGTACGGTATATCAAGAAGTACCGAACTCGCGGGATTGCCAGAAATCCGGGACCCCCAACTTTCGCACAGTGCCCGGATCCGGTCCGGTTTTGTTATTGACGTATCTAGGACATATAATTGTTCTTCCGACTAAATCTTATCCCGATCCCTCCACTCTGTAAGAGTTTCCCAATTTTTCCGGTCTCCCTCCAACTCTCTCGAAAGTCACTGAAGCCGGACCGGATTTGAAGTGGGACGTCTGAGGCACGAGGTCTCTCTAAATATCAAGTTTCATTAAGATCCGGTCATCCGTTAAAAAGTTGTAAAATATTTATATTTTCCGGATTTCCCTCCCTCCACTCCCCCCAGATGGTCGGATCTGACATGCCTGCCAAGTTTCATCGTTCTAGCACATCAGGATGTACGGACCTCGCGGGATCAACTAGAAATTCGGACCCCCCCCCCAACTCTCCCACAGTGACTGGATCTGGCCCGGTTATGCCATTCACCTATCTAGGACCTGTGCTTGTTCTTCCCACCAAGTTTCATCCCGAACACTCGATTCTAAGCGTTTCTCGAGATTTCCGGTTCCCCGCTCAACTCCCCCCAGTGTCATCGGATCCGGTCCGGATTTAAAATGAGGCATCTGAGACACGAGATCTTTCTATATTATATTTCTATAGTTAGTCGTTAGCTAACCGTCGTCGAGTGAACATCTCGATCCGAGTTAAGTTGGCAAAGAAACCGTGGGAAAACAATTTGACCGTTGGAATCACCACTCGGACAAAGCGACCGTTGAAATTGACAGATGGCCGCCAAGCGGAAGAAACCGGTGTGTGGAGATTGTGCCCAGAATTCAGCAGGAGTCACGATTTCCTGCACTTCCTGTAATGCATATTTTCACCCGAAATGTGCTGGAATCAGCCATGCAGCTAGGAAGAAAATCACCACTTGGACTTGTAAAGCATGCCCAGCCCATTCGTCGCAAAGTGTACACAGCGATAGACCAAAAGGAACCGATGAAGACGCCCGAAAGGGCAAGAAATACTTTTGCCCAGAATGCAACAGAAAATGCAGCTATGGAACTTTTTCCTGTACCCAGTGCAACAACTGGTTCCACCCTCATTGCGCTGAAATCACCATAGCTGAGAGGAAGAAGAATGATCAGTGGATTTGCAAAGTCTGCACTCACAGAGCGACCTGCACCACAGATGGCACACTGCAAAATGTCTCTCAGCCGACCCTGGCACGAAACGCCCCATTCAATACTCTCAGCGGAGTATCAGACGTACCAGAAACTGATATTGTAGCTACTTTACAATCCCGAATTGTGAAACTGAACGAATTGATAGAGGCAAAGGAAAACAGGATAGCAGCTTTAGAAGAAAAGGTACGCAGGCTTGAAGATGGATCTAATGACTTACCGGATAGTATATCACAAGTTGTGATTACTCTAGATGACGAGAGAATAAATCCGCAGTCAAGTTCGTCGGCTTGCAGACGGAGTGATGACAAAGAAGACTCCACTCCCGCAGGCCCAGATCAACGAACCGAGATCAATCAGCAAAAAACGCACACACACGTCCCTAGGAGAATCCAGCCATGTATACACTTTCTCCAGAACAGATGCAGGAAAGACAATTGCAGGTTCCACCACATCTGTATCTCAGGCAACTGCAACAACCAGCTATGCAATGCACCCCACAAGCCCATATGTCCGAAGTACTCACAGGGACTGTGCTTCAATCCTAGCTGCTCCGATATCCATCCCAACAAAATAGTTAACCGGACACTTGCTCGCCTTGCCAGCCAGCGAAGTTCAAAAAACTTGTTGGGATTCCACCGCGACCATCGTCCGCCGAGTCCATTGATTCAGGCACAAGAAAACACACAGTGGAACCAACAAACAAGAGCAGCCGTGCAGTACAACAGAAGAAGCTCCAGGCCGACGCCACTGATGGAAATCGATTTAAGACCGTCAGAAACTCGCCTAAATCGGTTCCAGCCCAACGCAGTATCGCCCCAGCCTCCACCGACGAACGGATTTTACGGAACCGCGGTGGTCCCCGGCATACCAAACATGGGAGCTCAACAGCAAACTGCAAGATTGGCCAACGTTTGGGGATCGATGCAACAGACACGGCAAGAAACTCAACCAGCCCATTTTCTTCAGCCACCTGCTTTCCCGACGCTACCAAAACAGCAACATATGATCCCCGCCAATCGAGTACCTTTCCCAGAAATCGATCGAAGGGGTCGCCAAATAAGATGGGAAACGGCAGTCTAAACAATCCATTATCGGGATGTAGGGAACCAAGAGACGCGTCCCGATCAGATTTTGTCGGTGGAAGACCAAGTTCTTCTCCCACTTCCCTAGACGATGCAGATGGAGCTTCTCAGTCTCAGAAGCAGCAGTATTGTTCCAGACCATTAAAAGTACTGTATTTCAATGCAGATACGCTGCTTAATAAATTTCAAGAAGCCAAAAACTTAATTGACTCTGATCCGCCAGACATTGTAGCTATTGTGGAAGTGAAGCCGAAGAACAGTCGATACCAGCCGCTTTTATCAGAATTCACCTTGAATGGTTATTCCACATACTCGAAGAACATTGAATCTTCTGACGGTAGAGGAATACTATGCTATGTCAAAAGTGATCTTTCGGTCGAAGAGCTTCATAACAACGAGGACACAGGAACTGAGAGTATTTGGCTTCGATTCCATGGATCTGGAGACAACATAGTCAATTTTGGTGTTGTTTATCGTAGTCCAAATAGTTCGCTTGAAAATAATTCTAAAATTCTGAACGAATTTCGAAGTTACTTGGAAGAAAGAAAAGGATCAACTGTTGCTGTGGGAGACTTCAACTTTCCGAACATTAACTGGAATGCTACTCATACACAAGAGAGCTCGCTAACAAGTGGTCAAGTTAAAGAATTCCTGTCATTTGTGAACGAAAACTGTCTTGAGCAGTTAGTAACCGTGCCGACTAGACAGAGAGGCCAAGACCGACCAAGCCTCTTAGACCTAGTACTGACTGATGACCCTGACATAACTGATAATCTTCGCATAGCAGCTCCTGTAGGGAAATCTGACCATTCCTGCATCCTCTTCAATTTAGCCTTTAATTGTCCAGAGAATAGGAGTCCTTCAAAACCAAGGTTAGATTACTACAGGGGAAATTATGTTGGTTTGCGGGACGCGCTGATGGATGTTGATTGGGATGATGAGTTTCACGAGTTTTCGACTGTCGATGAGATGTACACAGGGGAGTTCCCAAGATTCACAAATACTCCAAAATGATGTTCACAAAATTGAAACCTGGATGCAAGTGTGGCTGATGGAAGTCAACGTCGAAAAAAGTCACCATCTTCGCCTGGGACCCTCTCACTTTAAAACTGTCTATACTTTCAACAGCCTAACGATACCCGAATGTAAGACCCAACGGGATCTAGGGGTCCTGATCGATGGGGATCTGCGTTTCTCTCAACATTACAACCTTACCATGCAAAAGTGTAATAGAATCCTTGGTGTAATTCGAAGAACCTTTACATTTAAGCAGGATGGTTTGTTCTCGCTTCTGTTTAAGTCGATGGTTCGACCGATCCTTGAATATGGCCACACCACAGTGAGGCCGTATTACAATTGTGACATTGAGGCGTACGAAAAAATTCAACGGAGAGCTACGAAGTTTGTACCAGGTCTTCGCGATCTTCCCTACGAAGTGAGACTAGCCAAGTTGTGCCTTCCCTCCATTGCATACAGGTTTTTTAGAGGAGATCTGATTGAAACATTTAAATTAATGAATGGAAGTTATGACAATTTTGAAGTGACTGATTTAGTAAGATTCAGCATTAACCGTCATCATCGGGGGCACGCGTACAAGCTTGCAAAATCAAGATTCCACAAGGACGTTTTTAAGTGGGGTTTTGGTAACAGAATCGTTGATCCTTGGAACAGCCTTACCGAAGATGCGGTTAATGCTGAATCGATCAACAGTTTCAAGTGCATTGTTGATGGGATTTTCAACTCCGATCAGTTCGACTACTCAAAATTTCTTCGAGTTATTTAGAGGCGAAAGCCTTTTTCTTGCTTTGTATTATTATTATTATTATTATTATTATATATCAAGTTTCACTAAGATCCGATCACCCGTTCGTAAGTTAAAAATACCTCACTTTTCGGACACCCCCTCCCTCCACCCCCCCTACCAGATGATCGGATCAGGAAACGACTATTCTTAAGTCAATCTGCTCGGGTCCCTGACACGCCTGCTAAGTTTCATCGTCCTAGCACATCAGGATGTACTGAACTCACGGGATCACTAGAAATCCGAATCCCCCCTAACTACCCCACAGTGACCGGATCCGGTTCGGTTATGTCAATCACGTATCTAGGACTTGTGCTTATTCTTCCCACCAAGTTTCATCCCAATCCCTCCACTCCAAGCGTTTCCCAAGATTTCCTGCTCCCCCCACCGGCTCCCCCCAAAGTCACCGGATCCGGTCCAGATTTTAGTCACGTCGTCTTGGGCAATAGGTTTTTCCAAATATCAAGTTTCATTAAGATCCGATCACCCGTTCGAAAGTTATAAATTCCGAAATATTCCGGATTCCCCCTCCCTCCACTCCCCCCACGGTGCTCGTATCGGGAAGTGGCTATTTCCAACTTAATCATTTAGGGTCCCTGATATGCCTGCCAAGTTTCATCTTCCTAGCTTATGTGGAAGTGCCCCAACTAGCAAAACCCGGACAGACAGACAGACCGACCGACAGACGGACGGACAGAAATTGCGATCTCTATATGGCACTTGGCCGAAGGGCAAGTGCCATAAAAAGGAAAAAAAATAAATAAAGAAAGGAAATTATGTTTTTGACAAGAAAAAGGACTTGGCCTGTGACTTGAAAGCTGAAAGGGTAGACGCAACCCTTACCTCATCAGGTATTGAATTCCACACTCCCGGAGCAAAGTGTTTAATTATGAAAGAAGCTCTAGTTGTTTTACGGGGGGCACTCGCCAACTGCCGGCATTCCGAGTATTGACTGTTATTTTCTTGCGCCGTTGAATGCTAACAGAAAAGCATTGCAACACAGAGTTTTTTATTTCTTCAACACTAGCTCAGTAAACTACTTCAGAGTGAACTAGCCACTGTGCAGACTATTTCCAACTTAATCATTTAGGGTCCCTGATATGCCTGCCAAGTTTCATCGTCCCAGCTTATGTGGAAGTGCCCGAACTAGCAAAACCCGGACCGACAGACAGACCGACCGACGGACGGACAGAAATTGCGATCCCTATATGGCACTTGGCCGAAGGGCAAGTGCCATAAAAAGGAAAAAAAATAAATAAAGGAAGGAAATTATGTTTTTGACAAGAAAAAGGACTTGGCCTGTGACTTGAAAGCTGAAAGGGTAGACGCAACCCTTACCTCATCAGGTATTGAATTCCACACTCCCAGAGCAAAGTGTTTAATTATGAAAGAAGCTCTAGTTGTTTTACGGGGGGCACTCGCCAACTGCCGGGCATTCCGAGTATTGACTGTTATTTTCTTGCACCGTTGAATGCTAACAGAAAAGCATTGCAACACAGAGTTTTTTTTATTTCTTCAACACTAGCTCAGTAAACTACTTCAGAGTGAACTAGCCACTGTGCAGACCTGTTATTGTGTTGAACCGCAAAGCTTGAATTTAGTACTATTCTGGCGGTTTGGAAAGCTGGCTTATCCGCCGTGTGTTCTTGCGACTGCGTGCTTTGCTTTTGTAGTCTGTTCTGGCGCTCCGCTAGTTTTGGAAAGTGACTTGGGAATTGAATCCACTCCATACGTGGAAATTGAATTCGGCAAGCCAGCGAGAAGTTGTAAAGGGGCAACGATTTTCCTTTTGTTCTGGCGCTCGGCGGATTCTCACTTTGCTTTTTGGAGAGCAAATCCGTGAGATGGCCAGAATCGCCATATATTACTGCTGCTGAAACAAAGATTTCATTGTAGGCAGATGATGAACATTACATACCCCGAGCTGTACTCCTAGACTTGGAGCCCAGAGTGATAAATACCATCTTGTCATCACCCTACTCAAAGGTAAATTTGTTTTTCCTTTGGTTACCCCTTTTTATTCGGTGTGTGCCACTGTGTGGAGAAAGAAAAAAAACACGGAACCGGATGGGCAAAATATAAACCTAATAAAGGGCGAAAAACGTATAGAATAGAATTTTATTTTTTCAAAAGTAACTGTCACAGCGATACCGCCGAAAGTATTCAAACTTCTTGACGCCAAGTTTTAGAAATCTTAAAGCAAAACCTGTCCGTTTCTTTCTGGTTCTAACTGTAAAAACTGCCGAAGATTTCAGACAATCGAAGAGGAGTTGTGAGAATGGAGTTGCTGTGTCGTCTTGCATGAGCTCACCATGTGGATCTCCCTCCTTCCCCTTCTTTTGTGTCTTTTAAGATTGACTGTAGCAGTAGCGTTCATGTTTTGTATCTGTCTTTGTTTTGGGCCATCTTCAGAAAGGAAAATCTTCGCCAAATTAGTTCCATTTTTTTTCGATTGTCAAAGTATTTGCTAGCCCCCCCCCCCACCTCTCAAAATGTCAGTATAGCTAATCCTTCTGTGGCTGTCCTGACATCTATAACAGAATGAAGCTAAATTGTGATCAATCATGCTGTATGGTGTTTCGATCTGATGAATTTCAATAATTTTGGTTGTCCACTAGACGGGTTACAAATAAAATTTAATTTAATTTGTAGCAAGGAATAGGCTGGGCTCTATATATATATATATAGGTTATGCTATAGAAACAAGTAAACTGAATCCGGAAAGTTGAGGTATGTTTAACTTTCGAATGGGTGATCGGACCTTAATGAAACCGGATCCGGTGACTTTGGGGGTAGTTGGAGGGGGGACGGGAAATCTTGGGAAACACTTAGAGTGGAGGATTGGGATGAAACTTGGTGGGAAGATCAAGCACAAGTCCTACATACATCGTTCACATAACCGGACCAGATTCGGGCACTGTGGGGGGAGTTTGGGGGGAGGAATTCGGTGATCCTGCGAGTTCGGTATCAGGGACCCGAACAGACTGAATTGAGAATAGTCGTATCCTCGAATTGACCGCTCCGGGGGGGGGGAGTGAAGGGATGTGGAATCCGGAATATAGTGGCATGCCTAATTTTTGAAGGGGTGATCGGATTTGAAAGAAACTGTGCAAGTGGAAAGAGCTATCGTTTCAGATGTCCCGTGTCAAGTCCGGACCAGATATGATACTTGTGTGGGAGGAGGGGGGGTTGGAGGGGGGCACCGGAAATCTCGTGAAACATTTAGAGTCCAAGGATCGGGATGGAATTTGGTGGGAAGAACAAGCATAAGTCCTAGATACGTTCTTGACAGAACCAGATCGTATCAGGGCTCTTTGGGAGGAGCTGAAAGGGGTTTCCCGGAATTCCGGTGATCGCGAGCTAGGGCACTTCCAGATGTGCAGAACGATGAAACTTGGCAGGCATATAAGTGACCCGACCAAATAGACTTAAGGACCCGACACAATGCCCTAGGAAAACTTCCGTTCCTGGATCCGACCATTTTTTAGGGAGTTAAGGGAAGGGGAGTCCGGAAATTACTGACTTCCGTAGGTTGCGAACGGGTGCTGGTCCGATTCGAATGAAACTTCATGGGTCGTAAGAACTGATGACGTAGATATGAAAAACACGTGTCCGAACCACATGCAGCCATTGTTGGGGGAATTGGGGGGGGGGGGGTCGGAAACTTTTTGACATGCACAAAAACCAAACGATTGAGCCAAATTTGATGCAAATTGAATAGTACCGAGTTTATGCAGATTAGATTTGTTATTTTGCTTCTGGGCCGGATCCAGCCGATGTAAGAGGAGGATGAAGCGGGAACCGGAAGTTTTCAGATAGCCTATAGGCTACTCCGATTCTAGTCAAACTTGATGGATGGGAAGAGGAGATATCAGAGCTGCGAAGTTTATGTGTCCGAGTCCTATTCGGCCACAGTGGGGGGAGTTGGAGGGGGAATCCCGGAAATTCTGTGGCTCGCATAAGGGTCAAACGAGTGGAGGGATTTGAATGAATCTTGAAAGTAGAGAGATTGTGTGACCTAGATGACGTATTTTAGGGGGGAAAGGAGTACCGTAATTTTCCGAAAAATGCTCAGGTACGAGTGAAACTTGATAGGTGGTAAGAGAAGATGTTTTGGATGATCCATTTACGTGTCCGAACCAGATTCGGCCGCGGTATGGCGAGTTGGGGGGGGTGTACCAGAAATAGTGTGGCACGTCTAGGGATCAAACGAGTGAATCCAAACTTGGAAGGTAGAAAATTCATTTGCCCTAGAAGATCGAGGCGATGCCAGAAATGCTCAAACTCGAGTGAAACCAGATATCCTATTTCTAGGTCCGAACCTCCAGGAGGGTTGAACTTTCTCATCTACTTTCTTGCAGCACCTACTCTTAAACAAGTGCCATATGAGCTCGTAGCTCTTGTTTTTGTTTGGAAGAATAAGATAAAAGTCCACAATCCCGCCCGAGTTGTATTTTCTACCGAAATATCGTGTCCATTCGAATTTGTTATGGCTACTTGTGATCATTTGAGTCGCAAGAGTCTAAGCTTATGTTCGTCCACCGATTATTGCTTGGCAACCAGGGATAAGTTAGCTGATATATGAGAAAATCATCACGCTGATATATCAGCTGACTTATTTGTTTAGCGTAGTCAAATATAATTTGCATTCAGCTTGGTCTGAAGGAATACTTACAAGTTTTGTTCTGTACATTTGTTCTTTTCAGCTTTACAATCGAGAGAATGTCTACGTGTCAAAGGATGGAGGAGGTGCTGGTAACAATTGGGCTGCTGGCTACGGTCATGGTGATCGACTTTTTGAAGAAGTCTTCGACATCATTGACAGGGAAGCAGACAACAGTGATAGCCTTGAGGTAGGCTTAAGTTTTATATTTCTGAACTGTATACTAAACGTGTGATATGATATTCAAATATTTAAATAATGTTCATAGCCGAGCTCTAAGTAAACAACAAGTGCGCAGTATGTAGGTGGCATTCCGGGCTGTAACCGTGACACAGAGATAACACAAAGTTGTTTAGGAGAGGGTAGGAGATTGGTGCGCGAGTGGACTTATATCTCACAGTCTGGTGAACTTATTGGACTTTCTGCAATCCATGCAAGTATCTTATGTGTTCCTCTGTTTCGCCGAGTAGGTCACCCGTTATGCCTTTCTTAGATGATAAGATATGCATATTTTGCCGAAAAATATGGAATGGCTTGCCCTCATGGGTTGTTTCACCTTGTGCCAAGAAGATCAAGCACAACTGCGCTGCACCCTTCGCAAAGGTTAAAGGGTAAACTGAAGGACCGCCAGACAAACGCGGAACCGAAGGAAACAAGACCAAACGTTTCGATGGGATCCCAAAAATGTAATATTTGACCCAGACAACTAGGTCTTGTTTAAGCCACATCCAGTCTTCGCCAGGCTAATCATCTGAGAAAATCAAGTTCAGATATACCTGTATAAGCCGTTTCTATTTTGACGATACTGATCGAAACTACCTGCTTACTTCTGCCAAATTTCCGGTTTCGGCCGAATTCCAAGCGAACTACTTGTCCAGCCAAAAAAAGATAGTTCAGAAACGAATTCAGCGCATCTCCTTATCCCTATAAAGAACTTCTAATCACCTTCAAATAAAACTTTAACTTATAAAAAAAAATCCGGTTTCAACCGGATTCCGGACGAACTATATGTCCGGGTAAAAAATGATTGTCATATACAGATTCAGCGTCTCGTCTTACCCTTCAATCTGTCATCTAATCATCTTCAAATACAAATTTTACTTTTAACAAATTTTCCGGTTTCGGCCGGATTCCGGGCGAACTACTTGTCCGGCGAGAAAACGGTTTTCACCATCGTGTTCAGCATATCTTCTTACCCCTGAATCGAACATCTAATCAACTTCAAATTTAATAGCCTAAAACTTTTGCCTTTAACAAATTTTCCAGTTTCGGCCGGATTCCGGGCTAACTACTAGTCCGGCGAGAAAATGGTTTTCACCATCGTGTTCAGCACGTCTTCTTACCTCTAAATCGAACATCTAATCAACTTCAGATAAAACTTCTGCTTTTAACTATTTTCCGGTTTCGGCCGGAATCCGGGCGAACTACTTGTCCGGCGAGAAAATGGTTTTCACCATCGTGTTCAGCATGTCTTCTTACCCCATAATCGACTATCACATTAGCTGTTTCAAAATATTTTATTTGCCCCTTAATTTAAACCCCCTCCCCCACCCCTAAATGTAGGGCTACAGAGCCCGTCTACGAACTCGACCTTACTCTTGACCCAAAGAATCCTCACACCAAGTTTCATCAAAATATCTCATTCCCTTCGAGAGTTATCGTGCTCACAGACGGACGGACGGACGGACAGACGGACAGCTTTTGCGATGTCATAGGTATCCGTCACTAACGTTTTGGGATCCCAAAAATAGAAGAAGTTGATTTGATTTTTATCCCTGAGTAATGGACATGATACTAACAGGTTACCAAAGGCTGGGGATCAGCTTGCTAAGCTCTTCGGCTAACTTATAAATGTTCTCGTAGCTAAATCTTGTTTCTTTAGGGGTTTCTTCTGTGCCATTCCATTGCCGGTGGCACAGGTTCTGGAATGGGGTCGTTTATCCTTGAGAAGCTGAGCGAACGGTATCCGAAGAAGCTTGTGGAAACTTACAGCGTATTCCCTAACCAGGACGAAATAAGGTACGAGTAAGGGTGTTGACTGTTGAGACCGCAGATGCTCACCGGTTGAAGAGACCAATACACACGGAAGACTCTCTATACACCGTTATTATGCAGCTCCTTTTTCAAATTCAAATATTTTTATTGACCTCCAAGATCCACTCTTCCCAAAAGAACTTATCCGCAAAAGAACTTATCCACTCTTCCCAAAAGAACACGTCAGACAAGTCGGTGTTGTCCTTTTTTTGCGAAACAGATCGTTTGGGAAGTCTCTCATTGCCAAAGGTTTGACCTCGTACGCCACTTGGAGAAAGCTCTCCATTTTTCACATATGTATAATTATAAATCGGTGCCATTTGTGCCACCCAAGACCCAACGGTATCTATTAGCAGCCGTCTATACTTTGAACCGGCAATGCAGTAATTGGTGGTGATTGGTGAACACCCTGAAACCATTTTTTTTGTTTATCTGATCCAAGCAGCTACTGGTCAACAAAACAAAACAGAAATATGCACAGGTGTAGTAACTGAGCGTGAATAGTTGCGTTTTTTGCCTTTTCTCCGTAGGTCGGTTAACCGACCTATTTGCCACTATTGACCGTTTTTTCGTCTCGCCGGTCGGTTCGACTGAGCTCTAAAAAACGGCTTATAAGAAAACATGGCGTCATCCCTTATAAGAAAACATGGCGTCATCCCTCCCCAATGAGAATTTTGAATTTCGCGCCGTGCCAAGAGCGTAGGTCGGTTGGATGGACCTCCCGCCTCAGTCCACAGGTCGGTTAACCGACCGGCGAACGGAGCCAAAAAAACCGCTTATAAGAACTTAGGTCGTTTAACCGAAGGAAGAAAACGACTTATAGTGGGAAATCTTGTAGGTAGGTTAACTGGATGAAAGCAAAAACGCAACTAATGTATCATTCCTGCTAAATAGACTAGCTTGTTGATTTTTGCCTCTTTTGATGGACTGAATTTGACAAAAGTGGGTCCGGAACGACGAATTATTTAAACTGTATTATTTTTTTGACGGCAAGGTAAGCTACGTTGTGAGCCTCGATTTCAGTGGTCAGCCTTCAACCATACCTGTTTGCATTGGCCACCTCTGTTGAAAGTTTGATTTACAGAAAACAGCCATTTGCATTGAATTGGTGTGCTGTCCAATGTGAGTGAGCTGTCGCGGAGGTGCGTGTCATGCGAGTGGTTGTACTGTGCTGCTACTATTTTTGGGCAACAAAATACAATTTATCGTGACAAGCTTTTAGCTTACCGTTTCTTGGAAATAAATACTGCAACTTTTTATTGTGTCTGAAGAAAGATATTCTGCTTGTAGTGACGTCGTCGTGCAGCCGTACAACTCTCTACTCACTCTGAAGAGACTTACTCAGAATGCGGACTGCGTAGTAGTGCTCGACAACACGGCACTGAATAGAATCGCCACCGACCGCCTTCATATCGAGAACCCGTCTTTCGCGCAGATCAACTCTTTGGTTTCCACTATCATGTCTGTCAGCACAACCCCTTTAAGGTAATCATATGTGACAGCCACTGGTAGTAGCAACGGAGGTAACGCTTGTTTTAGGAAGGTGACGTATAGGTCGTGTTCCATCCTACCTACCGTAGTAACTACGCATGAAGTCACGGCTTCTGGACGTCAAGGCTGGAATGCATTTTTCTACTTTCGGCAAAGTATCGTGCCAAGCGCGGTCGTGCTCTACCCTACTTACCGTAGTAAAAACTTGTGTGAACTTGTTTTTCCACAAGTTCATTTTCCAGCTTGAGCCTGAAGATGATCATTGACAAGAAGGGCCGAAATATAGCTCTTGTAAAATTCAGCTGAGGTATCCGTTTTGCACTGTCTTATTGCACTGTGCTTATTGTCTACTTACCCCCCCCCCCCACCCCCAACCCGTGAAACAGCTAGCGTGTAAAACATTTTGGTGTAACCATTGCTTATGTATTATAAGTCACGTTACATTTTCTGCCAGTTGAGAAACTAAAATTTCTCTCTTCAGGTACCCAAGCTTCATGAACAATGATCTGATCGGCTTGATTGCTCCTCTCATTCCTACCCCGAAATTGCACTTTCTGATGACCGGATACACCCCGCTCACTACAGACCATGACGTAAGTAGACCCTCCAGATTTCTGCAGACTCCGCTCCAACTTTCTCCGTGGTCCAGCAATGTAAATGACGGCATTGTGGCTGCTCGCCGGCCTGAATGGTGCTGTCCGGAAAAGCAGGAAAGGGGGATTCGGATTGGTCCATGCGCTGTCAGAAGTTTCGTAACAGATAACGCAAGTTTCAACAGACAACACCTGGGATCTGTTGTGATTTTGGAAACGTTATGCATCAAATGTTATGCATAGCAAGCATTTCCAGGAAGAGCCGAAAAACCGCCGAAAAAGCATCTGATTACTTTTCCGATATCAGGACGACAAACAAAAAAGTCAGCTGATGCTTTTCGGCGGCTTCCGACTCTTCCTGGCAATGCATGTCATGCATAACGTTATTAATGCAAAACGTTTCCAAAATCACAACAGATTACATCCCAAGTCTTTTCTGTTGAAACTGCGCATCCTTGTGTTATCTGTTATGAAACTTCTGTCACTGTGGTGGCTTTACCCATGTCTTGCCTCCAATGCCGCTTAGTACACACCCAGTCGGCAATCCTCGAAGTTGCCAACCAATCGTAGAACGCATTTGATGTTGATTATTTGCTTATCAAAGCGATCTCTCACATCGTAAGTGCCGAACTTGGCGTCTCTCGTCAGGCACATTGAAATACGAATTTGAACTAGCCCTTTCATATATCCATACAGTTGCTGGTCAGAAGCCCGAGTTGTTATGTAGTATGTTTTAACCAGTCTGCTACAAACTTTCATGCAGTTTCGAAATAATTGACGTAAGGGTTATTATTCGTACGCCATTGAAGTCCAGACGGCCTCCTGTCCTTTGTATATCTTTTCCTCCAGCATTCAGAAGATGCCCCCCTTTTGCTATTGAATTTATGGTTTCTGTCAAGGGTTTTGAAATTTTATTGGGGAGTGCTTTTAAAGGGACTATTAGAATGTCCAAGATCTCTTCAGTTACGAACTTTTCAGTCAACATCAAATGGGCTTATTACTGTAGGCAAAGAGGGAGGGAAAGTAACATGGGAGCGGGGAATGGTGCACTTTCAGCTGATGTAAGGGAATTGTGCAGATGGAATTGTGAATGTGCAGATTATGCACAGGGAATTGTGCATGCGAAGAAAGGTGAATTCAAAGAAAAGATAAGCTGGGCAAAAATAGATTTGGACTGTTGTCGTTGTGATTGCCCCGAACTGGTAAAAATTTCTGGAGTCATTAAACTACGAGTCATCGTAGCAGAATGGGGATGACGGTTAAATTAGGACAGATAAAGACGCGAGTTACGTCTAGACTAACACCGTGATTTCACGGGGCCAGTCGTCTGGTTTTGCCAGAATGGTTGGAAATCGATTATCTAGTAGAAATCTCGGGAAGGGAACATTTAGCGCTAGATGGCTGACCGCCAACCACACTCGGCCGCAGTTGTGTTATCTTTGAACTGATGCATCCCAGCCTGGCTAAGGTATGCAGGTATCTCTTAAGAACTCCCTTTCCGGTTTGTTTCGGTGACACACCTTCTCCTGGTGAGCCCGAAATTCCCCGTGTCGCCGCCCTCGGAGGGGGGGGGGGACAAGTTATCCGCTTGCTTATCCCCTTCTTATCCTTGGGTCCCATTTTTGCAGCCGGGTCTGTGATTTATTGGTTTGATTTTAGGTTGCTTCGATCCGCAAAACTACTGTACTCGACGTGATGAGGCGGCTGCTTCAGCCAAAGAACATGATGGTTTCGGCGACCCCAGACAAGAACTTCCAGCATTGCTACATCTCGATTCTTAATATTATCCAGGTAAGCATGTGAAGAGCTCGGTGTAATTATGATTGTTACAGTACTGCTGGGAACTATAGCTTCCGTGTGCGTGTTTCATTTGGTGAAACCTCCAGAGGATGGTTGATGCGGTTCATTTTTGTCCTCTTTCCAAATTCGGGATTGGGAACATCCTAATTAGTCAAGGTTCAATACGTACCTGTTCGTGCTAACCTATAGGCGTTTTTCCGTGCTCCCACAAGCAGTTTGTGGGTCGACTGTGACTCGAAAAGAGTGTTTCCGCGGCCTTTTGTGCGGCCCACAAGTTTGTTTCGGCGATCAACAAGATTTTTGGGGCTCGAATTCGACAAACAACCGCCGAGGTGATTGTCGATTTTGTGGCTCAATTCTGGCGAGAAATTCAAATTTAGTAGCAAAATAATATCAAAACGATAAAATTAAAAACTTTCTCAAGCATGTAGACATAAAACTGAGAATCCTTTTTGCACGGAGTGGTATAAAGACGAAAACCTGGATTTCTATTTATTGAGATTTTAGGTGAATTTAATTTTTATTTTATAACATTTGAAATTTCCGCCAAAAAAATAGACAAAACGGCGTTTCCGCGAGTTTCAACCTGTAGCTCGACTGTGTGGCACACAGTCGTGTTTCCACGACGAACACTGAGAAGTGTGTGGCCCACAATTGTGTCGGGGAGAAAGCCTTATGTTGCTTGTCGAATCCGAGACACTAAGCGAGCCACAAATAAGCATGGGCACTGTTCTGTTTTTCTTTAAAAACAGAAAACAGCTGTTCTGTTGAAAAAAACAGCTGTTTAAACAGCTTTTTTCTGTTTTTCCCCACACTACCTGAACAATCCGAGTTGCGTGTTTGTTTCAAGCGAATAGAGTTCTCCGTCTCAGTTCTAAGCAAGACCCCCGCCAGGAAGGGCCGCATCCGTTTTGCACTGTCTAATATTTAGAAATGTCTCTTCGTTTTAAGTATTTAAATTTTTCGATTTAGGGGATTACATATGCGAACTATCAGATGCCAATACGTACCATAACACGGCTACTAAATCAATGTGAGGATAGACGATCATGGGGATCACGAAAATGCACCATTTGGTCAAAAAAATGTTTGTACTTTGTGGTTAAGATAGGGTTTGAAATTTCAGCAAAATCAAATCACTCGTTCCAGAGCTATGTATGTCACTTGATTTGCGGAACTCCCCTTCCCATCCTAACAATGGGGTGGCAGACTGGAGGAAACAATCATAAAACAATCAACATAAGCTCAAAAGTAAAAAAGGAAAAAAACCTTCATAGCCTGGCTCTCAGAGATAAGTGTGTGAGATCATACGTTTTAGGGAGTTTCTGCCAGCTTCCTTGCTCGATTACCAGAAATCTGGGTTGGCTTACCTTCGTATTCTACTAATATATATTGAGGAACAGACAAAGGACTAAATATCCCCCACTTCTTTCCTTGGGCAAGTATCCCCTGGGTTCCTGTTAATTTTTGACGGTACAAAACGGATGCGTCAGCTGCATTTTATTAGAGCTACATTTCAGCCCCTATATTCATTTTCAGTTCCGTTGAAGTTCATTTTCCAGCTTGATCGGCTTGAGCCTGGAGAGGATCCTTCCTAAGAAGGGCCGAAATATAGCTCTAATATAATGCAACTTTACTGTCGTGTCCGCTTTGCACTGTATAATTTGCAGTCATCTTGGGCTGAAGGAATATTTGGTTCCTGATAATAATTTAGAAAACTGGTTGACCTCCTGGCTCCTACCTGTATTTTAAACTTTTCCCAGAAACAAAAATGTAGTACAGCCGCTCCATGAAGAAAATTATTTTGAATCGTAGCCTGTCTTAACGATCGTAAACCGCTTCTACATGGCCACAACGACTAGCTTACGATTGTCAGTGGAGTTCCCGCTCAAAAAAAGAAAAACAGAAACAGACGGAAAACAGGTAAAAAAAAAACAGAAACAGGCGAAAACAGGCATCCCAAAAAACAGAACAGAACAGAACAGGTAAATAAAAGAACAGGTGACCTGTTCTGTTTCTGTTCTTTTGCAAAAACAGAACAGAAAACAGGTACTCCAAAAACAGAACAGAACAGAACAGAACCCGATGAAAAATTCTTTGACTGTGTAGTGGTATGGTAGTTGTACGAAAAAGTTACATGGAATGGTATGGAGTAGTTTGATTAGTGATTTGTAGTAGTATGGAATACTTTGATAAACATGCCTCCGACCGGGTTAATCTTATGTAGTAGTATCCGATAGCATCCAGTTTGCTAGTAGTAGTTTGCCAGTTTGCTAGCAGTTACTACTGCAAAAGCTCCTGACGTGAAGCGCAAGTTCGGCGCCATGCGCTGTGATAGTCGTTTTTTAAATTAAAGTATCTCTCTCTCTCTCTCTCTCGTACTACTCCATACGACTAATTCTCGGATATTTTTCATCGGGAACAGAACAGTGCCCATGCTTAGCCACAAAACCTTTTTGGTCGCGGAAACACACTTGTTCGCTACGAAAACGACCGAGGAAACTCTCTTTCCGAGCCACGAGCACTTTGTGGAATAGCAGAAAAGCGCTTTAAGTTGTAAAAAAGAAAAGAAGAAATACTTACTGCTTGTGATGAGTTATTGTAATATAGTAATTTATTGCGGACCTCCAAGAACAAAGTTTACATACTTTCCTTAATCTAATTAGGGAGAGGTCGATCCAACTCAAGTCCACAAGTCGCTTCAGAGGATTCGAGAGCGAAAGCAAGCACAGTTTATCCCATGGGGCCCAGCAAGCATCCAGGTTGCCCTCTCGCGGAAGTCACCGTACGTCCAAACTGCCCACAGAGTCTCTGGGCTGATGTTGGCCAATCACACGAACATTTCATCGGTAAGCTTATAATTCTTGAATTTCCCTTGTTCATTTGTCCTAAGACGTGTCTTCGTCTGTCCGTATTGTTGGCAGCTGTAAGAAACGGTAAAGTGTCTACTTTCCACATTGAAGCAAGTGTAGGGATAAAAATAACGAGTGATCTTCTGCAGTATGCACGTGATCGCTTTCGCTGCGAGAATTTTGAAAATATTTCATCCGGGACGTTTTATTTGACTCAGAATTCGTTTACAACCATGAACACAAAATCATGGTCCCTTGATGCACGTATAATCCATTAGTGTTTAGCTGTGCCTTCATAGCGACTGATTTTGAAAGCAGAATCTCACTCTTCCTTGGCCTACTTGGCCGACCAGGGCTTGCATTTATATAGCGATAAAACCTCTTTTGTTGGTTGGTATGAGGTTTTCTGCGCATGATCAGGCAGCATGGTCTTTCGTCCCTGCTTGGTTGGAAACCAAAATCCGACTTGAAAACTCGTAATTCGAAAATCATTCACAGTTAATGTCATCACAGTTAGCCCGAAAATGAGTTAGGATTTTTTTTTTTTTTTTTTTTTTTTTTTATGAGAGGAGATTCTTAATCGGTAACTGAAAAACTGAAACAACTTAAAACTGAACACACATTATTCTTGTGTTTTGACAAGTCAGATCTGTCATCTTAATATGAATCAATCGGTTTATTCCAACCAAAAAAACAAAAACACACGAGTGCCAAAAGGCCAACCTGTAAGGGACTAAATAACCCAAAACAAGATAACCCCGGTATCCTGTTCCGGTATCCTGAAATTGACGAACCTCAACTTCATCGTAGAAGTATGCAAATATGCATAAAGCGTTTAGACTTGGGAAAGAAAGTTCAGCTTAGTTTATGGAACAGTTTTAGTGACAGGTGTAACAGTTTATTTTTGTGGTTATACACGTACTCGGATCTCGGATCTTGTGTAGCCTTTGGCTGAATAACCAAATGTCGTTATTGTTAACCACTTGAAAAACAAAAAGAAAGTAAGAAGAAAGAAGAAGAAAAGGAGCTTGACTTACCTGACCTGGGACTTCCAAACAACACAACAACCAACGTTTTCAGTCAAACACCCTTCCAACTTAACTGGGAAAAAAAGAATAAAAAATTAACCAAACATAAACTCAACGGCCGAGAATAACGCATCAGATTCATAAACCGTCATAAAAAATTAACTTTCAACATTTTATGGAAACTAAGTAAAATACTATACTCATTCTTAAACTCATTACAACATGAATAATGGTAATAACACAATAATAGTTATAATAATTCAACTTTCCAGGTTCCTGATACATACCATCTCGAGGTTCGAGTGGATGGTCCTTTTTTTTACCTACCATATGCATGGGCTTGATGTTTACTTTTGTCGTTTCCGTGAGCGCAAAACTGTTTTATGCTTTTGCTCATGCCCCTCCCCCCTCGCGGTAAAGTTCCGTCCGGAAATGTTCTGTCCGGGATAAACTCCACGTATATTCCCACTGGGTCAAGGTGAAGTTCATCGTTGGTTCTGAGAACTTTTTCAAAGAGCTTCCGGACGTGGCCCGTAAAATGAGAAAGAATTAGGAGTACCGCACTGGGAAAGTACTGTCAGTTCGCTCAGGGGTCTGATTTCGAGGCAGATTTTTCGCCAACATGAACAGATTTGCACAAGAAAACGAAATGACGAATTTTTGGCTACCATCTGGTTATGTCTTGTTACCAAATATCGCGAATACCCTTGCTAAGCACTGTACCTAAGCCTTAAAGTTTAAGCCAACTTATACCATTTAACTGAATACACTGCACCTGCACTGCACTATTTGGACTGTGTTAAGGGACTGTTTTATTTTTCACTATTTGCTTTAGCATGACGTTCAGAATATCTACGGCCGTTCTCACAAGGTACAAGCGCATAGAGGTACAGCAACTACGACAGGGAAATTTCACTATATTGAAATCGATTATTCCTGAATAGCGGAGCAACGAAGTAACGCATTTTCATTGGGTCTTCAAGCCTCTTTAAGTGAATAAGTGATGGGCAACTAGATTGTTCCATCTCAGCTCTTTTCGGTTAAACTTTAAACAGTGTTTGTTTGGGAAACTTGCGGATTCAAGGTCTTCCCTTAACGGAGCTGCCTTTCCTCTATTACTGCTTCAGTCTGCGCCCCTAATCGTTCCAACCTTTCTCATTTACACGATTTCGAACTTCTTATGTTGTTTTTATCCACCTTAACGGCAATACGCTGATTGTTGCATTTGCCGTGTTTGGCTCTTTTCGAAGCAGACCAAGCTCCCGCATATTGCTTCCATTGAGCCCATTGGTCAAAGATAACCGCTTTCTTATTTGGCTGCGTCGCTGTGGCGGACTTGGGATGGCGAGACCTGTGCACGTGGGCCGTTTTTTTTTTTTTTTCGTTGGTGGTCCTGGTTCACCTATTGTTGTCAAGAAATAATAGTAATAATGATTTCAGCTGTTCGAGCGAACATTGAAGCAGTTTGACAAGCTGAGGAAGCGTGAGGCATTCTTGGACCAGTTTAAGAAAGAGGCGATATTCTCCGAGAGCCTAGACGAAATGGACGACTCGCGACAAGTCGTGCAGGAGTTGATGGAGGAGTATCAAGCGGCCACGCGACCCGACTACCTGACCTGGGGTGTGGAGAAAGCTATGAAGTCGAGCAGTCTGTGAGGCAGTATTTTCTATATTTTGTACGGAGTTCAGTGCCATAAAAGTAAGTTTTTTTGTTACGCTCTTGTGCGTTGACCGTAATTTAGTCCCTCATGCACCTCCAGAGGTGCTAATGGTCTTCCAAAGAGAACGTGAACCTCCGTATTCTCGTTTAGTTGAAACGCTTATGTCTTAAAGATCCGGACTGGTATAGTGTGCGTCAAAACGAGAAGGATAAGTCGAACATTCTTAGACCTGCAAGAAAAATGTAATTATTGGTAATTTTATTTATTTATTTAATTCAGGAGAAGTCATAATAGCATACATTAGTTACTAAAAATACAGGCAAGTGTAAACAGTAGAAAGTAGAAACAGTACCCCCCCCCACCCCTCCGGATGCAAAAATATAGGAAAGTATAAAATCTTATTAAAAACTGTGCGATGTCCGATAAGAGACAAGGCTACTGACTGCGTAGAGCGGGGGGTTCGCCGAGGGGCTATGCCAGGTTTTTTTTCGCCAGGCGGGGGGTAGCCGGAACCGCATAAGATGATGTAGTGGTTTCGATTTCGAGTTTTCAGTGATCAGATTTCAGACAACCAGTGTTGCTAACGCAGTCGAAGAAGTGTGTCGAGGAATTTCCGATTGTCGGCGCTATTTGAAACTGCAGCAATTCGAAGCCCATAAAATCCTAATGTTGTAGGTCTTCTTATTAAACCCTTTAAAGCATCCTTCGCATCTTACATGTTCATATCATATAGCATTACATCCTCCCACGGACTTCTAATGTCGTATGCAATTTTCCTAAGAAATCCATTCCTGCAGTAATTGGGTTGAGCCTGCTTTGGACAGAAATCCGTCTAAAGAAAACTCGAGGAATAAGCTATACCTATCAAAGGCCTATAAAACTAGCAGGAAAACGCAATCGTGATCGCTTTAGCTTTAAACCTGAAGGCAGACTGTCATTTCTGCGGTATGTCCATGATAACTTACTTGGATAATCACCGGGCTGCGAGACGCAGTCCGTTAGGGTAGTCCGGACTTCCCAGTCTGCTACGATTGTTAATACCTCTGCTAAAGCTATAAACGTAGGTTGAGTGTGTGAGAGGATTTAGTGAGGAACGGATGTATAGGATAAATGGAAGCAGAAGTTTTCTCAGGTTGCCTTGTGCGTATCGGAGGCAGTCTCGTTAAATCTTGTCGTCTTGATTTTTGAGTCAATGTTATTTATCTCTCTGTTTGTTTTCTTTTGTTTTGTTGCCATGGGCCTCTGGTATTTTGTGTGGCAATAGACATTATCGTATCTATGCTTTCACTCACGGTCAACCAAATGTATGTCAGGCATAACCAAGCCTAATCTACCTGTTTTCTCACTTATGGTTTCGATGACATTCAGTATCCTGGTAACCTGTATGAGCGCGTTAGTGTCATGGTTTCCTTACACATTTTTGTTAGTCCTGCTCAAGAAGCGAGGAGTCCAGTTTCCCAGTAACTAGGCCCGAGTCGGTTGGTAATCCTTCCCGGGCACCCCACCCGTCGTGCCCCCGCACTGTTCACTTCACCAATAGCTGTAGTTACAAAAGAAGAACACACCCTCACAGAGTGAGAAGTTGTTCTCCGAAAGTTGTATCTCCTGGAGTTAATACACAACTCATATAGTTCAACCTCACCCTCACTTGCGCCGTACGGAAGAGATTGTAGCATCTGCAGACGTTAGATAAGAGGATATAAGTTAATTTGCTGTGTCAGGGTTAAGCGATCCGGTCTTCACATCCCGGAACTTCCGGAATCTGGGCTTCCAGATTATTCTTTGACTTCTTCTGTAAATTGCATCTGGAATATGAACCGGTTCGAAAGTACGTCAAAATAATCCGGAAAAAAGGGGCTTCTGAACTTCCAGATTTCCGGAATTTTTAAGTATCGCAGAAGAAATTCAAAAAAAATCTCGGAGAATCTGGGAACCCAGATTCCGGAAGGTGAAGACCCGATTTTACTGTCTGCCTGGATCATGGCATTCTGTTAAGTTTTGACAGAGTGACAAGCTCTTTAAGTCGAAAAGTGTTTTTGCCCAGTCCAAAAGTCACATTTTTAGAAAGCCTAGCTTACCGGGTGTAAGCCTAAGGTGAATGAATGGAACTACTTGGTAAAGACTGGGGGCTGATGAAGTCCGATCATACTGAGTTTGAATTTTCTGAACTGTTTTGTTTGACCTGAAAACAAACTGCAGTAGACTAGAGGTAGGGTATGCTTCTTTCAGCACTTCTCTAAATATGGGTCTACCGTGGTCTTTTTTTAGCTGAATATCTGCTTAGGTGAAATGCTTCGCCTTTTTGAATACTCTTTTTTCAATATGTTAGGTAGCTTCGAACGGTCAGAGGATTCAAAAGTACGGTAACTGAGCAAGAGAGAGCAACAGAAAAAAAAATGTTCGTGATATTATTTGGACTTTATTCTACCAAGAACAAATAAGCCAATAGACCTCGTTTTTGGTCCCATGTACCATGGTCTTTTTTTAGCTGAATATCTGCTTACGTGAAATGCTTCGCCTTTTTGAATACTCTTTTTTCAATATGTTAGGTAGCTTCGAACGGTCAGAGGATTCAAAAGTACGGTAAATGAGCAAGAGAGAGCGACAGAAAAAAAAATGTTTGTGATATTATTTGGACTTTATTCTACCAAGAACATAAGCCAATAGAACTCGTTTTTGGTCCCCGTGCACCCGACAAAACCTGAGCAGAGCTACAGATACTTGCTGAGCTTTGAGTTGACGCCCGTCTACTTAGCCGCTGCGCATATCAGAGGAAAAGACCGTAGCAGGCGTACATAACCCGGCTATGGAGCGCGCGTCACATATGACGTCACAATGATAGCCAACCAATAGTCTGTTACTCTCGACTTTTCTTCTCCGAGCTACTACGATGTAGCTGTTTGTAGAGGTAACGAATTGTAATGTTCCGTGTAGCTCTTACGCTCTGCTCGGGCAGGGCATTGAGAATCTGTTCTACTCCGCATTGTCGTATTACAGAGATCGGGAGAGGGAGGTTCTTGTGCTTATTTGTTCTTGATTCTACTTACGGTATTGTTTACGCTCATTACTGCGTATTTTGTTAGGTTTTAATTTCGTCTGATTGTTCGGCGTCGTTCAAACTTAGACTACGTCCGAAGTAACTTACCTCTTATGATGTTCAGGAGTACAAGATGTCTCTCTGAGCTGCAGAATTGTTGTGAGATGGTAAAAAAAAAAAATTCCTTACAAAATTCGTTTGCACCAAAGGCCTGCGGCCATGGTAAATTGAGACACTGGCGCTTTTCTAAGTCGATGGATCCAGGCAGCTTAGTTCACAGTACTTTTCTCCCCCTGAAAGGAACAGTAAACTTGACTAGGCAACTTTCGGCCATCAAACCGGCCTGGGGGGCTTAGATAAATGTACAGGGACTTATTGTCGACAGGACCCCCCATCTTTGTTATCTCGAAACCCCTCCTTATTGTTCCCAGAGCTAGCTGGCAGGGCCTTGCCCCTTATGCACTGTAGTTACGCACTCATGCACTGTAAAAGTTCGCGATTGTCTGTGTTATCAACATACAGCTTGCCACTTTACTAAAATAAATTCACTATGCAAAAGGAAAAAAGTAATACCAAAGAAGAAAAGTACTCAGAACGTGTTGCTGGGTCATAGTCACCTTGGAAATAGAACCTGACAACTACTTTTTTCTTAAAATCTGCTGCCAAAATAAAAAGAAAGTTCTATTGTGAGCACAATTGTACTACCGGTGGCAACCCTGTTGACATACATTGTATTACTTTGTTTCAAGGCAAAGATCGTGGGTTCGAGTCCTACTCCCGGTACACAAACCTTTTTTTTTTTTATTTTTTTTTTATACTAACTCAAAATTCGAACTCTCGGAAACTGCAATGGTCGTAACAAGAATTTTTCTAACTCTCAAGATCGACTCAGGGTACATTCTTGATATGTCAGCTAGCTCCCTAAGCCAAGTTTGAGTCAAGTTTACTGTTCCTTTAACTCGGAAGGGACGGCCTCACTTATCCTGCACTTGTCCACTACAAGCGTTTCTTTTCCTATGTAACAAGTTGCTGCACTCACGCCTAAATAAATCGATATCCAAAACTAGAGTAGGGACGAGCCCGGTTCTTCAAACCGGGAAGTATCAGCTTTCGCTCAGTCTCAGCTAGGACTTGGACCTGAAAGGATGTTATCGGAGCCGGGTGATAAACACCTCTTCTCTAAGCTTCCGACTTATGGAGGTGTAACTGAGGTAAGCGTAGTTGAGGTACCACCGTAACAAGGTCAAATTTGTATATAGACTATATGTATATTTGTTTTTACCACTTCTTAATCTCATCCTTTGTACTTCCTCCTTTTCTCTCTTTTTGTTTATTGACAGACACCAGCAAAACGGAATGGGGAACACAACGTCGTACGCCTGTTTAGTTGCCATCTTGTGGTTACTTGTTTGATGGTTGCCAGAAATTCCAAGCCTGAATCTCTCTACATATATTTGCAGTCCTATAAGAGGTGTATGTTATCACCTTTGTTTCTTAACATCTGTTTGCTCCGCAGAACTGCCCCGAAATTTCGTTCGGTGGGTATGAAGTTTATTGCAATGCATATTCAGTTTGTTCTTCTTTTTCTCTGGAATAATGGGCGTTTCCCAGACAAAAATATTGACTTGGTGGTAGTGCATAGCCCTAGCTTAATAACCGTAATTCAGGGGTAATTTGGGAAATGAATTTCTTCGTACAGAACTGCTTGAAGTGAGGACGTTCTCCGGCGTTGCATGGGTCGTAGCGCGTATGTGGCCGCTATTACATCTTTTTTTGGTTTAGTTGTTGATTTGTTATTCTAGCAGCCGGGGTCTAACGAAGAATCAAAGGCAGAAGTGCGTCACTAAACATAACGGGAATGATTGGTGGAGCAGAAAAAGTCATCGCGAACAGTCAGGATATCGATACTGATAATAATAAGCATATCTGTTTGATGAGAGACATCTAAAGCAACATCTTAGTATAATATTGATAATATTTCTTTAGCCGTAAAGCCGTCTAACAAAGAAACGCAACGAAACTTCAATCAACAGTGGATACTCCAGGTTGAGAGAGTCGGCGCAACGAAACTTCAATCAACAGTGGATACTCCAGGTTGAGAGAGTCGGCTTTCCCTCTATCTTTATACTTCGGAGAGGTCGGAACTTCTGTAGGAGATCACCTCTGAAGGAACTTAGTATATTAAGTCATTCAGTTTTAGAGTGTAAAGGTCAGATGAAAGAGTATAGTCAGTGAGTTAGTAGGCCAGTCAGTTAGTTATATTAAGGATGTTTATATTGTTCCATTGAAAGTGAGTGGGGTTTGTAAAACACTGTTTCTTCAATGTCGCACCAACCGTCCAAACTCGGACCAAACCTTCCGCAGCTACGAACCAACCCTTTGAGGATGCCGCTCGGACTACCTTTATAACCCAGATACGTACAACCGCTTAGAACCAGATTCTATGCGGAATTGGATTTGGCGAACTGGATTTGGCGCAGTCAGGTATGATTTGCAGTCAGCTTGGGCTGAATGATAATTTTCCACGATATTAATATTCATTTCTGTTTTTAAGGAAACTCCGTTAAACCTGAAAGCGGAAGTTGATTCGTTTGCGATGGACGAATCGGAGCAGCTAATAGAAGTAAGTGATTTTTGTCCTCGAATTTTTGTCCTGTCTGTTTCAGAAACGTTATTATATTGTACATTGTTCCATTTATGTCACGTCCGTGGGACAATTTCGTGTCAACTTCTTTTTGTTCTCAAGTAAGCTCCAACGCGTTGCTAGGGGCCGGGCTGATCTGTTGGAGATCTTTGGAATCACGGTCGAGAACAACGCCATCTAGCGTGGGGTAAGCTGCGGCAAATATCACCTGGACGCTGTGATATACCCGCTCATTTGAATGACAAACATTCTTCTTCTGTTAAAGACAGTCTTACATGGTTATAGCCGTAATGGGGTATTTACGTTCGTTATAGTTGCTAGAGAGTGTTTAAATACGCCGGTTACACTCATGCTGTTTCTGATCTTTTCGCATTAGTGTCCGGTTGTTCTTGTTTTTCGTCTTACCGATTATCTCACTAGAACCGACCGTCCGAGCAGGTTCTGGTTAGTCGTCACCGGTGAGGACTAACAGTCACTGGTTTGTCCGAAAAAGGATTATAAGACTCGTGAGCAGTCACCAGTGAATACGAAAACGCCTTATAGGTAAAACCAGAGATCACCGGGGAGTACTCGGGGGAAAAGAACTCAGCTTTTCTAGCGCAAACAGAAGCGTAAAACACGCACGTATTTGAAACTCGCTCGGGTTGACTCAAAGGATAACACAGAGGCCCGGATTTTTTCGTCGTCGCTTTTTGGCACTAGGGAGTGTTCCTTCTCCCTCGCGTGGTTGACGCTGCAAATAATTGGCATGTTCGTTTACTTCTGTTTGTATTTTTATTTTATTTTCTATCTTTTTTCTTCTAGGATGATGACGACCCTGACGAAAAAGTGGGACTTCTTGGCACGGGGTTCAATTATGTCAATTCCATCGTGGGAAGTGGGGTAATTGGTAAGCGAAAATCAAACCTTTCTTGCTGGATGTGCTATACTTGGATTTGAAATTTCCGTGGCATACTCTAATAGAGTTTGACGGTTGGCAGGGAGGTGGGCAATTGTTCGCAGATGTGAAGCAAGTAAAAGCTTTGGCAACAATATCCCGAGAGTTTGACGGTTTCCTTGGGATGGAGGAGAAGTTTTCCCGGATTAGAGGTTGATTGATGATTGATTTATTTATTCAGAGCATAGGCAAAAATCGTGGAGGAGACTCAACTAGCGAGCTTATTTTTAGGCAACAGATTATACTTTAGTAAATTTGTAAATGTTAAACAAATCAAAACAAAACACTAATATCATTATAACTGCCCTTACTGTTGATACTATGTTAACCTTAAGATTATACTATATTATAAAAACAAAAATAGTTATGATCGTCAAAGCTGTCTTAGAAACGACCCTCGCTATCGCTGGAGAGCCATATATGGAAAGTCACCTTCATAAGCTTTATCGCCCGTTGCTGCAGCAAACAAGGAAGATTCGTTGCTCTCGCCCCTAATCTTCCTTTCTAACGATTTGTCACAAATTGCTTCCTTGTTCGACCTTGGGACTTCTTGCTTCCGGGATGAAGACGGAAGAGATACCCTAGGGAAACTAAGGGGAACCAATCACAATGCCTATTACTAGCAAGTGTCCGACCAGTACCATTCGTTAAGAAGGAACTAAAATAACATTCATAAGTTTGTAGAGGGTTAAGTTTGGTTAAGTTGAGTAGAGAGTAGGAGTCGTTCTTGAGTTTGTAGAGAGGGGATTGGTCAGTAACATTTTCACTAGCGTATCAAGGACCATTGATTTAGAGGGCATGTCACTGTTTTTGCTCTAGTAGCCGATTATAGTTTTATTCGAGCCCAGTAGGCTGAGCAGGTTCGCCTTTCTCCTAGACGCAGTGGTCTGCGCCCTCTCGTAGGAGTAATCTGCCGGAGGTGAGATAAAGCTACTTGTTTAGAAGATGTGAAAGAAAAAACATAGCAGTGACATGCCCTTGGAAACACGAGGCAAATCCAAGAAAATTGATTTTATCCTACCTTTACAGAACCCTTCCCTGCTCTGTATACACTACTATACTTAAAGGAACAGTAAACTTGACTACGCAACTTTCGGCCATCGAATCGCCCGGGGGGCTTGGATAAATATACAGGGTCTTATTGTCGACAGCCCCCCCCCCCCTTCTTTGTCATCTCGAACTGTCTCGAACCCCCTCCTTAGTGTTCGCAAAGCTAGCTGGCAGGCCCTTGCCCCTTATGCACTGTAATTATGCACTCATGTACTGTAAAAGTTCGCCTTTTTACGTGTAGACTACAGACAAACGACCTCCTCGACAAGTCGGCCTGGGTTCGATTCCTAGTCACGGCAAACAAACCTTTTGCTTTTTTTTTTACTAACTCAAAAGTCGAATTCTCGGAAACTGCCCGGAAACTGCAATAGTCGTAACGAGAATTTTTCTTACTCTCAATATCGACTCAGGGTACATTCTTGATATGTTAGCTAGCTCCCCGAGTCAAGTTTGAGTCAAGTTTTCTGTTCCTTTAAAACCCTGTGTAATGACGCTGTAAATCGTCTCGTAGTCTACTCGGCAAGAGTTCTGCAACGTTCCAGCATTGGAACAGTGGAATGAAACCACTTTGGGATGATATTTTAATGCATTCTTGCCGAGCGGAGATATTCCTAACGATTTTCTGACGTTAATGACGAAAGCTTATTGGTCTTTGCAGTACTCCCCTTTGTCGCGCGTCAGTGTGATTAAGTTGCTTTCCGAGACTCCATCTGATTCCGGAAATGTCTGTAGGAAGTGGGTTATCTTGCTAGAGCAGATTGCTTTAGATACCTTCTTCGTCATTTCCAAAAGGTGTTGGAAGGCCAATGCCAATTACCCAGGATCGACTACAAAATGGAAAGGAACGGAAGGGCATGATTCAGGCTGAACGATTACTAAAAAGAGCAACGCATACTGAAAAGGGGAACGATGCACCAGGAGTGAAAGAAGAGCGATGTACCGTTCCTTCCTTCTTTAGTGCTAGACCAGGAGTCCTGCCTTCAGCCTTTGTACTTTTCGCCCAAGCCTGCTCGAGAACTTGTGACCAACCGATCGACCAAAAGAAGGAACAAAACCGCTAGAACATGGGTCCCGCGTCTCATCGTGCGCGGGCATGCTCGGGACGGTGCATTGCTCCTTTTCTAGTAGCTTGCCTCCTGGTTCAGCGTCCCCCTTTTAGTATACCGTTCCCTGTTTTAGTACTCGTTCCGCGTGGGCCATTCCCTTCCTTTCCATTTTTTAGTCGATCCCCAATTACTTTCAGGGGGGAGGGGTCTGAGAGAAATTGGTCGGGGAAAAGGTTCTGACTATCCAATTAGTTCCCTAAATGGAAACATTGGAATACTGGGGATAGATCCTTGGTTTGAAGAAAAATGTACGAGTAACGAGGTATAAAAAGAAGATCATGTGTGTCATTAAGCTGGCAGATTTTACAGGAATAACTTTACAGGGCGATATGCTCTGCTTGTGGATTGCCAGTGTCTATTTAAAGAAAAGATCTAGAGGGGCAGCTATTCTGTATTCCTGTAAACAACAGCACCTCAGTAAAACATGCAAAATAATATAAGTGTTCTTCCCTCTACCAGCAAGACGGCTTGCAGTCGTCCTATTACCCCTTGTACCAAACACCCTATTGCATAAACGCCCCAATTTGCCAATTTCTGAGTGACCTTGACCCACCCAAGACGGTTCTTGGGTTTTCGTTAGATGACGCCTTGTGACAACAAAATAAAACGTAATAGGTAGGCTACTCGTCAGCAACTTATTCTGCCTTTTGCCATAAACTGGTGACAGTGCCGCTAGCGCGCAAGCTCTGGGGAGGCACAAATAATGGGCTCCTGCCACTGTTCTTATCTGCTCTGCAGGATATTCTGCTTTTTAATGTCATTTTGCTATATATGCGCTATTGATCTCACAGGATACAGGTAAACTTCTAAAGGACCCGTCCAACTTAGTCCGCAATCGTTAAATTAATTATCATTTACTAGTTTCCTAGATTAACGGCGCTAACTGGTTCTTGAATTTTCCATGCTGGGCGCTTTTTGAGGCGGACCAATCTACCGCCTATCGCGTCCGCAAGGAGTTCATTGACCAGAAAATCCGTTTTGCAAGTTTTTACATATTTCTCATCAAACCCAATGGGGCCGAGTCAGGCTTAAACAGCCGGGTCGGGTTTTAATCTTTTGAAAAAGAAACAGCAGAGTTTCAAATAGGAACCTGCGTTAGAAAATTGGAGCAGAAACTGTATCTACTGCTAACTGTGATTTAACATAAAATCCGTCCGTCCAAATATAAAGGTTCTAGCACTGATGCAAGAGTTGGGCGAAACTGACGTCCCCTGTCCGTATAGTAACGAGAGCCGGTGTTGTTTCACTAACAGCTGGTATGATTTCTTGGGAATCCAGATAATACGTTTTCACTGGACGGGATTAGTTAGGACAGCGGGCAGCCGTGTAGAAATGAAAAGACCCGTAATTATTGACCTTAGTGAATCATCGATCTGAAAAATGAAAGGAAATCGCAAGAGATTTTGTCCCCGGCTGGGATAGACTGACTGAAAGCTAAAAAAATTCAGAAGAGGTCACGTACATTGATGATTCAGTCGGAAACAGTTGCAAGTCAGTCATAGCGCCCGAAGCAATTCGCGTCGCGATTGAAAGGGAACTTTTGTCCAAGGACAATACAGGATGACCTTGAGACGTGGCGTGAGAAACGTGGCGTAAGAAACTGGAATAGGGTTAACAATCCACATGTTCTCAGAATTTGGATCCTTCAGCTTGAGCTAAATAATTGTCATAAAGTCTTTTCCGACAGTCGCTAGATAGCACAGAGCTGTGGGCGTCGAAAGCGCCGAGTCCGGATCTTCTCATCCTTCCCCGTATAAATATCCACGATTTCCGCTAATTGACGCGCAGTTCCGATAGAAATCAGGTGAGCTATGCGCCCTCTGGTCTGGACAGATAGAAAATTAATTTCGTTGTAATGAAAACAAAGCAAACTTTATTCCATCTGACCAAAAACAGTTCAGCGCTACACCAGGCAGTGGACAAGAGTGACCCTAAATCTTCATTGACAACAATCGCAAATTTGGTTGAGTGTAACCACGAAAGTCGATCTGTATAATAAACTTCCAAACTTTTAAAGGAACAGAAAACTTGACTCAAACTTGACTCGGGGAGCTAGCTAACATATCAAGAATGTACCCTTAGTCGATATTGAGAGTAAGAAAAATTCACGTTAAAACCATTGCAGTTTCCGGGCAGTTTCCGAGAATTCGACTTTGAGCAAAAAGGTTTGCAAAAGCAAAAGGTTTGTGTGCCGCGACTAGGAATCGAACCCCGGCCGCCTTGTCGGGGAGGTCGTTTCTCTGTGGTCTACATGTAAAAAGGCGAACTTTTACAGTACATAAGTGCATAATTACAGTGCATAAGGGGCAATGGCCTGCCAGCTAGCTCTTGGAACACTAAGGAGGGGGTTCGAGACGGTTCGAGATAACAAAGAAGGGGGGCCTGTCGTCAATAAGACCCTGCATATTTATTTAAGCCCCCCCCCCCCCCCGGGCGATTCGATGGCCGAAAGTTGCGTAGTCAAGTTTACTGTTCCTTTAACTTTCAAGGGAGAAGAAGATCGCTGTATTATAGGATAGCCAGGAGAAGGACATAGTCATTGACGAAGTTATAGAACAACTGACCGTTCACCCTAACTTGTAGGAAATAGAGCAGTACTCGAACCCCACTTCCAAAATTTCAGTTTTTCGGCTGTATCCGATCAAACCGGATACTCTACATGACTAAGTACAAAACGCGCCAGTGAACCCTGGGAAGAACGAGAAACGTCACCCGAACGATGATTCATATCTATTTCAACCAATCAACAGCGTTTTTCGGGGAGAGCCGTGGTGACGTTTCCTGCTCTTCGCTAGGAATACGGCGACCCTTCGTCGGCACGAAGAGTTAGTCATCAAGAGTATTCGTCCAGGGGCATCCTATTCGTCCTCTAAACGTCTCAAAAATAACTTCGGAACGTTCGTGAATGCAAAGATGACCTGAGCAAGTGGCGCACAAGGCGCACTACATGAGTTTTATTTTCTAGGAATGTCGTATGCACTCTATCAAGCCGGATTTGGTTTGGGAATTCTACTTATTTTGGTGATGGCCACGATTACTGATTACTCATTACGTATCCTAGTGGAAGCCGGCCGGAATGCCGGAGTAAATTCCTATCAGGGAGTCATGTATGCCGCCTTTGGGATGCCTGGATATGTTATCCTTACCATCCTCCAGTTCGCTTACCCGTTTGTCGGTAAGTCCCCTACTTTTCTCCTGTCTTAGGGTAGCACTATTTGGCCGGATTTCAGGGGACGGCTGCAACTTTCGAGTATGACTATGAGATCTCAATCTCTGAGAACTAAGCTTAAGGCACACCTCGCACTATTTACAGTCTATGTTCCAATATTTCAAGCTATCTGGATACTGTAAAACCAAGCTCTTCTTTGAACGAATTATCAGCGGTTTTGGCTTTTTAAGCCTTTTCCAGACCCATTGACTTCTAGCCAAAACTTGGCAATATACCTACCTACCTACCTACCTAGCCAAAACTTGGCAATATTCGGAAAACCGGTTTTACGCATTAATAGCATGATATGCGAACATTCCTAAGGAGCATCATGCGCATGGAAACTAGTGAATCTTGGCAAGTGTAAAGATTAGTAATCTGTCGTTAGCGGGTTCAAATCGAGGGGTCGACGAATCTCATTTTTTATGTACACCATTCCGGAATAACGGAATAATCCTGACCATTCCGGATTATTCCTAACCATTCCGGACGGATTATTCTTCACCATTCCGGATTATTCCTGACTATTCCGGATTATTCCTGACCATTCCGGATTATTCCTGACCATTCCGGATTATTCCTGACCATTTCGGATTATTCCTAACTATTCCGGATTATTCCTACCATTCCGGACGGATTATTCTTGATCATTCCGGAT
Organism: Branchinecta lindahli; assembly: GCA_023053555.1. NCBI lineage: Eukaryota > Metazoa > Arthropoda > Branchiopoda > Anostraca > Branchinectidae > Branchinecta > Branchinecta lindahli. Next base: position 9,112,156 of record JAKZAO010000001.1, read on the forward strand.
TATTCCTGACTATTTCGGATTATTCCTGACCCATTCCGGAATATTCCTTCGGGACGTGTACACCATTCCGGGAGAGTCGTCGACCCCTCGGTTCAAATGTGACACGAAATTAGTGTCTCGGGGTTTAAGAATTAATCAATGCAGCACGGAAGTAGGCTCCTTTTGTTTGTCATCAGGTCATCGAAAAAATCAGCAAATGCTTTTTCGGATCTTCGTGGCAATGCGGTTATGCATAACGTTTGATGCTTCACGTTTTCAGAATCACAACAGATTACATCCCAAGTGTTGTCTGTTGAAACCGCGCGTCCTTGTGTTATTTGTCATGGAACTTTTGACTGTACTATACTTGTAATTGTGTCAGGACACAAGCTGTGCTGCACTCCCTTGCGACAGCAGCTGGCGGAACAAGGCATGCCATGAATCTCGGTCTTATGTGAATGGCGTCGAGATTTGAAGCCAATAGGGATCCCATCTCTTCCCATGCCGGCGGAAGCCTCCGATGGGCTCGAGCTCTTCCTTGAAGGATCACCTAGACAGTGTACTTCTTCATTTCAGCTATGATCAGCTACAATATCATCGTCGGTGATACCCTCACCAAAGTTGTTGTTCACTACAGTGGGGCTAGTGAGCAGGACTTCTGGGCTCAGCGCGAATTTATAGTCGCAGTGGCAACCCTGTTGCTAACTCTACCGTTGTCGCTGAAGAAGGGCATCGCGCGCTTGTCAACGGCTTCCATGCTGTCCATGGTGTTGACAGTTTTCATCTTGATTTGTATCTTTGTGAGACTACCAACATACCTGGAGACCATGTAAGTACAAGAGTAATAAATCCGACTGACAAAAAAGATTACTGCTTAAATTAGAAAAATGTTTTAAAGAATATTCAGCAAATTAGAAACCTATTAATATCCTTACCTTGGACCTTATGAACGGCTATGTTGAGTCTTCCTCTGCAGCAGGTGCCTTCGGGTTTCAGGTAATCAAAAGAATGCAAACATCTTTAGTGCTATTGAATATCACACCAGCGCACTAATAATCAAGCAATTAAACCTTTTAGTATCGCACCAACCCCGAAAAGTTTCCAAATCTTAAAACTCAATTGAAATACGCTTAAGGACAGAGTTCAGTCCTAAGGACTCGAGTTATCACTAACATGGAATAAAGAGCTATTCTAAATGGAAATGCCTCTGAAAATTGTTCAAAATAAGATGTGTGTTTAACGTCATCGACTCGATCTGGCCCCCTACTGCTGTTAGTGCCACCACAGAATACTATACAGCTTTGCATGAAACTGAGTGATTACCTGTATTTCTGTTGCAAGGCTACCACATATTTGCTGACCGAGGATTTTTTTTTTTTTGCCCCACAGCTCATTCCCTTTTTTTCGATAGTGATGCGTTCTTGCACTCATTGGCTGGACTGCATGAATCGAATCAGGACTAGCCCCTCCCTCAAGTTAATAAGCAATTAAGAGGGTTGAAGTTTCGCACACGCTTGCCATTTGTAATGTAAAGCTCAAAAACTGCGAAGTGCTTAAAGGCATATTCATATGAAGTAATGTGTATGCTTCAACAAAGTTCCTAACTATTCTGTCCATCCTGCCGCCAGCACTGCTCAGAAACTCCCTTGTTTCTGTTTTTCCTGATAACTCTCCATATCCATTTGCATATCCGAGGGCAAAATTTGGGAAAGCTTTTAGTCGAAAGTGGTCTAATATTATCGCTTCGTTTATTCATGGATTTCTTGCTGAAAATAAAACCATTTTGGGGATCCTTTTTCTAATCATGCGCGATCAGGAGAAGATTGAAAGTCCACAAGATCCAATTGTCTGGATGAAGTACAATAAATATTCCCCTTTGGGGTCCCATCGAAACCTTTGTTCTTGTTTACGTGGGCAATAAGTGAGTTACGAAGCAAGCCTGTGAAGCTGACAAGGCAAAAAAAGTCACACCAATTTTAGTGTTGTCAGGATCTAGACGGGCAGACAAATATACGATATAAAAGGTATCCTTCACTCTCATTTAGGATCCCAAAAGGCGGATCAGAGCGTCATGTTCCTGTGACGTTTTGCCCTTGGCTCGTTTACACTGCGACTGGCTATTAAACAGCCTGACTCCCTGACCCTTGTCCTTAAGGGACCATTAGTGGGGATATCCGGTTGTGCTATCGTGCCTAACCGATTGCGAAGGGACGACCGATCGTTCATAGATTGCGACGGATAATAGGTTTTCTTGGGACGGATTCATTAGGAAAGCAGGCATTCATGTAGAAATGAAAAGACCCGTAATTCTTGGCCTTAATGGAATACCGATCTGAAAAAAGGAAAGAAATCGCGAGAGATTTTGTCCCGTGCTGGAATATACTGGCTGAAAGCACACACAAATTCCGATGTTGTCACGGACATTGATGATTTAGCCGGAGACGGTTGAAAATCAGTCTCAGCGCCCGAAGCAATTCGCCTCGCGATTGACAGGGAGCTTTTGTCCAAGTGTAATGCAAGATAACCTTGAGACGTGGCATGAGAAAAGCGGAGATGAACAGGAATATCGTGAGGAATCCACATGTCACAGAATTGAGATCCTTGCGTTTAAGCTGAGCAGTTATCAGGAAATCTTTTCTGACAGATGGATGCGAATTCTGGGCCTCAAAGCGCCGGGTCATTGGTTCTAGTCGTTCCTCGGATTCTCAAGGCCATCCTACAGCTCTGATCTGATTAATCCGCGACCATTCTTCTGTCTTAGGGGACATTTTCGCGTGGATGGCTCCCTTGGATGTTACGTCCCATCATCATGATGGGTGTTTTCGCATTGATGCCAGCCAGCTCGATGGTCATTTTCGCGTGAAAAGCTCGACGTGTGACGTCACCATCCAGCTGAGTGTGTCTCTCCCGTTCAACGATGCTCGGGGACATTTTCGCGTGAATGGCTGTTGAGCTCGACATCCACGTGAAAATGTCACTGGATGATGCCATCCACACGACAACGGGTTGAGACAGAGGAAGATGTCATCTTTCGCTACCCGTTCAACAGAGCTCGAGGAGCATCGTTGAACGGGAGAGACACATTCAGCTGGATGGTGACGTCACACGTCGAGCTTTTCACGCGAAAATGACCATCGAGCTGGATGGCATCAACGCGAAAACACCCATCATGATGATGGGACGTAACATCCAAGGGAGCCATCCACGCGAAAATGTCCCCCTCCTCGAGCCCTGTTGAACGGGTAGAGGAAGATGACATCTACCTCTGTCTCAACCCGTTGTCGTGTGGATGGCATCATCCAGTGACATTTTCGCGTGGATGTCGAGCCCAAAAGCCATTCACGCGAAAATGTCCCCTTATTGTCTGGCCTTTACTTACTCTCAGATTGTTCATTATTTGGTACTGTGAAGTCCGGCGTCATTTTGGTGGAGGAGCTCATGGTCAGCGCCACAAGGACGGAATCAGGCAAAAGTGAGCAGAGGAATTGGTGAACAGACAGTGAGGTCGTTCGTAGGTTGGAAGTCTTCAGGTATGGTTGACCGATGTCTTGCGGACATGAAATCATGTCAGCCTGCCAAATCTAAGCAAGTTTGAGGTCAGCCGTTATGGCCGTTATTTATGGCTGTGCTTTTTGCATGAAATGCAGGATTTCTTTGGATATCGCGAGCAGGGAAAACTAATCATGGGTTCTGCGTGCTATAGTACCAATAACAGATAATAACTTTTCTCGAACAGATATGTAATGTATATCTTCCTATGTCCACAGGGGATTTATTATGACAAAAAATTTTTGGGAGGATGATACGATATCGTATCAGCCTCCACAGAGGATGATACGAAGCCGTATCAGCCTCCGCAGAAGTTCATCGAGCACTTTTCCTCAAATACTGAATTTATCGAGCACTTTTCCTCAAATATTGAAAAGTAGAAGCTGACCTCTGAAAAATTAATTAAAAAACAATACTTTCAGCAAAAAAAACATAAAAAATAATTAAAAATTGTATAAAAAATAAAATTAAAAGTTGAAAAAATGACAGAACATCTTACTCTCTTGGACAACCAGCCTATGCCCTAGGTCATACCTTGTCACAATTAGATTTCCACTGAAAATACAGCTTGTCAACTAAAACACCATCCTACTATCCCTTGCTTTCCAAAAGCTAGTTATTCAGCATTGAAAAAATGACAGAACATCTTACTCTCTTAGACAACCAACCTATGCCCTAGGTCATACCTTGTCACAATCAGATTTCCACTGAAAATACAGCTTGTCAACTGAAACAACATACTTCTATCCCTTGCTTTCCAAAAGCTAGTTATTCAGCATTTATCACTTTCTTTGTCTGGAATTTGTCTAGAACTTGTCAACACGTGGTTTTGTTTGTTTACGTTTACTTCCACGGCCCCTAGCGGAGTCTGTAGTAGATTTCACGGCCGCTAGATGGCATCTGAATCGCGAAAAAAGTGAAAGACTATTGGTAGAAACTGAAGTGCTTGGGTCCCAACAATAGTCATTTTAGTAGGTGTACAGTAGGCTTGGGTTGCTACTTCACTAAAATAAAATTCCCTACCCCATTAGCAAAAGAGTACAACAAAAGAAGAATAAGTCCTACCTATGAAAAATATTATGTTCGAAAAAGTTATAATAGTTAACATACCTCCATCTCGGTTCATATCAGAATAACAACCTCGACAGCCATTTAAAAATATCAACCTCGCCTTCGGCTCGGTGGATATTTTTCATAACCTACCTCGCCTTCGGCTCGGATAGGTTATTTTCAATGGCCGTCTCAGTGTTATTTTCCGATATCAACCTCGATGTCTGAAGTTAACCTTTAATAACTTTTTTCGAACAGGCGTGTAATGCATATCTTCCTATGACCCACGGTCAGTTATATTACGATAACCTTCACAATGAAAACGCCACGGAAAATCCAGCCATTCACGTTTCAGAATTAGTCATAACAGCCTCTGGAGAGAATGTTATTTTGTCATATCATCCTCCCCGAGGCTGTTATGACTAATTCTGAAACGTGATTGGCTGGATTATTTTCAGCCCCGAAAAGCGGAAATTCTGTTCGAAAAAGTTATAATAGTTAACATACCTCCATCTCGACTGATATCGGAATCACAAGCTCGACGGCCATTTCAAAATATCAACCTCGCCTTCGGCTCGGCTGATATTTTCCATAACCTGCCTCGCCTCCGGCTCGGACAGGTTATTTTCAATGTCCATCTCGCTGTTATTTTCCGATATCAGCCTCGATGTCTGAAGTTAACCTTTAATAACCCTCTGAAGAATGTTAAACTTGTTCTTGAATAGCGGTAGAAGTATGTTACTTCACACGCTTTTTTTAACTTCGGACAGTGCAAATTTGGATAAACATACCTAAAGCGCGATTTCAGATGTTCGTAAGAGAAACACATGGATGCGCATCCTTGTATTAAATATTATGGTGGATGTTGAGAAATTGATGTTATGCCTTTTAAATGTTACTTTTCATGAATAGATAACACTTAAAGGGTCGTAACATTAATATTATCGGCATCCATCAGAACAACACAAGGATGCGCATCCGTTTGTTCAGTGGTATCAAACTTCTGACAGTGTAGAGTATCAGCTTTGACTCGGCCACAGAAAGTCGAGTAACAATGCAACCGCCCGAAGTTGTTTAACATCCAAAGAACCAGACTACTGCAAATCCGGTAGAGGTTGATAGGAGCCAGTATTTGTTCTGCTGTAGGCCTACAGCCGCCTACATGTCTGGTATATCGCCAGCTGTGTTGGTTCTAGGTTTGTGTAAACTTGCCTATATTGTTTTACCAGTTCTGTCTTTGTCAAGTAAGCCCCATGGAACTGAAGTTCTTTTTTCCAGTCCTCGCCAGAGTATTCAATGGAGTTTTGCCAATTCAGGATTCTCGCAAGCGGTGGGCGTTATGGCGTTTGGTGAGTTCTGTTTCTTCAGTAGCTTTTAGAATTCTGAGAGGTTTCTATGACGTCCATGAAATACTGTGGGTGTTTTATACGGTTCGAACGACGATGACCATGCGGATTCAGTTTTTCTGTGTCGTTTGTCCGCGGAATATTTGAGTCCCAACCCATTTCTGTGTGTTTGTCATGGAAACAGAAATGTATGCCGTGTCACACACTCGATCCACAAGCTGGAACCTCGTGGAAACGCCCGTTTTATCTGTTTATTTGGCGCCGATTTCAAATTTCGGTAAACTAAATTAAAATCCAGATAAAATCTCAATAGATAAAGCTTCAGGCTTACGCCCTTACCTTTCTGTACGAGAAGTTAACATCAAGCTAACATTCAAGGAAGACGAAAAGAAAGGCAGAAAGGGACCGACAGCGAAGTTGGACCCAAAGCCAATACACTATATGACTATCTCTCCTTGCCGCTGCGAAATCTCCGGCCTCTCCGGGTATCTAGCGGATGAAAGGCAGAAGTCGTGTCACAATTGCTCCCAAAGATCGTCGTGATTGCTTGAGACAGGATGTGAGTCGTTGAGTTTGAGTCGTTACGGACACGCCTACTCCTTCTTCCTGAGGATCACTGGCGTGTTTTGGACTTAGTCATATAGAGTGAAGGAGGCAACAAAATCGAAAATCACCTTGAGAGTGTCGGAATCATTTTCCAGTGGTTTTTGCGCTGCTTGTTGTTGAACTGAAGTTGCTTAACTTTCCGAACCGGATTTCGTGCTTTGGAAACCAAACAGATCTCTCGGAAAGTGATCCCAGAAAGTTCGTGGAAAGCCCCGCGGGAAGTTGAAGGCTTCGGCAGAAATGTTGAAAATGTGAACAAAACAAGGCAAGCGTCATTAAGGGCGATTTCGTTGGAACGTATGAGAATGATAGGAATGTCGAATGAACCATGTTTCGCTTTTTTTCATTCTGGAAAGTTCAGAATTCATTATTTTCTTAGCGGTTTAAGCCCTCCTTGCGTTTTCGCAATCATTTCAGCGGAAAGTTTAAAGCAATTCCAGGAACCGGACTCTCACAGCCTTCACTGTGTGCTTGTGCTCGCTGGGAAGTGGCTCCAGAATCTCGCGAAAACCCTCCTCTTGTGATATCTAAGCCAAAGTGCTCACCACACGCGGAAAAAAAGGCTTTGGCTTCAGTTTGTAGTGTATGCTTTTTAAGACCGGAAACTGTGGTATGTTTAAAGAGACAAAAATGGCGTTTCTGGTTTCTCGGGCTCTAAATTTTATAGATAAAAATAATACAAGATAGATACTGCCGCATGGGGGCACTATAGTTTGCTTTTTAACCCACACAGAGGCTTAACAGTACAAAGTCATAGTGGAAAGAAAAAAGAAACAGAAAAGTGTGAATCATAAAAGAGAATCAGTAAACAGTTACAATGAAAACAAGTGCCGTAAAAACTAAAAAAAAAATACTAAAAAAAAAACGTGACCTAATTTTAGAAGGGACGTACTGTAAAGGGATGTACTTTTCTGTGGCTGAACCGACGTGAAGGAGCCCGACAAACGAAGGTCGGGATCTTGTTCTTTACCTCACCATAACTAGATGCTAAGTATTCGGATCTGCGCCCACCCAATGACTTGGTCATAGCAGAACCTCTGCTGTGACAAGCTCCTAAAAAGACAGCGAATGAGTTTTCTTTTTCAGGATTCATGTGCCACCATAGTACCTTTCTTCTGGTTGGTTCACTCCGAAACCCGACTGCTGCAAGGTGGAAAAAAGTCACTCACGGCTCAGTTGCTGTGTCGACCGTATTTGATCTCCTGTTTGCCATTGGAGGATACGCCACTTTCGGCTCCCTAATCCAAGGTGTGTAGACCCCTTCCCCACCTCAACATCTCTTTAAGGGTAGAAGATTAGAGATTCGGATAACACGACCATTATAAAAGTATATAATGCGGAAACTTATATACTGTTTTGGTAGTACCAGTTTTGCCAGCGTATGGCTGTGAAGGCAGGCAAGAGGAGGAAGCTGATCTTTACATTTTCATGAAACATGTAACCAAACATATTTTTCTTTAGGCGACCTTCTCGAAAACTACTGCCTTAACGACCATGTAATCAACGCTGCCAGGGTTGCTTTCTGCATCACCATCCTGCTCACCTACCCAATAGAATGTTTCGTTGCCCGCGATGTTCTTGAGATCACGTTCTGCATCCTATCTCAACAATCAACGCGCCACCCAAATCGTATCCGTCAGATGTTGTCGAGTGTCCTCCTCGTGGCTGTCACGTGTTTTATATCCTTCGCGACGGACTGCTTGGGACTTGTGCTTGAGCTGAACGTAAGTTGGTGGTGTTTACTTTTTTGGAGTGGGGAGGAGGAGAGTATTGTTGGATTTTAGCTCCTCTGGGCAGAGGCGTCACTACTGGGGGGGGGGGGGAGGGGGGACGCCCCCCCTCAATGTTGTCGGCCAGTCGGTGAAAAATAGCCTAGTCGGCGCGAAGCGCCACGATTTTTAGTAAAAACAGTCGATTTTTCTTCTTAGAAATAGTCGTTTTTTATGGCACTTGCCCTTCGGCCAAGTGCCATATAGCGATCGCAATTTCTGTCCGTCCGTCGGTCTGTCGGTCGGTCGGTCTGTCGGTCCGGGTTTTGCTAGTTCGGGTACTTCCAGATAAGCTAGGACGATGAAACTTGGCAGGCATATCAGGGACCGGACCAGATTAAATTAGAAATAGTCGCTTCCCCGATCCGACCACCTGAGGGGGAGTGGAGGGAAGGGGAATCCGGAAAAAATAGGAAAAATGACTTATTTTTAACTCACGAACGGGTGATAGGATCTTAATGAAACTTGATATATGGAAGGACCACTTGTCTCAGACCTTCCATTTTAAATCCAGACCGGATCCGGTGACATGGGGGGTAGTTGGAGGGGGAAACCGGAAATCTTGAAAATCGTTAGAGTGGAGAGATCTGGATGAAAGTTGGTGGAAAGAACAAACACAAGTCCTAGATACGGGATTGACATAACCGGACCGGATCCGCTCACTTTGGGGGAGTTGAGGGGGGATCCGGATTTCTAGTGATCCCGCGAATTCGGTGCTTCCTGATGTGCTAGGACGTTGAAAATTGGCAGGCATATCAGGGACACGAACAGATTGACTTGATAATAGCCGTTTCCCCAATCCGACCATCCGGGGGGGGGGGGCTGGAGGGAGGGGATTCCGGAAAAATGAGGTATTTTTAACTTACGAACGGGTGATCGGATCTTAATGAAACTTGATACATGGAAGTACCTCGTGTCTCAGACCTCCCATTTTAAATCCAGACCGGATCCGGTGACATGGGGGTTAGTTGGAGGGAGAAACCGGAAATCTTGAAGATCGCTTAGAGTGGAGAGATCTGGATGAAAGTTGGTGGAAAGAACAAGCACAAGTCCTAGATACGGGACTGACATAACCGGACCGGATCCGCTCACTTTCGGGGAGCTAGGGGGGGGATCCGGATTTCTAGTGATCCCGCGAGTTCGGTGCTTCCTGATGTGCTAGGACGATGAAAATTGGCAGGCGTGTCAGGGACCCGAACAGATTGACTTGATAATAGTCGTTTCCCGGATCCGACCATCCGGGGGGGCTGGAGGGAGGGGAATCCAGAAAAATAAGGGTATTTTTAACTTACGAACGGGTGATCGGATCTTAATGAAACTTGATATATAGAAGTACCTTGTGTCTCAGACATCCCAGTTTAAATCCGGCCCGGTTTCCGGTGACATGGGGGGAACTGGAGGGGGGAACCGGAAATCTTGGGAAACGCTTTGAGTAGAGAGATTGGGATGAAAGTTGGTGGAAAGAACAAGCACAAGCCCTAGATACATGATTGACATAACCGGACCGGATCCGTTCACAGTGGGGGGGGGGGTTGGAGGGATCCGAATTTCTAGTGATCCCGCGAGTTCGGTACTTCCTGATGCGCTAAGACGATGAAACTTGGCAGGCCGGTATGGGACCCGAACAGGTTGACTTGAGAATAGTCGTTTCCCAGATCCGACCATCTGGGGGGTGGGGGTAGAGAGAGGGGGAATCCGAAAAGTGCGGTATTTTTAACTTGCGAACGGGTGATCGGATCTTGATGAAACTTGACGTATAGAAAGATCTCGTGTCTCAGACGCCCCATTTATATCCGAACCGGATCCGGTGATATTGGGGAGAGTCGGACGGGGGAACCGGAAATCTTGGGAAACGCTTAGAGTGGAGGGTTTGTGATGAAAGTTGGTGGGAAGAGCAAGTGAATAGCATAACCGAAATGGATCCGGTCACTTTGGGGGAGTTGGAGGGGATCCGAGTTTGTAGTAATCCCACGAGTTCGGTACTTCCTGATGTGCAAGGACAATAAACTTGGCACGCTTGTCAGGTACCCGAACTATTGACTTGAGAATGTCATTTCCCCGATCCGACCGTCGAGGGTGAGTGTACAAAAGGGGAATCCGGAATCCAGTGGCAAGCTCAGCTATTGAACGGGTTATCGGATTTAACCGAAACTTGATATTTAGAAAGGTCTCGTGCCTCAGACATCCCATTTTAAATCCGGACCAGATCCGGTGACACTGGGAGGAGTTGGAGGGGCGAACCGGAAATCTTTGTAATCGCTTAGAGTGGAGGGATCGGGATGAAACTTGTTATAGAAACTGGTCTGCCCTTAGATATAAAACCGAAGGATGTCCCAGATATTTTTCAATATAGATGTGGACGTCAATTAATTTAAGATCGTGCTATGTCCGTCTTGATGTGATTAAAGTCAACTAGCTGTCATTCAGAGCAATTCCATATAGTGTCATAAGAACTTTTAAGTACTTGTTTAGGTTTTATCTTCCTCGTTAGCTGAGAACTGCCACGTCCGAAGTCAAATAGATTCGTAACAAGATTCTTGTCAGAAGCTTGAAATAACATGCGCATCCTTGTGTTTTTTGTTTTTTAAACCCGCGTAGCATCCTTTCAAAAGAAAATCAGTGTGCTAGGACGATGGAACTTGGTTGGAATATTAGAGATTCGACAAGATTGGCTTAGAAATCGCCACTTTCCAAATCCAACCATTCCTTAAAGTACCAATCTTGACTGCAAATTCAGAAAAATACTTTTAAGCAAAATATACATTTTCATATCCCCATTAACATTTTTGCCTCAAGGATTTTGCTTAAAAATGAAGTTCTAGCTCCCTTAAAGTGCGCATTTGAACCGCCAGGTCGAAAAGTTTTTTTTTTTTTTTTTATCAAACGATACATCTCAACCCATGATCATTTGTGCCACAAGGTTTTGCTTAAAAATTTATTTCTATCACCCTTAAAGTGCGCATTTTTAAAGAAAAGTGAAAAAAAATACTTTTGACCAAACGGTATACATCAATGATCCCTAGGGGCCTGTTATCGTTATACACAAATTATATACTTTTTCTCTAGATCCTTTAAGTGCGGATTTCAACCGCAAAAATCAAACAATACATCTCAACCCCTGCAATTGCCATATGAGCTTACAGCTCTTGTTCTTAAAAACAATAAAAAACAGTCGATTTTTTCTTAAAAATAGTCGTTTCTTCTTAAAATCAGCCGATTTTTCGTCAACACAGTCGTTTTTTCTCGATTAGTCGTTTTTATCCGCAAAAATAGTCGGTAAAAATGACCAGCCAGTCGGTAAATACCTTGTCCCCCCCCCAAACATTTGGCTAGTAACGCCTGTGCCTCTGGGTGTGGTATGGTTCCCATGAATTCGATAGTGCTCTGCCTGTACCAACCAAAACATCTCTAGAGATTCACTACAGATTTTATACAAGGGCCAGAGAGCACATTGGGTGAGAAATTGTTTAAAAGTAAATGTCGGTAGGGAAGAACGTCAGTGGGTGGTTTCTGTGAGGGCGAATAGTTTGCCATTGGGTCAGAGAAGAAAACACTTTTGTGAAGTTTAGAAAGAGAGATGGTCCGATGTCTGGAGGAGACAAAAGTCTTCTACACCTGATAAGCCCTCGTGGTATTTGAGAAGGGGAATTTTAATAGGGTAGAAGAGTATGGGGAGTAGCCTATACGACGGTGACAAAAAAAAATTTTGGAAATAAGGGGACTAGGGAGGTTCTTGAAGATAGATTATGGGGCATCGGAGATACTAGTTTTGAATTTGGTTGATATTGAATGTATCGGTTGTTGTGTAGTTGATATATTTTACATGGTTGTTTTGAAGTCGATATTTTTCTTCTGCTGTGGCCCGCTGGGTTTTCTTTTGGAATTATGTATCATATCGTCATACCGGCTAATATGTGTCGATTATCCTGTGCTAACTGTTACCTCTTTTAGGGAATATTCGCTGCTGTGCCTTTGGCGTACGTGCTGCCCTCTCTTTGCTTCCTCAAGCTGGATCCTGAACCCCTTCGATCTCGGAGGAAACTACCCGCCGTCGCCTTAGCTACGTTAGGTGTGATTGTTGGACTTTGGGGTGCGATTTCACTCAGTTTGGGGGGTGGTAACAGGATCTGTAATCATGGTGATGAGCCTTCCTACTGCTTGGTGAGAAACGAGACAGTAGAGGTTTCATTCAGAGAATAAACGATGAGGACACGATGAGAAGACTACAAGAAACCGCAAATTAGCAAATTAGCAGTGATATCAGACCGAGTGAGAAGGTAAAATCGAGAATGGAGAATATTTCAGTGATGTCAGAGTTATATGACCGAAGATCCGACAGGTTTCAAGAGTTCTGCCGCTTCTGTTCTACCATGTTTTTTTTTCCTGCAGTGCAGTAAACCTAATTCTCTTCGTGTCGATGAAGAATCGCCGTGAGCTTAGAGCCAGAAATGTCGCCGCAACAAATGTTGTTGATTTGTTTTCATAGAAATCGAGTCAGTTTGAGGATCGTTTGGGTGACGTTTCTTGTTCTTCCCGGCGTGTTCCGGACTCCGGACTCAGATAGAATGTCGCCCGATATGCATCATTGAAGGAAAAAACGCCTTTGGGAGCTGAACCTTCCTTCGTGAAACCCTATATTTCCCTCCTATAAGTAATGTGCAAACACAACGATTTTCGCAATCTGATACCGAACCCGTAAAAGTTTATCGACAATTTTCATCGCGTTTTATTACTTTCATCCGAAGTTTCCGTCGCACTTTGTATGCGCCTAAGTGTATTCTTTATGAAACCTATTTGGTACAGCAAAGGTATGTTCATTTGAACGTTTATTGACTTTGAACAGTGCCATTTTCTTGCGCTTGCTGTGACTGAAGTCAACAACCAGTTAGCAAAATTAGCTATTTAAGGGCCGCTGAGAATTACTGAATAGGTATTTAAGATCTTCGTTCTACCACTTAGGCCAAATTGCACTGTTAAAATTTAAGTAGGCTAACTGTTCAAATAACTCAAATAACCATACCTCTACTGTATGCGTAGTAAAACATATCTGACTCGATCAACGCTTTCAAAAACTCCTTGGACGATTATCATTGTTATTGTCAGAGGCGTTACTAGCCAAAACGGTTTTTTTATGGCACTTGCCCTACCGGCCAAGTGCCATATACCGATCACTTTTCCGTCGGTCTGTCTGTCGGTCAGTCCGCTGTTTGCGAGTTAGGGTACTTCCAGATGTGCTAGGACGATGAAACTTGGCAGGCATATTAGGGACCCGACCAAACTAACTTGGAAATAGTCACTTGCTCGATCCGACCATCGTGGGGGGAGGGAGGAGAGCCGGAATCCGGAATTTAGTGGCATGCATAACTTTCGAACGGGTGATCGGATCTTAATGAAACTTGATATTTGGAAAGACGTCGTGCTTCAGATGTCCCATATCAAGTTCGGACCGAATCCGATGTATGTGGGGGGGGAGTCGGAGGGGGGAACCGGAAATCATGTTAAACGCTTAGAGTGGAGCGATCGGGATGAAACTTGGTGGGAGGAACAAGCACAACCCCTAGGTACATCATTGACAGAACCGGACCGGATTCGTCCACTGTGGGGGGAGTTGGAGTGGGGTTCTGGAATTCCGGTGATACGGAGTTAAGTTACTTCCAGGTGAGCTAGGACAATGAAACTCGGCAGGTAAATCAGGGACGCGACCAGATTAACCTGGAAATAGTCAGCTTCCCGATCCGACCATCGTGGGGGGAGTGGAGGGAGGGGGAATCCGGTATCTTGAGGTATGTACAACTTGCGAACGGGTGATCGGATCATAATGAAACTTGATATGTAGAAAGACAACATGTCTCGGATGTCCCATTTCAAGTCCGGACCGGATCCGATGAAGCTGGGGGGGGGGGGGTCGGAGGGGGGTCCAGAAACCTTATGACATGCTTGGAGTGGAGCGATCGGAATGAAACTTGTCGGGAAGAACAAGCACAAGCCCTATGTAGATCAGTGACAGAACCGGACCGGATTCGGGCATTGTGGGGGAGTTAGGGGGGGGCCGGAATTTCGGTGATCGCAAGTTAAGGTACTTCCAGACATGCTAGGACGATGAAACTTGGCTTGAAAATTGAAGACTTGACATGATTGGCTTGGAAATAGTTAGTTCCCAGATCCGACCATCCCTTAAAGTACTAATGCTAACCGCAAAGTGCAAAAAATACTTTTAAGCAAAATACACATTTTCGTGATCCCTATGAGCCGGTGATCATTTTTGCCTCAAGGGTTTTGCTTACAATAAAGTTCCTTAAAGTACAAACAATACTTTAGAGCAAAATATACATTTTCGTGCTCCTGATGATCATCTTTTTTGCTTCAAGAGTTTTGATTACAGATGATTCTCTCTATAACTTGGAAATAGTCACTTGCCCGATCCGACCATCGTGGGGGGAGGGAGGGGAGCCGGAATCCGGAATTTAGTGACATGAATAATTTTCGAACGGGTGATCGGATCTTAATGTCTCAGATGTCCCGTTTCGAGTCCGGACCGAATCCGATGAATGTGTGGGGGGGTCGGAGGGGGGAACCGGAAATCATGATCCGATGAATGTGTGGGGGGTCGGAGGGAGGAACCGAAAATCATGTGACACAGTTAGAATGGAGCGATCGGAACCTCCCGAGCGTCACCGTCGAAAAGGAAGTGCTTGGAAATTTCGATGATTTTTCCATAAGATGTCAAAATGTTTAAAATAAATTGTTCAAATATATTGTACAACAGCAAATATAACTAAGTGACCATTTCTTTTGCACGTAACTGTAGTACCAAACAACCCATCACACTGACAAAGCTACTATCCAGTTACATCCTACTACGATAACTTGAATACAAGCTGAAAAGCTTGCAAGTGCCATATGAGCTTGCAGCTCTTGTTGTGAGGGGGCAAGGTATTTACCGACTGGCTGATCTTTTTTTACCGACTGCTTTTGCAGAAAAAACGACTCTTTTGACCGAAAATAGGCTGATTTTCCGAAAAAAACACTGTTTTTAATTAAAAAATCGACTATTTTTACGAAAACCGACTGTTTTAAGAAAAATCAACCATTTCCAAGTAAAAAATCGACTGTTTTTACGAAAAATCGCGGCGCTTCGCGCCGACTCAGTTATGTTTTTCCGACTGGCCGACAGTACTGGGGGGAGGGGGTGTCCCCCCGGCCCCCCTATACGTGACGCCCCTTGTTATTATATCTAGTCACTCCTAGATAAGGCAAAAAGAGTATGCTAGTATGAATCGACGGGACATTTGTCAGTCTTTTGCCTAGAGTTGTATAGTTATGTTTGCAAAGTGTATAGATGGCCCATTATTCGAAAACAAGAAGCTTCCAAAACACAAACATTAGTAGCAGAAAGTATTACACAAGCATTGATGTGATAAACGCACTTATTTGGTACATATCAGCGAATGGTGTAAGCATATCAAATGATTGTTGTTTTGACTGCGCTGAAAGTTATTCTGTATGTATATTTTTATGGCAAATATATCGCTGTCAACTTAACTTAGAGTTTTCACCTTTAGCCAGTAATCGCAAGAAGAACAAGACCAAAGTTTTCGATGGGATCCCAAAAATTTTAATATTTTTGGACTTCTTGGTCTAGACAATCCAATGTTGTAGATTTCCGAGTCTTCGCCAGACCCGTTTCGCATTTTGTATTCATCCACAATCAACCGCTTAAACGTGCACAAAAAATTTTAACGTTTTCAAGTTTTTTGACAACCTACGGCCAAACAACTAATCAAATGAGATTGAGAAAACCAAGTTCAGATTTAGATTCAGCAAGCAAGTTTACTCCAATATCTCATCTCTGATCGACTTCAGAAAGGTATTTTCAAAAAGTTTTTTTAACACCGAATTCCTCGTATTTTAGCAGCATTCCTGACGAGAGCAAGATAACTAGTGACGATAAGACAATCCTTTCGATCCAATTTCCGGGTTTGGGCAAATTTTGCAATCTTACCCGTCAAGGAGAAAAGTTCGAAATTCGATTCAGCATGTCTCCTTACCCCAAATCTCTTTTCGATTTCAGAAACGACTTTGAGCTTTAACCAGATTTCCAGTTTGGGTCGAATTCGGGTTGAATCATTTGCCCGTCCAGAAAACTAAGTTCAGATATAGATTCATCGGGCCTCTTTAGTCCTTACCCCTTTAACGACTCTCTCATCAGTTTGTAAAACATGTTTGAACCCTTAATTGAAACCCTCTCATCTTCCTCTAAATATAGGGCTAAAGAACCCATCTACAAACTTGGTCTGTACTTTCCCAGTTAATCCTCATACGAAGCTTGAGCAATACATCTCAAGTCTCAACCCCCCTACACCATTATTGAAAGCGATGATGCAACTAGCGCTGGCTGTAAGATGACGCACTACGCAGAGCTCTTTCACTTGAATGGATAAAGGGGTAGTATAGTTGAGACTATTTTCCGAAAACTGGTCGACCGATTTCTGTTAAATTGTTCACCAGACAGTTATTGGACGCAATCTGCCTTATCGACACAGTAAATGTCGGTTGGGACTCACGAGAACTACACTGATCGCATACACTTTTTGTGTATCACTAGTATATTCGGAAAATAAAACGAATGTCTCTCACTCTATATCGACTATGTCATTGGGTTCCGGGGGTATCCGTTTTTTTCCGGATTCCGGTTGAACTACTTGTCCGGCGAAAAAATAATTTTCATAT
Source organism: Branchinecta lindahli (assembly GCA_023053555.1). Lineage (NCBI taxonomy): Eukaryota > Metazoa > Arthropoda > Branchiopoda > Anostraca > Branchinectidae > Branchinecta > Branchinecta lindahli. The sequence continues at coordinate 9,129,185 of JAKZAO010000001.1, forward strand.
TCGGATTCAGCATGTCTCTTTACCTCTAAATGGACTATCTCAGTAGCTTTAAAAAAAAAAAAAGTTCGTCCCTTAATTTGAAACCTCTCCCCCACCACTGAATATAGAGGTACAAATCCCATCTTCGAACTTGACCTGTACTTTGACCTAAAGAGTCCTCCTGCCAAGTTTGATCAAAATATCTCAACCCCTTCGAGAGTTATCGTGCTGACAGACGGACAGACGGACAGACGGACGGACAGACGGACAACTTTACGAAGTCATAGGTATCCCTCAACTACGTTTTGGGATCCCAAAAAGAAGTATGCGAGAGAAGCTGCGGGTTAAACTTGCACGCAGAAAACCCGTTTCTCCCTCATAGCAACGCACTTATCCCATCTTGGTTGCATGACCCTCCCCTCCGTAAACGCCGTAACACAGTGGTGATGCGAGTTATCACGGGTCTGATCAGGTATATGCCCACAATCGGAAGTGACTGCCGACTTGGTACGTTGGCTGGAGGTGGCAGTTCGTATCGTTACCCCCTAAACTTTAAATGGTCTGAAATTGTGGGAATGTTCCAGTGATTTTATTTATTTGTTGACAAGGTTGCTTTCCCGAGAAGTATCTTGGTGTGGCGATCCGATTAGTCAGACGGTGCTCCATCAGTTGAACTGACTCTGGTAGCCTACTTAGAACATCGACAAAAGCAGCGACAGTACCTTGTCGCGAGAACGGGTTAAATCAGTTTTAACTTCCACAGTTCCCGTTGCGGGAACACGCCTTGTCCCTTGCCTATGGCATAGTATAGATGAGGCATGATTCTTTTAGTGTCAGTTGACCTTCAAAAGTGCCATTTTCGTCAAAAGACCTGAGAACACCCTGGGTCGTCATTTTACCATTCAGCCCAAACTGCACTGTTTTTAACCTTCAAAGACAGACTCTACTGCATTGTGCACAAGTGGAAACCAAACTTTCTGATTATCTTCGGCCCGTGATGTTTTCGTGACGTCATGAAAGAAATAGGGAAATTCGATTAAACTAATGTTGCAGGATATATATTTGTATCTATATATGGAGCCGAGCGGCCAGCGAGGCGCCGGACGCGTTTACACCTATAAACCGTTCTACTTGGTTCTAGGGACAGTGAGTTCCGTTAGTAAATGGAAAGTATAGACTTTTAGTGTGACGTCACGAGCCATAGGTAATCGGCTAAAGTTTAGTCAACACCTATGCACAGAGTATGCACAGTGCAAACAGCCGAGTCATATCATATGGAAAGAAGCAAGGCATGAAGCTGACCTGCCATCTAAGCAGGCTACCGAAACCGGACTAGTTGCTAGATGACGCTGAAAACATCAGCATCATCAACAGAATCGCAAGTTTTTGAAAACTTTGGAGACGTAAGGTTTTCTCTAATCTATTGCTTTGGTCCATAGTTAGTAAAGTAGAGGTATGCTTATGTGAACGTTTGTTGACTTCGGATTTTGCCATTTCCGTGCACTTGCTGTGCCTAAAGCTAACTACCAGTTAGCCAAAGTAGGTAAGACTAAGAATTAAGAAGGGCAGCTGAGGCGCTGAGCCTGAAGACACCTGTACAGATATTTTGGATCTTCAGTCTACCATTTAGCCCAAAACTGCAGTGTTCACATTAAAGTAACTGTTCACATAAGCATACCTCTACTGTATGTTTATTTGAACGGTTACTCAAAATCTGACAGCACGGTTTTGGGCTAAATGGTACAATAAAGAGGCAAAACACCTTTCCAGGTGTTCTTACAGCAGTCTACTGCAGGCACAAACCCTGTTTTTGGAAACCCTATGCTAAGGTAGCCACTAAAAAAAAAAATAATCAAACCTGAGCTAGGGTAGCCAGTAATTTTTTTTTTAATCAAACCTGAGCTGTTGAAGATCAGAATGTGATTCTCCTATCTTTTAGCTTTGATTTGAGGCCAAAATCACCTCTCTATCTTGTCTCTAAGCATCTTAAATCTTCTTTAGAAAACAGTATTTTACATAAGGAAATGCCTATGTTCATCCATTGACTTTAGGGTTTTGTCCATCTAGTGACCAGCTTGGAACTATGTGCTTCAATGAAATTCTATGAAACTGGGTATTTTGAGCTGGTTTTGAGTGCATGGGGAGCCCCAGCAAGTGAGTTAGATGAGAAAATATGAATATGATCATCAAGGTTATAGTCCAATAGACCTATTGCTGCTATAGGCTGCTGACTTTTCCTCCTTAGTATCAACAAATTTTGGTAGGCAAGTTCAGCTACTTTTTTTTACATCTAAATTTCCATTGAAAATTAAGAAATAATATTAAATAGCTAGGACATCTTACTGTTAGCCTTATAAAATAGACAATTTTGTCCTGAATTCAATGGTATTTTTTAAATATTTTTTGGAGATGTTTTAGATAGGTAAAACTGATAAGGAAAATTCACAGCAATTCATGCATTCATTACAACAAAATCGCCAATTTTTGCCACTAGGGGTTTTTGTGGCTACCCTACCTGAGCTTTTGAAGATCAGAATGTGATTCTCCTATCTTTTAGCTTTGATTTGAGGCCAAAATCACCTCTCTATCTTGTCTCTAAGCATCTTAAATCTTCTTTAGAAAACAGTATTTTACATAAGGAAATGCCTATGTGCATCTATTGACTTTAGGGTTTTGTCCATCTAGTGACCAGCTTGGAACTATGTGCTTCAGTGAAATTCTATGAAACTGGGTGATTTTGAGCTGGTTTTGAGTGCATGGGGAGCCCCAGCAAGTGAGTTAGATGAGAAAATATGAATATGATCATCAAGGTTATAGTCCAATAGACCTATTGCTGCTATAGGCTGCTGACTTTTCTCCTTAGTATCAACAAATTTGTGTAGGCAAGTTCAGCTACTTTTTTTTACATCTAAATTTACATTGAATATTAAGAAATAATATTAAATAGCTAGGACATCTTACTGTTAGCCTTATAAAATAGACAATTGTGTCCTGAATTCAATGGTATTTTTTAAATATTTTTTGGAGATGTTTTAGATAGGTAAAACTGATAAGGAAAATTCACAGCAATTCATGCATTCATTACAACAAAATCGCCAATTTTTGCCACTAGGTGTTTTTGTGGCTACCCTACCTATGCCAAAAGCCATGCTAATAATGTATGATGTATCTAGCTTTTGGCGCACACCCGGCGCCTGCCCGGTCTGTGCCCGGTGCCCAGCACTGGATACACTATGCCAGCACAGTGGCAAATGGTGGGTACTCTAACCTGCTAACCCAATAAAATATTGGTGATTCAGTTGATTGAACTCAATTTGAAGCCTAGTCTAGGCTTCAAATTAAGTGACTTTTGATTGGTTGATTTTCTAGGCCCTAGAAAATCAACCAATCAAAAGTCACTTATTTATAGTGGCATTTGGCATATAGCGTCGAAAAATTATTTGTGGTTGACTTTCTCAGCCACTCTGGGCCAACTTGGGGGCAGCTCGGGTGCCCATAATGAGTTAATTTGGCATGACTTTGGGTTAACTTGTACAACTGATACGCCTAATTTTCTTTTGTTTTGTTACAAGTTAAGTGCATAAAAATGGCACTGTTCAAAGCCAACAAACGTCCAAATAAATAAACAGTATCTTTAGCTTTAGAACAGATATGGTAAAGCCTTTACCATATTTTGTGCCTGTCCAGTCTATACCATTGTTGCAGTTTCGTACCTTGGAGGTTTCTCCTTATCTTGCCTCTGTTGCAGTTTCCTACCTTGGGGCGAACTTGTACAACTGGTAGACCTAATTGGCTGCATTTTTGCAGACACCATGGCCAGAGGCGTTGCTAGCCAAAATGTATGGGGGGGCAAGGTATTTACCGACTAGGTGGTCATTTTTACCGACTGTTTTTTGCAGAAAAAAATACTGCTTGACTGATTATCAGAAAAAAATGACTATTTATAAGAGAAAATCGACTGTTTTAATGGAAAACCGACTGTTTTGAAGAAAAATTGACTATTTTTTCCGACTGGCCAACAACATTGGGGGGGGGCATCTCCCAGCCCCATGCGTGATGCCCCTGATGCAGTTACTATGGTATCGGATACCACGGTCAAAAGGCGTTTTTGCAGTTATTGTGGTATCTGATATTGAGATATTGCCCGACAGTATTAGAGTGTCTGAAGACAGGAAAGTTTTTAACAGAACCCTCAAAAAGTATATGTTATTTAGCAGTTATACTTCTTCTGTTGAGTGATTTTTGGGAACGTAATTGGCGGGATACCTATGACATCGCAAAAGTTGTCCGTCTGTCCGTCTGTGCGCACGATAACTCTCGAAGGCGTTGAGATATTTTGATGAAACTTGATGGGAGGATCCTTTGGGTCAAAGTACAAGTCAAGTTCGAAGATGGGCTCTGTAGCCCTATATTTGAGGGTAGGGGAGGGGTTTGAAATTAAGGGGCAAAAAAGAAATTTTTTTGAAATCTATTGAGATAGTCGATTTAGGGGTAAGGAGACATGCTGAATCCGAATATGAAAGTTATTTTCTCATCGGACAAGTAGTTCACCCGGAATCCGGCGAAAACCGGATACAAAATTTGTCGACCCCCGCTACCCCTTTTCTCAGATTCGTATAGCTCTGCGCGGGATCAGTATAGCTCTCCGCAGAGCTGACGTAAGAGAGAGAGAGCTAGTGCGATCAAGGTCGAAGGGGTTGGTATAATTGGAAAGAGTAGGTGGTTGCGGGCTATATAACAGTTGGAAAGTTTATAGGGGTTGACAACTTCAGTAGTAGGGCCTACACACTAAAACCAAAAATAGGCCGATCTCAATTGAGACAAGTAGGGGACTTCTAATGGTCTCATGGTCTGATAATAGGCTGTTAGACCATATAATCACCTTCGGCAATGAGGGGTTAGCAGTTTTGTCTACTTGGTGTACCTACAGTTTGTTTTCTGTGCTTTATGTGGTACGAACAATTTAGTACCACGTCTGTCACGAGGAAATAGAGTCGTAAGTAAGAATCGGTTGCTAGAATCTTTGGTGGTGAGGGGTTGCCAACTTTTGCTAGTTGATATACCTTTTATTTTTTTGCCAGTGTACCTCATGATAAGAACGATACGGTACCATGTCTATCACGGGGAAATGGACTTGTAATTAAGAATCGGTTGCTAGAAGGGCTTCGCGAGGGGCTTGAATCTTTAAACTTTGATCTGTTTCTAAATATTACAAGTAAAGAGTATTGATCTATCAACATCATATAGTAGATTTTTGGGATCCCATCGACACCTTTGGTCTTGTTCTGATTGATTTTTGTTATTCGAGAAAGCTAAGACTGCTGCTGCACAAAAAATTTCTTTCTTTCGTTCTACTTCTGTTGTCCTAAAATTCTCGTATTGGTCGTATTCGTATTTGTGATTGTTTTAGTTGTTAATTACCTTGTCTAAAAAAAATCGAGCTGATGTTGTTAGTTGTTTGTTTAATTTTATTTAGGCTAGCGTTTTAGTATTTTTTTTTTTCATAAATCAGTGAATTAACGAAGCGTCATTTTGTATGCCACCATGTTTGTGGCTTTTATGTTATTGCAGTTATACTAAAGTTGTCAATAAAATTGTACCTTACCTTACCTTACCTTACAGTACGACCATGGTAACTGATTGTGATATCTGAAAAAATCATCTCACTTTCCTTCCAACAACAGAGCCTAGGATTTTGTCAAATTGGTGGCAAACAAGTTTGGAATTTTCTCTTTTTTCTTTTTCTTTTCTTTTGGAATGAATTAGAAAAACGTAATTTTGGCAATTGTTGTTTTTGCAGAGCAATCGTAGTATCAGATACCACCGTAACTGCAAAAATTACATATGATCAGTCTTATGATCTCCCAGAACTGCCAAACTTCTATTTTGGGAGGTTTAGCAGACCGAAGAGATCATATCTCTGCAGAAATGAGGCAAACATTGTGAGGCAATCTGCATAAAGAGAACTTAAGGCTTACCATTGTTAGCTAGCTAGAGAGATCGTCAGCTTTCTCTGATTGATAAAGTGTCTATGCAAATATCTTTATTGAAAAGGGAGATTCCTAGTTCTAGTTTGCCTTTTGCCCCAGTCAGCCAAGCAAAGATACTGGGAGTTTGGATTGACGATAAACTGAATTTCAAGCATAATACACACCAGATATTAAAAAAATCCCATGCGCCTATCATAACTTTATGCCAACTTAAAAAGTTTGGTTTTGACCGTGAAAGTCTCGTTTATTGTTATAAAACATATGTAATCCCTCACACTGAATACGCTTGTGCCGCCTGGCACCCCGTTCTTACATCTGATAGCTTGTTCAGACGGGACGTAAATAGCGGCGTATTCTCGACAAGTAATGCTCGGCGTATTCTCGTAACAGTAAATAGCGACTGAAAATAATCCAAAAAACAGCCGCTGATCGAGAATCGGCCGCTGTTTCGACCCACCGATCGGGAGAAACTGAAATCCTTTGGGGCTTTGGAATGTAACCTTTGATGACTCTGGGGACAGTGAACAGTCTGTAATTAGGGGAATTGGGTCAAACTTTGAGATCTTTGGATCAATCCAGTTTAAATTCAGTTAGACCAAAGTGAACATATTATGAATTCATGACATTTAGCATCCAAGGATTACTAAATTATTTCGAAAAAAAGGTACAATAATTTTCTAATTACAAAATCTTATATTCTGTTTATGTCTGATATTTATTTTTGTTTTTGTCATGAAAAAAAAAATAATCTTGGTTGAATAATTAATATAGTTTTTCCATTCAACTTTCATTCAAAAGCGACTGAACAAGCTAAATAATTGCTCCTATTTTTTCTGTTTATTATTAGTTATATTTTATGCTATCATTTAAAAACTAAAACATTTCAATGATTTTTAATTGCTTTTTAACTTAAAATTGCCAAGTCGCCTGAAATCTGTCAATATTCAGTATGTGGTGACTTTTTTTTAGCTTAAAGTCAACTATTTATATATCAACTAAAGTCCTATTTTTTCTGTTTATTCTTAACTATATTGTATGCTCTCATTGAAAAACTAAAAATTACAATCAATTTTATTTGCTTTTTAACTTAAAATTGCATAGTCGCCTGAAATCCGTCAATATTCAGTTTGTGACTTTTTTCCAGCCTAAAGTCAACTATGCTTGACTTAGACAAACTCACAAGGTGTTTTTGTTAAGTTTGTATATTTTATTCCAAACATAAGCAATATTCGAAATTAGGATTTTCTTTTTAATTCTTCCGTCAACCCCAACCAGCTTGTTTGTCGTCTGAACAGATCAGCCGCTGTTTCGGCGCTTATTTACGTCCCGTCTGAACAAGCTATGAGTCGCACGATTTAATTGAATCAATCCAGAAGCGGGTGGTTAAAGTTATACTTTCACATGAATACACTGATTATGACAAAGCGCTTAAAACTCTCCGGCTTGAACCGTTAAAGAAAAGACGCCTAAATTTGACAATTGATTTTTGTAAGAAAATTTTGCAGTCAGTAAGATTCCGCCACCTCCTTCCTGAACAACTCCCTGAGCCGACTTATTCAACAAGACATACAAATTTAATTAAGCCGTTCCCAGCATCAAGTACCGCCCGTCGGCTCCACTCATTCTCCCCCCTTGTCACTAATTATATCAACAACCAATGAAATTCCATGCATGTCGTTCATTTGTTCTCGCCTGTTATGGGCCATGGAGTTGTTGGGGGATAACTTGGTAAACCAGCTGCAAAAAAAAGTCCCAATAACATGTGAATTGTGTCTATATGATCAAATACATGACCTCAGTTCATTTTCCCTTTCCATAAGTCCCTTTGTCCATTTTGGTCTGTATGTAGTGCTATTCTTCAGTTCTAGCATTTGATCATCGAAAAATATGTCGCTGAGGATCCCGTTGATAAGGGCCTTGGCACGGCCAGTAGCTCAGATCAACATCAGCAGCCGTTCTTCTTCATCTGCTGCTCCAGAAAAAATAGAAGTATTTATTGATGACAAGAAAGTCCTTGTAGATCCAGGAACAACTGTTCTTCAGGTAAGAAATTGTACAACACCATTCATTAGGCCTATAGTCCTCTGACGAATGTAAGCATCATAGGAAGCGTAGGCTACACCTTCATCTGTACTGACACGCCTTGCCAGCATCTGCTTAGCACTACTTCCTCGCATACGAGGATGGTGATGACACCTGTCAGATTGCAGATGTTGGTTGAGAGTATGCCTGACATGCCTGAAATCAGTTTGTTGGGAACTTTATTGTGATAGCACTGTTGGGTTTGCAGCTAGGATCCAAGTGATTATTTCTTATCTCTTCCTCAAACTATATTTACCATCCAATCTGCAAAACCGAGGTTATATTCATGAAGACTTTTCAGTATTTTGGTGATGCATATACATATGTGCAGGATTAGGCAGTGCGTGGGCTAGAGTAGTGTAGTGTGATCTAGCGTGGAATGCGTTTTTTTTTCTGTGTAAGTGCGAGGGAAAGAAAGAAGTTGAACAAGGTAGGCTACTACCGTTTTAATGGAGTTTATATATTGTTCAAACATATTTCTGTTCTATCGTTTTTGCTAGGATTGTCCGTAATTTTCAGGTAAAATGTGTCCGGAGGGGTTTCAGTGGCGGAAATTCAGCCGTAAATTCGTCAAAAAAAAAAAATCCCAGAAAAGATAATGACCTATCACACTTTTAATTTTTTAGGCTGCTGCCATGGTTGGAGTTGAAATTCCTCGATTCTGCTACCATGAGCGGTTGTCTGTTGCTGGAAATTGTAGAATGTGCTTAGTCGAAGTTGAGAAGGCTGCGAAGGTATGTATTTGACTTTATGGAGGCAAATCTCACATTGTCGGATGAAAAGCCAATCTCTAGGAAACAGTTTCCGGTACCCACCCATCTAGAAAATTTAGTCAAACTTCATCTCGAGGAGATGAAAAAGGCAGGCATAATAGAAGAGTGCATTAGCCCGTTTTCGTTTCCAATTGTCGTTGTTAAAAAGGGCTCGAATAAAAAAGCGTCAGAACTGTCACTCGTTTAAGTTATACATTTCCATCTGTGCGATCTTCTATCTAGTTTCAGTTAATTTTTTTTTTTAAACTGAAGTTGAGGTTTGAAGCAGCAGCTAATGCTCAAGTATTAACTCCATGCAACAATGACTGATGATTTGACCTGATACTGCAAAGTCTCGATGATAAAAACGGGCCATATTTATCCCACAAGATAATAGGTTCAACACCCTTTTCTGTGTGAGCTAAGGACGCGTCTAGACTCCGAGCTTGACATTGCACAGAATGTAATTATTATACTCTATAAGAAATGTTTTCCACATTATTTCCGCAGCGCCTGAATTTAGTAACAGTGAGGTCATCCGAACCTTGCGTCGAGCTCCGTCGGAACTCGGGTGAACAACACGCTTTGAACATTTTCTCCCTTGCGCTGAGCCGACAATTCTTAGTTTACTTCGTTCGTCTCAGCTTGGCTGTCTCGAAGGAAGAAATGTTCACCTGTGCTTGTGAAAGATGACCATAACTACTTCAGCTTCACAGGTTTATTTATTTATTCGTTTATTTCCCTCAAAACTGAGGAGTACAATATATAAATTATAAAACAAAACCATTCCTGAATCAACTATAATCCTTTCAGTAAAACTTCCCATATGCTGGTTGTGCCTAAAAGAGGAATATGTGAATTTCATCTTCATACATCCTAAAATATATCGAAGGCATACCAAAAGAACAGAAGAAGTTCATATACTTGTTGTAATATTTCCCAGCGTTTGACCCCTAACAACCACCCTGTTCTCGTATTGTGCCATCGAAGGTACAAGTGGGCTAGACCTCAATAGGCGTATGCTTCCAAAATGGATTTTGTTCAAAAAAAAAAAACTATGCAGTTGAAATTAGTCTGGATCCACTTTATTTTTTGGTTTTGTTTATTCTGATTGTTTTAATTAATTTTACATTGCACCAACACCAGCAAAAATCGATTCCCCTCCGAATCTGAAAGGGAGTCCTTTCTGATGATGGTGATGATAATCGGAGCATTCCCCATCCGTAGGGACTCGTGAAAATGCGGGGAGTGAATCCCTGGGACAAACAAAAACGCAGAGATTCCTCAAAAAGGAGTCCTTGGGGAACGGCGAGAATACGCCTAACATCTTCTAATTTGTGCAAACCTGCTTTAGTCTGTACAGTCCTCCACTGGGACGGAAGACTGCTCCAGACCTGCGTCACGTGCGGCACAAATGGACTTACTCTCATCTCTACTTACTTTCCAGCCTGTTGCTGCCTGCGCCATGCCGGTCATGAAGGGATGGAGGGTTAAGACCAACAGTGACATGACCCGTAAAGCGAGGGAGGGAGTCATGGAATTCCTTCTGGTGAACCACCCATTAGATTGCCCCATCTGCGACCAGGGTGGCGAATGTGATTTGCAAGACCAGAGTATGGCGTTTGGGTCGGATCGGTCTAGGTTCACAGATATGGATATCAATGGAAAAAGGTAAGCCTAGAATTAGAGATGCCGAACCCACTGTGCAGTGGGAAGCCAACCTCAGTTTGGGCCATTGCCTAGGTGGGTGTACTATAGCAAGTTCCCGTGCTATCTTTTTCGTCTCCACTAGCATGATGTCTCTCCCCTTATAACCTCCCTGACACACGTAGCTACGACGAAAAGCTTTAGAGCTCGTTGCTGGTTTTGATTGTGTCTATTTTTTTTTACTTGTTGCCTTGCTTTGTCAGAGACCTCTATATGTTGTCGGTCTCCCGAAAAAAAACCAGCAGGTTAAAAGTATATTCAGTGCTTGAAATTTCTGTGATCTATTTTTATCTAATTCCTGAATATGTTGAAGGGGGGATGCTCGAAGATAACAAGCCGAGATGCGAGCCGCCCTCATGCTCGTGTCCAAAACAAGTCCGTACCTTTTACTCTAAGTCCAGCATCTGCGACTCGGAGTTCTGCTGTTTTTGTGTGCGGTTTGTTGTGTATTCATTCCAGTAGTCAAATGTATTCGTATTTAACAACAGATACATTTCTTTAGGGCCGTCGAGGACAAGAATATGGGACCCCTGATCAAGACTTACATGACTAGATGCATTCACTGCACAAGGTGTATCCGTTTTGCCTCAGAAGTTGCCGGCGTTGATGATTTGGGAACCTCTGGTCGTGGAGGTAGCATGCAAGTAAGTCAAACATTTATGACAAAGTCTACCGTAACGGTTTGCTTGTATAGTAGAGCTATGTTACTTCGGACGTCGCCGGCGCCGAGGAATATGATTAAAATGAAACCTATCGAATACTTAGGCACAGTAATGAGCGCAAAGAATAATTGGATAAAATAAAGTCAAATTAATGCCATCATTATCTTTTGCTTTACTATGTTCAGTTGTTTTTGCACACTCTTAACGGCCAGGCTAAGGCGTCCAAAGTGGGTTTAGGCGAGAACCCCCCCCCCCCCCCGGCGAAACCCCCGGAAAAAAACCCGCCCCCCCGGTACCCCCCGGCACCAAAAAAAAACCGGCGACCCCCCCCCGAATCCTTAACATTTAATACGAATCCAAAATATTTAACGTGATCTTAGTCTAAATCAAGTGTCTTAGTCTAACATCACGTGTATGGTGTAACAGTCTGTGTTGGACTAAGCATGTGTATGGTCAAGAGCTGGTAGAATAACTCTGGACTATCTTGGAAGTGCCATCAGCCCATCACAAGACCAGTGACGGTACAACCCGAGTAGTTCCAGGCTACGCTCTGTCGCAAACACAAGAATGCGATTATCATCATCAACGCTGCTGTCGTTCAGTAAAAACGAATGCCCATCTTGGAGTTTCTGGTATGAATCAGGGATAACTAAAGAGGAACGGGAATCAGGCAAGGGGAGAGGGCAATTGGCTGACTGTTTAAATCGTCTGATGGCCCTTTGCATTGTACGAATGGACGGCATCCTAACTGCAGCTTCCTCGCCAAGAAGGGTAAGGAATTGGGAAAGGATTTGTTGGGGGGGGGGGGCGGGTTTTGATTTGATCTTTCACTTTTAAATCCTCACTGACAACAGCTTTAGGTGAATGCGTGTGTTCGTTCACTTCAGTAAATATTCTGTCACCATCAACCTTCACCTTTGCTTTACACTCCCCTTGTTTATCTTTGTTCTGCTTGCGCTAAACGCATTCATAAGAACACCTCCAGCCAGCAATGTTTGCTTCACATTTACACACCCTTGGTGCACAAGCTTATTCTTACCCACTAGTTATTCTACTCTTGTACACCCGTAGTAGGTACCCGTTGCGTAGGGATTATTTGGGACTAGGAGATTTTTCGGGATTGTCTTTTTTATTTATGCGGAGCGGACGGGGGGGGGGGCCGGAACCCGTCCAAAGTATTGCAGCCATCTTGCGTTACTTTCACGATCGTTCGAAGTAAAATAACGAAGAAGGAAAATAACGTTAAAAATAAACAAAAATGCTCCAGCACTGTCAGAAGTTTCAAAACAGATAACACTAGAACGCACAGCATCAAAAGATAACACTTGGTATTTTGTCTGTTGTGATTCTGTAAACGTGATGCATTACATGCTATGCAGAGCAACCATTGCCAGGAAAAGCCGTAAAACCGCCGAAAAAGCATCTACTGACTTTAAAGATACCAGACGACAACAAAAAAGTACTCGTTGAGACGCAAATTCTCGGTGGAATTCCCAGCTGTAATCACTCACTTCAAAAGTCGGGAAGTATCTCAGAACTAGCCCCAAACACTGAATAACTCCAGTTTATTGCTTCTTTATTCTTTTGGTCGCAAATAGGGCTTGTTCGTATATTCTTTTCATTTTTTACTGTTGTTCGTTTCAGGTCGGCACCTACGTCGAGAAGATGTTCCTGTCTGAACTCTCCGGCAACGTAATAGACCTGTGCCCCGTGGGCGCTCTGACGTCGAGGCCATACGCCTTCGTTTCTCGTCCGTGGGAGCTGCGTAAGGTTGACTCTGTTGATGTCACGGATGCTGTTGGTTCGAACATTGTAATCAGTACGAGGACAGGAGAGGTTCTTAGGGTCCTCCCAAGGCCTCACGAGGTAAATCTTCTCTCACTAAAGTATACCTTGTGAGGCTATTTTGCGTTGTTGCACCAAGACCAAATCACTTTTTTGTCAGTCCATGTTTGTGTGGGCAGAGAATTTATCTGCTTTTTTGGGTAGCTCCGCGTCATCCAGCGGAAGGAAGAAAACTTGTCAGGGGGAAAGAGGATCGGCGATCAATCATGCTAGCGTAAGGTAGCATATTAATAACTATGAAAACAGGATAACCATCTCCTAACTTGAGTTGAGACACCTCTATTTGCAGGATATCAACGAGGAATGGCTGTCTGACAAGTCTCGATTTTCGTACGATGGTCTCAAGAGACAGCGACTGGTCACCCCGATGGTGAAAGATAGCAAAGGTGAACTCGTCCCTGTAGAATGGGAAGACGCCCTGGTAGCAGTTGCAAGAGCTCTGCAGTCGGCCGAAGGCAAGGACATCGCCGGTCTGGCAGGAGGATTGGCTGACGCCGAGGTTAGTAGGCCCCAACATACTTTACAGGTACAGGCCTGTGTGTTTTCAGAATATGTGCAAAATAGCGCAACCCATGAGCATGTGCCTTGTGCCTATGTAGGAATAATTCCGGCTATTCAGGACCGTGTATAGTCTCGTCAATGTCGTATGAAAGGGACAAGTGTGCCTCACCACGAATATTAATTTTCACGTTACCCCTACGCCTCCTCCCCCTGGAATAGGAATTTAAATATTTTATTCACCTCTTCTAGCTTTAAAGGAACAGTAAACTTGACTAGGCAACTTTCGGCCATCAAACCGGCCTGGGGGGCTTAGATAAATGTACAGGGACATATTGTCAACAGGACCCCCCATCTTTGTTATCTCGAAACCCCTCCTTATTGTTCCCAGAGCTAGCTGGCAGGGCCTTGCCTCTTATGCACTGTAGTTACGCACTCATGCACTGTAAAAGTTTGCGGTTGTCTGTGTTATTAACATACAGGGTTGCCACTTAACTAAAATAAATTCACTGGGCAAAAGGAAAAAAGTAATACCAAACAAGAAAAGTACTCAGAACGCGTTGCTGGGTCATAGTCACCTTGGAAATAAAACCTGACAACTACTTTTTCTTAAAATCTGCTGCCAAAGTAAAAACAAAGTTCTATTGTGAGCACAATTGTACTACCGGTGGCAACCCTGTTGACATACACTGTATTACTTTGTTTTAAAAGGCCGTTAAGGCCAAGATCGTGGGTTCGAGTCCTACTCCCGGCACACAAACCTTTTGCTTTTTTTTTTTTTTTTCCTACTAACTCAAAAGTCGAACTCTCGGAAACTGCCCGGAAACTGCAATGGTCGTAACAAGAATTTTTCTAACTCTCAATATCGACTCAGGGTACATTCTTGATATGTCAGCTAGCTCCCTGGGCCAAGTTTGAGTCAAGTTTTCTCTTCCTTTAAGCTATTTGAAATTAAATTTGATTGATTTGATTTTCGATTTGAATAGAATAAATTAAAGAAATCCTTACGTTTGTGATATTAGACGTTGGCGAAATTAACATGATTATTCGCACGGATACAAAACATAACGGGGAATCGTGCTGAACCGTCACATGGTGCTTAGTCTTTCTTTCCAAGTTATTCAAACCTTGACTTTTTTATACTGACCCATTCTCGAGTTTTTATATCACATACACCTTCACATCGTTGGGTCAGCTGAGAAAATGAGACACGATTTTACGGCGCAAAATCCCTATCTCGAATAGCAACACCTTTCGAGTAAGGAAGCATGTAAAAACGAACGAGGAAATCTAGAATGCTCGCAAGGATGGCCTGTTCTCGATGTGATACCGAAAATTCACAAATCGGTTACTGCTCTTTATTACTGGTGTTTGCGGTGTTCGTGGAAGGGACTTAGAATTCGGGAGTGGCGTTTGTTTACTAATATGGCGCCTGGTGGAAACTGATTGAAAGGGTAGAGACTTCATAGTTAAAGTTTTAACCGAAAAGGACTGGGATTGGACAATCTAGTTACCCATCACTTATTCACTTAAATTGGCTTGAAGACCCGCTGAAAATGCGTTACTTGGTTGTTCCACTATTCAGGAATAATCGATTTTCAAATAGTGGAACTTCCGTGTGATTTGTGGTACCTCTAATTTGTTGTATGCCTTACAAGAAAGATTTATGACTTTTTTTTGTTCAGGCACTAGGCGGTCTTCACCAATATCGCCACTGCCCACTGAAAAGCCTTGTTTGTGTTTAGATAAAAATGCCCGCGTCATAGTAGAATTTTCGCTGTGGGGACGGCCGCAGATGTTCTGAACTTCATAACTGGAGCAGATAGTGGAAAACAAAAAAATCCCTTTGCAGAATCCAAATAATTCAGTGACACAAAAATAAGTTGGCTTTTCAGTTAAACTTTAACAACCTTATGACTGTGAATAAGTTATTGCTTAATAATAATAACAATTTATTTGTAACCCACAGTTCCACAGAGTGGAATTGTGGGTTCCATGCAAGCATGTGAAGTAAACAAAAAAAAAAGAAAGAAAGAAAAATAGTCAGAACAACTATATACACAAAAATTAAAACACAAACAGGGGTGAGTGTGTGTAAATGTGCACAGTTCTCGCAAAATCTCACTTTCTTTTCTTTTTTTTATCGCAGACAAGTAAGTATTTAACCACCGTGGTTCTGAAACCTTTGAGCACCCTTATTTTCAGGCATTGGTATCCCTGAAAGATCTTCTCAACCGACTTGGATCAGAGAACTTGTGCACCGAGGAATCTTTCCCCATGGATGGATCCGGAACAGACCTTAGATCCAACTACCTTCTGAACTCGAAAATCGCCGGTGTAGAAGAAGCTGATTTAGTTTTACTCATTGGAACAAACCCACGATTCGAAGCGCCGCTTTTCAACGCCAGAATCCGCAAAACGTGGATCCAGAGCGAAGTTCGTATCGCGTCCCTCGGACCGAAGGTTGACCTTACTTATGAATACGACGTGAGTACCGCTTGTAAGCAACAATAAGGGTAGCCAGATTTTGGATATAACAGGAACAAAAATTCAGGGCAGCTTAAAAAAGAAGTTGTCCCCCCCCCCCCTCCTCATGATATTGAAAAAGTTGCCCACCCCATGTACCTTCATTGGACATCTGTCTCGAGCTGCCCTTAAAGGTATTTAGATAGTTCCAGTCCACACGCCAGAATACCACCCTTTTTTTCGTAGGTAAAAATTCATTTATAAAGCTGTCCTGTTTTTTTCTTGAAATCTGGTTCGAGGCCCGACAGTAAGACAGAAAAATCCATGAGGTCTTGAGCCGAATTTCTAGAGTGCGTTTTCCCATGCCTTGCCCCCGGCCGATTATAGATTCAAAGGCTCGTTCGGCTTCAATCTCGGCTGAACCCGGCAGATTGGACAGTTAGGCACACAAACTGATGTCGTGAGTGGGGCTCGTAATATTTGCGCAGCAAGCCGGACGGCACCTGAGCATGATGTTGCTTGCTCATGTGACGGCAATCCTTGCTATATCTGATGACTGTTTCGTCTTCTGTCTTTCTGTTAAGTTCGGACCTTTTTTAAAGCACACGTACTAGTCGGATTGTCCAGAATATCTCACCCTCCTCCTCGGACGCCCAGCAAAGATGACATAAAAAGTTTAAAACTCTTCAGTTCTTCTATGTACTGCATGAAAATTGTCACGCAACGCATTTGGAGTCCAGATTAGGTCTCCGTAGTACATCTCATTATTGTATCCGGTGTTTGATTATATCTTTGACCGTAATACATCTGAGATGTTACAGCCAAGAAGAAACTCAGGATTAGTGTGTAGGGGCGATAAGTAGGCTAAGTAAGTACTAGGTAATTTATTTATGACCCACCATTATCAAGAAGCGGAGTTGTATTTCACAGAGCAGACTAAACAAAAAAAATCCAACTTCTCTGTTCTATGTAGGCTAGCTATTCGGTTTATTTTAAAGGCTGAGATAGATCCATTGCTCCTGGCTGACCTTACGGGCCTTCCATGAAGAAGCCTACCCAGCAAACCCTTTGGCAAATCCACCACGATAGGAATATTACCTTTGAAATATTCATATAAGCTTATTGTTATCAATGTTGAAGCATCTCGGTGAAGAACCAACCAGTCCCTTTGCCCAATCACCGGCAGCCTAGTTTTGTGTGATCCGTGTCAACTGTAATATAATATGGTGATCTCGCTCGAGTCTAACCGCTGACTAATTCACTCCTGTGCTTTAGCATCTCGGTGAATCTCCAGAAGATATCCAGAAGCTTCTCGACGGAAAGCACCCCTTCTCCAAGGTGCTCTCCGAAGCCAAGCGACCAATCATCGTCGTCGGCTCTTCTCTTCTTCAGCGACCCGACGGAGATGCCATCTACGCCACTGTCCAGAAACTAGCTCACCAAGTCCGAGTCAAATCAGGGGTGAGGATGCCACCATTGTTTAATGTTTGTATCGAAACGATGTTTGAAACGAGCTTATCTCTAGAGGGTGAAACTTGACGTGAGTTTTAACCGTCTCAGGAACTCCAAGACCGTGTTGGACACCAAGCTTAATAATCTTTTTTGGTTTTGATATTTCACGCCCCAGTTAGACGACACGTAGTCGGACCACAACGACTAACAAAACGCGTCCGTCACGGCCGCTGAAAATCCAACTTGAAGACCTTCATCAGGCGATCGTTTTTTTCTGCGAATAACCAGCTTTTACCTCAAAAGTCTCGGAGTTTTCCTGCAATTGGCTTAAATCCCCTGTCTGTCGCCTGTCCTGTTGTTTCCCACTACTGTGATTGGCTATGTAACTATCGGTGTCAGTGGTCTCTTGGAAATTCTTCATTACGTTATTCACCGGCCTAACTGAGACTTTATTTAGGTCGACCACGACTGGAAGGTTTTGAATGTGCTCCACCGTGTCGCATCTCAGGTCGCTGCGCTTGACCTTGGTTACAAGGCAGGAGCAGCAGCTATTCGCGAAGCCAAACCGAAGGTTCTTTTCCTGTTGGGCGCTGACGAAGGTGCCATCACCAGGCAGGACTTGCCTAAGGACTGCTTCGTCATTTATCAAGGTACTATCAAGGGCCTATACTAATTTGTTCATAGCTTACTTATCCACAAGGGTCCAGTTTATTGTGTTGCGAGAGCAACACTTTGGTTTTGTCGTGTTTTTTTTTGTTTTTTTTTTTTCCTAGCACCTCGATTTCAGCTTATTCCTAGAAAGTGGTAAGGGTCTAACCTCTGCGGTTTTTACGGAAAGTGTGGACCTTCGGCCGGATTGATGAATATGACATTACATTTTGGAAAGCTTCGTAGAGCTCTTGCCTGGGGCAAAAAAGGATGGTTTTCGCTTGTGCGCGAGCTACAGCCTACGGCGTGTGAAGTGAAGTGGAGTTGTGTAGCCTATGTCAGAGAGGACTATCTGAAGTTATGCAGCCAAGCTTTCGTTCCATCAAACCACGTTTCTGCTTTCGAGTGGAAAGCTCCGTTCTAGCAGGCGAGCAGGCAGGCACCACTTTCAAATTGAAGGTGGACTAAAATCTACAAGTGCGAAATATGTGCGGCAGTTCCCCGGCCCCACAACCAATATATCTTCTTTGAGTGATAAATAGAAAAATTTACAGAAACAAAAAAGTGGCATTTTCCCACGGGTCCGAAAGTGCTGCCATCTATTGTTTATACACATTTCTGTTCGTGATTTCTGCTGAGTTTATCAATCCATTTCTTACACTTGGGATTGAAGAAGAGAAATGGTATCTCACATACCTCTTAAACTTTATAAGTTCTCTCACTGCTAAAGAAACTGCAGCTTATACTTTGCTCCTTTCTAAGTGGTGATATTAGAAAGTTGGCCTACGTCAAAAAAGTCAACTTTTGAACTAATACAGATAGAATTTTTTTTTCAACGGCAATCGATAGATCTTGATGAGCTGATCAAAGTATATGTCATCCGTTTTTTGGTAGAAAAATTCCTTCATGAGGTACAACAGTTTGAAAGTTTGGAGGGGTTGACAACTTCAGTAGTAAGGTACACACCGAAACCCAAAATAGTCGCATCCCAATTGTGAGATATGTTGGGGACTTGTAAGCAACAATCGGATGTTAGACCATAACCGTCTTCGTCGATGAGGGGCTAGCAACTTTTGCTAGTTGGTGTACCTATTAATCCTATTATTTGTTTCCGGTGTATTTGATGCTGAGAAACGTTTGTTACCATGTCTACCACGGGGAGATGGACTTGTAAGGAGGAATCGGTTGCTAGAAGGGGTTCATAAGGGGCTAGAAACTTGTGCAAATTGATGCACATTTTATTTGATCTCCATAAATCTGAGGGTAAGAAAATTAGTCTCCATGGTCTATCACTGTAACTTAGAATGAAGTCTTTGAGGGGTAGACAACTTAAGTGGTAGGGTGTATAATGTTCCAAGTTTTCGTCCGTCACGATTGAAAAGGATAAAGTGCAATTGGCTGCACCCTTTATTTGATCTCTATAAATCTGAGGATAACAAAATTAGTCTCCATGGTGTATCACTGTATCTTAGAATTAAATCAAGTGTTTACGCATTATTTTGATCCTGAAAAGTTATGGATAGATTTGTAATACTAACTAGGTTATATAAGGCAATGTTTCAAGTTTTCACCGTGCACGATGTCTACGATTGAAAAGGATAAAGTTCAAGTGGCTGCAAAGAATTTAGTCCGTACATCCGATATTCTGTTTTTTTTTTCAACCCTGAAGGATATCCGTATGATTAGGGATTGTGTCATCAGTCCGGAACAGAAATCTTCTTGGAACATAAAATTTTGAAAACGTCGGGTTGACAACTTCAACGATAGCGAAGAAACAAAACCAAAGTGTTGCTCTCGCAACACTTTAGTCGGCGAAGCCGAACAAAGGTTGCCGCAACACTTCACGTTGCCCAGGCAACGTAGGTCTAGTTTTTTCTGTCCATAGCACACATAGAGCACACCCTCTTCTTTTTATAAGGTGTGGCCGGAGGTGTGAAACTTACCAAGGGGCAGGAAGATGGGTGGTAGAAGCAAAATGCTTTAGATGGGACAAATATATGTCCGAATTGGTTCCGAACCTCTGGGGGAGTTGGAGGTGGGCCGGAAATTTTCTGAAAGTGCTCCGATTCGAGTGAAAGTTGATGGGTGTTGAGGACAGATGTTCTTGATGTTACAGTTACGTGTCCGAACCTGATTCGGCCTCGGTAGGGAAGGTGAAGGAGGTCAATAGACCTTTCCCGTATCCGGTGACAGTGGAGTTGCAGTAGCTGGAGATGCCAGTCATCGGCTGCGTCCGGCTACCGTGTTTAGAACAGATTGTTGATTGATTGACCCTTTCCAACTTCATTTCATTTCAGGGCACCATGGAGACGCTGGAGCATTGATGGCTGACGCAATCCTTCCTGGTGCAGCCTACACTGAAAAAGAGGCCACGTACGTGAACATGGAAGGCCGCGCCCAGAGGACAAATATTGCCGTTACGGCCCCAGGTTTGGCCCGGGAAGATTGGAAAATTCTGCGCGCCTTGTCGGAGGTCGTTGGGACACCACTGCCCTATGATACTTATCAGGATATCAGAAGGAGGTTGACAGAAGTTGCCCCTAACCTCACTCGATATGGTGATGTTGAAGAGGCAAATTATTTCGCCCAGGCTGCGAAACTATCAGAGGTACTTTTTTTGTTATCAGGGGCCCATGACGTGTTGTTCATAGTTATCCTCAAAAGCTTTCTACTAGTATCATCTCTCGACAATGTTCTTCACCTCTTAGAAGCTTCATCGATTTACTACACGCACTGTGCGCGTACAGCTAGACTACACTGTCAGAAGTTTCATAACAGATAATACAAGGATGCGCAGCTTCAATATAGATAACACTTGGGATGTTGTCTATTGTGATTTTGCAAATGTTGTGCATTAAACGCTATGCATAACAAGCATTGCGAGGAAGAGCCGAAAAAGCATTTGCTGAATTTTCCGAGATCATAGCGACAAAAAATAAAGTCAGCAGATATTTTTCCGGAAGTGTTTCGGCTCTTCTTGTACGTATAACGTTTTGTGGCGTAACGTTTGAGACATAACAGCTAACATCCTAAGTGTTATCTGTTGAAACCGCGTATTCGTGTGTTATCTGTTATGAAACTTCTGACAGTGTATACGACTCGCAGCTTCGTGACAGTGCAGTTTTTATGGCACTTGCAGCTTCGCTCAAGTGTCATATACTGATCACTTTTCGCTCGGTCTTTCAGGGCATTGTTCTCTAGTTACGGTATTTCTATAAGTGCTAGTACGATGAAACTCGGCAGGCATATTAAGGACCCGACCAAACTAATTTGGAAATAGTCACTTCCCCGATCCGACCACCGTGGGGTGATCGGAGGGAGGGGTAATCCGGAATTTTGACGTATTTATAACTTTTGAACGGGGAATCGGATCTTGATGAAACTTGATATTTGGAAAGACCTCGTGTTTCAGATGTCACACTTCAAGTCCGGAATGGATCCGGTGACTCTGGGGGGAGTGGGGGGGGTCGGAAATCGTGTGACATGCTCAGAGTGGATAGATAGGGACCACAACAACTGTGCTCTACACGCTGTGCTTGGGCCAGATTTATAAGTGAAGACCCATCTGAGAGAATCGATCCGTTTAAGGATAGGTAAAAGAAAGCCATTGCAAACAGCAAAGTTCTCAGCGAGTCGTATGTTACCGTAAACTCCTTCGTTAAGCCATATGTTCACAGAGCTTTGATTTGCGTTCGCGCGGGCGAATCAGTTTTCTTAGCACAAAAAGTTAGTCTGTAAAAGTTCGGATCCGGGACTACTGCATGGTCAAAGGAGACGGCGCAGAGCATTTCTGTCGCAGAGCGTTATCTCCGATGTTGTTGTACCGCTTTAAGGACACGTCTACTTATGATAGTAATTCATTCTACTTCAGTAGTATTTCCATTCATTCTCGTCCGAGGTTCTTTACTTCACAAGTGTATCCTATCAGCAGTACACTGATTATCACGCTTGCTACGATTTGTTCTCTTTACATGACGGATCAGCCGGCCGATAATTATTTCCGAGGAATTGTTTTCGTCCGAAGACCGGTTTGCAAATTTTGCCAGGATTGTCATCCAAGGCAAGGGGCAGGGAAAAAAGCTAAGATCATCCGAAGCCGTGTGTGATTTTCTGTAAGCATAGCTTAGTTGTAAAGTGGTCAACTATCTCAGAACATCTTAGCTGAAACACTATGCAGTGCGAGGTGTCCTTTAACGATAAACAGCGCACCGGAATGAAACAATCTCCTTCAGGTCTTGTTGCACATTTCTCCACTCAGACAGTACTCTATATGACTAAGTCCGAAACACGCCAGTGAATCTCGGGAAGAACGAAAAATGTCACTGGAATTATAGCGAATCCTTAAAAATTTATTCAAATCTGTATGTAAACCAATCAACAACGTCTGTCGGGGACTGCTGTGGTGGCGTTTCTAGCTCTTCGCTAGCATACAGCGATGCTTCACGGGCATGAAGAGTTAGTCATCAACAGTATATTGGCCCTACCGAACTACCAAAGGAGCCAGCTGCGGGCTCTGAATAGAGAATTTGCAAATGAATCCTTACAGAGAGGCGATAGTGCTTTCGCGAATAAGGATTTTCAAACAACCTTAACCCGTTCTCTTTTATAGGCAATTAAGGCTAAGATGGAGAAAGCACCATTGGACGTTCCAGTGAAACACCTCGAAGATTTCTATATGACGGACGCCATTAGCCGAGCCTCCCTTACAATGGCGAAATGCGTGCAAGCAGTTATGAAACAGAAGCAGTCGAAGTATTAACTGAGAACTGAAGCATCGAAGCTAGAAACATTCGTTCGTGTTTTGCGCATCTCGCCCTTTTTGAAAATATATATGTATATAATAATATGGTTGAAGAGTAAAATAAGAAATGTGAAATGAACAGAAACTTCGACCGGTAGTTTTCTTGCACATTAACACGATTTACGCGGGATTTTGGACGCTGCAATACTCTTGATGATGATGAAAAATCGCCGTGAACCTAGCGGAAGAGCCGGAAGCGACACCACAGCTGTCCCTAACGATCGCCCTGATTGGTTGACACAGGATCTGAGTAGTTGATTTTGAGTCGTTAGTGCGACGTTTTGTCGTTCTTCCTGAGGATCACTGTCGTGTTTTGGACTTGGTGATATAGAGTATTCGGCGGGAGGCCAAAGGTACGGCCACACGCAGTCCGATTTTCACAGTCGGATGCGAATTTCCTCATTCGCTCCGAAACGTTGACACAGCGCACGCAGGTTAACCCGCAGTGACGCAAATTTCGCATGCGTATTATCGGATGTGAAATCTAATCGGACTGTGTGCGCACGTAGCGCCAACAACCAGAGGCGTAATTTAGCTAAAACCTCCCGATGAAAAATTTGTAGCCTGCGTAGTTGTATGATAAAAAAGTGCATGTATTTATAAGTAATAGTAATGAATACTATCATTTAATGTGCCTCAGACTGGGCCAATCTTAAGCAGTAGCATCCTGTCTTGCTACAGTAGCATCCAGTCTTGCTAATAGTAGAATGCAGTATCACGTAGCCCTGACATGGAAGCATGTAGTAGCATCAGTTAGTACTGCATGCTACTTTTTCGTATAACTTCATACTATTAAATTTGAGATAACTTTTCATCGGGCTTGCAGTTGAATTGGCCCTCTTGCCTAATCCGCATGAGACTCTCCTGTAATTTAAGGACACCTCGCACTGCACAGTGTTTCTGCTCAGATGTCCTGGGATAGTCGACCACTTTACAACTGCGCTATGCTTACACAAAATTACACACGGCTTCGGCCGTTGCAAGCCTCTTTCCATGCCCCTTGCCTTGGATGACAATCTTGGCGAAATGTTCACAGCCGGTCTTGGGACGTAAACAGCTCCTCAGAAACAATGAGCCGTCGGGCGCCTGGTATGTCACGTAAAGAGAAGAAATCGCGGCAAGCCTGATAATCAGTGTACTGCTAAAAGAGGAGATAGAATACATTTATGAAGTAAAGAATCTCGGGAACAATACGGATGGAAATACTATGAGAGTAGGCTAGAATAAAATTACTATCGTAGGTACGACGCGTCCTTTAAGGAAGTAAGAACTCGCGCGTTCAGTTTGACCATGATCAAACTGGAAGCGGCGACCTTTCTTTCGCTGTCCTCGGTCCAGAATTCAGATACGTGCACACAGTCCGATTTTCCTAGTCGGATGCGAATTTTAGTCTTTTTTTACGTTGCCCTTCTTCAGCTCGCTATAACCGTGAAAAACCACACCACAGATGGGGGTCCTTCTCACTTCAAAATCCAGTGCTGTAACCACTCGGCCTGTCCGATATCCGTTCAACTAATAGTTCGTGTACCTGTAGTGGCGTTTTTGATTGCCGATGAGTTCGGCGATAGCGTAGCCGTTTGACTTTTTGGCGTTTTTGACGTTCGCCGGAAGCCGATGGCCGATAGCCGTTGTTCTGTTTTTGTGCTCAACGGCTAACGTCTATCGCCTAAATTCCTGTACATCGCCTATCGGCCTCGGACTCGCCGATAGGCGATAGACGTTGCCTCCAACGGCTATCGGCTATCGGCTATCGAAAACAGTAAATAAGCACGAATCGGCAAACTTCCTTCGTCTACCGGGGAAATTTCATCGGCAATCAAAAACGCCACTTGTGTCGCCCGTTCTTGAGAATGAGCAAGACAGAGAGTTCCTACTTCATCACGTCAACTTTTTGCGTCTTTCATAACGCCTTCTGTCTAGTTGATGATTCATATAAATAATGTGGTTTTATCGTTAAGGTTCTGTGGGCCAAAACGAACATTCTTTATCTCTTCAAGGTGCGAACAGACCTCGCAATGCGAATTCAATATTTGCCAAAGGAAGTCCTTTCGCATGATACTAGACCCGGGACAAGACCGTACAGTGAGCACCGAAGAATTTGCATGTAGCACACGGTTGCCGCCCGCGACCTCAATGCAGCCGACTCGAAGGATCTATGATGATCTCCTGAACGACGCGTCTGGTATTTCACGATCCGGGATTTTGAATATGTTCCAAGAGGGAACATTTCTTAAGTTCCGATCGACGTGTCGTCCACGCACCGAAAAACACCGCACAGCTGCTACCCGGCTATCGCTGGCCGCTCTTCCAGCCTGTTTTTTTTTCGACAATAAACTCTAGGCAGAAACTGTCGGGCAGCGTCGAGAAGTGACTATATACGCTGTGTGGCGCCGTAGTGGAACGGGATTCTAGAACACAGAACTATTAAAGACCAGAGCGAAGTCGTTCAGGTGCCCTCCCCCCGCCCAATGTTTTCGCCCACTCGGTAAAGGCAAAGAAAAGAAAGGAACAATCAATTTCTCTTCGGAAAACGGTCGATTTTTCTGAAAAACAGTCGGTAAAAATCGAGGGGCTGCCCACTCTCCACCACTTGGTGTACACCATGTTGCGCCACCCATCCGCCACGCGCGCCACTCATCCGCCACGCGCGCCACCCGGTTTACACCGATTTTGAGAGTGGGCAACCCCTCGGTAAACATCACCAACAGTCAGGAAAATACCTTGGTCTCCCCAATCCCTCCCCACACACTCGTTTTGGCTAGTAACAACTCCGGTTCGGACCTGCTTTAAGTTCTATGTCCCTCAAAGTTTTCTGAATAAACAATGTAATGACAAATCAGCATAATGCAATGTCGCAAAAATAGCAAAACCTGGAAGATTGTTTACCTCACACTTGTACATACGTAACACAGACTTCAATAGACGGTAGCTTCTAAAGCGAATGATAACATATCACTGCAACAAGCGATTTAGACAAATAAACGAATATCCCAGGTAAGCTGCACGTAGCTTGTAGCCTATATGGGTCCTGTGCGGCCGTTCAACAGGCGTCTCATTTAGAAGGGCCGTTCAACAGGCGTCTCCCTTCCCCGCATAGGTTTCAGACTCAGTACGAAACTTCGTTTTCGATGCAAATTTGTTGGATTTCAGAAACCAAAAGTTATTGTTCCGTTATAAGAAAATTTTTTCATGCCACTTCCCCATCTTTAGGTAAAGATAAACGGAACTTCAGGCAATTTGTAAACTACAAGTCCAGAGATGAAAGTGAAGGGTGGCTGCAAATTTCGGACATTCAACAGAAGGGTCTCTTTAATTTATTTCTTGCACCCAAACAAAGAATGTATTCTGTGGTTAGCTTCGCAGTGGTGCACGTCCGTAAACGCAGAATTTCCTTATCCGTAAACAGAATTTCCTCATTAATTATGCACATTCGTGCAGCAGCAATCACAAAGCGTAAATTCATCAGTCTTATTTGATGGATTTCTTCTTAAGATTCGTGGTTCAGCTGTTTTCTTCTGAAGCTGCCTCCCGGTACAACAAGAGACTTTGTGCCGAATACGAACAAAGTAAGGTTGCGTTCCAAAAACTTAACAATTGTTAACAATCGTCAACTTTATTTCGGGGCGGAGCTAACTGCAGCTTTAACGATCCAAATCTACAATTGTTAACTTTTCACAACGACACTCACCCACCATCGTTACAAAATAGTTAACAATCGTTAAGCTCTGGAACGGAAAGAGACTCCATTCCAGACGGAGGAACGGAATTGGTGGGCGGAGCTTAAATTTCGAAGTCAGAAACCTGGAACGCAAAAATTTAACAATTGTTAACAATCTGTTAACAATCGTCAAGTTCTGGAAAGCAACCTAAGAAACATCGCCAAATGATGCGAAGTAGTCTCCAAAACTTGCGCCCCTTCCCTTTAAATTTTAACTCGAACGTCGGTTCCCCTACTCGACCGGGAATTATTGGGCAAAACTTGTGCACACCGCCCGAATTCAGGTCACGCACAACTGTCTGAGTTTTCTTACGTTAAATAAGCTTAAAGTTTACAGTGGCGTTTTCATGTTTACAGGCCTCTGGTATCCTACGTTTCCCCCAGGAATAGCCCTGCCATCCAT
The DNA here is from genome assembly GCA_023053555.1 of Branchinecta lindahli. Classification (NCBI taxonomy): domain Eukaryota; kingdom Metazoa; phylum Arthropoda; class Branchiopoda; order Anostraca; family Branchinectidae; genus Branchinecta; species Branchinecta lindahli. The sequence continues at coordinate 9,156,188 of JAKZAO010000001.1, forward strand.
TTACGTGTATTTACGTTGAAAACAGGTTTGTTCCAGTCACCGCGGAACCGCATTCACTGATCGTGACTAAACTAACGACGCTCTAATTTACCGAAACTTGGATCGGTGATACGAAGGCTTTGCTGCATAGGTGTGCTATCTGGATTCTGAGGATTTCCTACATGTTGCGTAAAGTTTCATAACCTTTCTAATGTAAAAGAGGAATAAGTAAGTTATAACGTTTCTAGATGCCTTTCTTGCTTTAGCTCTCGACGCGTATTGCAATTTCAACCAAAAGGACTTATAAAATTCACGAGAAACAATCTTACAGCACCTCAGCCACACTTCACAATTTCGAAAAGAGATTAACATCACCTCTTATTTTACAATATGCCTAATTTATACAGCTCCTTAAACGATTAAACAAATTACAAAAAAACATGGATGCCAAGGCAGGATACATATATAAAACGCTGAAAAAAGGAAAGGTGCCGTCGGACACGCGAACCGCTTTGGATTTTTCCTGATACCTGCAAGAGAGCAGTACGGTAGTCTCTACTCGGGTAGTAACTCGTTTCTTTCCCGGTTTGTGCACGGTTAAGGAAATTAGAACAAAACACAACAGGACTTCGTCGGCTTTTCTTCAGAGGTATTCACAACAGTTTTCATTTCCTTCGTTTTCGATATCAGGCGAAGCAGATCGTAGAAAACCTGGAAGAAAAATTAAGTGAACTCCTTAATAGGGCCATCAGCCATGAACCGACGATTTCATTTCAGCATCATTTGCGAATTCTAGAGCATCCTACGCTATTGGAATAGAATCGTCTTAGGACATCTCCGTACATTTTTCAGAAGCTGGTTTTCTTTTTGTTCATATAACTTTAGAGCATAAACACTGAGCATTTAATAACTCTGGCACAAAATTCAAATTTCGTGTTATTTTTTATCTACTTCTGACTTTCTTCTTTTCAAATTTTCTGACGGCTTGGAAAATAAAATTGGGATCCTTAGTTAATTTGATTCGGATGGCACTGGAACGGCGCATTCACGGCACCACAAATCTCTGTTGAGACGTATCTTCCGACGCTATGGCAAACGGCAGTTGCCCCCCCCCCCCAAAAAAAAAAATTCGAATATTCAAATTTTGACTGTAAGATGCCTTATTTTGTATGAAAGCAGTATCTCTAACGGGTTTCTGGCTTCATTTTTGCTGGGTCTGGTTTTAATTTAATTTTTCGCTACCGTGCCAAGTCTGGTGTTGCCTACCTGTATCTAACTTATCGGAATATGAAAAATAAACAAAACTCACGACATACTCCTATGGCCCAGGATATGAAAGGTAAACCATTGTGTCAGTAAGGAGGGGGAGGGGGGCTGATATTTACCTATTACTCTAATTACAGTTTGGCTCGTGATAGACGTGAGGTTTCCACTTGCCTATCTAACAATGCCCAAGGCTGTTTTGGTTAATTTTTGTTTGGCTCTTGCCCTTAACGTGCGAGAGAGGATTCGTAAAATGCAGTCGTCTGCTCTTTGGTTGTTCCCTACATCCGTCACCTTACAAGCGAAAGCACACAAGAATGGACAAAAAAAGACAAGGCTGAGTTCCATATAGACGCAGAGTAAGCTCTTACAGCTGAACACAACTAAGAGAAGTCAAACATTCCTTCAGGAGCCATGTGACGGATTCCCTGCGTGTTTCAGGACTTGTGCGGGAAGTGACATAAGTGCAAATATTATTCGCTGGGCCACGCGGACAAAAATGGACACGGACTTGAAACGGCCCGAAACGAGTACTTCAGCTAGTTTATAAGCTGTGAACTAAAGGACAAAAAAGGCTACTCAGCCGGGATTTGAACCCAGGACCCTCGCTGACCAGGCGACTGTTCTACCAACTGAGCTACCCCGGGACTTGTGAACATAGTTGGCAAACTACTAAAATAGTCCGATAGAAGCCGACAATAGATCCCGCCCGAAGGTAAATTCATCTAAACAGTTCACATCCCCACGTCAAGGAATATTACTTAGATGACGCTTTATACAAGGGAATTGTACTAAGACAAATAAACAGACTTCCTCATCCAACTAAATCTTTGATTTTGTTTGGTTTTGACCATGAGGCCCCGTCGTCCTGGTTTGTCTACGAGGCTCTGACACTGGAGTACTAGACTTAGAAATTCAATTCAAAATTTGTTTCTGGTTTATTTGTCACGGTACAAGTCCCTAGTTTAAAGCTCAATATAAGTAATAGGCTATCTATTTTCAGCTAGTTTAACCCAGATTCGCACGATAGATCTACTTTGGGCAACCACGACGGTGCGCATAAATGGATTTCTGCACTTTTGTCAGTTCCGCGCTACTAACAGAACACTAGAATCTGGCGGTTAAGTACTACAATTCCGGGCGTTCCTAAATTTTCGAGGTTTTCTACTTTACCAGACAGATTTCTGCACTGGTCAATTCCGGCCGAGAAATTGGAAAAACTTTTACTTTTCAATACGAACTTCAGGACTCCATTCAGAACGTGCTTTGCCGCTAGATTTCTAATACGTCCGTTCGTAATACTAGACAGATAAAATTATTCGCCCAGAACATAATCGAAAGCAAAAGCCATGCGCTCAGTACCTAATTAGAGAATCGTGCATTTAAGCTTCTTCTTCTTTCGCTTTTCGTTGCCTCGTCCGGCGGTGGCGTTCACGTCCTCCGATTTGGAGGATCGAATTTCCCGCATCAGATCGAAGAACACCTAAAAATGTATGTCTAAAGCCCCATTGACAGACGATCAAGTCCAAACGTGGCCAACCATCCAGACGGTTGAAAAGGATTCGTATGCTGTTCGGGGGAATGTAAAAACATGTCATACTACATCTACCACTGTGAAGGCATATCACGTTCAGTCTAATACCTTTAAAGACTTGTTTCAGTGGAATCCCTGGCTTGCCGGTTTATTTCACATCTTAATTTTAGTCCCCAGATTCCGGCCACTTGACAGTTGTCGCAAAAGCTAGGAACTACTTTTCTCTCAACACACTTCCACCAAGCAGTACCGTCACCGAAAATATAAAGTTAAAAATACGGATACAAATCTCACGATAGTTTACAGATACCCCCGCCCCGAATTGGCTAAGCAGGGTGCGTGGTTAGCAGAACAGTACTTGGGTTTTACTTGTTTGAGCAGCCTACAACTTTCCTGGAGTACTTGATATTTATTACAACTAGGTACTTGAAGGCTCAAGTACCAGTACATTTTCAAGTACTGTCTCAAGCCAATTCTGCTTAGATCACATCGATCTGCACACTGAAATGCTTCTTTAGCAGCCACATAATAAGAACTAAAAGCCTGCAGAAAAAAAAACTAAATGAAACTCGGGCAGTCTGCGAAGTACGCTGCACCGCGGTAAGCACACTGCTAGATGGCGGGAGCTTCATTCAAAGCTGTAAAGACTATGTTCTCTCAACGTGCAGTGCTTAAAACGGGAAATACCTGAAGTACTACTTAAGTACAAGTCGTGTAAGTAAATTTGTTGTCAAGAACTTGGTACTTGATAACAGTACATAGACAGGAGTACAAATTTCAAGTACTTGTCCCAATACTGACGTTTAGACTGTTGCGCGGAATGCTATAGCTAACTCGAGCGCGTCTATTCGCAGTTGGTGGTGAAGGTACATATTATCTTCGAGTAATGAGCATGGTTTACGACAGGCTGGATGTGCAGACGGGTTCCGGTCCACTGCAGGAACTGTTATTTCAACCGAGCTCGACAGACTTTGACCAAAGCTCTTGCTGATTCACCGAAAATATTATGCAGATACGGCTGTTCGAAACAAATCGACGCGATTCCATTTTCTGGTCATTTACAATGATCGGGTGATTTTCCGGTATCACTGGCGTCTGAAATGAATGAACCACTTTCTACGTTGTGTACTCCCCGCGTCTCAACCCAGATTAGATGGGAAGTCGGGTTGGGGAGTTGCTGGTTTAGTTGTTCTTTGAAAAACAGATGTTAATGCTCGTTAAAAATAATTCTTGTGACCAGTCGTGAGTTTAATTGTCTGACAAGACCGGTTTTGAGAAAAAGACGTCTGTTTTGTCGAGACTATGATTTTCTTTTTGCAAATAGTAGGTAAGACTCACTTAACCCGTCTATTATACCGGGGTGGGGGGTTAGGAGGTTCGACCCCCCCCCGGAACCCACAAAAGTAATCGTTTTTTGTAAGCTTTAAAATCTGATCTATGCATTTTATGTACTTTTTGGTTCGGCCCGAAGGCAACCCCCCCCGAAGGGCAAAACCCCCCCCGAAATAAATTCCTGGATACGGGCCTGACCATTGCCCTTAAGACTAATTGCCGAGGGGTTGCCCACTCCCCGGCACCTGCTGTACATCTTTCCCGGCACCAGCCGAAATAGGCGGTGCCGGCACCGGTGCCGACAATAAATTACGCGATTCACCATTCAAATGCTTCTAGAAATGCTTATTGTGATGTTTTAACACGTGACAACCGGTGCCGGCTTGTTTCAGCCGGTGCCGGCACCGATCGAGCATCGCGGCACCGGGCACTTGCTGTACACTAAAATCGAGAGTGGGCAACCCCTCGCTAATTGCTTCACTTGAACAAGTCTATCGCGGACGCACATCCGAGAATCTCGAACAGTTCTCGTTGGTTTCCATCCGTGGAGTCCCCAGGAATTACCTCCCTCTATTTTCGCAATTCCCATACCCCCCCCCCCCGGAGTCCCCTGGGAACGGCGAAAGTACGCCTATAGTGATGTCATCATCTTGACACAAGGCACGCGCATCCTTGTGGGTTCTGTCGACTGTTATACAATTCCAACATCTCAATCCGTTCTGTACTCTCGGTTGTGCGACAAAAGTTGCGGTAAAAAAATCGTATCCTTAAAAAATATTACGCGCGTCATTTCATAAAAGAATGTTTACCAAAATTCGGACAGTAAGGATATAAAAATAATAATATAACCGCAACAAAAAGGTTTCACCGCTACAAATTTCTCTAGACACTTCGTACACTAAACTGAATTTCGGCCAGGTGACGATCTACACAAGATTTGAAATGAATAATGTTTTCAGCCTTTCCGAGACTTTCAGGGAGATGATTCCAGTATTCAACAATTCTGTTTTTAAAGCTCCATTTCCCAATATAGTTAAACTTCATTCCGCCAAGCTGTTCCCACTCACAGATATATTCTTGTTAGCCGTATATATTCTTGACACAACTCAAGCAGTTTGAACGACAAAGACAACCTGTATGCTAAGATCATACGTAATTAAAGACGCCCACCTAATTGAACAACATTGTGGAACTCAAAGGTTCTATCTCTTGGCCTAATTGATTGACAGGACCGTGACATGACGTTTGGCCGTGATCTTTCGTGGCAGAAACATCGCATTTTCGAAAACGATCAAAGGCTGAGAAGGTCGGATGGATTCGGAGGTGTATAATTATAAACAAAGCGGAGATGTTTTATTAACTCAATTTCATAATTTGTATATACTGTAATTGGTAGCTGTGAAGCAGACTGATATACTCAAGACAATCACGCACATCCAGGTTCTTGTACAAGTGTGAACATTCAGTACGAAAAATGGGTGGGGTACTTCGTTAAAGCAGAACTGAAACCAGATATTATTCCATATTTTCATCCTCAATAACAAGCGCCATCATCAGTCCGCCTATATATTATTTATTTTCCTTTCACAGTTGTTTCAAGCTTTGCCTAGAGAGGCAATTCTTTCCATGGGGTCTTTTTCACAATGAAGCCCCGCCTCTCGCGGCGTTTGTGATTGGTCCCGAAGGAGTTACGGTTTATGTAAACAAATCAGAGACAATGGGAATTCGCAGTGGGGAATGCATAGGAGGAAATCTGTTTTTTCTTCTTGTAGGGAATTGGAATGCGGCAATTATTTGCCCGTGGTGTGAAAATGGAACGATAAGTTCTTCAGTTAACTTTTAAGAGCATGTAACTGGAAATCTCGCGTTACTCTTAGAACGGTGGCGGATTGGTCCAAGAACTAGAAAAAAGTTACCGTGTTTAAGTTCTTTTATTCAAAACTCTCACAAAGGTAAAAGGCCATTCTTCAAAAGTGGCCGAATGGTCGAAATAGGTCCTTCGCTGCTAATATTGTTATTTATATTTTAATTATAGCAGCAAAATAGTAGACTTTCCAATCAGGCATCCCTACAAAAACAAACAAACAAAATATATAAAAAAAATGCAACTTCCACAGGAAGAGTTCTGTCCTAGGGAACCCCTCCTTACGGTGGCTTTTCTGTTTTTTCCTATAAGGCCTTTTCGACTCACTGGTGATTTTCCGACTAACCGCTATCTGTTTTATCGTCGCCAGTGTGGACTAACCAGAACCTGGTCGGGAGCAGGTCGGGAAACAGGTGTGGTGTGGCCATACCAAACAACTCCTTATAGAGTACAAACCGGAAACTTCTAGGAGTGCAATGAACATGTTTATTTTTACACGGTCGAGAAAAGGTACTGACAGTGACAGGAAAGCTGTGTGTTAACCCCCGACTTGCAGTGTTTTTCACGTTGATCTATGTGCGAATTCGTCATCCGTTCCTCAGGTCATAGACTTGATCAATTCCCTAATAAATTCTTAGGATACGAATTTTCAGACTGTAATAATTTATTGCAATTACTTTACTTCATATTATTGATTTCTGCATTAGTGATATCTTATGTTATTCATACACTCACGCGAAAATCCTGCAGCAAATAAGAAAAATAATCAAATAAAGAAACAAAGAAGCTCTTACCTTGTCCACGTTGTCCCTTGTTTTCGCTGAGGTTTCGATGTACGGCACTCCCCATTCTTGGGCTTTCCTTTGCGCTGTTTCTAGGCTCACTTGTCTTCGAGAGCTGAGGTCAGATTTGTTCCCCACTAACAGAAACGGTATCCTCTCGTCATTCTTCACCCTTAGAATTTGTTCTCTACAAGAAAATAATAAAAATTAGTTTCGAACGTTCAATTCAATTTCAATTTATTTTCAAAATTCCTTCACGGGCAAGCCGAACATTGGATTTTTCGTCGTAAATATAATACAAAATCAACGGTAGCCTACACACAATGGATCAGTCGTCAGGGGAGGGGGGGGGGGGGCCAGGACCACAGCACATTTTTCGCATGTCAGTCTACGCTTTCCCGACGCCCTTGGTAGGGAATTGGGGCCAGTCATTGAACGCTCTCAAAGCATAACACTTGTTCCTGAGGGGTTAGTCGTTTGTAGGGGAAGATTTTTTTTTTTTTTTTTGTATTTAGTCAAAATGAACTGAACTAGGAGATATCACAAGGCATCTCAACAGTTTCAATAAACTGTACAGATCTTGGCGTTTTCCAAAACATGGAACAGATGTAAAGGTAAACCAAAAACGTACTTAGGAACCCCTACCGCACCACTGACCGTACAGAGTACCCATCTTTAAGCTGGGTCCACAAAATTTGGTTAAACCAAGAACAAATAATCCAATAGAACCTCCGTCTTGTCCCATGCAGCGACTATGGATACCCCGATAAAACTGAGCGAAGCTAGAGGTACTTGCTGTGAGGTCTGAGTTGATACCCGTCTAGTTCCCTAGCTTTTCGCCGCTGCGCATACCCGATGAAAAACTGTAGGATGCTTGCAAGGGTGGAGATCCCGGTCTGCAGCGATTTAGACGCGACATCACAATGGTAGACAACCAATCAGCTGTAAAGGACGACTCAGACGGCGTTCGTATTCTTCTGCGGGGTTCTACTGCGATAGGATAAGCGATATAAGTGAAAGATGGGACTGCGATAGGTAACAAATTATGATGTTCTGCGTAGCTCCCCCCGCTCGTTTGCATCGGGTAGGGTATCGGAATATATTCGACTCCGCATGGTCGTACTACAGAGATAGAGAGACGGAGGTTCTTGTGATTATTTGTCCTTGGTTAAACGTAACATCTTCCTCCAAATGATGGAAGAGAATGTGAAGGGGGCGTGCTCCACAAGGGAGCCTGCGATGTTTAAGATACAGCCTTTCACTGGCGGGAATCGGGGAAATTCCTGATGGCTATTATGACCGCAAATCATGTTATAGATATCAAAATTAGTAACACTTAACAAATTATTTTAATTATGATTCTTAACGAGGCTGCTCGGTCGTCTGCGGAAATGAGCGGTTAAAAGTCGATTGCTTGTTAGTAAATCAACACTTTGAAGCTTCTTATATCCTTGTATGTGAAAGAGTCGTCGGCGAGCCTTCAAGCGGTTAGCGAAGTTTGCGTTGCGAGACTGGCAAAACTCGACTAGGCCGAAAAAGCGCTAAAGTCGTAAGTACAAGACGAGACAATAGCGAAAGGCGGGGATATCAGAAGCTTATAATTTCAAAAGGGAGCTCGAGATAACATAAAAGGCACAATAAGCAAGAGAGGTCCTTTAAGGGCCAAAAGTTTAGGTGGGAAAAAAAAAATCGGGATATGTTACATTCCAGGTCCAGCCAATACTGGTTTCGCGGGAAAAAGAATGAAAATTGACCGCGTGCATGATAGCTCTGCGTAGAATGCAGGTGCCGATCTCCTGATGCTCCAGCCAAAGCAGTTTTGCTAGATAGCTGTGAAAACATTCGTTCCAGTGAATACGGCCCCCGAAGAAAAAAGTTTGAATGTCTCTTTCCTCTCTTTCATCAAAGCGAACAGTAGCCGACGAAATGTGTAGCACCACCAAATTTCCCGTTCTCGACTCGATGATGAAAAGAAAGCAAAGACCTGAAACCGACATGCGTTTTTGCTCAACTTGATCAAGAAGCTTTTGGTCCTAATCCTAAATAGTCCCAAAAACAGTCCTTATGGGCACAGACAGACGGACGGACAGATTAAATACGTCCTAGGCTTGGTATCCCTCTCTTTCGTCTGGGATCCCAAAGGGAGACGTCCAACATGTTTCCACTGGATCAATAAGCCAGTAGAAATAGCCACACCCGATCTCTGGAACTCTTTTTCTTGTTGAAAACAGAACAGATTCAGATGACTTGCGAAGTCAATCGGCTGTTTTAACAAAACAGTTTACAGCTAGAAAAGACAGTCAAAATCACACGAATATTTACAACTGAAATTGATACAAGTTTCCTCGATTTTCGAGATGGGGTAGGTTAAAACCTGGGTTCTGATGTTTTCTGGTCTGTCGGTCTCTGCTCCACCCTCGAACCAAATCTTTTTAAAACTGCTGACTTCATTGAGACTTGCTGACTTCTCTTAAGATAGGGTAAGCTACAATTTTAGTGACAATCGTGAAAAACTCAAGTGGGATAAAAGCGACAAACACGCCAGTGGCACAGGAAAATGACGCTTCGTTAATTCTAACTGATCTGTATTTTTTTTGTTTTAATAAAACCCCAGCCTATGGCAGGACCCCTCTTGCTTATTCTGCCTTTCATATTATCCCTGGCTCCCTTACGGAATTGAAATCCCCGCCTTTCGCCATTATTTCGTATTATACCCAAGACTTTTTAGCGCTTTTTTTAAGCCTAGCCGAGAACACCTCTCATGCAACACAAACTTCGCCGTAAGCTTCAAGGTCCACCGACAGTGTTGTTTTCCATTTTAGATGCTATGGTAAACCATAAGGTCTATCTTCTGTTTTGGACTTCTTTTATTTTGCTTGGATTTCCCACTTTTTAACCACGGCGCGTTCAGTTTTTTAATATTTTGCGTACACCCGTCGCGTCAGAGAGTGGGAAGTCTTGATAGAGCGGATAAGCGCTAACCAGAAAATCGCTAATTTCAGGTGGAGAGTAGTGGTATGTCGAAAAACGATATTTCCGAGCCATTTCACCGTGAAAAGATCATTTCTAGTAAGGGCTGTGTTTTGAGGTCGTCACGGCCCCAAGGCGTATAATCATTCGCTTTACTGGATGAGAATCCGTCTCCTTGCCTTGAGCACCAGCTATCCTGAGGGATTCTTGGTGAGGAACCAGCTACGACACGGTTGGGTTAGTCTTTCGCCCCTATACCAAGCTCCGATGATCGATTTGCAGGTCTGAACTACTGCGTCATCTTAGGCAACCTTTTGCCATAAACATTCGATACTTTTCATAATTTCAGATACTCATCCGTTGCGATGATCGTGTACATTTCCGCGAATTCGTTAACGCTATTATTTTTTCGATTTTTTAGTCCAGCCACAAAAGCGTGTCCCAGATTTATCTCCTTGAACAATACAATAGGGCTCTCACGCAAATCACAAGTCGATCACACGACGCACTAATTAGGTGATTCAGACGCTGTGATCTAATTTGAATCCAAACTCAGTCGTGGCGAAAGTGAAACCAAACGAAACACAAATTATAAAATTTCGCCGACTGAGCGACGGCTTACGAACGAAACTGACACGAACCAGCAGGCAATATGACGATTTTCTAAATTTACTTATGCATGATTACTGAAGAAAGGCAGGTGCCACTTATAAATCGACGGTGTTGCCTACATCAGCCTATTCAAACTGACTCTTCAGACCTTCAAATTATAGTTATGAAGAAAACGCAACTAAGAGTTTAAAGAGCATTATCTGATTAGAAAAGCGATAGATTTTTCTTTTGCCTGAAACTTGTGATTTCTTTCGACGCATGTAACTAAACAGTGTAACCTTTATGTTGATTATTTCGATTTAGCCTACAGAATCGAATAAAATTCAGCTTTACGCCCTGGGTATTGCTGCAAGCTCCACTGCTATTACAGAAATCCTGAGCAACAGCACTTGCACAATCTTTCACAACTGTCACCAACAAATTACAAACAGGGAAAGTTTGTAAAAGAAAAGAATTTGTGCACAAAAGAAATAAAACGATTTCGGGCATATTGATGGTTTTCACTATTATTGACCGAATTCGTGCACCACAGGAGTAAGAAAATGAAAGCTAGGGGAAAAGTTCCAAGCTATTTCTGGGGTATATGTATTCCGAAATCGAATCAAAGAGAAGGCTCGAATATGACGGGCCATGTAGTTACACATCACTGGAGTAGGCTAAAAACAAGATTTTTTTTTAAATATAACAGATTTGGAGGAATTTGTTCGGTAACAATCGTAAATCTTCGTAACCAGAGAATAAACAGGTGTGCAAGCGCTCAAACATGCAGTTTCTCGAGAAAATTGTTGGACAGAAGTGAAGCTGAACAAGCCATTTTTAGCGTCAGCTGAACCCACCACCACTACCAGCATTACTGACATATGGCCATAAGATTAACAGAGCGTTCAGGATTTCGCGGCATAGACTTCCCGGCATAAGACTGCCGGAAATCTGCCCTTCCATTGACATCGACTGAATAATCCTTAATGGAGCCTTCTGGTCGCTGAGCGCCCTTCTCTTTCCATTGTTCTATGTGGAACATCATGCGAGTTGATCTTTTTTTGCTATTTCTCGATCCACCAAATAGTCGCGAGTTTAAACCAGGACTCGGTACGACCATGGGCCCATTAAGTGGCGCAATTCGGAAGCCCCCTTATGGACATGCTCAAGACCGGTCGTAAGAAGAAAAGCAGAAGAAAAGCAAATGGCTGGTACATGAACAACAACAAAAAATCGGTTCCATATTTGGCTATCTATTTCTTTGACATTTTTTTTAGAGTATGTTTTTTTTTAGGTTTTCTTCTTAACAATTACCCTTCATAAAGAAAAATTGTGTCCGGTAAGTTATAGTATGCAAGCTAAGTCACTGAATAATAAATTGTTGGGTGGTATTAACCGACTCGTTGCCATAAAGCTCAATTAATTTTCTCTTAGTTGTGAATAAAGTTAGCTGGTGCCGCGACCTACCCTACACATCACTAGCCCTCCAAAGGGAAGGGCACGCCAAAGAAGGCTCACACGTAGGGACTGTATTTGAGCGAAGTTTCATCTTCTTCGATTCCCTCGTTGTGAGTAAACGCTTGTCACTAGAAAACTGGGCCTAGTTGACCCTTGTTCGGCAGGTTGAAGGGAGGAGGGGGAGACCCTGAACGCACAGCTAGATACTAGAGACTGAAGGTGCTCTGTTATTATTAAGTTGACCGTTTGTTGTTATTAACTTGTTCAGCGGTTGTTGCCTACCTTTATTTGTCTATTTATTTGCCTTTTGTTGCGAATTGTGTAGCTTTTGCTATTGTGGCAATTTCTCATTCAACCTTAAAGCTAAGTTTCATTTTCCCAGACTAATGGCGTGGGAACTGAACGATATTTTCACAGGCAGTTTGCGTACAGTCCCCCCTGAACCGGGAGGGTGTGGGACGGCGCCCGCAGAGGGCGTTACTTTGCCAAAGGCCGCCAATGTATACCACGTTTCAACTTGCTACTGGTCATAATTTACGTGTCATGAACTCGACAAAAATCAATAGGAAAAAAAAGCCGGCTAAAGCGGTTTCAATACTGAAGCATTATCCATAGTGGATAGTGGACGTTTCAAAGACCTGTCTTACCTATAATACTAACGAACACTTTTTCTGTAATCGCTTCATCCATTCTTAGACCCCGGACACTCGTATTTCATGTTACATTCTATCCCCCTAGCGACACAGGCCCGTAAATTGGGGGGGGGGGCAGGGGGGGCATCTGCCCCCCCCTGATTTTCGAAAAATTTCACTTTTTAAACCTTTATTTTTCTGCATAGACCCAAACGTACTGCCTTTCCCACTTTGCTTACAGAAATTCCCTGGCTTTAAGTGTTTTCTCTTACTATTCAGTCAGTAACTCACTCACTACCCGAGAGTTCAGAACCCCTCCTATCAGTTTTATTTCGTTGATTCGTTCCTTGGCTTTCAAGCCCATTTCGAGTCAAAACAACGTGTCTCATTTCGACGTTTGGACTGGGAAAATGTATCGTTTCTAAGGTTAGTTGCAGACTTGGACAGAGTTGGTTGAGTTTAGTGCAGTGAATGAAGGATTGATTGCGAAGAAATTATTGTGGATAATTATGAGCAGACATCAGCCAACTGTTTTAAGCTTTTTTAAGAGCAAAAACACAGAATGTGAAGAAGAACGAAGACAGAAAAGGTTCATTTAACAGTATTATGCGTTCATTTTGGTTTGATCAAGCCGTCAAAAAATACAAAATGTTTTGACACTGGACACAAATGTCCAGAAAAGGTTCATTTAACAATATTATGCGTTCATTTTGGTTTGATCAAGCCGTCAAAAAACACAAAACACAACCCGGAATCGCCAAATTTTCTCTCCGTGGAGTAGATACAAGAAATGTGCAGTTTGTATCCAGCATGTGCAATAGATGATCTTGTCCTTGCCTCACAAGTTGGTGCTGCAAAATCACTTTTGCAGTCGATGCCAATTTGACTTTCCGATGTTTGGGAAGTTCGGTCCGAGCTTTCAAAGCTGCCGAGTGCGTTCAGCGAAATAATCGAAATTATTGATATCACTCTACCCTCCCAGTGACTTCAGTGACGAACGAGAGATTGTTCAGCACCATGAAGCACGTAAAGACATATTTACGTACAACCTGTGGTGATGAAAGACTGAACAGTTTACTTGTTATCGCATGTAATAAAGAGGAGGCGAACTGCCTCAATGTGGAAGAGGTTGTAGACAGATTTGCTGCATTAGGGAACAGGCGCTATCCCCTTGTTTAGTTCTTTTTATATGGAAATTCGTGTTAGCAATTCCTTTTTCTTACCATTTTTGTACTAGTTTACAGAAATCTAGACTTGCAATAAAAGTGCCGAATTTTACCTTTGGGCAAAGGATACACGGCTATCACTAAACAAAAACGTGGCTGGAAATACCCCCCCCCCCGGATTTTTCAGTGAAATGATGGTCCTAGGGGTTGAAAATTCTTTGCCCCCCCCCCTAGGTTTTGCTGAAATGACGGGCCTGTAGCGACACCTCACTGATTTCCTCACTTGCCTCCAATCGCTACCTTCGATGCTTATCATGCTGTTGATAGTTGTTTGCGAAAGGTTTATTCATCAGAAAAATCGGTTATACAAATTTTTCCCTGTTTTCACTAGAAGTCAACGCACCTGAGAAAGGGCTTAAAATAGCCAAACCCATGGGTAATTTGTTGAAAGCAGAGCCCGAGCCTAGTTTAAAGTTTTCGACCATTCTAAAATACTGGAACATAACAGTGGATATTGCGAGAGAATTTAATGATAAATAAAAGCAGCCTTTGCCGTTTCGCTCCGGCAGTCTACATCAAGCTCCACTGTCTTTTGGTCTCTCGGTCTCGGTCAGAAAAACTGACACAGGCTGCCTTAGTTGGCTAGCATACAGGGAAATCAAAAGGTTTCCTTGAAAAATGTTGATTGGCAGAGTAAAAATAACATTTCCTGGTTTCCTGTCATCAAAAACAAACAAAACAAGACCAAAGTTCCGGCACGATCCCAAACTGGGGTGCGCTTTAACTTTCTTGATCCTGTCAATCGTCGGCTGTGCTGGGAAAGGCGAGGAAATCAATGCATACGATTTTTATGCGTCGACCGGAAGTGCCGATATCTGATAATAATCGTATGTACACTACAGCACGTGTACCACCATGATGGCATATCACAACAGCTTGAGACTGAGGAGAAGAAAATGCTTTAAAAAAAAGTATTTACCTGAATTCTTGTGTTGCTGCGAAGCTTTCTTCCTCCGTAATCGAGAAAACACAAAGGAAGCCTTCGCCGGATCGGAAATAATTGTCACGAATGGCCGCGTAGTCCTCTTGTCCGGCTGTGTCCAAGATGTCAATCTGGACCTCCTCACCGTCAAGCATAACCTTTTTTCGGTAAGAATCAGCTTTGGTTGGCTCATAGTCTTCCACGAACTAAAAAACAAATCATCTGGTATCCCTGTAGTTGCGATTCTGTGAGCCGGAGGTCTCCCTTCCTTCGACCTTCCTCTTCGGGCCAAGTTCTAGTGAAGTCGGATTTCATGTCATTGGTTTGAGATTTCGGTATCTCCTATCTGCTATTCGATCGTCTGTTGGCGACGCTGCCCGATGATTTCCATCAATGATCACGTACTGTCGGTACCTAGCTTAAAGCCAGGCTTCACCTTCCACATTTTTCTTCCGGATTCCAGACATCCGTTTTTGTCGAGAAGGATCCGGAAGGTGGGGCCAGGTCAAAAACGTCTGGAACCAACCAATGTTGAAAAAATCATCACTCAACCAGCGACTCTACAGGAGCGTTGGAACCTTTGTCGCTGAACAATGCGATTTAAGGTAATTTAAGGTAAGTCCGGGGTGTTGAACAACCCAGATTCCGGAATCTGGAAGGTGTCACAGAAGCATCATATTTAAAAGACACAACTGATATGCAAATGAATGAGACAGGAAAAAAAAGGAATGACAATTCTGATTGGAGGCAAGAGATTTCTGACGGGGGTCCAGGAAATCTTGAAGAATAACAAAATTAGCTATCATCGTTATTGTAAAATCCGGAAGAGTTGACTGCAGAAGCGGAGAGATATCTGGAAGTCTGGAAGGTGGAGCCTCGCTTTTACTTTGTCTGTACGCGTTTGCACCACTGACATAGTTCAGATTGCATGATTCTGATTGCAGGAAGGTGACACTTTCACACTAAAGAAGATTTAGGTGTCGGTAAGTGTAAAGTGGCTGAAACAGAAATGCCCCAACAAAAACAGTAGAAACGGCCGTGTGTAGGGGAGATACAGGTAAGACGGACCCAGTAACGGTTTTTCGATTGCTGCCTTTTCTGTTTCTGGAACATAGCAATGAATTTTACTCCGTCTGATAGCTTCTTTATCCCCGCTTCCTTGCTAATTTTTTGAAAACTTTTCTCCGTAAGGCTTCTGAGATAAAGCAGATTTTGGTAGGAAGGTCAAAAGGTCCGTCTTATCTGGAGGGGGTGGCAAGACGGACCACCAGAGGGGGCAAGACGGACAATTGTTCTCTTCATCACCTTTCTTCGTAGAAATGCATCAAGTAAGCACGGTAATGCCAACAGTGGCTCTTTTCAGCACACTTAAGCCAGGAAAGTCAACACCAAATGTATGAAGTGATGCCTGGCTTGCCGTTCCTCCAGAGGGGTGGGCTTTGGTAGTTTTATCACCGCTGCCTTCAAACTGAATCTTCCTTTTTCAGTGGTTTCTTGGAAATTGTACGAGGGACAAATCCTCTTGCAGAACAACACATATATCTCATCACATTCGTTGTCTTTCGGGTCCCCCCATACCCTTCCCCTTGTAGCCCCCGGTCCGTCTTACCAACAAACCATGTGGTCCGTCTTATCTGCAATGGGTTGATTGTAAACAAACTGTCACCAAACTCGCTAGATGGCACAGAATGGATGTGTCATCACTTCTAAAGAAAGTACAGAGTCGGACAGGGAGTCGGGACTGTTTGGTAACAAAACCCCTAAGACCTAGTATTTTCCAAACCAGAGATATAACAAAAAATACTTGACATAAAATTTTTCCAAAGCAGCCTCTTAAAACATCAACTTCAATTTTCTTGGAAACTAACCAGCCAATCTTCTTGTTTTTTTCGGCAGACATGAAGGCAAGATGGCTGGACCTTACTGTCGCCACTGGATGGCACTGCTGCCAATCTCTGAATTTTAAAATGGAAAGGTCCGTCTTATCTGCCGGTCCGTCTTGGCTGTATCTCCCCTATTTTTGCCTTCTGAGTCGAAATTATTCGTTTTTTCTTGTAAAAAAAAAAATGCAACTTTGCGAGTCTTCACACACTGTGGTTGAGGCGGTATGTCGTTCAAACTACGGTCAAGGGGTTTCAATGGCATCAGGCCGTTATGCTAGCTCTCTCCCGAGTGGCTGAATATACGACACGCTAATTTTTAAGTTCACAAAAATACCCTTATGCTGGTCTTCTATAACGCTACGCAAGACGTCTGAGCGCGGCTTTAAGCGTGCCCCAAACCACGTAATACTGTAAAAAGTTTCTCCGAATAAGGATGCAGTATTTGCTACTGGGATTAATCTTATCTCTATTGGGATAAGATTAATCTGAATTAGGGATATTCTTATCTCAATAAAGACAAGGTTAATCCCAGTAGCAAATACTGCAAGATTTTTTTTTACAGTGAAGTTATTTGGCTACTCCACGCCGAAAAATTAGAAGCTGGTATGTCGCGCCTCCGCATGGGCGCGATGGAAAGTCTTCTGTTAAAACCCTATTTTATTTGAAAGTGGTGGAGTCCAAGAAGACGCAAGAAAAGATAACAAAGCCACTTGAAACGTCAAGAAACCTTAATCAGATTCAATACAAAACGCAAGGAACAATTTTTACCCCGGGCATGTTTGGGATTTACTCTTCACTTTCTACTGCCGAGCAAATCAGGGCTCAATTAAAACTAACAAAACAGAGCCTGCCAGAAAAAAGTAATCCGTGGCCAACCATGCAGATGACCCACTAATTTCGATTGAAAATCGTAAACGATCCGTCTAATGGAGCATGAAACATATTACGCGGAAATAGGAAGTGAATAGTAGCATGTGTAATAGCTTGGTAATAGACGTATCGTAGCTGTTTTAGTTACGCATGACTTCGAATACTATCCTTACCGCTGTCATAACCCGCAACAGATCGAAGATTTAATCACAAGTAAATGACGGATGATTTTCTTGTACCGCTCATGAAAAATAATACTGGATTACCGTACTGGTATTCTATCACTACTAAACTAGGATTACTACTCCATTAGAAACCAAGCACGGGTGTAGGCCTATCTCGGCACAGGCTAGTAGGCCTAGAGTTAGCCCCAGTTAGGCAAAGTAATTAGGGAATGCCAAATAAACTGTTTATCCCAAACTTCACAACCTGCTATTCCGAGAGATGGTGGAAAAGGAAAAAAGAAGAAAGTAAAAAAAAAAATAGTGACAAGAAAAGTGTGGCAATAGGCTATCGTATTTTTTATGAAAATAAGAAGGTGGGGCTAGTTTCGTCTTCGTGTCAAGAACTACTCTGGTAATATTTCGGATTCTGGTCTTGCTGGTCGGATTTCTTAATGTCATGGAAGTGAGTTTTTGAGATTTAATTTTGTTTCCATGATAATGTATTGTTTGTTAGGTTAATTGTTCGCGACAATATTTTCATCTCACTACAGGTCACACAACCTTGAAGGAAAGTTTCATTTAATTATTTTGATTACTGCTATTCTTCTTTGAACCCTTCACCAAATTTCTGATCACCCACCCAGGTTCTGTTTTGGTCTCTAAACAGTTAAATGAAAAAAATGAAATAAAAACTTAATATCAACAAAGATCCAAGTGTTTTAGCTTTCCTATGACACGGATAATGAAACCAGATTCTTCTCCTGTGTTTTCTTGTTTCTTTTTAATTATTTTTGTTTCTTCTGTTGGGACACTCTGACAGTGATGAAAGTAATGCAAAGCTGAAAAAGTAATGTGAGCCGGGTGCAAAAGAAACTGAGAATAAGAGAGAAAAGGATTCAACAAAATAAAGACGTGTGGCTCTGATTCGACTTTATTCTATTTAAATTACTGTTTGCTCAGTATTGTGTATAAATATTTGGTAGGTTTGTTTTTCATCATTTTCTTCGGCCCACTCAAAGTTAGGCGACCTCCAGAGTAACACATCCCTACTGTATATTTGTTAATAAACAACTGCGAACTGCTTAAAGTTGCACATTCAGTATGACTTTTCAATGAAGTTGGATGCTAAAATACGGGTATAAAATACCCGTATCTTTATTCTAGCTGGGGGGGGGGGAGAAAAGCTTAGACTCATAAGCTTTATGCGTCCAGGGGGAGTGTGTGGCCCTCTCCCTCAAAATTGTTCAAAGAAATAAGAAGAGTTGCACTAAACAGGCATCCTACCCCTCGTCGCGCGGGTCAGCCAAGCACCCGCTGACATGGCAAGATGGCTTCAGTAAACATCTATCTATCTAAATAGACTTACTTCATCGTACATGAACTGTAGGGTAAGTGCCGACTTTCCAACACCGCCACTCCCCACCATAATCACTTTATGCAGAGCCGCCTGGCTCACTGTCTTCTTCTGTGCGGACATCTTCCGAGTGGGTTGAGTCTTCGGTTTATCTGGCAGTCGGAGTCTCTCCCTCACTTCTTGAAATGAAGGTAGGAAGCTTTTCTTTTTCTCCTTCGCTTGTCTATCTTTAATCGTGTTCAGGGGTGGATGAGGGTTTAAATCCGCATTCTGCTTAACGAAAAAACGATTGATCAGGGTGTTGCTGGTGCGAGTGATCGTGGCCGGAAATTCCCGAACCTTTCCCCCCATTGTTGACATGCTCAACTTTGAGGAAGTCCATTCGCTTAAACTTGTCATAGACACTGACTTAAACCGCGTTTTCAAATTATCTCGATTGCATGAGGTCATTCTTCACACTCCAAGACACGGTATGAAACTGAATTCTTGAGCGCCTCGACGCTTGTACCGACGGTACATTTAATTTCATTACCGGCTCTACACTGCAGAGGAGCACTAGCGGAAGCGCCTGCAGAATCTGTCATTCTAGTAAATCAGCAAGGGTGAACAATAAGTGAATGATAGACCACGTGAGGAAAGTGGATGAATAACCACAACAACGAATATTTTTTGAATCATCTAATCTGATAAATGCGCCTCGTTTAAAGGAGTAAAAAAGTAAGATGAAAGGTTTCGACGGGATCCCAAAAATTTAATATTTATTGGACTTCTTGATCCAGACCATCGGATCTTGTAGATTTCCGGTCCTCGCCAGGTCCCTTAAACATGTTACTATTTATCCGTAATCAAACTCTATTCCGGGCGAACTACTTCTCCGACAGGAAAATAAAGTTCAAAAACGGATTCAGCATGCCTATTTCGACCCGCTGATCAATTTCAGAAAGAAATCTACTTATACCAAATTCAGGTTTTGTCCAGATTCCGAGCAAACTCTGTGTCCAGCAGGAAAATAAAGTTCAGACATGGGTTCAGCATGTGTTTTTTTTACCAACAGGCTATGTCGAATCTTTAAACCGACGCCTACCAGCTCCAAAACTTTCGCAAAATGTAGGTAGATCAAAAGACCTGCACACGAGAGGCGAACCAAGAACCTCTCGATCTGCAGTCTGACGCTCTAACGGTGAAGCTAACCTCCTCAGTGTTCGTTGAGACACCGACTTTCAGTAGCTGACTTGAAAAACAACTTATCGAGTCTAGTTTAATTTCGGCAGAATTACTTGCCTGACCAGTTAATAAAGTCAGTAATGATATTCATCGTGTGTTCTTACTCTCCATGCGGACCTCTGATCGACTTAGAACTTTTATTTTTACCAAATTTCCGTTTTTGGCCGGATTCCAGGCGAATTACTTTTCCGGTGAGAAAATTAGTTATTTATTTATTTTAGGATTAAATAGTTATTTATTTTAGGATTAAGCGTCCCCTCATTTCAATATCAACCATATCACTGGGTTTTAAAACTTCCTGCCTTACTTCTGCCAACTTTCCGGTTTCGGCCGGATTACGCGCAAACTACTTGTCCCGCAAGAAAATAAAGTTCAAAAACGAATTCAACATGACTCCTACCATACACCGAACCTCAAATCCTGGTTTGAGCGGATTCCGGGCGAACTATTTGTCGGGCGAAAAAATAATTTTCAAATATGGATTCAGCATGTATGCTTACCCCCAAATCGACTGTCTCGTTAGATTTTCAAAAATATTTTGTTCGCCCATTCGTTTGAAACCCTCCCCCACCCCTACATATATGGGTGCACAGCCCATCTACGAACATGACCTGTACTTTCACCCAAAGAACCCTCACACCAAGTTTGAACAAAATATATTATCCCCTTCAACAGTTATCGTACTGACAAACGGATGGAAAAACGGACGGATGGACAAACGAAATGACTGACAGACGGACAACTTTTGCGAAGTCACGTATATCGCGTAACTTACGTTTTCGGATCCCAAAAACCAGTAATCATTGCTTGAGCGCAGAGATCCGTATCTTGGTTGATACGCTACCTGATGCTTTTGCACTTGCTACTGATGAGGGGTGTAAACCCAATCACCCTAAATCCAATCACCCTCGTTAACAAACTGAAACCCATTCTCACAGGGGACAACACACATCAATCTAATACAGATCTAATATACCCTTTTCTGCCATTTCCACGACTCCTGGCATTTACACACTGGTGTAAGGGCCTCACACAAAGGGTCAGCTTTCTAGGTAACTTATGCCAAGGATTTAGATACTCGGTAAGAACGCCCTTCTAGTCTAATGTACCCGTTTCAAAGGCCTCATATATTCTCCATTTAATGTCTGGTCGTACCCAGTCAAGACCTCAAATGACACATCTGGGGCGTATCACAAAATTTCTGTAACCCCATCCAACTCCCCAACCGTGTCCACATGCGATTCGGACTCATAAATATGAAATATAGGGCATTTGCTGCTAACACCACCAAGTTTCCCTCAAATCAAAGTACTTCCTGAAATATTCCCAGTAGTCACAAACTCTCCCACTGAGGCTGGAGCCAGTCTATCTGCTCCTGCAACCCATCCATTTTTATTATTGCTGATACTGATACTTTATTGTAAAACGAAACTTTCACAGCATTGGATTGCCGAACTTGTCGTTTTCGTCAGGTACATCATAATTACAAAACATTTAATAAGGCGGTTGTACATAATAAAGCAATAGTCAAAAAATGATCAAACAGAGTAAAAAACCCTAGACAATTAAAACATTAAAGGGAAATATTTGATCAATTGTTCAAAACTTCAACAAAAGATGGTACAAAGCTCTTTCTGTAGCGTTCGGTTCTTGTACAAACAGGGTTAAGAACCGGAACTTTTTGTGCTACAGCTCGAGGTAGTCGAGGTTTTGGCGGGCAATATGGGGTAGGAAATAGGTGCTCAAAACCTGAGTGGGAACGCAGACTGTTCCCGAAACTAGTACAAAGAGAAAGACGTCGGGCTGCTAAAGTAGGGAGGCGGAATTCTTTGAGGAGGAGGATATAAGGCGCTTTGCCCTGGCGGTAGATGATTCTCAAGGCTCTCTTCTGAATAGTTTCAAGCCTATCAGACTGATCTACTGTCAGGCCAAAGTGCCAAACCGGACAAGCATACTCAAGTAGCGGACGGATGAAAGTAACGTAAAGGCGGAGAACATGTGATTTAGGGCACGAAAATTTGGAAAACAGTTTTAGGAGAGACAGAGACGCACTGGCTTGTTTAGTAATCGAACAAATGTGAGCTTCCCACTTCAAATCATTCGTCAGTGTGATCCCCAAAAGTTTGGTCTTTGTTGTTAATATTTCATTTGGTATTGGAGTAGTGAACGATGGCTTTGATTTAAGAAAACTTATGGTCATGATATTAGATTTCTGGGAATTAACTTTCATTTTCGACTCGGTTGCTTCGGCAGCGATATCGTCAAGTATTTCCATTGCGGTACTCTTTATGTTCTTTCTGCACCTTTCAAGTAATGTCATGTCGTCCACAAACTTCCAACGATCGGCTGATTCGTTAGCAAGATTGTTAATCATTACCAAAAATAACAGAGGACCTAAGAGCGTTCCCTGTGGAACCCCGCAAGAAATAGGAAGTGCATCTGAATAAATGTTTTTATACTTTACAACTTGACTTCTCTTTGACAGAAAAGATGCAATGATATTAACTAGAAAAGGTGGTACTTTAAATTCATTTAATAATTTTTCAACTAAAACATTGTGACTAACAAGATCAAACGCTTTTTGGAGGTCAACTAAAATAAGATTCAGCCATGTGTCAGGCTCATCAAGTAGTTTATATACAGTGTCGAGAAGGCTAACCAGATAATGTGTCGTCGATAAACCTTTCATGTTTCCGAACTGGTTTTCATCTATTAAATCAAGGATCATTATAATAAGATCACCCGTTCGCAACATATGCGGGTCAAAAGATTCCGGATACCCGATCCCAATATGACACCGATCCCAAATACAAGGTTTCGCTTAGCATTAATTCTGGTCCTTCATAAACCTGCCAAGTTTCATCGTCCTGGTCCTAGCCTATTTAGAATTGCCAGATTTTAGCAAAAGTGAGGCAGAGGGACTGCATGCTACAATCCCCATATGGCACTTGAAACAAGGGCTTCAGGTTTCATATACTTCAAATACTTAAAACAGAGCAAACGCAGATGAACCTGCAAAAAAAAACTCTGACGCGCCGACCAAAATCATCTGGTCTAGGCTAAATCTCAGCAGATTATCTGATTCTTTTGAGATCAATGTGACATAATGAAGAAGGTTGGAAATTCGATTAAAAATATAGTGTTGAACATACATCTGGATCTATATAGGCCTATATAAGTTATAGACAGGGGCGTCCCAAGGGGTGTGGGGGTGGTGAGGAGGTGCAGCCCCCCCATTTTTGTTAGATTCAGTAAAAATTTGTGGCCGGAGGCCGAAATTTTGACTCGAATTATTTGATAGTTTTCAAACCTCAAATTATTTGGCAATTTTTCGATACCAGAACTATTCCATACGTTTATGGGGATTCGGTAGTTTTACAGAATCCCGAATAGGGGCAAATCTATTCGTTATTATGATCGGGATTCGGTATAATTGCCAGGATTCGGAAGTTATCACGAATTCTGTGAACGGATTTACTGAAATTATAAGGTATTTTTTCGATGCTAGAACTATTCTGGATGCTTATGGAGATTTGGTAATTAGGTACACAGAATCCCCAATAGGCTATCGGTCCATAATTATTTGGTATCATGGATTTGGTAATTTATTCGGTATTGTTGCCAGGATTGGGTTGAATCCCACCCTTCTGTCCAGTTTCGACGAAATTATATCAAATCCCAATATGGTTCGGTAGTTTTTCAATACCAAAACTAGGCGGTAGTATTACTGTAATTCGGTAGTTATACAGA
Source organism: Branchinecta lindahli (assembly GCA_023053555.1). Classification (NCBI taxonomy): domain Eukaryota; kingdom Metazoa; phylum Arthropoda; class Branchiopoda; order Anostraca; family Branchinectidae; genus Branchinecta; species Branchinecta lindahli. The sequence continues at coordinate 9,179,986 of JAKZAO010000001.1, forward strand.
ATCCCGAACAGGCTATCTGTCCAAACTTATTTGGTATAACATCGGGACTCGGTAGTTTATTTGATATAGCCTAATTGCTGGGATTCGGTAGTTATAACAAATCACAAACTTCGGTCCACTTTCGTCGAATTTATACAAATGTACGGTGTTCGGTATTATTGGGACTCTAGTTATGCCATTCCCGAATAGGCTATCAGTCCAAACTTATTTGGTACAATATCGGGATTCGGTAGTTTATTCGATATATAATGGATTCGGTATTTACCACAAACACCAAACTTCGGTTCGATTTCGACGATATTTTACCGAATATCAGTCCATAATTATTCGCTATATACTCATCCCGAATTCTGGACTTTGGTCCAATCTCAACATCAATCCTAAATCCGGTGACCCCCCCCCCATGCCGCAGAGAATCGTATTCTCACATGTATGTTTTGATCTTGTCAGAATACCAGTTGTATGTTAAGGGCTTGCCAGAATGACATGAAGGTAGTTACCAAACCTTGAATTTCACAGTCAGGTTTTGCACCAAAATCAAACTTTCGCCTGCTGTGCATAGTTTCAACATTATTTGGTTTTGTGCGAAGATTATTTTATAGCAGAGATGTTTTTTATTTTATTTTGTTCGAATATTTTAGCAGAGATGTAGGATTTTCAAAAAAATTCATGCAAGGCAAGGTTTGGACATAATTCGGATTTGTAAGCACTGAGAAGAGGTCAAGTGAAACTGTGGTCACAGACGATAAAACTTAAAAAAAATCCCGCCTGCGCTGCTAATTTTATGTGGTCATGGGTAGTACTGAGTAGCCTACAGTAGCTACAAGCTGCTGCCAGGATTTCGCTACACCCAGTTTTAATGTTGCTGGAAATGTTTGGGATCTTGGTCTTTAATCGAGGATAAAAGACAGAATTTATGTTGGAAGCAGTTTAATTTTACAGAGAAAAACAAACTGAATATAGAAATAGAAAATTTTCGCCTGCGCAGCTCAATTTGATTTTGTCCTGGTGATAGTAGATAGAAGCTGCTACTAGAATTGTGCCCAGCAATATACTGTCCAAGTGGGCTTTGCAAAAACGACGCCTAGTAGCTATCTAATCATCTTTCATGCTTTCATGCTGCTCTTCATTGTTACTCTTTGTACTTAAAGCTCGAATTTTCAGTTTCTATGATTCAATAGAACTTTCGAAACACTCCATTATCATGAAAATCTGGAAGGATTGGCTTGACTATGCGGAACCCCGTACATCTGGGAATCCGGAAGGTAAAGCCTGGTTTAAATGCAGGGACTTAAGTTAAGTTTGGTGGTGCAGAGGGCTTACGCCGCACGTCTTTTCCCTGCCAAGCCAAGCCAAGTATTCACAGCGGGAGTCCGTTTGGAACAGCGAGGTGACACATTATACCAGAATAGCTGTAATTGTGTTGATACTTCATACAGACTTCATAGACTATATTCTTTTAATAATCATCTGCATCTGCAGCCAATTTAGACACAGATGATTATTTGTCAAATAATCAAAATTTTATTTAAAAACTTCCAGAATAACAGAGCACCACCGAAAATTCCCAGAGGCACTGCAAGGGTTTTCCTGTGCGCCGCCACCAGAAGTAAAATCAGCACGGCTATGGGATTTACTTGTAGGCACTTGTACTTGTAGGCTGCACAAACAGCGCAAAAAAGGCAGTGGAAATGCTTTTCTGGAGCCACAATCAACCCACAACCTGTTTGTGGGAGGCGAAAAAACGCCTTTAAGGGTAGTTTGAGGGAATCAGTCTAGTACACTAGCCCCTTTTCAGGCATGGTGCTCAAACGTCTAGCACCATGCCTGGGTGATAGACATTCAAGCACTGTACCTTGGATTTCATGTAGGGTGCATGGATTTCAGTATATAGTGCATGCATGAAAAACACAGTTTCTGCCATCACAACTGAGAACCGGCTCGGACAGGGCTGAAATTACTACCATGAATTAGAGAAATCAAAGACAATCCTATCATTTTTTTCATAACAAAAACAAAAGGACGCGACTGATGATAGAGATGAAAAACCTCATTTCCTTTTCTACATAGTAAGGGTTTTTCATGTAGAGTGTCCTGTGCCTCAGCTTTTTCTACCTAGCAGCCAACCAGATTATTGGCTCCTGGGGACTGCCTGGGGCAGACTACATGGAAAATAGATAGGGTGCTGTCAGATTTTTCATCTCCATCATCAGTTGCGTCCTTTTGTTTTTGTTATGAAAAATATGATAGGATCGTCTTTGAATTCTCTAATTTATGGTGATAATTTCAGCCCTGTCCGAGCTGGTGCACAATTGTGATGACAGATACTGTGTTTTTCATGCATGCACTGTCTGTGTACTGTCACTGAAATCCATGCACCATACATGAAATCTAAGGTACAGTGCTTGAACATCCAGCATCCAGCACCCAGGCATGGTGCTAGACGTTTGAGCACCACGCCTGAAAACGGGCTAGTGTACTAGACTGGAGGGAATGATCTGGAAAAGAAGTTTTTCAGATCCTTGATTTAAATTAAAGTTTGCTGCCAAGAAAGGAGTTAGGCTAGTTAGTCAATCACACAAGAATTGAGTTAACCTATGTTACAGCACCTATAGTACTGTACCTGTATGGTACAGCTGCAGTAGTATTATAGTCCTCCACACTGCTTCCACAAGAATGAAAGGTTTTAACCGTTTTTAGGCCAATTTTTTGTTGGGAAAAAACTTTTAAATTCTTCGTCTTCTTCTTTACAACTTGGCAAGGTGTTGTCGCTTCGCTTCTAAAGGCGTTTTTCCGTGACAATCCAGATTGACGATTCACAATCCGGATTCTCCAAAATGCGTTTTCCCTGACAATCCAGATTATGAAAAAGCGTTTTCCGTGACAATCTGACAATCCGGATTCGTGCTTGGATTGTCGATCCGAGAATCTTGCAACGGAGCAAGATCGTCGGATCGTCGTTTGTACAATCTGGGATTGTCGATTCGCTCTTTCTCTGAAGAATCCGTAATCTTGGATTATAATCCGGGATTGTCGCGGAAAACCGCCTTAAAAATGCAAATTTCACGAAGTGCATGTAGGTTTGGCAACACTGTGCAAAGCGCGGGCAGTGAATTCAAAATTTGTATTACAAACTTGTCCTTTTGTAAGTTTATGACTCGTAAGATGGACTTTCTAGAGTCTATGAAGTTTCTTGAAAGCACCTTGACATGCAGCATCTGGTAAGAAACGCTGAAATTCCTTATGGTCCCGATTTCTTGTACAGGAGAGTTACCCAACCTCAGACAAGATTTCTTTCAAATTTCTAGAGAAATCTTTTTTTAGTGAGATATATCTGGCTTAAAAAGGAACATTTCCAGTTAAATATAATTTTCTTTTCAAACAGTTTCACCCAATTTTACATGAGTCATGAGGTCAGATTGCTTGCAAAGTGATGAAAAAGATAGAGGTAATAAGGCTAATAACCAGAAAATCCCTTTTTAAACCAGGTTCAAAACAAAGAAAAGACACATAATTGTAATATTTTGGATTTTTGGGACATAACTGTTGAAAAAAAATTCAGGTTTTGCTTCTTGACTGTCAGGATCTAGTCAGGATAGCACTGAACTTTCATTTTAACATTTGCGTAGATTGCGTAAAAACGAGGTCAGGTACCCCTCCTGTACCTCAAGTTTGTTCGTTTTATTCTTTGAATCTTTGATGTTTGCAAGAAGAAGGACATCATCAGATCATTGCCCTTATGTTATGGCTTCATGGATTGGAATGTCAAAAGAGTAGAATGTTGCTGGTTTTCTTAGCTTTGCCTGTCCTGGAATTTTTTTTTTTGCTACATAGATTTCTGGTATGGCCCCACTGTTTTCATATTTGAGAAATGAATAACCATCTTGAACAGCTAATGGACATTCACCAATAATGGTAAAATGCGGTAAAATACAACGGTCAAATACTTGTCTTGTTCAGCATGAATTTAGTCATGAACAGACACAATCCAGTTCTAATCCAGTTGTCTGAATAAGTTTATGTTGCCAAACACAGATAAGTTTTATTATTTTATTTATTTTAAATATTTACTCGGACATAGTATTTTATCATAAAATACTATGTCCGAGTAAATATGTTTTGCACAAGTATTGAACCCAACTCAAAGTCATTAGTTGCATTTTTTGCCGTCATCCAGTTAACCGACCTAGGCCTACAAGGTTTCCCACTATAAGTCGTTTTCTTCCTTCAGTTAACCGACCTAAGTTTCTATAAGCTGTTTTTTTTTGCTCTGTTCGCTGGTCGGTTAACCGACCTGTGGACTGAAGCGGGAGCTCCAACCAACCGACCTACGCTCTTGGCATGGCGCGAAATTAAAAATTCTCATTGGAGAGATAGGCGCCGGCGCCGGGAAGATGCCATTTTTTTATAAGCCGTTTTTTAGAGCTCAGTCGAACCGACCGGCGAGACGAAAAATCAGTCAATAGTGGCAAATAGGTAGGTTAACTGACCTGTGGAGAAAAGGCAAAAAACGCAATTATGCCAGATATTTCAGAACCAGTGTGACATTTACTAATTTTAGTGACTTTGATATGTTTGTCCTCTTCAACTGAGGCCTTTTCTTTGGCAGTTTTTTACTTTATAGAACTGTTTGTAAACAATTGAAAAGTAAAATTTGGCCAACCTTTGATTAGAATCAAATAAAGTCTCAGATTTGAATTGTCTGATCAATGTGTTCAAATTCTGATGCATTTGAATGTCAGCGTTTTATCTTATAAAAAAGGCTAGGCCTTACCTAGGCCAATTATTAAAGACTACACTGTCAGAAGTTTCATAACAGATAGCACTTTCAAGAATAACACCTTTTCACTTAGAAATAAAGGGTTATGACCAATAAAGTTTACACTATTTCGTGCCTAGATCTCCAACAACACCTTCAATTGGTAAAAATACTAACGAGAACGAAAGAAACATAACAGATAACATCCCAAAGTGTTATCTGTTGAAACGGGCATCCTTCTGTTGTCGTTATGTAACTTCTGACAGTGTAGTATTTTTACCAATTGAAGGTGTTGTTGGAGATCTAGGCACGAAATAGTGTAAACTTAATTGGTCCTAACACTTTATTTCAAAGTGAAAAGGTGTTATTCTTGAAAGTGTTATGCGTGATCTGTTATGAAACTTCTGACAGTGTAACCTATAAAACCTAGCCTAACCTTCTTTATTATATTCTAGGCAAGATCTAGGACAGGCTTAGAGCCTGGTCACTTCAGCCCCAAGGCAGTCTACCACAAACCCCAAATTTTTTATACCCTGTGCCAAACACAAGTGCTGGGTATATCTTCCATTTGACATAGCCTGTACCTTGCGCTGGATACCCTATGCCAAATGCTGGATATTGGTACCCTAACCCTGACCTATTACAATATAAAAAAAGTAATTCTGATTGGTTGATTTCTGTGCTTCAATATTTTAGGGTTAGAATATCCAGCATTTGGCTTCGTGTATCCAGCCTGTGTTCAGTGTTATGCACAGGGTATGCCAAATGCTAGAAATACCCAATGTTTGGCATAGTGTATCCAAAAACACAGGTTTGTGGCAGACTGCTCCAGGGGCAGTCGAGGCTTTTATCTGCATAGAATTTAGCACCAAAGCTCTCACAGATGAATCCATGATTGATGAGAAAGCATACTTGGATGATGTTTGGGAGTTTGGGGATGCTAAATAGATAAAAAAAAACTTAGTTCCAGATACTTTCATTTTGAATTAAGAGATCAGATTAGAAATCTGTTTCCTTTTTCAGGAGACAAAACAAAAATAAGACATTGAAAAAATGTTACTGACTGGCTATTGATGGTATTTAGACAACTAAAGAATGCTCTTTACCTTTTCCCCAAATAACGTGGAGTACCGTAACCCTGTTGAAACTTTATGAAATCATAGGTTATGACATATATTGTTGTGTCCATGAAGTATGATAAAGTTCAGAAACAGCAGATATTGGACCAACATCTTTTTATGTTGCATATACTATAAAAAAAAAAATATTAGCCTATAAGCAGATTTTGTAAGAACCTTTTCTTATAAGGTACTGCAAACTTTAATGTGGTTTTAGAAATTTAAGTTTTATTTGTGAGATTATTTGATTCACCTGCTATCAATTCTGTGAGCTTGTATACTAGTGACTTTAGTGACTTATGTCCTTACTAGGGTATTTCTTATATCCTAGTGAAGCACCGCTTTTCTACTTTAACAGAGCATTTTGTATTTGAAGTCTGATGACTTTTTTCTTTGAGGGTATCCTAGACTGCATAATGCAGAAGCTTTGTAACATTTTCTTGATGTTAGACCACTGTAATCCCTGCATGCTTAGAAACAGCACCAAATCACCACACTTGTAGGCTATTGGTAAGCTTATTTTGTGATGAGGAATTCAGTAGGCTATTATATAAATGTATTGTGTTGCGAGGCAACACTTCGGTTTTGTCCCGTTTTTTGGGATCCCAAAACGTAAGTGGAGGGATACCTATGACATCGCAAAAGTTGTCCGTCTGTCCGTCCGTCTGTCTGTCTGTAAGCACGATAACTCTCGAAGGCAGTGAGGTATTTTGATGAAACTTGGTGTGGGGATTCTTTGGGTCAAGAGTAAGGTCGAGTTCGTAGATGGACCCTGTAGCTTTACATTTAGGGGTGGGGGATGGGGTTCAAATTAAGGGGCAAGCAATTTCTTTTTAAACAGCTAATGTGATAGTCGATTATGGGGTAAGAAGACACGCTGAACACGAATATCAAAATCATTTTCTCGCCGGACAAGTAGTTCGTCCGGAATCCGGCCAAAACCGGAAAGTTTGTTAAAAGTTGAAGTCTTATTTGAAGTTGATTAGATGGTCGATATAGGGGTAAGAAGGCATGCTGAACAAGAATATGAAAACCGTTTTCTCGCCGGACAAGTAGTTCGTCCGGAATCCGGCCAGAACCGGAAAGTTTGTTAAAAGTATAGGTATTAGACCATAATCATCTTCGGCGATGAGGGGTTTGTAACTTTTACTAGTTGGTGCACCTACTAATCCTATTTTTTGTTTCCGGTGTTTTTTATGGTAACTTCTATATAGAAACTTCTGCAAAATTAGCATATTTTATTTGATCTCTATAAATCTGAGGATAAGGAAATTAGTCTCTTTGGTCGTCACTGCAGCTTAGAATTAAAAGTCAATTTAGTCCCTTCTTCATTCTATTGTGTGCGTTTTTTTCAACATTGAGGGATAGCCTTAGATCATGTTAAAGTGTCAAGGGGTTGACAACTTCAACGGTAGGTACATACTCGGACTAAAAATAGGCGGAACCCGATTGTGAGACAATGTCAGGGACTGTTAGACCATAACCACCTTCTTCGGTCAAGGGTTTCCAACTTTTCCTAGTTTGTGTACCTATTTTGTTTCCGGTGATTTCGATGATACGAAAACTTTCGCTCCATGTCTATCACGGGGAGAGGGACAAGAATCGATTGCTACAACATTGTCATTTTCATGAGATGCGACAATGGTCTATGGTGATGATCTGGCACTGTAGCCTAAAAATAAGTATTTACGCAACTGATACGAATGATAACGTTAAACAATGAGTAATTTCGCAATAAATAGTTGAGTTGCATCTAGGATTTTGATCCTGAAAAGTTACGGATAGCTTTATAATACCAACTAGATTATAAACGATAATGTTCCAAGTTTTCACCAGTCACAGTGTCTACGGTTGAAAAGGATAAAGTTCAACTGCTGCAAAGTCAATTAGTCCCTACTTCGATATTTTGTTTTTTTTCAACGCTGAGGGATTGCCATGGATTGTGTCATCAGTTCTGAAAAACAAAATTCTTCATGGAACATACAATTTTGAAAACCCTTCAAAACCCAGTCGACAACCTCAGCATTTAACCGAGAGCGAAAAAACAAAACCAAAGTGTTGCTCTCGCAACACTTAGTCGGCGAAGCCGAACGAAGGTTGCTGCAACACTTCACTCCTTAGGTCTAGTTTAATTTATGATCCTCCAAATGCACAAGTCGACAGTGGAGTAAAAGGAAAAAAGAAAAAACCAGCACAAATAAAAAACAACATAAAGAATGACGATTTAGACTGAATTTCTAACTAGGCCTAACAAATTTATTAAAAACATCGTGTAGATGGTGAGCTGGATGAAAAACTTACGGTTACGACATGAACGGGGAAACACATTAATTTACAATGATTAAAGTAGGACGCATCCGCACAATGGGATACACACCAGAACAGTACAGGATGTAAGGCGCGCAAAATGCATTACAAATTCGCCCAAGCGCCTTCAGGTTATAGCGACTTCGGTTTAGACAAAGACGGCCATACGCAATGCGAACCAATCTGGAGGTATCCCGAGTTATAGCCGAGCAAGTCATGGAGATCGTTTTTTTTTAAATTGAGGCCAAGCTACTTCAATGAATCAGTTGCTGGAATTAAAAGTAGACCCATGGACAGCGCCACTGGCGCACCAGAAGATGAACCCAGCAAATTGGTATTTGACTTGTAGAATTAGTATCTGTTTTCCTCAAGCAAGCTGTACACCGCAAATCTTTCTGGACTCGTTTATGACCACTTTTCCCCTGGATGTAGGCCTACATGTGTAGATTATGTCAGCGTACCCTGTGGTAGGGTACCATAGGTCATTATTTTCGTCAGAAGTTAAGACTTCAAATCAATCTTGATTTCTTTCTATTTCTAGCACTGATCTGCTGCGCAACCCAGCATCCAGTAAATGTGGTCATCCCTTTTGTGAAACGTGTATTATGAACATTTTCAATAGCCCGAAGAAGGAACAGAAATGTCCCCTTTGCAAGACACCCATTACAAGACGTAATTTCAGGAAAAGAGATAATATCAGAAAAATTACAGCTGGATTTGAAGAACTTGTTAAAGCTCTGAAGAAAGACAACATTGAAGGTAAGTCTCACCTGACGTCTTATCACGTTGTTGGCTTTAAAAGGATTTTTATGACATATTTTTTTCAGCACGTCACAGAAGGAAATATGGCAGAGTATAAAAACACAAAAAAAAGTTGGAGGGCTACTCAGAGGGCATTCAGAAGAACTTCGTGTTAGTCTTGACGGCGCTCGAATTTTTTAAGGGGATTCTGGCGTCTGGAAAGCTCCGCTGGCTTATCCGCAGTGTGTTACTGCGACTCGGCTAAAAGTCGCTTCGCCTTCCGAAGCTGTTCTTGTGCTCCGCTAGTTTTGGAAAGTGACGTGGAAAGTGAACTGGAAAGTGGAAAGTGGCGAAACAGCGAGAAGCTGTAAAGCGCAACAGAGGCGCAACCACTTTCCGTTAGTTCTGGCGCTCGGCGGATTCTCGCTTTGCTTTTCCGAAAGCGAATCCAAGAGAACGCCCTTTAATTGGGATCAAAGATATTGTGCCAGTTCACCAGAAAAGCTCTCACGGGAAGGCCAAGGAGGAACTTTGGTAATTAAAAGCCCTAATTGAAAAAACTTCTTCTGATGAGATTCATACATAACTCCAGAAGCGACTAGAGTGTAAACAGCTGTTTCAGAATATTCTTATTAGCGCTATTCTTTGAGGAAGCAGCATCCTGTACTGTAACCCATGCACGAGTTTTTGTGAACATTTCCACATAATAGTTCTTGTGCCATTGGAGAATCAGTACTGATATATACTCTGAGGCAGTTTAACGACTTCTTAACTGTCTAGCTTGTCCGTTCGAAGGCAAGGAAAGATCCCTTGTCTTTCCGATTGATTAAAACGGGGAGCTCAGATTTAGCGGGTTTCTGAATACTCTTGATGACTAACTCTTCGTGCCGGTGAAGAATCACCGCGTGCCTAGCGAAGAGCCGGAAACGTCACCACAGCTGTTCTAAACGAACGCCGTTGATTGGTTGACATACGATTTGAGTCTTATTTGACAGTGCAAATATGACTCAATTGATTTGATTTGAGTCATCTTTAAGGCGACGTTTCTCGTTCTCCCCGATGCTCACTGGCGTGTTTTGGACATATATGGTCATATAGAGTATCGCTGAGCCGTCTTGTTAGATTTTCTTGAGACGATTGAAATTGAGATAGAAAAAGTGAACGTAATTTGTGGGCACCGGGATGAAAACTGAGGGAAACGAGAGAAAACGTCCGTTTTCTCGAACCACTCGCCAATTTTTTTCAGCAATATTCGTCGTGCCTCCAAGATTGATCCTTTCGATATCGCGAGGTGAACTCCCCTCTTCGAACAACTATTATTTTCTCTTATTGTTAACTTATTTCTTTGCAGTTGATTTGACTCCATTTGATCCTATCCTACATCCTAGTCCAGGACGGCCTCAGAAGGAAACAGAGCCAGAGGGACGGGAGCGATCTGAGAAGTCTCGCCCATCAGCTCAGAGAAAGCGAAAAATAGAAGTTTATGAAGGTTAGAGAACTTTGCTTTTACCGCGTGCTTTGTCCAGCGGCTTTTGTCTGCATAAGAAGGGAAATTCATTATGCTCACACGGTTTGTATTATTTTATGGTTTGTTGGGAAGGCGAACCCCTGTGGCAAGTGGGTTCAGACCGTCAGTACAGTGAATATCTCCTTCTTGGTATGGTGTCATGGAAAAGGTCACTCTGATCAAGTGGCTTGAAATTATGCCTAGGTGTTTGTGTTCCCTCAGTCACACGTAAGTCCCCAGTTCTGGGAACTAATAATACAAGTTTGGGGTTTGCCTGAACGTAAGGACACTTTATTGGTCGTAAGCATTGGTTGAGAACTAATAATGGTTAATATTGATCTTCGAGGCTTGTTTGTTGGCCCAGCAGCATATTTGCTCACTAGCTGCACAATCCTCTGGATTAATTAGGCCTTCTACACTTGCTCACTGTTACGGATATCTTAAGCTGAGAACTCACAGACTCAGTGTGTGCCTTACATGCTACTTCGCCCATTTTCAAAGGCCTGCAGTTATACCAAATAAGAATGCAGCTTATCGGCCATTGCCAGAGGTATTACACAGACATCCTGCAGTTGTGTTGTCTCCACTTAACATTTTCTTTCATGACCAAAACAAGCGCAACAGTTACATAGGATAGCGTAACAGTCGCAAAGCTATTTTCCTGGGGTTTGCCATAAAATGAGTCCTGAAACTCAAGGCTGTATCCAAAACGCATTTTTTTGTAGGCTTTAACCTCTGATCTACATTCTTGTTTTACTGTTAGGTATGGATTAGGCCCCGCCCCCTCCTCACCCAAAATAAATTGGTAGATACGTCACTGCTGAAACCTAATAGCTAACGCAAATTCGGTCCGCAATTCTTTGAAACTCCGAAAGAAAAAATATGAGGCACTGAGTGACACCCTTTTCTCTTCCAGATCCTGAAGACTGCAGACCCGCTCAGTTCAACAAATTCCATGAAAACACCGGAATCCGGAGAACCGAAAAAGGCAAAACGGGGAAGAGAGACTACTCTCGGAAAGATTTACAAGAAGACAGCCAGTTCCTGTCCGTCAGCCAGAGACCAGAACAGTTGTTCGAAGATGGGAGTCCACCGCGCGATATCGAAAGGATCAATCTTGGAGGCACGCCGAATGTTGCTGAAAAAATTGGCGAGTGGTTTGAGAAAACGGACGAAAAGGCTGCCTCGCCGCCGTCTATCGCAGAAGAAGTTGAACATGAAAAGCGACAACCTGTTCCACAACCGAAAAAGTTCTTCAAAAGTGATCGAGTCCGCAGCTATACCCTGGACTCCACCCCTATTACTAAAGTACCCATCCGATCACGGACAAAAACTGTGCCTGTCCGGCTTCCTCGTTACATGCAAAGAACACCCGAGTCGCCGCCTTTGCCAGATCCTTATGAACTTCGCATTAGCCAGAATCAGAACCCCAAGAAAGGAAGGGCAAAACCATCGAAACAACGAAAACCACGAGGGAAAAAAATCCCACAGAAATCCCCTAGTCCTGATTTTAGGGACGATTTCGACAGGCTGTTCGCACAGGACCTGAAGAATATAAATGATGCAGTGCCACAGAAAGCCCCAGCCGAGTCTCCACCAGAAATACTGAATCCAGAATCCCCAGAAATTCAGCTCTTTTCTTCACAAAGAACGGATGATTTCACGGAAGAGCGGACTAAATTTAAGGAACAGATTAAGGCCAGAAAGACTCAAGTCAAGTATGAGAGAAAGCCCAAAGTGAAACAGACTAAGATCAAGCCTGATGTGGACAAAGGTCGAACCACCCGAGCCAGAAATGCTTGGGTGGCAGAGGATAAGGATTTGAACATTGACATTTTGTTCTCCGGTGAGGAACAAGTGGTCGTAGAGAACATTTCAGTTCCGACCACTTCAGTTAACGGGGTGATTCCTCCCGAAACGGAACGATCTGTTCCCCAAGATAGCGGTGATCGGTCGAAGAAGAGCATGAACGGAAAGCTTGTCAAGAACCTTGGAAAATTCAGACCTCCTCTCCCTGTGACGACTGAAAAAGCAGAGTCGCTCATCTCTGTCCTAAAAGGCTCCGGGATAGAAAGGGAAGGAGCGAAGAAAAAAGTGATGTTTTGTCAGCCAACGGAAATCGCCCTGTATGACTTGCAATCAAGTGTTGAAAGCTCCAACCCGTCGCAGGATAAAGTCATGCAGACTCCCCAGTCCCCACAAAAGATTGTTCTCACAGCACCTGAGATACATAAAGAGATAAGTGAGAATGTCTCCCCTGCAAAATCCCCCAAGTCGCCAGGCTGGTCCCGGATCGGTGGGCTAAAAGGTGAGTTTGCAAGAAGAACCCGCAGCCCAACTCTCGATGTTAGCTACACGTCGAAGCCTGCACTCGAGCAACCTCTAGACGTCGACTTCGTTTCATCAACGTTTGACGACATGCAGATCCAGCAAAATACTCACCGCCAAGTGTTTCATCCGCCTGCCGAGGTCATAGACATTTCTGAAGACCTCAAACTGCCTCCTGCCGATAGAATTACGTTCCAAATTGATGCCGAAACGCAGGATTTATCGACCATATCTAAAGACGAGACGACACAAGATATTTTCGCTGCCAACCTCCAACGAAGCCTAAGTTTTAAAGAGTCCGAAAAAACCCCGCAACCTCTGCCTTTCTCAACCGAAAAGAGGATTCGAATAATCCCGAAAACGCAAGCGTCCAGCATATTCCAAGAAAGTGTTGAGGATGCCCAGACGCTGGTCCTTTCTGAGGTGACTACAAGGATAACAACATTAACTTGCGGTGTGCAAACCGAAGCAGTACCCAAGTTGATGAAAGGAGGCCCTTTAAATACATCTGGAGCGTTGGTTCGTGTTGCTGCCAAGGAATCCAAATCGGTGGAGGTCCAGGTAACACAGAGCTTGTTGGGCTGTGAAGTTGAAACAGAAAAGGCTGAAGCGGCAGGGACTTCTGTTGAGCGCCTAGTTCAGAAGAATCAAACTGCCAGAGTTTACGTTTCGTTCTTGCGGGCTGCGCCAGTTCGCACCCCGCCGAAAGTGAAAAGACTCCAGCGCCCTATTGCCTTCGTACTTCTTGGGAAGCTGAGCACTAATCGCATGTCGCATAAAGGGACCGAACAAAATGAGTCCAAGCCGAATGCTACTGTTCAGCCAATCCTAGAGTCTGATGCTGGAGCCAATCGTTTGGTGGATTCTGTCCCTGAACCCCTGGTGGATCCAGCCATGCCACCATCATTGGCCATTCCCCCAGCGACCGACGTACTCGCTGCCGTTGAACCGGAGAGTGACCACCCAGAAGCCACCATGTCACAAGCTCAGGCGATTCCTGAAGCTATTGAGGCACATTCTGCTTTTGAAGAAATACCTTGTCCGAACAAATTCAGAGAACCTGACGGAATAGAAGCGAAGGGTCAAGAGAGGTATACGCCAGTTCCTGCCGTAAATTCAGCTCATTTGGTTGAACCACCAGTACAGCCTCTAGTTCCTCGCATTGCTGATCTGACGAAAACGAAAGGCGACGATGAAAGGATAGAAAGGACGAAGTCCCCCGTTGCTTCACAGGCGACTGGACAACCTGAATTCCACAGCGGTCAAGGAAAGACGGTCGAACTGGCTGGCAGAAAGGTTACAGTCCTTCGCGCTCCTAGTCGGCAAAATATGAGAACAGCAGAGACGCTTCACGAACCCAGCGCGCAAGCTGCTGTTACCGCACAGCCTTCAAACCACAGCCTCGCTAGAAGCAGTCTGAACCGACTCAGTCGACGTCCAGCTATGAAGCTGACCAAGGGTAGCCTGCTCCACAAAGCCCTACAAGATGGATTTGCGAGTGATGATTCCCAATCACTAGATCTCCAGTCACAGACTGACTCGTCCAAGCCCAGCGAGGACAAGAAACCAGAGGGCCCCGTTGGTCTGAGAATTAACAGTCCCACTCGGTCCGCTACCCCAGAGCGTGAGGGTCAGAACGTCTCCGTTATGGACAAAATCATGAAGGGCAATGAGGACATCTTCTCAGACGAAGCAGAGTCCCCCGAACCATCCCAGCTCTCCCCCATACCCAAACGTCGTTCAAAACAGAGGCTCCTCTCTTCGTCTGACGAAGATTTTGAGCAGGAAACTGTTGCCAAGCCGTCAGAGCCCAAATATGAAGCCATCCAGCTTAGCTTCAAGTCTAAGAAGCTTCCGCGAAAACTGACGACGAAGAAGATTGTCGACTTCGACGAGCCAGACGAAGTCATTATCAGTTCGTCGGAAGATGAGGATGAAGCTCAGAAAGAGAATTCTCATACCGCCATTTCACCTAGCTACAAGAGGAAAGAAGATCAAATAGCCCCTGTCTCGTCTGAACCCAAAAATGTCCAATCTTCCTTGAAAGACCTGGAGGTACGCTCACCTAGGAAGGAATACTCCGCTTTACCGCCCAGCAGTCAGGGCCGTATGGCTTTTAGCCCCCTGAGGAACATTCACAATGTTGACAAAACCCCCGAAAATAGGAGACCCCCCTTGCTTCCGAAGTTGTCATCACACAAGCGGGTGCTTGGAAATACTCAGGTCCGTCACTTGGGCTTGCCTCGTACAGAAGGCACTTTTGAACAACTTACGAAAAGCTCAATACTTGGTGAGCCTATGAAGGAATGTGGTGTCACAAATCTTTTTTCCAATCCCTGGACGTCCACGCCCAGAAAGGAAATAGTTGGAAACAGCGGACAGACTATTCCATTCCCCAAAATAGGACCTCTAGTACAAGAGCAGATAGCTACTGCGTTGCCGGTTGCTAGCTTGCGCCGAGATGACACTCGGTCCACCATTCGTTTTGAAGTTACAGGCAGTATGAAGGGCAGCGATCGTGTCCTTACCGATGGAACGCATTTGTCTCTCACTCCTTCCCTTGTTCCAGAAAAGCCGACACAAGGGTCACAGGAGTTCGGCAGCTCGTCTTTAGGCTCCATACCCTCGTATGTTTGTGATCGAAACTTCTATACTGACTCTCAGTTGGTTTTGAACAGCCAGTCAAAGCCTGCCCTTCCGGTAGCGGAAGCTCGTCAGTCTGTACCGGAAGAGAGGTTGGATTTTGAAGAAGTGGCTGTCGAACCCCAGGAAGTTCAAAATAGAAAAAGGCTAAGTGAGGAGAATGATGGCCTTGAGGAAAGGGGAAAAAGGCAAAGAACTGAGAATCGAGTGGAGACGCAGGACAGCTTTGATCAAGTGGTTGCGGATATGCCGGGCGACATGCTGGGCGAAGAAGATGACGACGCTATGGAGGTTTGGCTTATGATTATTGTTAATGCATTTCTAAGTGATTCACGAACATAGGTTATACAGGATGCGACCGGAACCGCGTGGCGAAGATCATGGCGTAGCGTCGCCTGGTTACGATCGCATGACAGCTCACACAGCGACCGAACGTTTTGCAGCGACGCAAAAATGGGAACGGAATGAAGAAGGAAAATTTATGATACTGCCATTTCTTTTGAGTACGTAGGCAGCTAAAAGAAAACACTGAATTAACAAGATTGAGGAGCAACCAGGTTCTGGGACAGGTTTTCTTCGAACCAATTTTTCAGATCAGAGCTAGTAACGAAGCGACTAGGTATCCGACTGCAAAGCTAAATTCGCATCCTATTGGAAATAAGCTTAACATCGTTTTCATGCTGTTTTCGGTATCCTCGCTGTTGCACAGAAACATTCATATGCTCGAGTTCTCTCTTCCGACCACAGTCGAAAACACCCACACCAGTAAATACTACTAGATTAGGATATGCTTCGCTGAAACTATTTGTTTTTTGTTATAGGAACAAATTCGAAAGGCCGAAGAGAACCTTCAGAAACTGAAGAAGAAGAAGGAAGAGAGGCAGCGTCAGAATACGTCCGTCATCTCCGAGTCTGATGATATTATTGGGTGCAGTCAAGAGGAGAAAACTGGAGGAATCTCGACAGCCCCTAGAGGCCTCGCCCTGATTTCTAGCACCAAGAGGTACAGTCAGTTTCGTCTACCCTCCCTCACCCCCAGTCGTACACAAATCCTCCATTTTCGAGAGATTGCTCCATCTGCTTGGGCTTGGCTCCCAGAAAGGGCACAGCCTCTAGCTATAAGAACGTACTGCCCCTGCTCAAAACTACTGAAGGGAAATTTATTCTCTCTTCAGTATATTTTAGAGATTCCAGCATGGCACAGTACTGCTCATAGCACCCTGAGGCATTGTTCCCTTCTAAGGATCAGGTCACAACGCTGGGGAACTTTCACGAAACGGGGTGATGTGTATGCCCCCCCCCCCCTCCGTGGTAACTGCCGATTGGAAAATTGTCTTTTTTTCCAAGCAACTGCGGTCAATCTACTCGACCCACCTCCATCCAGCACTGCCACGATATCGACAAGCAGTGTTTCGACGCATGAAGCACAACTGTTTAGCTATAGTTAAAGGAACAGAAAACTTGACTCAAACTTGGCTAAGGGAGCTAGCTGACATATCAAGAATGTACCCTGAGTCGATATTGAGAGTTAGAAAAATTCTTGTTACGACCATTGCAGTTTCCGGGCAGTTTCCGAGAGTTCGACTTCTGAGTTAGTAGAACAAAAAAAAAAAAGCAAAAGGTTTGTGTGCCGGGAGTAGGACTCGAACCCACGATCTTTGCCCCAACAAACAAAGTAATACAATGTATGTCAACAGGGTTGCCACCGGTAGTACAATTGTGCTCACAATAGAACTTTCTTTTTACTTTGGCAGCAGATTTTAAGAAAAAAGTAGTTGTCAGGTTTTATTTCCAAGGTGACTATGACCCAGCAACAAGTTCTGAGTACTTTTCTTGTTTTGTATTACTTTTTTCCTTTTGCCTATCGAATTTATTTTAGTAAAATGGCAACCCTGTATGTTGATACTACAGACAATCGCTAACTTTTACAGTGCATGAGTGCGTAACTACAGTGCATAAGGGGCAAGGCCCTGCCAGCTAGCTCTGGGAACAATAAGGAGGGGTTTCGAGATAACAAAGATGGGGGGTCCTTACTTGTACTTGTACTTGTTGCACTTCAAGCCGACGGAGGGCTCATCGTGGCATCCAAAATTTGTCGGCACGCATCTTTCCAAGCGAGGCGGTCAGTTGCTAGCGGCTCCATTATCGTTAGCCATTCTCTGTCCCAGCGGCGTCCATATTTTCGGAAGCCGCCGATTGGTTCCAAATCCTCTTTGATTTTTGCAAGCCACGTCTTTTTCTGTCCGCCAGCTTTCTTCTTCCAGGAAGACAACGGGCGACATTTCAGACATTGCTTGGAGATCTGGCTGTCGGGGCGTCTCAGTATGTGACCAAACCACCTCAGTCGCCGCTGTTTAACAACCGTCGAGAGTAGCGGACGGTCGCCACATTTCTTTCTGAGTTCTAGGTTCGGTATTCGGTCACGTAGGCGGACTTTCAGGATATACCGCAGGCATTTGTGAAGGAAGACATCAATCTGCCTCTCCTCAGCTGATTTGAGGGGCCACGTTTCGGACCCATATAGGAGGACAGAAAGTACCATGGCATCAAAGATTCTCATCTTGGTCTTCAGGGAGATTTCACTGCGGTTCCAAAGCGAGCGCCGCAGCTGAAGGAAGACTGCCCAGGCGGATGTGATTCGCTGGTTAATCTCATCGTCGACTTCGCCGTACGGGGTCATGATGGAACCGAGGTACTTAAACTTCTGAACATCCTCCAAAGGGTTGCCATTGAGCGTGATGGGAGTTATATCCATTCCTTGCGTCCTCATCACCTTTGTCTTTGGGTGGCTTACTCTGAGCCCCGCCTCCAGGGCTCTGGCAGCTACATCGTTGAGCATCGACTGGGCCTCAGCGGGAGAGACGGCGAGGATGTCAGCATCGTCAGCATAGTCCAGATCGGTGACTGAGAATTCAGGATCAATCTCTACGCCTTTGTACTTGTCCAGGACTTTAAGGATCCAGTCAATGACGAAATTGAACAAAGTTGGCGACAGAATGCATCCTTGTCGTACACCCTCTTGGATCTCGAAGAGCGGAGACAGCTCTCCATCTACTCGTACTTGGGCAAGGGTGTTTGTATAGTAGGCTTGTAGCAGTCGGATTATCTTATCAGGTGCTCCGTCCTCACGCATGGCTGCCCAGATAGCTCCTCTTCTGGCAGAGTCAAAAGCGGTTATAAAATCAAGGAAAATCTGGATTGTTTCTTGTTGGTTCTTAAAGCGGTGTTCAAGTATCTGCCGTAGGCTAAAAATCTGGTCGCAACATCCCAGATGTTGCGGACAGGACCCCCCAAGATGGGGGGTCCTGTCGACAATAAGTCCCTGTACATTTATCTAAGCCCCCCAGGCCGGTTTGATGGCCGAAAGTTGCCTAGTCAAGTTTACTGTTCCTTTAACCAGAAACATCACGTTTCCATTTTGATTTGTATCTGATGGAGTATCTGCACCCGAATTGCTACTTCGAGATACGTTTAGTTGGGGAATTTGAAACATTCTGGGGACACATTAGATTTTTGCCTTGGAATTTCTGCCAAATTTGTGTTCGCTGTTTGCAGTGCAAAATTCCGTAATTTTGGATCTTAACATCCACTTACGTTTTTTATGGCACTTGCAGCCTCTGGCTCAAGTGCCATATACCGATCGCAATTCCGTCCGTCGGTCGGTCTGTCGGTCGGTCGGTCGGTCGGTCGGTCGGTCGGTCTGTCCGAATTTTTTTGTCCCACATGTTCGAGTTAGGGTACTTCCAGATGTGTTAGGACGATGAAACTTGGCAGGAAAATCAGGGACCCGACCAAACTAACCTGGAAATAATCAGTTTCCCGATCCGATCATCTGGGGGGGAGTGGTGGGCCGGGGAATTCTGAGAATTAAGTAGTTTTTGTCACACTTTTTCGAGTTGGGGTACTTCCAGATGTGCTAGGACGATGAAACTTGGCAGGAGCATCAGGGACCCGACCGGACTAACCTGGAAATAATCAGTTTCCCAATCCGACCACCTGGGGGGGAGTGGAGGGCTGGGGAATCCGGAAAACTGGAGTAGTGTGTAACTTTCGAACGGATGATCGGATTGGAATGAAACTTAATAACTGAATAAATGGCATACCTCTGATGTCCCATCTGAAGTCCGGACCGGATTCGACAGCTATGGGGGAGTTGGGGGGGGGAGACCGGAAATCTCGAGAAACGGTTAGAATGGAGGGATCGGAGTGAAACTTGCTGGGAAGAACAAGCATCTTCTCCAGATAAATCTTTTATACATTTGGACTGGATCCGGACACTAGGGAGGGGGGGGGGGGCTGGAGGGGAGTTTCCCGGAATTCCGGTAATAGCGGTTTTGGGGATTTTCACGACGAAACTTGGGAGGCGAATCAGGGACCCGATCAAACTGACTTATAAATACAAATTTACATGATCCGATAGTTGTGGGGGGAGTAGCGGGAGGGGGAATCCGGAATACTGAGTCATGCGTAACTTTGGAACGGTTGATCGGATTTGAGTGAAATTTGATAATTGAGCAGAGGACATGTCTCTGGTGACCTTTGTCATGTCCGGACCGGATTCGACAACAATGGGAGGGGGGGGAAATACGTGACCGGCTCAGACTGGGGAGATCGGGATCGAACTTTGTGGGAATTATAAAGAGATGCTCTGGATAAATCACTTACAGAACCGGATTGGCTCCGGCGACTGTGGGGGAGTTTGAGGGGGGGCGGAATTCCGGTGATCGCGATTTAAGGTACTTCCAGATGTGCTAGGACGATCGAACTGGGCTGGAATATTAGAGATTCGACAAGATTGGCTTAGAAATCGCCACTTTCCAAATCCGACATTCCTTAAAGTACCAATCTTGACCGCAAATTTAGAAAAATACTTTTAAGCAAATTATACATTTCCATGATCCCCATGAGCCCATTATCATTTTTGCCTCAAGGGTTTTGCTTACAAATGAAGTTCTAGCTCCCTGAAAGTGCGCATTTGAATCGCAAGGTCGAAAACTACTTTTTTTCAACAAACGATACATCTCAACCCGTGATCATTTGTGCCACAAGGGTTTTGCTTAAAAATTTATTTTATCACCCTTAAAGTGCACATTTTAACCGAAAAGTGAAAAAAAAATACTTTTTACCAAACGGTATATATCAATGATCCCTAAGGGCCTGTGATCGAATGAATGAATGAATATTTTTATTTACCCACTTCTACAGAGATAGATGAGTACATATAAAAAAGAAAGAACACAAGTTAAATTACAACACAGTTTTACACTTTAACAAATTATTACACTTCAAACAAACGGACAAGACCATGATGCGGAGAAAACGCGGCGACCGACAGATGTCTCAATAGTTTTTCTTACAGATGAATTTCTAGCGTCTATAAAGTGCGTATCATTACAGCCAAGTTCTAAAACAAAATACTTTTTCTCTAGCTCCCTTAAAGTGCGCATCTGAACCGCAAAGATAACCTTAAAAGTACGTTTGATCAAACACTACATCTCAACCCATGCAAGTGCCATATGAGCTTACAGCTCTTGTTTTTCCTTCAGTCTTCCTTTCTGTATACTTTTCGCCTTCTTTTTGGCTATTGTGATTGTCCTATATAAGTGGTGTACTGAAAATGAACTGAAACAAAATGTGCCTTAACCTGAAACATGTTTCAGGTTATCCGATTCTAAAACTACTACACCATCGCGCCCGGCCACCCCGAAGAAGTATGATGGCCCCCAGGTTGTCAAAACCAGCAGTCTTGAGGACTTCACCACCCCCTGTCGGAGGCAGTTCATCTCTATCGCATCATCAACTCAGAAGCAGAGTGACCCCGCTAAGTATACAGTGAACCCCGCCCCACGTTCGGGCTCTGGCTCGGTACAGAAACTGGTCTCGGCTAGAGTCGATCCTGAAGTGAAAGTCCTAACGTGCACCGGGCTCTCCAGTAGTGAAAAGAGAGTAGTGACGGAGTTCTGTGATAAGTTCGGATTCAAAGAAGTTTCGCTGTATGGAAAGAGTGTGAGTCATGTTGTGACCAAAACTGATCAGCATAATTCGTGTAAAAAAACACTGAAGTATCTGATGGGACTGGCTCATCGCAAGTGGGTTGTTTCGCTGGACTGGATTGTAGATAGTCTCGCCATGAACAGAATTTTGTCAGAAGTAAGTGAATGTAGACCTTTTTAGATACGGATGGGAAGAAACAAATTCACTCAGCCATCAATCAATCAAAAACAAATTATCCATTGGATAGCACAGGCTGACGACAATATTATAATAAACAACGACAAAATAAACAATTGGATAAATTATATACAATTGATTTGTCAAATTGGTTAAAATAAACTATGCTAGATATACGATAAAACACTAAAATAAGGTTATCAAATTTTCATAATATCGTCCGTAGCCCTATTGGTTATTTATTCATGTTTTTAATCCCCAACTTGTCACAAATCCCCAATGTTTAGGTGCAACGGGTTAAGTTCGGAGCATGCTAAAGCATAAGAGCAAAGTAGCGCTGGTGTAGAACGGTGCCCTGTTGCAAGACCTGCAGGGGCATCGTACCACCATGAAAAGTAAGTATTGAGATAATTCTAGATTGGTAGTTTCCGGCTAATGAGAAAATTAAAAAGACCTCTTACTTGCTGGGGAACACCATCAGGTCTTCAGCAATCTCGACAGATAGTGTTTATATGGGATAAACTAGCAAAGTAGAGTAATCAGTCTTTTCTCATTGTATTCTGGAGCATCAGATTTTGGATGGAGCCAAGATCAGACACAATTGCGCTGAAAATCGAATGAGCAAACAAGCATAGCCGGCCATAGCCTGTCTTGGACCACTCAGAATTGTTGTCTATAGATAAGGCGTCTTACCCGCCGGTCTGATGTCTCAGAATTTCCCCAAATGATTAGGTGTGCATAGACAGCAGGTCTAATACCCGAACCCCCTAATACGACAGCCCGCAGCCAGATTTGCAACGAGTGCCGGTCACTCCGACGTCCCCGATCCGTTACGCTGGTTTGCCACGGTACCGGGTTGCCGGCTTGGTACCCTGCGGCTAGTTTTGCAGAACCACGCCCCGGGTGTCGTCCCTAACCGAAGTGTTTGTTCAGCGACTGATAATTCTCGGGACCCATCATCCTCTACTTCCATCCAAAGAAACTTTCGTGAATCTTCGGTTTACCATAAGTGTCACCTCACGTCATCGGAAACTTTACCAAAAATACAAATTACTGGAGTTGCTATATATCTTCTTACTCATTAATGGTACCAGGAATGCACCAATGCCCGCGAACGGTCGTTAGCTGCGTCCATGTGTGTTAAAAGTACTTTTCATATCCCCCCCCCCCTCTATATGCCGCGCTGCTTGGGGATGGACGTAACAAGGATTGATAAATATACTTAATACCACGGCAAATTAAGGCCATGTGTTAGGCACTCTCCTAACGAGGGGCTCTACATGGTTCGCAAAGGTCAACTGAAAAAGAAGGTCCCGGTATAATAGTAGGAACGGAGAACATCCCTTTTAAACAAACCTCAACTTTCTCGGACTATCGAAATCCCTCAGCCGTTTACACCTTTTACTGGTAAATTGACGATTTCTTAACTTTTATCATGGATAATGTTTCAGGAGTCGTTTGAGCCAATGGACGACGGCCAGCACTTTATGTCTCGCCAAGCACGGAAATCAGGAACCAATATTTTCAGTGGATTCACATTCAGTGTTGTTGATCCTTTGAAGATTATCACAAGAGAGCAGTTGGAGGTGAGGAAGCCGATGGGTCTATTTTCTTTCCTCCTTGTCCAGAAGTTTTGTTACTTTACCAAGATTTAAGGCCCCAGTCCCAGGTTTATTGCACAGACTCAAAACCTAAGTACTCTTTTGAGGGTAAATTTAAAGTAGTTTTCAAATATACCTTCAAGTGTAGCTATAAAACAAATAGTCGACTGCTTAAAACCATGCCAGAACTGCTGTAACCAATACATCGCACTTCCTCTTATCTTGCGCTGTAACCCCACACCGGAATAAAGTTTGCGTTAATTGATTCCATTCAGTTGGAGAAGGGCCGTCCACGCGTCTCGCAAGCGGCCAACAATAAGTAAAATATCGTGTTTTTAAGTTTAACTGAAAAGGCAGCTTATTTTTGCATCTGACATTTAATTTTATTTATTCTATTTATTTATTTTATTTAAACTAAGATACGACCAACTAGGGTCAAAAATGAAAAAATTAGTAACAAATACTGGCATAAATATAAACTTAATACACTAATTTTAATACACTGGCATATTTTGACTTGTTTAAGGGATTTGTATTTATTTGGTCGGGGCTCTAGTAATATTATTCAGAGTGTGCGCTGCTTGCACGACAACCCAAAATTCACCCAGACGCGGAGAACTTGAATCTCAAGAAAAGCTTGCGTTTCCAGTGTGACAGATGCGAAGCTCGGTAAAGTCACGCCTGTACAAAGTAGGAAAATGATGTTAAGGTCTTGCAAGGAATCGCACATTTTTATTTTAGTTTTTAGCAATGGCTTAAATTTGTAGTTAGTAAATAAATCAAGCGTATAAGGACAAGCACGTAGAGGTACCACAAATCCGAAAAAAACATTAGTTCATTTAATGAAATCGGTTTTTGGGATCCCAAAACGTTAGTGACGGATACCTATGACATCGCAAAAGTTGTCTGTCTGTCCGTCCGTCCGTCCGTCCGTCTGTGAGCACGATAACTCTCGAAGGGAATGAGATATTTTGATGAAACTTGGTGTGAGCATTCTTTGGGACAAGAGTAAGGTCGAGTTCGTAGATGGGCCATGTACACCTACATTTAGGGGTGGGGGGAGGGGGTTCAAATTAAGGGACAAGCAAAATATTTTGAAACAGCTAATGTGATAGTCGATTATGGGGTAAGAAGACATGCTGAACAAGAATATGAAAACCATTTTTGCGCCGGACAAGTAGTTCGCCCGGAATCCGGCCTAAACCGGAAAGTTTGTTAGAAGTAAAAGTTTTATTTGAAGTTGACTAGATGTTTGATTTAGGGGTAAGAAGCCACGCTGAACACGAATATGAAAATCATTTTCTCGCCGGACAAGTAGTTCGCCCGGAATCCGGCCAAAACCGGAAAGTTTGTTAGAAGTTAAAGTTTTATCTGAAGTTGATTAGACGTTTGAAGTAGGGGTAAGAAGACATGCTGAACAAGAATACGAAAACCATTTTATTGCCGGACAAGTAGTTCGCCCGGAATCCGGCCAAAACCGGAAATTTGTTAAAAGTAAAAGTTTTATTTTAAGTTGATTAGATGATAGATTTGGGGGTAAGAAGAGATGCAGAATCCGTATATGACAATCACTCTTTAGCCGGACATATAGTTCGTCCGGAATCCGGCTGAAACCGGAAAATTTGTTAGAAGTTAAATTTTTATTTGAAGTTGATTAGATGTTGGATATAGGGGTAAGGAGATACGCTGAATCCGTTTTTGAGCTTTAGTTTTTCGCCGGACAAGTAGTTCTTGAAGTTCACCAAAACCGCAAAATTCACAGAAGTAAGCCAGGATCATTTCGATCGGCTTATAGAGGTAAACGCACATGCTGAATCCATATCTGAGCTTGGATTTCTTAATGATTAGCTGTTTGGCCTGGCGAAGATTTTTGGGATCCCATCGGAACCTTGGTCTTGTTGATAACGGACAGACTAAGGAACGCATTTTTATCGGGTTTTCGGGCCTATTGAAGTTAAAATTGATGTGTAACTAGACTGTTCGATCTCAGCCCTATTCAGTTAAACCTTAAAGGTAAGCATTATTTACAGGAGATGGGCGTCGATGATTTCTTTTGTCGGAGAAGTTCGCTGTAATGACTGTTTCTTTTTAGGACCTTCTGTGTGCGTGTGGAGCCATCGTAGTTGAATCTCCGTCACTGATGACGAGTTTCCATCGAAGACAAGCGCTCATCGTCGAACCCACTGAAACTCAGAAGTACCTCGAAATCATGAAAGGTGAGCGTTTTTTCTGTTCTTGTTCGAGACACTCCAGGCACCCTACTATGTGTCCGAGATACCTCAGTTACCCATCTGCCAACGACTAAGTACCTCGGAACCGAGGGAGACTTTCCAGATTTTATCCCAGATTTCGGAAATACTTTTTCTCGGGTGGGATCTCGAAGGCGAAGTCGGCTAAAAATCATCCGGTCTTTTAATCCGTGTCCGGAAAGGGTTCATGATTGAGATTCATTATAGTTCAGTTGATTTTTGAAATGCCTCACGGCACGGGCGAAACCGAACATGAGTTTCTCGTCATCGTCTAACATACTTGACTCTTTTGAAATTCTAGCGTGTTTAAGAGTACAAACCCGTCCAGCTATGTCCAGCCTCACTCGCTCCCTTTGGCTTTGATGCGAAACAAAGAGAAGCGTTCATAGACGGTCTGTCTGACCAATGAGCTCCTCAGAAATAATACGCGTAAAGAGCTAGGATCAGCAAATGCCAGCGTAGCATCAGATAAGGTGGATAAAACTGAAAGTTGGACATACCGGTGATGAGAACGGGTGGAACGATTAGAGTTAATCATTAATATAGATATGTTTGATGTTCACGGTATTATTATATTAGAACCCGTCCTGTCGAGCCTAAGTTGGGCTTTAGAGAATAGACCACGCTGAGAGGACGGCAGGATCTTACGGACGCGAAAGTAACTAAACCTTTTTTTAGAGTACGGCGAAAAAGGGATCTTGTCCCTTTCACGAGAATGGGTCATCGATTGCGTCGGGGCCCTGCAGCTTCAGCCCGTTTCTGACTACCTCCTAGACTTTACGTCAGCAGGATCAGATCTTCTGCGGCGGACTGGCTGGCCTGAGGATATTATTGAAGATCTGGAGAACTATTTAGCGACTCAAGATGACTAGTTCGCTTTCTTCAGCTCTTTTCAGCAATCCTAGTGGATTAAAGTACGACTAGTAACGCCACTACGAGTTGAGTAAAATCCGTCACCAAGCCAATATTAAAAAAATCAAGAACTGATCAAGTTCAGCCTAGATGATTAGCAAAAATGCCAGCCATTCGCCATCTGTCTTATGAAAACCGGCTTCAAAATTTACGATTACCCAGTCTATCTTACAGATTTCTACGAGGTGATTTGATTAAAACTTTTAAAATTTGCCATAGTTATTATGATAACATAAGGCCTGATGATATCCTCACATTCAATGACAACGGTCTCAGAGGACACAACTTGAAACTGAGTGGCAAGAAATTCCGAAAAGACGTTGGAAAATGGAGCTTTAGAAACCGAATAGTAGAACATTGGAACAATCTCCCAGAAAGTGTTGTGAATGCCGAAAATATCAACCAATTCAAAGCAGGTGTCGACTACCACCTGGCTGAAATTCAGTTTAGAATGTAGAGTGTCCCGAGAAATTTATAGAGGCGAAAGCCTTATTATTGCAATTATATTATTATTATTATTATATTAAAAAAAAATCTATGGCAAAGCTGGTAGTATTAGTCCGTAATAAATAACAGTAACCGTAATATCGGATTCAGCAACTCTAGCGTATGTAAATACTTTCAGGCGTCAGTTCAGAGTAGCGTTTTCAGTCTTATTTAATCTGCTGCAGGAGCGCTCAGTTCGCTAATTCATGTGCAGCTGATTTGTTGGAAGTCCTCGTATAAATATGTTCGTTTTATCTTTTTCACCGACACTGTAGGGAAACTCTGAGGTTTAGCAGAAGAGATTTTGACAAGTTTGTACCGAGAAATCAGATAGGACTTGACTGCATTAACTGACGTTATTTTGTCGAGGCAATGTGCTACGTAGTTCTGTACAAATTTAGGCGTTCAGTAATCTTCAGTCTTCCGATAACTAGCACGAGAGAAACAAATGATTTCTGCGGTCGAGTCGTACTGGGTGATTGGGAGCCCCTGTAGTCACTGACAAAAACGAATGCTACTTTTTATAACTAATCTCAGGAGATTGTTTGTTGTATTATCCACCTTCAATATGAATTAAATTTGTATGGCAGTTGTCGTCTTTAAGGTTATTTCGATAGAAACTCCCGCACCCGTCCTATCCTGCCCAAGTGCGTTCAGTAAGCATATCCGTGTTGGCGGCCCCTTCCCGCTGCGATGCCGTTGGCAGTCATGCCAGGAATTTGTTATTGGTCGTACTCGGGCAGTTTCTAAATACTCCCATTCCCCTAAAACTAATGTCCGCTTCAGTTGAGACATGGTGATGTAGGCAGTGTGTTAAAGTGAGGGGCTGCCCCCTCTCGAAACCAGATGTTGTGGCTCATGCCGTACTTCGAAGATCAACATAAATGAAAATAAATAAAAAGAAACACAAAGACTTGATTCATAAATACTCGTTCAGCCTTGATTGCAGGTTCGCTTCTACCAGCAACAGCCTGACGAGGACCCTAACCTAGAAAGCCCGAAATATCGCTGATGAACATCGTAGTCGACTTTTTCGTTTCGATCCAGTATGTACTGTAACGACTTGAATGAAGATGGAACAGCTTTGAGTGCAGAGCAAAATAACGCTAGGGAGTAGCGCCAAGACCTATGCTTTCCGTGCTTCGCAAACGGGCCATACTCAAAGCGCAGTCAACTACGCTTGCGACATTTAAGGCAAGACAAACTTGCGGGTTTAGAAATTTCTAGCAACTCTGAGATGCTGTCTTCCCATATCAAGAAAGCAGCGGAGGTTTTATCTTTTTTTTGCTGTGTTTATACTGTGAAGTTATTGGAGTAGGGACGTTCACTAGCCCTAGTGGTGCTAGTATCGCTGCTGTTCCGAGTGTGTGTCATTCTTCCTAAGTCTTGGTGCTACTCCCTAGCGTTATTTTGCTCTGTTTGAGTGTTTGAAATCAATTCTGTGACTGACAAGTGACGACTTTACCAGAATAAAATTGAGAGATTTCGTTTCAAACTCTGTACATCGGTCTCACTGACGTCCAGGCCGCCCAGCAAACAATTTAGTGAAGTGGTTCAAAAAACATGTTCGGAAACAAAAAGATTACTAAAATAGATAGGTCAGCTGTTTCGGGTTTGTTCTGACGGAAGAAAAGAACCGAAAACGATAGAAAAAAAGGCCGATGCTTATTTCCAACACTTGACAAAGTGGGGGTGTAGTAGAGTAGGAAAATAAATACATTTTAACTTCATGCTCAATGTTTTTTTTTACCGTGACTGGGATTACGTACTTGCACATATTTGTTTTGTGTGGCCCAAGCTATTCGTTACTATTACTACCCTTCGAAGTGTTTAGTGTGGCCCCCAAAAGCGTTAGTAGCCAAAATGTTTGGGGGGACAATTAAGGTATTTACTGACTGGCTGGTCATTTTTACCAACTATTTTTGCGGAAAAAAATACTATTATTGAGAAAAACGACTATGCTGACGAAAAATCGGCTGATTTTAAGAGAAAACGACTATTTTTACGAAAAACCGACTATTTTTATTGTTTTTAAGAAAAAACTACTATTTCTAAGAAAAAAATCGACTATTCTTACAAAAAATGCTTTGCGCCTACTCGGCTATTTTTTACCGACTGGCCGACAACATTGGGGGGGGGGCGTCCCCCCTAGTAGTGATGCCTCTGGTGGCGCCCGCGTTGTGGGGGGGGGGTCCAAGCCCGAAAAACGAACATTGGATTCTGGAAGCAGTCCTTAGTTAGACCAGGGTTCATCTTCCTTTTCTCTGCATCTCAGTGGCAACATTTCTATAACACGCCCCTTTCTAAAGAAAAACAAAAATAAGATCTTGCGCTTTCTTGTGGCCATCGAACTAAGTTTTGCGGTCGGAATCATGAGTTTTACTTTTTTCACACGGGATAAAATTGCCGTCGCTCTGAAACAGCAAAAACTATTCTTGTGCGGTCCGAAATGGGTTCGCGCACTAACTGTCTCATCACTCCTTCATGGCGTCATCTGTGGCCACAGAGCGGCTTCGACCAACGCACTGAAGAAGCGCGGGGATGCATGTTTCCTGGTAGAATCTGAGTTCGCAACGATGCCGGATGCGTTGAAATATTTCAATGAATCCGGCATCCCAGAGGACGCAGAATCGTGTATCATTCGGGAGAAGAAAAAAATCTCACTGCAACGGTAATACGTGCGTTTTTGCGTAACGAAGACATTCGCCGAAAGATGGCACCGCGAGCGCCGCGAAGTCCCTTTGGCAACAGTGCTTGCCATGGATTTTTTTCTTGAGCTGGTGGCAACCCTGCTGTAAGGTAAGATTTATAAGAAATAAAAAAAAATATATTATTATAGTTCAGCACGAAGGCCTCTAAGCTTGCTTATAAAACAGGCTAGTCGAATGGCAAGAAAAAATAACTAACTTGACATCAGGTAATAGCCAACTATCTCAGGTGACTCAGGGTTGTCCTGGCACAAACACAAATTTGTTTAGAGAATAGAACTTATAATGTCGATGTGCTCATTTTTCTGTCTTAGACTAAGGTTGGGCTAGGGTACCAACAGCTATCCAGCGTTAAGCATAAGCTATGCCAAACGCTAGATATACCTACATACCTGTAGCGTTTGGCATAGGGTAACCAAAAATCAGGGGTTTGTGGTTGACTGCGTTGGACTCCCATCTTCTCCAATCTTCTCTGTTGAATGTACGTTCCAGATCCAAATTTTGAAAGAAACACCAGCTGGCAGTTAAGAGACAGCTGACTGAACAGACAAAATTTTGAAAAAAAGATTAACTTGGCAGAAATCAGCAGAAATGGATGTGAATTAAAATGTTTTTGACAAGTATTTTGCAGTAGAAGTTACCTGGTATGGAATTTACTTTTTTCTTCTGAGATCGTTCACTGTTAGCAGACGTTCGCATAAGCTTACCTTTACTGTACAGTAAAGGTAGCCTAGGCTTTGCTTCTTTGAATGGTAGTTAATCCAGGGGCGTCAGTTTGCGAAAAGCTAGGGCTGCAACAGGGCTGCAACTATGTCGGTCCGGCTCATTTGCTCTGCTTAAAAAGCTCAAAGTTTGGTGAGAGACCTTTCTAAGACCAACTTTCACAATTGCCTGTCATTATTTTGACAAACCACTTTGCTTCTCGAAAATTTGTTATTTTTTATTGGTGGCTACCCTTGAACAATGCCATTTTCATCCACTTGCTGAGACAGAAGTCTAGCCAAACTCGAAGTAACCAGTAAAGCTGCAGTAAAGGCAGTTTACCACAATCGTGGAGCTACAGTTGGTAAACATGCCTCAGGAAGGACTTTGGAGGAAATCAGTAGGTCTATTTCTGCATACTGTTTCTCCCATTAGGGTGGCAACAGCTGTTGGTGCGCAAATGTGAGAAGTAATACAAGTTTGGTGTTGCTTGTTACCTATTTTGTTTAAGTTGTTTTATTTATTCAGTAATATTTTAACATTACAGTAGAAGCAGATGACCAAATCCCACCATACCAACATGGCCGGCACAAGTAGCAGGTTCCTCAGCAAGCAGCCTTCAGCAGAGAAAGAATCCAATCGAAAGACTTTTACAGCTGTGTTCACCTACAAAGACAGGAAATTCATTGAACTGAATGGAAGCTTCTGTGAAGAGGCTAAGATTCTTCGTGGCATATTACATACCATTCACACATATTTAAAAAAGCGAGATGAAAAATCAATAGTCCAGTTTCAGTTAGCGGACCCTGCTCATGCAGATTATTTCAGCCTTCTCTGCTTATCTCCTGCCTTGAAGCCTTTCTTCAGTTTTGTGGAACCTGCATTCAAGTCAACAGATCCCATGGATGGAGATTTGTTTAAGATGGAAATTGCCCACATAGAAACAAATCCGAAATCGGGTGAGATGGAGAGTGAGCATGTAGAAATCAACTCCAGATGGGAGACTCACACAGACGAAACCCCTTCGTGCAACTATGATTCCAAAGGGCTGGAAGTTTTTTCTTGTTATGAACCTGATGTGCAGCTCCATGAAAATCCACTGACTGTGAATGAAGATATTGTATTCAGTAGTGCTACCTTTGAGGCAGAGCAAAGTGTAAACTCTCCAGTAGAAAATAGCGAGGAAATGAAAGTAGCACCACAATCTCTAGACGAGGATGGCGAAAAAGTTGATGATGTTGACAAGTTTTTCCAAAGTGTGAGTGAAAAGAAGCAAAGAAAAGCAGACTTGAGAAGAGCAAGAGCAAAGGAGAGAGAGAAACGTGCTCCGAGGCTGCCTGTGCCTCCCCCCTCTATTGAACTGCTGTCAAAGCGAATGGCTTTAGTTCAAGGTTTGTTTCCAAGTAGAACCTGGGAAGGTTCAGAGAAAGACAGACTGCTTTCTGTATTCAGGCGAAACAGGGCAGGTAAAATTCTTGTGGAACTAACAGCAATGGTAGAAGATCCACAGTGTACATTTAAGTGTTCTAAGTGTGACTGTGCTGTAGAAGGCCAGTCAGAATACATTAAACACTATAGGATGTGTGACCCAACTGGACCTTTGATCTTTTCTTGTTTATTCTGTGAGCAGATTAGGAATGGGGAGGAGATGCTGGGACACCTTAGATCTCATTTTTATGACAATGTGTAAGTCATAACTTTTATATTGAAGAAGTTCTAGCTTCTTGACTAATTTTGTTTGCAGCTTACAAGAACGCCTCTATCCCTTAACGTTAAAGGGCTGAGATACCTAGAAAGAAATATCTGCTACCTTTGCTGGATTTTCCGGTGATCGACAAGGCAACTACTGTAGGTAGTCAATAGTGTTTCTCCAGTTACCTTGATTCCCGGAAGCGAATCCATCAGTATTTATGATTTTGTTGAGTTAATTGCTACACCATTTGAACGAAAATTAAAAAGAGGGATAAGCAATGTAACAGGCTTCGGAGAAAGAACATAGCATAATCTTTACACCTGCGACTGTTTACGGGGGTAGCTCAGCTGATGCCAATATGATTAGCCTGGGAACGACCCGGCGCCATCTCTTGTTTATGAGCCTGAATCACGGATGTGACTGGTTGAGGTGGTATGACTGGACTGGTTATGACGAGTACGGGTCCGGAGTTTGATCAGATCTTCGTGGAGGAGCTTGGTTTTCTCCATGAAAACCAACTCTTTGGTCCGTTAGACCACCTGTGGAATACCAGCCATAAACGGTTAGCTCCGTTTCGAGACCGAGAGAACAGTCGTGAGGCATCGGCTTGCTAGGGTTATTTAGAAAGGGGATTTGTACCTGTAGTGTGCATTTCAAAGCACAGGGACGAATTTAACATCGTGAATCGGCTGTCTTCGATGGAAGACTGCAAGAACTACTTACTCTTGATCTCCCTTTCTCGTTTAGGTGTCATATATGCGACATTATTGGGCCAATGAAGTCACATACCGCTATGCAGCATAAGACTACCCACTTACCACCAGAAAGATTTCCAAATACTTATGAGGAGCATCAGAACGCTCGGTTTACGTGCTTAGTGTGCGAAAGTCAAGTTAAGGCGTTGTAAGTCATAATATTTGTGCATTCTTTTCCTCGCAAAAAAGGACCAAAATTGGCAAAGGCACCGAAAAAGGGCCGAAAGTAGCAAAAAATTAAAATTTTTGGCATTGTTTGCTGACAATGTCAAGTTTGCTAGATAGAAAAATGACCCGGCATTCCGGTCTGGTTTTCCGGTGACAGTAGGCTACTCATTTATAGTAAGGAAGCGAAGAAAAACGATCGACTCATCTGGTTTTCTGCCTCAAGTCCCCAAGGTCGGCTTGTGTGTGGAAGGCATTGAGGTCTTTTGATCGTATTCATTAGCCTGTTTAAAGCCCACAGCACAGCCCTAGTGTTTGCCTCGGAAAATTCCCCTGACTTTGAGGGATGGATTAGGAAGTGACAGGCTTGTTGGGTTCCGTGTTGACATTTTCCAGCACAGTGCGGTGCGTTGGAGTTCCAGTATGTCAAGTTCATGACTCTAAAGTCTAAACTATCATTATTCGTCTCCACCGTTGTGTACTTTGTGTACTTCCGTTGTGTACTTTCGGTCGGTAAAATCTCATTTTCACATACTTTGTTCCCTATGCGGAATCGCATCCATCTTCCCTGTTACCGTGTACATTCTTGAGCAGTCCTTTGTCCTGATCAGGAACCGAACGCTTGAGATTCGAGAATGTGGAAAGCAATGACGCCAAAAGCTCCGGAATGTTCTTCTATTGACAGTTTGATTTTATGGAGTTTCGGATATTAAAAACGAAAAAGAAACAAGTGCAGAAGAACTCCGCACGTTCGTGTCGCCGATCTCATAACACGCCGTCACCAACTTCGTCATACATTTTTAGCCAGGTAAACACAAACATGCATGTTCTGGTCAGCTTATTGTGCAAGATAAGTAGGCCAGTGCCAGAAATCGACACCGTCCTACATTTTTGAAAATCCCGCCTACGAACCATACTAAAGCGGTCAGACTGACTACATGGTTTGCTAGGAAATGATTTATGTGTGTTAACCAGCAGCTTTGTGTAACGATCAGTTAAATGCCAAGTCAAGCAGTTGAGATATACAAAATGGTGTCCTGGGTGCTTTAAAGATATCTGTTTTGTATTTCAGCAAAAAAGACAAGGACCACTACCGACGCCATCTGGTCGAGGCTCATGCCAACCCAGGCCAGTGTGAAATGTGCGGTCTTCAGTTGATTTCGCATGCAAAGCTGAGGTTCCACCGCATGTCGGCACACCATGTTCCTCATAACTGCGCTAAATGTGGAGAGTTGTAAGTCTTACTTCGCCTCAGTTGACCAAGGTTCGATAGCCTACTTTTTTGACAGATACACTAGATGGAACGAGTTGCATAAACCACGGTTTGACACATATCTGCCAGGTTCTAGACTCCCATTCCCAGAAAACTTTGAGAATTTGCTATTAAGAAAACGCTATTGTTGTATGTTGTGCTAGGGGGTATTACAGCTGCTGCCCACTAACTTGAACTTGTTACCTTAAAAACATTTTTGCTGAGTTTCATCGAACAAGACGGTTCGTAAGTAATTTTTACAGACTCACGGACGACAGTGTCCTAGCTATCCCTCGCTTTTGTTTGGTACGTTCGGAAAATAACATTGTAACATCGGTAAATAACATTACCTTACCTTCTAGCTTGCCGTCGTTTGCGCTGGCGAGGCGGCATAGTTGTGGGAGTGAGAAAATGCAAATATGTGAATTCTGCGGAAAGTCTATCAATCGTCATCACATAAATCGGCATGTCAAGGAGGTTCACGATGTTGGCGAGAAGAAGATGCATAAATGTGATTACTGTGATGCTACGTTCATAAGAAAATTTCCGTTGAAGGTACAGTAATTGCTGTCATCAAACATGTGTGGATTATGTCAAGAGCTCCTGATACCACACCTGTCTCTCCCTTTTCGGGATGCAGCAGTCTGCCACAAATCCCTGATTCTGGGAAACCCTGTGCTAGATATACCCAGCGTTTGGCATACCCAATGCCTAACGCTGGATACCGTATGCCAAGTGCTGGGTACTCGAACCCTGACCTGTTCCACTCTAAACGAATTGATATTGGTTGATGTCTGAACTTCGCTCAAATCATCAGTATTTTATTGGGTTTTTGGCATTTGGCCCAGGGTATCCAGCGTCAGGCATAGGATATCCCATAAACAAGGGTTGTGGTAGACTGGGATGCACGCTTGCATTGACTGTACCATATGCCCAAACTTCCTCACTAGTCGTTGTTATTTCAAACGGAAATCATCCCATAGGACAACCTAGCAAAAACGAAAGAGTAGATTGGTATGTGGTGGTATGGTAGGAAGGAGATTCGCTCTTGGACGCCCGTGCAGGGTTCTCACATGTCCCGATCCGGAAGAGCGCTGCAGTAATCATTTCCGAAACTCCCACCTTCTTACGCCCATCCCTCGTTCACTACACTAGTCCTGTACGATGAAATGATTTTCATTCCAGCCGCGAATATGGTCCGTACATTACCCTAAGCACAAACCATACAAATGGAAACAGCAGTCATACTTCATAAAAAAAAAGTGAACAGTGTGAAGAGTGAACAAAAACCTGCGGATCTCAAATTTTGGATTATTCCAGCTCATATCTCTTTTAATTTTGTAATACCCTGTGGATAAAAGCCAGTCGCGTTTTTGTAAAATACGAACTTTTCTCAAATATAAGAGGCTGCCCTAAGTTTCTGTTCTGTATCCGGAACAGAGAAAAAGGCTCACTATGTGTCGCAAAATTCTGATTTGTCCTCTATTGTTTTTTTCTTTCCGCATCGATTGTATGAAGTAGGGGTAGCAATTCTCGTCATTCCTACAACGTTTTTTGAACCTTTATTTACTTTTCCAGCAACACATGAATATCCACAAGGGCGAAAAACCCTACATCTGCCTCGTTTGCAACAAGTCTCATTCGTCTATCGCAGCTCTGGGAGTCCATACGAGATCCCGCCATGACATGACCGCAACGGAAATGCGAGAACATTACAAGAACGGGACTCTGCCCCAGACTGAAGAGTAGCGAAGCACAGTTTCAGTATGTGACCGTTCAGAGTATTCAGTGGCTTGTGTCAAAGTGACATCCAGTTGCCTGAAAGAAGTGAAGAAGAGGCACTCGTTTACTATAGCCCATTGTTGAAAACTCGGGGGTTCCAGTTCTGAAATCTTTTGGGCCTCAGTGCGATACAGATGTGTAACCAAGGCCGTATGAACTTCTATTCTAGTCTCGAGTGTTCTAGCGGTCAAGCGTGATCTGTAAAAGCTCGATCAGACTGCTTCTGGCGGTCAAATGTGAATACAGGATACCTTGCTATTTGCGCCACCACTAGTAAACTTGTGTGAATAAAGAATAATTCACAAGGATTCCGTGTGGAACATCAAAATACATCTATCCTGACCAAATTAATTGATATCAAATGTCATATCCATTTACTTCTATTTCTTCTTTGAAGAATCGCCTGGCGCAAAACATTGTCGCAAAGGCGCAAATACAAGCGACAGAAAAACGCTGGCGCAAAATAATCACACTCAAGCTATTTGGGTTAACCTGGTAGCGCAAATAAATCCACGAAAGGCGCTAAGAAAATTGGAAACGGAAGCTGGCGCAGAAATAATTTGGCCATGGTCCGCAGGTGTTTAGAAGAAAGGCATTTGGCGCTACTTAGTTCAACGAAAAAGGAAACAAAATACTACGTTGTAGAGAATAATTACAGCTTTCAGTCAAGGCCCAATTTCACACATTTGTTAAGTGTAGAGGCTGGAAAGAAATGCTGGGAATTGCATGCATGTACTTCATTCACGGGGGCTGGCGCAAATAGCAAGGTATCCTGTAGTGTGACCTGATAAAGAACTTGATAAGAATGCTAGAGCCTATTTGTAATTAAAACTGCAAGTTACAGTCAGTTCCAACAGAAATAGTAAGCTAATGTCCGTATCATTTCTGTTGTTCTGCCCGTCAACCTTTATACGTCTAATATTTCTTTAAAGGACATCTGAATGAAGAGTACCAAGTATCATCCCTATCTGTATGACATCCGTTAACATTGCCTGCAGAAAACCCCAATCCAAATACGAAATAGTGTTTCCAAGCTATGATTTTTGCTCCATTTTGCATCTGTCCTTATTTCAGTACCGAACAATTTTAGAAATGAACAAATGACTCCAACCAACCCTTCTTCTGGAATATTTTTTAACCAGTTAAGCCCAAACGTATATCTAGAAGAAATTCCAATACGATCCGGCCAGCGTTCTACATGATTTGAATGAATTGCGCTTTTTGTCTTGGAGTCTGCATGTGCAAACCTCCAAAAACGAACATCCCTATTTTGAAAACGTCACGCTCAGGAGAAGAATAATCTACGTGGCCATGTCTGTAAATGCATTCTCCGTGGTGTGTTCAAGTATGGTTTCATTGTTCAGGTGTCCTTTAAGAATCCCACACACACAAAAAGTCACATAAACTCTTTCCGATGGGTCACTCCTTCGCACTCCGCGATAACTGCCGGAGAGTATACCCATAGATTATGTCACTGCCGAATGTATACCTCTCCTGAGAGAGAGCAACCTGAGGGGGCTTAAGGTAAGTTCCCACTGTTCGCGTTTCCATGGGAAAATCTCATTTCCAGCAACCCGGGGTGGGTGGGATAAAAATAGTCCCGTTCCGAAAACTGGTCTAGGTCCGTTCGTACCAAATGCTTTTAACCTGCATGCATTTTTATCGTGTAAAGTTTAGTTTCTCAATAAAACTTTACGTTTTGTATCTGGTAGTCTATTTCCGTTTCGCGGAAGCCCATCATTTGTTTACCTGTTCCTTTGAATTGATCACGCGTTTTCGGCTGATATGACGACGTTTACGAAAACGAAAGAAGCAGACAACTGAAACACGCAAGAGTAACTAACTACAGGAATGTTAGTACCGGCCACAAATAGTGCTTTTATGTAGAAAATAAATTAGCAAACATACTAAAGGAAACAATTTGCCGGTCTTCTTACTTGACCAACTTCGAATACAAAATAATGCAATCTTTATTCTTCGACCTCTATAATAATTTTCGTTACCTTCAACTATAGCCTATACAAAATGCGTCTTCTTCTAGAATATTTTATTCTGAAATTACCCTAGGTTTTAGAATGGCATTACCGTGTTGGGGTTTTAGTGGACCCACTTGTAAAATCTTTTTATTTTATATTGTATGTGGCGCTAGCACTGCTTGAAGCAAGGTAGCATTGTCCATTTACCAATGATAAAGCTTTTAGAAGAACCACTGACCAGAACAGAAACTGCGAATCCACCACACCTCTGTTTTTTTTTTTGCATTCCATATTTTGTGTTTTTTAACATTTTGGAGAGTGTGCGGCAACTACGACGCAAGCTTGTATATTTTTGCCTCTTAGAATCTGTCACCGTCTATCTAGTCTAGTATGTTTTCAATTCCCACGTGGCGGTATAACTTACCACGCAGTTTCTTCTGACAGATTTCGGTTTTGCTTACGCCGACTGGTAGTTTACTGAAATGACGCCTTCAAACATCACGAAAATTCTGTTTAATAAACAAAAACGTGTCCAATCAAAATATCTAAATCCCCGTTCTGTAATATGATCACCAACAATATAAGGCGAACGAGTGGTCCTATTGCTGGATGCTAAAAACAACTAAAGAAACGGTAGGTACTCCTGGTACTGTACAAATTTTCATGCAAATAATAAGGTAGATCCCAACATCACCATCAATTATGATTTCAAACTCCTGGACAATTGTCCTAGGGAGTTCCGGGTTGTTAGGGTGGGGGTTCTCGAAACTAAACATATCCCTCTAGAACTAAATGCCCAGTGAAGGCAATAACTACTAACTAGGTGACACGTAGAAAATTTGCCTTGCAACTGAAATAAGGCGACAAGCATTATTCACCCGTACAAATGCATAATAGCCTACCCCACGGGAGCCGGCTGGAAGCAACTCGCTATATTTTCACAGCGTATCGCTTTTGTTCCGGCGCCCAGCTAACTATTTTCGCGTTCTACGGACATTTAGTTATGTCTGGCACTCGGGCTAAAACTCCACCTCAGTCATATTATCATCGTAGTCCGGTGCCTCCAGTTGATTCCTTGCATACTCCCGCATTTCCACGGTTGTCATGTTATGTCGCGAGCGCGTATGCCCTCCAAGAGCTGCCAGGGACGTGTGAGACTTGTTGCATATCAAGCAGACGTATGGCTTTTCCCCCCGATGCATGTTTTCGTGTTGCTGCAAAAGGTAGTGCATTAGCTCGCAAGCAAAGTTACGGCACGAATGGAAAATTAAAGCACAAAGACCACCATAAATTATTCTTCGTTCATTTGACCAAGGCCTCGAACTCCCTAACAGCCTAACATCGCATCGTAATTCCCCTATTCTCAGCGGTCAAGATTTGTTCAGTTGTCGGCAGCGGCGGGCTGCGGCAAATTACGGCGTCAATTTGTCCCTATTGAGCACGGACATCTCTTATCAACCAGTTCACTCATAATATCTGCACTGTCGGAAGTTTCATAACAGGTAACACAAGGATGTGCAGTTTCAACAGTCTTGTTTTACGGGATTCACAGACGTATCATACTTAGCTTATGCTGACGATTTGTTTCTTATTAGCCGAACTGAGGCCGGTTTAGCGCGTTCTGTCCGATCCGTCGCCGCTGCATTTGCAAGAATTGGATTATTGCTAAACGCAGATAAATGTGAATTTCTTATATTTAATGGGGTCAGTTCGTCTCTTCCTTTGGATTGCATTTCTTTTTCTGTACCACAAGTCACTTCTTTTCGATGGCTTGGGATTTCTGTTTGCAATTCTCTAAGTTCTTTTCGTTTTCAGACAATTCGGGATATTCAGATTAAGCTTAAACTGGGGTATTCTAAAATTGTTGGAAATCGTGGACATTTCCGGCGACAAGCACTTACAAAGCTGTACTCGAGTTTCTGCGACCATTCTGTGTTATTTTGTGCTGGGTTTTATATGCTTCTGAATAAAGGTGACGTAAAGAGGGTCAAGACGGATTACTATCGGTACTGTAAGTTCTTACTTTATTTACCACGATCATTTCGGAACCGAAGGTTAATTAGTCAATATCAGGCAACGGATATTGTTCTCTCAGTGGAAAAACTAAGTTCAAAATTAACTGAAGAAGCGCCAATCCGTCTTGGTCCTAACAATCGTCTTATCCGCCTCTTTTGCTAAATTGTTATTTCTTTTTCTTGTATTTTGTGTTATTTATAGTTCTTTGTTTTTTCTCCTTGTACTCCACTTTTTCCCTTTGTAAGTGGGTAAGAAATAAATTATTATTATTATTATGATATAATCTGTTGTGATTCTGAAAATGTTTATGCATAACAAGCATTGCCAGGAAGAACCGAAAAGCCGCCGAAAAAGCATTTGCTGACTTTTCCGATATCACGACGACAAACAAAAAAGTCCGATGACCGCTCAGCAAACTACCCCCCCCCCCCCCTGAAGTCTAAAGGGGTTCTTACAAAAACGGAACTGAGGCCGACCAGAGTTAGTCCTCTCATAAGCATTTATTCAAAGCAAGTATTTGCAGCTCAGTGGCCACTGGCCTTTCCTTCGAGAACTTTGATGCTTCAATAAACATTTTCAAGACCGAAACCACGTAGACCCACACGTAGCCTAACTGAAACTTAGCGTATCTAGTAGACTAACTGATTTTCGCGCCATCTCTGTCGCGATTCGGTCTTGGCACAAGCTCCGCACTAGAAGTTACTACGCTTTACGGAAAGATGCAGACAGAGCTTCCTCGAAGAATTTTAATTAAGACATTCCAAAATGATGGAAAGGCCGGTTAGCTTGAACTATGAGCTTTAAGCTGGTTCCAACAGACTACAATGCGAGATTCTACTATTTTCCGGATGCAACTGCAAAACTTCGGGTCTAGTTGCGGAACTCGGAAGCTGCGGGAACCAAGTCTGAAGGTGATTGTTCATTCGTATCTTGACTGAGGAACAAGGCATTGAAAGGACGCTGAAACCAATGACCTACTTTCATTTGAGTGTGTCTGACGAATGTAGCCTCGCAGAAGGCGCACTTGTACGTCCGCTTTTCTCGATCTCCGTGAACCTCTTTCATGTGCCGATTCACCTGGAGGCGGTTCACGTCCTTCCCGCAAACAACGCAGACTCGACGGCCGTCGTCGCACGAATGACGCCGAAACAGAGCATAAGTTTCTAGGCTGGAAAAGGAATTGAGTGTCAGCCGCGTTTCATTTGTTCTATGTCCATTCATCAACTCCAACATCTTTCAGGCCTACTTTCCAGTTAAAGAATATCCCTGGGTCGTTGTTCTCCGCAGTATTTTAAATTTTCAAAGTTTCTTCTCGGTTTCCTACCTCTTACAGCAAAAACATCCAGTTAGTTCTGATTACAATGTCGAAGACCCACTTTGACGAGTTTTACAAAAACTCCTCTTGTGTACTTTTTGTCCATAGTATTTACAGTGTCATTAGAAGGATCAGTTGACATAGGTATAGTTGCATTTAAATATGATATTATGTGACTAGGCCTACCCAGTTCTGAGGGAAATAAATAAATAAATAATGCGTACAGAGTCTGATTTTAAACTTTCATTATTTTAGTACCAAATCCAAAATCAATCCTTTCGTACGAGACAATATCAACGGGCAAAATAAAGGCAATGTTTTATTAAATTATTATGCAGTCCAGTTTCACCACAGTGCCGGTCTTTCCATTCCTGCTCGAATGTGCCGTCTTTACCAAACAAGACAGCAAACTTGCCCCCCAACAAGGTTCTAATTTTTTCCAGTTAGCGGAATTCAATCCCGTAACTTTACGCAAACAGGTGTGGCGTATGAAGCGACGTTAGTAACAAAGGACTTGCATGACATAATAACAAAACACGGACAAAAACAAAACACGGCTTTATTTTCTTGTTTCCGAGATGATGTTGCCCAAATCTTTCGACGGTTGTGGCGAGAGGTTGAAAGAGTGGTGAGTGCGGTTGTTGTAGGGCATGAACTTCACCGTCAGGATCCCTACACCAGACCCCACTGATTTGCCACATTTGACTGATTTACTCTAGAGCTAGTCAAATTTCTGTTCAGTGTAAAATACAAATAATCACAAGAACCTCCGTCTCCCTATCTCTTTAATACGACCATGTGGAGTCGAATATATTCTCGATACCCTTCCCGATTGCAAACGAGCGGATGGTAGGAGCTACGCGGATTATCATAATTCGTTACCTTCACGAACAACTATATCGCAGTAGAGCCCCGCAGGAGAAATTTCATTACGAACGCCGTCTCAGTCGTCTTTTACAGCTGATTGGTTGTCCAC
Source organism: Branchinecta lindahli (assembly GCA_023053555.1). Classification (NCBI taxonomy): domain Eukaryota; kingdom Metazoa; phylum Arthropoda; class Branchiopoda; order Anostraca; family Branchinectidae; genus Branchinecta; species Branchinecta lindahli. The sequence continues at coordinate 9,222,148 of JAKZAO010000001.1, forward strand.
CACTGTGACGTCACGTCTGACTCGCTGCAGACCGGGTTCTCCACGCCTTCAGGCATGCTACGGTTGTTCATCCGTTATGCGCAGCGGCGAAGAGGGATGTAGACGGGTGTCAGCTCAAAACTCACAGCAAGTACTCTAGCTCAGCTCAGTTTTGTCGGGGTATCCACAGTCGCTGCATGGGACCAAAGACGGAGGTTCTATGGGATTATTTATTCTTGGTATAAATGCCCCAATTCAACTGGACATTCTAAACCTAGCCTTTCAATACAGTCGACGCAATCGTTAAACACGTTGAGCTTACAAAACTACCCGAGCACGATCTTCCATTTTTGTGCGATCGACACTGATCTGACACACCAATAAATGCATAAAACAAAAGGTACTTACAACTCGCCACATTTTTTGCAACTTTTGGCAGTGTAGTGGGCTGATTTTTTGTGGTTTCGAAGTTTTGAATGAGAGTCAAACTGAAACCCGCAGAGTTCACACTGGCCAGGATTAGCGTGAGACCAAATCAGGTGGCGCCGAAAATGGAACTTATCCTTTTTGCTAGAAGAAAAAAATGGTTGATATTTCTGACCAGACCATAGAAAAGAGGTGCGAAACTTTCGACACTGTAGGAAAACAGCGAACTGACTTATGCGCTAGGCTATATCAAGCTGAATAATCGACATGCACATTTTATTTCTCTTAAGGTTACAGTCAGCTTGGCCTCATATCAAGCCTCATACAACACAGGCCAAAATAAGGTCGCATTATCGTTATTTCAGCCGAAAGCCAACCCAACAGCAACACTCCTATCTAATCGATATGCGGCAGAGGAGGACTATATTATGAAGGGGGGGGGGGCTGGAGACAGGTGCAAAGAAAGACGGAACAAAGAAAGGCACAGTCTTCGGCCATGAACACGTCACTGCTTTTTCGTGTCCAACGTCACGTCCCGCGATAAGGATCTTCTGCGTGCTTTGTTACAGTCGTTTTCACTATTATTTAGCAAGGGCCCACGATGTGTTGTTCATAAGTGTCACGGAGGCCTTTCACTAACACGGTTCACCAGTGCTTCTCTTCCCGTTTACAGGTTTCCCGATTTCCTCCAGATAGCGTGCAGCAGCGACAAGACGTACATGTGCAATCAACTTAGCACAGATCAACGACTGATTTGGTCTCTCGACAACAGAAAAAATGGACTTTCCTTTTTTTCTGACCAAAAAAGGCGCCGTTTCGGCGCCATGAGAGGTAGGGCAACAGTGCAGAGAGTGAATAAAGGGCCAACTTTGAATAAGAGACTGCTGTATCAGAATAGGCCTACACAGTGGAAGGTGTCTTTAATTTTTGACTAATGAAAAACATGAGCCCTTTCTCAAATTCTCAAAATCCCAATCCCAACTGAATGAAGACTAGAGAGGCCGGAGCTCCAAATGTCAGAGAACCGATTGAATGTTACTGAACAACCGTAGGGACAGAAAAATACTCACAATATCTTGTGCACAGGCTCACAAACTCTACAGGTCCATCTGGCCACTTCATGATCTTCATATTCGGTTGGAAAATTTTCCGACAGTATATGAGTCACACGGTGTTGCATGAAGGCTTTTATGGTGGTGACATCACAAACAAGACACCTGTAATCAAAGAGAATGTCGGTCATCGGCAAAGCTCATGACTGACAAGACTGCCCTTTATTCCTCGCTAGTCTCATACACATAGCGCCGTGTGTGAGGAAGCCCGTTAGGCCACTGCCGACGTAATATTAAAATATAATAGCAATAACACACTGCATCATGAAAATGCTTTCGCCTCTATGAGCGTGTTCCACCCCTCTACCAATAGTAACTATTAGTTACTATTTCCGTTCCAGCCTCACGAAAAGTTACTACGCTGACCGTTCCAACCTTCTCAAAATAGTAACTAATAGTAACTATTTGCTTATCACGCTCGGGAGCGTAGTAAGCGTAGTAACTACGCATCTCTGTAACGTGATTGGTCGGATCACCCCGCGGCCTGATATGTGACGGAAAAATTCAAAAAGCATTCCAGCCTAGCGTAGTAACTAAGGTAACTAGCGTAGTAACTACAGTAAGTAGGGTGGAACACGCTCTATGTATCGCGAAGAAGTTGCGAACAATACACCGAGCAGAGTCGAAAATATTATCTCCTTGAAGTGTTCGTCCATTCAGTATTCTAGTTCTGGTTCAGGCTCATTCAATCTTCAAACATTCAAACAAATAATCATAGCTTCATGGAGGAGAGCACATAACATAACAACGACAAATATAACTTAAAGATGGTCATTCATAACTGGATACAATACAACAACCACCATCCGCAAGAACGGGGACACCCAGCAAGTAACCTCCCACCAGCCCAAAAAATGTGTACTAATATTTATATTAAGGGCACCTTTGGTAAGGGTGGTTGGTACAGGGTTAAATAACTGGTTGGAAACTTCAATTGCACACATCCTTGTGGAAACGGATGACGGTTGTTGCTGAAGTCTATAATACCTCACTTCAAAGTTGTCTGACCTACCACTGATCAATTTAAAGTTTAACCGACAAGGGCTGTCTAGTTACCCATCACTTATTCACTCAAATCGGTTCGAAGATCCGATAAAAATGCGTTACTTTGTTGCTCCGCTATTCACGAATAATCAATTTTCCCACAGTGGAATTTCGCTGTCGGATTTATGGTACCTCTACGCGCTTGTACCTATGTTGTATGCTTGATGAAAGTGATTCACGAAAAAGTGTTCACGCAGTGATCGGTGCTCACCAAGCTCACCACTGGCCACTGAAAAGCCGCTTTTGTGTTGAGATTCAAATTTTCCGTCATAGTAGAGCTTGCGTTGTGAGGACGACCATAGATAATTACAATGTCATACTAGAGCATATAGTAAAAAGAAAAATAAATCGCTTAACACCATCCAAATGATTCCGTCTATTTAATTAAATGAAACAAAATAAGTTTGTGTTTCAGTTAAAACTTAAATAACTCAAACAAATCCCATTTAAGACACAGTAAACGACGGAGGGAAGACATAAACTGGAAAAAAATGTAGCAATGATTTTTTTTCAATATGTCCAGGTTTGATAAATGTTAGATTTGTTTTTTTGCAGAATGATTTTATACTACTTTTTAATCCGACGAACCACACAGTCACCAATGACAAAAAAAAAACACCAGACGAACGAGCGACTATTCGATCTATGCTGGATCTATGCGAACTTACCCTTCGTCATAGAAATGAGCTCGGACATGTCCCGGCATCTCCTCCTCGTTACGGATCTGCTCACACAACATGCAATAAAACATCACAGGTCCATCTCCAACACATTGACTATAGTGCTCCTTATACACCTCCTTTCCAGGAAACATCCCATCACATCTGCATTTGAAAATAAAGTTGGGGTTCTCCACTAAAACCCCAACGTATTCCGACATTTCTGTCAGTTTATTCCGGTCGAATATGGCAGTGAATTTCTCTTTTTCCGACTCCGAATAAACAAACTGAGGTAACAGAGTTTGAAGCAGGTCTACTCGCTTCGCTGTGAGTTCCGTATTAGGTACTTTCGTTTTATCCTTCCGCTTGCGTAGCCTGTCGTTCTCTCGCTTTTGTGCTCTTCTCAGTTCTTCTTTGCTCTTCCGCTCGTTGTTCAAAGATTTGAAGTAGTGGTCAACGTCTTCGTCTGCGTCCAGCGCGGCTTCATCTGAAGAGTGGTCAGAACCAGAAGAATACGAATCATCTTCTTCAAAGGTTTCCCGGCTGAATATTCCAGAAATTCTATTTTCTTCTAGTGCTTCCACTACCGTCGATGAACAAGAGACCTTCACCTGGTCGCTATTTCGTACACGCTTACTAGTTTGCAGTTCCCGTCTGCACTTTTTAGCTACGGGCTCATCACACGCGACAGGCGTTAACGGAGCCGGACTTTTGAAAACTTCCTCATTAACAATAACGCTCGGTTCGTAGATACTAGCTGGCAAATCTTCTCCAGCCCCCTCTGGCAGGGAATCTGTCCGATTCTTCGCGGCAACACTGTCACATTCCTGCTCTGCTTCTCGTGATCGAGGCTCTATATCATCGTTCTGGGCAAGAGGCTGTTCCAAACCGTCAAAATATGCCTTTAGGGTCGGACTCAGACATAGCAGCCCAAATTTTTTGGCCATTTTGGGTTCACTGAGGGTGAAAGCTACTGACGTATTGTTGTCAAACTTTTTCAGATATTTAAACACATTATGCATCAAACCGCGCAGATGCTTCGTGTTTTCCATAAAGTTGCCCCTTAACTCAACGAAGGGATTCCCCTCGAAAGTAAATGTCGCGATGAAATTACTTTTCAAGCTAGATGCCATACCAGGTGCAAGCTTGCCTTGCAGTTCAGGACTGGGACGGGAAGTTGGGCGTTCGATAGAAGAGTCTGTCACAGAGGTATTTAGAGCTGGCACAGCTCTTACTGTCGTAGGAGCCGCTTTAATGTTTATCTGCTGTGCCGGGTTGTTAACTAGCGCAAAGTACTGAACGGTAGATACGGGAGGTGCAGGCAAAAGTACCGGTTTTGTTGGTTGGATTTTCGCTCTATCTGGCCCAACCTCTCGAGTGCGAGACGGAAGTGGAGATACTTCATTCTTGACCTTGCTGAAAAATAAAGTTCAAATTTTAGTCTGCCTGATGCAATATATAAAACTTAGCGCGAATCTGTACGGTAAACTCTAGGACCCATGGCAGCAACTACGGTTATTCATTCCTTTTCTCTTGTCTCTCTCTCTAGGCAGCCACCAGAGTTCAATTTTCGTACAGTATGTCCAGCTTATAGCTACTGCACTCAGTAGCTTGTGTTGCTCTACCGCGGTCCAGCAAAAGAAATGCAAAAAGGAACCTCGGAACAAGCATTTGACACCCCAGGATTTTAGGACCACTATTCACAGGTGACGTTTCGTATCTGAAGCTGAAATACTGATTACATACATTGCCCTGTTCTAAGCAACCACCTAAGCATGTTATTTATCCCCAACCAATCGCTTGGAAATATACAATATACAACATAATAGTGGTGTTTTCTGGCAGATTACAGCAAAACGACTTGTCCACCGAGGAAATAAAAGAAAATAGATGGATTCAGCAATTATCTCTACTTCCATTTCAAAGCTCTAATCTTCAGAATCAACTGAAAGAATCTCTATATCGACTTAACATTTTCAGTTCTACCAAATTTTCTGTTTCGCCGGATTACGGGCAAACTACTTGTCCGCCAAGAAAGTAAAGAGCAAAAAAGGATTTAGCATGTCTCCTTACGCATCTATCGAATATCTACCTCAGAAAGAACTTTTATTTTTACCTTCCAGTTCTCACCGGATTCTGAGCGAACTTTGCGGTCCAAACTGCAGTTATTAATAAGATTTTCTAATTTCCTATATATTTACATTCGGTGGGGTGGCGGGGCGGGTATGTCCGGAGGGTTTTCGCCTAGACCCGCACCTGTACTTGATCCTGTTTCTAATCTCGGATTTCGTTAAATTTCTAGCATCAAGGATGCACCTCTGTATGAGTAATTTTCTTGGACGGACGGTTTAAAATGATAGTTAGGCTACTTACTTAGGGCGTCTAGGATAAATGTGATGATCAAGGAAGCTCATACTCTTCAAAAACGGCATGTCTCTCTGGTGGACCAATGGACCATCTTTTCGCAGTCTGTTGTATCTGCTCCTTAAAGTCTCCCAATATCTTCTCAGCAAAGCAGCTAGACAGAACAACAATGTTCTGATTTTCGGACAGGAAATGCTACGGACAGGCTATGCTATTGTGTATACAAATGCAGGTCACAAAGCATTGTAGCTGACATATCCGTTTTATCCATTGTTTGAATATATGTTTCCCAGTCAGCTTGGGCTCAAGGAGTAGGCTATTTATTATCCACACGTTTGGCATACGCTCATTGGCGTTTTGTATAGGCTACAGAAGTGAGCTAGTGAGCTGGAAGATTCTCACCTGTCCATCCATTTTCACAGTAAATGAAAGTGGGAAATGATGCCCGAGTAGTGACTTCCTGACATGAATTATTTTTGCCAAGATGTCTGCATACCGATTTAGTACACAGTAACCATTATTTGGCATAGGCTAAAGCAGAAGATGGGTATAACTCAAAATCAGCATCCCTATCCTAGCCTCTACCAATTTTAGTGAATCAAGGGCAGATCAAGGAGTGTTTAACCAGTACACAACTATATCAGCAAAGTATTTACATGCCTATCTGATGCAGATCCTCTAGCTTAAGTTTGGGACATATAGCCTAACGCAGGGGCGTAACTAAAGGGAGGACTTACCCTGGGCTTACCCCCCCCCCCCACACGGTTTGAGAAAGAAATCCATCAGCAAAATTTAGCCCGAAATAAGCATTTGTCGAGCACAGCACAAAAATCAGCTCTAATCAAACCAACAGTCCAACACTCCCTATCACAAATGTGAAATTGCGTCATTAATGCAAGAAAATTTAAACCTCGGGTCCTTATTAATAACAAAACGAAAGTTAATCAAAATGTGAAAAAAAAACTTTCCTGTCATCACCCCTATCGAGCGCCAAAAACAGCAGCTGTGACAAAACTGAAATCTCAGCACCTGCTCCAGACTTGCTCAGCACTATTTTTCCCAACAGTGATCTCCAAAAAAAAGTAACTGCCCAAAATAAGATACTTATTTATAGTAGTTATAGCCTGAAGAAGCTTCAGTTATTTAGGCTACATCAGTTTCGTTTCTTCCTCCCAATGTTGTCCTTGATATCCAATAGCCTGAAAAAGACCCTGGCCTGTCCAAGAAGGGCCGGCATATTGCTGCCAAATTCAATAAGAATAAGATTTTAGCTGATGTACCGTTTTTAGCAATTGTTTGAAGTAAGCTTACCATCACATTCTATTTCTGGAAATGCTTTATTGACCTGCAATGAAATACTAATCCAAGCGCAATCTATCAGAGCTGTGCGATTTTTGTTTGCTCCAATTTTCCTGTCGTAAATGCATGGGTTGCTCTTTGCAAGACATATGACAAAGTCTGTGGCCTCTTCCGGAATTCCCGGGTTAGGCCGAGAGATGTTTTCTGTGGATACTTCATCGTCTCTGGAAGAGGAAGGCTTGCGTATCACACGATTGTTCGTTTCCATCATTTGCACGTTAGCACATGTTTAGCGAATTTTGAAAACATCGCTAGATCAGTGCTTCCACTTTCTTTTTTTGAAAATCAGTAATGGCTCCGAAAAAAATCGGGAGATTTTTATAAGAAATCAGGGAAAAAATCGGGAGTTTTAAAAACAGAGATTATGTCTAACAGAGCAATTCTAGAGTTATCTATTTTACAAAAAAGGCATTGAGTAATCGCATTAAACTTGTTAGCAAATAAAAATACTCATTTATTCGTTATAATTGTGATTTCGATGCACAAGTGCTACAGTTTAGCAGATGACCGGTTTGATAGCAAGGCTGACATTTCCGTTTGCACCATCAAATTTAAAGGACACTTAAAAGATTCCTCGGTAGGCTACTTTGAGGTCTACTTAAAGTTCTCTTTCGTTTCCATAAGAGCCCAATATTGCAAATTTGAGAAACACCACAGATTTCTCGACTGAATTAGTCGAATTTTCTGTGGAGTTTTACGAAATGGGTACGTCCGTCGGTTAGGAAACAGACCATACTTTGGGGACCTGACCCTTTTAACCCTGGGGACAGTCAACAGACTGAAATTAGAGGATCTAAATCGGATCGGGAAACCCGAGGATTTTTAGAAATGTTTCGAACCGAAGAGAGCGAGGCTCTGGCACCAGCTTCCAAAGACTATGTTAAAGCCGTCACCTCCGGCAAAAAAAAATTTAAATTCGGCCTTTTTTTTGCCAAAATTCAACTATTTCCCACAGATTTTTGTTTATAGTGTTTCTCAGATCCTAAGCCTAAAACCGTAAAAAAAACCCACATAAATGACGTACCCTTCCATTAAATGAAGAAAACTATGAAAAAACGGACTAGAGTTTTACTCGACCATCTTCTCTAAATGCTTACAAAGATGATTTATGTTCAAACCTTGCCATGTATATATTATTTTTTAATCAACTTACTTTTCCATTAATGCTATACATTTTTGCACAAAACCAACAATGTTGCAACCATGCGCCGCAGGCGAAACTTTCGCAACTCGGCCATTTCTCTGCTAAAATGAAGAGATTTTGTTATAAAACCCGATCGTGAAATTCGAGGATTGTGACCTTACTGTGATTCTAGAAATAATAGGAAAATCGGGAGATTATCGGGAGACTTCCAAAAAAGTCGGGAGATCTCCCGAGAAAGCGGGAGGAGCGGAAGCACTGCGCTAGATAGACAGCCAACAGCAGACAGCAGTGCTTCCACTCCCAGAATTTTGAAAAACCGTAAAAACCTCCACTGCCCCCAGTGGTCGGATCGGGTAAACGACTATTTCTAATTTAATCTGGTCCGGTCCCTGATACGCCTGCCAACTGCCAAGGTTCATCGTCCTAAGGCGTATTCTCGCCGTTCCCCGCGGACTCCTCGGGGAATCGAAGGGAACGGCGAGAACAGAGGGAGTCACTCCAGGGGGACTCCGCGTATGGAAAACAGCGAGACTACGGGGAATGCTTTAAAAATGGATTTTGTTCAAAAAAAAGATATGCAGTTGACGCAGAGTTGACGAAATTTATCTGGGTCCACTTTATTTTTGGTTTTGCTTATCCTGATTGTTTTTAATTAATTTTACACTGCACCAACACCATCAAAAATCGATTCCCCTCCGAATCTGAAAGGGAGTCCTTTTTGATCATGGTGATGATAATCGGAGCATTCCCCGCCCGTGGGGACTCGCGAGAATACGGGGAGTGAGTCTCCGGGACAAACAAAAACGCGGGGACTCCTCAAGTGGAGTCCTCGGGGAACGGCGAGAATGCGCCTCTAGCTTATCTGGAAGTGCTCGAACTAGCAAAATCGGGACCGACTGACGGACAGAAATTGCGATCGCTATATGGCACTTGGCCGAAGGGCAAATGCCATAAAAATGAAACACAGATGTATTTCGAAAATGATTTAATTATAATTTATATCATTGATTACAGATTAAATATTGCAGTTTGAAATATTGGGTTGCGAAATTTATTTGTAGGGGCTACTTTTCGCGGTTTTGTGTCTGGTGGAGCTACTTTTCGTGTAGTGATTTGGTTGGCATTGAAGTTCTTGTGAGGGCTGTGATGATTCGCTGATCTACAGGCAGGGAAGAAAATCTATACAAATTATTTATAAAAATAATAATTATAAGTAGAAACGAAACAAATTTTAGGATGGCAGCATACTGGAAATTTAGAGAATAGTTTAAGTTTGTACGAATATTTTGTTTTCGAAAGATTAGGTGATGTTAGAGTTTCAGGAAATGGAAACACTAACCCACTGTCGCAGCACAAAAATAGTAAAATAATAAAAGAAAAAGAAAGAACCTGAAAGTAGTTAACTGTCTCAGCACATTACTCGTAAACCCACGCAATCTGCAGCGGTAATACTTGACTTCACCATTTTCAAATGCTTCTGAGATGCAGCTTGAAGATACCGCCTCTAAACCCAGCCTCTTAGAAGCCGATTTCCGAAGCCAATGTAGCCTACCCCTACATAATCTTCCACCAAAGAGTCAAGCTTAAGCTCTAAAGGCAAGGGCTAAACATACGATCTCCAAAAACACGACTGATTTTCTGACAAGTTCAATAAGTACGATTCTCTGGGGCATGGGGGCCCAAGCCTTATTTCGAACCGCCTTCGGAATTCGGGAATCTGCAAAAAATCCTATAAGAATTTCTTCTATTTTTTTAAATATTTAGTATAACTTTTCAGGTAGACCACAAAGCCGTACCGATTTTATTTTTGGCGGCGGCGCGCCAAAAAACCCTTGGCGTGGCGGCGCGCCGCCGCTTTCCGGACTTTTTTAGGTAAAACTTTGGGGCCATAATCTGGAGCATTTTCGTGCCTGGATTGGCTGTATATGTAGATGATTAGAACTGACCAGCCAAGGTAGCCTATAAAGACAATTTCAGCTATTCCGGGGTCATCTATTCGCATAAGGGTCATCCCGCCGTTCCATACAGACGCTGCAGAGTCCCTGCATATTTGTTTCTACTAGGCACTCACTTCCTCCATTTTCTCGGGTACCCACGGACGAGTATTGCTCCAATTATCCTTATTACTAAAAAATGACCCTCTTTCAGATTCGGTGTGTAGTCGATTTGGGGAGTTGCTGGAGTCATTGGTTTAGAAAAAAAAAAATGAAATACTGATTAGTTTTTCACTGTCACGGGACACAGTGACAACAATGAAAAGTATTCACGTCGAAAAAGAACGGCGGCGCGCACCGCCGTTTAAACGGCCTTAGCTACGGTACGCCATTTGAAAACGGCGGCGGCGCACTGAATCTTTTTCAGTGGTGGCGCGCCGTATCGGCGCGGATTGGGGGTCTATTTTCAGGACCTCAACCAAATTTACGAGTTCTCACAACGAATTTCGGACTTTACATGATCTCTAGCCTACCGGATTTTAGGACTGACGTCGAAACTGGACCAAAAATATCGACAATTAGTCTATACCGAATAACTATGGACTCACACTCGGACTCACGGAATTCGGGATTCGCGATAACTATCGAATCCTGGCAAGCATACCGAATAAATATCCGAATCCCAGTAATTACCCTGAATAATTCTGGTATCGAAAAACTACTGAATATATTTATCGAAAAATTTGAGGCTCCAAATTGTAACGAATTTCAAAAAGTTAGAGGGGTGGGTGCTGCACCAGCCACCCCCCTCCCTCCTTGCGAAACTCCTGAGTTTTCTCCAACGTGTGGCTCCGTCAATGCGATAGGTCTGCTCCACAGGTAAGCAGGTACAAGAATTAAAATCAGAAGACAATTTTGACGCTCCACAATTTACTATAAAACAGAATGTTTCATGAACGATAGCAAACAAAGACCAGAATTTATTTCCCGCTGGAGACGGACCCATTCGGTCGACTGCTGGTTCAGGACTGATTGCATCTTCTCCGAGAGCTTCTTATTTTGGCAAACTGCTGGGCCGTGAACCTACAGGAAAAAAGCTGTTTTTAGCCGACAGCGACAAAGACGCATGTTTGAGCTGCGACGTCCCCATGCTGAAGCGCAACTTCTGCTGGCCTGTAGCCGGCTTCGCACAAGAAACAACAACAGAAATAACGACTAAGCATGCACTGAGCCCTTAGAGGAGCTTGAGCACAGTGACGTCACTAAGTGAATAACATAACCTCCTTCAGAAATGCGTCACACAAGTCAGGGACTAATCATGCAACGAGAAAACCTAGGTAAGAAAGTCCTCGCAACCAAGATTTCGACAAATATCTGGCCTGACTTGTTTCTATTCGGAGTCGTTTCACTGGAATTTGGATCAAATGCATTTTAACTTTCCAATACAATAATCTCGTCGGATTTTCTTAAAACTTACATGAGAGGGGAGGACAGAACAGGAAATCAAGCTCTTGGCATTCTCACTGGAATATGAGCGGATTTTACAAATTTCTTTTCTGACCAAGTATGTCAAGCTGCCAATAAAGAGCAACGCATTTCCAGGATCAATCGTCTCCGAAGACTAGTCAGCCGACTTACTCGCGTCTTGTATTACAACGCTTTTCGATGGTTACATGGGTCATAGGTAAGGACGGAACTGTCGTGATTCAGGTATGTTTGTTGGTGAACGACTTCTTCCTCCCCCACAAATTCGCCGTTTCGGCGTTGAAGTATGCTTTTGTGAACGTCGCCTAACAGTGAACGTTCGCCGACGAAAAACTAAAACCCAAACCAGGCATTTTTTGCTACAAAGTATTTGCCAAAACGTTTTTCCATTCACGTTTTTATCACTTTTTGAATATTTTGCTGATAGCACAGCTGATAGTGACTCAACTGCCACCTGGTTTTCCTTTCACATCTTGAATACTTTGCCAAGAGGAACGCACGTTCAACAAAGAAGATGGTGGTTCGAACCAAGGGATGCCTCAAATAGAAGAAGAAGCACATTTGTAAATTCAAAATAAAATAAAATTTAACTGAATTTCTACTCCATGACTGTGCCAGGATAACCCTGAAATAGTTGGCTGTTTGCTGATATAAAGTTTGTTATTTTTCCTTTCAATTTTCTTTTCAATTTGACCGTTTTATTTGCAAGTAACAAAGCCAGGGTGGTGAACCAGTTGAAGAAGTGTTCAAATAAGCATACCTCTACTGTACTTTCCCTTCAGTCGAGGATGCTCGCGTCGAGCAATCCTCTGCTGGTGATCCTATCTGGACCACAATGCGCCTATCTATGCTTGGGTGGCGAACTACTGCATTGTGGGAATCAATCCATCTCTAATGATTTCCATTTATGCTTTCCTTGTTTTTGTATTTATTTAGTTGTTTCTGTAATGTGGCGACCCTTGATGGCTTTCTTTTTTAAATAAATAAACAAGGAACAAAAAATTACCTTTAAATACAAGGAGAGGTAGGCTTGCACAACTTCAAAATCTACTTTCTTTCTTAGGCCTTGATTTACCGCCTCTAAGAACTTGAAAAGGACTTCTTCAGAACCTCCTAGGTCTGGCGAGAGAGACCGAATTTCAACATCGATGGCTGATGGTCCCAGCGTCTTCAAGAACTGGATGGCACCGAACACTATAAATGAAAAATAATACTCAGAGTGGCGTTTTAAACCCCAGGCAAAATAGCTAAAAACTACGAAGGCGAAATGAGTTACGTTACGGAGATGCTGGCGGCATTCCCCAATCTTAGTTGATGGGCTGGCTGGAAGAGGAAGTGTTTGGTAAATCAGGCGATTTTTAACAAGCCAATCCTTAGTTGCGTTTTTGCAGATACACATGGATCTGTTACCATGGTAACTGGATCTGCAATTAGTCGTTTTTGCAGTTACCGTGGTATCTGATATACGGTCCACTGCAAAAACGACTATTGCCGAAATTGCACTTTTCGAAGTCATCCCAAAAGAAAAACTGATATCCAGTTACATCACTAAGTGCTGAACTTCTTTCTCAGCAATTTGACAAAATTTGATGAAAGTGAGATGACTTTTCAGATACCACGACAAGATACCACGGTCGGACCGTGATATCTGAATATCAGTTACAATGGTAACTGGCCAGATACCACGACAACTGCAAAAACGCATTTTGACCGTGGTATCAGATACCACGATAACTGCAAAAACGACTTTAGACCGTATATCAGATACCATGGTATCTGGAAAAATGCAACTCATGTAATCGATACGAAATTCCCATTAACAGGGATACAAACCTGTTTTTGGGATCCCAAAATGTAAGTGGAGGGATACCTATGACATCGCAAAAGTTGTCCGTCCGTCCGCCTGTCTGTGAGCACGATAACTCTCGAAGGGAATGAGATATTTTGATGAAACTTGGTGTGAGCATTCTTTGGGTCAAGAGTAAGGTCGAGTTCGTAGATGGGCCCTGTAGCCCTACATTTAGGGGAGGGGGTTCAAATTAAGGGACAAGCAAAATATTTTTAAACAGCTAATGTGATAGTCGATTATGGGGTAAGAAGACATGCTGAACACGAATATGAAAACCATTTTCTCGCCGGACAAGTAGTTTGCCCGGAATCCGGCCAAAACCGGAAAGCTTGTTAGAAGTTAAATCTGAAGTTGATTAGATGTTCGATGTTGGGGTAAGAAGGCATGCTGAACAAGAATACAAAAACCATTTTTATCGCCGGACAAGTAGTTCGCCCGGAATCCGGCCAAACCGGAAAATTTGTTAAAAGTAAAAGTTTTATTTGAAGTTGATTAGATGATAGATTTAGGGATAAGAAGAGATGCAGAATCCGTACCGAAACCGAAAAATTTGTTATAAGTTAAATTTTTATTTGAAGTTGATTAGATGTTGGATATAGGGGTAAGGAGATACGCTGAATCCGTTTTTGAGCTTTAGTTTTTCGCCGGACAAGTATAAGTTCTTGAATTTCGCCAAAACCGCAATATTCACAGAAGTAAGCTAGGATCGTTTCGATCGGCTTATAGAGGTAAACGCACATGCTGAATCCATATCTGAGCTTGGATTTCTTAATGATTAGCTGTTTGGCCTGGTGAAGACTGGATCTGGCCAAGACAAAACCTAATTGTCTGGATCAAATATTGAATTTTTGGGATCCCATCGGAACCTTTGGTCTTGTTATTGCACGGCCAAGTATTCGAGACATCCTCCCAGTATGAAAATGCTGATTCGATATACAGTCAGCCTTATGGCCCAGTAGGCTATCAGGGATATGCAGGTGTTGACACAAACCGAAACTATATAATAAATACTGCAAACATCTGGTTGCACTTCCAATAAGCTTTGTCAACCAAGAGCTCACAATGTGCAGTTCATAGTTACTAACAAGGGCCTTCCAGCATGATTTCTAGGCGACCCCCCCCCCCCCTCCAGTATGTTCAATTTCCAATAAATGAAGCGCAGCTACGGCAACAGGTAAACTGTTATCAGCGCACTGTATTCTGGGGAGATTCATAACCATTAAAAAAGACTTCTATGAAACAAATATTTGGTCCATCTGACCAGAAACGGTGAACCTCAGCGCCATTCCAGGCAATGGAAGAAAGTAGGGAAAAAACAAAGAGGGAAGAAATCTCTGCATCTACGGAATAAGCAGTGGAAGGATCGTGTGAGTAAGTACGTCACGAGCAACTGGCTAATAGCCCTGGTAAAAAAAAAAACTCACTATACAATGATAATATAATATAATCAAGAACAAATAATCTGACGGAATCTCTGTCTCCCTATCACTGTAATACGACTATGCGGAGTCGAATATTTCCCCATACCCTGTCCGCTACGAATAAGCGGAGGTTACTAGCTGCCAGCCTCCCTCAATATTTTTTGTGCGATAAGCAACGGCGACGACGTAAGAGGAGTAAACGGGTATCAACATCAGCTCAAAGCTAGAGTAAATACCTCTAGGTCCGCTCAGTTTTGTCGGGGTTTCATAGTCGCTGCATGCTACCAAAGACAGAAGTGTTATCTGGCTATTTGTTCTTGATATAATGTACATCTTCTAATACCTTCTTCAACATCGGCATTCTACCGGGTCTAGGTGTAAACCACCCGGCGACCCCCCCGGTACAAAAAACGGTACCCCCCCCCACCAGGCAAAAACGCCCCCCCCCCCCCCCAAATACAAATTTACAGGAATAAGAAATCTTGTTAGAAACTTCAGTTTTGACCGCGAGCACTTAAGGATTTTCCATAGACACGCGAGTTAAATGTAAACGTGTGACGGCGGCTCGCCGGAGGGGTCGCGGGTGGGGCTTTGGGGGGGGGGGGAACGCCATTCTACCATCTGGCAAATAATCATTTTTCACTTCTCTCCGAGAAAAAAACCCCTCAACCTACGGTCTTCGTCTGTTGAAGCTTCGTTCAGCCTCTTGGCCAAGGGGTTCATCGGTTGAAACGACCCCAGATGCATGAGCCTCGAGTCGTCATCATCTTTGTTTGTCTCGGGTAGGATGAAAGATGGGTTGAGCCCTCCAGTTGTGGGAAGGAAGAAAGGCGCTTCTTTCACCTTGGCCGATACCTTGGGCTTATGGCGTCTCTAGAAAAAAAAGCCACTGGTTGTGTCACGAAGAAAGAAAACCACCCCTTCTATCACATTAACTCATATTGCATGTGTTAACAATAATAATAGATTTGTAAACCCCTGAGAAATAGAGCGGAGAATAAAAATCGCTTATTATTAGCACGGACGTGTGAATGAATGGCATTGCCCCATGTGTTCCACCTTTCGAGCACTGCGAAGTAACTTCCAAGTTTGACTCAACTCGATTTGTTTATACCCGTCGAAAAAAAATTGAAGGAAAAAAGAGAAGACAACGCAAGAACTAAAATTCTACAATGAACAAAAACATAAACAGAAGTACAAATCACACGAAGAGGGAATACCACTGGTGGTTCAGTTCTCTAGCGGAAGATTTGAAACCTTCCACTCTTTTATCAACAGTCTTTGCACTGAATTGCTATGCCAAAAAGGAATTACCAGTCCATGGGGGCAAAGGCAGCAGATATTTGGCGAATTAAAATAGACCCAAAAATATAGGCTGGCCCCGCGGAACCAATCAGACACAAAAATGTGTCCTTTGACCAACGTTTCAAGGTTTTTAAAACCCCGCCAAATATTTTTACCACAGAAAACCGACTGGACCACCTCCGCACACACGCCGCAGACAGCCAATGAGAAAGTAAAATACGAACCGTTTGCGTTAAGAGGGTTGTTTTCTTGGGGCCCAGTATTTTTTGCGCGAGAGTTAGGAGCATTGAATTCCATCTTGAAAAGGACATCAGGGAAGTCGAAACTCCATGTACTTACCCTGACCGCATCAATATGAAGCAAGTGCTTCCATCTCGAGGACGGAAGGTTTGAGAGGGTAATGAGATCGGTCTCCAACTGCTCGGGGGACTTGTACTCATCGTCCTTGGCCTCCATCTCGACATCAGTCTCGTTAACCAGATCCTCTGATTCTAGAAACAAAATATCACTCTTTATACTGGGATACCAGGTTCCGGAGGGGAGTTTGCCGCTCGTTGCACACGGTCAATCGGAGGAGTGGGGAATAACGTGCAGAACCCATGAAAGAAGTGACTAGCAAACATCCCCAAACACCCAAAGAAAAATAAAATCTCACACTTATTAGCTTGCGGGTAACAAGAAGATAAGAACTCGTGTCGAGGGAAAATTCATGGAACATGAGATATTTTTTTTTAAGAGTTTTGAACTGAAATGCAAACTGTATATTACATTTTACCGGTTTTTGGCATTCCCGGCAAGCTGAAATTCTGTAAACAGACATAGAATTTTAGCGGTTCAATCATGCTGATGTCTCTCCACCCTTCCGAACTGACCTAACAGGACGCAGAATTAAGCTGATTTGTTTTCTCTCTTTCTCATTGGGTAGAAGCGAAATCCTTTGTGATGGAACACCGTTTCAGTATACAATCTAAGCGAACTAGGACACGTCTGGCAACGTATCACTGTAAAACTCCGTACAAGAAGATGTTCTTTTCCAGGTCAGAATAATTTGCTCGAACTAGAAACCAAGCACTCACTTTGTTGTGATTCAGACCGCGAGCCGGGCAAGGCGGCGATTGCTGGTTTATGGTTGGCCTCAAGAGGCCGAAGTGCAACGTGGGCAAACAATGTCTTGTTGGACCACAGGTAAATGCCAAGGTCGTCCTTGTGTGCTGTTGCCACATAATCGCCGGTTGGCGAAAAGGTGATCGAGATGATTGGTTTAGTGCATAAGAAGTGGTCAATAAGCCTAGAAAAATAGGAGTAGATGTCAGCCCAGGAAAAACCTGAAGATGGCGACGTTAGCTGGAACATCTTTATGTAAACAATAGTTGCATTTTTGCAGATCCCATGGTATCTGATACTAGGTCAAAAGTCGTTTTCGCAGTTACCGTGATATTTGATACCACGGTCAAAAGGCGTTTTTGCAGTTATCGTGGTATCTGGCCAGTCACCGTGGTAACTGATATTCAGATATCATGGTCGGACCGAGGTAACTGATCGTGGTATCTGAAAAATTCATCTCGTTTTCATCACAGATAACACAAGAATCTAGTTTTTTGTCAAATTGGTGGGAAAGAAGTTATGTCACTCTCGACGTCAGTGGATATCAGTATTTCTTTTTGGAAGATTTGTAAAAGCACAAATCCAGCAATTGTCGTTTTTGCAGAGCAACCGCAGCATCAGATACCACTATAACTAACAGTAAGTTCAAGTTCGTTTTTTAAACTCATGACACTATACCGTAAATGTACCGTGGTAACAGATACAAAGGTATCTGCAGAAACGCAACTAATAACTGAGACTTACGAAAAACCAACTGGTGTCGCAAGCGTAGAATAGTCTTGTTGTGCATGTCACGAAACTCCTAACAGTAAGTTCAAGTTCGTTTTTTAAACTCATGACACTATACCGTAAATGTAATAAACAATCACTGCGGAGAATAAAATTTCGAAAGTGCAATGCTTATTAGTAATCTTATCTTTAACACAACAACAACAACTTTGGACCCTATAAATCTAGAATTAATCTAACAAAGTATAATCTAACCTGCCATCTATCAAATACTACCTCCCTCATCTGAAAAAAACAACGACAAACAATTTGACATGAGTAAGCCAGAGTGCGTAGGCTACAAGCACAGTAGTTATAAGTTTCTTTGAACACTTCTCCAAATTTTGGACTACCTTGGTTTTGCTTTTCACCTCTAAAAGAGTTTCATTTTTCCAAAGATTCTTAGTTGTAGAAAATGCCACAGGAAATGTAATACTGAAATGCAAGTAGATAGTAAGCCTATTACTTCACATAATCTTTGATACAATTTAGTAAGTAATGTGGTACAAAAAATGCAATATTAACCGCGCCGCAATTTTGCCGTTTACACGTGTAAAAGTAGTAGTAGTAGTTTCCAAGAATACGCCAAAGGGCCCAATGCCCACGCAGGCTTCTTCCTCGTCGATGGATTCAAGGTGTTGCTAGCGCCGCTGTTGGCGTCTTAGACCAAAGAGTCTTAGACCGTATCGATCAGGTCGCACGCTCGCAGGATCGCGAATAGGAGCTGGAAAATCTTGATTTCGACTGACTGGTGTGGTTCCAGTTTGGTGATGTTTGCACATGTGGGGTTTATCTTCAGCCTTGTCAGTAGGGATTTCAGTCTACCTCGTTCCTGTTTTGCTCGTGCATTCAGCGATTTGCACATGAACAGGATACGGTCCATTGTCTCGTCGCCGTTCCGACAAATACGACATGTTGGGGATGTGGGGGGGTCTTCGTTAGGGTGACTGATCTTGCAGTGGTAAGCCTGGTGGGCTAGTCCATTTGCGTTGGCTCGAACGCGATGGTAAACCCTGGTCTCTAGCTTTCCTGGGAATGGAGATGTTCTGGGGTGAGGTGGCTTGACTGTATGAGCCTTCAGTCGAAGCTGAAGCGTATCACGTAGAGGGATTGTTGCTTCTTTTGCTGCTTCATCGACAGTTGTATTGCCAGGTATCCCCACGTGGCTTGGTATGTACTGGAGAGTGACTTCGATTCCCTTCTTAGCAAGTTCTTGAAACAGGTTTGATGCGTTGTGGAGGTCGATGTCTGCTGAGCTCCAGTCCTGTGACATCAGCGCTTAGAGGGCAGATTTTGAGTCAGAAAATACTGCTACTTTGACATCTTTGATTTCTCTCCTATTCAGGTCCAGCAGAGCAAGGTTTATTGCGTGGATTTCAGCTGACATGATGCAGATTTCTTTGGGGAGTCTCTCCATCATCTTCGTGTTCCACTGGGGGACATAGACTGCACATCCAGTAGCCTCATCAGTTTTTGAACCGTCGGTGTATATGTGGATGTGGTGGCTGTACTGCTCTTCCACCATTTTCTTGAACTCGGAAGTCGCAATCATTGGGACGTTCATGAGCTCTGTTTTGTTCCTGCTCGAGAACTTGGGATGTATAGTAGGTTTTACCATCGTCCACGGTGGGTTTGGTGGAACCTTCGGTGGGATGCTTTGGTTCATTATTGGGAGGTGCATCTGCACTGGTCTGAATTCCTTATGCGGCCCAGGTAAGGAGCACTGGCTTCGTACAGGGTGATGGAGAATGTGGTGCGGCGTTGACTCGATCCTGGTGAAGTATCTTACAAGCAGTAGTTTTCGTCGCTCTTCCACTGATGACATGCCTGACTCCTGCAGGAGGAACTGGGTTTTCGTGGTTCTTCTTGCACCAAGAGCAATTCGCAGAGCTGCGTTCTGGGTTGTTTCAAGCTGGGCCATGAGGCGCTTCGAGCATCCTCCATAGATGATTAGGCCATACTCCATCTGTGGCCTGATGTACTGCTTGTAGAATCTAAGCAAAATAGTATCAGAGCACCCCCAAGGAGTGCTAATAAGCCTCAGCATTAACTTCATCTGCCTATGACATCTGGAAACAATGCCTTGGATATGGTTTTGGAAGCTTAGTTTCTTATCCAGGGTTATGCCTAGATATCTCACTGTTGATACTTCGGGGATGGTTGTTTGATTCATTGTTACTACAGCTGGTGTTTGATTTGATTTGATTTATTGTATAATTCAGGTACAAAATTTCGTGGTTATCCAACCAAATTGTTTGACCTTTGTCAGGTAATATATACAACAATTGTTAAAATCGAATTCGTGTTCAAAATAAAAACAAACCATTGAAGTCAACACCCAAAAAAAAAATCTAACAAAATAACTAAAAAAAAACATTATTGTAAAAATCCACAAATTTCGGAATGAAGCTATTACAATATCTTTCCCGGTTACATGCGATCGGCATGAGCTTCGGGACTTTGGTGGAAACTTGCCTAGGTGGCCTTGGGCGTTCAACCTCAAAATCAGGGGGTAAAAGGGATCGGAGAGTTGGGTGTTCAAGGAGTTTTAGTCCAAAATTTTGACACAACTTCTGCCTCCTATTAGACAACGCATCCAGTCCAAATAAAGAAAGGAGGCCAGAGTACGGGATTTTAGGGCCCCTGTGCACAATTCTTAGGGCACGTTTCTGAATATTCTCTATACGATCAGATTCATCCTTCATAATACCATAGTGCCAAACTGGACAAGCATACTCCACCAGAGGACGAACAAACGTACAATACAGACGCAACATCTTTTTTTCAGGGACCTTAAATTTAGTGAGTGTTTTTAACATAACAATAGACGCATTAGCTTTTCAAATCATGCTATCAGTGTTTTTCTTCCACGACAGATCAGAAGAAACAACCACTCCAAGGAGATTAATTTCCTCCGAGAGGAGGCCATCATCCAACTCAGGGTGAAAACTTGGCTCATCCGATAAAAAAGAAAAAGTCAAAACCGTTGTTTTGTCCGCATTTACAACCATATTTGAATTTTTTGCTTCCTTTGCTACATCCTGGACTATTAAATAATAATTTATTTGTAACCCACTACAACAAACAAGAAAAAGTGGAGTAATGAACTAGAAACAAAAATGTCATTGCTTGGCTTTTAAAATATCGATGCAGTACTTCCACAAGCGACAAGTCGTCCACGTACTTCCATCTGTCATCAGCATCAATAGCAACATCATTTATCATAACAAAAAAACAAAGAGGTCCCAACACGGTTCCTTGTGGGACACCACAGTATATAGCACTAGTAGATGAATAAAGACCTTTATATTTTACAACTTGCTGCCTTTCCGTTAGAAAACCGCGCACAATTTTTATAATAAAATCCGGAATATTTTTCTGTCTCAGTTTTTCCAATAAAATATTATGATCAACAAAATCAAAAGCTTTTTTAAAATCTATTGCAATCAA
The DNA here is from genome assembly GCA_023053555.1 of Branchinecta lindahli. NCBI lineage: Eukaryota > Metazoa > Arthropoda > Branchiopoda > Anostraca > Branchinectidae > Branchinecta > Branchinecta lindahli. The sequence continues at coordinate 9,243,551 of JAKZAO010000001.1, forward strand.
ATTTAACCAATTCCCAGGAGAATCCAAATTTTTCAAAATAAAATCAATCAAGCTAACTATAAGGTAATGCGTTGTGGAAGTTTTTGGTAAATTCCCAAATTGTTTTTTATCAATCATTGAAAGGAGGTGTTTTTTTCAGCCATGTTGCAACAAATGATTCATAAATCTTGCTGAAAACTGAAGTCATAGTAATTGGCCTCACTCCCGTAAAATCATTTTGACATCCTTTTTTTGGGATTGGGGTGACAAAACCAAGCTTCCATTTCTTTGGATACTGGCCAGTTTTGGAAATCATATTATAAATGCTCTGAAGAGGTACAGCTAACTCCTCTGGGAAAGCTTTTATGAGTTGAACTGGGATGTCAAAAGGTGTAATTGATGTTTTTTTCATTTTTTTTAATTTTGAAGCAATCTCAGCCTTTGTTAGCTCTGGAACTGACATACCAGAACCTTCACTTTCATCTTCTGGAGTACTTGCAGGTGTCGGTCTTAAAGGTGGGTAAGTTTGTACTATAGCTATCAGATGAGCATTAAGGGCATTTGCCGTTTGTTCTGGGGGCTCATTAACATTAAAATCAATATTTTTATGTGATTTTCCAGTCATGCTTTTTATTTTCTGGTAATATTTTTGAGGTTTTAATTCACATAGATCATCAACTTCACGACCATACTGTTCCTCCGCTCTCTTCAATTTATTTTTTATTTTATTCCGCAGTTTATTAGCTTGTTGTCGGTCACCCGCTCGAAACAAAAATAATTTCTTTTTAATCAAATTTTTAATCTCTTTTGTTACATAAGGCTTATCTGAAGAACAGAATTTCACCTTTTTTTCTGGGAAACATTCATCAAAACATGTTTTTTATTGTTTGGGCCTTCCTGCCATGGAACTGCATGACCGCTGATTTCGATGGGGCAAGTGGTAGGTCGGAAAGTCTCGAAAACTTTTCTACTTTGGAGATTTCTTCTTGCAATTTTGACTGGGCCTCTGATAATGTCTTGCCTATTGCCCACACAAGGATATCGTCTGCAAACTCACCATTCTTATTCGATAATGCCATGTCGTACAAAAAGAGGGCGAACAGCAAGCAGCTGAGAACTGCTCCTTGGGGAAGTCCTTTTTCAATTGGCCGGGCTGAGGATATTTGGCCGTTTACCCTCACAACAAATGATCTGCTGCTTAGGTAGTCGAGGATGAAGTCTGCAAAAACTTGTGGGAATTCAAACTTCAGGAGTTTCGCCTGGAGTATTTGATGCTTTACGTTGTCGTAAGCCCCTTCAAAATCCAGGAAGGCTGCGAGTAATAGCATTCCTTGGCTTAAACTTTCTTTAGTGGCTATTATCAGGCGGAGGACAGTGTCGATCGCAGAGTGGTTTTTCCTGAAGCCGGTCTGGGTATCGGGGATCAGCCCGTTCCTTTCAGCATACCACTGGAGCCGTGTATATATCAGCTTCTCAAATAGTTTTCCCAGAGTGGGGAGGATCATTATTGGCCTATACGAGGAGGGGGTTTCTTTTGGCTTATTTGGTTTGAGAACTGGAACCACAACCGCTGTTTTCCATGCAGATGGATAGGTGGATTTCAGCCAGCAGGTGTTGTATGCATGCAGTAGGGCCTTCCGAAAGTTGCCTGGGGTATGCTCTAGCCATTCTGGGTGGATTTCATCTGTACCTGCAGCTGATTTTGTGTTCAAAGCACCAATTGCTTGGTTTAACTCGTCTAGAGTAAAACCTAAGGTGAGTTGATCTGTCCCGGTGAGCACTTTATCTGTTTGTGCGCCAGTTCGTGTTGGGGGTATCATATTTGGGTCGTTATTGAGCTTGAATTTAGCGGCATACATGTCAGCAAAGGCTTCTGCTTTTTCTTGGTTGCCCTCAATGAGTGATCCTTCCTGCTGGAGTGGGTATCGAAGAGGGTTTTCATTTGCTCCCTTTCCGTTGATTCTGCTTATAAATTTGTGGATTTTTGTCTCAGATGTCTCGCGTCGAATTCCTGTGAGGAAATTTACCCATGTTGCCTTCTTTGCTTTATATGAGGTTAGTTTCATTTTTGCGTCTGCTCTCATTTTCTCAAGGTAAGATTGGACAGTTGGTTTTCTTTCAAATCTTCGTGTTATTGTTATCTTCTCTTTATATTGTTTTTGACATTGGTCATTCCACCACGGCTTTGGCGGCCTACTCTTCCCATCTTTGGTGGTTGGTCTTGGGTTGCTTTTTGGAATTGACTTTGATGCTGCACTGTGGATTATTTCTGTTATGTCAGCGGCCTGCTTGGCTGGGTTGGCTTCCTGATAAATGGGTTTGAAATCTACAGCTGACAGTATGTCTTCAAAATTTCTTCCAATTCGCCTTTGAGTTGATGAAATGGGGCCTCTGCAACTCTTCCATTGCTGAACCTCCTATTTTTGTTATTATTCCGTAATGATCACTTAGTAGATCGTCAACTCGTACTATTTCCGTTTCGTTGATCAGCCTCGTTGATATGATCTGGAGATCTATGGTTGAGAATCTCCCGGTTCTCAGATTATAGTACGTATTCAGGTTCGCTGGTGTTACAATAGTTATGCTATTATTTTCTCTAGCCAATTTCTCCAAATATTTTCCTGCTTTATTGTGAGATTTCTCTCCCCAATCAGGACTATGAGCGTTCATGTCTCCTACTATGATGGTTCTATCCCTTTTCATCTTTGGTGTTACCTTTTTGAAGAAGTCATCTGCATTATTCGCCCCCGAAGGGTTATAGAATGAGACGACTGTTAGAGGGGATTTCCCTCTCATCCAGATTTTTGCCCAATTCACAAAAGGTTTTTTCATCATCTTCTTCGGCGCCATTCGAAGCTAGGCGACATTCAAAGGATCATACCTCTGCCGTAGTCTTTACATGCGCATACCCCTGTGACGACGGCTTGGCATAATCTTCAAATCTACTGTCAAAAACTTGCTCTTCGCTTGTTCAAGACGTATGTAAATCTGTTCTTACCGCCTATGGGCGCATCGTCCCTAACCACGGGCGCTACAATCGGAAAGCCATAGGAAATTTATAGAGCACTTTTTACGCTCTATTTTGTCTTGATGTCACGCATGTTCTGCGAAAGAAGGAGATACAAAAGATGAGCGAGTGCTATTTTAAGTATGCGAATGCTTTATTTGTCAAGTTATGCCATAGCTGCCAAAAGTCACGGACAACTGGGCCCAGCCAGCACATGACGTTCTTCACTGATTTCTGGTCGAAGATTGAAAAACTGTATTTTTACGATTTTGTTGTGTTTTATTTCTCTTTTTTTCACATACTCTGCTTTTGAAAATGGCGGGTCATAGACAGATTACTTATTTACTTATACTCTACGATCGTTAGATTCATTACCGTTTACCACAGTCTGCGCCGTTAACAAGAGGCTTTCTCGAGAGATTTGTGTACCGTCTGGGGCCTTTCTCGAACCGAAACTTAGGTATGAAAGACCACCCCTGTAGTTCAAATCAACCGTCAGAACAAAATTTATATTTTCTCAAGTAACTTCACAGGACTGACGTTTGATTCCTTGACTGAATGATCCTGTAACTGTCACATGCGATACAAAATGAAAATTCTTGAGCTTTTGACGAAAACGGTATGTTACAGTTGTTACTGCTTGATTTAATGTTGCATGTGTAGGCCTATACGTGTTTTTCAAAAAAAAAATCCGAATCCACCTAGGCGTTAACTGAGCACTTTCTGTTTATGACAACGAAATACCATGGGATTTTTCTGTTTCTCTAACAGCAAATGTAGGGTAATAACCTTCGGGCAAGACATTTATGAAAGTACTTACGAGCCGTCTCGAAGATCCCAGACTCGAATCGAATTATCTTCGCCGGCGACTGTCAGCCATCTGGAATCGGGACTAAACGCGAAGTCGACAATCTGCTCTTTCTTCCCCTTCAGTCGTCTCACCACTTGCCGAGTGTCAACCTCGACTATGTCAACGTCACCATTGGTCTTGGCAACAGCTAGAAGACCACTAGAAAAATAGAAACACGTTCAGATCCGAGCGAATCTGAGACTACTCTCACAGCTGACTCACCAGACGATGATGATGATAAAATTCCAACAACGCACTAAACAAGAAAAGGAAATAGGGCAGTGCAAAAAACAAGAAAAAATTACTCTCAGCTTCCGATAACGTAGTAAATGCACAAGATAAAACCAACAAGAGCTGTAAGCTCATATGGCACTTGCAAGGCTTGGTAAAAGTATGAAAGTAGGAATTCGCCAATAAAATTCGTGGGTTTTTTGTGAACATTTGTAAGAAAAACCCTTGAGATAAGAATGAAGACGGACCCTTGGAAATCAAGAGAATGTATCGTTATGTAAAAAAGTTTTTTTTTTGCACCTGGCTGTGATGATGTGCACTTTAAGGGCGCTAGAATGTTATTTGTAATCAAAACCCTACTGGCAAAAATGATCCTGGGCCCTTTAGGATCATGAATTTATATGGTTTGGTGAAAAGTATTTATTTAACTTTCCGGTTAAGATGCGCACTTTAAGGGTGCTAGAGACTCATTTCTAAGCAAAACCCTTGAGGCAAAAATGATCATGGGCTCATGGGGATCATGAAAATGTAGGTTTTGCTTAAAAGTATTTTCTGTACTTTGGGGTTAAGATGGGTACTTTAAGGGATGATCGGATCAGAGAAGTGACAATGTCTAAGCCAATCTTGTCAAGTCTCTACTGTTCAAGCCAAGTTTCGTCGTCCGAGCACATCTTGAAGTACCTTAAATTGCGATCACCGGAATTTTGGACCCCCTGCCAGCTCCCCCCTCTCAGAGCGATCGGATCCGTTCCGGTTCTGTTACTGATGTTCTTGTTCTTCCCACCAATTGTCATCCCAATCGCTATGTTCTAAGAGTGTCACAAAATTTACCCCCCCCCCCCCCGACTTTCCAAATTGGTCCGATCCTGTCAGCACTTGAAATGGGACATCTGAAACATGTGTTCTTTCCAAATATCAAGTTTCAGTAAGATCTGATCACCCGTTCAGAAGTTGGACAACCTCAAGATTCCGGATTCCCCCTCCCTCCACTTCCCCCACGATGGTCATATTGGAGAAGCGACTGTTCTTAAGTTAAAAATGTAAAGTCCCTGATATGCCTGCCAAGTTTCATCGTCCTAGCACATGCAGAAGCATCTTAAGTCGGGATCACCGGAATTCCGGAAGCCTCCCTCCAACTCCCCCCACAGTACTCGGTTCCGGTCTGGTCTTGTCAACTATTGATCTAGGGCTTGTGCTTGCTCTTCCCACCAAGTTTCATACCGATCCGTCCATTCTGAGCATGTCACACAATTTCCGGTTCCCCCATCCAACTCCCCCCAAAGTCACCGGATCCATTCCAGACTTGAAGTGTGACATCTGAGACACGAGGTCTTTCCAATATCAAGTTTCATCAAGATCCGATTCTCCGTTCAGAAGTTACAAATATGTCAATATTCCGGATTCACCCTTCCTCCACTCCCCCCACGGTGGTCGGATCGGGGAACTGACTGTTTCCAACTTAGTTTGGGCGGGTCCCTGAAAACCTGCCAAGTTTCATCATCCTGGCACATCTGCAAGTACCCTAACTCGCGATCAGCGGACCGACCGACAGACCGACCGACCGACGGAAAAGTGATCGGTATATATGGCACTTGGCCGGAAGGCAAGTGCCATAAAAAGTATTTTATTTGTGGACTTGGCTGTAATGATGCGCACTCTAAAGGCGTAGAAATTCATCTGTAAGAAAAACTATTGAGACAAATCGATCACAGGCCCTTAGGGATCATCGATATATACCGTTTGGTCACAAAAGTATTTTTTTACACTTTTCGGTTAAAATGTGCACTTTAACGGTGATAGACGGTGATAGCGCACTTTAAGGGAGCTAGAACTTCATTTGTAAGCAAAACCCCTGAGTCAAAAATGATAATGGGCTCATGGGGATCATGAAAATGTAAATTTTGCTTAAAAGTATCTTTCTGAATTTGCAGTCAAGATTGGTACTTTAAGGAATGGTCGGATTTAGAAAGTGGCAGTTTCTAAGCTAATATTGCCGAATCTCTAATATTCCAGCCAAGTTTCATCGTCCTAGCACTAATGGAAGTACGTTAAATCGCGATCGCCGGAATTCCGGCCCCCCCTCAAACTCCCCACAGTCACCGGAATCAATCCGGTTGTGTACAAAGATCAAGACACGACAAAGATCACCAGAGACATGTCCTCTGTTCAGTTATCGAATTTCACTCAAATCCGATCAACCGTTCCAAAGTTACGCATGACTCAATATTCCGGATTCCCCCTCCCGCTACTCCCCCCACGACAATCGGATCATGTAAATTTTTATTTATAAGTCAGTTTGATCGGGTCCCTGATACGCCTCCCAAGTTTCGTCGTGAAAATCCCCCAAACCGCCATTACCGGAATTCCGGGAAACTCCCCTCCACCCCCCCCCCAGTGTCCGGATCCAGTCCAAATGTATAAACGATTTATCTAGAGCAGATGCTTGTTCTTCCCAGCAAGTTTCACCGCGATCCCTCCATTCTAACCGTTTCTCGAGATTTCCGGTCTCCCCCCCCCCCAACTCCCCCATAGCTGTCGAGTCCGGTCCGGACTTCAAATGGGACATCAGAGGTATGCCATTTATTCAGTTATTAAGTTTCATTCCAATCCGATCACCCGTTCGAAAGTTACACACTACTTCATTTTTCCGGATTCCCCAGCCCTCCACTCCCCCCCAGGTGGTCGGATTGGGAAACTGATTATTTCCAGTTTATTCGAATCGGGTCCCTGATGCTCCTGCCAAGTTTCATCGTCCTAGCACATCTGGAAATACCCCAACTCGAAAAAGTTTGACAAAAACTGCTTAATTTTCCGGATTCCCCGGCCCACCACTCCCCCCCAGATGGTCGGATAGTGAAACTGATTATTTCCAGGTTAGTTATATCGGGTCCCTGATATTCCTGCCAAGTTTTATCGTCCTAGCACATCTGGAAGTACCCCAACTCGAAAAAGTGTGACAAAAACTACTTAATTTTCAGGATTCCCCGGCCCACCACTCCCCCCCAGATGGTCGGATCGTGAAACTGATTATTTCCAGGTTAGTTATATCGGGTCCCTGATATGCCTGCCAAGTTTCATCGTCCTAGCACATCTGGAAGTACCCTAACTCGAAAACAGTGGACCGCCCGACCGACCGACCGACCGACCGAAAAGCGATCGGTATATGGCACTTGAGCGGAGCTGCAAGTGCCATAAAAAGGCAAAACACAAAAAAGGGACTGATCAGGTCCAAAAATCGTCTTCCCAGATGGAAAGTGGAAAAATGGTCTAGGACAGAAACGTTGAAGTCCTGAGCAATGACACGCGAGTTGAATGAACGGCTGTGGCGTTTTCTGAGGACAGTTCTGCCAGGATTAAAAACTGATCAAGCTTTTCTTCATTTCTGTTTAGAAGATACAAGTGAGACGCAGGGTGTGGTGTTTTTTTTATATAATTAGTGTTGATGTAGACGAGAACCACCAAATCGGCTTGACCGTTGTATCCGTTTTGAAAACAAATTGAATGGAAAATTGAAAAGTGTGCTTGGCTAGGGCAGGAAATAACAGAATGAACAAATTAAATGAATACACGAAAAAATAATGGATATACAAATGTATTCCATGTTTACTCCAATGAACCAAAGTGGATAGGGCGCACGCATTCCTGTCACCTGTTTCCATTTTCAGTCTACTGTCACAATGACGGTCTGAAAAAACTCAAGCTTGTCAGCTAAAATCAAACAGTGTGCAATACGATTTTAATAATACTGACACAATGCAAACAACAACAACAGGCTAGGAGCAATTAATTTTTACGAATCTAAGACGCTGTCTTTCTGCATTAAAATATAATCCCGCAAAAAGTGACGATATTCTCAGAACGAACGGACAACATTAGCAAATAGCAAGCCTGGCCTTTTAGTCAGGTTCATACTGTGGCGGTTTGGAATTAGACAGGGGTGACACAGAAATTATGTCAAAAGCATTTGATTTTCCGTGCTACAAGCCACGTCAACTAACAGCGGGCGACCAGTCGTCAAATAAATTGCTACATGGCGCGATGCTCAGCGATGTAGGATCAACAAAGACGAATTTCAGTACCTTTCCCTATGAAGTTTAATGGCTTTCGGTTCACAATCTAACTGGAGGGTTCCAAGGGCTTCCCCTTTCCTGAATCGCCAGAACTGAAGCTGAGAATCTGAGCCGGCAGAGATGACGATGTGATCCACTGCATCTGTCTGAACCCCCACGACTGAACCATTATGTGCTAGAAAATAGCAATTTAATCAATGTACAGAACTTGCTGACATAGGTCAATCACCTCGATTTTTATTTTTTAGCAGGGTGAAACCGTAAAGCATTTATAAATATTCCTTCAGCCCAAGCTAACGGCAAATCATAGTTGACCGCACCAAACGAATGGGTCACGTATCCGTCATTTATTCAAACAAATTCAGCTGAAGTAGCCGTTTAGCACAGTCAACTACGCATTTAGTTTGTTCGATAACGAATACAGGAATGTCCAGTAAGTGGCTCCCAGGGGTAGAACGAGAATAAAGGATAATTCAAAAAGGTATAGCAAGACGTCCGTACAATTCAAAATAGCGACGGGTCCTATCTTAAGGAAGGAGGCGGATACACTCTTTCCCAGAATTCCAATATGTATTCCTCCTTTACAAAGACTCTCTAACTGCACAGAATAAAACGCTATTTTAAGTTTAATGAAAAGCCAACTTATTTTATTAATCATTTAACTAAACACTCTTAAATATTTGGATTGTGTTAAGCGATTTTTTGTTATTTTTCACTATATCCCCTAGTAGTGACGTTCAAAATCTCTACGGCCGTCTCCACAAGGGAGAGTTCTACACACAAAGCAGAGAGCAGTACAGGTGGCACATACATGCGCTCGTTAGGAGAGAAGCCCCGAGACGGCAACCAAGGCCGGATGGGACTTAAGTCAGTAAGTAAGTGGAGCAACGAGGTAACACATTTTCATAGGGTCTTCAAGCCTATTTAAGTGAAGAAGTGATGGGTAACTAGACTGTTATATCACAGCCCTTTTCGGTTAAATGTTAAGCGTATTTTCAACATTCAGACTTCGTTCGCCTGAGTTTAAAAAACGAGGCAAACGGATTTCCCAGCGTCTGGCTATAAAGACACGCGTGAAGTAGGAGACTAAAAGGTCTGGGATAAAATCGACCGTGGTGTAAGTACCAATCCAATCAACCATGTTTCGTCAGAAGGGATGGACGAATACTGCGCGAAATTCAAAGCTCCGGGCAAGGACTGGATCGAGCAATTCGGGAAGAAGCGTGAACCAGTAGAACAGGCACTACGGCCCGATAGCTTACAACGTTTCGAACTATTCCTAACTAAATAGTTAGCCTCTGTTTTTCGAAAGGCGAAGAACGTACAATAATTGCAGACAGCTCAATTCTAAACTATCGAACCCTTGGACATCCGATTCTGCGGCGGTTAACTACGCTAGCTACGTTTGTATGTCGAGTGTGTATTTATATCTTTTTCTTCTTTGTGTGTGGTACTTCATCTGTTGCAACGTGCATTATGAAGGAACAAAGTATACGTATGTATGTGTATTACCTTGAATTTAACAGTGATTATCTTAAACAAAAAACTGATTAATTTTCGTCGACATTTTTTTAACTTGGTCATGGCTTTTTTGAATTACTACCATGGTAAAATGCACCAAAGTTGTCAACCAAAACCGCTTTTGCTACAACAAACTAAGTTGACTATTCCGGTGGGCTTGTACGTCGGGAATGCTGCGTCATAAAACAGAGTAGACGAGCATCCCACCTCAAGTAGCTAACTAGCACTTCCTTACCTCGGTCATTTTTCATCCGCGAGTATGTTGCACGATGTAATCCCGACTGTATGTTGAATCGATCGATGTGTCCGGAGTCCATGCCAATCACGACGAAGTTGCCACAGGCAGTAACACAAACGCTCTAAAAAAAATCATAAGTTTGAAAACGGGGGTGGGATTTCCAGGATTCGAAGATACTTCAAAACGACCTCCAAAAACTGAACGCACTGGATTTGGATGAGAGGCAAAACTACAGTATCTCCACACATTCACTGGGCCTAGCGTTATTGGGCATTTCATAAAACAGATTTGACAACATAAATAAACTTTCCTGTAAAAATCCGCTCTGCTTGTTAGATAGATGATAGGGTTGTTCACTGTACGCTGACGTTGACCTATTCGACCCGTTCGTAGAGGAAGCAAGACGACCAGCTATTCAACTTCCCATGTCTGTCTAGCTTCTCGGGTTACGTGGAAACTTGTCGAAGGCTTTTCTGTAGGTACAGGACATCTACTCGAAGGTAAAGGATGTTTCTCTTTGTGTTTACGCTATTTAAGCGATGAACAAACTATTATACAGATACGTATGTCTCCTCTTATGAAGGTTGTTACTATATTTAGAATATCTATCACTTCAAACTGTCAGCGTTCTCGTTAATCGAGTAAACCCCAACTTAAGACTGGCCCTCTTCCTCACGTTCGGTTTACATCATTCAATACGCTTAATCGATTTCTTCTGGAAGAGCTCGAGTGCTTATTTTTACTTGGGGAGGGGGCAGCCCTTGCTAAGTTTCTGACTTGATATGAATTGATTTTTATGTCTACTAATATGATCGAAGTTTCGTAGAGAGCATTTCAATTCAATTAATTTTCAAAACCCTCTCAAGGACGAGGCCGAACATTGAATTTTTTTTCATACGTAAAGTCAAAGTCCACCAGAAAAAACATTGATTTTCGAACCTCAGGTCCAGTTATAGTATTTTATTTCTACGTGATTACAAGTTATCTCCCCCCCCCCCCACACCTGCTATACCAAGGGCTCACATCACTGGCTTGCGGTAGTATTCAAACAGGCGGAAGGGAAGGGATTAGAGCGAGTCTTGCCATTCTTACCGTTGCTACAGCGTTCTTGAGGAGTGGATTTGTCTTGAAGCGGTCGTGTCTCAGCTTATGATCTCCCATCCTGCAGCAGTCATAGTGCCATGTTGTCACTGCAGCCATGTCCCGGTGGCAAACAGCTATGCAGTCCCAGTCCTTTTCCCGTGTAGGCTCTAAATAAACGAGTACAGATTGGCACTTTCGCTAATTCTAAAGAACACATCTTCGTCAAAATGGAAATTTTTTCAAAATGGAAAAATGCTTCACAGAGCAGGCAAGAGTTCTTCAAAGACAGCTAAAGAAAAAGACTCCGGAGGTTTGACCCGGGCCGGGGTCTCAATTACGAGATACATGGAGAACCGCGATTCGTTGGTCGTTAGAAACGCTGGCTTGTTGCTGCAGGACACAATAATTTCGTGCGAACGGTGTTTTCCTTTATTTATTTTTCCAAACCTAGGGGGGGTTTGGCTTTTGTTATTTTAAAAGAGAGATGCGATTAATGGGCCCTATAGAAATGACTTTTTCGGGGAGAATTAATTCTTAAATAAATAATCACAGTTTCCCCCCTCCTCTTCCTCTCAGTGACACAAGTTGCACCTACTCTTTCCATTTTTCCTTTCAAAATCTTAACCTCTTTACAATCCTAGGCCTACTTTTCATCTTGATTTAACTTTTTCTTCAAGCTTCCAACATCAAAACAAACATCACCTATTAATCAGCCTAAGCTATTCAGTTCGAAGCATAGAGCATAGGACAGCCAAGTTTACTTTACTGTCCAGGAGCACAAGCGTCATGTTGCTTCTGACCTTACCTTAGACCTTAGTTTCTCCAGAGCCATCGGTGGCGCACCAGCGTCGAAACAGTAGTTCTAAGTAGTTCAAAACCCACTAGAGGGATACAACCCATGCTTGATCTTAGTATAATTTTCTTGTCGTTGACTGAAGTGTCCTGCCCTACCGCGTGCGACTGCCGCATTTTTCGTCAAACTTGCGGGTGTGTGCGTGTGCGGGAGGGGGGGGGGGGGGTGGAGATGCGTCACAACTCTATGGTGTTTTCAAGTAATTGTCCCCGTTTGGGTTCTGGAATGCAAGGTTAATTCTAATAAATGTATAACCTTCTTGCATGTTTGCTGCCTGCTAACATCGCGTTTTTATCCCATTATATTTCCAACATTTAACTTAAGAAACAAGAACCTCAATGACCGCCTGCCGAAGTGTCCTTCTTAAAAGGAAAACACAAAGAACCTCTATCAGCCTTTGACGCATGAGAAAATGAGATATCAAAATAAAAAATTACTCACCGGAATCAAAGCGTACAATAGGCGGCAGTTTTCCTGGATCGTTCTTCATCCCAACTCGTTTGGCTTTTTTTCTGTTCCTAGATGCCTGCCCGAAATTCTTATTTAAAACGTCCGTAATAGTCGAGAAACTGCGTAACGTCGAGTCCTCTCCCGCGCTCAGAATGTTCTCGCTGGTCTGACCATGGAAACGAATAAAGGTCGGGGGAGCACTATGGCCCTCCCTGATTCTGAGCTGCCGAGCGCCACCGTCAGCCTGATCGAATACCCACATCTGTAATCAGAAAATGCATTTTAATGACGGTCTAAAAATACGCTGTTTCCGCTTGAAGCCAACTCCACTCTCAATTTTCTGACACCCATTACTTTTCCTTCCTCCTACGTGTCATAATAATATGACCAAACTGCACATGCATTCACTTGCTTTCGTTACAGATTGTAGTCTCTAGCCCCCTTGCTCATCGCCTATCGATGTTTCCACCCGATTTGGCGATGCCGGGATTCACAAATTCCTCCCATGAGCAAGCAGAATATTGCGAATATTTTGAATGTCTTCTTCCATTTTTTTTCTTGATTGGAGTGCGTTGCTATGTGGACAGGAATGAATGATGACTGAAATACTGTCTCGCCTTAACAGTGACCCACAACAGAGGGTGGGCGTAAATGAAGCAAAATCTGAAAACCGGATTGGGATTAAGAATGATACGGACTTCAAAGAGCGATTGCGCATCTACTAAGACACGAACCTCTTACAAACGGCAAGCAATGAAGAAAAACCGATTTTGACATATGTCATGTTTACACCCTCCCCTCCACCGAAGGTAAGTATGTCCCACACGATTCCCAAGGACCGCGCCGCAAACCTATGAAGAAACGCCGTTTTCAACACTTCCCAGGGTGCAACATAAATTAATGCACCTAACTTCTACTATACATCCTGTGCTTGGGACAAGCCATCGAACCGCAGCAGACTCCCTCGCAAATACTAATAATCACTGACGATGTCGGCGGTATACACCAGATAGAGAGTAGATGGCGTTATTGCCGAGGTGTGACTGGCTTTGATGCTGACCTTCCCAAATAGGTTTCGGTGTAAATGGGCGCTTATGGTACGTAACTGCAATCTGTGAGCAAAAACTGATGGAAACCAAAAGAGAGAAGCGAACATTACCTTTACAGAGTTATCAGGTGAGGAGGTCACCAAAATTGGCTCACTCGGCAGGCAGTGCATTCCCGTCACCGGGCCACGATGCCCGTCTCGAATCTGGGTTACAATTTTCCCTTCTTCTAAGTCCCAGATGGCCATATGTCCCTCCGTGCTACCACTGATCATTATAGGTGGTCCGTCCGTCCGGAAGGCCAGGTTGGTTACACAGCCCCAGTCCTGGTTGAATCTGAGGAGTGTCTCATCGAACTTGATGTTGTGAATGTAAATATCCCCGGTGGCTAAGCCGACGGCAACGACGTCTACGGCTGGAGTCTGAAAAAAAAGACTGAAGTACTCTGGTTGACTGCAGGGAATCATATTTAAAAGTGACTCAGCTAGGATATTTCTCTTTCAGCATGTCTTTCAGCTACAGCCTGAAGAGGACCCTTGCCAAGAAGGGCCGAAATATCGCCGAAGAATATCCTTGCTGACTTTCCTGTTTTCGTCATTTATATATAACAAGAAGTTTACCTTATACAGCAAGGGACCACCTTATACAGCAAGGGACCACAAATTTCCGAATTCGCTGACGAGTAGGTTTAGGTTTAAATGAAAAATTAACACGCACAGGGTTATAACAATACTAAGGTAAGCTCACCTTGCATAATAAAATAAAATGAAAACTGAGGACAACAAAGAAGAAAGAAAGCGTAGGAACAGCATGTGCATAAACAAAATAAACCCTACTCGTATTTTGCAGAGCACCTGTCGGTGCCCGAAGGAAGCTTTTCGGAGAAGCTGCACAAGACCATTTAAAATCGTGATCAACCTCCAGGGTAATATCCAAAATGACCAGCGCTGAACTCTTTGTCATACAGAATCGGCTGTCAAAGTGTCAACGACCGGCCGATGCACATGCAGGGATACCTTCCCTTGGACAATGCTGGATGCAGCGCGCAATCTGCATTTCATTCATAGACCCTATTCAAAAGTACTGTAATCTTCTTGAACCTCAATTGGGCTTCTCAGTGTCGCATACTACCCTACAAAAACTTTTACATACTTCGTCGTAGGTGTACTACACTCTTGTCTCAGAGATGCAGGGATATTTGCTCAATCGTAGCCTTACAAGAATGGAGAGGAGCTCTGTGAGAATACGAGCCATGGATCTTTCATATAAAGTTAAACATTATCCATTGCGCAATTCAGAACCAGTACTATTTATTCGAGGGTGGAAGGGGTTGGGGGTCTGCCCTCAAGAATGGTTTTAAAAAATGGGATAGAAAATGATAGGAGAGGCAAATAACGCAAGTGACGATTCTTCAATGACAGTTCTGCTGAAAAACGGTTTAAAATGATTTAAGTTTCTGTCGAGAACTGATAAGAGTCCAAACTTTCTGCGCTAAAAAACGGAATGACTATGGAATGAGTGCTCCTGTTCCGACTAACAAAAAGTACTTAGTGACAAGTGTCTGACATGATGAGGCAAACTAAACCTCTTTATGAATTCGTTCCAACTTTTCCGGGATACAAGTCCACCAACACCCACGCTGTCAGACCAAGTACCGGCTTCTAGCCTCACAAGGTCCACAATCCACTTTCAATGACCGTGTTGAGCCGGGAAGGAGATGTGAGATACAAATAAGCCTACCTGTGTAAGAACTGTGATTGGCGCTCCCCATCCATTAAAAGTGTGAAGCTGCTTGGCTGTTCTCAAATTCCAGAGCTGCAGGGCGCCGTTCTCGCTTCCAAGTAGAATCTTATTCACATACGTGGTTGGATGAAGAATCGTCGTTATTCGGAAAGTGGAGCCGAAAGACAACTCCAGGAAAAGCTCTGAAAAGAAATATACAGTTTTGGGCAGTTATTCCGCTTGTCTCAACACCCTAGAAAGAAGGTCTAGTAGATAAGCCACCTTCACGTGCCTGGCGGATGAATTCCCACTAGTCCCAAGGCAACCGACTGGAAGTCCCAAAAAACAGTTGGAGTCGACCATCCAGTCTACCCCAAACCATTGATTTTTGGATACCCTATGCCAAAAGCTGGGTGTATCTAGCATTTGGCTGGGGATCACAGCGCGGAGCGCTGTGCGAGGCTTCTAAGTCCTCCGGTCTAACCAAACTAGCCACACCCAAACCGTCTGTGGTGGTAAATACAATCTGACTAGATTGCCTACCCCTTGTGGTGTAGTATTCTCGGAAATGGGTATATATCGCTGTATACAGTTGTTTAAATTCGTTGTGGGAGGGGGGGGTTAGGCTCTTGGCCTGTTAACTTATGTGTGAAAACACAAGTGAGCCCTGGATTTGGATGTAGGACACCAGAAACCAAAAGGGGCATAGTTCATAGGTTTACATAGGTGGTGTGGAGGATAGATATTGTCTGCAGATATCGGTGTAATGCAGAAACTTTAATGCACAAGTCAAAATAAAAAATGGTACCGTACGAGTGGATATGATGGGGTGGTAAAAACGTGCCGAAGGGGGAGGGGGGCAGTATGGTGGTGCTATGGGTTACAGTATAGGCTACTGTGGGGTGGCATGGAGATAACTATTTTCGGCAGATATAGGTGTACTGCGTAGATTCTAACTCGCAGGTAAAAATCAGAGATAATAACGTTTTGGTGGATATGGTGTGGTGGTATGCGACGTACGGAGGGGTGGTATGGCTCTGGTGGGGTCATCAGGTGATAACCACTCCTTAGATATTGGGATTTATCGGGTGTACGGAGTGGCGGCGCCATCTCGAATTCTTCGAGATCCCCTTAGTATAGAGCCTGCCCAATGGTTTCCATACCCTATGCCAAAAGCTGGGTGTATCTAGCATTTGGCATACCCTATGCCTAACGCTGGATACACTATGCCGAATGGTGGGAAATAACCCAATAAAATATTGATGATTTGAGTGAAGATCAGAAATCAAGCAATCAGAATTCATTTACAGTGGATTAGAAAACAGGTATTCAGTGTTTAGTACAGGATATCCAGGGTTGGGCATATGCTACGCCAAACGCTAGATGTACCTAGCGTTTGACATAGGGTATCCAAAAATCAGCGGTTTGTGCTAGACTGCGACTACCCATCGTTCTTTACCGCTAAAGTACTCACTATTGCAGTCTCAATTTTCCTAAAAGCCGACTTTGGATCCAATGCTGACCATTGCGGACTCACCACTGCATGGTCGGTTCTAGTGAGAAGTCACGGGGAAATGGTGAGACCAAAAAACTCCTTACACAGGAAACACCAGACAACTAGTGAGTAACAAACAGAAAATAGGACTTTCTGAAAGTCATAAAAGTAACAACGAAAACAGGGTTGGTCCGTTTCGAGAGTCAAGTTACAACTGTGTAAAAATCACTATAGCAGATATTTCTAGTCTGTCTATACAATGGAGGAGGATGATTTGACGCTTTCCTAATCCGATGAAATCAAAGGCAAACGAAAAATTAAGTTCAAATAAAATACTGTGATTCAAACATTTAGGCCGTACGATTTCGAAAGCTGCAGTTTTGTGCAATACACAACATACTGAGAACTCGAAAAGTTCACCATCACATAACCAAGCAGTGTACTATTTGCAAAGACCTACAGAATTTTTTATCGAACGATCGATAAGTAGAAAAAATTGCCGTTAGTCCTTACTTGTTGTGTCGATGTCCCACACCTTAAGAAAGTTGTCCTCATCCACAGAAATCAAGTGGTATCCGAAGGACAAAAGCAGCCGTACATCAGCTCCTTCTTCGCAGTAAGTCTTCTGGAGCTGAAAGTACAGAAAACTTGGAATCAATCAATCAATCAATATTATTTGGACCCTAATGGAACTAGGGTAACTCTTTGCAGTAAATCTTCTGGAGCTGAAAGTACAGAAAACTTGGAATTAATCAATCAATCAATATTATTTGGACCCTAATGGAACTAGGGTAACTCTTCGCAGTAAGTCTTCTGGAGCTGA
The DNA here is from genome assembly GCA_023053555.1 of Branchinecta lindahli. Lineage (NCBI taxonomy): Eukaryota > Metazoa > Arthropoda > Branchiopoda > Anostraca > Branchinectidae > Branchinecta > Branchinecta lindahli. Next base: position 9,260,919 of record JAKZAO010000001.1, read on the forward strand.
AAGTACAGAAAACTTGGAATTAATCAATCAATCAATATTATTTGGACCCTAATGGAACTAGGGTAACTCTTCGCAATAAGTCTTCTGGAGCTGAAAGTACAGAAAACTTGGAATCAATCAATATTATTTAGACCCTAATAGTACTAAGATAGCATGGGTAGATATTGGAAAACTGGATCTTCTAACTAAAGATAATCATCTCAGTCGCATTGTATTATCCACGGGAAGGAGCCATAACACACGTCTACTAATCCTCAGCAGAACAAACTCTTCTTGTTCTGGGCAGGATATGGTACTGTAAATTAGGGTGTGGTGAGTGGTCCCTGTCATGAACATCTTCCAGGAGTCAGAAACTTTGCATGACGTCATCATGAATAGAAAGCTATTCGCAGGTTAGGCGGGATACTGTTCCAACTGTAAACTGAAAATAGTCGACAATCGTCTCACACTTGAAAACATCTGAGTAAAGGTACGGTAGCGGAAGTTCTTTTTTCTTGCCTGATGTGTGGACAGGCGCTAGCCTAAAGAAAAAAAAAAAAAATCAACCTACTTCAGACCCTCTTTTCCAAGCATATATAGTATTTCCAACTGCAGTGTACGTATGGAATTTATCTGCTGCTACTGCTTTGATGTCCTGACTGTGTGGCACTCCAACACTGACCAACTGCAGCCTCGAGCTCTGCAAGTAAAAGTATAATAGCCTATGAAAAAACAACTGGGTGAAACTGTTTTTTTTTTTACTTTTTCCTCCTTGTGAATGTAAGCAAGCAGCTTCTTTGTGGGTGAAACTTGTGAGAGATTTGCAGACATATTAATTACTTTTTACTTCTTCGACAATCATCTAACGGGGGTAAAACGAAAATAAATGTTTTGTCATATCACTTCAAACTCACAAAACAACACTCCAGACTGTGAAAGTGGAAATATATTTTTTGGGATGTCTGATAAGAACAGACAGATTAACACAAGCACCCACATCTGGCACTTCTACATTGTCTACAAACGCGGGTGAGTGGAAATACACCATTCATAATCTTCATAATCTTGGAATGACTCAACTTGAACTTGGGCAACTCCATGAGATGGTCTACCGAAGGACAAATTTTCAAATAAATGCTAGTGGACCATATTTAGGTTTTTCTTATAGAGCATACCCTGGGCTTTAAGAATCTGTTTCATTTGTTACATTTGGAGCATTCTTTCTAATTTTTTTAGCTGTCCAAATCTTAAGCTGATCAGTTCAGGGATTGCAAGATTTTATGATCATTTTTGCTGCAATGAGAATCCATCTGGGAATAAGCCTAATCCTCTTAATTTACGATACTTAAAGAAACGCCAGCCCTGAATGGAATGTAGTTCATTCGGTATCGCTATCTTTGACGGATTGGATTTGATCAGTGCTGAAAGATAAGCTTTCTAATGTTACGTTTGTAACGAAAAAGTGGCATATTGTTTGTCTACAACTCAACCCAAGCAAGATAATAAAGTGCCAGTACGTTAGCAAATAGCAATTTTAGTGTTTATTCCAGTAAACAAGAAAAAAAAAATATAATTTCATACCTGGAGCCAATAAAAGACGTTACAAACGTAACAAAATTTGCGTTACTGACGTAACATCCCAATGTTACGTCAGTAACGTAGAAAAGTCTGCAAATTTGGCAAGGTTTTAATCTTAGTATCGATCATCTTGAGTAATATAAAGTGCCCTGTATATGCAAATATTACATATCAGTTGAATGGAGAATGGGGGGGGGGGGGCTTGGGGCCTATCAGTGAATTTCTTGGTCCGTCTGTCTGTCTGTCTGTGAGCACGATAACTTTCGATGGTAATGAGATATGAAACTTGGTGGGAGGATCCTTTGGGTTAAGGGAAAGGTCGAGTTCGTAGATGGACTCTTTAGCCCTACATTTAGGGGTGGGGGAGGGGGTTCAGATTAAGGGACAAACAAAATATTTTAAACAGCTAATAGATAGTCAATTGAGGGGTAATAGAAGACATGCTGAACACGAATATGAAAACCATTTTCTCGCCGGACAAGTAGTTCGCCCGGAATCCGGCCAAAACCGGAAGTTTTGTTAAAAGTAAATGTTTTATTTGAAGTTGGTTTAGATGTTCGATTTAGAGGTAAGAAGGCATGCTGAACACTCGTGTGAAAATCATTTTCTCGCCGGACAAGTAGTTCGCCCGGAATCCGGCCAAAACAGAAAAATTTGTTAAAAGCAGCTCCGGAATTTTGTCGAAACCGGAAAATTGGCAGAAGCAAGGCAGGATCGTTTCGATCGGCTTATAGGGGTAAACGCACATGCTGAATGCACATCTGAACTTGGATTTCTAAGATGATTAGCTATTTGGCCTCAATCTGTTTCTAAATTCTATGAGTAAAAATGTTCAAGGAATCTGGCGAAGACTAGATCTGGCGAAGACAAAACCTAATTGTCTGGTTCAAATCTTGGATTTTTGGGAACCCATAAAAACCTTTCGACTTGTTTATCCGAGACGAGAAAAAGGCTATCTCTCCCCCTGTCTGTCGGTGGTAGTAGCACCCGTGCTTCAAATAATTGTGTTCATTTCACTTTTCTTTTACAAACAAACCCGTTTTGCTAAAGATTCTGGTGAGAATTCGTACGAGTTACGTTGGTAACGAAAATATGTTACGTTTGTAACAGAAGAAAAACAATTGTAGAAACGGAACATGGCGCTCAATCGCTACGAATTTCGGCCTCAACAGTCCTAAGACTGTTGGTAACTGACGAAAAAAAATTCAGTTCGCTAGTCCTTACAGATTCGCTGAAAACTAAGACTATGTGCACACTACCAAAAAGTCACTTCCGTTTTTTGTTACGTTGGAAACGCGGGGTTTTTGGAGCCGTGCGCTTAGACCGTTCAAAGGAAATTGCTGGAACACTGGACATAAGATAGAAGAAGGCTTGAGCTTTGTTTTAGAGTAAAAACGAGTCCTCCAAGTTGAAAATCGGTGATGCTACAGCCTTTCAAAGCGTACAAAACGTTACATAGGTAACGATGGAGTTGCCCACTTATGATCGCTACATGATGGAAGACATAGTCTACTAATTAAGTTTGGAAATCGGTTGCTCCAGTCTCAAAGGTACAGGGAATGGCTCCCCCCTTCTCCTCCCGCTAAGCATTATGTGACACGGCAAAAGCGTAAGCTCCAGCCCTGTCACGCTGATGCAACAAATCGGTACCGTAAATCGTTTCGCCAGTACTTTACAGAGTGTATGAATAAGTAAATTAGTGCCATGTTTTTGTCTAGCGTTCACCGTATGATGTTTTGGACAATAAAGGATATTATTATTATTATTATTATGATACTTCCTACCACCACTTACTGCATATGTGTGAATTGTTGCACCGATGACAGTTGTGATGAGACTTTCTTTCCTTCTCTCCATATATCTGGATACCAAAGGGATGTGGTTTGCCACCAATCCCAGGGATCTGAATCCATGGAAGATCTTCGAAGCATCCAAACTGATAATGGTATTATCATTCTCTTCAACGTTTTCAGCAGGTATATCAAACGCAGGCATTTTAATTTCTGGAATCAAATCATTACGAGTCAAAAGGAACATCATCGATATCGACAACGTTACATTCAGCAAAAAGGTCAAAAGCAGCACTATAAAAGTCACTCACTAGGTGAAACCCCAAAGAGGTAGGCTATAACAAAGGCCAACCTAGTATACCTCTTGCAAAATCTTACCAAATCCCACATTCAATTTGTCTAGAGTATTTTCACAACTTTCAAGCTAATGATCCCTAATTATTTCCATCCGACTCTTTTATCCTTTTCTTGCTAGTTAATAATCATCCCTTCTCTTCACTAATGACAAATATTTTTGGTGTATGTCCAGTTCAATAAGCTGGAAATTCATAACTGAAACCTCCCATTTGTCCTGCAATATACCATCTGGCACTTCTACAACGTCTGCTAACGAGGCTGAGTGGAAATATACCATTGTTGGAGGTCACATGATCTACAGTCTGAACACAGTTTCTATGATAGTGGGAACAAGAACTAGTGCATTTATGCTGTTTAACTGAATTTCTGTTTGAACTTGGCACTGTGCATGAATATTTGCTACTGTACCTAGCTAGTCCATTCAAAAAGTAAAGCATTTGTAATTATAGTTGACTTGACCAATGAGGAAGAAATCTAGCTGCTATAGCAAATATTTTTTACACAGTAATGATTGCTAACATCATGACAGTCAGAGCCTTGTTTTTGTTGCACGCTGCAGGTCCACTTCTCGACCGCTTCCGGACTGATTCTTTCTATATCCGTTTTTGCACTGCAGTGCTTCCGAGGAAGACGGCAGCGCTTCTCGAGAATCGCGGACTTGCTCACCGACCAAGTCCGTGCTTCCCTGCAAGATGCTGCTGCTGCCGAAGAAACAGTGAACACAAAAACGCACTTTGTAAAAAAGCAAGGAAGTGCTGCAGCAGCGATGCGGCAGCGCTATTTCAACAAAAACGAGGCTCAGAAGGTAAAGCATCGAAATTCGAAAACACTGGAATTTTAACGATCTTTCAGCCCCACCCATTAACAGACCAATGACATTCAGGGATGTCATCAGAAACAGATTATAGCAGGCTATCCCAGCTCTCCATCCCCCTCTGGTCTCCCCATTCAAAACCAGGATTGGAAGTACAACATTCTTCAGAGTGAAGAGCCAAGCAGTTCTCCTTAGGAAGGAGCTATTCCAGCGAAAGCTCAGCCCAACCCCTTTATGCAGATCCTGTTTCCAGTGGGAAGAGTCGCTACAGCATATCCTGTTTCAGTGCAGATAAGAGGAAGAAAATGATGTCAACCTTTAGATCCTTGGGTTTAAAACCAGATGTCGCAACAATAAGCCTGTCCCGTAAACTACCAACAGCAGCAGAGACGACAATATACAGAGATGTCCTCGATCTACTAACGAAAGGAGACATCAAAGTCTAGTCTAGGACACCATAGACCATTCAACCACAGTCATTTTCCAGGCAAAAGGACCCTCCCTTGAGCCCAGTCTCTCAAGTCCAGCCAAGCTGCAGCAAGAAAAAGTCTAGAAGGGTCAGTGGATCCCAAAGACTATACCATAGAAGGAAGGACATGATGGTACAACAATTCAAATCGAACATTGAATTTTATTTCTCACTGGGAAGTGCTAGCGCTTGCACATAAAATAGAATAGCCAAAAGTTGTGAGAGCACAAAACTCAATGGCTGTTAGCTTTTGGCAATGCTGTAATTTTTTGACAAGAGAAAATTCTCATCAAAGGTTGGGCCAATTCTATTTTCTATGAAAACAATTTCTACAAAACGGTCCTGTAAAGCAAAAATTTGCCAGTAAAAGGCCGATGTTTCTGTTGAAGAGGGCTAACATATGAAAGTTAGTAAATGTTATACTGGTTCAAAAATATCAGGCATTTCTAGCTTTGCTTGTCTGACTCACATGAGAATAGAATAGTGCTCATTGCACGAAGCCTGTGAGGCGAAGTTGGAGGTAAAGTAGCGTGGTTGAGAGTAGCAGGCGAGAGTGATAATAGTGGCGACTGGTTCTAGTATCCGACACCTAGTCTTCCCAAAGGCGATACCCAGTTCGTAGGTCAATGAGATCCTGGAGATTGACCCTTCCCACAAAACACAAGGACACCCTAAAAGAATCTGCAAACTTCACGCTAGAACTGCAGCAAGATGCAACATCTTCTCGAATCGGATCGTGAACCTCTGGAACAACCTCAAGGAGGACACTGTTGCTGCAGAATCAATAGATGCTTTCAAATGCCATCTGGATGCTGAGTGGCGAGACGCACCGTGGAAACTTGACTGGGAAGCATCAGAATCTTCCACCAGAACGTAACCATCAACAACAGTCATCACAAGGAGTGATTCAACAGGATTGAAAGTCCTAATTTCACTCCAAGCTGTGATTTAAGGTAATTTTTTTTAAGGTAATAACTAAAGCGTATTTACTGGAGCTAGTACTTACATTGGCGTTAGGTCGATAAACATTTTCACTATATCATCTATGTCAGACTGTGCTCAGCTCGAACTGGAACAGAACTGGCTCAGGACAGAACTCGGAACTCCGAACTCTAAACTGACTTCCCAACTGTGGGTTCGGTCCTTTTAACCGGTTTCTAAATTCCCATAGAGTGCACTAGCAAATAAGGTTGCTTCTCTAACGTCCTAGCAAATCTCTATCCAGGCGGAAAGATTCTGGACCAACGGGGTAAGTTTGTCTGGGTTCTTTTTTACTTGATTGGGGAAAAGGTAATAATCTCTTTCAGTCTGGAGAAAAGCATGGGCTTTAGAGTCAGTCCGAAAATACAGGGAGTTGAGGATAGAACTTGTTTAGTAGGTTTTGAACAAGATGTTTGTGTACCCTAAAATGTACCCTCACACTCACATGAAACTCTCCTACACAGGGGATTATTTTTCTCCACAGTAGGCCTAGGGGATTCCCCTGGGCAGGAGAAATCTCCAAATAGTCTGATGCATTACTGACACTGTTTCATCCAACCAAAACCAGGAAATGATAAAGTCAACTCTGGTCTTCACAAATGTCTAAGAAGAAAAATAACACAAATAGGCTACCTGACCGAAATTTGGTGTTTTAACTTACTTTGACCTGGCCTAGGTTCTAGGTGAAATAAGGTCAGATTCAAGGATATCTTTTGTTATTTACTGCTAATAGGGTGGCCACAAAAACACCTAGTGGCAAAAATTGGCGATTTTTTTGTAATGAATGCAGGAATTACTGTGAATTTTCCTACACAGTTTTACCTATCTAAAACATCTTCAAAAAATATTTTGAAAATACCATTGCATTCAGGACAAAATTGTCTGTTTTGTAAGGCCATCAGTAAGATGTCCTAGCTATTTAATATTATTTCTTAATATTCAATGTAAATTTAGATGTAAAAAAAAGTAGCTGAACTTGCCTACAAAAATTTGTTGATACTAAGGAGGAAAAGTCAGCAGCCTATAGCAGCAATAGGTCTATTGGACTATAACCTTAATGATCTTATTCATATTTTCTCATCTAACTCACTTGCTGGGGCTCCCCATGCACTCAAAACCAGCTCAAAATACCCAGTTTCATAGAATTTCATTGAAGCACATAGTTCCAAGCTGGTCACTAGATGGATAAAACCCTAAAGTCAATGGATGAACATAGGCATTTCCTTATGTAAAATACTGTTTTCTAAAGAAGATTTAAGATGCTTAGAGGCAAGATAGAGTGGTGATTTTGGCCTCAAATCAAAGCTAAAAGATAGGAGAATCACATTCTGATCTTCAACAGCTCAGGTTTGATTAATAAAAAATTTACTGGCTACCCTACTGCTAACTCAGTTTCTTATACATCCTTTTTGCTTTTGGACCAGATTACAGTGGATTACAGCTTAAAAAAAAAGACCAGCAAAGCCAAAAGGCGAACACAACGCCAACAGTTGTCAGTTATGCATATTACATTATACTGTGTAAGTGTAACTATGTTGCTTAAATCCAGGCTTTATGTTCCAGATACTTGGGGATTCTGCACACTGTAACATTTACCTTGAAAGGAAGAAGCAACAAGCAAGTGTTTGCTGATGTGGTCAACAAGGTTAATACTTTTCGGTTATTTAATTTACCTGTATTTTATATCAAATTGTTTGTTTGGCTATCAAACCCACGTGTTTTACCAAAATCCGTTTTAGTTCCAGACCGAAATTTGATCCATAGAGCTATTAGAGCTTACAAAGAAGTTTCAAGATTTGTTAGCCATATGTACAGATTGGTCAAACATGCTATCAGCGCCAAATTTTAAAAAGAAAAAAGTTACCAAGGTTTACTGACCCCTGTACTGACCCAAGTGACCTAGTGCCTGCCTAGTGCTTAGTCAAGAAGGTCATCTTAGTCAATCTGTATAAGAGACGATACCTGTAAAGTAGCGAACCCAGGTCCTTGGCGAAGAGATGTTACTTTCTTTCATCATATAGATAGGGTAGCCATTAAATTTTTTTTTAATCAAACCTGAGCTGTTGAAGACCAGAATGTGATTCTCCTATCTTTTAGCTTTGATTTGAGGCCAAAATCACCTCTCTATCTTGCCTCTAAGCATCCGAAATCTTCTTTAGAAAACAGTATTTTACATAAGAAAATGCCTATGTTCATCCATTGACTTTAGGGTTTTGTCCATCTAGTGACCAGCTTGGAACTATGTGCTTCAATGAAATTCTATGAAACTGGGTATTTTGAGCTGGTTTTGAGTGCATATGGAGCCCCAGCAAGTGAGATAGTTGAGAAAATATGAATAAGATCATTAAGGTTATAGTCCAATAGACCTATTGCTGCTATAGGCTGCTGACTTTTCCTCCTTAGTATCAACAAATTTTTGTAGGCAAGTTCAGCTACTTTTTTTTACATCTAAATTTACATTGAATATTAAGAAATAATATTAAATAGCTAGGACATCTTACTGATGGCCTTACAAAACAGACAATTTTGTCCTGAATGTAATGGTGTTTTCAAAATATTTTTTGAAGATGTTTTAGATAGGTAAAACTGATCAGGAAAATTCACAGCAATTCCTGCATTCATTACAAAAAAATAGCCAATTTTTGCCACTAGGTGTTTTTGTGGCCACCCTATCATAGAGAGATTGTACCATACCCAGTCAATGAAAACGGATATTGCTACACTATTATTACGGGGGAATAGCAAACAAATTTAACATTAGGAGGTATAGGACTTTCGACTTTGAGACTAAATTACCGGCCCTGGATAGCTGCTGTGAGCCAGCGAATTGTTGGAATCGTTAATCTGGCTTCTTCTTGTTGAAATAATAAAAATAATCTGGCTTCTTCTTGTTGAAAACTTCTGCAAATGAATGTTTTTTTTAAAGAGAGTTCGAACGCTTCAGATTTTGTAAACAAAGACGGAGGCTCGCGTCCTATTAGTCAGTTATGATGCGGAGTTCAAAGAACACGTCATAACTGACCAATAGGACACGAGACTCTCTCTTTGTTAACAAACTTTGAAACCTTCAAACTCTCATAAAAAAGAACATTCATTTGCAAAAGTTGTAAGGAGCCAGATTAACGACTCCAACAATTCACTGGCTCACAGCGGCTATCCAAGGCCGGTAATTTAGTCTCAAATTCGAAAGTCCTATACTTCCTAATGTTATTTTTTTTCGTTATTCTCCCGCGTTTTCGTCGGATATGGTGCAATCTCTCTATACCCAGATCACATAAAGAAAACCCAGCCCAGGTTTTGGTCCTGGGCTGGGACCCTTATTTTGTTTTGTCCCTCCTTCTGAACTCCAGTGCCATTTGTAGTTTTTCTGTCCAAAGCCAAAGGCAGATTATCTGATCGTCTGATGCTGATCTAATGTGACTGAATCACTGAAGTCACTGAACTGAAATCCTCTGCTCTACGGCTACAACTTAGCTTTGATTTTTTTACACAGGACTGACATCAGCAATGCTGAGTTACAAAGTCATATGTATTGTCTGGAGAATTACACGAGCAATACAGTAGTGAAACTTCTAAGCCTTGTACCATATGTGCTGCTCCTGAGTAGGCTACTCATGTGTGTAAGTTTATTTACTTTGTACGAATGAAGCTTATGCTATAGAAAACATTCATTCAATAAGCAAAAATCCTTTCAGGCATGACATTCTTCTTCCCTTCATTGATTCCCAGATGTCAACATCAAATTCAACTGATTCTCAGTTCTCTGTGCAATCCCCAGGTTGTGGTTTAGTATCTCATGAGCCTATACTCAGGACTGATACTGACTTAGAGCTGGAGGAAAATGAGGTAGTACCTTTTTACTTTTTAGATTTGTACTGTAGCATAGGGTCTAAGGCTCGAACCTTGCTCAAGCCCATTTTGTTTCTTATTTATGGCAAAATAAGATTCCTCTCCCTGACCAGTATTGTATATAGAATGAAGGATGTGAACTAGATGTGAATTTTTACTACTTGGAACCGACCAAACTTAGTTGTGGCCACAACCCTTTGGTACATTAAATATCTCTGTATCTGTCAGTGTCACAATTGTTTTTTTCTCTCTCTCATTTGAACTTCCCTTTTAGAAAGTCCTTTGCATTTACTGGAGGAGTGGGTCCCTTGGAATTTCTGTGTATGACATTGACACGGAAGAGCTTCTAATTTTCCAGAGTGTTCCAGATGTAGCACCAGACTTTCCATTTCTGCAAATGATTCTTCTTGAAGTTACTCCCAGGTAAATTAGTTGTGTTTTTAACTTTTTTGGTCTCAGTTCTCCTCGCGATTCTCATGACAATTCTCCTGTTTCGCGTTTTTTTTACTATTGAGATGGAGTCAATTCTCTTTTTCTGGTGTTTTCGTTAAAAATGAGAACGGGGAAAGCCTCGCGATTCTGCAGAATCGAGAAGTTGCTTCGATAGTAACTTCTCGATTCTAGTTCTCCGTAGTCCTACCTCATTGGTGAACAAAGGGCGGATGGTAACTGGTGGCTATTTTCTTGTTTCGTCAAAAGCAAGAACTGAGAAGCGAGAGAGCAAACCTACTAATTTTTACGAGAATTAAGAAATGAGAAGCGAGAACTGAGAATTCCACCAAAAAGGCAACTATTGTGTAATTCCATACATGGCTTACCCTGCAGCTGGAATTCCGCTGGTGCGCATTTAGGAATGAGTGCCTTGCTCTGCTGGGGTGGTTCTCAACAACTTACTTAATCAACTTTGCACAAATTTTCGTGTCATATTGCATAGGGATACTGAACACCCACTCGGTTCAGGGGCAATTTGGCCCAATTTGCCCAGCGACTAATCGCCCCTTAATTCCACGAAGGTATATAATTGACGAATAGCAAATTTTACCGGAGAGCGAAAAAAACGATTTTTATTTACGCGCATTTGTGGATTGCAGTAGGCCTGCATGAAATAGAATGAAAACGTTAAGCGTCGATACGACGTGTGTAGTGGCATTGGTCCCGTTTAACCTTGCCTGAAGTTGGACTTGGGATTAAGAAGCACGAGTCAAATGAAATTTTGTCTGCTTCATGACATTATACAACGAAAAGTAAAACTGCTATTTGTATTAAGGAAGAAATTTATGTTCGTCTGTCACTAAAGGATGTTTACTGCGGACAGTACGGACTGAGAGAACGGGAGCTCTAAGAAGATTTGAGGTTGTACTCGGTCCACTCAGTTTCTGGATTCTTGTACTTCGAGGCACTGATGTTAATTCCTCTACCGGATCGCTCGTTGCATCGTAAGCATTCTAGCACTTGCAACGTCTAGAACCCCCCACCCAAAGACCCAAGATGAAGCCACGACTCCAATCGACCGCTGGGCATCTAGTGGCGCGGGTCGGAAGCGCTCGACATGGGAGGCTGGGATCATAGTTTGACTATGGATCTAACAAATTTTAGCAGAGATATGGAAAATGTGTAGAAAAATCGAATCGAACGATTTCATTTAGTATTTTGTTTTCTGTTTTTTCTTGTTAATTCCATTAAGTCCAAAGAAGAAAGGATGTAAACTAGACCACAGTAAACAAACTCCATAGATTATACTAAAATCGTTATAAAGATTTCTTGAAGATGTTGAAATTGAGCAAAGCAATATTCAGCTTCCGAGACCAAAAAATATCAAACTGGCCGATGATTTCCTCTTCCGACATGTCTAGACGTTCACATCTTCTTACACGCCACTCGATCTTCTCGAAGGTTTGATAACTCTTTTGACCTCCGACGGGAGATTAATGAATAGTTAATGAGCAATGGCGGCCTTGCTTTCAAGAATGAATTCAAGTAATTTGTGGATAACGTTGGCTACCGTGAGGATTTGAAGAAAACAAAAGTAACAGTGTGGCCTTCTCGGCCCACATGAATCAAAGACTGAATCAATACAATGGATAAAAACGGAAACGTCAGCTACGATGCTTTGGCAGCGATATTTCGGCCCTTCTTGGCAAGGGTCCTCGTCAGGCTATCAAATGTCAGGGACAACGTTGGGGAACGGAAGAAACGAACCTTCAATAAATAACTGAAGCTTTGCCAACTACAAATAATCAAATTCTCAACAGAAATTTCAGATTTAGCGGTCTCAGTAGTCTCACAAATCTCTAGTAGCCTACAGACTAGAACATCGCGGTCTTCCCTTTGTTGGTGTTTTGCTACCGATGTAGTATATTATATTACCTCATCTTTTAATGTAATGTTCTTCTTCTTTGAACATATCAACCAGTGTCCCAGACCTCCACCCGCTCCACTACAACTGGTGAAATTAAAGCAAGACCTTGAAATTAAAGATCTTGGTTGGACTCAGTAACAGGCCAGTAGATATTTGAGCTTTTCAACATTCTCGTTTCAGGACGCTTGTTCTGTCTACCAAAGAAGATAAAAACGTCAACAAAGTTCTAAAGCGGTACGTGGACAGCAATACTAATATTGTAGAAGGTTCTTCAGATGTTGAGAAGTCCACTCAGGTCAGTTTGGAGAGCACGAGGTCGTGCATCAAAATGGAATTAATTCAAAATCGTGCATTTGGTATGTTGTATTTTAAACCTATTACTCATTTATTATCAGGACCTTCGTCGATAGGAATTTCTAGTCTTCCGAGGCTTGGTTCATATAGGAGATAGTTTGGGAAACTGGAAACATTGATATCGTTCGCTAAACATTCCCTAGCGCATCTAAGCCCATATTTAGGAAAAGAGTAGTATAGCGAACTAGCGATACTTCAGAATACTCTTGATGACTAACTCTTCGTGCCGACGAATAATCGCCGTATGCCTAGCGAAGACCCAGAAAAGTCACCACAGCAAACGTTGTTGATTGATTTACATTGGATTTGAATAAATTTTGAGGGTCTGCCTAAGTGACGCGTTTTGTTCTTCCCTTGGGTCGCCGGCGCGTTTCGGACGGAAGCTTGTGGGTAGGGCAGGCTGAGCGTTCTTGTCATCTTCGAAGGTGAAGTTGCCCTAAAGGACGCTGACGCTTTTGGAATGACTGGTTCAGGTTTGCTAAACTATACCAAGCGACCAGTAGGACCATACAGTATTAATGCTTGCTCCATCATGGGCCAAATTTCATCTTCATCTCTTCCTTATAGGTCTCGAACAGGCTAGGACACGCTTGCTCCAGCTCCGCTTGGTGGATGGGCAGTCTGCTGCGGAATCGGATTCTTTGAGAATGTCTTCTCTTCTCCCACAGCTGATTCCGACTTCAGAATCGCCTTGTGTCTCCGTTCAAGCAGCAGGCGCTCTCATTTTTCTCCTCGACAGATGGCGGAACAGTAAAAATATTGAGAGAGCGATGGAAGGAAAGAGATACAGAATTCGGAACGTCCGGACTTGCGCCATGTAAGTTTGAAAAGAAAAACATTAACAGGACTATGACGAGTGAGAGCTAAAGGCCTGAAATGTGACTTTTTAGGGATCAAAAACTGAAGTAGCCTACTTCAGAAATCGTAATTCCCGTCTGCCTTTCTGTCTGTCTGATAGCAGGATAACTCACCGAAGCCTTGAGAATTCTTCAGTAATGATGTTAATTCGTTTCTTATTATACCACTGCATATAGGAAACATGAGTTGGTGTGGAGACTGCACGAGAAAACGGGGCTTGTGCGACAACATTTTTTCCAGCTTCTGAAGCTCGCTTAGAAGCTCTCGCCAACAGTTGAGCACACAGACCTAGAAGCCCCGGTGGGACATGAAGTAAGCTTCCTTTCCAGGAGCAGTCTGCTGCGGATTGATCCAGATACCTTGAAGGGCCTTCGAATCTTCCTCCGAGATAGCCACCCATCTGCCTATAAGGCAAATTTCCATCGTGAGGGATTCAGCCTCTTTGAAGTCTTGAACAAGTGCAAGTCGTCTGCAGGCATTTCTATGCTCAGGTAAGTGAACAGCGAACTCCGCTAAATTTGTCAGTGCTTGGCGTCAGTAAGGCAATAAAACCTCAAAGGAGACTTTAACTTACTACCCCCCTCCCCCCACTACCTACTCGGTGAGTCTGGTAACCTAACGCGCGGTGGTCCTACTGTGCTTGATGCTTAGATTTTTTATCCAAGTTATAAAAAATGATCAGTCAGTCAATGGTTGAAGCCGAGTCGCGCCTTCTCCTGTTGTCGAACGAACCTTGGCCCAGACGGTTACCACTTGGTGAAGGGCTGAAATAAATTGGAAAAGCAAAAGAGAGGACGGTCCTTTACCTCTGTCCTATGTGCGGTGACGATGATCAAAGCTTAGTTCACGGCGTAGTTAGGTGTGTGGAAATGAACTGGGCGTTACTTGAGGAAATGGAAACGGGCATTACTTGAGGCTTGCGATGGAGCATAGAAGGTGAATTTTAAAATAGTGGATATAATTGTTAGTATCAGACACGTTGTATTTCTACAAGTTCGTTACCGTAGCCCTCGGGCATTCTCGGTAATACATTCATTCATTGTACCCCCGCGTGAAATATTATGCGCTGTAGTGAAACACGGTGTAATTGATTATTTCAAGGCGTGTTCTGGTCCGTTCCCTGGAAGTGAATACTGAAACCGCTAGAATGGCTAGTCAAACAACGGCTTAGGGCATCAGTTCTTGGGGTTACACCATTATTTCTGAACTGAAACAGTGCGTGGTAAATTGATCTTTTCGCATCGTGCCGCATGGCGCGCCGAGGTACAACAAGTTCTTCTTATTTTGTGCGATATTAATTATTCTGTAAATAACCAGAACGAATTTCGTAGGTCACTTTTCATGCGTCCGACGAAGGATGTAGCCGAGCTGGATCGACGTTTCAAAGCAATCGACTTCCTTGGAAATCCTGCTAATGATGACGTTTTGACAACTTTGTGCGAGACGCTTGTCAAAGTTAAAAAGATCAACGTAAGCCATGAAGTACATTGTTCCAAGAAATGCATATTTAGATTACATAGTTCAAGACAATTGGTCTGCCACCAGGCATGGCGCCAAAGGCCTCCTAATAAGATAACCTCAACCACAGAAATCCGCTCTGTTTTCTGCTGATTTGAAAATTAGTCAGCATTCTATTTGCCTGTAGAAGGGCGCCACAGCCGGCACATATATTCTGGTAGATGCGCGCCATATGCGGGAACTGAAGAAGCGGGTAAGAGATGAAGAGTGTCGTTGAGACATCATGCTAGAGAAAGGTCAATGTGAGTAACAATGAACAGCACATCGTGGGCTCTTAGTTCGTATATCTGCGATAGAAGCTGTTCGTGAAGCTTTCTATGAATCGCAGAGAAGCTTTGGGAATGAGTCACTTTTTCCAAGCAGCTGGGCCGACCCTACCTTGGACTCGGATTCGTGACCACCAGCAGTAGGTTAACACATCCTCAGAGAGGGAATTACCCTTTCTACCCCCCGCAGTGTGTACCACCCGATGAAATCGGTTGAGGCTTGACCTCGAAACGAGAAGGATCCCTGTCTTTGGTTTTCTTCTTCCTTAAGTCGGGCTCCCTGTTCTAAGGTAGGAACAAAATTCGTGCTTTTAATCACGAATTTAGTTCGGTTTTCGCTTAAAGGACACCTGAACAATGAAACCATACTTGAACACACCATGGAGAATGCATTTACAAACATGGCCATGGAGAGCATTCTTCTCCTGAGCGTGACGTTTTCAGAATAGGGATGTTCGTTTCTGGAGGTTTGCACATGCAGACTCCAAGACAAAAAGCGCAATTCATTCAAATCTTCTACAGCGCTGGCCGGATCGTATTGGAATTTCTTCTAGATATACGTTTGGGCTTAACTGGTTAAAAAATATTCCAGAAGAAGGGTTGATTGGAGACATTTGTTCATTTCTAAAATTGTTCGGTACTGAAATAAGGACAGATGCAAAATGGAGCAAAAATCATAGCTTGGAAAAACTATTTTGTATTTGGATTCGGTTTTCTGCAGGCAATGTTAATGGTAGTCATACAGATAGGGATGATACTTGGTACTCTTCATTCAGGTGTCCTTTAAGTAGAGTAGCGAAGCAGTGAAAGAATGGCTGTGCTACTTCTCATGTTTTCTTTTCTGTTTAGGCGATCCTTGGCAAGCTGGAATATTGCAATCTAAGCATTCAAGAATGGAATACGCTCTACCAGTCTACGTCCAGCCTTGCATCGATAGTGCATCTGAGCCAGAAGCTACCTCAGGATATTGAAATCTTCAAAAAGGTAGTTCTTTGTTTGATGCTCGTCGCTTCCTTGAAGGAAATGCTGCATGAAATTTTGTTTCTCTCACAAAATTATAACAAAAGCCGAGGAACCACCACTTGCTGACCACCAGATATCCGGAACAAACCGGGCTTGTTGTATTTTGCAGAGAAAATAAATCTGACTGACAAATCAGTGTACGGGAGTCAGACAAGATAGAGCTTTGTGTTCTCACATGGGTGTCAGCGGTAACACACAAATCTAGCAGAATTTTTTTCTGGCCGTAAAAAAAATTCCAATGAGAACAAGTCTTCATAGTTGCCGGGCAAGCTCTTAGGTCCTAGCACATCGTTGAGGGACTGCCCCACGGCAGTTGATCTGTGAGCAAGAAAAGTTAAGTACCAGCAGCATCATGCTATCAAAATCTCCCACAGAGCTCGTTTATAACGTGTGGTTGTGCGTTTTATCGTCCGTAGAGTTCCTAAAGTTTCTTCGCGTTCAACTTTCACCTCTGTAATAGTACAAACAGACAAACAGGTTCTGGCGGTCGAGGAAGGAATTCTCCGCCATGATTTCCAGCACCATCGTCAGTTCCGTGCGGAAAAGTTGGGATTTCTTTCAGTTTTCAGTTATGAAAGCGCATAAAATCTAGAGGGGGAAATCCGATCGTTTGTATGCTACATAATTGCCTCGCGGTCTCAGCAAGTAATTGATCCTTTGAGTGAGCTGCTTGAGCTGCTTTGCTGTGTAATAAATTTCTCTCCTTTTTATTCATCTTTTTCTCTATTTCCCTTATTTCGTTTTGTTCTGGGTGAAAAATATATTATGTTATTATAGATTATCCCCCTTCCTGAGGGTGATAGCGGAAAAATTTGGCCCGCGGGTAGCATGACCCGCGGGCCGATCTGCCTATCATGTTGTCCTTCCACTCGAATTGTTGATTGGTGAGACAGTGGATGAAAAAGGCTAGGCACGCCGGCTTCAAGACAGTTTTGTCACTTTATCCACAAGGTCTCCCTGTCAAGACCTAGCTCATCAACCACCCTCAAAACCCCATCACCCTGATGTTAAAAGAAAAAAATTCCAACCGTGCGTTATCACTTGATATCGCACGGTTGGAACTTTTTTCTAGAGGAATACCAGAAAAATTTGGCACTGGGTAGGATAGGACTGGTATCATGGGACTGCAGATTGTACTGGTGTTATATTATATTACTTACTTACTTCGGTGGAGCCATAAGGAGGGTAGTAGTTCATGGTCTAATATCACGGTTTGTATAGCTGGGTGAAACATTCATTCAGTGCCCTCCTCACACTATGGCTGACGACGAGCCTACTGAAGCCCGGCCCGGCTTCTGTCGCTTGGCTCAATCTCAATCGTCTTTTTTCTAGCTTGGAGACATTGGCATCGACAACGACCCATACCGCGTGGCCAAGGCTATACAGAACATCGTCGATTTCGATAAGTCTAAAGAATTGGAGCAGTTCACGGTCAAGCCCGGGATCGATTCGAATTTGGACGAACGTAAGTGATATATGTACAACGGGATTTTGTCATCAGATCTCTGAAGGGGAGGGAATTGCAAGTAACGACAGGAACGGTTTTCTTCAAACATGTTATGTTTTTCAGTTCGGAAGAAGTACAGCGAGCTCCCCGGACTTCTTGCCAAAGTGAACATTCAAGAAGCCAAATCAATGCCCTTCCGGTAAGCTTCGAATTTCCCGGCTTAGCTGTGTCATGTCCCCAGCAAAACGTCCTCGGGAAAAAAGGTCCCCGTGACCTTCTCCGTGGGGACTTTTCGTCGGGGACGTTTTGAGAGTAGACATTCTGCAGAAAACCCGAGTTTCCACCATTGAATCTATAGCCATGCACAACTGGGTTGTCAGCCTGTTTTCCGCTGCAGTGGCGACCATAGCCAGGGGGAAAAAACTACAGGCCTTTTTCTGTGATCCCACAAAGTGTTTGTGACTCGGTTGTGATTCGAAAAGAGTGTTTCCGCGATCGTTTGTGTGGCCAGTAAGTGGTTCCGCGAACAAACAGATTTTTGTGGCTCGAATTCGACAAACAACTGTCGAGGTGATTTTCGATTTTGTGGTTAAATCCAAACCTAGGAGCAAATAAAGTCTTGATAATTCGATTAACTACTTTATCATGCATGTAGATATAAAACTGAGAATCCTTTTTGCACAGAATGGTAAGGAAGTAAGCCTGAAGTTCGATTTTTTAGATTCTAACTTGATTTTATGTTTACTTTGAGACATTTGAAATTACCGTCCCTCCCTCCCAAAAAAAACAGAAAAGCCAAAACGGCGTTTCTGCGAGTTTCAACTTGTGGCTTTGCTGTGTGGCACGCAATCTTGTTTCTGCGACAAATACTGTGGAGTGTGTGGCCCACAGTTGTGCCGCGGTGAAACGCCTTACAGTATAGGAACGTAAAAAGGGATCTGCTCGATCTTTGAGACGGGTTTTGTTGACACCTTGAAAAACTGGGATCCGACCTCGAATCAAGTATCGCATTCAGATGTAGGCCGTGCTGCTCGTGCCAGATAAACCCCAAGTTTTGTTTCCCAGAATTCGCATCATTTGGTTGCCGCAAAATTCGTGCCGATTCCTTTTCCTCCGAATGTATGCATGTTTTCCCAGAGCTTAATAGTATCGTTGTGGATATGATCTCGAACACGCACGTGAACGTTTAATCAGTGTTTGTTTAGTTAGTTTGTTTGTTTTTCTCTGTAGAACTGAATGCGCCGTGGTTTACTATCCCGAAATCGGATTTCTTCTGGGGATTCCGCAGCCCGAAAGAGGGGTGACCTCCCCAGGTAGCTTGACGATTCCCGGATATCAATTTATGGTAAGAATTGTATTGTTTATGCTCCGGCAGAGAAATCATGATCGTGTGTTTAGCACTGCACTATAAGGAGACAAATTGGATTTCAGAATTAGTTCTGTCAGTTCTAAGTTGGCATTGCTGCAGCTAGCTCGTATACATCTATGTCTGACGGATGGCAACGAGCTGGTTTCAAGGCCGCAGACAGAACATTTGTTTGTGACAGAGCAAAATAACATTAGGGAGTAGCGCTAAGACCTTTGCCTCTCATGCTTCGCAATCGGGCCATATTTGTAGCGCCGCCCACTACGTTTGTGGCATTTGGAGCAAGACAAATTTGCGGATTTAGGAATTTCTAAGAAAGCTAATATGCGGTATGCAGACATCAAAGAAACAGCGGAGGTTCTATCATTTGTTTGCTGTGTTCAGGATTATGAGTTGTTGGAGCCAGCGCCGTTGCAAGACTGCTTGATTTTCAGTAGGGACGTTCTCTATCATCAGCGGTGCTAGCGTCGCTGCTATTCGAGTGTGTGTCCTTTTTTCAAGTCTTGGCGCTACGCCGCTACTTCCTAGTGTTATTTGGCTCTCGTTTGTGAAGCGGGTCCAGGCAGAGATTCTTGGCACTGCTTAGGTTGCGAAATAAGTAGTTGAATAAAACAACATGGTCGCCATTTTTTTTCCAGCTAATATTTTGTTCAGAAAGTCAGTGACGGTTTAGTTCCAAAACTGGTAACGTGTATGGTGCGAATTATTTTGCACTTGCTTCCTTTTCTTTCCTATTGTCCGAAACCCAAGAAAGTGAAAAGGCGCAAAGTAAGCATATTGCTTGTACAAGAAAACCCGTAGATAGTTTGACACCGTTGCTACTAGATTCTCAAGTTTGTTACGAGAGCCGAGGATTCTGATTGTGATCAAAAGTGTTGTATTGAACGTAGAACAGCCGTTTAAATCCGCATTAAGTTTGGTGTTTCACGGAAAGAGAACACTTAAAAGGTTTTAAAGGACCCCTCTTGCTTATTCTGCTTTTTATAATATATCTACCTCCCATACAGAATTATAAGCTTCTAAAATCCCCACCTTTCTCCATTGTTTCGTTTTGTGCCTACGAAATTTTAGCGCTTTTTTTGCCTTGCCGAGTTTTGCCCGTCACACAACGAAACGTTTGCCGGGATCATCAACGTCTGCTGACAACTCTTTCACATATAAGGATCTGAGAAGCTTTTGTTTATTACTTCTTGTATTTGCTTAGTTTTCACACTTTTTAACCACGGCGCGATCAGTTTTCAAATGTTTTGCGCCCACCCGCCGCGTCGGAGAGCAGGAAGGCTGGACATAGTCGACAGGCGCTAACAAGAAAATTGCTAATTTCAGATGGAAAGTAATGGTGTTTTCGAAAATGTTTTTTTCTGATCCATTTCATAGGGAAAAAATTATTTCTAGTAAGAGTTGTGCTTTAAGTATTAGGCTACTAGCTTTAGAATTTAATTGGAATATTATCCTACATGTGTATCTCCATGTATTTTCCAACTGGCTCCAGGAACGAACCCAAGTTCATCATTTCATCCTGCTTCTATGTTTTAATTAATCTTTATAATATATGTGTGTTAATAACCATTTTTTTCAGTTCACTGCCAACGACCAGGCTTTTTACAAAAGTGCACGTTGCAAAGGTTAGTCAGTTGGATTTGGTTTAGTCATAGTCTCCTATACTCTTCGGTACTGTCAAAGAATCATAGAGACTCCTATCTGACTTCCGGTTTCTCATCCAACAAGAAGGGGCGCTCTGACTGCGTCAATGAGACTTTCGTAAAGATGATCTGGAAAGTACCACTTGTTTTAATCGCAGGCTATTCTTAAGAGTTCGGCGAAAACTCAGTTCGCTTTCATGCCGTCCCTCGTGCCGTCCTTGCTCTTTGCTAGTATTATAAAACAAAGCAACCGTCAAGATAAAACTCACTGCGGTGTCAACACCATCACGAACGCGATGTTAAACCGGATACAAATTTTGGAGTAAAGGTCGGGCTTCACTACTCAGATTTTTCGCCCGGATTCGGGGTTCCGTTTTCTTCGATACCGGTATGGGTAGTGAAGACAGGTCTGAAAGCACCCCGGACGCGTCCGGGAATCTGGTAGAAAAATCTACCAGATTCCCGGATTCTGGGTGAAAAGAAGCGGTAATTTGAAAGTAGTTTTCATTTGAGTTGGATAAATTATTGTGCTGAGGTGGTAAAATCTAAGAAAATTACAGAAGTGCTGAAAAATGCCCAAAAGTGGACTATTGAAGAAACATTTGATTTGATTTCTGTTTTGGACCGTCTTCACATAATCCGGACCCCAGATTCTGGGGCGTCTGGGTAGTGAAGCCCGACCTTAAGCCACTTATGTTATACATATGGACGTCTTGTCCCATCAGAATGCCGCTTGAAAATTTCTCCAGTGACCCGAGACATTCACATTGATAGAGGTGGGCATATCCTTCCAGTGTTCTTTGTTGGCTGTTTTAGAGTCCTTGCTGAATATCCTCATAGGTCGACTGAGTAAACGCTATGAAATAAGAGGTTATACGTCTACTGTGTTTTACCATATAAATGTCACGTACATCTTCTCACTCATCAATGCGATACGCGTCTATATAATGGACTTGCATTCCGAAATTTTGTGTAATTTTTGGGGGATTTAAGTGATTATGCACACATAGCTCCCATTCGGGAGCGGAAAAGCGGAGTTGAGGCTTCAAACCGACTGGGCGTTCAATTCTTATTTCGTCCGTGACGAACGACAGGTTTAGCCAAGTACATACAGGACCCGAACGTGATTCGTTAGGTGACGGATTAAACAGGTGAAGCGAATAGCTGGGCTAGGCAGTGCCGGGTCGTTAAATATGTTCTATATTTTTTCCGTCTGTCGAGGGGGGGGGGGGATTTTTTCTGTCATACGTCTTTGTTTTCCAGAGCTCGATGCTAGTATTGGTGATATTCATGTCTACATTTTGGACCTCGAGACCCGTTTGTGCAAGAAGCTCTGCAGCGCTATACAGCAGCACGCGGTTTCTCTCATTACTGCAGTCAACTGCGCCGCTCTTCTTGATTGGTACGTTACATGTCACAGTTTTGCTTGTACTCTGTAGTTATGGAAATCGATCTCTGTACCTGAGGACTCTCAGTTACCGATACCTTATAGAGAGAATGCACCTCCGGACATTTCCCACCGTTATCGGAAATTGAGAGCGTACCTGCTTTGGACTTGGTAGTTTTGTCGACCCTTTACAGTTTTGGAGCAAAGTTTTACTGGAAATGGGATTTAGATATGGCTTAAAACTCTTACTACGTAAACAGAGCCTCGAATCATATTGGTCGGTTGTGCCGCCAAGATGTAGAATCCGGCCAATAAGATTCGATATTACATTTTGACGCCTCAAGATCTCTTTTCTGATTGAACTTTGCTCCAAACCTGTAATAAAACAATCAAGAAAGGTTCGAAACAAGTGCGCAAGCGCTCAGACGTGGAGTGTGAAAGTAAAATGTTTATTATATTTTATATACAAACAGCGTTAAAACCAAGACATTCCACATCCCCAATAACCAAACAAGTATTGAAATAACCTAATTTGTAATCATCCCACTTTAAAAGCTTTAAATGTAAACAAACCGCAAGTATAAATCCAAAGAGATCTTGCAACCTGTCTTGCAAGAACAGCATGAGTTCTAACACTGGATCAGAGAACCAGACAGAATACTGAATCCGAATGGTCTGCCAGCCAGTCCGACCCTTTAAACCTCTTTTCCATTAGCAAGGTAATAAAACGAGTGCAATAACGAAATCGTAGCAGCCTAATACCCCCGTTGTCACAATTCATTAAGAACGGCATATCATCGATCATATGACAACACCGTAAAGTTTCCAGCTGTTCATTAAAGATACGTCGCGTCGTCTTATTTGCTGCTGCTACACCAAAATCCTCATTCATAGATATATCTCCCCAAATATACAAGAGTTGAACTTGACACCTGTCATAGACGAACGTAACTCATAAAAAATCTGGGCCCAGTTACCCATGAACGGGAGGGTGGGTGGGGGGGCATCAGTTGCAAATCTAGACCTAAATATCCTCGACTATACCAGCTTAGAGTTTGATTCCAGTCACGGGCCAAAAACTTGACTCATGGGCAAATTGGGCCCACTTGCCCATGAACGGGGAGGGTAGGGGCCAGAGGGTGGTTCAACTCCACATATAAATCCCCAACCCTATGATCCAAAAGCACAAAGGAATTTCATCGCCCTATCTCCAGTTATTGTCAAGTTGAAATCATAAAAAAATGGGCAATCTGGGCCCAATTGCCCCTGACCCCCCCCCGCCAACCCCCCCCCCCCCCCCCGAACCCCCCCGTTACCAAACCCCCCCGACCAAAAGCCCCCCGGTACCAAACCCCCCCCGACCAAAACCCCCCCGCATAAAAAAGATGGGTATGTAAGAGTAGAGTAACTGGTAGGTAGAGAGTAAGAGAAGAATAGAAAATCACCCCGGTACCCCCCCCCCCCCCCCGGCGAACCCCGCCCCGAATCCTTAGACACTCACACATGCCTCTGATTTAATCGACAGGTCCATCCGTGTGCATAAAGGTATTCGTCAAGGTGCCATAACTTCACCCCCGCTATTTAATAATGGTGTGGTCGATGCCCAGAAGAAAGTAGAAACAAGTTTTATTTTTCGTGGTCTGGACCTGTCGCTATTAAATTACGCTGATGATATTTTTAACCTGAGTAGAACCCTGGCTTCGACAGAGAAGAATTTTGCTAGTTTAAGTTGTGAGTATAAGGATATCGGTTTGAAATTCAATCCGAGTAAGAGTGAATGCATCAAGTTTAATTGTAATCGACCAGCTTCCGATAGCGCTACAATTTCTTTGGGTGATTCCAGTATCCAGCTTTCGCCGTCTCTAACTTACCTCGGTCTACCACTTGGTACCGACCTGAAAAGTACCCGTGCTGGACTACTCGGACATTTCGGCGCGAAGGCTAGAGCAGCTTACGGTTTATTAGTTAGTGCTAAAACCCGTTATAATAGAAATGTTTTGGCTAGACTCTACAACGCTTACACAATCCCCCACATTCTAGCCCTATCTCCATTTTGGAAGCTATTTAGCATAACTGATTTAAGGACAATCCGTAAATTGTACTATAAGTATGCTAAGTACCTACTCGGCCTTCCCCTGTGGGCTCGTAACCACAAAGTCACGCGACTATACGGCGTTACAGATCCTTTTGTGGCTGTAGCCCAACGCCGTGCCGAATTTGATTCTTCTCTAGACCGGAGCCATCCTTATTATAGTGCGTTTGTATAGTCATTTAGTTTAGTCTGATCTTTTTATGGCACTTGCAGCCTCTGGCTCAAGTGCCATATACCGATCGCAATTCCGTCTGTCGGTCGGTCTGTCGGTCTGTCGGTCTGTCTGTCCGAATTTTTTTGTCCCACATGTTCGAGTTAGGGTACTTCCAGATGTGCTAGGACGATGAAACTTGGCAGGAAAATCAGGGACCCGACCAAACTAACCTAGAAGTAATCAGTTTCCCGATCCGACCATCTGGGGGGGAGTGGTGGACCGGGGAAATTCTGAAAATTAAGGAGTTTTGTCACACTTGTACTTCCAGATGTGCTAGGACGATGAAACTTGGCAGGAGCATCTGGGACCCGATCGGACTAACTTGGAAACATTCAGTTTCCCAATCCGACCACCCGGGGGGGAGTGGAGGGCTGGGGAATCCGGAAAATTGGAGTAGTGTGTAACTTTAGAACGGGTGATCGGATTGGAATGAAACTTGATAACTGAATAAATGGCATACTTCTGATGTCCCGTTTGAAGTCCGGACCGGATTCGACAGCTATGGGGGAGTTGGGGGGGGGAGACCGGAAATTTCGAGAAACGGTTAGAATAGAGGGATCGGAGTGAAACTTGCTGGGAAGAACAAGCATCTGCTCCAGATAAATTGTTTATACATTTGGACTGGATCCGACCACCCTGGGGGAGTGGAGGGCTGGGGAATCCGGAAAATTGGAGTAGTGTGTAACTTTCGAACGGGTGATCGGATTGGAATGAAACTTAATAACTGAATAAATGGCACACTACTGATGTCCCGTTTGAAGTCCGGACCGGATTCGACAGCTATGGGGGAGTTGGGGGGGGGGAGACCGGAAATTTTGAGAAACGGTTAGAATAGAGGGATTGGAGTGAAACTTGCTGGGAGGAACAAGCGTCTGCTCCAGATAAATCGTTTATACATTTGGACTGGATCCGGACACTAGCGGGGTGGAGGGCTGGGGAATCCGGAAAGTTGGAGTACTGTGTAACTTTCGAGCGGGTGGTCGGATTGGAATGAAACTTGATAACTGAATAAATGACATACCTCTGATGTCCCAATTGAAGTCCGGACCGGATTTAACAGCTATGGGGGAGTTGGGGGGGGAGACCGGAAATATCGGGAAACGGTTAGAATGGAGGGATCGGAGTGAAACTTGCTGGGAAGAACAAGCATCTGCTCCAGATAAATCGTTTATACATTTCGGATGGATCATGACATTAGGGGGGGGGGTTGGAGGGGACTTTCCCGGAATTCCGGTTATGGCGGTTTTGGGGATTTTCACGACGAATCTTGGGAGGCGAATCAGGGACCCGATCAAACTGACTTATAAAGAAAAATTTACATGATCTGATAGCCGTGGGGGGAGTAACGGGAGGGAGAATCCGGAATATTGAGTCATGCGTAACTTTGAAACGGCTGATCGGATTTGAGTGAAATTTGGTAATTGAAGAGAGGACATGTTTCTGTTGATCTTTTTCATGTCCGGACAGATCCAACAGCAATTGGGGGGGGGGGGGGGGGGGCGAAAATACGTGACCGACTTAGACTGGTGAGATCGGGATGGAACTTTGTGGGAATGACAAACAGATGCTCTGGAAAAACACTTACGGAACCGGATTGGCTCCGGCGACTGTGGGGAAGTTTGAGGGGGGGGTCCGGGATTCCGGTGATCACGATTTAAGGTACTTCCAGATAATCTAGGACGATGGAACTTGGCTGTAATATTAGAGATTTGACAAGATTGACTCAAAAATGGCCACTTTCCAAACCCGACCATTCGTTAAAGTACTAATCTTGACTGCAAATTTCGAAAAATACTTTTAAACCAAATTCGTATTTTCATGATCCCCATGAGCCCATTATCATTTTTGCCTCAAGGGTTTTGTTTACAAATAACGTTCTAGCTCCCTTAAAGTGTGAATCTGAGCGGCCAGGTCGAAAAGTATTTTATTTCAAACAATACATCTCAACCCATGATCATTTGCGCCACAAGGGTTTTGCTTAAAAATTTATTTCTGTCACCCTTAAAGTGCGCATTTGAAATGAAAAGCGAAAAAAAAATTTTGACGAAACGGTATACATCAAGGATCCCTAAGGGCCTGTGATCGTTTTTGCCTCAAGGGTTTTGCATACAGATGCATTTCTAGCGCCTTTAAAGTGCGCATCATTACACCCAAGTTCAAAAATAAAATACTTTTTATCTAGCTCCCTTAAAGTGCGCATTTTAACCACAAAGTCGAAAAATACTTTTGATCAAACAAAACATCTCAACACATGCAAGTGCCATATGAGCTTACAGCTCTTGTTTTTTTTTTTTTTTTATTGTTTTTCATATACTCCGTATGGGCACGTTCTGTGCCATTTCTATATGGGTTAATAAAATTATTGATTGATTGATTGATTGATTGACATGTTTAGACTGGGATTTACTGGGCAACAAAACGAACAACCATGTGACAAGCACGAGTAAGGTGAAGAGCTGGTAGAATATTTCTGGGACTATCTTGAAAGTGCTATCAGACGAGCTCAACCTTTCCCTTGACCCAAAGGATCCTCCCATCAAGTCTCATCAAAATATCTCATTCCCTTTGAGACTTATCCTGCTCACAGACGGAAAGCAGGACAACTCTTGCGGTGCATAGGTATCCCTCCACTTCCTGCCCATCTTCGAGTTTCTGGTATGACAATAACTAAAGAGCAATCAGGCAAAGGGAGCTTCACATTGCACCAGTGGGTGGCATCCTAACTGCAGCTTCCTCGCCAAGAAGGTGAAGGCATTGGGAAAGGATTTGTTGGGGGGATCGTTACACTGAGTGGAACTGGCTTTGAAACCTCACTGACAACAGCTCCAGTTGAATGCGCGTGTTTGGTGACTTCAGCAATTAGTCTGTCACCATCAACCTTCACCTTCGCCTTACACTCCCTTTGTTTATCATTGTTCTGATACCCACTGTACTTCAGCATTATTATCAAGTTTGCGAAAGAAGGTTATTCTATTCTTACTCTCTACCTACCAGTTACTCTACTCTTGCATACCCGTCTTTTTTATGCGGGGGGGGGGGGGGGTTTGGTACCGGGGGGTTTTGGTATCGGGGGGGGGGGTTGGTCGGGGGTTTTTTGGTACCGGGAGGTTTTGGTAACGGGGGGTTTTAGCCGGGGGGGGGGGGGGTTTGTCCGGGGGGTTTTTCGCCGGAGGGGTTTTAGCCGGAACCCGTGGGGGGGGGGTCACGGGACCCATCAAATTCCATATCTAGACCGTAGAGTTTGATTCCAGTCACGGGTCAAATACTTTACTAATGGGCAAACTGGGCCCACTTGCCCATCAACGGGGAGGGTGGGGAGTGGTTCAACTCCACATAATTATTCCCAACCCGATGATCCAAAAGCACAAAGGAATTTCATCTCCCTATCTCCAGTTATTGTCAAGTTAAAAACATAAAAAATGGGCAATCTGGGCCCGGTTGCCCCTGATCCAAGTGCGGGTGGGGTTTGGGCCCGCAGAAAGCAAAAAGAGACTCCAATGCTCACAGACCTACCAAGTTTCAACTTGATACCTGTTGATTCCTGTCACGGGTAACGAACTTTACTCCTGGGCAATCTGGGCCCAGTTGCCCGTGAACGGGGTGGGTGGGGGAGGTGCAACTTTGAAAGTAATTTCCCAGCCCTAGGATCTACAAGTACAAGGAATTTCATCGTCCTATGTCCAGGTCTGGTCAAGTTATGAACATTATTGTCTGGGCAATCTGGGCCCATTTGCCCCTGAACTGGGTGGATGTGGGGGGTATGACCCCCAAAAGGCTCAACTAGACCCCAATGCCTACAATTGTACCAAGTTTGAACTTGATACTTGCACTGGTTCACGAGTTATGAGCTCCACAAAATACAGTGAAAACCGGAAACCGAAAACCGAAAGACGAAAGCTGCTACAGCGCTCGCAATAGTGGATTGTTCCAAGGAACACTCCACTAAAAACGTTTCCACGTATATACAAGTTGAGAATGATTACCAATAACGCCCACATTTCAGTCTCGGAGTTGAGAACCCTATAGCTCCCAATGTTAAATTCTTCGTTCTCCCTTTTTCCGACGGCGATGGAAATATCCGTTTTCGTCGGGTAGGCTGCGCGCCAGCTTCTGCGACGTGAAAACCGCTATGCGACGGTAAAACCCTGAAATAATTTTTATTGGAGGAAGAAAAGACATGGATGATATTTCAGCGATTCCAGCAGGCTTTAAAGGAAAGGTCCTTTTTCCCAACTTGACAAAAGGGAGTCATGACAAAAATGTCGTTTAAACGGCAAGCATTATTTGTTTCCAGTTACGTCTCAATGGCCCTTGCTGCACGCGAGTACCACCTAGTGAAGCCCACGTTTGTGACCAGCGATGACTCAAAAAGGTGAGTTCGCCATATCACATTAAGCTGAACCACTGTGACCCGTCTCCATTGCAGAAAAAAGGGAGGCAGTGAAAGAATTTGTGACGCGTCTTTTCGCTTAGCGTGTGATGCGGAAGTCTCCTCGCCCGCCTTGAATGTCTAAATTAGACTTAAAGTACGAGACCCCCCCCCCCCAAAAAAAAAGAATAATAATATATATATGCCACTTTCACTATAGTAAGATTGAAAGATAGAACTCTGACGAAAGGCCGTCTGTTCTTTTTATTTATTTACCCAAGCACCATGTTCTGTACGTTCCGGTGACGAAATTACTCCTTTCCGAATGAGTTACCATCCTAAGTTGCATTTTTAGCATCTGACGTTTCGTGTCTAACTCCGTGCTCGCTATGATTCCGTGTTCCTTTCGCAAATTTTTGCAAAACAACTGTTTCTTTCGTGTACAACACCGGTTCCGTCGCTTCACGAACTCGCTAGGTGATCCGTCAGGTGGACCAGGTTTTCGGTCTTTCATTCGCTCTACCGTAGACTATACACACGACCTGGATCTGGTAAAGATTCCTCTTTAAAATGGTACGAAAGTTCCACTTTTCTTTTTAACGATGATGAATCCTAGATACTTAGGATTGTATTTCAGCGGGGGGGGGGGGGCACGAAAAGGATGTGGATATTTAGAAGTGCTGTCCATTAAAAAGATAGATTGGAATGACCAGGGGAGACGAAAACTACCGCCAACAATGGAGGATGAATGAGATCTCACGAGTGTTATCATTTTCCAGTCAATTGCGAATAGTTGAAGGAAGGAATCTGCTTCAAGAATTGTCAGTCGACTCCTTCGTTCCAAATGACACGATGATGGGCGATTCAACTGCAAGAGTGCAACTTATAACTGGGCCTAATGCGTCGGGAAAGTCGGTGTTCATTAGTCAAGTAAGTCCAACAACATTCGAGACAAAAGCCGCGTTCGATTTGAGTCCTCCTTGTTTCATTCTTGTCCTCTTGTCCCTTTTCTTTGCCCTCTTCTACTCCCTTGTCAAGGTTTAAATTAGCCTTGCCATGTGAATGACTCTGCGGACAAGTAGGCCTATCGCAAATAAAACGCCGTCGACAAAATTTGTCGACTGCGTTTAAATCGACAGGTAGATTTAATCTACCTGAGACAGGACCGAGGCTTGATCGTAGACCAAAACCGTGTCTTATTTGATTCCCACTTGTCTCGTCTTGTCTCACTTTTCGGCCCTGCCATGGCCAAAATGCCTTGTCAGATGAATGACTCTTTTGACAATTAGCTCAAATAAAAGCTAGTTTACCGTTCTTTCCCAGTTATCAGTGTCAAGACCTCTGACAAGAACAAAAATATAGTCAGGAAATAAGATCTCTTGTCTGACAAGAAGAGACAGTTTTCCCGCCTTGTCACAAATAAAACGGCATTTGGAAACGCGGCTAAGCAAAGATGTGGTCGTACGTTTGCGTAATAGGTTTAGCAACTGATAACTGCTAAGAATGACGCTTACTGGTTACCAGCAGGCTGGGTGGTTGAATCCTCGGTTCCTGACACAGGGAAACTCCGTGTCTTTAGTCTGCTACACTTATATACTAGCCTATACTCTTTAGGCTCTTCCCTGGTTCCTGTTAGGGCGTTAGGCCTATAAACGGCTTGAGTCAGTGTAATCGCTGACTGAACTGGCTGTACCGACAGAGCAGCCCATGCCGAGTTCGGTAGCGCTCACTATTATTCTAATGAAAGCTGAGTTTTAATATATAAGTTGAAGAATTTTCTTTCGAAGGTAACACAATGCCAAACCACTCCTTCACCTACCCTCGAAGTTGAGCTGATGGCCAAAATTACATTTCTATTTATATTAGACCTTCTTTGTACACGGCCAATCTTGTCTTTCTGTTTCCTGTTCTTGTAGTTCTGCGTAACACTGTCCGCGAAGCAAATGCGTCACGAGATCCAATCTCGTTATTTGAAGCATGGCCAAACATGCCCCGAGGGTTGGGGGGACTATAACTGTAAAATAAAATTTAGCAGTAGAATTAGGCAACGAAGTTCGTTTCTGAAGGATTCTTTCTTACGCCTTATTTGATTTTTTCATTCTGTGTTCGGATGCTTTGCCAGTCCTAACCGGATATAGAGAGAGATTTTTAGAATAGGAGTTTGTTAGTTTTGTAATGTAGGGGCTGTTTTGGTAATATGTTCTATTCTATCCTTTTGTGTATCTTACAGATAGGCGTGATGGTATTCCTCGCCCACATCGGTAGTTACGTCCCTGCTCAGGAAATGGTACTGACAGCGTTCGACGGAATCTTCACCCGCCTGACCACCACGGAGTCGCCGTCTACGGGATTGTCGTCATTTGCCAAAGACCTGAATCAGGTAAAAACAGGAAGGACACGAGATTTTTTAAATTGTTCTGTATCGTAGATTCTGCTGAACGATTCGAAAACGCAAGACATTCCAGCACATCTTCTAATCATATGCAGTATAGACCCTCCTTTGTAACTACACAACTTCCAATAAATTAAAGGAGTTAATTCGGAAGCATTCCAGCATTGTGGTATTCCAGGGTGGTGGTGGTAGTATTTTACCGATAGAAAAGGTACAGTTAGGTAGCATTTAGTTATGTTTTTTATATCAAAATATTTACATCGTAAATATTGTAGTGCTAAATAGGTCTCCGTCCGTCTCTGGAGTTCTGAACTTATTAGGTTGATATTATCAAGGGTCCATGACGTGTTGTTCGTAACATTCATAAACCAATTATTATAGTCCCTGATCATACCAAGAATTTGCAATACCATAGGAGAACGTTTTTTCCTTAATTTCATGCGACCATTTGACGACTATTCGGTCCCAAGTTCTCTATTTTGCCATAGTGTACGCTATGGATCGCTTACTCCGCCTAACGCTCCTATTTTGTCTTCTCAGGTCTCTTACTCCCTGCGATATGCCACATCCGAGTCT
Organism: Branchinecta lindahli; assembly: GCA_023053555.1. Classification (NCBI taxonomy): domain Eukaryota; kingdom Metazoa; phylum Arthropoda; class Branchiopoda; order Anostraca; family Branchinectidae; genus Branchinecta; species Branchinecta lindahli. The sequence goes on from JAKZAO010000001.1 coordinate 9,292,600, forward strand.
TTGGTTCTCATCGACGAATTCGGCATTGGAACACCTGATACTAATGGACAATCGATTTTGGCGGCAACTTTGAACCACTGGCTCCGCCTCCTGCCCAGCCCACCCCTGGTGATTGGCGCGACGCACTTCCACGACATTCGCAGTCTTCTTCAGCAGTCGTCAAGTCTGATGTTCAAGGTACAAAAACTCCTTCAAGTAACTACGTTTTTGCGTAAAGTCTTTTTTTTTTCGTTTCCATAAAATAACTGAAGCTCCTTAGGGGAGGCTAAGACTAAGATTATAAGATATGCCCTGGTGGGGAAAGTATGTCGCCGTATAGGACACCCGCGCATAGAACAAGAACAAAAATGTTTCGATGGGGATCTCCGAGGTGAAATTTATATCAGACTATTCATCCAGACCAAGGCCGTATCCAGGAGGGGTTAGGGGGTTCGAACCTCCCCCCTCCCCGAAACCCACAAAAGTAATAGTTTTTTGTAGGCCTTAACCTCTGATCTATGTCTTTTTTGTACTTTTTAGTCCAACCCGTGGGCAACCCCCCCCCCCCCCCCGAAATAAATTCCGCGGGCAACCCTCCCCCCCCCCCCAACCCAAATAAATTCCAGGATACGGGCCTGATCCAGACAATCGGTTCTTGTAGATTTCCAGTCTTAGTCAGATTCTGTAACAATGGCATTTATCTCTAATGCGCCACCTAACTAGATCCATTAGATAATTCTTTATGTCTTTGATTCACGACCGGATTATGAATGTTAGTTGAAAAATGTCTATGAAAAACAATTCTTATCGCACGGTTGGAACTTTTTTCTTTTAACATCAGGGGAATACCAGCAAATTTTGGCACTGGGTGGGATAGGACTGGTATCATGGGACTGCACAGTGTACTGGTGTTATTACTCTTTACTTCAGAGGCCCCGCGATGGACCTTTTGTTGCCGGTTCAATGTCGATACTCTGACCGAGAGATAAGCCGACTTGCGAACATAACGGTAGCGTGCGAACGTGGGAATTACTTAACTCTTGAAAGGCCTATAGGGATCGTGGTCTTTCGTGTGGTGGTTCGAGCTGACTTGTTGTATTATCAAATTGCAGGTCACAAAATAGTCCGTATTATTCACCAGCTTTGGCTAGGCTTGGGTCTAATTCGCATCTGTTTCAAAACCGCTCTCCAGTCCCTGCTTCTCCACTACCACAGCTTCCGTCCGGACTTTGCACACATCTGTTTTCGGCGGATATTCCAGAAACAACAGCAACCAAAATCTACGTTATTTTAAGAAGGATGTCAAACATCAGCATTCAGGATGCTTAACGAAAATCCAAGTTTCCAAGGGGAAATGAGAATTCTTTTACGTAAATTATATTTTCCGAACTAAGAATAAAATCACTTCTGGTAATTAATTATTAATGACCAACCTAATGTCACATACCCTTGCTGCAGGGCATGGTGCCATGAGCACCATGCTCAGACGTTGGAGCACCATGCCCAAAAATTTGAGGATTTGTGCATGAATGGTCGTAGGTCATCAACATTTTGGGATAAAAAACATCTTATCTTACAGGGTATGGAATTCCTGGAAACGAATGAAGAGCTAGTCCCACTGTTCAAAGTGATCGATGAAGTTCGAGAATCCAGTTTCCCGATGGAAGTTGCGAAGAAAAGAGGCATTCCGAATGACGTATTGCGAAGAGCACAAGAGGTACGTGAGCGCGGGCCACAGACCAGGGAAAATCCGCCATGCTAACTTTTCTCCTTCCTGAATCAAACCTTATATTTAACTCCCCCATGGAAGGACTGTCTACTCAGTAAATACTGGTTGCCTTGGGTGCATCTTTCATCAGATATCAGATGGTGGAAATACTCGTCACAAAATTACTATCGGCGTCGTCCGTTGACGGGTTTTAATGAATAAACTTCCTGGTTGACTGATGACAGGTTAAACCAAAATGAGGAATGAGATTATTCAGTGCATTTCCAGTACAGATCTCCATTATTTTTGTCCGACAGTACACTTTCACTCATCACTTCCAAACATGCAGCTATGTGTCGAAGCGTTGAGAAACACACTATACGCTCTTCATAAAATCCAATACCGAATTATCGCCAGATGTGCTAGAGGAACAATAACAATCACACGTGAGAACGGGGGACAAGTTATCGGAATGGAGAATGAGTGATTAGGCTTTCGGCTCACACCGACCCGCTAATTAGCCCCGTCGGAAAGTGGTTCAGCAGTCAGCAATGATGTCGGAAGCCAAAATTGACAAACTTGATGTAGACTGATAAAACAGAGTTGGATTGAGAACAAACAGAGGTAGAGGCATTTTATGAAGTTTCAAGTATGGCTAGGCCTAAGGCAATTTGGAAATGGCCAAACAAATACGGATAAACGTATACCACGAAGTAACATGTCATTGTTTACTTTATGCCAGCGCATCTAGCGGCCAAAAAAGAACTAATCTGGATGTAATTTTATGAAGAGCGTATTCACACAAACGGTGTGGCATCGCTGTGGTCGTTTCTGTAATTCCTACTTGCTGTGCATACGGCCTAGTCCTGCCACAAGTACAACTAGTAAAGTTCATAAATGGTGTCTCTGCTAGAAGACTATCTTTATATTTTGCAGATAGCTCAGGCTATTGATGTTGGATCCACCATTCCTTCAGTTCCCGACGAAAGCCTTGATGTATCCATAGAAAAGTGAGTTAGCCGCTTTCCTTTATTATTTCTGCCTTGATCGCCGTACTTATTCGAAGTTAATTATAATGATAATGACAGGCTAATACAATGCAAAATACAACAGCAGAAAACATGAAAGGTCAGTAACCGCGGATGTCCGGTATGGACAAGTCGAATGATATGGAAACTCCCCAAACAACAGCTTTTGCTCTGGAATATCTGTTGGACTTGTATTAGTGTCGTGCAACAAATGAAAGAATAATCTAACTGATTAAACCTGTTTTATTCGTTAGAACTGCGGTATTCCAAGTGTTCCCTAGAGCAGCGACAAACATGTGATGTTTGCTTGACGATCCGATATCCGAAACTGAAATTAAACAGAATGAAATTGACTAGGTGACACAGTTCGACCGTAACAACACGCGTTAGCCCGACAGTGAGTGTGAGGGCTGAGCATTTTGTCACCTAAGGAAAAAGAAACGGTGAGGTCTGTCTCGGAAAAAGAGCCTGCATTTATGCTTTGCTGAAGCATAAAGATATTCATCCTAGACTTTTCTCTTGAATTGGTTCCTCACAGAATAATCTACGGCATCGGAGCTTCGTTCTTAAAGAATTCAGTCTGTCGCATAAACAGACAAGTTATTTTGAGAAGTATGTTGCAAACAAAAGAGCTACCACATGCCCTGCGTGCAAGTGTTGCCGGTCTCGTGGAAACGCGATATTTCCGCGGTATCCTCGAACCAGAACGCGGTAAAATTTGCGGTATGCTAGAATGACGCGATTTTTTTTTTATTAAAATCTGTTCGTAAAATAAGACAAGAAACAGGTCATTCGATCGCAGGCAAAAATTCACGATTTGGTGTCATTCAAGGGGCAAGCTGAAAAACATACAACTGTTATTCTGACAAGCGGAAAACATACGACTAGAATATTTCTTAGTAACCGTACGAACACGGGAGAACTTCACGTTTGTTAACTGCTTTTATGTAATTCTGGGAAGCTCGAAACACAATACTGCCTTACAGAAAAGTTCAAAACTTACCACTGAGAGCAAGATTCTCTGAGGCATGGGGGCTAAGTAATCCCCCCTCCCCCTTCTGTTCTGAGGCCATCTTCAAGCGAAATGCTATAGAGTTTGCCATAAATGCGGTTTCACATGTGTTGGCTAGCGCGCCTATAGAGCCCGGGGTTGTTTTTGGGGTCTAAGCTTGCAACTTCAGGTTTCGTAGATAGCGCCAGCGTGCTTGCGGAACTCGAGTTGTTTTATGGGTCTAAGCTAACTTCAACATTCATAACAATACGGTTTAGAAGAACAATTACATCCTGGTGAAAACGGATCTGTTATGGCTGGCTCTGGATTACATCTTAAATCTATCTATCTTCCTGTATCATTCTTATAGTCGAATTCACCAACACTGTAATTCCCTTATCGTTATTTCGCGATATAATTGCGGTATGCGGTATTATCAAAAGTGTACACGGTATTATACCATGAAATGCGGTGTAAGTGGCAACACTGCTGCGAGCATTTGCCACGATTTCTGAATATTGCAGCCGCATCCTCTTTCACTTCTCCTTTCTACGTCACGCCAGCCCTTTGATAATCAACGTTGTACTTTGCAGGTACGACCAGATCGTCCGGGCAGCCTTTGAGGTCAAAGAAGACAACATTGGCGCCTTTCTTGCTGCCGTTCTAGAAAGCGAAAAAGAGCTTTTCATTAGGAAGTCTGTCCCTCCTACCCCGAGGAGCGCGAGCAGCAGGCAACAATCGAAACCAAGCTCCGTAGCATCGACCGGCTGAGTTCGAATCCGTCCTTCGCGTGCACAGATGTGGGTGAGCGCCGACGTGCATTCAGGTTTTCTTTGCGTTCGATGATCTCAGTTTCCTCTATACGACTTTACTATTAACGAATCGACAAGAAACAAAACGGTGTAAATAGTTAATTTAGGGCACGTTTCCAATGTTCAGTTTTCCACAGACTCTCTGTAGTCTATGTGTCTGCCTTTTTAGAACACGAAGAAAATGTCCCTTCCTTCTATCCGTATAGGCATAGTTCCACCAAGAGGATGGCATTCAGGACTGAACATCGAAAGCCAAATTTTCCCAAACCCTAAGGTATAGACTCCGTAAACAGAAAAAAAAGATAACAGGTTAAACTAACAAGAAGCAAATAAAACAAAACAAAGGAATTCCGATTTCAGACTTCGGGCTAACAGGTTACTAAACCTCAAAAATGCCGATGATTATACACAACGACCTTTCACTGGCATTATTCTTCGGCGACCTTCTCCCCCTTCATATCAGTCATGGACACTAGCTCAATTTTGGGGTACTGATACCCCATATGAGGGGTACTACCAATTTGGGGAGTACTACCCAAATATGGGGGAGTACTCCCCACATGTGGGGTATCAATACCCCCTATATGGGGTACCAGCCTAACTTTCCACTAAGTTTCTCACTTTTGGCACTTACCTTGGCTAAACGACAAGCAGCCGTGGTTCCTCGCTTTCACAGGGTATAGGTATGAGTCTTACCTATCTTTTGGTATACTATTGTCCAGATTGTGACGTGGTTTTGGAAGACAGGGTCTTCCAAAACATTTTTGTTTTGGAAGTATTTTTTGTATTTTGAAGTATTTGAAGTATTTTTGTTTTGGACCTTTCGTGACAGGGTCTGCCTTTTTGGCAAAAGCTTCCAAAACCACGTACAATCTGGACAATAGTATACCAAAAGATATGTAAATTCATACCTATACCCTGTGAAAGTGAGGAACCACGGCTGCTTGTCGTTTAGCCAAGGCAAGTGCCAAAAGTGAGAAACTTAGTGGAAAGTTAGGCTGGTACCCCATATAGGGGGTAGTGATAACCCACATGTGGGGAGTAATCCCCCATATTTGGGTAATACTCCCCAAATTGGTAGTACCCCTCATATGGGGTATCAGTACCCCAAAATTGAGCTAGTGTCCATGACTGCTTCATATGCTTCCTCCGTTTGCAGTAGATGGCGCACAGCTACGACAAACTGCAGAGAAATAAAACTGATTTTTACTGAAAACAAAACAAAACGGGACTCTATCAAAGAAGAACTCAATCATGTTTGGCAAAAAAAAGGTGCCCTTCAGCGCCATACAAGGCAGTGGGAAAAGCTGATTGTAAATAAAGGGGGAAGAAAGTCGCTTTACTGCGGGATTGTACCGTATCAGACGGAAACGGATTTGGGTTAACCTGAGAAAAGACCAACTGGATGCGAGACTTCAACGTTCGTTTTCGCCCGAAAGCCTTATGAACGACGAAGTTCGGAACATATTATTATCGGCCCTTGGAACCGCCAAGGTAGGGAATAACAAACCATTATACAGCGCTTTTTATCACGAACCCCACCGCCTTACCATGTTTTCCCAACACAAGCAAGGCAGATCAGAAAACCGGGAATGGTCATCAAATCTAGAAGTATTTGAAAACGATAATCCCAATATCAGGCATGCAGGTATAACTATTACCATGACCATGAGCACCAAGGGCTCATGATATGTTGTTCATCGTTATTCAGAAGACCTTCCACTAGCAGGATTGGGAACGAATCTTAGTGAAAATTCACTGTTTTTTTTACGCTTCCACTACGAACGATATTCCTTTTGCTCGTTTTAACGGTACAAGCAAGGAAAATAGAAACAAAAACTGGAATGGAAGCGACAAATCGATAATATGTCACTATCATCAGAAATTCACTTAATAAACAATCACAGCAATGGTGTACAGGGCAACATTGCGTGAGATCACAACGGCACACTATTACATACACTATGGGTAGGTATGCACCCCCTCATTCCATTATTTGCGGCATTATGGGTCGCAAAGTCCGTATAACGCCTAGGATACAGCGCATTCAGTCGGCGGGATCCCTGTGAGTTTTCGCACATAACCAAACCACACTAGTTAGTTGTCCATTCCGTGTAGATAAGCAATCAAACAGCCAAAACTGGAGCTAAAATAATGTTTTCACTTACCGAGGTAGAACTTCGGAATTTCAGCACATGAACAAAACCAACACTATAGGAATGCACACTGTGACTATATAGTACTACACTTTACAAATTGAAGAGATTCACTAACTCACAGCCCATCGTACTGGGGAGTCGAGACTCGCCGGACGTCCTGTTGACTTCCGCGAAAGTAAGCTGGAAAGCGGGCCCGCGGACTTTGAGAACGGCTGTTCTGGGAAGCATCACTGAAACAAGGAAATAAAAGGGTCCAGAAATAATATACAAGCTGAAGAAGACGATCTGGCTACATGGTAAAGTACAGGCAAGTGAAGTAGACCACCTCGATATATTTATAAACACACCTGTTTTCTTCGGGATATAGGTATGTTTTTACTTCCCAGATTCCTGCTTCATGATTTTCTGGTCTGGAAATTACGCCAGATTTCGGCGTAATATTTTCTGGCCATTGATACGAAGAAAATCAAAGTGGCGATCTGACTCTGCTAAGGGAATCGGTCAGGAAATCTTTGCAGCATTCTGGAGCATTCAGAATCGCGCAAAATCTCGCAGTAATCTGGTAGTCCGACGTTGCCTTGAGGCGTGTCTAACATACCAATAGTGAACTAAAGGCGTATTCTCGCCGTTCCCCGAAGACTCCACTTGAGGAGTCCCCGCGTTTTTGTTTATCCCCACGGACGGGGAATGCTCCGGTTATCATCACTATCGTCAAAAAGGACTCCCTTTCAGATTCGGAGGGGAATCAATTTTTGCTGGTGTTGGTGCAATATAAAATTAACTGAAAACAATCAGAATAAACAAAACCAAAAATAAAGTGGATCCAGACTAATTTCTTCAACTGCATATTTTTTTTCGAACAAAATCCGTTTTGGAAGCATTCCCCGTGTTCTCGCTGTTTTCTGTACGCGGAGTCCGCGTGGAGTGACTCCCTCTATTCTCGCCGTTCCCCCCGAATCCCCGAGGAATACGCCTTCTAAGAAGATTATGCATAGCGGGAGGAGGAGGATGGAGCAGACACATACCCGAAAAACGGCAGTAATCCGAGTAGAGTTTCTTTATCTGGAGTATTACACAGTTCCGGGTATTTCGTCACCCAGAAATTCAGGACGGCTCTGAGATAACTTTGAAGGCGCTTTCGACGCTCTTCAACGCATTTACTTTCCTGAAAAAGACAAAGATCAGCTACCGAGTACTACACTGTCAGAGGTTTCATAACAGATAACACAAGGATGCGCAGTTTCAACAGATAACACTTAGGATGTTATCTGTTATTTTTTGCAAACACCATGCATAACAGGCAATGCCAGGAAGAGCCGAAAAAGCATCTGCTGACTTTTCCGATATCATCATGACTAACAAAAGAGTCAGCAGATGTGTTTTTGGCGATGTTTCGGTTCTTCTTGTATGCATAACCTTTTAATGCGTAACGGAGGATGAAAAACATAACAGCTAACATCCTAAGTGTTATCTTTCGAAATCGCGTATCCTTGTGTTACCTTATCTGTTATGAAACCTCTGACAGTCTACCCCCAGGAATTCCCGGGTCAGATTCCAGAGGCTTCCCGGAATCCGCGACAATTTTCCGTGAAACTGAGACACATTTCCGTGCCGGAAACGCGGGAATTCTGGGTCAAATTCCAGAAGGCTTCCCGGAATCCGCGACAATTTTCCGTGAACTGAAACACGTTTCCGTGCCGGAAAATCAAATCCGGGAAAGGATTCCGGGGAGTGCACCCTGGAATTCCGTGAAATACGTCGGAAAATCCAGGCAAACTGCCACGGAATTCCGCAATTTTTTTTTTTTGCCAGTTCATTGTTCCTGATTTTAGTTGTCACACAAAATCCTTATAATCAACTCTCACACTGGTTCAACTAAAAAAATGGCGAACGTTAGGCCTAATCGATGGAAAAAGGACACTGCTCTAGACAGCAGCAGGGAAAGATCTGTCGACCTGAAGAAGGAGAGGAGATCCCAACAGATTTGAACAAGAGCTACGAGCTCATATGGTACTTGATACGAGTAGGTGGTACGAGAAAACAGATGAGAATGTCACAAAATACCCCACCCCCTTCAACCCCCTAGGATCGGACCTAGAAATAGGATATCTGGTTTCACTCGAGTCTGACATCGCCTCGGGTCATCTATAGGGCAAAGGGTTCATCCCACTAATTTGATCCCTATAGGAGCCACACTATTTCCGGTACTCCTCCCCCTCAAACTTCCCCTACCTCGGCCGAACCTGGTTCAGACACATCAAGTTTCGCTCGAGTCTGAGCATTTTTCGCAAAACTTCGACCCCTCCCCCCCCCACCGTGTCCGGTCCGGACCCTAAAATATGTCATCTAGGGCACATCGTCTCTCTAATTTCTAAGTTTCGTTCAGATCACTCCACTCGTTTGACCCCTATCCGAGACAAAAAAAATGTCTTGGACTCCCCTTTCAACTCCCCCCACTGTGGTCAAATAGGACTAGGCCACATAGACGTCATATCTCTGGAAATCTCCTCTTCTCGTCCTTCAAGTTTGACTCCAACCGGAGCATATCTGCAAATTTTTGGTTTCCGGTTCATCCTCCTCCTACCCTGGCCGGATCCGGTCCGAACCGTGGAAAAAAAAAACTAGGCCGCATAAAACTGGTACTGTCCAACTTGCATCCGATTCGGCCCATTCGCAAAGTTTTTGTGAATGTCACAAAGTTTCCAGAACCTCCCGCTCCAACTCCTCCAACCATTGCCGCATGTGGTTCGGAGGCATGTTTTGCATGTTAGGTGATTAGTTCTTATCACACAAAAAGCTTTACTCGAATCTGACCACCAGTTCGCAACCTACGGGAGTCAGTAATTTCCGAATTCCCCTTCACTTAACTCCCTCGAAAATGGTCGGATCCAGAAACGGAAGTTTTCCTAGGGCATTGTGTCAGGTCCATAATTCTATTTGGTTGGGTCACCAATATACCTGCCAAGTTTCATCGTCCTTAGCACATCTGGAAGTATCCTAACTCGCAATCACCGGAATTCTGGGAAACCCCCTCCAACTCTATCCAAAGAGCCCCGATATAGTCTAGTTCTGTCAAGAACGTATCTAGGGCTTATGCTTGTTCTTCCAACTAAATTCCATCCCTATCCCTCAACGCTAAGCGCTCCACGGAAATTCCAGTACCCTCATTCAACTCCCCCCACAAGTATCGGATCCGGTTTGGACTTTACACGGAACATCTGAGACGACACTTCTTTCCACTTGCCAAGTTTCATACAAAACGGATCGCCCGTTCAAAAGTTATGAATGCCATTAGATTCCGGATTCTCCGTCCGTCCACTCCCCCCACGATGGTCAGATCATGCAAACGACTATTCTCAAGTCAATTTGTTCGAGTCCTTGATACGCCTGCCCAGTTTCATCGTCCTAATACATCAGGAAGTACCGCACTCGCGGGAACACCAGAATTTCAGATCTCCCCCCAGCTCCCCCCACAGTTCCCGAATCCGTTTCGGTTATGTCAATGATGAATCTAGGACTTGTGCTTACTCTTCCCACCAAGTTTCATCCCGATCCCTCCCTCATTGCGTTTCCTAAGATTTCCGGTTCCCCCCTCCAGCTCCCCCCAAAGTCACCGGATCCGGTCCGGATTTTAAATGGGTCGTCTAAAGCACGAGGTCTTTCCAAATATCAAGTTTCATTAAGATCCGATTGACCGTTCAAAAGTTATAAATACCTCAAGATTCCGGATTCCCCCTCCCTCCACTCCCCCCACGATGCTCGGATCGGGGAAATGACTATTTCCAACTTAATCATTTGGGGTCCCTGATACGCATCCCAAGTTTCATCGTCCTAGCTTATGTGGAAGTGCCCAAACTAGCAAAACCCGGACCGACCGACCGACGGACGGACAGAAATTGCGATCGCTATATGGCACTTGGCCGAAGGACAAGTGCCATAAAAACACACACACACTGAAAATTCGCTTACTTTGTATCCGACAGTTTTCTTCGGAGGAAAGTCGAAGGTGCCGACAAGAGGGTCCTCTTTTATCAACTGCTTATGGAGAGAGTAAAACTGAGAATACCGCCTGTAGACATTCCATTCTTCGTCCCGTATACGAATGTAGATCTGAAAAAGATACAGTCATACGTCATTTGCGTGCCCATCAATCGACGCCTTTTAAAAAAGCACTTGACGAATATTTTAGAAACGATAGGTTCAGCTTTAATCTTTTTTCGAAGAACCTCATAGAGGCTTAATTGCCTCGGTTTTTTGCTATAATAAAAAAAAAATATTTATCACAGATTCCTGCTAGTATATAGGCTACAGTAATTTTTTCGGAACTGTATCTGCCATCTAGAAAATGCAAACACACCAGTTGTGACGAATTTTAAGATCGGCGGATTGAAGCCTGGGTATCTAAAGCACTCCTTTCCCGAACTACATGAAAACTCCAATACCCAGAACATTCCATCAGGAACGGTATCACCGTATCCAATAAATCTGAAGTCTGCAGGCTTGCCACAAAAGTGGAAAGTGGCTTTTCTAAAAACCTTTTACCTGATAAACATGATGCTCACTGCCCGAATTTCTGGCCAAAAATGCCGAGGGAATCCAGATATTTATCAGTGTTCTCGAAGAACCCAATCCCATGCCATCATCTTCGCTAACCAAGCTGAAGCTATCTTCCTCAACTGCCACCATGTTATCAACGGGTAGAGGTCCTCGCAACTCTATAAGTTCGTTTTGTAACCGACGAATCGTTGCTTCTTTTTGCTGCAAGGTCCGCTGGAGTCGCGTGTTGAACTCCATAAGTTCAGCGTGCATTTCAGCGACCTAAAAAAAAGACATTAAAGCATATATGATCCTTTTTGTGATTTCATGATATTTTCACAGGCGAAAACAGCTTATCCTTCGAACTATCGCATATTCGGATCGGTTCCCCGGACGAATTAATTACGAATAACTTATGGTTGGCAGAACTGAATGGTGGCACATCGACTGGTACTGGATCCGGCTTTTTCAGTAATCCGGCCTTATCCGTTATTAACTGAAAGCTTTTTTTGCTTCAGTCGCATATGCCGGAAGCCACACAAACCTGATACCAACCTTGATTGTATATATAGTATGCCAGACGAGAGGAAAAATATTATTTTAAAATCGTTTGAAATGTTTTGGAACAATAAAAATTGATTGATTGAACACGAGGGATTCAATTTCTGGCACGATACGTAATCTGGAGATTTTACTAGCTGCTTATCGAGGTGCGCGGACTGCTGGAAGCCGTAGGTGTAGGCTTACAGATCCTGAACACAACTTCTTGGACAATGGAAAATGGAGCTTGTGCATGAGCTACAAAGGTATGGATGGTTGTGAACAGCTAGAAAATCTCGACTAAATGACATAAACACGATTCTATCGTGTCCCTGCCGCTTTAGGAGAGATGCACGATCCTGTCAATCCTTAAAGTTTAACCGAAAAGGGCTGGGATAGGACAATCTAGTTACCCATCACGTATTCACTTAAATTGGCTTGAAGACCCGCTGAAAATGCGTTACTTCGTTGTTCCGCTATTCATGAATAATCGATTTTCAAATAGTGGAATTTTCTTGTGATTTGTGGTACTCTCTCTGTGGTACAGTGGTTTACCACTGCCCACTGAAAAGCCGCGTTTGTGTTGAGATTAAAATTTCCTGCGTCATAGTAGAATTTACGCCGTGGGGACGGCCGCAGATATTCTGAACGTCATAGCTAGAACAGATAGTGGAAAATAAAAAAAATCCCTTTGCAGAATCGAAATAATTCAGTGTATTCAATTAAACGACACAAATATAAGTCGGTTCTTCAGTTAAACTTTAAAGGATATCGCGGAACGCCACCACCAGTCATACTAAGATTTTCGCTGTTACAGACGACTTCATCATTCAAGGGATAAACAGGCCTGTCTCACCTGTACGAGTTTCTCTTCATACTTCTCCAGCTCAGCGTTTTTAAGCTTCACCTGATTTAAATCTTTCAGCCTTTCAAGGGTGTCGTGTGCCTGCTCACCATCATGTTTGAGGAGCTGCACCGCACTGACGTATTTCTTCAGCTGCGCTTTTAGCAGCTCATTCTCCCTGAAAATGAACACCGGCTTACGGACACGGGGTTTCGACCCCCCCCCCCCCCCCCCTATCAACAAAGGAGACTAGCCTATCCGTCGTAATTCGTAACTCTAGTTCTACTTTCATTTACCGAGTTGCAAATTTGGTTCTCTAACAATTGTCGATATATAAAACAGACTTTCTATCTATCTATCATTGTGAAGGAAGCTACATACGCAAGTAACACGAGTCTGTCCGTTAAACACGGGTGCCGTCAGTGCTTGGATAACCTCTCGAAATCAGGGTTGCCAAACCGCAAACAAATTGTTGAAAATGAGGTGGCACAGTTGACGTGGAAATCATCAAAATTGAGCAATCTGGTGATACAAATAGACAAAAGTAACAAAATTTGGTAACAAATCACCAACCTGACAACCCTGTTCAAAACGTTAGGTAGGTTCCGTGATACGCATTTAAAGCCAGTGCCATGGCACCCACCGTTACAAGCTAAGAATGGCTCACCTGCTCAAGGTTTTGATCCGTATCTCATAGCAGACAGCTGCGTCTTCTGAAGACTGCTTGACGGCACCCATTTCTGCCTTCAATCTCACGTTTTCTTCGCTGGCTAGCTCCAGCTTCAGCTCAAGTTCCTTGAGCCGTTCTTCTTGCTCGTTAGCTGATGAGGCGGAAGAATGGTCTGTAAAGATGTAAGATCCGTGATTATGGATTTCTTATCTAATAGAAAACAGCGTGTATGCCCTGTTTGAGGGGGATTCTGACTCCGATTGGACAGGTATAACATGTGGAGCTCCGCAGGGCACGAAGTTGGCTGCCATTATATTTATAGCCGTGATCAACTACCTACTAGTCGAATATGAGGATCATTACAAGTTTATAGACGATATCTCTTTTCTATTGAAATACCTAGTTGAAAACGGGATTGATAAGAAAGAGTTCAGTGACGATTTCTTCGATGCGTTTACTGCAATGTCTCTAGATTGATAATTAACACGAATAAGTCAAAGGTCTTACGCTTCAATCCGTTGAAGCGCACCTTCAGCCAACCGTAAGTTCCGTTTCCAATTGTCGACTCAGTAAAGATTTTGGGAGTTACTTTTTCCAGTGACTGTTCTTTCGGCTTGCACGTTGAAAATGTTGTTAAAACGCAAATTCTGGAATATGCAAGCCCACTATGGGGACCTGCAGCACTGCGTACTGTATACCTCATCCAAGAACTTGAGTCGGTGCAAAAGCGGGCCGTGTTCATTATTATTGGCGATCGACAAGTATCGTATGGTGAAGCGCTTGTTAAACTCGACCTCCCCACGTTGGCCCAAAGATACGAGCAGATTATCCTGAGGTTTGGGAAGTTTCTTCTCTCTAAATCCCAGCATCGAGACATCTTACCACCCACTGCACCGCCCAACAACCGTACGCGTCACCAAAATAAACTGGTTCCAGTAGCTTCGCGAACGAACCGCCACGCAAATTCGTTTGTACCTTTCTTTACGGATTTGCTAAACAAAGCCGAGTGATATTTTCCGTTTCTTGTGTTAGTTTATTATTTAGCACAGTGAAGCAACGCAAATTAGCTGTTAACTATGATGTTGTCTAAATAAACCTATCTCTCTCTCTGTCCTTACGTAGGAGCTCCAGACAGTCTCTCTTATCCATTTTCTCACTAAAACGAAAAAAGCAACAAGCGAATCCCGGAACTCCCAACGTGCCAAAAGCTCTAAACGGCCAGTTCAGGAACTCAAAAAGAATTAATACTTCTCTAACGAAGAAAATAGTAGTTCATGACTGATCCCTACGTTTTCCATTTTCTCTCGGTCTAGCGAGTAAGTGACATATTTATCAGTATCTATCACAGGAAGGGGACAAGGATTTGCTGTGGTGTACGAATTTACGAAGTTGAAAATAATTATTAAAAGGGGGAAACGGTATCTAGTGGTACGTTTTCTCTAGGCACACTGTACCTATTTTAAGAAAATCCAGAACTCGAAGAAAAAGTTATTATTCATTCCCTTACCTAAGCACACGCTATCTGGGGTTCTCTTCGCAACTCCACGAGGTCCACTTTGAAGGCTTTCGCTGGTTAAGGGCAGGAGCACGTTTCCATCGGGATTTACGAGCTCCAAATGAGCGTAATCATCCCCTCCTCGCTCCATCTCGCTAAAACACAAATAATTAGACATGTTTAATGTTTAATGTTTAATGATTGTTTAATGATAAATAAGCGGATACAACATTTCATGCGCGAGCAATTTGGTAGATCTTTGTCACTGTACATACAAAACAAGAACAACCAATACATAAACTTGTAAACAACCGATAACGTATTACATCAGCTGATTGTACTTTTCCAAAAATCGGGGTACGAAACTATTGCGGTACCGCTCGGTTCTACAAGAGATAGGCGCGAGTTTTGGAACTTTCGTCGTAAACCCGTTACCCTCGTCTACAATGAAAAGATACGCTGATCGCAGATCGGACGTTAGTTCTCTACTCGAATTAATAGCTCGGCCGCAGACTTATTTTTGGGTCACGTAAAGTACGGTCACATAAAACATTATGTTTTATTTTCCTAAGACGAAATTTGTGTCGTAGCTAACAAGGACAGCCAAGAAATCATCGTATACGTTCTAGTGAATAACTATGAGCAATAAACCAAGAGCTCCTTGCCAGGAGGATTTTACAAGATTGTGGAGTTAGGGAGATGTGGAATAATGGAGTAGGTGTTAACGAACATATAGCAAAAATGGTAGGTAATATTTTAAGAGATAAGGAGGCACAGGTTTGGCAAGTAAGTGTGCTGAACTGAGTGATTTGCGAAAGGAAGTGCTTGGTACTGATATTTCTGATACTGATACTTTATTGTAAAACGAAACTTTCACAGCATTGGATTGCCGAACTTGTCGTTTTCGTCAGGTACATCATAATTACAAAACTAAGGTGGTTGTACATAATAAAGCAATAGTCAAAAAATGATCAAACAGAATAAAAACCCTAGACAATTAAAACATTAAAGGGAAATATTTGATCAATTGTTTAAAACTTCAACAAAAGATGGTACAAAGCTCTTTCTGTAGCGTTCGGTTCTTGTACAAACAGGGTTAAGAACCGGAACTTTTTGTGCTACAACCCGAGGTAGTCGAGGTTTTGGCGGGCAATATGGGGTAGGAAATAGGTGCTCAAAACCTGAGTGGGAACGCAGATTGTTCCCGAAACTAGTACAAAGAGTAAGACGTCGGGCTGCTAAAGTAGGGAGGCGGAATTCTCTGAGGAGGAGGATATAAGGCACTTTGCCCTGGCGGTAGATGATTCTCAAGGCTCTCTTCTGAATAGTTTCAAGCCTATCAGACTGATCTACTGTCAGGCCAAAGTGCCAAACCGGACAAGCATACTCAAGTAGCGGACGGATGAAAGTAACGTAAAGGCGGAGAACATGTGATTTAGGGCACGAAAATTTGGAAAACAATTTTAGGAGAGAAAGAGACGCACTGGCTTGTTTAACAATCGAACAAATGTGAGCCTCCCACTTCAAATCATTCGTCAGTGTGATCCCCAAAAGTTTGGTCTTTGTTGTAAATATTTCATTTGGTATTGGAGTAGTGAACGATGGCTTTGATTTAAGAAAACTCATGGTCATGATATTAGATTTCTGGGGATTAACTTTCATTTTCGACTCGGCTGCTTCGGCAGCGATATCGTCAAGTATTTCCATTGCGGTACTCTTTATGTTCCTTCTGCACCTTTCAAGTAATGTCATGTCGTCCACAAACTTCCAACGATCGGCTGATTCGTTAGCAAGATTGTTAATCATTACCAAAAATAATAGAGGACCCAAAAGCGTTCCCTGTGGAACCCCACAAGAAATAGGAAGTGCATCAGAATAAATGTTTTTATACTTTACAACTTGACTTCTATTTGACAGAAAAGATGCAATGATATTAACTAGAAAAGGTGGTACTTTAAATTCATTTAATAATTTTTCAACTAGAACATTGTGACTAACAAGATCAAATGCTTTTTGGAGGTCAACCAAAATAAGATTCAGCCATGTATCAGGCTCATCAAGTAGTTTATATACAGTGTCGAGAAGGCTAACCAGATAATGTGTCGTCGATAAACCTTTCATGTTTCCGAACTGGTTTTCATCTATTAAATCAAGGATCGTTTCTTTGAGCCAATCTGCTAGAAAACTCTCATACATTTTGGAAAATATCGGTGTAAGAGTGATAGGACGGACTCCACTAAAATCCAGTTTAGCCCCTTTCTTCTGTATGGGAGTAACGTACCCTTTTTTGAATGCCTGTTTGAAGAGAGGTGGCTAGTTAAGACAATTGGCGAGGAATGTTTTACAAGTATGGGAAGGTTAGGCCGTTTCCTCGGACTGGCAACAGAAATAGATTTTTGGAGTTTGATCAAATAATTTTGTGACGTAGAGTAGGTTATCAGTGATTTTGTTATTGACCTATGTTTTTTTTTTTGCTATGGCCGTCGGGTTTTCAAAGCAATAAAGTTATTATTAGTATTAATGTCGGTTTCATCCGACAAAGAACACAAATAGTGATGCTAAAACGGCTGACACTTACCCCTCAACAAAACGGCGATCAGTCAGGTCCGAAGATGATCTGCTTTTCTGAGGCGACTTCCAGGCCAGACCTAAATTAGGACTTCCGCATGATCGACTCAAGGTCTCGGATGCAACCTGAGAAGCGGATATAAAAGTAGGTTGCGACGCTGGGGGCTCATCATCAAAAGTCATAACAATTTTCACTGGTTTCTTCTTCGGCTGGTGAAGACTGCCTACAATAACAAATGATGAAGGACACGAATATCATTTTTAATGCTATTTGTTGGCTTTGATATCCTATAGCTCTCGCCAAGAAGAACGTTTCCTCTCAGTAGTACCTAGTGAGCAACTTCTGTTCAAATGAGTCGTCATCAGCGCGAAATGAGGTTTCAAGGATGCTGACGTCACACAAGGAGTGATTTTTTTTTCCAAAAAGAAATGCCCTGATATTTAAGTTTTTCTCATACATAAACAATTGGTAAAAACGGATACATCAGCTACTATGCTTTGAGAGCGATATTTAGGCCCTTCTTGGCAAGGGTCCTCGTCAGAAAATCTTGCCTCTCGGCAGCTTGTGGTAATTACGGCATGGTGTGCGTGTGCAAATATGATTATTATTATATTTAATCCTTCAAAACTGAAAAGCAACTGTGAAAATTTTATACAACAACACATTAGTCAATTTACAAACAGTTACAGAAATATAAAGCAACTAACTAAGGCTAAACACATATTAACCTACTGGATCTACAATTAAAAACATAAGAAAGAAAAATAAATAAGTGTAATGGCTAAAAACGGATACGTCAGCTACTATGCTTTGAGAGCGATATTTCGGCCCTTCTTGGCAAGGGTCCTCGTCAGAAAATCTTGCCAAGAAAGAGTAGGTGACGTTAAACGAGTTGCATCATAAGCATTCTAGCACTTGCAACCCCCCACCCAAGACCCAAGATGAAGCCACGACTCGGTCCGACCGCTTGGTCATCTAGTGGCGCGGGTCGGAAGTGCCCGACATGGGGAGGCTGGGATCATAGTTTGACTATGGATCTAACAAAATGTTTTTATTGTAGAAGGCATATGGAAAATGTGTAGAAACTAATTATCGATTTCTTTAAGTATTTTGTTTTCTGTTTTTTCTTGTTAATTCCCGTAAGTCCAAAGAATTAAGGATGTAAACTAGATCACAATAAACAAACGCCGTAAATTATACTAAATTTGTTATATTTCTTGATGATTATGAAACTGAGCTAAACAATATTCAACTTCCGAGACCAAAAAATGTCAAACTGGCAGGCGATTTCTACTTCTGACATATCTACACATCCACAGGGTGATATACTTCGTTGTTTTAATCCTCTTACGCCACTCGATCTTCCCGAAGATTTTAGTATTATTTTGACCTGCGTCGGGAGATCAGTGAATAGTTAATTAGCAATGGCGACCTTGCTTTCAAGAGTGAATTGTGTTCAAGTAATTCGCCATTTTCTAATTCTAATTTATAATTTATGGTGGATAAGCTCGGATGCCCTGAGTATTTTGAAGAAAACAAAGGTAGCAGTGAAAAAAAAAACAAGCAGCAAAAACAGCAGCCGTATCCAAAATGAAATCTCAGCAACCTTTTTAACTCCGAGCTACTCTCCAAAAGGAAGTTCACCAATTTAGATATTTAAGACTAAGCTAGAATCTTCAGTTTTGTTATCACAAGTTTCGTTTTTTCCATCTTGAGCGGCTTTGAGCCTGAAGAGGACCCTTGCCAAGAAGGGCCGAAATATAGCTCCAATAAATTTCAGCTGACTTATCCGTTTTTGCACTGTCAAAAAAGGTAGCAGTGTGTTCGTAAAAATCCGACCATCGAAAAATGATGGTGTCTTCTACCTTCTCTGCCCACATGAATCAAATACTAAGAGGTTTCAAGAAAAAATTAACGTCATCAAGTGGAGGAGGGGTCGTAGCCTAAAAAGTACGAATGCACTCAAATAGAAAAGATGCTAGGCGGGTAAAAAAAAACAAAAAAAACAAATAACACTATAGGGAGCAGTCACCCGTGAATCCAAACACGGTTCATAGGAGAAACCAGAGACCACTAGTGAGCAACCTGTCGACAAAGACCGCAGCTTCTGCTAATAATTAGAAGAATTGCGCTAACATGATTTCTGGAATTCAGACAGGTTTTTATACAGTTTAAATACGGGTTCTGATACAGTTTAAAACCTTTGTCAAGTAAATGAATTTCAATCTGTCGTGCCTATATGTGCTTAAAGGCTATCGGAAAGGCTTATCATCATGTCGTTTTCAAAATCACGCGTCCATGATTGCCTCATACGTTTCGTATGTAGAGCATAAATTGCAAGAAAGTTCCGGGTTTACTCGCACTGCATTAACTGGATAGAGAAAAAAAAGTTATGGGCCCAAAATGCGGATTCTTTACTTAGGAGTTTTAGTGGAGTTACATACCTGACTTTGGAGGAGAAAAAGCTCGCGTAGCAACCAGTATGTTCTCAGACTCTTCTCCCTTGCCACTACTTTGAATGTGCGGGAACTTGCTCAGTGCTGGCATCTGGCGGTCCAGCTCACTTTTATCGATGCTTAAGGCAAACAAAATTCCTTTTGTAAGGCCTGCAATTAAAGTGAATTTTACACAGATTAAGCCCTGTCAGATGGTAACACTTAACACACACATGCGCTACCGTGTTGTAAACATTATAACAAATGACCAGGATACTCATGCTGTGAACGTTTTAAGTGATAACCTTTCATAGAATATAACGGTGAAGAGGGTTCACAGGTTTCAAATGTTATTTGAAATATTTTATCAAGAACAAATAATCAGTAAGAACTTCTGTCTTTAGTCGCATGCAGCGACTATGAAAACCCCGACAAATCTGAGCGGACCTGGAGGTATTTACTCTAGCTTTGAGCTGATGTTGATAGCCGTTTACTCCTCTTCCGTCTTCACCGTTGCCTATCGCACAAGAAATATCGAAAGAGGCGAGCAGGAGGCGTACTCCACGCGCTGATCCGCTCTGGAGAGCGTCCCTAGAACCAATCAGCATTGACTTCTAGATTTCTTCTTTAGCAACTTACCGGCGATCTAGCTATTTGTAGAGGTAACGAAACGTGATATGGCGCGAAGCTAGTTTGCATCGGGAGTCGGTCGTATTTTACTAGACTCAGCATGTTTGTATGACCGAGATAGGGAGACAGCAGTTCCGTCTCGTTATTTGTTCTTGGTTTATACAAAACCTCAGACAGTGTATGCCTAATAATCCGCTTTCCGCTGGGAAAGACAGATCAGTAGGCGAATGCAGTTCTCTTATCCCGTAGCAACCTAAGAGAGCCTCCGGTAGAACCAGTTCACATCAGCTTCAATAAGAGTTTAGGACATCCGACGAAGCTAGTGAGTTGCTATACATGAGGTCTATTCATTCTCATCCAAAGGGAGTCCGTGGTCTTTCAGCTGTTTTATTAAGCTGTCTTCCGCGAATTCGCCTCTCACCAAGACAAGCGAGACTAATTTTTTAAAATTTCAGTATTACGCTGATGACAACCGATGAATGCTGATTTACTGGTGCATTTGATCCAAACTACCAGTTGGTGCGGTGCATATTATTCCGGTGCAACTGAAAAATTTGCATACTCTCTCGACAGTTCGACATAGCGGACTACTTAGCCCTACGCGACTTCAGGCTCTCAGTAATACACAGCCCCCCCCCCCTTCCCTTTAGGCTGAAAGCAGGTGGAACCATTTTTCCTCAAATTTCTCTGAAAAGGAGAAGTGACGAAATAACGTAGAAAACTGGTTTCCAACGGTTTAAATGGTAAAAATAAACAGTCAATCCTTATGGCAAGTATGAAGGGTTGACAGCACTAGGTGTGACCATTTGCACTCTTTGTTTTGGCGGGAGCGATGATTCCAAGGATTGTGCTTTGGACAGACGATCAGGGTCTGGTTCTCGCGGACTGGAATTCCTGCCAGGATTTTCTTTATCATCATCATTTCCACACAGAAAAGCTGAGGTTTTTCAACTTGATGATGAAAGTGACGAAGACCCGGCCGAGAAATCCTGATCGTGTATCCTCAGCGTCAAGGTGACTGAAAGGTCAGGATCCGTCAGGAAGTGAGAAAATCGCACAAAGAAAATTCCCGCACAAGCCAACAGTGTAGCCTGCACTTAACTTACCTGCAACGCTATCTATAAGCTGACTGACTTTCTCCAGATCCCTCATGAACGCCCACTCCTCATAGGATTTGGAAAGTTTAATGTCATCAGCTATCATCATCGATAAGTAACGCTCCAACGAATGCTCATTCAAAGCTGTGCGGAGCCAGGCTCGCCCACGTCCCAAGTCGGTAAACACATGCTGGAGGATCAGGTACCGCTCATACTCGTGTCTGCTCATGAATTTTTTGGCATAATCCCACATCACTTTAAAAGAAATAATA
Organism: Branchinecta lindahli; assembly: GCA_023053555.1. Lineage (NCBI taxonomy): Eukaryota > Metazoa > Arthropoda > Branchiopoda > Anostraca > Branchinectidae > Branchinecta > Branchinecta lindahli. The sequence continues at coordinate 9,314,365 of JAKZAO010000001.1, forward strand.
CTGAGAAAAGAAAAGGAAAAGTTTGGTTACCAAATTTTTTTACCAAAATTTTCACAGCACAAAAGCTGCATATTTTCTAAAGGCTATATGGCCCAACGACACACTATGAATGATGCCTTGTATGATGCCGGGCAATTACAGACAGATAAAAGGGTTGAAAAGGATCGGTTAAGCGGTGAGATTCCCACCAGCCCGCAATTGTGAAAGTACACAACTGCCAAATAACATTTTAGATAAGTACTCAAGCTAGCATACCTGGCCCAGACACCGCGCATGGTCCAAATACGATGGAGTTGGCAAATTCACCCACTTGCCTGAAAGGAAAGTTCAGGCTTTAGAAACAAAGGCCATCCCGACAGACACCAAAGGCAGTGAGGAATAAAGTTAAAGGAACAGTAAACTTGACTACTCAACTTTCGGCCATCGAATCGCCCGGGGGGGGGGGGGCTTAGATAAATAAACAGGGCCTTATTGTCGACAGGCCCCCCCCCTTCTTTGTTATCTCGAACCTTCTCGAACCCCCTCCTTAGTGTTCCCAAAGCTAGCTGGCAGGCCCTTGCCCCTTATGCACTGTAATTATGCACTTATGTACTGTAAAAGTTCACCTTTTTACGTGTAGACTATAGAGTAACGACCTCCCTGACAAGACGGCCTGGGTTCGATTCCTAGTCGCGGCACACAATCCTTTTGCTTTTGCAAACCTTTTGCTCAAAAGTCGAATTCTTGGAAACTGCCCGGAAACTGCAATGGTCGTACGGTAACGAGAATTTTTCTTACTCTCAATATCGACTCAGCGTACATTCTTGATATGTTAGCTAGCTCCCTGAGTCAAGTTTGAGTCAAGTTTTCTGTTCCTTTAACAAAAAATCCTTGATGCCCCTTGATTGTTCCTTTTGCAATTAGGCTGGAAGTTAGAACCTCTCCCAGATTTATACAGCACATTTCAGGTAGCTATTCTAGCCTTAGGTCCGTCCCCCCTTCTCAACCTTCGTGATAGGTTTTAAGTATGAAATTAAATAATTAATACAAATAATCAAGGTTCATTGACTTTTCTTTGGCTGTCTCGAACGTACTGGAAAAAGAGTAGAGTACAGATTAGCTTACTAAAGGGATCCGGGTTGTTCAGCCTGCCTCACGAAATGGAAATGTTGCTTAGTTGCGACATCTGAGCAATGCTCACACCACCTCAAACTGGTCTTACCTAAGGCTGAATAAGGATGATGATGCAGCTTTCTCCTGTTCTTCATTCTTCAACCCATGAGATAATACAGCCTCAAGAATTTCCAGGAGCTCCTGAATGCAACTGTCTGTTTCTGTTGCAAGTTGCGATCGACTTCCATAACGTTCAGTACAAAGACTTGAAATCTTGAAAAATTCTGACAATATGGAAGCTTTGAATGGCTGTGACTCTAACATTTTACTGCTTGACTACCTGCAATATCGAAAGCTGAATTAGAGCTGACATGCACTAAACTGACAGTATCCTTTCTATTTTTTATTTTACAGAAAAGACCATGGTATTTTGACAGAGCAACGACTACGACAACAAAAAAGGGGTCATGCTAATGTCCCACCAAAAAAATGATGGAAGACAAATAGAAAGACTCGCGACAGGAATCTAGTTATGCAGCAAAGGGGTGACAAATAATCTAAGACCTTGCTTTGGCACTAAACCTTCATAGGTGTAAAACGAAACAATGACAAAGGGTTTCTGAAGCTTATAATTTCACAATGGAGCTAGGAACAATATAAAAGGCAGAATAAGTAAGAAGGTAGAGGTTAAGTACTAAGTATTAAGCATTCCAGGAAAGTTTTATTTAAGTAAAATCCAAGTACTTCGATCTTTCACTTACGTAGTACTTGAAGTACTTCCCAACACTGGCCCAAACTGTCAAGAAGCAAAATCTTAATGACCCAAGACCTAGTTAGGATTGCATACATATTTATATTTAATATTTTTCTTTCCAGACCCTTGGCATTATTACAAGGACTTTTAGCTCAAAATCCCCACAACTAAAACCCTAGCTATACAAATGCCTGGTATGACTAAAGTTGGATTTGCGATGTGAGCAACAGCACCAATAAATAAGAGGGACCAGGCAGCATCAGAGTCTGCACAAAGACGAGCCATAACATGAACTCCTAAAGGCAGACATCAACCTGTTCCAGCCATAAAAAGCGAACTTGTGGTCACTCAACAATTTTTTTTTTGCAAAATGGCTTAAGCTTGAAAGTGAAACCAATTTTTCAGAGATCAAGTGGTAGCTAAATAGATCTCTTTGGTCAAAACACTCAAGTCAGATAGTGTGAAGGTATTCAAGTCACAAGATTGGATTCGGAACCCTTGGAAAGCTGTATGGGCTTCACAAGATGTGGCTCTCTCGATCATTCACTGAGTCAGCCAGGAGCACCATTTTGCAAAAACCTATGAAGGGCAGCAGCATCCTTCCGGGTCATTAGTTTGGCTTCAAAAGGTCAAGGTTTGGTGACAGACCTTCTAACAATTAACTTTTTGTAACTGTCTGTCATAACTTTGATCAATCACATTATTCCTAGCAGATTTTATGATTTTTCATGGGTAGATGCCCCCCTCCCATCCTCACGTTAATGATGTCTCCGGAGCCAGCACACAAAAGGAATACATTTTCAGGTGATCTGAGGTAATATAGGCTTGTTTTGGGTTATGTAATTTCAGTTCACCAGTCCCACGTTTAGATAGGTTGCAAAAATGGTAGGTAAAAGACAAATACTGGTCGTGGCAGTTTACTTCCAGATTTTGGTATCTTATCTTCTTATAAAATATTCAGAGGCAAAATATGTAGAGCTACCAATGTCCCAAGTAACCGAAATCTTTATCTGAGATGGACACAAATAGAAGAAGACACTAAATGGAACAAAATCTAAGTCTAAGCAGACTCAAAGTCTTAGACTAAGAAGACAGAAAAAATCCTGAGACTTGGAATTATTATTCTTTTAATCTAGGACAGGTGTTATAATTTTTTTTTTCAGAACCAGGTTGGTAAATTTCTGGTAGATTTTGACCTTAATAAACTTAGGCTATCTATATTAGGCTAAACACAGGTTGAAGAAATCAACAAAAATGCACATAGGTCATAGTATCCCGATAGTATCCTTCAAGTTCAACTGTTTTTACTTGCTATGGATAACATTCAAAGACGATAAAGATAAAAGTAAAGCTTATACAGATGCACGCGTCCTACGAATCAAAACTTCATGGATTCGGATTTATCGTTGGATTGGTTTGTCATCGGATCTGGATTTACGCATTACCATTCTCGTTCAAATTCCTTGCTCTTTTTTGGGAGAGATCAGAGAGCGGTGCTTTCTCAAAATTCAAATCCTGGAAGACCAAAGAGAATAACTGTATATTTAATGCGGTAAAATAGAACTAAGAATTTCAAAGTCAATTAGGTTATCTCTTGTTCTATTTTTGCTAATAACTATTTTTCAGATCTAATTTGAGAGGTTAGATTTTGAATGTTTACTTGGCTCCAGCTCGCGAACGGCTAGGAGCCATTCGGGATAATAAATCGGTAGCGCGTAGCAACACATTTGCGTTCTCGCAGAAGAAACGATTTCGTTGGTTGACTAATATGTAAGTTCTGACCTGTGAAATTCGGGATTTATCTGTTTTAATCTTAAGGTTTGTTTCATTGAAGTGACGTGAGATAGTTGTGTTGAGTTTCTACAGGAGTCTGTTTGCTCAGTCAGTACCTGTGACCGTCTCCGTTTTGCATAGTTGTAGACTACCCTGTGAAAAATAATGGTACAAGTCGGTAAATCAGCTTAGTTGATAGACTGAACACTGTTCGGTTAGGCCTTGTACTAAATTTTGGAGGCATAGTGAAGTTCACTGTAGACATCCTCAATTTTGTGAAATTTCTATATTTGATCCAGAAGTTGATTTACCGGAAGGGTATCTTAAAGAACCCGAAAGAATCCATGGCACTTGATTTTATCACTAAAAATTGTGGAGGCATGCTTCTCTAGAACAGTTAAGTTTCTGGTTTAATAGTAGCATGATGGTAGCCTTGGAACTGGCTGAATTTTGGAACAAACACATTCAGCAGCAGGGCTCCAGACTTTATGATAGGGTAGCCAGTAAATTTTTTTTTAATCAAACCTGAGCTGTTGAAGATCAGAATGTGATTCTCCTATCTTTCAGCTTTGGTTTGAGGCCCAAAATCACCTCTCTATCTTGCCTCTAAGCATCTTAAATCTTCTTTAGAAAACAGTATTTTACATAAGAAAATGCCTATGTCCATCCATTGACTTTAGGGTTTTGTCCATCTAGTGGCCAGCTTGGAACTATGTGCTTCAATGAAATTCTATGAAACTGGGTATTTTGAGCTGGTTTTGAGTGCATGGGGAGCCCCAGCAAGTGAGTTAGATGAGAGAATATGAATAAGATCATTAAGGTTATAGTACAATAGACCTATTGCTGCTATAGGCTGCTGACTTTCCTCCTTAGTATCAACAAATTTTTGTAGGCAAGTTCAGCTACTTTTTTTTACATCTAAATTTACATTGAATATTAAGAAATAATATTAAATAGCTAGGACATCTTACTGATGGCCTTACAAAACAGACAATTTTGTCCTGAATGCAATGGTATTTTCAAAATATTTTTTGAAGGTGTTTTAGATAGGTAAAACTGATCAGTAAAATTCACAGCAATTCCTGCATTAATTACAAAAAAATTGCCAATTTTTGCCACTAGGTGTTTTTGTGGCCACCCTATTTATGAAGATTTCTCCTGTCCAGTTGCCCCAGTTCAATCTCCCACTGAGGAGAAAAATAATCCCCTGTGTAGGAGAGTTTCATTCGAGTCTGGCCAACAAAGATAGAAAAAAAATCTTTGGATATTTCAATTCTAGAGACACTAGGAAACTATAACAGAGATCACCCCTCATCCCCTCCATCCCACCTCTTTAAATCCTATAAAATATGCCAAAAAACAGCTAATTTGATTTCTAGAATCTAGATAGAGGTTGTGTGGAGGAAGTGATTTCTGTTATAGTTTCTAAGTGTCTCAAAACTGAAATATTTTTGAAATTCATTTTTCTAGCTTTGCTGACTCCTCTGAAACTCCTACACAGGGATTATTTTTCTACTTAGTAGTAGATTCCCCTTGGCCTTTGGGCAGGAGAAGTCTTCAAAAAGTCTGGTGCCCAACTGTTGGGGTGCTTTTCGAAACCCTGAGTATGCGTACCAGACTGATTGGTAGGGTAGACCCAAAAACTGCTAAGAGCAGTAGCGTCAACTTGCTTTGCCGTAATGAAAAATAAATTGCTGGAAATTTATCATATTTTTTCTAATTTTTTTTTTCAGTCTAAAACAGGTGCTAAAAATATTTCAGATACACCATTGTATACAGGACTGAATGAATAATTGATTTAATAAGGCCTGCAGAAATATGTTCTTGCTTACTTATATTATCATTAATATAATTGAATGTAAATTCTGGTTTTAAAAAAAGTACCTGCTCTCTAAGTTCTTCTCTAGAAGAACTTTTTGATACCAAGGACTGAATATCCTTAGTGGCGTTTTTGATCGCCAGTCAAATTTGCCCGGTAGACGAAGCGAGTTGGCCGATTCGTGCATATTACTGTTTTCTATAGCCGTTGACGATCGCCTATGTTTCTGGGTGCGCAAAAGCGAATTTTTCGTTTTCCAAAACACCGCCTAATCCTCAAACAATATCCATACGTCAAAGACAAAGGCGAACAGCGAGTCCTTGGCCGATGGGCGATGGACTCAAATTTAGATGATAGACGTCAGCCGATCAGAACAAAAACAGAAATTAAGATAAACAGCTACGGCTTCCGGCTAACGCCAAAAAGTCTAACGGCTCTGCTATCGCCGATCAGAAAACGCCACCCTTATGTCTACACCAGTAAATAGCCTTTTTTCTACCTTGCTCATCATATTCACTATTGTAACTGGAATTTAGAAACCAAACAAGTAATCGAACCTTAGGCATTCCCTGCACCTTTGTCTTAAAAGACCATGTGGTTTCTTAAAATACACCATATTTTGTAACTCAATTGAAACCTTGTTTAGTATTTGACCAATCAATATTTATTGCTGTTACTTGTCACAATTCCATTTTAATTTGTATGACATAAAATTAATGCCCTCAGAAAATGTCATTTAGTGGCATTGATTCTGAACAAAAGTGGCCTTAACTCACAAAAGCACATTGCGGCCAGGCAACCACAAGATAGTTAAATATTCCTTGAGCTCAAAAGACAGCCTGAAGAGGACCCTTGCCGAGAAGGGCAGAAATATCGCCACATAAGCAATACAGCTGACGAATCCGTTTTTGTATATTATATGAATATATCACAAGATAGTTCTCATGGGGGAGGTGAAATTGAATTCGGTGCTTTAAAAAAACAATTGCCATGCCTCCAAGTTATAGTGTAAATTACTGTTTCATGTTCAGATGCTCAGATTTTTTTTTTTTTACCTTTTTTTTACCTTTTTTTTAACCATTTCACTTTTATTTTTTTTTTTTCTGGCTGGGGGTTCTAAATCACCACGTAGTTGAAAAACCAGTTTTCAGTTTTTGGAACAATCATGGCTTTTTTAAAGGTTTAGCTGATCCTAGAGATAACCATCATAAGATGACACTGATCGAAGTTGTGACTTACATTTGCCTGGCCATACTTAATTTAGTCTTTTTTTCTAGCCCTTTCAACATGGGACGGCGACCAGCCCGTTGGTAAGTTCATATTGATATTAAAAACTTAAGTACTCTAGCTCAAGCCAAGTAAATATCAACAACATTCATTAGTATCCTACAGTGAAATAACTGAGCCTAGTTAAGGATTCTCCAGATTGTACGTAAATCTGTACCCTTATCCAGTTCTACCAAATTAAAAACTTGATATTGATCTTTGTTCTCAGTTCTTAAAGCAAAGGAATTTTTGTACTTCGTATTTCAGACCTAGTTGAATGTTTCTGTTTTCTGTGATAGATGGTAAAACCATCAAACCATTTTCTTTAATTGTTTCCTCTTGGAAAAGATTGTGTAACTCCTTTTTTTCACAGCTACCGTTATTGCAAGAACAAGCCCTACCCGAAGAGTCGTTTCTGTAGAGGTGTCCCTGACCCCAAGATTCGTATCTTCGATCTTGGCAGAAAGAAGGCATCCGTAGAAGACTTCCCCCTCTGCGTCCATCTTGTCTCTGATGAGTTGGAACAGCTTTCATCTGAAGCTCTTGAAGCTGGACGTATTTGCGCCAACAAGGTAATTGTGCTGTTTCCGAAATGTTATGAGTTGATAGTCTCTTCCTTGGTATCTCGCTCCAGTTGACTGGATTAATCTGACTAGATAAGAAGGCCACATGAGCTTATAGCTCATGTGTATTAGGTATTTTTTGCTAGGGCAATGAGGATCCCTTAACCTGCTTCATTCTAGTTCTCTAACTTGCTGTCTTTGTTCTGTCATTCCTAAGAAACGGGAAATGAGAAGGAAAATTTTTTGTATAGAAATTGGGTATTTTGAGATGAAAGAATGGTCTAGAACAAGTAACAGGTTATTAAAATGGGACCAGTGCATGTGTTTTCTTTGGGGGGGGGGGTGGCGGTTCTCAGCAGGTTCTCAAAACCCATGTCTGCAGCTCAAGCCACAAAGTGTTTACTGTGTTGGAACAAACCAACATTAGTTAACATTGAACGACATGTTAAGTATAAATTACTTTTTGTTCTCCTCGAGTCAACCATATTTTTTTTTCACCCTTAGTATTTGGTCAAGAACTGTGGTAAGGATGCTTTCCACATTAGAATGAGAGTTCACCCCTTCCACGTGGTCCGAATCAACAAAATGTTGTCCTGCGCCGGAGCTGATAGGTAAGTTCTATTTTTCTTTTTCCTATTGAAAGAATGTAGAGGGTTTTAGTATGAGTTGTGGCATCAATCGCATCATACAGATAAAAAGGATATGCTGTAGTATATCAATCATTGTTTCCAGCAAGTATAGCGTAATGGGGCTGGCCGGAAAGGCCGCTTACGAAACTTCTCCCACTTTTCAGTCAAAGCCAAGCACTAAGTTTCAGGGTGATTGTTTACAACTTTCTGCACTATGGCACTGAATTTATTTTCCGTTCCTGTTTGCTCGAGTAGTGATCGAGACATCAAACAAATGGGAATGTGAAGGAAAGACGGATTTTGTATATGTGCTATACCTCAGCGTCCTCAGCAATAACTTGCTAATTTATTTAGGTGATTATATATTATAACAGAAAGTAGTTAATGTAACAATCACTAGTAGAGCTAAAACGCTAAGATGACGGTTATAAGAACAGCCAAATGTCAGTGAAATCAACCTAGAATACGCAACGCTTTAATTTAGAATGCCTGTCCCGAGTTGACGAGGTCGTTCGAAACAATTTGCACTAGAATCAGAACCACTTATCCCTGGAAATTCCGGATCCATAACCGTCCTTGAAAAACGATGACGACACTGTCTGTAGTTTGATTTTACGTAACGCGCATCCTTGCGTGGAATGTTATATAACTTCTGAGAGTGTGTTACTTGAGAAAAGGTAATAAAAAGTGTTGCTGTTACTAATTGTAGTCGCTCAGATCTGAGATGTATCTTAAGTGATTAAAATATACAAAATCCTTGAACTCCCATGAATGAATGAATGAATGAATGTTTTATTAGCCAATTGGCCGTACAAAACACATAATGGTAACAATTACAATACACTTTACATCACTCAATGATTATCTTATTTAACTAATACGCTCTTTAGAAATTGGCACATTTTAATTATCTTAGCTTTATTTTTTGTTTCGAGGACGTCAGGGAACTTGATAGTATACCCATTAAGAAAATGTCTCCTGGGGTCTGAGAGTTGCTCGCAATCTACCAGAAAATGTCCCGCTTCCTCTGTATTAAAGCACAGGGGGCATTGTCGCTTACTATTTGGAGACTTATTATCCCAATTATTCCGACCACGTACTGGCAGGCGGTTCGCTCGTAGCTGAAACCACAGGCGCAGGCTCTCCGCCGGTAGATATAACTTGAAGTAAAATTCCATTCCGAAAATCTGCTTAACTTCTTTGTAATACTTTAGTGTATCTGAATTTTGTGTCCGTTCGTACCAGGCCTGAACCTCTTGTTCCTCTATCACTCTTGTGAATTCACGGATGAATCCCGTCGGGTCTCCTTCCGGCCCTCTTCCTTCATTCCACATGTACGAAAGACCTGCATTGTCTAAAAGTTTTTTAACTTGAAGCGGCCATGAATTTCGCTTTTTTGTCGATAGTGATTCCAGGTAAGCTTGCTTAAGCAGTCTCTTCTCTGGTAAAGATATAACTTTGGTCCAGAACCTTATAATTTGGGTTAATCTGTGTTTCCTTAGAGAAAAAAGTCCCAGGTGAGTATTCCACAATGCCAGTGATCTCATCTTCTGCTGCTTCCAGTTGCACGCGTCAGGGGTTATAGTTAGCTTACGTTCGTCTTCTGATTACAGGCTCCAAACTGGAATGAGAGGTGCTTTCGGCAAGCCCCTAGGCACTGTTGCCCGTGTCAGCATCGGACAGCCCATCATGTCTATCCGATCCAGCGATAAGAACAAGGCTGCGGTCATCGAGTCCCTCCGTCGTGCCAAGTTCAAGTACCCAGGTCGTCAGAAGGTAAGATTATCAATAGTTTGTATCCAATTGATTTTGTTCAAAGCAGTCAGAATGAGGTTAAAATCATTCCCGGGTTTGGCTAGAAAATGGTGCAAGGCAAGCTCTAGCAGATATCAAATATGGCTCTGGCTTTTTTGGGCAAGTTCTGCATAACCTGTCTTCCTAATGATAAGCAGTGTTGTCAGGGTGGATAAAGGCACGGTATGGAATTTGAATGCAGGGACCAAGAAAAGATGAACAATCGGGGATTTGGAATGAATTTGTGTTAGAAGATCAAGAGTCGAGGCGTAGGGTCGCGGTTCCCTAAACGTTTCTGGCAAACATGCTAGCTCACAGGGTTTGAAGGACAAAGAAACTTTCCGGTGACCAATGACGATATTGAACAAGAGACCCTTGAGTTAGAAGGTAATTTTAAATTTCTGTCAAAAACGCAGCTATTGTTTTCTGTATGTTCGACTTTGATTTTCTCGACTATTCTCGTGATTCACCTCATCATCCCTAAGGAAACAGCGTTAGTCCGCCTCTATGCACTAGACAGGTGAAACTTGAGTCTGCGTGAAAGGTGAAATTTGCTCACAGCGTAAAAGGTGCGTGAACTAGAATTTGATGGAAAGAAGGATGAGGCGGAACTCTTTAAGACTTCGTAAACGTTTGACTGCTCGGCGATTAAAACTTGCTGCTGACGCATTGATCAAAACCCCACTTACACCCTAATGTCGTAAGTGACAAAATTCGATGCTAGATCATTTCGGGGATTCCAGTGACGTTATGTTCCTGTGACTGGCGTCGATTTCACCCTCCAGACATTTTTTTTTTTCGAAACCATGATTACGTAGAAAACTGGTAAGCCTTCACTTGCAGTGTTTTTGGGCGGCGGGACGAGTTCATCACTCAACTTTTCCCACGGTGGTAGTGAAAGTTGTAAAATTCGATCAGAAAGAGTCTGGAGCAGACTATAATTAGACCTCAGAAGACGACCTATTCAGCGACAACTTGGCTTTCCGTTTTTGTTCGCAGAAAAGAAGATTATCTAGAAAGTCAGATCCGAAATCCACTTTGCCGACAGCTTTGCAGACGCATTGGTCAAAACCCCACTTCGACCCCTGTGTCGTAAGTGACAAAAATCAGTGCTAGATTATTTCGGGGATTCCAGTGACGTTGTTCCACAACTGGCGTCTATTTCACCCTCCGTACAAATATTTGGTCCCTGTGTCAGATCACGAACAGAAAGGTGGTGGTGAGATGGGTAAATTATGATAATTGAATAAGACGTTATCTCTCATTGTCATCCAAGACAAGGGACATGGAAAGAGGCTAGAAATAAGCCAAAGCGTTGTAAAGTGGTAAACCATTTCAGAAGTTCCGAGCAGAAAGACTTAAGTGCGGGGATGTCCTTTAATATAAGGTTTCAGGTAGCCTCGACATAATTACGCTTGTTTCCCGTTAAAAATCACCACATAATTTGCATATGGGGGCGTGTCCCTTACGAAGCGGCGCATGCGTTGCTTCTAGAAGACCGCCGCGTATTGTCAACTATTAAGCCTCGTTTACACGATGGGTATTTACCCGTCCTCCGTGGGTATTTTCCTCCGCAACAGCAACAAATACCCGGGTATTTTAAACTTCAATTTCGCGAACTTTTTACCCGGGGATTTGTTTGTCGAAGGGTATTCTTCGACGTCAGCAACAATAAAATATGCAATTGAAGGAAAAAAAGTGAAAGTGACTGACAGTTGTGACTGGGATGCAAGATATATTTGAAATGTGAAGAAATCTTTTGTATTATTTGAATCTATTCACACATGACAGTACTCTCCATTGAAAAATACCCGGGTATTCTGTGTGTCCGTGTGAACACTTTCCCCTCTCGTCTCCGAGGAAAAATACGCGTCGTGTAAATGAAGCTTTAGGAAAGGTTCCTGGTTGTGGTTTCTTTACTTGCACCGGACTAGCTTTAGATGATGTACCCCTCCCTTTACAGTATTTCCTGGATTATAAAATCCTTTGTTCTCTTGCAGATCTTCGTCTCCAAGAAATGGGGATTCACCAAGTTCGAACGTGACGTGTACGAGGAAATGAGGGACAACTACCAGTTGCAGCCCGATGGCGCTAACGTCAAGTACATCCCCAACCACGGTCCACTCACCAGCTGGATGAAGTGGCGCAAGCAAGCCGCGGCGATGTAAATTTGTTTTGTGACTTTTTAAGGTGCAAAATAAACGCTTCACTGCGAATAACTTTTTGTTGTCGGCTTTTTCGGTTCACGATTGCCCCGGACCGGAGGGAGATTTTTTGCCGTGTACACGGCCTCGTAAGGGAAAATCGATAGTTCTGGTCGCGGATCGAGTTTGGCCGGAATCCTAGCAGTCATAACAATCGGATGATTCAATTCAGTTTAATTTATTTTCAAATTCACGGACTAGCCGAATTTTCGGTTTTTCGTCAACAAAAATAACTGTATTAAGATAAAATGACGTCAAACGTAAAATGAATAAATACAACAACAAAACAATATACTCAGACCACAGTATAGGTTAATTAAATTTTGAAGATCAAAAGAAAATTTAAGACATACTTTTATAGCTATAAGTTGTTAAAACTGCTTCGGAATCTAGCCGGCTTACGAATGACCACGAAGCTACGCCTGACCGAGCATGTGACCGTGCGAAGCTGCTCTGTCAGGTTGGACTCGTTTTGCGGCGAAATCAGGAGGGTTCTTTGTCTCTTTTGTCTTTGTCGAAATCAGGAGGTTCTTTGTCTCTTTTGAGCACACAGCTTAAACCATCTAGTAGTTCTGCAAGCTCGATTTATTTTTGGTGGCGCGGGAGCAACAACCATGCGACACGGGTGGCAAGAGTGCGAACTTCGCAGTTTGAATGTTGTAGCCGAAGCAAATGGAGTGGCGTCGTGAATAGATCGTTGAGCGCAACGCAAACAAAATTGCGTTCCCGCCAATGGTGCATGAGTGAGACACTACGAGCGTGTTCCATCCTACTTACCGTAGTTACTACGCTAGTTACCGTAGTTACTACGCTAGGCTGGAACGCTTTTTGAATTTTTTCGGTCAAATATCAGGCCGCGGGCTGATCGACCAATCACGTTGCAGAGATGCGTAGTTACTACGCTCCCGAGCGTGGTAAGCAAATAGTTACTATTAGTTACTATTTTGAGAAGGGTGGAACGGTCAGCGTAGTAACTTTTCGTGAGGCTGGAACGGAAATAGTAACTAATAGTTACTATTGGTAGAGGGGTGGAACACGCTCTACGAGTAGGAGCGTGGGTACGGAGGAGGCGCCAGGTTCAAAGCCTCGTTTCTGTTGCACGCTGCAGGTCCACTTCCGGACCTATTCTTTCTACATCCATTTTTGCACTGCAGTGCTTCCGAAGAAGACGGCAGCGCTTCTCGAGAATCGCGGACTTGCTCACCGACCAAGTCCGTGCTTCCCTGCAAGATGCTGCTGCTGCCGAAGGAACAGTGAACACAAAAACGCATTCATTCATTGTGCAAAAGCAAGGAAGTGCTGCAGCAGCGGTGCGGCAACGCTATTTCAACAAAAACGAGGTTCAGAGCTGTATACCAAAACCTTCTCATGGGGAAGATAGGAGTTTGCAGAACGCAGAACTGCCTGGACGATTAAGCTGTGTTTGAGCATCACTTCTACCTGATATGCCATTTCGTGTCCGCCGAGATCCGTACGCCCAGAAGTTTCCTGGACGAACTCTTCTTCAGAGAGTGATGGTTCGAACTCAGGTCTGGTGTTCAGGAAGTTTACTGTAAGATCAATTGTTTTATCGATGTTAATTGTCATATCCCCAGACGCTGCTTCCTCGCAAATATCGTCTATAAGAGATTTAGCGCTACTTCTAATGTTCCTAAAACATATTTCAAGAAGGGACAGGTCGTCGACGTATTTCTAGTGATCAGGTAAAGAAGTGGCAAGGTCATTCACCATTACCAGAAAGAGTAGTGACCCAAGCAGGGTTCCTTGAGGCACTCCGCAGAAAATAGGGAGAGTGTCGATTTATACTTAGTTTGTTGGGTCCGATCTATGGTAGAGACAGGTTTTGTGGTCCATTTGGCCCAAACAGCGTTCCCTACCTATCGGAAAGGAAATAATATTTTTACATTCGTAAGGTTTCTATTGCACAAAATGCCTTTGAGGAGGCAAGACGTTTGTGGTGTCGGGGTTTAAATTAAGTGGGGTGGGTCCTTCACTGGCAAGTCCGTCGCAACCGTGCTCGTCCGGATTCGGCGTCCTCTCATTGGCTGAAAACCGCCAAAATGGCCACTTACGGCACGTTACGATGGATTCCCACGGCTTACGATTGCCAGTGTAGGACTCACTGTAATATGGCATAGGCTAGGCATGATATATTTTCTCAGTCCCGGGATGTACTCGAACGTCTGAATTTTCGGCACTGGAGCTTGTCAGCAAACCTAGCGGCGAAAGAGCAAACGCCTTTAGCTCCTGCTTGCACCTAGTCTGTACTAATTATTGACGCCTGATACTGTCTTGAAATTCTAACTGGAGGTAACCCAGCAGCATCTGCGAGTATCCAGGTCACTCGCTAAGGGAATTCCCGATAGAAACCGTTAGGTGCGCTGCGAAATATCCTCCATTTCTAGGCGCTAATTGGTTTGGTGTTTTCCAAATAAAACGTTTAATCGCTAAAACGGCCGAAAAAAAAGAAAAACATGTAAAGCAAACTAAATCATAATGCATGCGGGAGTATACGGTTTTCAAGAGATGCAAGCCCTTGCGCTGCTAGATGGTCCAGGGTATGCAGCTGACGAGAAAATGGCTTCAAGATCCACTTGGACACGGTGAAGGCATATGAAATGCTTTTTAGGGTGGATTTTTCAGTCGGTTCGATCAACCACCATCGTAAAACCCGTGGACAATTTCCCTGGCAAAAAAGATATTCGTTAGGATAACTATAAAATAGGAGTAGCCTACTAGCTGCATTTTTTTCCCAACAGTCTCCGCTGTCTTCTCTCGTATCTTGATCGTATTGCTGTGTTTCATTCAATTCCGTGAAACGGATAACGATGAGGAAAACTTAATTGGCAATCGGTCAAGTTCCATTCGTTGTTTTCCTCACGGCGGAAAATCGACTAGTTAAAAATGACCAAATGCGAGCTAAAGTTCCGTCGTCCGTCATCGCTAACGAACAAATCAGCTTCTACTTCGCCGCTTAAAAACACTAAGCTGTGTAGCGAAAAGAAGCCCAGCGCGATAAGGACAGAGCTGCGATAATGGAATGAACTTTAGCGTCACCTTAAATTTTCGCAAGCGGTTGAGTCTAACAATCGATTCCAAGGTTTGCTGATACAAGTGGACTAACGAGTTCCATGCCAAAGTGGAATGCGAATATTCGGATGAGCTCGATACTTATCTTCGTTGTAACAGAAAAGGTAATGCGAGATCCACTACTTTGTAATATCTGACTTTTGAATCGACTTTCCGGTTGCGATTTTCGAGTCCAGTTGAGAAAACTGAGAAATTCATTTTATGAAAACGATACCTTTATGGATGTGTACAGCAAGTATGCAGCGCTGATGCCAGTGTCAACCATCGGAATGCTCAAAACCTTGTCTACGAACTCGGAATGAAGTTCTTTCAGAAGACTTGGGCATATTTCGGTTCTCGTGAGCGGAACTCTCGCGAAACCTCTATGGCTTTCTGGTTTTTCATCTGGCTCCAACTCGCCTAGAACAACAAAGGAGTTAGGGAGGGATTTCGTGAGTTTCGAAAGGAGCGCAACAAGTGAGTCAAGGAGGGACTTCAATTTTCAACGAGCGAAGCATATGGCGAAAACCGTAGGAACCATATTCGAGAAACTGAAAACCATCGAAAGGTAAGTCTTGAAATAATCAGTCCGCAAACATCGATCAATCAATTTTACTGCAACCCTAAAAGCACCGGGCTAACATGGGCATAAACTGGAGAAAAATTCGATAACAAATTAAGATTTTAAAATAAAATCTGATGAAATGTGGGACGAAGACGAGATTATATCAGTGGCTAATATTAGACTTCAGCAGATAATACTTGACTTTTCAGATAATCAGATACTTCAGTCATAACAGCAACAGTTGCAACTATTTCCGAAGAAACGCTGAGCAATGTTACAGGGTGGAAAATCCTTCAATTGCTCCAAGCTGCGATTTGAAGTATTTTAAGGTAAGAGACTCTGCTTAGCTTTAAATCAGCCAACTATCACGCTTGTCTGCGCTACTGGGCATTTTCACTTCCGTATTACAATTTTTGTATTTCTGATTTTCAAGAGCCTCGTTTTACGTTTGTAGTCTTATCAGATGAGATTTGGCCCTTGTTGGCAAGGGTCTTCTTCACGCCGTAGCTTCCCTCGAAACTTGCCTTTACTTTGTGCTGAACCGGATTTCATATCTTCAGTTTCCCTCCAATGTGGAGGCTGATCAGCTTCAGGCAAGTCCTCAAGGACGTGGGGTCGAACCCCCGTGCTCCACTTACGTAGCCGTTGTGAAGAATCCTCTGCTGCCACTTCACGATCCTCTGGGGTTTTCTGTTCCAGGTCTGCAGTTTGTTCGTCGCTGTCAGTATGGAAATCATCGTCGTAGGATAACCCATAGCTTTCCTGTAAAAGCAGGATAAATTAGTGGCGGCATACGGCAAAACAAATTTCATGTGTTAAGAGACAAACGTCTATGAAAATATCAAAGAAACTCAAAAATGGCTGGTAACTTCTCTAGCAGGTTCTCGCCACGAGACATTCGACAACACAAACTTTCATGATGATCACTAGTTTTTCCCGACAGAACCTACGGAACTGTATAGCAACCCACTACCCTTTACTATGGCAGCGCTGTAGGAGGTGCTCTACACACTACAACTCTCTTTCGTTATTTAATGCCAGAATGGTTGATCGAAATGTCGGCCTCTTTCGATAGGGTGTCCAGAGTGTCTCCTGCATCAGTCACTACTGAGTGTTGTCCACGACTACCGCGAGATCCCGTGGTTCACGCTCCGCTTTCATAATCAGTATCATCAATTTCATGGTATACTTATCACACACAACTCACGAAACTAAGAGCATGCCAGTCTGCATGCTCCATTTCGACCCAGTCCGGTTGCACATTCGGATGCTACTCTATAGCTTTTCCCGCGCGCGTCACTCATCGATGGAATCTCGTCACTTTGACGAAACAAAAAGCCTCCTGGGATTAAAAAGAACCTTCGTAGGTTCAAGAACATCTCAGAGACATCACTTCAGTGAAATGCCCTAGAAATCACGTAGGATGATCGGAAAATCTTTTTTCCGGTTAACGTGCTGTACGGAAGACCTCGAATAGGACCGGATATTATTAGGGGTGTATGGCGTATTTCTATTACGGTATAGCCTACTCCGAAATATTGTGTATTCGCTGTAGCACATGTGCGGTAGGAAAACAGAGGCTTCACGAACGTCTCATGCACCACAGATGTACGTTAAAAACACTCGGGCCAAACACAAAGATAATAAACGCAAAGAACCGTGTATACCCTTTCACTCCACTCAAGCGAAATCAGACAATAAACCACTGGCTACGAAATGTGGCCCCGATCAATAGTCATCCATCGGGATAGGTTCCGGGCAATATCCATTCCTGACCGTTTGCGGACTGATTGGTAATCAGCATGTAAGAAATACCGACTGGATTCGAGTAGTTAGCACTGATAAAAGTTAGAGGGACTATTTTCTTTCACAGTCCTTAGTGCTAAATAAGCTACCTTTGCAAATAACCGAAGCCTTGGATTGGGCTAACAAGGAAACACAAGACCTTAAAAGCAATCACGACAAACATTCTGGCGATCATGCGGCACAGTTTTCACACAGATTCAAACTCACAGCCGACAAGCAAAGAGAATAGAGCTTACCACTGTATCATTTCTTTGCTTTCTTATAACAGGCTCCGCTTTTACTTCGTTGATGACTTCGGACACGCAGCCTTCGGCAAACTCTCCAAGCTGCTTGAAGGCTTTCAAGACCTCAGTTGGGTTTACCTCTGGGTGTTCGTCGATCATCTTCGCAGCGACTGCCTTCAGCTCATCAGCATCTTCGTCCTGTTCTTCCTCCTCGAGATCATCGTGATGTGACTCATCTATCAGGAGTTCCATTCCTTCGGTTATCTTTCGGAGATCATCAAACACCTCTTTGACTTTCTCCTCGCTTCGCGCGATATCGACAGGTTCAGCCTCAGATTCAACTTCGCTGGACGTAGGTTCGGCTGGTTCTTCAGCTGATTCCAGACCGCCGACATTCCTTTCTACTTGACGTTTGAAGTCTACCTTGGGTTCAGTTGATGGTTCTACTTCTTGCGGTTCCACTTCTTCCGTAGGTTTTCGGCTTTCGCTTTTGACTCTGCTCTTGGCATGTTCAACTGGGAGTTGGGCCCCAGTGTCGCCGTTTAGCGTATCGAAACCAATCTGCTGGCCTCTTTCGTTAATTACCTCATTGCGCAGGTTTTCAAAGCCGATACGCCCTTCCCCCTGAGGTTTTGTTGCTTCGTCCGTGGCTTTACGGCCAACAGCCTTCTCAGGATGAGTTTCTCCTTGAACTTTTTCAAACTGTTTTCTAGCTTGACGCTCTTCTGGCGGTCCTCTCTCTACCGAGCTTTCTACATTTGCAGTCTCAGCCGGGGGCAGTGGATGCCCGTCATGCGGCTTAGCACTTCCGAACTTCCCAAGCGTTTCCTTATTGTCAATCAACTGTTTCTGAGGGCCTTCCTGTACCTCTTCAAGTTTATCAGTTCTTCCGACCCTGGCGTGTTCCGACTCTTCCTTCTTCACATGTTCCCTTAGGGTCTGCTCCGAATTCTTCATCTGCTCCTGTGCCTCTTCCTTGACTTCCTCCATTATGTTTTTTAACTCGTGCTCTTCAACTGTTCCTATTTCAGTGTGCTCCACCTGCTCCGGCGGAACGTCCACTCTTTGGACTGACATCTCTTTTCGGTCAGACTCGGGTACAGTCCTGACTGCTTGTGCCCATGTTTTGTGTAGCGAGGTTTCGGCCCCTATCATTTGGTTCTGGGCATCTTCTTTAATCTTCTCAAATTCATTTTTTAAAAGATGGCCCTGAACTGTGCCACTCTCAACATGCTCAGTTGTTTCGGGGGCCGACTCGGAAGCACCAGTCTTTCTAAATGACTCTCCAACTTTCTCTGGGTCAGGATTTCTAAGCGACTGCTCGGATTCCTTTAATATTTCTTCTTTCTGACCATAGGCGCTGTCTTTTTCAACACGCTGAGAGGTTTTTGGATCAGGCTTCGGCGCTTTTTCTTTTTTATGGTGCGACTTCCGTCGACCTACGCCGTTGGGTTTTTCAGCGACAAATTCTTGGTCGTCCTCGTAACCGCCCAGCTCTTGGCTGAACTCCCTCTTCGGTATACTCCCTTCTTCTGTAGAGCCTCTATCCAGGACCTGTTCCGGAGATTCCTCTTTTACTTTCTCAAGCTTGCCCTTTAATATGTGCTCATCAATCGATTCGCTTCTAATGTTCTCTGGCTCAGACGGAGTAACCTTCATAACAGACTTCGACTTTCCCTTCTTTTTCGACTTCTTCTGGTGTGTCGATTTCACGACAGTCGCCTTTTCCGCCCCTAGAGAGACTGGAGGTTCTATATCATCTTCGTACCCGCCTTTTTCATCGCTCAGTTCCCCTTTTACAGGATGTTCTGCGGTGTCGAGCTTGAGTCGTTTCTCTTGGTTTTTGTTACGTTCGAACGACTCGCTTGAAAGTGCATGCTTGATGCTCTCTTCTTTCTTATCAATACCCTTCTTTTTGTTCCACCTTTTACTTTTCGAAGGGGCTATATTTTCCTCCTGTTCTTTTTCGTACATCTGCTGCTGCTCCTCGTCTTCAGCTTGCTGTCCAAGATGTGAGCCGGGATTCTGCGTCGCTGGGTTGACATCCAGAGCGTTGAAAACATTCTTTTGAAACGACTCTCGGTTTTCTTTAGGTATATTCAGAAGTTCAGCACCTTCGTCTGCTCTTGCTTTGTCAACCTCTTCGTGCCTCTTTCTATCATCGACGTCTGCATTCGCTTTCATTCTCTCGATGCTTTCTTGACGGATGTGATCCAAGTTCTCTTCATCCGCGGCATAGTCTTCTTCTGTGGGGAGAGAGAGAACCCTCACCTGGTCTTCCATAGTATCCTCGAAATCGTCAGAGGACAGAGGGTTACCGCTGTGGGTTTCGTCAGTATCAGGGATGGGTTCGGGAATGTCCACAAAATACGATGACGCGTTTGAGCTGGAACGTACAAGCGGGAACTCGGCCACTTGAACTACGTCGTCTGGATCAGCAACCTAAACAAAGAAGTAGTGATAAAGGTAGAAACAAGTAGTAGAAATGAGATGAATACAACACAAAGAGTAGTTTTCATTTTTATGGCACTTGCCTTCCGGCCAAGTGCCATATACCGATCACTTTTCCGTCGGTCGGTCTGTCGGTCGGTCGGTCGGTCGGTCGGTCGGTCGGTCAGTCCGGTGATCGCGAGTTAGGGTACTTCCAGATGTGCTAGGACGATGAAACTTGGCAGGCGTATTAGGGGCCCGACCAAACTAACTTGGAAATCGTCACTTGCCCGATCGGACCAACATGGGGAGAGGGAGGGGAGCCGGAATCCGGAATTTAGTGACATGCATAACTTTCGAACGGGTAATCGGATCTTAATGAAACTTGATATTTGGAAAGACACCATGTCTCACATGTCCCAACTCAAGTCCGGACCGAATCCGATGAATGTGGGGGGGGGGGGGGTCGGAGGGGGGAACCGGAAATCATGTTAAACGCTTAGAGTGGAGCGATCGGGATGAAACTTGGTGGGAGGAACAAGCACAACCCCTAGGTACATCATTGACAGAACCGGACCGGATTCGTGCACTGGGGGGGGGGGAGTTGGAGGGAGGTTCCGGAATTCCGGCCATACGGAGTTAAGATACTTCCAGGTGGGCTAGGACGATGAAACTTGGCAGGCAAATCAGGGACACGACCAGATTAACCTGGAAACAGTCAGCTTCCCGATCCGACCATCGTGGGGGGAGAGGAGGGAGGGGGAATCCGGACTCTTGAGGCATGTATAACTTCCGAACGGTAGATCGGATCATAATGAAACTTGGTATGTAGAAAGACCACATGTCTCGGATGTCCCATCTGAAGTCCGGATCGGATCCGATGAAGCTGGGGGGGTCGGAGGGGGGGTCCGGAAACCTTGTGACATGCTTGGAGTGGAGCGATCAGAATGAAAATTGGTGGGAAGAACAAGCTCAAGCCCTATGTAGATCAGTGACAGAACCGGACCGGATTCGAGTATTGTGGGGGAGTTAGGGGGGGGTCCGGAATTCCGGTGATCGCAAGTTAAGGTACTTCCAGACATGCTAGGACGATGAAACTTGGCTTGAAAATTAGAGACTTGACATGATTGGCTAAGAAATAGTTAGTTCCCAGATCCGGCCATCCCTTAAAGTACTAATGCTAACCGCAAAGTACAAAAAATACTTTTAAGCAATAGATACATTTTCGTTGTCCCTATGAGCCCATGATCATTTTTGCCTCAAGGGTTTTGCTTACAACTGAATTCCTTAAAGTACAAACAATACTTCTGAGTAAAATATACATTTTCGTGCTCCTGGTGATCATCTTTTTTGCTTCAAGAGTTTTGATTACAGATGATTCTCTAGCGCCCTTAAAGTGGGCACAGCCAAATGCATTGCCAAACGATACAGTCTCGTGATTTCCAAGGACCCATGATCATTCTTATCTCAAGGATTTTGCTTACAAATGATCAAAAGAAACCCACGAATTGACGAATTCCTACTTTCATCCTCTGACCTAGCCTTGCAAGTGCCATATGAGCTTCCAGCTCTTGTTTCTTAATCTAGTGACAGCTTAATAGCAAAGCGCCAAGCTACCAAGCTGATAAGTTTTTTTTTCACTCCTTTGTGAAGATGTTAAACACGAAATTAAAAAGAAAAAGGATTCCAAACTTTTAATTTGTAGATTTTTTCTGACGACAAGTCAAATATTCGGTTGCTTTTAATTCCGTAAGAATGTTTTTGAAGGATAAGAAGATTGAAGACTTATAAGGCCGTGGAAAGTAATTTTAAGAAATGAAATACCAACCATCTCCTTCCTTCTTAAAACCCTGTCAAGCATATCAGAGTCTTTTCTGGGATCAAAACGTAAGTGACGGGATCTATATAATACTTATATTACCTATTTTCTTGCCATACAAGTGGTCCACCCGGGGAATCCGGCAAAACCGGAAAATTTATGAAAAGTTAAAGTTTCATTTGAAGTTGGTTAGAGGTTTGATTTACGGGTCAGGAGACATGCTGACTCTGAATATGAAAAGCATTTTTTTGCCGGACAAGTAATTGGCCCGGAATCCGACCACAACCGGAAATGTATCATAATGTTTTAAAACCCAGCGATATAGTTCATATAGGTTGAGGAGACATGCTGTTGCAGCTTTCGGACACACTAAAGATCGATTAGAGATTCGGAATCGGGGTAAGAAGATATATTGACCCGAATTTTGAACTTGATTTCCATGACTAACTGGACCAACAGGACTCACGAAGTGAAACACGCTGACGAAACTTGCGAATCCCTCGTTCGGAAACGTTTTTAAATTATAGCATTCTACGAAAACAGAGCTATATCGTTCACAACTGAAGATCTGAGTGCACAAAGGTGATAACGTAATTTTTGCTAGTTTCGAGATAATCGCGTTTGAAGTTTACAAAAAATAGCGCAGACAGTTGTCGCTGGTGCTGCTTTTGACTTAATTTGCCCGTTTGCGCCGGTAAAATTATACCGAAACCACTTATCGGCGCATAAAAATCAGCTCTGATCTAACCAACAGGAATACTTCTGAGAAAGCCCCGTCAGCACTCGGTCGGCACAATGTCGATTCAAGTACTTCTGTCGGGCGCGAAGCCGCGTTGACACATCTAAAATATTTGGAGAGTCACCTTTGGCCCAAAACAAAGAGTGAACTGGGAGTGATTTTTTTTTTTCTCGCCGAAAAACCTTGAAATGATCATTTTTCATTTGCAAAAATGACATGTCTTGATTTAATTTTCATGAAAAAAAACGTGAAATAGTCACTTCTGGTCGCAATTCCTGCTGCTCAAACGACACAATTGGCGTAGGACAACAGTGAAAAAAAAATAGAGTCACAATAAAAATCACACAATCGTGCGACGTATGGCAACCCTGGCTTGAAGCCCCGACAACAGCAAACCGACATTTAATGTCGGTACCTTTTCGTACAAAAATCCGGTTTTAGTTACAGCCAGGCTTCACCTTCCAGATTTTTCTTCCGGATCCCAGATCTGGAAGGTGACGCCCTCCAGATCTGATCCAGGGTGTTGGACACCCCAGATTCCGGGTGTCTGGAAGGTAGCATAGAGGCAACCCGTTCGAGATACACAACAAATATGCAAATGAAGGTAGAAAAGGGAAAGTGATTGACAGTAATGACAGTAGTGATTGGGAAGCAAGAGGTATTTGAAATGTAAAGGGGACATCTAGGAAATGTTGAAGATCAGCAAATGTAGCTGTCATCAATATCATGAAAATCTAGAAGGGTTGGCTTGACCATGCGGAAGCCCCGGACGTCTGGGAATCTGGAAGGTGAAGCCTGGCTTTTACCGTGTTCTACTTCGAAATCCCACTTTTCGGCAAACCAAATATACGTAAGTATATCACACTACGGTACGCACAATTTTTTTCCCAACTTTCTACTCAAACAGATAGAATGACTTCCGAGTAAACCCGTCTGCACAGTTTTGCCCAAAATAAGCTTTTGCCGGGCTTGAAGCGCCGACAAAGCTGAAATTTTTGTCGGTACCTTTCGGCACAAAAATCAGCTCCTGACAACACTCCGATATGTCAAATATATTTTAATGAGCATATTCTCCCTCGAAATTCAACTTTTCGGCAACATAAATAAAAGCCATATCGCACTGCTGCTAACATTTCAGCTATATACCACGACGACAAAAACCATGACGCGAAGAAACAAGACCAAAGCTGTCGGTGGGATCCCAAAAATCTAATACATGATGTTGATAGATCAATACTCTTTACTTGTAATATTTAGAAACAGGTCAAAGGTTAAAGTTTAACAGAAAAGCCAACTTATTTTTGTTTCATTTCGTTAATCACACTGAATTATTTGGATTCTGCAAAGGATTTTTTTTTGTTTTCCACTATCTGCTCTAGTTATGACGTTCAGAATATCAGCGGCCGTCCCCACAGCGAAAATTCTACTATGACGCGGGAAATTTTTATCTAAACACAAACAAGGCTTTTCAGTGGGCAGTGGCGATATTGGTGAAGATTGCTTAGTGCCTAAATAAAAAAAAAATCATAAATCTTTCTTGCAAGGCATACAACAAATTAGAGGTACCACAGATCACACGGAAATTCCACTATTTGAAAATCGATTATTCGTGAATAGCGGAACAACCAAGTAACGTATTTTCAGCGGGTCTTCAAGCTAATTTAAGTGAATAAGTGATGGGTAACTGGAGTGTCCTATCCCAGTCCTTTTCGGTTAAACTTTAAGGTTTCAAGCCCCTCGCGAAGCCTAGCTTCTAGCAACCGATTCTTACTTACAAGTCCATCTTCCCGTGACAGACATGGTACCGCGTATCGTTCTTACCATGAAATACACTGGAAAAAAATAAAAGTATACCAACTAGCAAAAGTTGGCAACCCCTCATCACCAAAGATTCTAGCAACCGATTCTTACTTGAGTCCATGTCCTCGTGA
This sequence comes from Branchinecta lindahli, assembly GCA_023053555.1. Taxonomy (NCBI): domain Eukaryota; kingdom Metazoa; phylum Arthropoda; class Branchiopoda; order Anostraca; family Branchinectidae; genus Branchinecta; species Branchinecta lindahli. The sequence goes on from JAKZAO010000001.1 coordinate 9,338,842, forward strand.
TAGACGTGGTACCAAATTGTTCGGATCGTACACCAAGTAGGTACACCAAGTAGACAAAACTGCTAACCCCTCATTGCCGAAGATGATTATGGTCTAACAGCCTGTTATTAGACCACGATACCATTAGAAGTCCCCTACTTGTCTCACAATTGGGATTGGCCTATATTTGGTTTCAGTGTGTACCCTACTACTGAAGTTGTCAACTCCTCTAAACTTTCCAACTGTTATATATAGCCCGCAACCCCCTACTCTTTTCCCATATACCAACCCTTCGACCTACGATTACACTAGCTCTCTCTCTTACGTACATTGATTAGTCGCTCTGCGCCTCATCCGCGCGTAGAGCTATACTAGTACTATAGAAAAGGGGTAGACAAAAATTGGTCGACAAATTTTGTGTCCGGTTTTTGCCGGATTCCGGGTGAACTACTAGTCCGGTGAGAAAATAACTTTAACCCCTTAATTTGAAACCCTCCCCCACCCTCAGATATAGGGCTACAGAGCCCATCTTCGAACTTGACTTGACTTTGACCCGAAGAATCCTCCCACCAAGTTTCATCAAAATATCCCAATCCCTTCGAGAGTTATCGTGCCGACAGACGGACAGACGAACAACTTTTGCGATGTCATGAGTATCCCGCCACATACGTTTTGGGATCCCAAAAAACGAGCCAGAATTTGTTTGGGATGCTTTTGTACAAAAATCAGCTCCTGACAAAAGCTTTTTACGTCAAATCGGTTTCAATTAGCGTATTCTCCTTTAAATCCAACTTGTCTGCAAAATAAATCGAAGTAATTTCGCACTATGCGTAAGATTTCAGCTTAAATTGTCTAATTAAACTCGACTGTTCATGACAAGATTTCAGCGCCGTTTCCTGTCTTTCCAACTATTGTGGTCTTTGTCCAAACGCAATAGGCCACTGATCCTCGCACTGATCTCAGAAATTCTCATCAACCATCTCTAACATCTGTTATTTGTCTACAACAAGAACACCAGCAACTCTAGAAGTCGATACTCCATCGAAATCCTTTTTTTGATGATGGCGATGATAATCGGAGAAAACTCGCGAGAATACGGGAGTGAGTACCCGGGAGGACTGGGAGCCTGGGACAAACAAAAGCGACAGGATTGTGTCTCGGCCCGGGGGTTCGGAAGGAGAACATCGCGATGGATAACCGAGGGGTTGCCCACTCCCCGGCACCTGCTGTACACCCTTTCCCGGCCGGCACCAACCGAAATAGGCGGTGTCGGCACCGGTGCCGATAATAAATTGGGTGATTCAACTTTCAAACGCTTTTAAAAATGCTTATTTTGATCTTTTAACACATGATAACCGGTGCCGGCACCGACCGGTCATCGCGGCACCGAGCACTTGCTGTACACTGAAATCCAGAGTGGGCAACCCCTTGGAATCAACATCACTGGCCATCGTCAAAGTGCCTCTAACCCTAACGTGACCCGATTCCACCGACGGCCATCGTTGATGAGAGTGTGTCTCGGAGTCACCACGGTGCGGTTTGCCCCATCTAAAACGCTAAACAACGACTGGGCCAAGGAGACCGAATTTAAAATTGTTACCTCAGCTGGCTCGACACAAAGTACTTTCTTATTTCCTTCTTTCTGTGGGCTCAAGCTCTTCCCATGCTCTTCAAGAATGGTGCTTGATCCTGGCTGGTTGACTTCAATCTCCTCTGCCTTTTTTCTAAAATATTTGACAGGGTTACAATCAGAGAAAAAATTTACATGGTACTGTAGTTACATCTTGGTTACGAAATAGAGTTCCCGGATTTTCCTGGGATATTCTGGAGTAATATAAAGGATACACATTTTTGGGCTGGATCTTAAAAGGGACACGAGTAATTCTTTAAAAGGTAAGTGGTATAGAAAATTCTATTGGTTTCTTTATTCTCTGGCGGCTAATAAACTATCTTCTACCTGGAATAACAGCTAAAAATAAGGTTTGGGGGGGGGACTTAACTACATAAATGCGGAAGATGTAGGCCCAAGCAGAATCACAAATCCACTGGATACTGTCAAATCCAACTGTCCGGTCTTGTCTCCAACTTGTGGCGAGAAAAGGAGCTAATTAGAAAGTTGTCTGAAAGGATCATTCTAAGGCGCTCGCAAAATAACCTGCAGATGCGCTGTTTCTTTTGCACTGAAAACACTGACATAAAAAACGCTATCTGAGGCAGATCCGCGGAGGTTTAGCCCTATGTTCTAAAAAAAAAAAAAATACTCTGCTCACCTATTATCGTTGTGATCGGGATGCAGAAAACTGTCAAATATCTCTCTAAGATTTGGCATAACAACCTGACTCCATCAAAGAATGCTCTCAGTATAAACGCACAAATATAGCACTTCCATCAGGACCAATAATTTCATAACATTAACCAAGCAAGTTCTCCCATGGCATCGCCATGAAGTTATCGTTGTTCAAACGTTCGCGTCAATCACGAGCCAAGGGGTCGACAGATCTGGACTGGCATTAGCATAAGGGTGTCAACAAAATAATCAAAAATGCTAACCCAGGAGGTGAGGTTAAACATAACGAGGAAGTTAATTAGTCCTCTTTTTCCCAGAAAAGGAAGTGATGAAATGAGCAGCAAACTGGTTATCACGCGTAATTATTGCTTCATAAAAGCCACTTTTTCCCATGAGCTAACAAGAAAAGAAGAACGATAGAAGACATTCAGAGCATTCGCAAGGAAAAGTGTCAATTCGTTCATCTAAAGTAAGTATTTATTTTGACTGCACTCACAGGCACATTTGGGCTTTCATTCAGTAAAATGTATCTATATTCTAATGATGTGTTGTTTGATTAAAAAATGACCAATTAAACTTGGATGAAGTGTTTACAAGCGGATTTCTAAAACCTAAAACTATTGTTAGCAGTTATCACCAGATAATGCATAATGTTTACTGAAGGAGATCTCATAATCTTGGCGTCGCGCCACCTTAAACCGACAGCGACAGTGACTGCTTTATGCCTCTAAAGCATTGTTCAAATAGATGTAATAAGCTGCGCAACGCCATACGTGATGTTTACCTTGCTCAAACTGAAAGTAAAAAGATTCTTATCCATGCCACGTCCAGTGTTGCCACACTGATACAATTATTCGAGCTTCTAAACATCAGAAGAAGTGTTCCAGTACTATACACAAGTAGGTACAGTTTGACGACCACCATATTGTTAAAATATACTAAATTAAAGTATGGCCAGCACTCTTCCTCTATCTAACAATAAGCAGTCGTAACAGAACAAAACGTGTTATTTCGAAGAAAATTTGTTACTTCAACTTCCAACAACGTAGAACTTTTGTGCCCGCGGCCCGCCGTGACAACCCTGAAGAAGCTACATCTTCCCTCGGCCCGCTGGCAGAGCCCAGCCAAGCGATCTGATTGGCTCTGCTGACGACAAAGTAGAACCAGGGTCTATTTTCCTTATACAGCTTATTAGAGCACCACCCGAGGAAAAGACGAATCTGTATACGCCGTATTACACCTATTAGACAAATGCATGAGTCATTGCATTCCTGTGTTTCGGAACTTTCGGTTCTGGGCGCGAAACATAAACTTAATTTCGCTTAGCGCCCGCAGAATTCCTTTCCAATAAATGATCGTCCTGATTCCGCCTCCGTTCAGAACTTACGTATCACACAACCTTGCCTCTCCCGGCAGTGGTCGGTTGAGATTCGGGTCGTTTAATGGTCAACCTAGGGCATTCTGCCTCTCCGCCCGTTCGGCATTAGCGCGTGCCATAGAATTTCCAAGACCTCAGTCCAGCTCCCCAACAATGGCGACCGGTTTTATTTGGTTATTTGGGCTTCCGGGAGAGCCGGTTTAGACCACAAAGGTTGTCCAGGGCGTTTTCATACCTGTCCCCATAGTCTTCAGCGGAACGACGCCTCTGTTACTGAAAATGAAGCGAATAAACCTTCGGAGAGCCTTCATTATGAAGTGAAGTATTGCGGGAGCGAGAATGGATGGGAATACTACTGAAGTAGAATGAACTACTTAAAGTACGACGTGTCCTTTAATTATTTTCGGTTTTACATATGTAGGCCGGCCTAAGATTTGCATCTAAGAATGCGAAGGTGGCCCGGACGACGCCTCTGCCCCGTCTATTATAGTCTTCCGCGAAACGACGCCTCTCTTATTGAAACTGAAGTAAACAAACCTTTTGCTCCTGAAGATACTGAGCTTCCCAAGCAGCTTCGGTGACTTCATTTTCTCTATTCCATGACCTGGTTGTTCTGACTTCTCGGAAACGTCTGCTGAGCTGACGACCTTCCTGCTGCTTAGGGACTTTTTTATCGACCGCCGAAATCCGGAAAATGTAATTTTCCCAGTAGGGATAAGGGATTCAGCGGAGCGATGCTGTTTCGACTCTTTACTATCGGTTTCAGTTTTCGTGCTAGAAGAAACTAAAGGAATCCGGGAGGGTTGAGCGAGCGACTTGGAAGGGTCGTCATTGTGCTTTTCGTATTTAAAGCTCGGAATAGCTTTAACTCCAAGCAACTTGGGCTCGGACAGGCTAGCAACACTTTCCTTAGAGCTAGCCAGCTCCAAGCATTTCGTGTCTTCTGATAGCTTAAACTTCCCACGACCTCTGCTATGTCTAGCAAAAAACGATTTCCTATTCTCACTTAAATCATCTAAAGACATTCCTCTCGCCGTTTTCAAACAGTTATATTATATATTTCAATCATACGGAGTAGTTATCACAGATTATGGACGAAACTGGTCGAAAGAAAACTGACAGGTCACTTATTTCAAGAAGTCACTGATTCTCAATGTTAAAATAACTTATGACCTAAAGTGTCCAACGTAAATGCACAAAGATTGACAATGAACTAATTACACTTATTTAACGTCGGCACTTAGAAGAGACGAACAATGAAAAGTGATTGCCTGGAACGGAAAAAGGGAGATTAGAAGACAGGAAATTTGAGACGGGGATTAACGCACAGATGCAGTGAAGCTCGAGGTGCTCTAAGTAATCAAAAACTCAAAATGTCTATACCGTTTAGTTAGCTACACGTGTCGATTGCCGAAGAGAAAAAAACCGCGTATTCGCGGTCGGCAGATGTCAAATTTGCTGCCAAAACCGGTTGACACAAGCCACAGGAGGTGGCTTGTCGTCCAGCTGCACTAACAGTCGACTATCCTGCTAGTTCGCCTATTTTCGCGACTTAACACTGATTACGGCCGAAAATTATATTCGGCATTCGACAGCAATCGCCGAAATACCGCCACTTATGCCTGTAAATATCGAAACAAAATCCGGGACGGCTATACATGGAAGCGCATTCGGGAAAAATCCGCGATCGCAAATGCCACGCATGCGATAAGCTGCGAAATAATCAAGAAGAACGACATTGTTTTGTACACAGAGTCGCACGACAACTGGAACTGTGGGGTGAGTTGAAAGACTGTGCAAAATCATTACCGGAATTACTTGGACAATATACGTATAATTTCGGAAAAGGGTCTTGCAGACGAAAATGAGGTGAGGTCAAATCACAAATGTCACAGGATCGTCACCATTTGACCTTGACACAGATTTCGATTGACGTGTCCACTCGAGCATTAGAAAAAAAGTTATCAGCATCAGTCTATCCAGGCTTAACTGGCGGTGCTGATCTCCGATTCTCTGCCCTCAGCCAGGAAGTGCAATGGGCGGTTGGGGACTAGCCATCCTGATGCTTTCGCACACCCTTCCTGTCATCTTCCCCAGATTTCTCTAGGTACCCATTTTAGGCTGGGTATACTTTGGCTTGTCTTGCAGGGTTATGCCACAAACCCCCGCCCCAATCCAAACAGTAGGCACCACCAAAACTCTAACCAACGATCCTTCGCTTACGTGTTTGGCGTGCTAGCGATTCGGCCAGGACGGAAATCGAGCACTAGTCGGCTGATAAGATATCCAGGACTTTTTTCGATTATCGCTCGTCATTCCGAGGGCATATCACCTTCTATGCTCCAGTAAAGCGATATGTCCTTGAAGCACTCGGGTTCACTTTTGCACCCCAATTCCCTAGTGCGCTCACATCGTAAGCCTAATTCGTTAAAATTACTGTCAGCTTTACGAGAAAATAAAAACAGAGCAGTAAATCGCCAATAAAAAAAAAAATAAACTAATGAGGCAGAGAAGATTGCGGAGAAATCACTCCCGTGACAACCATACCTCGGATGCGCATGAAGTGATGGGAAATCATGGGACTCTTGATAAAACGTATACTGTTCTTACCTGATAAATGAACTGGTATTGCTCCTTCGTTTGTACACAGCCAGTTCGGTCCCGTCTGAGTTTATAAACAGAACGGGGGACATCTACTGGCTTCTTAGCGTCTGCTACTCTCATGAGCAGATCTATTGCTATCACAGTTCCCGTCCGACCGGTGCCAGGGCTATAAGAAAGACAAACAATATAACAAGGCGATATGGTGATCTCCGAAGGCTGGGTAGATTCCTGAAGATAGCTATGACCCACCGCGAACTATTTTTATAGAAGTTGATTTTTGGTTTGTTTCGGAGTGTATGATATTTTGTTTGTTGTTAATTTTTTTTATGTTTTCCGCCATGGCCCTTGGGCTTTTTTGGAATTAAATTAAATTAAATTAAATTAAATATCATTCAGACTGGCTACTCTGAATTTTGACACACATTCAATCCTACTTCGGACTATTGGTAGTATCAATGACATCAAAATGCTCTTCTCTTTCACTGCAGCTTCGAAAATACGCGTTAGGTTAAGATTTAACCTAGTACAGCCTTTTATGTCCCCGGACTAATGTGCGGTCTACGCTATGAATAAGATTAGATGGACCTTTTTTTCCGTGGCCATCTTGAAACAAATCCCCCTCATGCACTAAAACCGACTCGCTAGAACTCGAGATATAACTGCATGGTCAAAAGAATATTCAAGATAAATTTCCGGTCGAACCCGGACACCCTACTTTCGCGACCCTACTCGCCAATTAGTATTTGTTCAATAGTTCGAGCCTTTCAAAGAATATATTCTTCGCAGAAGGAAGGGGGTTCCTAGAACACGGATTGGAAATTATAGTTCTCCCTTCTTCATTAATTTTGGCTTAACCCCGCACATGGTTGGTACTTCGGTTCCAACTAACCCAGCACATGATTCTTGCCTCGGTTTCAAACATAAAACATCACAAGACATTTTTTCTGGACATTTGTCTGGATTTGTAGCAGGAACCAGCTTTTATGTTTCCTACTCGCATTATACTGAGTTGTTGACAGTACAACATTTTTAAAATCGTACAAATCACTATTCATTACATGTTTCTGCATCCAGCGTTTGAACCTTGAGACACACATCGCAAACGAGCAATTTAATTAGTATGTAGGTTTATTAATGACTACGACCATACACTGTAAACAATCCTCGAAAAAACTCGCCGAACTGCATTTTACCGAAGAAAGTATCACTTTTCTTATAGGAAAGGAGCAGTTGCCAGGATACGTCATTGCCGATCTCATAGAACGTCATCATGAACTTGGGAGAAACCAGGATGAAACGCTTAGCTATGTATGTTTCATTCGTGATGACTGGTCAGACAGCCTTTTCCGCGAAATTCTTTCGACGCGTGATGATTCGAACCACACACATCCGGAAAGAAGGCACGTTGCGATTAACCAGACACCACGAATATTGTTAATGTTGTCACAGGTTTTGTTTCAGAAGCTACCCCGGCCTCTGGGGGGATATAGCAGGGACCCATAAATTTCCTTACAGGGCCTGTCATTTCCTATGCTTCTACATTGATATGATGACCGAACCAATCCATCTTCCAAAAATCCCCGCTTGAGTCGATCGGCATTCTTGTTTGCCTCAATGTACGTGCGCGCCAAAGAGTCTCCTCCCTCAAGGCGCCAGCAGCCAATCCCAAATTTTGTCAATCTGGATATTCGCGTATTCTATCCCCGTGGGTGTTTCTCGAACTCTCAGACGTTCGGTCAGGAGCGCATCAGAAATCTCTTATTGACAGGCCCCTGAATGGCGAGTCATTACAGGAAATTTATGGGTCCCTGCCCAAAGTAAGCAGCCGTTTTTTTAAGAATCGGAATTTTCACTCAAGCAGCACTGTTAACACCTCTTGAGGCTCATTGAGTTATGTGAATGTGATTAGTGTTTTGGAGAAGGCATGTTCAAAATGCCTGAACATCGCAGTCACACAAATTAAAAAAATAAACATTATAAGATACAGATTTAATCTGATCGATCTTTAAAGGTAGGGTACGCTCGACCACGAAAGGGTTAAATAAGCTGAATCATAATTTTTCCCAGTGGCCAAACTTCAGTCGCTCAGTACTCTGGGCCCACCTGACGACGACCAGGCGTGATATCAAGGACTTCAATCTACGTAGCTCCCTCTTCCTAACTTTAATAGTTTTTGGGTTATCGAATACTCCGTAAAAAATGAAAATGGGCTAGAACGGCCGCAATTTTTCGTTTGATATTCGTAATTTTGTGTCTACAGTTTTGCTACTCCGCTATTTCTTTCATAACTGGGTAACAAATAAGTGATCGGTATTATTAATAGTGAAATGCCTAACGGATGGACTGATTGGGGACAGTAAAAGTAAGTAATAATAAAACTGGGGCGTCATTTGGGAGGCCAGGGGTGGGCAACTGACGACGCCTAGCTTTCCAAGGGGGCCCGCAGGCAACCATAACAAAGTCACAGAGTCGACAAGAAAGACAGACCAGGGACAAGTTGACGAGGAGCGAATCCGAAAGTCGAAACAGTGACCCATTGTATGTATATTCTTTATATAATACACTTCTTAGATGCAATTCTTCGTGCAAATTTACACGCTGTTAATTACTTCTGTATTTCTTGACATACCTACGTAAGATTTTCATTTCAAATACAAAGGGGGCCCGGAACGAAACCCAGGCCAACCCCCCGGATTCCATCAATGACGCCTCTGCAGTAAAGGGGTGGTGGTCCTGGAGGCACTTACCAACAGTGGAGGACTATGGGACTGCTTCCCTCCCTGACTGCAGTCCGGGACTCTGTGAGCATGGCCACTAGCTGCTTCGGGTCCTCAGGGACCCCCGTGTGTGGCCAGCCCGTGTACCAGTAATGCACTACGTCTCTTGTAAGATTGTCATTCATATGTTTCAAAGTGACAAAAGATATGATGTAGCCTTGTTTCAACTCCCGCTTCTTCAGCGTGACTTGAAAGTCTCCGTAGAGGCGATGGCAGTCGAGGACTTCAGATGGGGGTAAGTAGTCGGCGCACTTGGACTGCAAAGAAGAAGAGTAAGTAAAAAGTGACAATGTAAGGCTTCTACTGTTTAACCTGAACTGATCAGCTTAATATGCCGATACTTTGAAAGTCATTTTGATATCATGCGTTGTACGAACTGCGTTTGCTGAAGAACTTTTCCTTGATCCTCATTTTTACTCCTCAATTATGAGAAGAAACAAAAACAATATGAATAGGCTATATAACTATATGAAGCTATGATATGATGTGACATATAATTCCATCGGGCCATGACGGAATACAAATATTGACTCCACAACTACCATTTAAAATATATTACTCCACACACAACAACCAGTTTAATTTCAACTAAATAAAAAAAAATGTTTCGATGGTACATAGGGACAGCTATCTTCAGGAACCTCCCTCGTCCTCTTATTTCCCCCAGAATTTCTGTCCACAACATATGACCTATCCATCCCTCCCCTATCAAAAACATCCCTCCTTAAGTCACAATCCTTACACTCCGCATCAAGTGGACCCTCCACAAACGGACAATACTAAGGACAATCTATCTTCCCAAATTTCGCCCACTGAAGTTCCTCCCTACCACAATTTGCTCTTTAATAAATGTATAAATCAATAAATTTAAAGTAACACGAATACTATTTTTTTCCAATATTTTAAGGTAGGCGTATGAAAGTTTTGAAAAGTTTTAAAACAACGCACAGCTTCTCTTTTACCCATATACTGATTTCGGATGGAAAGTCGAAAAATCTACAGGGCTGGTCTTCAAAACAAATCATCTTGCCGTGAAGAATGGTCGTATGATCTTGTGGTGTCGAAAAATGTAAATGGGAGCAAACGTAAGACTCAGGTGAAGTGTAATACAAACTATCGAGGGAAATTCAAAGTTTCGGAAATAAATAGCCTACGGAAGAAGTTATAGGAACGTACGGTGGATAACTATTCCAAATGCAACGCTACTTGCTTTTAACTTCGTAACATATGGCGAAAACGCGGGCCCGAATTCAAAGCCTCCCCGGGGAGAGGATGATAATACAGGACGATAATATCGGATATATAGGAACATATAGCGGATATTTCGGCAAATATAGAAGAAAGCATGGGAAGCGTCGACCGACTTCAGCCACGCCTCGTGTTCCCGACCGAGGACACTGAAACCTAGGGCATCGGGGTCTGACCTTCCGCAAGCACTTTGCTGACTGGTTAGACTCGTTGCGATTCGTCTTGTCAACAACGAAGCTTAGCTATACTTCTATCAATTTCCGCCTCCTATCTTCTCGCTCAAAATTACAAAATTAGCACCTAATTTAGATCACCTGAAAAATCGTGAGAAATAACATATTTTGGTTATTAACCGCTATTGTTTGCGACGGCGGATTGTTTGCCTAAAATACGTTTCGCTTCGCTTTCACCTGAAGCCGCAAAATAAAATCGAGACAGGATACGAGATTTAAAAAAATGTTGCAAGACTTCGGTACTAATCCGACATGACACTGTGGACATTACCAGAAGCGTCACTTACGGGGGGTGGGGGGGGGGGGACGCGCCCTCTATTGTTGGACAGTCCATACAAAAATATGGTCGACTGCTTCTTAAAACAGTCAAATTTTTCACCTTGCTCTACCCCCAAACATATTGGCTAGTAATGCCTCTGGACAAAACATCCATGGTTCCTAGAGAATGTGTAATGTGGGTTGGAGTTGTTTGTGCGTTTCCTGTTAACACGGTGCGTTTCAATAAGCAAGCGTTTGAGCGTGTTCCACCCTACTTACCGTAGTTACTACGCTAGTTACCGTAGTTACTACGCTAGTTACCGTAGTTACTACGCTAGGCTGGAACGCTTTTCTATTTTTTTCCGTCAAATATCAGGCCGCTGGCTGATCGGACCAATCACGTTGCAGAGATGCGTAGATACTACGCTTACTACGCTCCCGAGCGTGGTAAGCAAATAGTGACTATTAGTTACTATTTTGAGAAGGTTGGAACGGTCAGCGTACGTGAGGCTGGAACGGAAATAGTAACTAATAGTTACTACTGGCAGAGGGGTGGAACACGCTCTTTGTGTTCCAACGCTATTGCGTCAAATTTTACGCCTTTTGCCTCAGCCGTGAAGCGTACGATGTGTAAAAAAACGCAGCCGAAACAGCTGTGTGAATCATACGCTAGGCATGTCAAAAAAAATTTCTTTGCCAAAATTTTCCATTCAAAATAACTTTCCAACATTTGTGACAAAACGACACTACCTTCTTTAGGAATCGCTTGCTTGCCAAAAATAAGCCTGACCACGAAAAGACACGAAACCGTTTGCCTAAAATCTTTTGTTGCAAACAAAAATAGAGCTTTCACTTACCGATCCATTCTCAAAAAGTTCGGTGAGCTGAATTATTAATTTTGACTGCTTTTCCCAAATCATTCGCCAGAAATCCGGAACGGTCGCCTCCAGTGGAGCTTGACACGCAATGTAGTACTGCGGCTCGTCTCTAGGTCCCTAAAATGATTAATTTAATAGAGCTAGTTACGAGAAAACAATCAGGTGTCTGGAATCAACCTGAAAAGCTGGGTGACATGTATGTACCAAGGACACTACAGAGAAAGTGTCGGATCTAGGTAATGTGCCTGAGAGAAAGAAAGAAGGAATAGTCTGACATACAGAGTCACGGTCCACCAAAAATCAACAAACCCAACCCTGACACTTTCCAGGATGTCCGATACTGAATTGGCTGAGTTGGGACGAAAGTTGACCTAATGCTCTACCCGATGTAATCAAAAAAGAGAAGAACTTTCGGACATTCGTATCGATAATCTAAATGTCTTTCATTTCTTTCACTTTGTCAGCGTTTCCAGACAAAGGCATGGGTACTACGGGAAAGTATTTTAGTAATGATCAATGAGCTTGCAACGTCTTTTCCTGATCGTTGGAAATATGTTGACGACTTGTGTGTATTGGATGTATGCCGTAAGAATGTTAAGAGTTCAGCAAAAGTTATAATTGATGAAATATGTGATGAAGCGGCAGCTGACTGTATGTTTGTGAATATGGATAAATCGGTTGTGCTAACTTTTTCTTTTTTAAAACGTCAACCTGAGTTTTTTCCACCCCTATCCCAAATCCAACTAACTGATGAAATTAAACTTCTTGGTGTTTACTTAACGACAGATCTAAAGTGGCAAAAACAAACAAATTCGATGCTGAAACGAGGGAACATGGCCATCCGCTCCCTTAAGCTACTTTCTCGTTTTGGCGTTCGAACTGAACATCTCCTTAAAATTTATTTTTCGTTTATCCGTCCTACTTTAGAGTACTGTTGCCCTGTTTGGCATTTTGGCCTTACACGCGACCAGTCCGATTCGCTTGAAAGAATCCTAAAGTCCCTTATATCAACCTTTTAAAAACTTTCAATCTTAGTACATTAGCGAGTCGTCGTGAAAAATTAACAGTTAATTTTGGTCTAAAAACTCCACCCAATCCTCCGAACATCCTCCCCCATGATTTTGAAACCGAACGGCCAAGACCTCAAAGACTAGTTGCAAACCCAATTCCAAAACTGCAACCTGTCCAATGCACCCACGTAAGATACAGTAATAGTTTTGTTCCGGCTTTCGTTAAACTGTTTAACGCTTCACCCTCCATTCAAGAGCCCACATGATTTTATTGGTTTTTAAGTGCATATGTTTGACTTTTTAGGTTAGTTTGTATTTATATTGACGGTGGAATCAGTTAGTCGGCACACGCCACGTGTGTAAGTTCCTAATGAATAAACGATTTGAATTTGAATTTGAAAGATAGAGAGTAGGTAAACGTCCAAGAGGCTTTAAAGTTTAACTGAAAAGCCAACTTATTCTTGTATCATCTAATCGAATACACTGAATTATTCGGATTCTGCTAAGGGATTTTCTTATTTTCCACTATCTGCTCCAGTAGCGACTTCCAGAATATCTACGGCCGTCTTCACAACACAAAATTCTACTACGACGCAGAAATTTGAATTTCAACACAAACGCGGCATTTCAGTGGCCAGTGATAAGCTTGCAGAAAGCATATAATTGCGTGACCACTTATTTTTCGTAAATCGCTTTCGTCAAGCATACAACATAGGTACAAGCGAATAGAGGTACCACAAGTCCGACAGGGAAATTCCACTATATGAAAATTGATTATTCTCGATTATATATCTCCTATCTCGTCCCTTTAAACTTCAAGAAACTCACATATTCTGGAAAAAATATTCAGAAGTTCCTTAACTCAAACGAGCTTCGACTTTTTGCTATTACCTAAGCGCTTGTTTAGGTTCGGACTAAGACATATGAATTCGGGAGAGAGATCATGCGAATGTGAGTTTTTTGAAAATCACGATGAATGTAACCTAGCCCAGTTTTTCTTCAAACTAGTGTCAACGAACATCAATCAGGGTAAAAGATGATCATCATCTTTACCGCACTTCATTATAATCACGGATCAAACCGCCCATAATTTGAAGGCGTTGTAAGTACTACATGGTAACGAGAAAGGCGCGTGAACTGAATGACTATATCGCTTCCGGGATGCGCTTAAACCTATGACCGAATTTGTTAAAAAGCACATTCATGACCTACAAACAGTCGATTTTTGCCGCCAAGCGTGTGATGGTTTTTATGTGCCATCGACAAAATTTCATACTTAAAGGACACCTGAATGAAGAGTACCCAGTATCATCCCTATCCGTCTGACTTCCGTTAACATTGCCTGCAGAAAACCCAATCCAAATACGAAATAGTGTTTTTGCTCCATTTTGCATCTGTCCTTATTTCAGTACCGAACAATTTTAGAAATGAACAAATGTCTCCAATCAACCCTTCTTCTAGAATATTTTTAACCAGTTAAGTCCAAACGTATATCCAGAAGAAATTCCAATACGATCCGGCCAGCGCTGTACAAGATTTGAATGAATTGCGCTTTTTGTCTTGGAGTCTGCATGTGCAAACCTCCAGAAACGAACATCCCTATTTTGAAAACGTCACGCTCAGGAGAAGAATGCTCTCCGTGGCCATGTCTGTAAATGCATTCTCCATGGTGTGTTCAAGTATGGTTTCATTGTTCAGGTGTCCTTTAAGAACGAGAGGTTGGTTCATTGCAAACCCATAGAGAACAAACGATGAACTTCCAGAGATTTTACTAAAAGATCTCTAGCGTAAAGATTCCTTCAGCGCAAGCTGACTGCGAAACGTAGTCATCGCGACAAGCAGCTAAGATTTATTCAAGCAATATTTTGGATCTTCCTGGCAATGGTCATCGTCTATAGCTAGACGAAACGAACCTGCATTTATTGGATTGCGGTTTCGTTCATCCGTTTTTCGTCTCCTTTAACAGGTTCGTTTACCCTCTCCACCACTGAGGATTGGTGTCATTTTGAAGGGTGCCCCCCCCCCCACTGAAGTTCAGAACTCTCAACACTACACAGAAAACCACGAAAGACTTACGGGATGGCTCTTACTGTCTTAATTGATTTATTTAGCAAGGTTCAGAACAAAATATTGCTTGGACCCTTTGACCGTTATAAATCGTTCCCGTCTATCGCTGGGGGCACGGGGTGCGATTGCTGCTGCGACGCCAGCCTCGTTCCACAATCTGAGTAGAACTATTCATACAGGAATGCATTCGCTTTCTGTCAAAAATTTCTACCGAAAAAGTACCGGAAAACATCTCCCAGACATTACGAAATCACGAAACCATAACAGCGTCACGGGCGATTTAGTTAGGACTGTTAACTGTGAACAATTTAAAAAATTTCACATGAGATAAGAAAGGTGGACGAACTTGCAAGCGTGACATTGAGGCACAGCCCTTTTGCGCTATCATAGTTGCGGTTAGTTAATTTTGGGCAGGATGACTAAATGCTATTGCAACTCACTTCGTGATTGTTGCAAGAGTGAAAGGTCGTCATGAAAACGAGAATCTAGAATCGCCAATCAGAACAGACCAATTGGTCACGTTCCGCAACGAGGCCTTCTTACTCAGTGGTTGAACAATCAAATGGATTCAGGAGAGCAACAATGAAACGTTACGTTCCTAGCAATCACTGCAAAAACGAAGCCCATGGCATTTATTTCAACAGCTCTTCGTTCGTAGTACCGATTTTGTCCAATGTACTGCGTGGGAGTTTGGTGATTCGGGGGAAAAGTAGTTTCATTAGTGGGAGCTAAGAGGTCGCTCCCCCCAATCCACTATTCTTCGAGGTTTCGGCACATCTGACACGGCAAAGTCGCAAGTATTCTAGCATTTGCAATATCTGGATCACTCCTATTCTCTCTGACTACCGGGACAATTCATGAGCGAGCGAGACTGACGGACTCATTGTCACATAAGCTTGATTTGTTTTTGTGATCCCAAAACGTTAGTGACGGATACCTATGAAATCGCAAAAGTTGTCCGTCTGTGCGTCTGTCCGTCCGTCCGTCTGTAAGCACGATAACTGTCGAAGGGAGTGAGATATTTTGATGAAACTTGGTGTGAGGATTCTTTGGGTCAAGAGTAAGGTCGAGTTCGTAGATGGGCTTTGTAGCCTTACATTTAGGGGTGGGGGAGGGGGTTCAAATTAAGGGGCAAACAAAATATCTTGAAACAGCCGATGTGATAGTCGATTATGGGGTAAGAAGACATGCTGAACACGACGGTGAAAACCATTTTCTTGCCGGACAAGCAGTTCGCCCGGAATCCGGCCAAAACCGGAAAATTAGTTTAAAGCAAAAGTTTTATTTGAAGTTGATTAGATGTTCGATTTAGGGGTAAGAAGACATGTTGAACACGATGGTGAAAACCATTTTCTTGCCGGACAAGTAGTTCGCCTGGAATCCGGCCAAAACCGGAAAATTTGTTAAAAGCAAAAGTTTTATTTGAAGTTGACTAGATGACAGATTTGATGGTAAGAAGAGACGCTGAATCTGTATATGACAATAGTTTTTTACCCGGAAATATAGTTCGTCCGGAATCCGGTTGAAACCGGATTTTTTTTTATAAGTTAAAGTTTTATTTGAAGTTGATCAGATGTTCTTTATAGGGATAAGGAGATACACTGAACTCGTTTCTGAACTTTATTTTTTTTTACTGGACAAGTAGTTCCCTCGGAATTCGGCCGAAACCGGAAATTTGGCAGAAGTAAAGCAGGAAGTTTCGACCAGTATCGTCAAAATAGATATGGCTTAGGCTATAGAGGTATATCTGAACTTGGTTTTCCCAGATGATTAGCCTAGCGAAGACTGGATCTGGCGAAGACAAGACGTAGTTGTCTCGATCAAATATCAAATTTTTGGGATCCCATCGAAACCTTTGGTCTTGTTCTGTTAGTTCTGAACAATGTTGCCTGGTGCTGGGACAGTTAAAAAGAACCATCAACAATTTCAGAAACAACTGTCATCATCTGGGAAATGCATCTAAGTTTATGAAATAATTTTACCACAAGGACGGTAAACGGAGTTCTGGAAACAGAGTTATTAGCCTCTGGAATAGAAGAATAAGTTCCGCCTGAATCTGTATATGGCTTACAGGGAACAGCAGACAAGAATTTCGATTCTGCAAAGAATTTCTTCAAGATATCGACAGTCTTCTCTTCCATTTAAGAGCTTTGCCGTGATAAACAGACGTGTCGTCACCATATTTGTACATCCAGCGGGTTCAGTCGTTTGGCAAACCGGCAGAACAATTGTTTTCTTGTATGCGCGTCTGAAAGGACTGCTGATGCTACGGAAGTGATTAGTAAGCTTTGGAATCAGTCACAATGCTCATCCTCCGTATAACCTACTTCTGCTCGGTCTGTTTACACAAGCTCAAGGTTTGCTTTGCAGGTTTCGGTTGGCGGACAATAGTCCGTCACGGAATACGGTTCACTTTAGTATACAACCAAGAATAAAATAAACATTCACTAAACTAGTCCAGTAGCTAATTTCAGTAGCTTCCGACAAAGTCCCATTTTCGCCGTCGGATGCGAATTTCCTCCTTCGCTCTGGAATACTCTATATGACTAAGTCCAAAACACGCCAGTTATCCTCAGGAAGAAGGAGTAAACGTCTCCGTAACGACTCAAACTCAACGACTCAAATCCTGTGTCAAAAAATCACGGCGATCTTTGGGAGCAGCTGTGATACCACTTCTGCCTTTCTTCCGCTAGGTACCCGGAGAGGCCGGAGATTTTGCATCGGCAAGGAGAGATAGTCATCAAGAGTATTCTGACGCATCGCATCCAGGTTTGCCTATGTGACGCGTATGTCGCGTGCGAAATCTTATCGGACTGTGCTTGCACGTAGCTTTAGTCCTGAAACCAAGGGTAGGTTGCAAAGTCCATTCTCCCCTCTTACAGAGCGAAAATAAGCTGTACTGCCGTTATGCCACCCCCTCACAGCACCCCCAACAACTGACATCCATCAAGCCATTATTAAGGCCTTTGTTTAGACATATTCAGGGCGCCCTACTCTAGTACTCTAAATGTGTACCCGAAAGGTGACACCGAACAGTTTTCTCGCGCCATACAAGACTAGCTGTTCCCATTTTTTCCAATCTACGGAGTCTGCAGAGGACGTTGAGGTATTTTTTAATACAACGTTACGACCCTCAACGAAAAGCTCCAAGTTCCCGGGTGGACCGAAGGGAAAATAGTTATCTGAGAACCAGCTGAGACCGCAAATGAACAAAGAGGGTTGCTTTTCGACAACCTTCAAAGCAAAAAGATTCGCTACCAAAACCCCCAAACTTACCCTGACAAAGTTGGCGTTTATATACTCCGAACTCTCATCCCCTCCAATCGGCTTCAGAAGAACTCTGGTGTCAGGAACTGGAATTACGTTCGAAAAGCGGTTCTTCGATTCCACGCCAGGCGGCAGGTCATCCAGGGTCGTGGCTGGGGACGGGATTTGCTTGAACTCTTTTTCCAGCGACGCAAGGTCCTGAGCGATTTCATGCAAGCGGCTGGCGTTCACAGGACGAGTGGGGGCGTTCTATAAGAAGATAAACTCAGGACTTGGGCAACAGTTATCACGCACCGTGGGCCAGATCTAAAAGGTATCAGCTGGTTCAGTATTTCCAGACAAGCAGTTCCGATGTTAAAAATTCAGGTAAAACTCTCCACCCTCCTCCCTCTCGACTCGAGTGGTAAAAAAAAAAATCTACCCGCAAGCGAAGACGTCTAGTTGTCAAAATTAACGAAAGTTTTTTGACGGACATGACGGATATGCTCAACAGATAATTATTCCCAACTTCTTCATGATATATAATTTTTTTTTTATAGCCTATAACATATGGCATTAAATTATTCCTCAAAGCAATAACTTCTCTTCTCAGCCTGCATGGTTAGCTTTCTTATCTTTTTATCAACCTCTCTCTCCTAGTAGGCTACACCTAACCCAATAACCTTCTTCCTTTGTTTTTTACTTTTCACAAGTTGTTGGCAGTCTATAGGTATCCTTCAGAGAGCTTCCATAAACCACACACCCCTATTCTAAACTACTGTGTTTTATCCTGCGACTACGTGTAGGTCTAATCAGTCAAAGAGGGTTCTTACGCTTCTCATCGACCTCAGAAGTCACGCTTTTGTTTTCTTGACTGACTGATCCATCTACATGTCTGTTTTCTTCACTGGGTAATTGGCGGGATAACAGCAATTCGTCAGTCAAGGCATTCATGCAATGTGCTGAAGATAATACAAAGGAACAGGATGTGTCCCACGGTCCCTCAGACTATTAACCTCCCGAGTTCTTCTGCGGGACGCCTTAGCCTACACCCTAATTAAATACGCGAAGTTTCAATTAAAAGAAACGACGCTTGTTTCCTATGATGCGCTGGATTTTTTGTCTTTACAGGAAAATATCGGCGTGGGAGTCGACAAAGCTAGCTTCTAGGAGAACTGACGAGGGCTGTGAACTGACGTCGGTTTCCACAAACGTCAGTTCACCTGCAAAAACGGTCGCTACACCCGCACTTTTTGACAGTTCGCACACACGTCAGTTGACCCATAAAATCCGTCAGTTCACACAAACATCACTAGGCCAAAAATGTTTATATTTTTATGAAAATTGTATATAGACGTGAGCGGCAGGCGAGCCGTCGTCAAGCGTTTACATGTAACTCGCGAGTCTAGGAATAATCCTTATCTGCTTCGGTAAACAATCTGTGGCCATAGTGACGGACTTGCAGGCGAACTGATGTTTGTTTCAACTGAAGTTTTTGTCAACTGACGTCTGTGTGGACTGACGTGTGGGCGAAGTCTCTGATTTTTGATAAGCGCGAACTAACGTGTGGGGGCAGTGACAGCGACCCCCATCGGAGACCAGATGCTTAGGAGAAAATATCAGGAGGAATGGAGGATTCGGAGGTGACTAGATGCTTAATACAGAGATTAGGAAATCCATACATGCTATAACTTGTGCCGACGCAAAAGACGCCCTCAAAGTGCATCGATCCTAGACCTCGAGGTTGACGAAAAACTTACCGGATCCTCATACGCGTAGTTCATGAACGATCGCTTGGATCCCCGCAGCTGGCTTTTGCTCTGACGCCATGAAAGATTCCTTATACTGTTTCGAATGCCGAATTCACCCCCTGGCTCGCAGCGCCGAGCATAAGTAGCGCGATGCTGGCGGCGCCGAACGACCAGCAGGAAAACAAGGAAGGCGACGACAGACAGACCAACAATCGCAGCGACTGTAATGCCAGCAATCATCCCGGTGGTGGGGACGTGCTGGTGGGTGCCGATGGCAAGGGAGTCGGGGGAGGAAGTAACTGGCTCAGCGGCAACGATCTGAAATAGAAGATGGTAAACCAACGAAGGGACCAGAGCAGAAGCAGAGAACAGAGGGAGTAATGGGCAGCTACCAATGAAAAATCACAAAATCTGCGAGAAACAAAGTGATTTGACAAAACTATGACAGGCAGTCATGAAAAGTTGATTTTAAGAAGGTGTCTCACTAAACTTTTACCTTCTTAAACCAAGCTAATGAGCCGGAACGACGCCGCTGGCCCCCTAGGATTTCGCAAAATAACCCCTCTGCTGCCTAAGGATGGTAGGATTTATAAGAGTGAGGCAACACCGACGGATTCTAACGTAAGACCACCCTGACGACTTTTACAGTCACGCACTCACGCATAGAGGAATTTTATGAATTCCAAACTAGGAATGGTCGCAATTTTTTACTTAGGCCCAGCGAAAAAGTGGCCTTTCTTGCTACTTTTATACATGACCTTTTATTTTAACTACTACAATGGCTGAGTTCTAATTTCATTTCAGAACTTCTCACGAACTGTAGCGCCAACTTCCTGGTAAATCACGACTGTTCTTCCAAATTTGGCAAGGTTTCCAATATTCGAACATGAACTAAAACTGACGCCCCGACGTACACTTTTCGCAGACTAGAGCAGTAGAAAACTGGCCTGGTCCAAACAGATAAACTGCACTACGAATTTGAATTCCTACCTCGTCATTAGTGCGCTACATACTGACCCGTGTCCGTTCGCACCTTGCTGCTATGTTATGCCCTGGTGGCTGAGAAAAAAGCGGAACGTAGGATGCGTTCTTGCCGTAACCCGTAGCCACCATCCGTTGATTGACCGCGAAAACTGAACAAGGGTAGGACAAATTTTTTAAAATTTTGGCCAAGCATTCGAACTAATACTAGGATCGTTTCGAAGACTATGATTTCTCTTTTTAAACGGGTTCCCTACTTCCCACATATAGTTCGGTGGCCTACCTGTCGAAATTTCGGTTGATTTTCTTAGTAACTTTACCGCATTTTCGAAAGCATATGGTAGGTTGGGCACACCCCTAGTCAGCGCTGAACACGGGCTGAACTTACCTTTTCTGCAAGCGGCATGGCACCGTGCGAGCTTGAATTGAGGCTTCTCACAAGGGCATCGGTCAATCTATGGCTGTAAACTCCATGATAATCGGTCACATAGCAGAGCGCCGTCACTGGTTCCGAAATGCGCCGTCGGCGACGTCGCGAATTATGAATTTCCATAGCACACCGGGCAATATTATAAATCACAATCTGGCGAGGCGATACTGAGCTTGATATCTGGGGATCCTTGGAAACCATATGAGCCAAAGTCGCACGGAAGGTATCAATATTCGAACACAATTCCTTCCAGGTAATATCCAGACTGATGCGGATGTACAGAGGAACCTTCGGTTCAGGCTCAAGGGAGTTCTCGAAAGAATCGCCGTCTGCAGTGACTTCACTACGTTGAGATGAAACTTCAGGTCGTTCAGTACTTTGGGGCGTTACTTTGACTGTGGTTTCGGCGGTGACTGGCACACGAGGTGTGGTGACAGTAGGGGGATTTGTCGTAATCTCTAAAAAAGAAAAAAAATACTATACTAATTAACGGAAATAAGACAAGGTTCGAGAACGAGAAAAACAAATAGAGATATTGAATACCTGCTAACCCCTATTTTGCCTTGCTAGTTTACATATTCATCCAGGAGAAAAAATAAAGGGAGGACAGCTGTTTTCCTTTTCTCATTTGGAGTATATCCGCCTAAGAAAACCCTAGCCTAGCGAGTGAAGTTTCGCTGTGAGTGAAGTTTCGCTACTATTAGGTCCTCGCAACGTCTATACATCTATCCGCAACGTCCCCTTTGGCATAGCGTGGGGTCAAGGTAAATGGAATACGGGCACGAAAAAGCCGGCAATGCTGGTAAGAAACTGCGCAACGAGAGTGCAAAGTAATTACGAACTTCAGAAGGGTGTATCATAATGCATGGCAAGTCGATGCATGCTCGTTCTATAGTCACATGTTTTTGCGGCTGGGGGGGGGCTACTAGGGGGCAAGGGACAGACAGTCGCACCCCTCCACCCTCCCTAACTTGTCTTAATGTCGTTTCTTAAGAAACAGGATGGAAAA
Source organism: Branchinecta lindahli (assembly GCA_023053555.1). NCBI lineage: Eukaryota > Metazoa > Arthropoda > Branchiopoda > Anostraca > Branchinectidae > Branchinecta > Branchinecta lindahli. The sequence goes on from JAKZAO010000001.1 coordinate 9,360,978, forward strand.
TGAACGATGCATTCCAAGAACCGATTTTCAACGTATGTTTCGCCGAAGTTCACTCGTTAATTTTCCCTACTCCTTTCTTCTATTCTCAGTCACTAGACCAGGGGCGTCACTACGGGGGTGTGTGGGGGGTTGTACCCCTCCCCCTCGAAGAAAGAAAAAAAGCTGAAACCCGACCACAATAATTGAGCTAAACTACAGTTCGTGAGAAGAAAGTAAGAACAAATGTTAAATAATTCCGAGGGTACGCGAAGCAATCGTAAGCATCTTCCTTTTGTCCATCCGTGAATCATCTTTATTGTTCAAAAACATTCAGTACGGTATGAACAGAAAGCGAATATTTGAACTAAAAAAACGATAAAACTGCATCTGTGAGTATTTCGCTTGGTTTCCTGTTCGTAAATTAAATAGTGGAGAGGACATATGATCCATTTTTTGGACTTTAACAGGCAAATCATGCAAACTGGCGTCAAAATGGCTCGAAGACACTCACCTTCGAGCCTTACAACCGTGTGTAGTTTACTAGTAAACAAATTGTTCTTATTTCGGTCTTCCGAAAAGGGAAAGATAATCTGCCAATTCGAAAAAAAGGTGTCATCGGTGCTTTAAGGTTGTGAAAGCCTTTTTAAAGAAGCATGTGAATAATTGCCTAAATGCAAATTCCTTGGTAAATGACCCAAAATCAGAGCCTGACTTAGCATTTTGAGTGGCTTCTTTGCGGTTGAAGAAAGCTTGGCTGCAGAACGGAAGCGTTTTCGAAGCGAGCGGTCAGCAAACCCTACCAAGTGTAAAATGCATATGGTACGCCGCCAATATTCAAATTATGGTCTGTGACCGAATATTTGCGCAATGCTTCATTGGCACTCATTGTGCTTGAACATAAGCCAACTGCACCATGACCCATTTCACCTTTGGCAGCCTGGCTAGTTCAACCAGTTCTAGCCTTGGATCTTCCGTCAGGCACTTGCAACCACAAACGCAAGTTAGAAAGAGGGGTTTATTCCAAAGTAAAAGCCGAGCCGTTAGTTGAAACTTATACCAGTCCGAAGGGAGATAAATACTGTCAGTTGGTTGCTATATAGGCTATGTAAATTTTAAAGGTCAACCAAAGGTTAAACAAAGGTTCCAAAGGTTCGGGCACATGTTTTCCTCGTTCCACGTCCAAAACTCCGAAAGATTCGCTTTTCTATTTTTACGTGCTTTGTCCGCAGTCCTTCTGTTGTTATTTCCTGGCTCTTTCGAGATGACTGCGAGATGGCTGCCTGGGCAAACAATCAGCTTTGGTTACGTCACTGTTTAAGAAGGCTGCCCTGCGACAATTTACCGTATCCAAAAGGCGACCATTCGTAAACGATTCCGAAGTCAATAAAAATACCAAGTGGGCTGACCAGAACATAACCAATGAGACGTGAGAAAAAAATAAAAATAAAAGCTTAGACAATCAGATCACATATTCTTAAGAATACTGTCCATGCTTTGTTTTTGAAGAAAAAAGTTCAAATAAATGAATGAGAATAACAAGAGCTCTCAACTTCTGGAAGCCACAGGGATGAACTCGTTTGATATTTCTCGTTGTTGATGTTGAAAGGGTCGCAACTTAGTCATGTCTACTGGACTGTCGTGTGAAAATCTGTTTTAGGGTCTTATGTCAACATACGAATGGAATTCCTAACTTTCTTAAAGAGAAGAATAACCACCAAAATAAAACAAAAGAATGCTTAAATGCCACATATGTAAGAGGCCACCACGATCCTTTCTCAATAAGAGGCAGATGTCGGAGTGACTGGCTTCACACAACTATTGTACACATTGTACTATTTTGGACATCAAGGCTATGTGAAAGAAAGGAGAATAGTTGCGAAATAAACTAAATAAACTGATTCGGAACATAATTGTCACTTAATACGCGTGGTTGGGTACCTGGGAGTGTTGCGAAATGGAAAGTAAAACCTGACTTCCCATAAAGCTTGGCGTTGTAACGTGTGTGAAACAAGCCCACTCCGCCAAGTCGTGGACCACCAGCAGGGACTCTAACATTTGCAATAGTTGCGTTTTTGCAGATACCATGTATCGTATCTAATACCACGGTCTAAAGTACTGGGCCCCTAAATCATTTTAGGGGCCCAGTATGTTTCATATGAAGATAGTCTCAGTGTATTATGTCTACCGACCCTTAAAGAAAGAAGACATGCCCTGACGATGAAATTTGGCTTCAAATGTCTGTCGTCTGAAACTCACAGAGATATTTTGCCTGAATATGTGTCAGATCTACGACCGAAGTCCTGTACTAGGCAGTTTACCCGGTCAATCGGTCTTCAAAAGCTAAGCCTGCCACCGGTTAATTCGACTGACCGGTACTTGTCTTCATTTGTACCATATTTTGTACGTAACTTTAATTCCTGAGGCTGTTTTTTAAGTGTGTTGTAAATAAGTGTATTAACATGTAATTGACCATCCGAAGCTAGCGTGTTTCTTATGCTATTATGGAGAATAAAGGAATTATTATTATTAAGTCATTTTTGCAGTAATTGTGGTATCTGATACCACGGTCAAAAGGCGTTTTTGCAGTTCTCGTGGTATCTGGCCAGTTACCGTTGTAACTGATCGTGGTATCTGAAAAAGTCATCTCACTTCGATCAATTTTTGTCAAAGTGGCGGGAAAGAAGTTTGGTACATAGTGGTGTGACTCGATATACGTTTTTGGGATCCCAAAACGTTAGTGACGGATACCTATGACATCGCAAAAGTTGTCTGTCTGTCCGTCCGTCCGTCCGTCCGTCCGTCTGTGAGCACGATAACTCTCGAAGGGAATGAGATATTTTGATGAAACTTGGTGTGAGCATTCTTTGGGTCAAGAGTAAGGTCGAGTTCGTAGATGGGCCCTGTACCTCTACATTTAGGGGTGGGGGAGGGGGTTCAAATTAAGGGACAAGCAAAATATTTTGAAACAGCTAATGTGATAGTCGATTATGGGGTAAGAAGACATGCTGAACAAGAATATGAAAACCATTTTCGCGCCGGACAAGTAGTTCGCCCGGAATCCGGCCGAAACCGGAAAGTTTGTTAAAAGTAAAAGTTTTATTTGAAGTTGACTAGATGTTTGATTTAGAGGTAAGAAGCCACGCTGAACACGAATATGAAAACCATTTTCTCGCCGGACAAGTAGTTCGCCCGGAATCCGGCCAAAACCGGAAAGTTTGTTAGAAGTTAAAGTTTTATCTGAAGTTGATTAGACGTTTGATGTAGGGGTAAGAAGACATGCTGAACAAGAATACGAAAACCATTTTATCGCCGGACAAGTAGTTCGCCCGGAATCCGGCCAAAACCGGAAATTTGTTAAAAGTAAAAGTTTTATTTTAAGTTGATTAGATGATAGATTTGGGGATAAGAAGAGATGCAGAATCCGTATATGACAATCACTCTTTAGCCGGACATATAGTTCGTCCGGAATCCGGCTGAAACCGGAAAATTTGTTAGAAGTTAAATTTTTATTTGAAGTTGATTAGATGTTGGATATAGGGGTAAGGAGATACGCTGAATCCGTTTTTGAGCTTTAGTTTTTCGCCGGACAAGTAGTTATTGAAGTTCACCAAAACCGCAAAATTCACAGAAGTAAGCCAGGATCATTTCGATCGGCTTATAGAGGTAAACGCACATGCTGAATCCATATCTGAGCTTGGATTTCTTAATGATTAGCTGTTTGGCCTGGCGAAGATTTTTGGGATCCCATCGGAACCTTTGGTCTTGTTCTTTTCGAATGACTTCGAAAAGCGCAGAGCAACCGTATATCAGATATTACGGTAACTGCAAAAACGACTAATTGCAGATCCAGTTACCGTGGTAACAGATACCATGGTATCTGCAAAAACGCAACTAATGGTTGGATCACCCCCGTCCAAATCACCAGTTCCAACCAGGACTTAGTACTACCGTCGGAATCATCTATTAACGCAGCTAGAAAACACCCATATGGACAAGCTCAAGATAGACTAAAGCAAGAAGATCAGACAAAAAAAGGAAGAATTAGCCGATGTATGAGTAAAAAAAAAGCTAAGCATTTGGCAGTAGGCTATCTATTTCTTTCTATAATTGTTTTAGGGATTTTTATGTAACTTTTACCTAACAATCAGACAATAGCCAAAGACAGAGAGCGTGTTCCATCCTACTTACCGTAGTTACTGCGCATGACGTCACGGATTCTGGCTTCTTGTTGTCAAGGCTGGAACGATTTTTTTTCTATTTTCGGCAAAATGACATGCCACGGGCTAATCGGGCCAATCACGTCACAGAGATCGTAACTATTAGTTACTATTTCGAGAAGGTTGGAATTACGGTCAACGTAGTAACTTTTCACGAGGTTAGAACGAGGGTAGCGGAGTTGGAACGAAAAGGGTGGAACACGCTCAGAATGTTGTCTCGCAGGTGCATCAGCCTTGCTTTTAAATGCATTCTGACCTACTGAATAATTCATGCGGGTTCGAGTGAATGCGACCCATGTCGTTTTGTGGAGAATAATTTGTCCGTTAATTGCGGATTATGCTTCATGGTGCTCTAAACCTTAGAAAGAAAAGGTTTTGTTTCCAACATCCGTGTCAACTGATAGCTTTTTCTCCCACATTTTGAGCCGTGTCAAATCACACCTTTAACTAAGTTATTTCGATCATCTCAAATTCAATCAACGCAATAGAAAACTTTCCAAGAATGCCGTGTGCTAGACGGCCGGTGACGGTGATATTAGACATGCTTTAGAAAGTATTTAGTGGTTGCTTGACAATTAGTCATAGCTTCCTTCCAACAGTTTCCACAAAACTGTCATTACATTTTTTTTTTTTTTAGATTTTAACATTTTAACCATGACCATTTTTAGTTTCATTTTCATGCCAAGTCCGTGGCCTAATATCTAATCCAACCACAGATTACGCTTTAACAGTAGATTTGGTTAAGCGAAGAAACTGACAGAAGGATTCGAATTGATTACCTCAGGATTTAATTCTGGAAAAACCTGCTATTCGACGTCGAAGACCACCTTTCTCTTCCCGATTTGGTCAACAAGAACAAAGCTTTGTGTCAAGTCCCCAAAAGTAGCATATTTAGCCTTTCAGTATAGATTTTTCAGGGCAAAGAAAACTGCAAAAACCGAAAACTGTGCGACGGCTGCGAATTCCGATCCCTGACATTTTTTGCCCGTGGCGGTTTTTGCCAAACTCTTACACAATTAGCAATCGGATGATAATAACGATCAGAAGAAAAGATTTAGCACATCTTTGTTTACTTCCCTCATGCAAACAGTACGGGTTTAGCGGGAAAAAGAAAAGAAAATCGCCTACATTCAGGACCAATAAGCTTTTTGGTTAAACACCCAGTTTCCGGTTTTCTCCGAGTTCCGACACTTCCGACATGCGGACAGCAGATCCTAATTTCATCTGTACTAACCCTATTTCAACCTCTAGTCTGTTTATTCGGTCAGTTAAGCAGTACCAAAATTCCAGGTGTATTCAAGAGGATCCATCCGATCGTAAAACAAACAGCATCCATTTAGTTTTGCCTTTAAAATCAACCCTCTGAATAGATTCATCGGAGAGTCAGGTTCATTCGCCAATATTTGGTTCAGACCGACAACCTTAAATGGTGAGCTGCAACCCATCCACGAACTCTATCCTTCACCTTTGAGTACATACACCAAGTAGCCTATATCAACCCAACCCTTTTTTTTACCTAAAAAAAAATATTGACAAATTTGTGCATGACAGTGTTCACCAACTTGGGTTTCTTTACCACGAAAATGCGAATGAATAAGTAATGTTCTATTCTCTACCTACCTATGATTACTAATCTTCGTTTGTATGTTCGTTAGTTTTTTGCTGCCTGTTATTTAGCTTCTGCTACTGTGGCACTTTTCCATGAAACCTTAAACCTAACCTCAGTTGAAGAGAAAGCCATGATCCAGTCCTTGCATCATTAAAATATTTACGTCATCTGAAAACTTGGCTAAAGCCGCGCGATTACCATTTACATAAGCATATGGGTCGCAGTTTTGCGTTGGGTTCAAACAGGAAAATGCGACTTCCTCAAGGAAATACCGGAGGCGGCGGAAATATCAACAGAAAGTCAAGAAAACATGAAGTAATTGATCTTCTTAGTGACATGCCTCACCCGCATGCCATACGAAAATGATCCCGGAAGCACATTAAAGAAAGAAGCACTCGCACCATGCAAGTGAACGGCCTAAGAAAGGCGTAAACTAAAAAATTATGGTTGAGGCAGAGATGGGCGAATCCGATGATGAAAGGATTCGAATCCGAATCCGAATCCAGGGCTAGGTACGAATCCGAATGCACCATTTCATGCTGAGGATTCGGATCTGGAATCGAATCCGGATTCGAATTCGACCTTAACAAAAATCAAATCATATACACAGGTTAGAATTTAAATATCATCGGTGACAAAAAGCACTGATATCTAAGCTAATCAGAAAACGTGATAGGTTATTGAGGATGGTTGGTGGTGGAGATAAAAAAGTTGGATTGCCTTAAGCCCACTGCGTAAAAATTGGGAAACGGAAACTGGAAGGATGTAGACCAGAAATTTGAGCGGAACTGTAAGAGTGAAGGTTTGGAATCCGAGTCCGAATCCAGCCTGACAAGCAGAAGATCCGAATCCGGATTCAAGTCCGGCCAAAAGGACGAATCCTGGATTCGAATCAGAATCCGGATTCGCCCATCTCTGGACATACTGCTAAACTGCAAATCTAATAAGAACTGGGATGCCTGAGCAACGTGCAGTGTTGCAGCAGTAGCATCAGTTAGGTTAAGGTAGCATCACTTAAGTTCGCTATCAATTTAACGCTGAACTTGTCAACCCCTCGAAACTTTTAAAATGGTCTGTCGATTCCTTAATCACCTAATACTATCACTCAGTGTAAAAAACAAAAACAGAAATGACGAAGAACAAGGAAGGACAGAACCAGAATGCTCTACGCGACACAATTACTTAGGTACCGACTTCGCACTTAGCTTAATGAGGTTTTCTAACTACCGTGTTTCAGCACTGCAAAATCTTCTCAGCGGGTTTAGTCGGCACATGAACACAGCAACCAAAGCAAATTTTTTACCAACTCCGTCGGCTAGTACAGTAGAGATATGTTAATTTGGAACTCCGAACGGCACCGAAGAATATTATAACATTCAAAACTAGCAAATATAAAGCACAGTAACGAGAGCACACAATAATTTAAGTAAGATAAGGTCAAATTAAGGCCAAACTTTTTAATTCTTTGGAATGTTTGGCTCATTTATCTTTGCACCCTCTAACGGAGAGGTTGCGGCGTCTTCTTCTTCCACTCAGTTATGGCTTCAAAGCCATGTGGTTATCCCAGCAGTAAAATAGAACATTTTAAAGATGCATAACTCTACTATACCAAAGGATTCTCGGAACCAAAATTGGGACCAAACTGGGAAAACCTCTGTAGAACTAGTAATACGAACTTCTGGGGACAATCTGGGCACTCATACTGTCGTGAACTGCAGAGCGATCCTTCAAATAACGCCCTGGTACGTCCCTCCTGGGCAGTCATGGCCAAACGTTTGGGAAAGGTTTCGGTAAATAACGTGCATTTGGCTGCACAAACCACACCTTATCACTCACTGCTTTTCTTTTTGAATTACCGACAACGTCTCCATTTTTTCCGAATTGCTAAATGAACTCACCGTTTTCAGTGGTAATTCCCGGCGTCGTGGTATCCGGTGTGTGCGGTCGGAACGAGGAAATAATAGAGCTGATGATCGTCGCCAGCGGCGTCGTTCGCGTTCCCAATTCTCGCGACGTCTCCATTACAGTCGTAGTACGGGAGGAAGCAGCGGTCGTCTCAGGTTTCACACTCGTTTCCACTACCTCAACGATTTCCAGGGAAGGGCCCGTCGATACCTGAAACAGAGGATGCTACTTAAATGGCACAAGCCTCGCTGTTTCAGTAAAGGGCATGGTCCGGAGGCGTAGGACTTGGTCATTTTAGACAACGCCGGCTTTCGAGGATGTTATCACACCGTACCGTAGTCAGTCGACTAGTAGTATCCACAGACCCACCACATTGGAGTGGAACGTTGGAATGGGTGGAGTAAGGTATCTACAAGTTGCTGGTTGGCCAATTCAATGAAAAAAGTGGTGGAGAAGCAAAGCTCTAGATAGTTTATATGGGCTTCTATGCTAATCGGTAGCCAAGCGTATACTAGAAGATTGCGAACAACTTGCATTTTTTAGTACTTTTCACACATTCGAGAAGTAGCTTACCTAAAGTAGTACAAAGTATGTTACCTGCACAGTGGTTTCCTTCACATTCTCCTCGACATCCTGGGTTTCAACTGGAACTTCTTTGGCAACGTTCTCGATCTCCTCAGGAACGTTACTGGCAACATCATTGGTCTGCTCAGGAGCGTCTTTGGCAACGTTTTGGGTATCCTCAGGATCGTCGCTAAAAAAGTTCCGGTTCTCCTCAGGAACTTCTTTGATAACTTCCTGGGTCTCCTCGGAAACGTCTTTGACATTGTTCTGGGTTTCCTCAGGAATGTCGTCGACAATATTATTCTCCGACGTTGGTTTTTCTGCTTCTTCTTCCGTGCCTGTCTCCACAGCCGTCTTTTCTGAAGATGGTACATCTTCAGGAAGAGAAATGGGGGAAGTCTGCGGTCCTTCAGAGCTCGACAGAACATTCGTTTCGTTTTGTTTAACATCGTCATTACTCTCCATGGTTCGATTTTCAGGGGGGCCTTCCGATTCACTCTCCAGCTGAACTTCAAGGTCGTTAGTTTCGTTGTTAGAAGGACCAAGAGCAGACGCGGGATCGAGAACATATGTCTTATTCTCAAGGACAAACGTCCCGTTTCCGAAATCAACAAGAGACACATTGAAGTCTTGGGGGAAACTGACAACCAATCCTGGTGGGGAAATATTATAATCGTAGTCATTTTGTTCACTTTCTACAGTCGGGTCGGTGGAATCCAAGTCGGGATCTCGCTCGCTGGGTGACTCGGGGAAGATTGGAGACTGGTGGCCGTTCATAACTTTTTCGGTGTCCAGAGCTGCGATTTCTTCCGCACTGTCGGCAAGTTTCTCCTGATTGTGACTAGACGAACTGTTACGTTCGTCGTTCATGGCGAGAACAGAGGAGTTCCTGTCAGACGAATTTTCCAAAGAATCTTCCAAGTCTCCCACCGGTCTCTGGTGGCCATTTAGAAGGCCAACAAGGCTTGTCTCATCGCCCACAGCGACAGCATCATCCCCCAGTATCTCCTTCGCGTCAGAGACATCAAGACCACTAACACCCTCATCGTCTTCTATTATCGTCCTCTCCGTCTCGTAATCCTGAAAATCGGTATCGACTTCATCTGGAACTTCGCCATCTACAAGTTTTGGCGCTACATTCAAGCCAAAATCTGGAGTCTTGATGGAGTCATCGAGGGCAATTATCCGTTCAGTTGTATTTGAAACAACGCTGAACAGACTTGGACCTAGGATAAGCGGGTCATCTAGAGTGGGACCACCCTCTACAATCATCGTAGCCCCATCACTAGTTACAACAGGGACGTCGAGGGCAAACGCCGGTTTTCTCTCTTTCTCTGCCTGCTCGGCTTGGACGTCGAGTTCGGGTTGCACTCTTACAGGGGTTGTTGTAAGCAACTGGTCCTCCTTGGGTTTCGGAGACGGTATACGGTCAGTTTGTGGAGGGAGAGACGGTAGTTTGCGTTCTGTCGTGGTAGAAAGTCCGGGGGTAGTGGGACTTGTTTCAGAAATAGTGGTAGGCAACGGCGATTTTCTTTCGGTGGTGGTAGTAACGGACACAAGGTCTTTTTGTTCGGTGGTAGTGATTATCGATTCTTCTTTTTCCAAAGTTGTTGCTTGTATTTTGGTCAAAGTTGTCGACTCCGTTTTCGGGATCGTTTGTGAAGCGGGGCTTTGCGGCAAGGTCACTGCCTGGGTAGTTGAAGTCACTGACTCCTCGGACAATTTGTTACTATCTGAATTCAGCACACTGACAGTAACAACACTGGTTTCTTGTACCGGCGGGTCCGCTCTCACTACCGGAAGAACTGGTTTTGAAATGCCGTCTACACCAATATCCGGTATCCTCAACGGAGAGATCGTGGTTTTCCCGGAGAAAACAGGCCGTCGGTTCTCGTTCACGCGTGCTGGGATAGACTGCACGTTAATCGAAGGCCACGCCGGACGTTCAGGCGGTGCCACAACTGATGTCGGTCGTATCGGTTCATTTATGAACACTTGAGTCGGTTTGACATTAAAGAAATCCTCAAATGGCTGGCGCGTCGACGGCAAGAATACCGACTGGTCACGACTGAACAGTAAAGGATCCACGGCTGTTACGGGCACTCGTTTCCCGGGCGCATCGGGAAGAGACACAATCGGGTTGAACTGCCGGATTCGATTATCATCCTCGACCAAATTAATTGCCGAATCTAACTGCGGCGCAAGAGGAATCCAACCGCCACTAGCTGAAGAAACACCCGGCTGTTGCCGTACAGCATTATTCAACTGCGGAATTACATTCCTCTCAGGTTGCCGCACCGGCAGATTTAAAGGCGGATTCCGCCCGCCGTTGAAAGTCGGGCGAACTGCTCCTGGGTCTTGTCTCACGAATCTAGGTGACTCGGGGAGGGGAACCCACGCTGGAGGTCTTGGAGGCTGTAAAGGTGGCAGTAACTGTCTCGTCTGTCTCCGCCATCGGTGGAGGCTGTCACCAGAGACAGCTTGTAGGAACAGAAGGAAAGACCCTAAAGAGATACGGACTTATTACACACAAATTTGCACAAAATGATAAGTCGTGATTTACATGCCGCTAAACAGACCTGCCTTTTAATCTTCTTCTACCAAAACTTGCCAAACACTGAATCTGGGGAACTAGACCCAATCAGTAGCGTATATTCCGATTTGTTTCGGGAGGGGCGACAGCTCAGTGAAAATATGCGGCGGAATGCCACCTCCTTTCCGGCCGGAAGGGCGAAAAATTTTCGGCGATTTTTTAATTTTTTGACCGTTTTTAACACTAAAAATACCTCTAGCCAGACTAAAATTCGACTGCAAATGACGATTTTGTAAAAAAAAACGAGGTGCAAACAACACCTTTTAATCTTGTAATCATTCACATTACGACTCAAAAACTGTTTCTGAGATCTATTACTTAACCGTGCTTTAAATAATTTCGATTGATTTTCTCAATTTGTATTTTAGCGTACGCTTTTACCATAAAAAACCCCTTTTCCAAGAATTTCGGGTGAGGGTCGCCCCTGTCGCCCGTGTTTCGCACACGTTTTTCCCACTAAAAATCCCTTTTTCATGAATTTCGGGGGGGGGGGCGATCGCCCCTGTCGCCCCCCCCCCCCCTAATATACGCTACTGGGCCCAATAAACAGAAAAATTCTCAAGCCTAATAACCGGTGATGATACTCCTAAATATGACCTGAAAAATTCAATTGATACCGATCAATATCAATATTCAGGGAAGACCCAAGAATGTTACGCACTGGATACAAAATACAAACTGCGTCCACGGCTTGTTACATTTCCGTCGAACACAAAAGAGAAGCGAAAAAGAAGTCCAAGTTTGGATTCGTGATGTCAAAGCATTGATTTTAAAAACAATCAGATATAGTAACTACGCCTGAATCGCAGAAATGCGTGGCTCACTGGTCTGGAAAGAGTGGGTTTCTGAAAATAATCGTCGGGTAATCGCAAAACGATTACAATTGCTCTCAAGTGATAGCGATTGTGGCTACTAATGGTGTTCAAATATGTGATTGAGAAAACTATTAGCCTACGACTGCAATAAGCAGAAAAAGGTAATGGTTAGCAATACGTTTACTAATCACAATCAACCATGCGTGAAACTTACAAGGGGGCAGTGAAGGGTCACTTTGAAATAATATAAATACCTACGAAAACAACATCATGGGCGCTTGACAAGAACAACAAGCTACTACCAGAGGCGTTACTAGCCAAAATGTTTGGGGGGGGGACAAGGTATTTACCGACTGGCTGGTCATTTTTACCGACTATTTTTGCGGATAAAACGACTGTTATTGAGAAAAAAACTACTGTGTTGGCGAAAAATCGGCTGATTTTAAGGAAAAACGACTATTTTTTTTAGAAAAAATCGACTATTTTTACGAAAAACCGACTGTTTTTTTTATTGTTTTTAAGAAAAAACGACTATTTCCAAGAAAAAAATCCACTGTTTTTACTAAAACTCGCGGCGCTTCGCGCCGACTCGGTTATTTTTTACCGACTGGCCGACAACATTGGGGGGGGGGGGCGTCCCCCCCTCCCCCCCCCCCCCCAGTAGTGACGGCTCTGGCTACTACCACACCAAAATTAAGCTGACATTTCAGGTTCTACGGAAATGGTCATACATTTACACTACCGCAGGACAAGCTGTATGGTTCACACAGTTTTTCTCAGCATTTGTAGACGCTGCAAAGCTACACTAGCCAGTTATCGCCACGTGCTAAACAACGCGGTATCCTACTCACCATAGATCACGAACTTGTGTATACATCCCATCTTTTCTCGAAGTGAACTCCTCAAAAGTCCATAGCTTTTCTGAAAGTAAGATCACACAAGTTATTCACATATTTTCGTTTTCCGGTCTGCTGAATTTTCCATAAGCAAATTGTCAAGGTTCTGAGTTTAAATGCAGCAGTTGTCATGGCGACCTCAGTAACACGCAGTTTACGGATAGGCGAAGCAACCACGACTCCAGTTTTGAGGAATTTTGTGTTTACTGTTTATACTATAACCGAGAGGGAAGCCTAATTAATATACTAGTAAAGATAGCCTGCGCGTACGAGGATGAAAATGGTCTATGGGGGTCTTACGGAAGTAAAAATTATCTTGAATTTGTGCTTTTAACGGCTTAGCTTAGAAGTGCTCCGAGAAAAAGAGCCCCAGCGAAATGTCCCCGGCAAAAAATATCCTAGCGAGACGTCCCTATTAAAAAAAGTCCTCAACCACAGATCTTGCAGTCCACCGTGGTTTTCGGAACATTGTCCAGATATACACAGAGATCTGCAATACAAATCTGGGATTGAAGTCTCAAAGCAGAGACGATAGTTGTAGGACGGTTGGCTGAAAAAGTGGGTCGTTTACCTCATATACAATATTATCCTGAATATTATTCAGGGGGTGTGCCCGAAAAAGAGCTGAAGTAGTCCCGAAATAATTTCCTTGGCAATCCTGATCGTCCCTAAATGACCAGTAGTCGTGACCATGTTTTAATTAGATCAGTTAATATCAACTAGATTATGAATCATTTGATTTTGAGTAGGTAGGCAACCTGTGACTCATTCTGAAGCAGCCATAAATAGTAGGCTATATTGCACAGGGTAGTATTAATATACCTAGGCGACTGTAATTTCTAATTCCATTGGCGTGGTCTTCAAATTAATACGTTTCGAAAGACTGCAAGGTCTGACAAAAGCTTAGAATCCGAAAACAACTCATTCTTTAACTTTTTTTTTTTTTGCGAAATAGGTTTTACCAGGTGGCTTTCATGAGCGGGAAGGCCGCTTTGGCTGGGGACGGTTTCATGCGGATTTTTTTTCGGGGACGTTTTGGGAGAAGATGTTTAAATGTTAAGATGCCTTTAAACCACTTTAAACACCGCGGACTTGTGATGATAACGGCCGCCAAATTTGTTAGCAAAACAGGACCGTGGAGGTGGCATCGACCCGGCCAGACGCCTAGATTGGTCTGTCAACCTTACTATTACCAAATAGGCTGTAGGAGCTGAAGCAACGTCGAGGACATGATACAGGCCTCCAACTGACTCAGAGACACAAATGACGAATACGGTATATCCTAATCTCCGAACGACAACCGAGACGACAACTCCATGATTTTCACACTTGCCTTGTTTCGCTATTTTTGATGCGTAACATGCTCCCAACGATCGTTCGGGAGAACTAAGCTCGTGACAAAAACCGGTTAAAATTAGTCCCTGCTTTTGCTAGAAGTCAGTGGGTCTGGAGAAAGTTTAAACAACAAAAGTCGTGGATAATTTGTTTAAAGCAGAGCCTTGTTTTAAAGTATTCAACTATCTCAGAATAGCGGAACATAAACAATAAATAGTGCGAGGTGTGCTTTAAAAGTAAAGTACGCTGCAATGCGAAGTACCGTACGCCGCTTGGTTTGCAAATTTCAGCCGGTTTCATGTTCCCTTTTCTAGACGCTTCCATACAGAACAAACTTGCGGAAGTCCCACAGTGGAGTGTTTCCAGGAGGAAAAGCCAATCCCAGCTATCTATTTCTTCACCAGCCACTCTCCACCTCGCAACAATTCGTGAGTATGACAAAAAAATTCTTACTGTCAAAATCCTTCTTGAAGACAAGCACAGTAACACCTGTATAGTCGCATATAAAACTGACGGGAAGTTCTTCTACCCGTAAATATTACAGCGAAACCAGCCATAATCCGCCGCAAGGCACGGACTACCCGCTTGGGTAACTGCAAGGAGAAAAGGGTTTAGTATGTACGTATGTATGTATGTAATTGGCTCCAAGACAAGTGTGAAAAGGAATTACATGAATTAGTTAGGGAATGTCAAGACATCAAGTCAACAATCCAGTCTGATTGGGAATCAGCTGACGTATTTTACGGAGCTGAGGAGAGGTAGCAGACGTGGATTGTGATGGGTGGGTGAGTGACGACCAGGCCTGTCATTTCACCTAAAGGTAGAGGGAGGCAAGAGTCGGAACAAGACGTTCAAGCAAATTAGTTGCGATTTTTATTTGAATTCTCGTACAGATTACCGTTTTTGTTTTTCTAGCTTCTCCGTTCGAATCTCGCTTTTTACAAGAACAGTAATTTGGCCACACGTTAGCACATACATCCGCCATTTGTTGACCAATCAGGGAGGAAAACGGAGAACGAGAATTGATTCGCTGCAATTTTGATATCAATTCTTCTCGCGATTCTCCTATTTTGCGTCTTATGACTACCGAGACGAAGCCAAATTCTCCTTTTCTTGCTTTTCTGTCAGAATCGAGAACAGGGGAAGCTTCGCTATTCTGCAGAACCGAGAAGTTTCTTCATTAGTAATTCTCGATTCTCGTCCTCCTCCCTGACTGGTCAACAAAGGGGCGGATACTATGGATGTAAGGGATGACTAACTTAGTGTTCTGACAAAAGCGTTTCGTCAGGAGTGGAGTTTATTTGTTAATGCCCCATGCTGCTCTCTGGCGTCAGAACTAATATTCGGATGTTTAGCAGAAATCCAAGCTTGTGTTAAATATCTGCACTGCACTGACGTTTACTGCCAAGTTGGCCTAAATCGACTAGCCTAACTTAGCCCCCCCTCCCCCTCCCTAGTTGTGACAAAACTGAAACAGAACAAAACTTTTTGAAACAAATCAAAACTGTGTCTGCAGTGACGCTCTCGTCCAACTCAACAAATTTTCGTGAAGATGGCATCATCCATAATATTTTTGCATGGATGGATGGCATTGTGTATTCCGCTCAACAGCTATTCACATGAGATAAGTTCCCATTATAGAAGTCAAGCAGAATATATAGTTGATGGAAAGTCTTCATGTGAAATACTCTGCAGTAGTAACAAAAACAACATTGCAAATACAAATGCTTCTTTCTTAGCCTAGAAAGTTTTAGGCAATCCAACCTAATCGAAGGGATTTGAGCTCTCCTTTGTGTTTGCACCCTGGGAGGTAGGGAACTAAATTCTCCTTGAAATACCCTATATGACTAAGTCTGAAACGCATCACTGAACCTCCGGAAGGGCGAGGGATGTCACCCAAAGAAATCCTCAATATAAAACTTGATACAAATCCTATGTCAACCTGATGTCAACCAATCAATGAAGCATAGTGCATGTCATGCCAGTGACGTTTCTGGCTCTTCGCTAGGCAAACAGTGATTCTTCATCGACATGAAGAGTTACCTTGGGTTTACACACCATATAACTCTAAAATCCGAACGTTTTTTGAAATCTAAGCATATTTTACGCATATATAGTAGTGGCATGCAGAGGCGTCACTACTGGGGGGGGAGGGGGGGCCGCCCCCCCCCCAATGTGATCGGCCAGTCGGTAAAAAATAGCCGAGTCAGCGCGAAGCGCGCCGCGGTTTTTAGTAAAAACGGTCGATTTTTTACTCAGAAATAGTCGTTTTTTCTTAAAAACGATCGATTTTTCTTAAAAACAGTCGGTTTTTCGTCAAAATAGTAAATTTTTCGTCAATACAGTCGTTTTTTTCTCAATAATAGCCGTTTTTATCCGCAAAAACAGTCGGTAAAAACGACCAGCCAGTCGGTAAATACCTCGTCCCCCCCCTGCCCTCCCCAAACATTTTGGCTAGTAACGCCTCTGGTGGCATGTTTATGTGAACATTTGTTGACAGTAGATTTTTTGTCTTTGCCTTTTTCATGGACTTACTGTGTCTAAAACACTTGCTGTGCCAGTTAGCCGAAGTAGGTAATTAGGGGCATTTGAAAACATCTGTATAGGTATTTTAGATCTACTTTGTATCTAGGTATTTTGGCCTACCATTTAGCCCAAAACTGTAGGCCACTATTCACATTAATGATGATGATGATGATTGAATTAAAGACCCCTCTTGACTACTAGGTCACTTGGGTCTTCTTTCATTAAGTTCTATTTCACTTCTTGTATTCATTGTAGTTCAAAGAACCATCTCTGTCACGTCCATTTCTTTTCACTTTGACTAATAAATATCACATGGTACTGTCTCTTCCTATCGATTTTATGCATTGTACCACCAACTTCGAAATCTTTATATTATCTTCATTACTCTCAAATCCTCCCAGTATCTTATTAATGCTGATTCTGACTCCCCTCTCTTGGAAGAATAGCTGCGTTCGTTGCCCGGTGACTACTCACCGGTGCTTCCTATAACGCGTTTTTGCACTCACCGGTGACTACTCCCCGATCTTAAAACCCGTTTTCGGACTAACCAGTGTCTGGTTAGTGCCCACCGGTGCGGACTAACCAGAACCTGCTCGTGAGCCCCGCTGTAGCGAGGAGTTAGCAAGTTTTCATCAACTCACTGGTGAACGAAAAAACGCGTTATAAGCAAAGAACCGGACACTGGTGACTAAACACCAGAACCAGACCGGAGTGCAACGAACGCAACTAATGTAATTGCTTTGCGGATTCATATTCTTGCCATCTTGCACCGTCTCCCTCCCCTTCCTTCAAAATATGGCGTTGGGTTCCACAGTTCTGTAGCTCCCTTTCCGCCTTCCTGTTGCTTTGGTTGGTTTACATCTTTCCCTCTAAAGGGCTTGGATTGGTCGAAGAATCTTGAACATTTCTCTATAGATGAATTTTTCTTGGGCTTTGGGCATCGGAGAAGTTCTTATGCTTTCGAAGTTGTGTTGAATTCTGTTTCTCATGCAGAAAAGGGTGATGTTGTCTCTTTCACTGGAGTTCTTCGGGCATTCGAACATCAGGTGTTGAGGAGTTTCGTCCTGAGAGTTGCAGAGTCTGCAGCGGGGGGTGGGACCTCACTCATCCTTTAGTTTGAATTTGGCGCTACTACAATTTTTGATGATTTTCATTACCTCTATCAAACTGCTTCGACTCCGTCAATTCAAAAACTGCCCAGCACAAGGAGTCGATTGGATCGAGGAAGTATTTGAAGCAGATTTGAACAGGATTTGAAGGACTTAAAGTCGAGTTGGAGTTCCAGGTTATCTGCAGCTCTTAAGAAAGAATCCGTAAATCGTCGCTTCGTTTTGTGGGGTATATCCCGGTCAAGCACAAATCCTCAATTTTTGGGCATGGTGCCCCAACGTCAGCAGAATACAGTCTAGTACACTAGCCCCTTTTCAGGCACGGTGCTCAAACGTCTAGCACCATGCCTGGGTGCTGGACGTTCAAGCACTGTACCTTGGGTTTCATGTATGGTGCATGGATTCCAGCATACAGTGCATGCATGAAAAACACAGTTTCTGTCACCACAACTTATCAAGGTGTTAAATAAGCTCGGGCCGATTATCGACGAGTGTGACGTTTCCGTGACGTCATGAAAGAAAATAGGAAAATTCGATTAAGTTGCTATTGCAGAATATATATTTGTATCTTTATATATAGAGCCGAGCGGCCAGCAAGGCGCCGGACGCGTTTACACTTATAAACCGTTCTAGGGACAATCAATTTCGTTATTAAATGGAAAATATGGACTTTTCGTGTGACGTCACGACTCGTCGATAATCGGCCCAAGTTTAGTCAACACCCTTATCAATGGCTCGGACAGGGCTGAAATTACTACCAAGAATTAGAGAAATCAAAGACAATCCTTATCACATTTTTCCTAACAAAAACAAAAGGACGCGACTGATGATGGAGATGAAAAATCTGACAGCAGCCTATCTATTTTCCATGTTGAGTGCCCTAGGAGCCAATATTCTGGTTGACTGTTAGGTAGAAAAAGCTGAGGCACAGGACACTTTGCATGCAAAACCCTTGACTATGTAGAAAAGGAAATGAGGTTTTTCATCTCCCTCATCAGTCGCGTCCTTTTGTTTTTGTTATGAAAAATATGATAAGGATTTCTTTGATTTCTCTAATTCATGGTAGTAATTTCAGCCCTATCCGAGCCGGTGCTCAGTTGTGATGACTGAAACTGTATTTTTCATGCATGCACTGTATACTGAAATCCATGCACTATACATGAAATCCAAGGTACAGTGCTTGAACGTCTAGCACCCAGGCATGGTGCTAGACGTTTGAGCACCATGCCTGAAAAGGGGCTAGTGTACTAGACTGGCAGAATACCACTTTTTCCTATTGGTTTACCTATATCCATTTCCAGGGAAAAAGGGGAATTCATTCATAGCTAAATTTCTTGGAAGTTCTCTAATATTTTTAAAATTGGAAAAAGAGGTTAGATAGAACATAAGTCTTATGTACTTGATCTTATTATGATAAGATCAAGTACCTTGTGGTCTAGGAGAGGAAGACAGCCCTATTTAGGTATGTAATCAATCTCAGTTCAACCAAATATCATGGGGGTGCCATGCTATTACCATGCCCATACCTTGGGGCATACCCTGACGTTGGGGCACCATGCCCAAAAATTGAGGATTTGTGCATGACTGGTATATCCTATACAAGATTATGTCCATATTTATGTCTTTCATTTAGTAGACATTTCTTTCTTCAGTTCTATGTTTTAGTCGACGACAATAGTCAAGCTGGTCTAAAATTTAGACACCTTGTTTTAGCCTTGGTTTCTCAATGAGAAAAGTCTATTGTTAAGCTATTTATTTACTCTGAGTGGTCTGAGGACAGACCATGACAAAAAATAAGAAAATGGTGTTTAGACTGAACCAATCAGAATAAGAAAAAAGCTGGTGTAGTTTTACAGGAGGGGTATCCAGCTTCAGACAAGATTCCAAAGTTCCAGAGAAGTCTTCCCTTCTGAATAATCCATCCAGTCGACCACAAACCCCTGATTTTTGGATACCCTATGCCAAACGCTGGGTATACCTGACGTTTGGCATAGCCTATGCTTAACCCTGGACACCCTATGCCAAACGTCGTATAGGTGTTGGCATCTTAATTCTGGCCTACCTCCATACAGATGAATTCTGATTGGTTGATTTTTTAGCTTCACTCAAATCATCAATATTTTATTGAGTCCCTGTATCCAGCATTTGGCATAGGGTAAACCAAACGCTAGATATACCCAGCGTTTGGCATAGGCTTTCCCAAAATAAGGGATTTGTGGTAGACAGAATCCGTCTGGCTTAACAAGGAACCAAGAAATATGACAAAAATACTGGACTGAAGCTAATTGAATGGCTTACATATTGGATAAATAAATATTGCTTCAATACTTCTAGTTAAACATATTTTTCTTTTCAAACAAGATTACTTCATTCTAACCTGACCTAGATTGACTTAAAAATGATGAAAAAGGAAGAGTTAGCAAAGTCAAAAGGCAGAAAACAGCTTTTCAAAACAGTTACAAAATGGAGAAAAAGGCACAGAATTTGAATATTTTTGGACACATGACTTTTTCAAAGTCATGTTTTGCCTCTTGCCTCTTTTGTTTTGCCTCTTTTGTACATTTCATTTTAACATTTTCGCAGCAAAAATCGAGGTAGTGTAAAAACGAGGTCGGTACCCCTCCTGTATTGATGAAGTAAAAAGTCATACACTGGTAAGAGTGAAAAAAGTATGATGCTCAAAGAGGCAAATTAAAAGAAAATGTGACATGAAATTTGGTGCATTTTCAATAATCTCTGTCTTGGGCCATTCAAGGACCAATCAAGGTTATCAAGGTTATGTATAATATGACTTAGCAGGATAAAATGATTAGAACTGTAAATAGTAAGTTATGTTAATTGAAAATAGCCTGGAGAACTGTGAATATTTAAATGAAAGGTTTATGTAATTTGAGATTGATGATTAAAATGGGGATTGGAAAATAATGTCAGAAGGAAAAAAAAAGTCCGATGGGGTACCCAGATTCAGATGACATTGTGAGAAACCCCTAACCCTCTCAAAATATTGACATACCCTGTTGGCTAAACATTTATGATTTGTATATCCTTGCTGTCATGCATTAAGGTGTCAAGCAAAGATAAGTTATTGATACTAGGGTAACTAGGGCTATGGACTTTAGCTCATGCAAACAAAACAGGCATTCCTGAGATACAGGAGCTGTTCAAAAGATCTAACTGTCACAAAAATGGTCAAAATGAGCCAAGCGCCACAATATTATGAATAGGCTACAATGGCAAAAAAACTGATTTTTTTTTCTTCCATCCGCCCTAAAGAAATGTTATTTGACATAAATATTATCAAGATCAGTAAGAAATTGGTTTTAAAATGTTTTTCTCTTCTCTTAAATATTTTGAAAAATGTTGCTTTACCCCTTAATGTGTGACAGCGAAGACATGATTGGAAGGACTAAAACTATTGCAATTTAGTATATGTAAATCCACTGGCATGAATGAGCTGAAGCTGTAGTGATGCCAACCTTCAAACAACAGCAAATAATACTTACTTGATGTTTATCCAAGTGATCCAAGTGTTTCTGCCTTGTTTTGGCTTTCTTTTGACATACAACAGAATGAAATCAGATCTTTCACCGTGATTTATTATCCCATTTTGAAGTTTTTTTATACTTCATATGGTTGTGATGAAAATAATGTAAAACTGTGGTATCGGAGTTGAATGTCGTATTATGGACATTACAGGGTGTAAGCACAATAAAGCAGAATAGAGGCAAAAATTTGTGGAGATGGCTGTGTGGCTTCAGTTTGACTTTACTGGACATTAATATTGTCCCCCCTCAGTACTATGTATAAATATTTGTCAGGTTTTAATTATTTCATAATCTTCCACACCATTCAAAGTTGGCGTTGTTGAAGCGGGATGTTCCTTTACTGTGTCCGTATTGCACATTCTTGTTCAGTATTATTTACCTTAATGTAAATTACATTAAATTCCACATCCATGCAGTAAGGATGTGGGATCTGAGTAGCTGATTTTGGTGATGGTAGTTACTTTTGGGCTAGAGTTTAAAGAGTGCACGAATCACCTCTCCAGGGATATAGTTTTCAGTTCTCCTCCAGTCGCTTCTTGAAGGATTTGGAGAGTGTCTTCTGCCAAAAGGTTCCACAAGAAAATTACTCTGCTATGAACAGAGTGCCGGCTTGAGAGAAAATGATGCAGTGAATGGGAACCCGCT
Organism: Branchinecta lindahli; assembly: GCA_023053555.1. Taxonomy (NCBI): domain Eukaryota; kingdom Metazoa; phylum Arthropoda; class Branchiopoda; order Anostraca; family Branchinectidae; genus Branchinecta; species Branchinecta lindahli. Next base: position 9,382,716 of record JAKZAO010000001.1, read on the forward strand.
GTGTTCAGTCGCTGTCCTATAACAGGATGCTACAAGGCACTGGAAAAGAAAGCTTTGCAGAAGACAAGTCACTGTATGCATGACCAGTCCTCTCACAGAATACAGCATATCCCTGTCTGTATGTGGGGAGTTATCGCCAAGAACCTGGCAAAGCAGTATAGAATCTTGGATTATGCAAGTCGTCAGTTCTAGCGTAACTTGTGTGTTCTTGGTAAAACTTTCGACTGACTAGACTTGTCTATTTTGTTTCTTTTTAGCTGCTTCTGGGATATCATTTTCTTCTGGCTAAAAGGAACCTTAACATTTGAATCTTGTATAATAGAATGGAAGAGACTTTCCTGTATGGCCAGAGCAAAAAGACTAAACGAAAAGTACTTTTGAAAATTTCGGGAGAGTATCTTACAATTATCTCACATGATAATGGAGAAACGATTGAGCAGATAAACCTAGTAGATGCTGTTGGGTGTCATATAATCCAGGACTCGTCTGGATCACTGGAGCAGAGTCTTCAGCTCCGGATCTACTGGTACCCACTTCAACCAGGGAAAAAGAAAAGGGCTTTCCGATTTATCAGTATTCAGCCGTGCGTTGGAGGAGATGCCGCATTTGCCCAGTGCCTTAAGGCAAAACTAGCTGTTTTGTCGTTTGTGCGAGGACTGCCCAAGTTTGACACTGGTAAGTGAAAGTATATCCTTACATGAGCTCAGATGACTTAAGGCCTAGTTTCAATTAGGCTAAGGGTGAATCAAGGATGTGCTGCCTGAGCGACTTAGTATATATGCCAAAGGGCACAGAGGCAAGCCACTTTAATAGGTTACGCCGACAGGCACCAGTGAGCATCGCCCCTAGACGAGTTTGGCTTCTCCGTGTATATTTTCATTGCGAACAAGATTTTAGTAGGGAATCTTCATTCTCCGTTTCAAATATGACGGAGCAAAAATCGTCATCAGTGACATACGAGGAGTTCGTCACTGACCGGCTTGGTGGACGCCAAGAGAACGTAATAAACGAGATCTTACCCTGACATGATGATCTCAGATACACTTTTAAGTCTAGTTTACATCGAGCATTAATTAGGGGACCGACGTCGTCCGGCCCGAGTGGTCGGAGCCTTTACGGTCAGGACCTAGTACAACCAGGATCAGACAGGATGCATTAGTGAGAATACTGAGAATCCTCTCCGGGCGAGTTTCGCCTCGCCTTGCGAACAGGGGCGATTTGAAGTGCTTTGGCATGGGTAGGGCGGGTGACGACCTCAAAACATACGACTGGCAATTATACCGATTAGAAAAAATATTAAGTGATTGTTTAGTGAAAAACAAAAACAAAAAAAACTAAATATTTCAGATTGAGTTCCGTTTTCAGACATAAAAAAAGCCACATATTTTTAAAATAAGATTATAACCCCAAATCCAAACGTTTAGTTTTTCTGAATTTGCGGTTACAAAAAATGGTGCACTAAATAATACAGTGTTCACAAATCCGATTTATGTTCAAACCTAACCCCGCAAGACATTTCTTTGAAAAGTAATCCTATTTTATGCTAAATTAGGAGATTTTTGTACAGAATCAGATAAGATTGAAACTACACGCTCAGGCAAAAACTTCGAAAACTCAGCCTGTTTCCTGCCAAAACACAGAGGTTTTGGTACAAAACCATTTGTGTTCAACCTGTCCGCCGTGAAAATCACGATTTTATAGCTGTCATTCCGACAAGCTACAAAACATACCTCGATCCCTAATCATACTTGCTCGTAACATATGACTTGTAGAACATCTCTACGTAACCATACTACCGAGCATACTACTAGAAACAGGTCATTCGGCGGCGAAATATATGCTACGGCTAGGTAACTGCTTTATGTGGCAAGCTCCAAACATACGTCTCTCATTCTGAACGTTTCTGAAAAGCTCAAAACCTACGACCGTTGCCGGCACCGCGGCACCGGGCGCTTGCTGTACACTAAAATTGAGAGTGGGCAACCCCTCGCGGGAGAAATTCACGTTTGATAACTGTCTTTATGTCATTTTGGCCGATTTTGGCAAGCTCAAAACATGCGACTGTCAAACAGACAAGCTCAAAAGTACTCGAAACATGCGACTGGGAGTCCGGATTTCTGAAGCCCCCCTGCCACCCCCGCGCCTCCCCTTCGAGCCGCCCCTGCTTGCGAATTTTACTTTACTTTGCTTTCCACAAAATAGTGAAAAGACTACGCTTTGTCCTTTTATGTAGTAGAAAGGCCCCTAGTAATTATTCCAGTTCAGTGCTCCAAGCTGGCCCCATTTTCAAAAAATATACCCCATTTTCCCCTAAATACACCCTGTCTCCAATAGTCCACATGGTAATAAGCAGAACATAATATATTAGCTTTCGCTTTCTACTCCAAAGACAGTGGCCGGATTTTGCAAAAGGTTTCTGGAGATGCGGGGTATCGATCCCCGTGCCTCTCACATGCTAAGCGAGCGCTCTACCATTTGAGCTACACCCCCATGATTATCTCGATGTCGCTATAACATGATCATTTTAGATGAAGCTGCCCTGCGTGCAGTCAACAGTCTTGAAAAGCTTCTGGTACTTGTCAACCCAAAGAGCGGAAAGGGAAGCGCCAAGAAAGTTTTCAGTACAAAGGTAAGTCGCTATGTGAAGTGATCGAGACGGGGTCACGTCCTTGTCCGGCATTGTGTTCCATTTAAAATGCTGCCGACGGAATTCTCACTCCCGGCAAATGACAGCACGTAACTGCTCACGACCTCCCTCCATCCATACCATCCATCGTCTCCAGTGTAGTCCGTCATGATTGTACATTTGAAGTAGGCTACCAATTTTTGAAGCAAGAAACGAGGCAAGAAACCTCTCGCCATTGTACATTCGCTTGCAAAATAGTGCATCCTACGAGGGTCTTGGTCTGCAACTTCCAGTGCCTTCGCCTGCCTCGGAAGCGCTTCGTTGACCCTCTGGCTTGCCCCCTACCTGTGCCAGTTAGAATGTGCTTAACCCCGCAAAAAGCGCTTCTGAACGTCGGAAACGTACTGCTGGTTACATAGGCCTGCATGGATAGGCCGACCATGAGCTGTGTGTCATTCCCTCGGTCATTCCGGGAAGACCTATGTCGCGATCAAGTATATCCTTGATGAAAATTGAACACATGCTGTCGTATTCCTTAAACGCCCGTAAAATATATGGGAGGGGCTACTCACTCACAAAATAGGTGTACAGTTAGTGTACAGCCGATGCCCACTTGAGGATGTAAAGTGGTGCCCACCAAGTGATCAACCCCTCGAATGGATTGGTGTAGGACGAGGTTCAGTGTAGGACGTTTAATAGGGTGGAGTAAGCAGGAGGCTGTCTTATTACCATAGAACGCAGCCCCATCGCCGCCGAGATCACCCCCGCCTTCGGGATGGGTGTACACCCCCGGTGGGTGTCACCCCCGCCTCGGTATGGTCGCCGTTTTACGGCCAGAAAAAGGCTGATTTGAATGGGTCCATGGATACCATCAAGAACAAATATTCTGATAGAACCGAGGATAGAACTTCCATCTTTAGTCCCGTGCAGCGACTATGAATACCCCGACACAACTGAGCGGGCCTAGAGGTATTTACTCTAGCTTTGAGCTGATGTTGATACCCGTTTACTCATCTTCCGTCTTCGCCGTTGCTTATTGCAGAAAAAATAGTGAAGGATGCTGGCAGGAGGCGTACTCCGAGCGCTAAACCGCTCTGGAGTCCATAGCTTTAACTCCTAATTTTCCTCACGGCGGGTTCACAGCGATTTAGCTATTTGTAGAGGTAATGAAACGTGATGTGGCGCGAAGCTACTAACCTCCGCTCGTTCGTAGCGGACAGGGTATGGGGAAATACTCGACTCCGCATAGTCATATTACAGAGATAGGGAGACGGAGGTTCTTTCAGATTATTTGCATTGAACAGACGGACTGTATATATTTTTGTATGCGTATATAGAAATATGTCAAATGGACGAAATCAGACGGCCCTTCCACGACCATTCCATTTCCACACAACGTTCCGTTACGGTAGGTAATTTGTTAAAGCATAAAACGAGGCATAATAAGTCGCAGTAGATAGTCCAGTTACTTATACGTGACTGATTTGAAACTCTGCTGTGTTTCCCAAAGACTACAGAACTGTCCCTGCTTTTTTCAGCCCCATTGGAGAGACTTTGCAAAACCACTATTTCGGGCCATGGGCTCCTCGAAAGCAAAAAGCTGGGGCCTGATCCGCCACGACAAGAGCCAGACAGAGCAAAATGCAAAAATCAGCGTAGTTCCGTTAGGGTAGACAAAATTGACAGTAGGAAGTTCGAAATCGGATGGAATGATTAGGAACGTAGGTTGAGTCAGTATATAGGTAAGACCTGTCTTTTAACCTATGGTCGTTTTAGATCGCAGTCATGCTGTCACAGGCCGACGTCTGTTACGACGCCGTCTTCACGACTGGACCACAACACGCGCGGCGGCTAATGAAGAACGCGGACCTTGGACAGCATAGAGGGATAGTCGTCGTATCGGGAGATGGCTTACTTTTCGAGGTATCGAACTTCGGCTGCATGAAAACTGCAGATACTTTTTACTCGTGATTCTTATTTTGTTTTTGTCTCTCCTGTGAAAATTAGTCACATGTCAAAGTGAAAAGTAGCATAGATAACTTCCGTCCTAATTTTGGTCTAAGTTTATCGTGCCATTGTGTTATCTCTTTGCGTTATGCAGCACTATGCGTCATTGATCAAGCAAGTGAGATAACAGAGATGAGTGCCGTTGTTTCAATCTACTATGTAAAACTTTATGAATGGAGGCGGAGCTTAACTCTTTTGACAGTCAGCTATGTCTGTGGTCATGCAACCACGGATTTCTTTCATAAAGAACGATTTGATCGATCGTGACCGTGTGGTCAATTGGGTGTCTTCTTCAGTCGGGGGGAGAGGAATGGCGAAATATTCACATCCAGTGAGGGGGGCGAAAGATCACAAAGTCGAGCAACGCAGCTGATGTTTTTGGGCAATATTTTTGTATTATGCATAGTTGATGTGGGGTCAGAGTTCCATATTCCAGTATAGAGTCACCATTTTATTAGTAAAGGTGCGAACTTTCCAGACAATGGGAGTCTTGCACAACGCTTTAGTGTAAAAAGTGAAAGCTTCTCTTTCTGTTCATTAACTTATTGATCAATTTAAAATATATGGGTTTTACATGGTGACAAACAGAGACCAATCCGCCTGGAGCTCTTAACTGGTGTTAAAGCCAGGTTTCATCTTCCGAATTCAAGACTTCGGTATTCGTCAAGATGGTTCCGAAAGAATGTCTGGAAGTCTGGGGTGTTGGAGCCCCATGTTCTGGAATCTGTACGGTGTCATAGATGATAGAGGCAACATCTTGAGAGACACAATCAAAATGCAAATGAGTGGCGCAAGAGAAAAAGAAAGAGTGATTGGCAGTCATGGTTGGGAGGCGAAAGATATTTGAACGCTGTCACCTATTCTATTTGCTGCTAGTCAGCTTTCTCAGTCAGAGGATGCAGCGTGTGTTTGCTCTCTACGAAGGTGATAGTAATTCAGAATGGTCCTCATCCACCTGTGGAGCCCCACAAGGCACTAAGCTCGTAGCTATTGTATTCTTGTCTGTAATTAACTTCCTCATAGCTGACTATGACGACCGCTACAAGTTCGTGGACGACCTGTCATTCATCCTGAAATATTTACTACAAAACGGAGTTGTGACGCCACAATTCAGTTCAAATTTTTTCAGTGTTTTCACAAAAGAGTGCGCGGAGCTAAATCTTGAGATTAATCGGAACAAGTCGAAGATAGTACGCTTTAACCCGCTAAAAAGCGATGTCATGGAGCCAAATGTTCCATTCCCACTAACAAACAGTATCAAGATCCTTGGAGTTACTTTCTCCAATGACTTCAGCTTTGCCGCACATATTGAAAACGTGGTTAAAAGTGCAAACGCTAGTCTACAGACTTTAAACGGTATGCGTAGGTTCAGTGCGAACACAGAGAGTATTATTTCTGCATACCTAACGTACGTCCGCCCCATTCTGGAGTATGCGTGCCCTGTTTGGGCCCCGTCAGCACTTAGAACAGTGTATCTTTGTCAGGAGCTTGAATCGGTTCAGAAGCGAGCGGTATCGATTATTAAGTGCTAGGACTGCCGTTACTCCAAAACCGGTACCATATGAAACTCTGATAATGAGTTTTGGAAAGTTCTTGCTTTCTAAAACTCGGCACCGAGACATTCCACCTGATCAACCTCCAACATCAAGAACGAGAAAGCAAAATAAGTTAGTTCCCGTTAAAGCAAGAACAAACCGATATGGTAATTCTTTCGTCCCGGTTTTCGTCGATATGTACAATAAGAGTTAATGTTTCTTGTTTGATTTATATTTACAAGTGTAGTTTGATTTTGAATCTGTTGTAAAGAAACGCAAATCAGCGACAGCTGCCAAGTTTTTCTATTAAACCTGTCTACTACTACTACTACTATGAAAACAAATACAAGAACTGCATATGAATTATCAATCATCAAAGCGAGTTGATGGTGAACTGGGAACTCCATTGCAACAGAAAAGGGAAACCAACTGAGAGGTTTTGTGACTTTTGACCCGACTTTTGTCGAATCCTGAAGTGGCCTCGACTTCGAACATAGATGGAGTAGTAATACTAAAAGAGTACATCATAGAAGACTTTCGCATCTTCACATCTTGAAAAAAATTGGGATGGTCGTACAAAACAGCATTTGAAATTTTTATCTCTAACAGCCCATTGATCGACTTCGGCAAGGTTGTTCCAAGGACCAACAGTTCTGTTTGCAAAGCTCAACAAGAAAATATTCTTGGTACTTTTAATTAAGAGACAATTCTTATTTCAGGTGATAAATGGCTTGCTGGAACGTTCTGACTGGGAAACAGCTATCCGGACGCCGATTGGGATTATTCCGCAAGGAAGCGGGAATGGGATTGCCCGGACCCTAGCCGATTCGCAAAAGTAAATGTCCACTTAGAGGTAAACGCTTTTGTGCAAATGTGGGTGTCGTATCGCGTTTTGTTATAGCTTACATAGTTTCGCTTTTTAAGCTCCAAAAACCAAAGAAATCATACTACTCCTCCCCGTCCCCTGACACTCCTTCTTCGCAAAATACACACAAATGGCACATCATTTTTCTTTTGATGCTAGAGTATTCTAGTATTCTGAAGTAGTATTCTAAACAGTAGTACTGCTTTGTTTAGTGTAATAGAATAATCAGTAGTTCCAGTTTTTTGTTAATATTTCTTCCATGTCCAGGTAGTTATTTCCACTTTTAGAGGAGAAATGAATGGAGAAATTTTTTCATTTTTTTTTTTGTTTTTGGAAAGGTAAAGAATAAGAAATCAGTCAATATACGCTTCTTGAAATTGCGATAATCGTCGTATGAAAAATAACGTATTAATTAATGTATTGTGTTTCCCATCAGATCTGGTCATGTTACAGTAGTATGTAGCATTTGTGAAAGAAAAGAAAAAAGGAAAGTCGTACAACAGTTATCGATCTGTTTCTGATAGGCTACGTTGATATCCGTCGAACTAATCCGACTAAGTTTTCTTTCAAACCGAAAAATTCGGAAAACTTTGCCTTTAGTTGGGAGTGTAAAAGCGATGTCGTGCCTTTGAAGACATAGTCGATTGAAAAAATTCTTATGTTGACAGTCCGGTCCTTTGCCCCATGAGACTCGGTGTCGTTAAGACTATGTTCTGATCTAGTTCTGGTCATTTCTTTAGACTGTTGGTGGCTGTTTAGTTTCTGATAGGTCTATGAGGTCCTCCCGCTATAGACTTTCAGGGCTTCTTTCTGGGCCTTGAATAGGAAAACAAACAAAAAATCCCCCCATTAACGAATCTCCTGTTGGACGAAGATTGATTTTGTTGGATGTTTGGACGATTAACCATTCGATTTGTTGCAGTGAACCTTATCTGTCTGATCCGGTTTTGGTCTCGACACTCAGCGTCATTCGAAGCCGGGAAAAGCCAGCAGACCTTATGCGAGTCTTGCACAAGTCTTCTGATTCCACTTATAAGGTATGTTTGCAACGTGCTTTTTAACAGAGCTATAGCTGTGCCGCCCACCTCGCCCATGCCACATTAAGGGCGATCTTACGGATCCGCTTTTCAAAAAGCGAAGCGAGTCTTAGCTGCAGTCGCAAGAACACATGGCGGATAAGCCAGTGGAGCTTTCGAGACAGCCAGAATCGCCCTTTCTTGAAAGGTAAAATCGATAAGAAGATCCGGTTCTCCAGTGTTAGCAGCTCTTCTCAGATGCTGCTCTTGGCCGAGCGTATACCCTGGATTTGTCAATATTCATCGATAGGGCGTGGTAATAATATACCTTTCATTGTCAACATGATTTCTTATGGGATTTGGATTTCTTCACCAGTGGACAATTGACATGTGTACGAAAAGTTTCGTTTGGTGGTTTCGTTGCACTCTGAGCCGTTTCTGGTCTTTTCCGTCTCACTGGTGGTCTCACTAGTACCGACCTCCTGAGCAGGTTCTGGTTATTCTCGTTAGTCCGCACCGGTGAGGAATAACCAGTAGTTTAGTCTGAAAACGGACTATAACAGTGGGGAGATCATCAAAACGTCATACAGGTGAAGACAAAGACGCCGGTAGGGGGGGGGGGGGGGGACAAGACGGTGCTATTCCTTAGCCATCTTTTGTAACACATCTTTCTCCGTAGACGCACTACGCTTGTTTATCTGTGGGCTACGGGTTGCTGGCCGATATCGATATTGAGAGCGAGAGACTGAGGAAACTTGGGGAAGCCCGGTTCTCCGTCTGGGCTGTTCATCGACTTCTCAGTAAGTTCTCTTTTCTTCACCGTAGCTTGTCTGGCTCTTGTAGCTTCCGGCTCAAACTCCCGGAAAACTTGCGACAAGTAAAATTTCCGAGCGGGCGGAGGTGTGGAGTGAAAATCGGTTTGCATGAGGAATGATAGTTGCGTTTTTGATCTGAATTCTCAGTTTTCACTTCTAAGTTCTCGATTCTTGTACAAATTACCATTTTCGCACTTCTCGATTCTCCGTTCTCGCCTTTGACAGAAACACTAATTTAGCCACACGTTAGTACCTGCTTAAACGGGTTGAACATCCGCCGTTTGTTGACCAATCAGGGAAGAGAACGGAGAACGAGAATCAATTATCGAAGCAACTTCTCGATTATGCAGAATCGCGAAGCTTTCCCCGTTCTCAATTCTGACAAAAACGCAAGAAAAGGGGAATTGGCTGTATCTCAGTATTCCGAGCAGTATTCATAAAACGCAAATGGTAGAACTGAGAGGAGAATTGCGAGGAGAATTTGGATCGAAAACGTAACTACTAATCAGCGTGCAGAATGCCATTGATCTCAGCTGACTTGCGCGGTTAGCGCCATCGCCGCCATCGACCATTGTTCGCAGGCAGCTTGTGCAAAAGGGTCATGTGCCATTTTGAAGTTCGCAGATCCGAGCCCTGTCAGCAGGTTTGCACACTGGGAAATGTTTTCGTGCACTCAAAATCGGGAAAATTCAAAATGTTTGTTTTAAAGGAACAGAAAACTTGACTCAAACTGGACTCGGGGAGCTAGCTAACATATCAAGAATGTACCCTGAGTCGATATTGAGAGTAAGAAAAATTCTCGTTACGACCGTTGCAGTTTCCGGGCAGTTTCCGAGAATTCGACTTTGAGCAAAAGGTTTGCAAAAGCAAAAGGTTTGTGTGCCGCGACTAGGAATCGAACCCCGGCCGCCTTGTCGGAGAGGTCGTTTCTCTGTGGTCTACATGTAAAAAGGCGAACTTTTACAGTACATAAGTGCATAATTACAGTGCATAAGGGGCAAGGGACTGCCAGCTAGCTTTTGGAACACTAAGGAGGGGGTTCGAGACGGTTCGAGATAACAAAGAAGGTGGGGCCTGTCGTCAATAAGACCCTGTATATTTATCTAAGCCCCCCCCCCGGGCGATTCGATGGCCGAAAGTTGCGTAGTCAAGTTTACTGTTCCTTTAAGAGTTTGGGTTAATGCATGGACCGAGGACTGTTCCTTTCAGTGATTTTGCTTTTAGCACATAAGCAGTCGATAGGCTACTGAACAAAAATTTTTCTTTTCAAGATTTTCACTTCTAGAAAAAGAGTCAGCAGCAACCCTGCCTGTAGGACCAGTCCAGAGGTGCCCTGCAAAATTCTGGAAAACGTACTGTCACACAGGCTAAATCTAGCACGAAAACCAAAGGAAAATCATTGCGGCCTTTGCTTTCGAAGACCGTTTTTTTCTCAGAGCAGTTGTGCGATTTGGAACGCCAGATCACTTTAATTTCGCAAACGTCGATTCGCGATCGAACATGACATACTACGAGCCCAAATCTCGTTTATATCACGAACCTGAACTATTTCATTGCTTACAGGTCTCCGTACTTACAAAGCCAAGCTGAGTTACTTGCCTGCTGCTACTGAGCCTGAATCACCAACTGCGCCGTTGACTAAACCACGCTTACTTCACAGCACTACCGTTGTTGAGGACTCCGAGTTTAAGAAACCTCTGCGGAGGGCCGTCTCTACTTATCAAGATGATGATGCTTACTCAGTTGCGGAGCTGGCTGAGGAGGACGCTCTGGTAGTCGAAGAAGATATTGAGACTAGTGATCACGTTTTCGGACCTTCATCGAAATTCCCACCGTTGTCGGAACCGGTTCCTGAGGATTGGGTGACCATGGACGGTAAGGCAGAAGCGCTTGGTGCTCCGTTGCAAACTGAGAATATAGGAGGCCCACAGTGACGACCAGCTCTCTTGTAGCGTTCGCTCGATGTTACATTTGCAAGCCACCCGGACGGTCGAAAACAATTCCCGATACTGTGAATAAGCGCTTTTTGAGCTCATTGCTTTCTTTTGATTAGAATTCTGGCACCAGATTGATCGAGAGTGATCCCATATGACTAGGGTCTGTTTGGTTGTTTTTGGCGCTCATAACAGTCAGCTATCCAGACTAGTCTCCCATCCCCCTGTTCCCCATTAAAACCGGATTTTATGTAATTTTTCTCTTTGCTTTTATGAATACGTTTCCTTTTTCAGGGGATTTTGTGATGATCTACGCCGTGAGTCAGAAATACATCGGGACAGATATCTTATTTGCACCGAAGTCGAGGTTGGATGACGGCCTGATTTACCTATTCATTTTGAAAGCAGATGCGACGAAGTCGCAGTTGTTACAGGTAAGAGATTACTCTTACCCCGTGGTCTCAAACCCCGGGCTCGTGAACATTCCCTTCGATTGGTCTCATAGCCTTTCATATGAACAGCAAGACAAAACTGGTGAATCCTTAACGTGGGAACTAATCTGTGTGTTCAGGAATTAAGATCTCAGGTTTCTTCATTGAAATAAAACATTTAAGTAGCATTTCCTTAACGTGGGAACTAATCTGTGTGTTCAGGAATTAAGATCTCAGGTTTCTTCATTGAAATAAAACATTTCAGTAGCATTTCGTTCTGAGTGGAGAAAACTCTAGCTACGACGAATTCCACAAATGAGAAAAAAATTGCTTTAGCCCATAATTTTCTTAGATAAAATGAAGAGCTGGACGAACGTACCAGGAATTTACCGCGGGAGAAAGATAAAAAAATAAACTGCAAATTCAAACAAATTAATTCAAAATCACAAGACTGAAAGGGGTGAGTGAGTGCGACTGTCGTTCATTTCCTTCGTTGGTGTTCCTGCAGCCTGAGACGGATAAGCTATACCAGACTTTTCAGTAAGCTAACTGTTTCTTGTCCAGGAAAAAAGAAATTAAATTATGTGAAAAGCTAAGTTATTTGGGTGAGAAAATACATCATCAGTAGCTTGTCAGATATGGGTAAGGACATGGAATGAAGACTCGTTAATGCTTCGGAACAATCGTAGAGGACACGTTGTGAGGTGTTACTGGAGGAAGAAACCGATGGTGTGAACCGTTTGAGCCTTGTGAATTTTTCAATGCTTTGTCTGGGGTTGCTTGGCAGGACGAATCTGTTTTTTTTTTCTCTCAAACAATGGGGGGAGGGTTTAACACGAGGTTTTAATTCTTTCCCCGAATATTAATGTTCATCCTTTCTTCTATGAGCTATAGATACTGCAGTTCCATTTTGTTTCAAATGTGATAATTGTCTTTTTACAGAGCTCGTCGCTAGAAGTGTGAATGCTATGGGCTGATCCATACGAAAAACGAGCCATGACTCGTCTGTTTTGATGTCTAGTGAGCCGGGGGAGGAATTTGCAAGATTTGAAATACACCCCTCGCATCTTTTTATGCCAGAAATAAAAATAGAACAGGGGCGCAGTACGCGTTGTAGACCTGACACGGTCCATTACGGTTGTAACGACTTATGTTCGGGGATATATTCCTGTAAACGACGCGTAGGCTTTTTACGGAATGATCCACTATGGTCGCACAAGTAGGTGAAAGCGTTGGGCCGAAAGACAAACCAAGCCAGCCAACCGAAGAAGAACATGGGACAACCGCAGTCCCAGTAACGAGCGGAACTTTAAGGATACCCCGAGAGAGGCTAACTCAGTAGTACGGAAGTCGAGACTCGAGAGTGGGATGCTTTTTCTCCGACTTCCGGTTGAAAAGAGCGGAAAATCCTTCTGTATTTTCCCAGTTCTTTTATTAATTTTTTTTTTCTTGTGGCAGTTCCTGTTCGGTATGGAGAATGGAACGCATGTGGATTCATCTTGTTGCCAAGTTGTGCCAGTCACCGCATTCCGACTGGAACCAGGGACTTCGAACGGACATCTTACAGTGGACGGAGAACTCCTGCCAACAGCTCCCATTCAGGTCGAGGTGCTACCATCCATGTTGACCTTCTTAATGCGCTAGTTGCACTTGAGAGCCTTCGTTCGGTTGTTAATTGCATGTACAGCGTATGTCTGACGACATGCATAAGCAGCGCATAAGCATCCAAATCATAACGTACCCGTTGTTTAAGCTTGTGCAGCTTTTTACGTAAGTGGAATATAGGATGCAAATGCGCGGTTTACGTTGGTCATCAGCGTATAGCTTTGAGCACCGTTTCGCCTATATAAGCACGTATCGTCTGTTTCTGACTATACACGTAAGCAGCGTAGAAGCATCTAGTCATCACAAACACACTGTTATATAACTCAGTTTGGTCCAGAAGTGGGTCATAATATATATATTCGAGGTTACGTTGATAGTGATGATGCAGTTTAGAGTATCGTTTTGCTCTTAAAGGACACCTGAATGAAGAGTACCAAGTATCATCCCTATCTGTATGACTTCCGTTAACATTGCCTGCAGAAAACCCAATCCAAATACGAAATAGTGTTTCCAAGCTATGATTTTTGCTCTATTTTGCATCTGTCCTTATTTCAGTACCGAACACTTTTAGAAATGAACAAATATCTCCAATCAACCCTTCTTCTGGAATATTTTTTAACCAGTTAAGCCCAACGTATATCTAGAAGAAATTCCAATACGATACGGCCAGCGCTGTACAAGATTTGAATGAATTGCGCTTTTTGTCTTGGAGTCTGCATGTGCAAACCTCCAGAAACGAACATCCCTATTTTTAAAACGTCACGCTCAGGAGAAGAATGCTCTCCGTGGCCATGTCTGTAAATGCATTCTCCATGGTGTGTTCAAGTATGGTTTCATTGTTCAGGTGTCCTTTAAATAAGCATACAGAGCGTCTATCTGACTACGTACGTAAATAGCGTATAAACATCCCACTCATCACGTACACATTGTTAAGGCCTATGCAGCTTTTTACTTGAGTGGGCTAAAATACGCGTATGAGCACTTTGCGTTCGTCGTCACACTGCAGCTGTTATCACGTATTTCCGGTTTACTGACTTTCGTCCCGTCCATCACTTTGAAGTCCTTTAAGAAAAATCTTCGAGCCACATTGGATGTTAGCGGAGCTAACGACCAGACAGAAATTCCTGCAGGTCAAATTCGCATTTTGTCACCTGCTGCTTTCAGTCCCATTGAAATTTGCGCCTGCATGAATCCGAGTGGCCGGAACTTGCAGGAAACAATCATGTCGTCTGCTCTGCTTTCAGACTTTGTAACGCGTAGTGGGCTTGAATCGACCAGTGCCGGAAAACTTATTCGCAAATATTGTTTTTGAAATACTTCAAAATGATAGGGGGGAAACAAGTTGTCTGGCAATACATGCTTTCAACTTTAGAAGGGCCTGTGTGTAGGACGTTGGATTTAAGGACAGTCCCAGGCAGCTTTATCACCTCTGTACCCAGTCCTCGGTGGTTCTCTATATTTAGAGCAGTTGCATGCCATTTTCCGGAATTTCTTTTGTTTTCGTTTGTGATTTTCCAAAATCCAGCGGTGGATGCCGTATCGCGATGAGTTCAAAGCATAGATCGGTGCAAGGTTCTTGTTGGTTAGTTCGTGTTTTCTTGATAGTCGGTAGCTATCATATGCGGTAGTGTTTCTGTTTGAAATCAAATTTTTGGTGTTTCTTCTTTTAACTTTAAAGGAACAGTAAACTTGACTCAAACTTGGCTCAGGGAGCTAGCTGACACATCAAGAATGTACCCTGAGTCTGTATTGAGAGTTAGAAAGATTCTTCTCACGACCATTGCAGTTTCCGGGCAGTTTCCGAGAGTTCGACTTTTGAGTTAGTAAAACAAAAAACAAAAAAAAAGCAAAAGGTTTGTGTGCCGGAGTAGGACTCGAACCCACGATCTTTGCCTCAATAGCCTTTTGAAACAAAGTAATACAATGTATTTCAACAGGGTTGCCACCGGTAGTACAATTGTGCTAATTATAGAACTTTCTTTTTACTTTGGCAGCAGATTTTAAGAAAAAAGTAGTTGTCAGGTTTTATTTCCAAGGTGACTATGACCCAGCAACACGTTCTGAGTACTTTTCTTGTTTGATATTACTTTTTTCCTTTTGCATAGTGAATTTATTTTAGTGAAGTGGCAACAATGTTGATAACACAGACAATCGCGAACTTTTACAGTGCATGAGTGCGTAACTACAGTGCATAAGGGGCAAGGCCCTGCCAGCTAGCTCTGGGAACAATAAGGAGGGGTTTCGAGATAACAAAGATGGGAGGTCCTGTCGACAATAAGTCCCTGTACATTTATCTAAGCCCCGCAGGCCGGTTTGATGGCCGACAGTTGCCTAGTCAAGTTTACTGTTCCTTTAAATGATTTTTAGTCATATTAGTCTGGTTTTCTAGCTTTGCATTTTAGATTCTAGAACGGTGCTCATAGGTCTACCGGCGTTGTCTTTTATAGGTTCTTTGATTGATGAACGCCGATCGAATACTTTAATGGGTGATAGTCAGCGTATATTTTATACTGAGATTACTGAATATGTACAAAAGCACAACTAATGTGTCCTCCGAAAATGTGAATTTGCGATGCATTCCAGTCAGTTCTCTTGATATCTTAGAGCTGACATCGAATCTGGGAACATATCATGGAATGTTCTGTTAAGAATTTCTTGCTCAGAATTGTCTTTTTTCTTTTGGTGACAGTTTCGAAAGAATTGTTCTTTCCGAAACTAAACTACCTTTCTTTTGTTAATTCTCACTATCCTGCTTTGCTCTAGACTCTCGCCCGTCTTTTATGTTCGATGTCTGCACAGTCTCTCCTGTATAATAGGCCGAACAGCCGATGATGGGAGGACCAGACATAGGGACTTCGTGCGGTCCGGATTTGGACATATTCGTCTGCAAAACAGACACACATCCGCCCTCTTTGTGGTGACTCACACGAGAAAATAAACGAGATTGTTTTCTCTTCCGGGGTTAAAATGTGTGCATCAGATAATAATTGTATAAGAGTGGTGTGGAAAGGGCTTGATAATTCCACGAAAAATACGGCCTATTCAGAGTGTGCATGCAATAACACAAGCAAGTAGTAAGGACGGATGAAAAAAAAAATGGGATTTTCCGGAATTCGGGGACACCATTCAGTCCAAAAGGACACGTTATCATACTGTCTTTGTCGAATTTTCGTTTGGTTGTGATCGCAAAATCAGAGTATACGTTTAAACTTTCAAAATACAAGTACACGTTACGGAACCCGGATACTGTTTTATCTGGTTGTTTTTGTCAATTCTGTTTTGGTTGTGAAATACGTTGCGGAAATTGTTTCGATTGTTATTTCGTCCTTAGGAGGGTTTTTGCGAGCCTTGAAAGCAAAGCCGGATTCACTGTCAATTGGTTTTCTCATTACCATGGAAAATAGTTGAGCTTTCTGCAACACTTAGCGCTCTGGAAGCCTTTTTTGCTATACCGAAAAGTATTCCGGAAGAATTGCGTCAAGTCAATTTCATTAGAAAAAATCTTAAATGAACGAGACAAAATAAAATGCGGATAAGAGGGACTTATTGTAACGTAGTAATCTGCGTTTTGCTCGCTGGAAAGTGATTCGCGAAAATCCTCCTCTTTGCTCGTAGCTATCTGTCCTCTAGTCCGTGTAGCGTTGTAGTTATAGGTCTTAAATAAAGTGAGCGTTACGGTAGCATATGTTTATTCTCTCTAGTGCAGACTTGCCAGTCGCCAGAGCATTAGGCTGCAACAGCAGGTCGAAGTCGCGACAACGAAACAAAATAAGAGCTACGAGCTCATATATATGGCACCTGTTACGAGCAGGTGGTCAAAGAAAGTAAATGAGTAACAAAATACAGCCCTTCCAACCCCTTCGGCGTCTAAACATGCGGTTCGGACTTAGAAATGGGATATCTGCTCCACCCATCAATTTTTACTCGGGTCCTTGGATTTTGTGGGATGGCCTGCACCTCCCTCTAACCTTCCCCGCTGAGGCCAAATCCTCTCGGGACCTTAAAAATAATCATCTGGGCAACTGATCTGTGTACCTTCCAAGTTCCAGCCCAACCGATTCACCCGTTTCCGTTCCCGATTCACCCATTTCCATTCCGGGACGGAACCCCAACTCCCCTCATAGTGGCTGAATCCGATTCCAACAAAAACGCATCGTCTGTGGCAACTTCCCTTACCACCTATCAAGTTTACTCGAATCAGAACATTTCCGAGAAATTCCCGGTACCCTTCCAACTCCCCACGTTGATGCTGAATCTGGCCGAGACACCAATTTGGGTCATAAATGGCAAATGACCTTTGTACCTTCCAAGTTTCATCCCAATCGCTCTACTCGTTTGATGCCTAGGCGTGCCAGTTGCCACAATGACAGTGCTTCCACTTTGCAGGATTTATCCTGAAATTCAGGATTTTTGGATAGCGGCAGGATTTTTTTCAGGATATTTGACAATCCAGGATTTAGCAGGATTTTCAGACTTTTTCAGGACTTCCCAGGATTTCTTTTTTAATAAAAATAAAAAAAGAACTGCCGCAAAAAGACACTTTGATCATCAGTGTTTCCAAAAAAATTTGCCTGCGGCGCGTTTTATAGTGATAAATTCCCTATTTAAAAGTAGGAAGCGTCATATAGTTGGCGTTGAAGGCATGGCATTTTGGGGGGTTTAAACCACGCTAAATTTAAAAGCTAAAATGTAAGTAAACTTTCGCCAGAAAAAAAGGCGTATTTTTAAATTTTCACCTGCGGCGCTTAGTATAATTTATCCTGGCTACAGTTGTTAGCGTCGTTGCGGCTTCGCTTTTTGTTGGTACATTTTTAAGTCCCTTCGGCAAAACTAGACGCCCCCCTCTATAGGTGAAAGGCTAGTGAAACCCCTGTTTAAGGGCCTATATAGTCGTTTAATGTGCATTTAGCAATTACGGCAAAAATCCTTGATCCTCCCAAACGATAGAGACGATATATTCAGCTGCGATTTTCAAATCTTCCGACTATAGTTCTCACAACCATCCCTTCAACTAGTATGGAAACAAATTTTTTTTTCGGCAGGATTTTTGGCAGGATTTTTTACTTTCCTAGCAGGATTTTTCAGGATTTTTGGGGTTCCCGGCAGGATTTTCGAAGAGGAGCAAGTGGAAGCACTGCACAATGATGCCATCTCCCGGTATCATGAAGCTCTGAATAATCGCCCAGGGTTCGGAAAAGGAAAGAACTGCTCATTCTTGAATTCATTCTAAAACAGACTAGGCCTAGGCCACTGTTACAATGGCCTCAAAGAAAAAAGTTATAAGCGGTTTTACTGTTTACCTTCGTGAACAGAAGGATGTGTATGCCAAGAAGGGCTTCAGTATGAGTATGGAGGAAGCAGTAAATATGTTTAACCCTCGGTACAAGGTTGGCATCAATTCAAACTGATTAAATTTTTTTCTTTTTTTTATATAGCAGTTCAGTTCTTTTTTCTGTATTTTTCAGATGAATTTTTCAACCTGTGCTTAATTGTCCTATGTTAGAGTTCATGGATTGCAGGTTTGTGCAAGGTTCAAGCAGGGTTCATCAAGTCTGGTTCAAGTCAGTCAAGCACAAATCCTCAATTTTTGGGCATGGTGCCCATACGTTGGGGCACCATGCCCTGGAGCATGGGCATGGTACTAGCATGGCACCCCCATGATATTTGGTTGAACTGAGATTGATTACATACCTAAATAGGGCCTTCTTCCTCTCCTAGGGCTAGGACCACAAGATACTTGATCTTATGTTCTATCCAACCTCTTTTTCCAATTTTTAAAATATTAGAGAACTTCCAAGAAATTTAGCCTTTAATGACGACCACTTTTTCTTATTGGTTTACCTACCCTTTTCCAGGGAAAAAGGGGAATTCATTCATGGCTAAATTTCTTGGAACTGGAAGTTCTCTAATATTTTTAAAATTGGAAAAAGAGGTTAGATAGAACATAAAATCAAGTATCTTGTGGTCTAGGAGAGGAAGAAGGCCCTATTTAGGTATGTAATCAATCTCAGTTCAACCAAATATCATGGGGGTGCCATGCTAGTACCATGCCCATGCTCCAGGGCATGGTGCCCCAACGTGTGGGCACCATGCCCATACCTTGGGGCATGCCCTGACGTTGGGGCACCATGCCCAAAAATTGAGGATTTGTGCATGACTGGTTCAAGTAGCCTAATAATAATAGGGTAGCCACTAAAAATATTATTGATCAAACCTGAGCTTTTGAAGATCAGAATGTGATTCTGCTGTCTTTTAGCTTTGATTTGAAGCCAAAATCACCTCTCTATCTTGCCTATAAGCATCTTAAATCTTCTTTAGAAAACAGTATTTTACATAAGAAAATGCCTATGAATTGCCTATTTTTATCCATTGACTTTAGGGTTTTGTCACATCCCCAAATCACGGAAATTATAATACATAGATGGCACTTTATACAAGGGACTTTTACCGTGACTAATGAACCAAGAGTGAACTGATTAGATGAATTTGCCTTCGGCCGGGATCACTGTTCCTATGGCCGGCTTGTACCGGACTATTATAGTGGTTTGCGAACTCTGTTTGCAAGCCCCTCGGTAGCTCAGATGGTTAGAGTGCCTGTCTTGTAAGCGGGAGGTCCTGGGTTCAAATCCCGGCTGAGGAGCATTTTTGTATTTCAGTTCACTACTTCTACAATATTTCCAGTTTTCTTTATGCCTTTCGCTGACTTGTTTGCGCTACCAGGTTAACCCAAACAGCGTGAGCGTGACTATTTACAACAGTGTCTGTTGCATGTATTTGTGTCTTTTTGGCTTTCTTTTGCACCAGGTTATTAATTCTTTAAAGAAGAAATAGAAGTAAGTGGATGACATTTGATATCAATCACTTTGGTCAGGATGGATGTATTTTGATGTCCCACATGTGACCCTTTAGTATCTATTTATGGAAGTTTACTAGGGATGGTGCAAATAGCAAGGTATCCTGTAGTGAAGTTTTCTAGATCATAAGAATCACCTTTTTTTTGTGTCTGCAAACTAGTTCAGTTGCTGCTTGGGCTTTTCTCCCCCAAGCAACTGACCTTTGCCAGAATAATTTTTTTTTAACTTTGTCTTGGGCATTCTGGTTAGAATGCTTCTACTCAGTACAATTCTTGAGCCTCGGTTGATTTTTAGCAAATCATCTGTTATGAGTTTGCCTACTGCTGGCCTCCACTCAACAGGAGTTATTTTCTTCTTCTGTTCACTCAGTAATAGAGATGAAAAGAAATGACTTGAATACTGGTGTGCACCAAGTCGTATTGCTTTAGTTTAGCAATACTACTTTGAGCCCAGTGAGAAAGATTAGTCTTGTTTTGCTGGTTCAGGTGGAGGCATGGACCAAAGTTCAGTTTCAAATTGAATATTAGATTCTTTCCATCATCTTTTCTCTTTCATTTATACTTCTTCCTTTTCCCGCATTATGCCTGCAACCTAGTCTCTCCTAAAAGCTTTGGTTCACTTCGAAGTCTAGGATATTTGCAGTGATAGACCAGTGGTGACAGCTTCAGTGCAGTTTATGTGTAAGCTTTTTTGGTGAAGCCTCTAATGGCTCTAATACATTTAGCATCTTCGGATGCTCTTTGTTAGTTTAATCTTGTCTTTCTAGTGAGGCAATGCAAGACACATTTCGAAGATGAGAGTCTGGAGTTGTTTTGTTTCAAGGGACTGCCTTATGTTTGGAGTTGTGGAAATATAGGGGACATTTTCGCGTTGATGGCTCTGTTCTCGTTGACCTCCCGTTGAACTCGACAGAAATTTTGGCATGGATGCAGTCGATCTTTTTGTCATTTTCGGGTGTACGAATGAACAGGATGCAGCTTGATAGTCGCCTCCCGTTCAACACCGCGCACAGGACAGCGTTGAGCTGAACGTGGAAAGATAGAAAAAGTTCTGCACAGATTTATGACAGGAAAAATGTGGACCTTCCACTCATATGATAATGGAAATTTTAATTTCCACTGAGTTGGGAGGCTAAGCCCAACACTTTTGTGAGTTTTTCCATCACCCCACTGTATATACCATAATGTAGCGTTTAAAGGAGTACTCTTAATGAACTCTTCGTGCCGATGAAGAATCACAATGTAGACTACTCTAGCGAAGAGCCGGAAGTGTCACCACAGCTGTCCCCAACGAACCCCTTTGATTGGTTAATATAGGATTTGAATCGTCGTTTGGGAGACGTTTCTCGTACTTTCCGAGGTTCACTGGCGTGTTTTGGACAGTCATTTGGAGTATTTTGGTAGACTTGAAAAGATTCCGTTCATAGAGAGGACTAGAAAAAAAGTCATAGCAAGAAGAGAATTCCTTTCAAGATGAAAGGAATTAAATGTGTTGACTGATAGGCTTAACTTAGTAGGTTTGATGGGTTTTAGGAAGGGCTTAAGCCATTCAGTTCAACCGATCCTGACGCCACCACCTGAGGGTTGCCTTGGAAAATTGTAGTTTAAAAAAAGTTTTGTTCTGTCCTTCTTTCCGCTCCCATCCAGCTGAATGGGCATTTTCGCGTGGACGGAACCCATCTTCCTCAGCCGTTCAACGCCTGATCGATTTTCGCGTGGACGGGATCACCCGTTCAGCTCTACAGCCATCGACGCGAAAACGTCCCCATAGGCTGGTGTCCCCAATGTCTCATGTTTTCTTGACTTTCTGGATTCTTGGGATAATAAATGTAGTAGCCTACTTAATATCTGATGTTCTGCTGAAACAGTTAGTCATAGTCAGAGGCATTACTAGCCAAAATCTTTTTTGGGGGGGGGGGGGGGCAAGGTATTTACGGAGTGGCTGGTCATTTTTACTGACGGTTTTTGCATAAAAACTGACTGTTTTTGCAGAAAAATTGAAAAAATCCACTATTTTTACGAAAAATCGTGGCGCTTCGCGCCGACTCGATTATTTTTTTACCGACCGGCCGACAACATAGGGGGGCGTCCCCCCCTCCCCCCCATATGTGACGCCCCTGGTCCTAGTCCGGTTTGAGATTTGGGTACACAAGTTGGCAGCCACACGATCACTACTATTCACGTCACACTAGTCTTAGCAACTAGTGACAGGAAATCACAGTGTTCTGGTAGCAATGCACATGTGATTTTGGTATTGTAGAGAGTGACCCAGTAAAACAGTATCTTCAAATGATTTGGAACACTTTTAGGGATTACCTCCAGCTGAAAAAGAAGTATACGAAGCCCGAGCCAAAAGAGAAAAGGACATTCAGAAGAGTGACCCAAATCGAATTTTTGATGCATATGGAGTCTCGTTGGCACAGCGAGCGGCGGAACAGCAAACCGAAAACCGGATACGAAATGAAATGATAAGTGACATCAGAAAGACGTTGAAGGAAAAGAGGGACCTAGGAGGTAAGAATTACTTTGACTGGATATAACTATGGTGTTAACATAGCAGTCAGTTTGGCCTGAAAGAATACTAATGGCTAGTTTATTGTCCGGGTGCTTTTATTACCTTAAATCATACCTCTTCTCAGTCTCTAAATATGAACTCCTCTGAATATGGTCTCTTAGCAGGGTTAGTTCCAGTGCTGTCCCATGGACTTGTCTTTTGCAGCACTCTCTTTAGGATCACACAAAATGCTAGACATTCTTGAAAAAGCTATGCGATTCCTTAAAAACTTCGATCTTATGTAGTCGATTGTCTGTCATTTTATATATGAGACTGTCTTTATGGATGTATGTCAATGTCACCTCTTTTTTTTTAGAACTGGAGAAGCACTTTTTCTACATTGGCCACCTCAATTATACTGTTGTGACAGATGAAAAGGATTACATACCTTGCGAAATTGCAATTGCAAGGTTCTCACTAGACACAGGCGTCCAGAGTGTCTACCATTGTATGATCCAGCCAGGTAAGTGAAGTCTAGCCCTTTCGCTTATTTGGTTGGCTGATATCTGCATCCCGTATCTTGAGAGTAGAGAGTACTATAAGTAGCAATAAGGCTAAAGCTAGGATCTGTCAGCTCTAGCGCAACACAAGGGCTCCCCTCTTAGCTAGATTCAGATGCTCAAAAAGTTGGGTCTCTAAGATTTCTTATATCCCTCGAAAATGAGAAAGACAATGTAGCGAAAAGGTCGGGATGGGCCGGTTGAAAAGCAAAAGTGACACATTCTTTACTCCACTGTTGCTTTCGTGTGTTACCGTTGCAGGCAATCTGCATCAGTCGAGTCCATCTCAGTCGGGTCCGAAAGGCTGTAATGTGGGGATAATCAGGCTAGGGACCTTAATTTTGATTTCAAAGAGTGTTGAATAAGAAGGAAATAATATGGGGCTGTCTGTGAATTTGAAGAGCCGGAGAGGTTGGTAGTGGAAGTTTGCGGATCAGTTTTATAATTTTCAAGTGGGTGGGCAAGATGGTGAAGAACGAGTTGGTGTAAAAGACTGGAGCGATGCCTAAAGCAGGCATGAAAGACGGCAATCCTTATTTGTTATAGGCTTGTTGTTTATATTTCTTTTTCTTTATTTCTGTGTACCATGGTCCAAAGCCGTTATTGTAGGTACCGTGGAATATTCACGGAATATTGTATATTCATTTACCACGGTCCTGACCGTAGTAACAACTGGTATCTGAAAAAGTCATCTCACTTTTATCATCACCGACTAAAGAGCCTAAGTTTTTGCCCGATTGGTGGGAAAGAAGTTTGACACTTATGATGTGAGTCGGTTAGGTATTTCTTTTGGGATGACTTCTGAAAAAGCGAATTAGGCAGTTGTCGTTTTTTAAAAGTAACCGAAGTATCAGATACGACGGTAACTGCAGAAAAGGAAAATGCAGATCCAGTTACCGTGCTGTCAGATACAATGGTATCTGTAAAAACGCAACTACTCTGTTCTATAAATTGTCTTTAAAGGGCTATGGTTATTTCGCTTTTTTGTTACCCCCGAGTCTTAGAAACATATGATTATATAAAATAATAAAGGATAGTACGAATGGAAATCATGTAAGGCCCACTCTTGTTATCCTCTATTATACTTTTTCCATATATTTGGTGCTTGTGTAAGATCAGATTTCATTTTTAGGGCCAATCCCTACTGGATACAGTTACACTGCGAAAGAGCATAGTGAGAAGACCCATCAGATCCCTCCAGACGGTCTCCCTGGAGACTCGGATTCCTCGTATTCTGGGCAAGTTGTGCGGATGACCAACTTCTTGAAGGTAGGCTTAGTTTCAAGTCTAGCACTAGATGGCAAAGAGCGTACGGAAAACTTACGACTTCCAGAATCGTAATTCGAAACTGAAGTTGAAATTGAACCCGATCAACATCGACAGTCATTTTAAAGTTTAGCATTAAGATGGCAGAGAGCGTACACAAGCGTTCCAGAATCATAATTTGAATTGAACCCGTTCGACCTCGACAGTCAGTTTTCAAGATCGAAAACCTGAGAGCGGCCGCAGTTGCAGTAGAATTCCGAGTTATAAGGCATGATGTCTTCACACCCAAAAAGTCGCTGATTGTCAACTTCTTTCATCCTAACGGTTTTGCAGCTGCCCCGTCAGTTTTCTTTCTAATCTGTTTGACTGAATATGTGATATCTTTGAGTTGCTAAAGTCGCCCTTTCCAGACCTAACTTCTGGACAACAGCTCGTATTTTTTTTTTGTAGAATGGCGTCGATGAGAACGAGACAGAGCCGATCTACTTTCTTCAGACAGAGATAGAGCCAGCGAAAGCTATGATTAGTTACATTTTCGGGAAAGGGGGTAAGTGCGTTCGTCCTTTAGCTTATCAGCGGTGAGTTTGTGGTTTATCAACCAGTTTTGGGATTTAAAAGATCAGCAGTTCTATAAAAGTGTCGGGTTTGAAACTTAAAATTAAGGAACACAAGTAAGGGAATTGCTATGTGCAAGCAAGTTAATTCTCTAAGTTTTTTTTTCCTACGTTTTATTGGTCGTTTTATACGACAAGAAGACGGGATTTTGGATTGATCTTTTTGATGTCTACTTTGTGTATAGTTTTTAATGTTTTTAGTTTTTAAATGAAAAAGGCTGAGATAGGACAATCTAGTTACCCATTACTTATTCACTTAAAGAAGACCCGATGAAAATGCGGTACTTTGTTGCTCCACTATTCACGGTATCGATTTTCATATAATGAATTTCCCTGTCGGATTTGTGGCACCCCTATGCGCTTCTAATGTGTTGTGTGCTTGACGAAAAAGATTTATGAAAAGTAAGTGTCTCGCAAGCTTCCGGAAGCTGACCCCTGGCCACTGAAAAGCTTTTGTACTGAGATTGAGATTTTCCGCGTCGTAGTAGAATTTTGCGTTGTGAGGATGGCCGTAGATATTCTGAACTTCATTCTAAAGCAAATATTGAAAAATCAAAAAAAATCCCTTAACATGATCCAAATAATGCAGGGTATTCAGTTAAATGATACAAAAGTAAGTTGGCTCTTCAGTTAAACTTTTAAGTATTTGAATATTGGCGTCTGTGGATGGAGGAAAGGCCGCAGTCTTAAAAG
This sequence comes from Branchinecta lindahli, assembly GCA_023053555.1. NCBI lineage: Eukaryota > Metazoa > Arthropoda > Branchiopoda > Anostraca > Branchinectidae > Branchinecta > Branchinecta lindahli. The sequence continues at coordinate 9,408,030 of JAKZAO010000001.1, forward strand.
CAAGGATTGGCGAAATGAAAGAAACACGCTACTCTGGTTCATTCGTTAACCTAACAAACAAGACCAAAGGTTTCGATGGGATCCCAAAAAATTTATATTTGACCAGACAACTACGTCTTCTCTACGCAAGATCCAGTCTTCGCCAGGCTAATCATCTGAGAAAATTAAGTTCACATATACCTGTATAAGCCATATTTATTTTGACGATACTGATCGAAACTTCCTGCTTTACTTCTGCCGAATTTCCGTTTTCGGCCGAATTCCGAGCGAACTACTTGTCCAGCCAAAAAAAGATAGTTCAGAAACGTATTCAGCGCATCTCCTTATCCCTATAAAGAACGTCTAATCGACTTCAAATAAAACTTTAACTTATAAAAAAAATCCGGTTTCAACCGGATTCCGGACGAACTATATGTCCGGGTAAAAAATGATTGTCATATACAGATTCAGCGTATCTTCTTACCCTTTAATCTATCATCTAATCAACTTCAAATAAAACTTTTGCTTTTAACAAATTTTCCGGTTTCGGCCGGATTCCGGGCTAACTACTAGTCCGTCGAGAAAATGGTTTTCACCATCGTGTTCAGCATGTTTTCTTACCCCAAAATCGAACATCTAATCAACTTCAAATAAAACTTTTGCTTTGAACAAATTTTCCGGTTTCGGCCGGATTCCGGGCTAACTACTTGTCCGGTCAAAAAATGGTTTTCACCACCGTGTTCAGCATGTCTTCTTACCCCTAAATCGAACATCTAATTAACTTCAAATAAAACTTTTACTTTTAACAACTTTCCGGTTTTGGCCGGATTCCGGGCGAACTACTTGTCCGGCGAGAAATGGTTTTCACTATCGTGTTCAGCATGTCTTCTTACCCCATAATCGACTGTCACATTAGCTGTTTCAAAATATATTGTTTGTCCCTTAATTTAAACCCCCTCCCCCACCCCTAAATGTAGGGCTACAGTGCCCATCTACGAACTCGACCTTACTCTTGACCCAGAGAATCCTCACACCAAGTTTCATCAAAATATCTCATTCCCTTCGAGAGTTATCGTGCTGACAGACGGACGGACGGACAGACGGACAACTTTTACGATGTCATAGGTATCCGTCACTAACGTTTTGGGATCCCAAAAATAAGTTAAAAAATAAATTTATATAATTTAGTTAGAGGAGAGATCCGGTTATTGATTGTTTACACCATTTCTTGGATTTGTTATCGATCCTACAGAATTGACCATCTCTTTGCCACAAGAAAAGTCGTAAAGAACGTGTTTTTTCCGGACAGGATAATGACCCGAAAGGTCTTTCTGCTTCCCGAAGCTATGTTGGTACGTCTCTTTCGTTCTAAAAAGCTTTTGTTATCGCACCTCTCTAACAATTTGAAACACACGTACGACAAGCTCTTTGGTTATTTTTCGGTGGACCGGTGGGAATTTAGCTATTTCCGTCTGTTATAACACATCATCAGCCGCCTTCGAATACCAATTCTCTGTATTCCTGTCCAGAGCCACAATACGGTTTTGTTCCTTTTGTTCCCCCAACATTCATCACCATCATCAGTGTTTATATGCTATGATATGTTTTGTTATGTTCTTTCGGCAGAAAAGAAACGCAAATCTCCCTGACCTAAGAGTTTTACACCACCCTTCAATTTATAAAGTGAAAGCTTTTCTTTTCTGTTTATTGTCTTATAATACGGTAATAAATAAGATAATACAATGGCACCAAAAAGGCTTTGGATCTATTGTCAGGGGCGTCGCTATGGGTGTGTGTGGGGGGTGGTACCACCTCTCTCGAAGAAAGAAAAAAGCTAAAACCGGCGCTCTGGAGCGCCCGACCACAAGAATTGAGCTTCCGACCAAACAAATTCAGCTAAACTGGGCACTCACCCAGGAAAGCTAAATGGGGGACTGGCAGTATACCCAGAAGAGTCAGTAAGGCTAGTTCAGGGCTACAAGAATTGAGTTGACATCCAGCTTGGACATAGGCGGTTCTGGGTTCTCGAGCGTTTTGGGTTTGAGGAGTTGCATTCTCAGCCGCATGTTTTGATCGTGCCAGATTGACGTAAAGAGACGGCGGGCTGTTTCTAGTCGTTCCGATTTTTTTCGAACTTTTTAATTATATTTTGTCAGAAGGCTTGTCAGATTTGAGCTTTCAGGACCATGAGTTTCACCCTGCAGCGCACAGTGTTAGCCCAAGTTTTAACAGAATCTGTTGTGTACCAACATCTCTCGATTCAAGAAAAACCAGGCTGATTTTGCTTGTGGCGCACATTTTCAAGAATTTTATTGGTTTCAGTCAAAGATACTTCAGAACAAGTCTACTCTGTTTCAAGTTTCTCTCTCGATTCAAGTAAAAAACAGGCTGATTTTCCTTGTGGCGTACATTTTCAAGAATTTGTTAGTTTCATGCAAAGATTTTTTGTATTTTCACAGAGAAGAATTTGATGATAAAAATTATTTTCTAGTGCGACGCTAAAAAATAAATTGGCTTCGAGAGCAATGAGAGAAGATGTAACGACAGGCCTGATTGTTGAACACATTTTATTTTTAATTTTTTTTAACTGTAAATTCAGAACAAGTGTGCTCTGTTTCATTTTTTTCCGGATGATCATTCCTACTTCTTTTTCGGAAAGGGTAGAGTTGAAACACACTACTAACTTCCAGCTAAATATATCGCATTTTCTAGATTCTGGGACAGACTGGCAGATCCATGCTAAGTGGCCCTTACTTTCATTTCTGATCCAAAAAGACGTTCTGATGTACAGGATTCCACAAAATTTGCCTGCGGCGCCTTTCGTAGTAGGCTTTGACTATTGTACTATATTTGTTATGAATGATTTTAATTAGACGAGGGTGACACAACGAGACTAGTCCGCTTGTAGCTCTGAACTTGCATAATGATTATCCTTTTTTATAGCGATATACCGGCAGCCACCGTTCAAGGTGTACGACCTGAACAAACTGTTCCATGAGCTTGTCCGGGACACGGGCAAGAACTTCGCTTTGGAGGAACACGCCGACTCGGAGCTGAAAAGCGACCGGTTCGACTACGAGTATGGCATTGCCTGCAAATTTCATGAGCCGCTTGACAACCCGAAGTTCTGCTCTCGCCATTATGTATTCCGATGGGCATTCATTATTAGCGATTACTGCTCGGAACCTTACAATATTCGGATGAAGCCGGGCCACCATTACCCGAAGAGCACACAAGTAGCAAGTGTGGAAGTTTGCGGGGTAAGTCGGTTCAGCCGAATTATTTAAAGCAGAGCTGAAAGCCTGATCTTTTCCGATTTTCTCAGTAACACCATCAGCACACACCTGATGACACGAGTCATAGCATTCTCGGTCCGTTCAGTTTTGTGTACGAGTTTCAGTCGGGCACACGTGAGCCATCAGGAAACGTAGGAGTAGTCTTAAGTGGACAATTTGGGCCAGCTCAAATTTCTTTTTTAAGAAGTAAATTTTGATTGAGATGTTCCATAGCATTTTGCTCTGCAATACTCCTAGATTACTTCCTCCCTCTTTGACCTATTACATCTCTTTGGTTATTATGATCACCATCAATTTGCTGGCGTCGGTGACTTGCGTTACTCAGACTTTCTTCCTATAGCCTCAGAGATGGCTGCTGAGTTACAATAGTGTGAGCGGGAGTCCCGCCACGGACTGCGAATCTTCTTTTCCTGTCACTTGCACTCATAGGTTTTTTCCAGTGTTTTTTTTGCGCGACCGACTGTAATAACTATTCTCCCACTTCCCAATCTCCTACCTTTTTTTTCAGAAATTATCCGGTCCTCATTGTATGTGCATTTCAGGATTAATCCGGCTGTCATTTTATGTGTAGCCTGTGCGGCACTATGAATCGTGATTTTTTCCACCCTACACTTGTTCGTGAGTGTCTGTCGCGATACCAACTGCAAAGTGCCTTCGCATTGGCGTCTGTTTAGATCAGTGCTTTCTATACTGACAGTGCGCGTTTGTGGTACAGCCGATAATTTAGCATTGGACGACGATTTTCATTTGTCCGGTATCCGGAACGTTATTTCGATTTATTATTCCTTTTATTTCTTTTAGCTCCTTGACCTAGGATTTTTTGTTTTGTTTTGCGAATGCTATGGTTATTCACCCTTGATCACCCTCTTCCTGTTTCTTTTTTTCCATGCCCTGTTTTCAAGCCCCTATGACTGTGGCATTTCTTCGGTTTCTCTTTTCTTCTCCTTTCTCCCCCTACTGGCCAGTTGTCACTCTCCCCGCCTATTCGTCTTTGCATTTTTAACCTATTCTTCTTTGCATTTTTAACCGTTGTTGAAACTCAGTAGAGAAAAGGTTTTGTGACGGCGCGGAATGGGCATTTCTCTAATCTTACTTATTCTAGTGGGGAGAAGAAGAAGAAGAAGAGGAACAAGAGCAATACTTTCAACAACCCGCAAACCGCCCACGGGACACCAGCTATAGTTCAAACAATAATGTACAGCCGTCTGTAATGAAAACCAGTTATGGACGAGAAGCTCCTCTTGCTGACATCGTGGACCCGGAGGAGAATGGCTGGACCGTCGCAGGTTCGAGCAAGGCAAGCCAGCAGCCAAGGATGGTTGTAAAGAAGCCGACCAGTCAAGGTATACAAATCAAACAAGGTTTTTTCTCCTTACTGATGAGTTTGGTCACTCGTATCGCGTCTAGCGCGTCTTCAGCGTAGGCCCTGTGAAACCCCGTTTACGCCTGGTCGAATGTGCATTGGATGCCCGCGAGTGAGCAGTTCGTGGATCCTTCTTTAATTCCCAGGGTAGGCGAAAACGACCAAGCAACCATCGTTTGCAACTGTGTTATGTTTATCGTTAGATACAAAATTTCATTCTCGATACCATCGTTCTGGTACCTAATTGTCTAATACTGTTTTCAGTGAAAGGTATTACCTATATAATGGACAGAGATGGGCAAATCCGAATCCAGATTTTGATTCGAATCAAGGAATCCTCCTTTTGGCCGGTTTCGAATCTGGCTTTCACTCTTCTGCTTGTCAGGTTTGATTCGGACTCGGATTCCAAACCCTGAATCTTACTCCACTACCAACCATCCTCAGTTACTTATCACTTTATCTGATTACCAGATATCAATGCTTTTTGTCACATCTGAGTTTTAAACTATAACCTATGTATATGATTAGATTTTTGTTAAAGGACCCCTCGCACTATTTACTCTTCAACTTACAGTATTTTAAAATATTTGAGTACTTTAAAACTGTGCTGTGCTTTCAACGAATAACCCACGGTTTTTACTGTTTTAAGCCTTTTCCAAGACCCGTTGACTTGTAGCGAAAACAGGGAAACAATTTACATAACCGGTTTTTCTGATGGAAAAACTTCTCGCAGGCAACCTTCGACAGCGCGATACATATCGAAGGCAGCAAAACATGGCAAGTGAGAAAATAAGCGTGGTTTTGTTAGAGGGTTAGAATGTACCGTACGAAATTGGGGTCTCCGGGTTTAGAAATATATGGAGTGATTATGGAAGTAGGTTGTACTAGCGTTATAGGTAAGACTGGTCCTTTAAGGTCGGATTTGATTCCGGATTCGAATCCTCAGCATGAAATGATGGATTCAGAATTGGATCTCATAAAACCTTTGTTTTTTGTGTGGATACTGTGTAAACGGTCAAAGACCTTGCGGCATATTTTGAAACCTCTGTTTTAGGCCCAGTTACTTTTTTTCTTTCTCCCCTGTTTTTTGTTTTATCTTATCTTACGTAGTTCGCCTCGTTATGGAAAGCTCAGTGTTATTGTTTTCCTTTTCTTTTTCTGTACTGAACCATTTCCTTTTTCTTGTCTTGTCCTTAATAAAACTTCATCATCATCATGTTAGTCTGAAACATTTACGTTTTCAGGTTCCATCTCCGCCAGAATGCAGGCAAGTAACTGGAGCCAGAACTCGGCCGCTTCTTCATCTCCAGCATGGGGCCAAAGTCAGTCGGGTTCCCAGAGCCTCAATGGTAAGCATAAGTTAAGATTTGACGATACCCCTGTAAAGTAAAGATCGAATCTTGTAGTTCTTGGTAGGAATAGAGTTTAGTTGATATGAAACAAATATCTTGAAAAATTGGAAAATCGAAAGCACTCTCAAGGTAACCGGCAAAAAATACAAAACTATCCGTCCAGATGAAAATGGCGTGCGGCCAGGGGCGTCGCGACACCTTCCTGATGGGGGGGGGGGGGGTGCGGCTTCGGAATTTTACCGGAAGTTTTCGGGATTTTACCGGAATTTTTCAAGATTTTGCCGGAGATTTTCCATAGTGAATATCTCTGCAGGCACAGGCGTCACTACTAGGGGGGGGGGGGGGGGGGTCGACACCCCCAATGTTTTCGGCCAGTCGGTAAAAAATAGCCGAGTCGGCGCAAAGCGCCGCGATTTTTAGTAAAAACGCAGTCAATTTTTCTCTTAGAAATAGAGTCGTTTTTTCTTAAAAATAGTCGTTTTTTCTTAAAATCAGCCGATTTTTCGTCAACACAGTCGTTTTTTTTCTCAATAATAGTCGTTTTTATCTGCAAAAACCGTCGGTAAAAATGACCAGCCAGTCGGTAAATACCTTGTCCCCCTCAAACATTTTGGCTAGTAACGCCTCTGTCTGCAGGAACTCTAGAATACTGTTGTGTTCTGACTTAGATTGTGTGTTACAAACGACGGTAAACAAAGACAGGCTCGTTGAAGTTTAACTGCAAAGGCATAGCTTATTTTTACTTCTGATATTTGAAAACACTGAAATATTCTGACTCTTTCATGAGAGTCTGTTACTAATCGCATGTGAAACCCATCTAGTTGACGAACGTTAAATTTCAACTAAAATTCACGAAAGAATTCGAATACCATATTTCTTCAAACTTTTTTTTGTTCCGAACCTGTCCTGGGGACTTCCGAGATCATGTCGGAACAAGGCTAACTTGTGAGTCGAGAAGGCTGTCGAATCTAGAGTAGATGGTACTGTGATTTTATTCCTGGAACAATATTTGTAGCTGGAAATGGTGTAAATTTTGGTAGGTTGCCTAATTTTTGAAAGCTACAGAAATTTTGGAGATTACCGGAATCACCCGGTGAACGTCCAGGTTCGATGTTTTGTCCGTCTGCACGATTCACTCTGATAAGTTGTGCTTCGCGGTCATCCCTGTAAGCGGTAAGCAGCAAAATTCCGGTAGATTCCCTGAGCCGAATTTTGGAAGATTCCGCGCGGCATATTCCGGTAGATCCCCTGAAACACGTTCCAACAGATTCCCTAAGTCAAGTTCCGGTAGATTCCTTGTGAAAGGTTTCGTTAGATTCCCTGAGCGAAAATTCCGGTAGGCTAGATTCCCTCAGCCGAATTCTGGAAGATTCTGTGGGGCAAATTCCGGTAGATCCCCTGAGACACGTTCCGACAGATTCCCTAAGTCAAGTTCCGGTAGATTCCTTGTGAAAGGTTTCAGTAGATTCCCTGAGCGAAATCCGGTAGGTTCCCTGAACAATAATCCGGTAGATTCCCTAAAAGTCGTCAAGTTCAGGTGAATTTGTCAAGTTTTAACTTTTAACCGGAATTTTTTCCCACGGGCCTTCTGGGGGGACAGGGGGACAAACAATCCTTAAAGGACCCCTCTTACTTAATCTGCCTTTTATATCATCCCTAGCTCTCTTATGGAACTGCATGCTTCTGAAATCCCCGTCTTTCGCCATTGTTTCGTTTTATTCCTACGTCTTTTTAGCGCGTTTTTAGCAGTGCCAAGTTTTGTGAGTCACGCAGCGCAAACTTGGCCGAAAACTGCAAGGTTCGTTTATACTCTTTCACACATACGAAGCTTCACAGTGTTGTTTTTTCATTTTGGAAAACATGGTAGACTATCAGGTCTATCTCCTATAAGACTTCTTTTGTTTCGCTTGGTCTTCCCACTTTTTAACAACAGCACATTCAGTTTTCAAATATTTTGCGTCCTGCCGCCGCGTCGGAGAATGGGAGGGCTGGATAGTCGACAAGCGCTAACAAGAAAATCACTAATTTTACGTGGCAAGTAATGATATTTTTGAAACAATGTTTCTGATCCCTTCCATAGTGCAAAGATCATTTCTAGTAAGATTTGTGCTTTAAGAAAATGCCAAGGGTCTTCGGGTTGTAAGTTCAGACAGAGATGGGCGAATCCGAATCCAGGATTCGTCCTTTTTGCCGGATTCGAATCTTCTGCTTGTCAGGCTTGATTCGGATTCGGATTCCAAACCTTGAATCTTACGAATCCGCTCCAGATTTTGTATGGCACTTGCCTTCCGGCGAAGTGCCATATACCGATCACTTTTCCGTCGGTCGGTCGGTCGGTCGGTCAGTCCGGTGATCGCGAGTTAGGGTACTTCCAGATGTGCTACGACGATGAAACTTGGCAGGCATATCAGGGACCCGACCAAACTAATTTAGAAATAGTCACTTCCCCGATCCGACCGTCACGGGGGGAGGGAGGGGAGCCGGAATCCGGAATTTAGGGGCATGCATAACTTTCAAACGGGTGATCGGATCTTAATGAAACTTGATATTTGGAAGACGTCATTTCTCAGATGTCCCAAGTCAGGTCCGGATCGAATCCGATTAATGTGGGGGGGGGAGTCGGAGGGGGGAACCGGAAATCATGTGACACGCTTAGACTGGAGCGATCGGGATGAAACTTGGTGGGAGGAACAAGCACATACCCTAGGTACGTCATTGACAGACCCGGACCGGATTCGTGCACTGTGGGGGGAGTTGGAGGGGGGTTCCGGAATTCCGGTGATACTGAGTTAAGTTACTTCCAGGTGTGCTAGGACAATGAAATTTGGCAGGCAAATCAGGGACTCGACCAGATTAACCTGGAAATAGTCAACTTCCCGATCCGACCATCGTGGGGGAGTGACGGGAGGGGGAATCCGGAATCTTGAGGTATGTATAACTTCCGAACGGGTGATCGGATCATAATGAAACTTGATACGTAGAAAGATCACATGTCTCGGATGCCCAGTTTCAAGTCCGGACCAGATCCGATGAAGGTGGGGGGGGGGGGTCGGAGGGGGGAACCGGAAAACTTGTGACACGCTTGGAGTGAAGCGATCGGAATGAAACTTGGTGGAAAGAACAAGCACAAGCCCTATGTACGTAAGTGACAGAACCTCGGACAGAACTGGACAAAATTCGGGCACTGTGGGGGAGTTAGAGGGAGGGGGTCCGGAATTCCGATGATCGCAAGTTAAGGTACTTCCAGACGTGCTATGACGATAAAACTTGGCTTGAAAATTAGAGAGAGACTTGACATGATTGGCTTAGAAATAGTCAGTTCCCTGATCCGACCATCCGTTAAAGTACTAATGCTAACCGCAAAGTACAAAAAAATATTTTAAAGCAAAATATACATTTTCGTGATCCCTATGAGCCCATGATCATTTTTGCCTCAAGGGTTTTGCTTGAATTCCTTAATAATTCTTTATAAAGTACTAATCGCAACCACAACGTACAAAAAATACTTTTTAGCAAAATGCACATTTTCCTGATCCCTACGATCCCTCACAAGTGATTTCCTTAAAGTACAAACAATACTTTTGAGCAAAATATACATTTTCGTGCTCCCAATGAGTTCGTCATGTTTTTTACTTCAAGAGTTTTGATTACAAATGATCACAACAAACCCAAAAATTGACGAATTCCTACTTTCATCCTCTGACCCAGCCTTGCAAGTGCCATATGAGGTTCCAGCTCTTGTTTTTTCTTTTTTATGGCGCTTGCCCTTCGGCCAAGTGCCAATAGCGATCGCAATTTCTGTCCGTCCGTCGGTCGGTCGGTCCGGGTTTTGCTACTTCCACATAAGCTAGGACGATGAAACTTGGCAGGCATATCAGGGACCCGACCGGATTAAGCTGGAAACAATCTCTTTCCCGATCCGACCTTCTGGGGGGGGGGGGGAGTGGAGGGAGGGAGAATCCGGAAAATTGAGGACTTTCCGACGGTTAATCGAATCTTAATGAAACTCGGTATTTGGAAAGATCTCGTGTCTCAGACGACCCATTAAAAATACGGAGCGGATCCGGTGACTTTGGGGGAAGTTGGAGGGGTGAACCGGAAATTTGAGGAAACCCGTGGAGGGATCGGGATGAAACTTGGTGGGAAGAACAAGCACAAGTCCTAGATATGTTATTCACATATCGGGACCGGATTCAGGCACTGTGGGGGAGTTGGGGGTGGTCCGGATTTCTGGTGATCTCGCGAGTTTGGTACTTAGTGATGTGGTAAGACGATGAAACTTGGCAGGCGTGTTAGGGACCCGAACGGACTGGCTTGATAATACTCCTTTCCTCGATCCGACCATCGTGGGGGGAGTGGAGGGATGGGGAATCTGGAATCGAGGGGCATGCATATCTTCTGAATGTGTGTTCTGATCCGGTGACTTTAAGGGGAGTTTGGGGGGGGAACCGGAAATCTGCGGACACGCTTAGAGTTGAGGGATCGGGATGAAACTTGGTGAGAAGAACAAGCACAAGTCCTACAGTCGTCATTAAAATAACGGACTGGATTCGGGCACTGTGAGGGAAAGGGGGGGGGGGTCAGATTTCTGGTGATGCTGCGAGCTCGGTACTTAGTGATGTGTTAGGACAATGAAACTTGTCAGGCGTGTCAGGGACCCGAACAGACTGACTTGAGAATAGTCATTTCACCGATCCGACCATCGAGGGGGAGTGAGGGATGGGGAATCTGGAATTGAGGGGCATGCATATCTTCTGAATGTGTGATCGGATTTGAATGAAACTTGGTAAGTAGAAAGACCTATCATCTAGATGTTCTGTGTCAAGTCCGGATCAGATCCGATACTTGTGGGAGGGAGTTGGATGGGGCACCGGAGGTAGTTTCCCGGAATGCTGGCGATCGGGGGGGGGGGGTCGGAAGTCGGGTTCGAAGCCGGGTTCGTTGACTGAAATTAGACCAAGTCAAAAGGCGGGGTCGGAGCCCGATTCGTTGACTGAAATTTGACCAAGTCAAAAGTCGGGGTCGGAGCCTTGCAGGCCCGTCAACAAACCCGTCTTCGACCCTCGGACTCTACTCGTAACAAGTGCCATATGAGCATTTAGCTCTTGTTGTCATCTCTGATTTTTAAACTGTAACCTATGTACATGATTTGATTTTTGTTAATATCGGAGTCGAATCCGGATTCGAATCCTCAGCATGAAATGGTGGATTCGGATTTGTACCAAGCCCTGGATTCGGATTCGAATCCTTTCATGTCGGATTCGCCCATCTCTGAGTTCAGATAGTTGTCCTGTAGGATCTTCCTTTCACTAAACTGTCTTGAAGTTCAAACGCAGTCGACAGGGCATTGTCGCCTGTTTATATCGCCACTGCTTGGGGTCGTATTTGGTCGGAAAATGGCCTTTGATATTTCTTTGTTTTGTAGCTCCCCCTGGTTTTGGCAGAAGCAGCGTAAGTGCTGTGCAGCCAGCTGTCGGCCGTGGGCGGGGAGCCGTCGGTGGAATTACTCAGGATCTGCTTGGAATGTCCTTGGGCGGGAAAGGTGAGTTTTTTCTAGTCACGAAGCTTTGCTACCCTTCGTAACGCTTCATTTTTGTCCCCCAACTAGGAATAGAGGGCCGTGTGTAAAAAATTCAAAGCCTCTGAGCCGACCTTGACCAAGTATACCATGCCTAGCCCTAGGAAGTGCATAGATACCGCGCGGACAAATCACTTATGTTGTAAACTGTGATGCTAAGTAGAATCGAAAATAAGTTGTGTCAAAGAATGGCTATGTGTCATTTCACGAACAGGTTATTTTTAAGATCGTTGGGATTTTCCTTTTAAGAGCGAGTGTTGGAGGGGGCTCTGAGGCAGATGGTGCGAGTCCACCAATTAAGAAGTCTCGGACTCGAGTCAAGACGAGTCCGAGTACTGGACACGGATCTTTCGAGACAGGACGAGACCCGAGTACCGTGGAAAAAGCGTCTCGAGACCGAGTTACGCCCGCGGTCTCGAGACGATTTTTCCACGGTACCCGGGTCTCGTCTCGTGATCTCGTCTCGAAAGATTCTTGTCCAGTACTCGGACTCGTAATTGCTGGACTCGCAGCAGCTCTGGAGAGAGGGTTGTTAAAGTTTAACTGAAAACCAACATATTTGTGGGTCATTTAATTGGATACACTGAATTATTTGGATTCTGCAAAGGGATTTTCCACTATCTGCTCTAGTTATGAGGCTCAGAATATCTCCAGCCGTCCCCATAGCGTAAATTCTACTATGACGCGGGAAATTTCAATCTCAACACAAATGCGGCTTTTCAGTGGGCAGTGGTGAGGTTGGTGAAGATTGCTTAGTGCCTGAAAAAAAAAATTGATAAATCTTTCTCGTAAGGCATACAGCAAAAATACAAGCGCATAGAGGCACCACAAATCACACGGAAATTCCACTATTTAAAAATCGAATATCCATGAATAGCGGAACAAGGAAGTAACTGATTTTCAGCGGGTCTTCAAGCCAGTTTAAGCGAATAAGTGATGGGTAACTAGATTGTCCTATCCTAGCCCTTTTCGGTTAAACTTTAAGCACTTACTTCCAAGATTGATCGACGCAAATGACGCGGCAAAATTTGAAAGGCGTCATAGCGTGGTCAGTAAAAGCGTTATTTGTCTTAAATGAGCACGGCCGCGCTCTATGCCGACCACGATGTCACGCGGAGTCTACGAAGAGAAGTGTTAACTTGTATACCGGGGCACCATGTTTTATTTTCTTCCGCCATGTTATATTGTTTTCCTGATTCAAGTGAAGACACATGCTAACTGTCAGGTGTAGATTTTTATGGCACTTGCCCTTCGGCCAAGTGCCATATAGCGATCGCAATTTCTGTCCGTCCGTCGCTCTGTCGGTCGGTCGGTCTGTCCAGGTTTTGCTAGTTCGGGCACTTCCACATAAGCTAGGACGATGAAACTTGGCGCATGCATATCAGGGACCCCAAGTGATTAAGTTAGAAATAGTCACTTCCCCGATCCGAGCATCGTGGGGGGAGTGGAGGGAGGGGGAATCCGGAATCTTTAGGTATTTTTAACTTTTGAACGGGTAATCGGATCTTAATGAAACTTGATATTTGGAAAGACCTTGTGCCTCAGACGACCCATCTAAAATCTGGACCGGATCCGGTGACTTTTGGGGGAGCTGGAGGGGGGAACCGGAAATCTTGGGAAACGCTATGGGTGGAGGGATCGGGATGAAACTTGGTGGGAAGAACAAGCACAAGTCATAGATTCATCACTGACATAACCGAACCGGATTTGGGCTCTGTGGGGGGAGTTTGGGGGGGGGGGGGTCCGGAATTCTGGTGATCTCGCGAGTGCGGTACTTCCTGATGTATTAGGATGATGAAATTGGGCTGGCATATCAAGGACTCGAAGAAACTGACTTGAGAATAATCGTTTACGTAATGACCACCGTAGGGGGAGTGGAGGGAGGGGGAATACGGAATCTTGAGGTATTTGTAACTTTTGAATGGGCGATCGGATCTTCATGAAACTTGATATGTGGGAAGACCTTGTGTCACAGATGACCCAATTGAAATCTGGACCGGATCCGGTGACTTCGGGGGGAGTTGGAGGGAGGAACCGGAAATCTTGGGAAACGCTTAGAGTCGAGCGATCGGGATGAAACTTGGTGGGAAGAGCAAGCACATTTCCTAGATACATCATTGATATACCGGACCGGATTCGGGCACTTTGGAGGAAGTGGGGGGGGTCCAGAATTCCGGTGGTCCCGCGAGTTCGGTACTTCCTGATGTACTGGGACGACGCAATTTGGCTGGCATATCAGGGACTCGAACAAACCGACTTGAGAATAGTCGTTTGTATGATCCAACCATCGTGGGGGAGTGTAGGGATGGGGTATCCGGAATCTAGTGGCATTATTAACTTTTGAACCGGCGATCGGATTTGAACGAAACTTGGCAGTTAGAAAGAGGTGTCGTCTCAGATGTTCCGTGTCAAGTCCGAACCGGATCCGATTCTTGGGCGGGGGTGAAGGGGTTCACCGGAATTTTCGTGAATCGCTTAGCTTTGAGGGATGGGGGAATTAGATCGAGATGGGATTTGGTGGGAAGAACAAGCATAAGCCCTAGATACGTTCAGACAGAACCAGTACGGATCGGGGCTCTTTGAGGGGAGTTGAAGTGGGTTCCCGGAATTCCGGTGATGACGTGTTACGGTGTTAGCAGGCCCGTGTCCAGGAATTTATTTCGGGGGGGGAGGGTTTGCCCGCGGGTCGGACCAAAAAGTACAAAAAAGACATAGATCACATGTTAAAGCCTACAAAAAACCATTAAATTTGTGGGTTTCGGGGGGGGGGGGTTCGACCCCCCCCCCCGCCCTTGGGTGTTAGGGTACTTCCAGATGTGCTAAGGACGATGAAACCTGGCAGGCATATTAGTGACCGACCTAGGAAAACTTCCGTTCCTGGATTCGATCATTGTTGGGGAGTTAAGGGAAGGGGAATGTGGGAATTACTGACTTCCTGAGATTGCGAACGAGTGGTCCGATTCGAGGTAAACTGTATGGATGTCGATAATTAATGACTTTGATATCCAAAACATGTCTCCGAAGCACAGGCGGCAATCATGATAGGGGGAATTTGGGGGGGGGGGGTCCGGAAACTTTGTGACATGCATAAAAACCAAAGGGGTAGGCCGAATGGGATGCGAGTTGGACAGTGCCGAGGTTATGCCGCCTAATTTGTTATTTGGCGCCCGGAACGGATTCGGTCACGGATGAAGGAACCGGAAATTTGCGGATATGGTCCGATTCGACTTAAACTTAAAGGACGAAAAGAGGATATGTCAGCGATGTGAAGTAAACGTGTCCTAGTCAATTTAAGCCGCAGTTGGGGGTAGTTGGAGGGGTCCCGGAAATTTTGTGGCTCGCATAGGGGCCAAACGAGTGGACTGATTTGAACGAAACTCAGAAAGTAGAGAGACCATATGCCATAGACGACACATTTTAGGTTGCGGACTCGACCTGAGCGCGGTGGGGGGGGGGGGACAGGAGTTTCCGGAAAAACCCTCAGACTCGATTGAAACTTGATGTCCTTTTTCTATGTCCGATCCTAGGGGGGTTGATGGGGGTATTCTAATCTACTTTCTTACACCACCTACTCGTACAAGTGCCATATGAGCTCGCAGCTCTTGTTGCTTCAAGGAACGTGAATTAAGCGTTAATTGGGTTTCTTGGACTGTGAAAGATCTTCGATCAGAAAAAAGCTCTTAAATACGATTCCTTGACTACCCTCTCTCGTACACTTCCAAGTTTCTAAGCTTTTAGCTCTCCGGAGCTACTCTTGGTTATGCAGTGTTAGCCCTCGAAGCCCAGCCGTATAGATAAACTTCGGAGTTGGTTAGCCAAATTATAATCTCCGTAACTTCTTTTCTGGTTGTACAACTAAATTTGCCAGTTGTGTCAACAGACATATTTACAGTATCTGTGGCTAGTGTCTTTCAGTACACTTGAAAGCCAATCACGTTTCGTTAAAGAGTTTTACGAAATCTGGAATAAAACTTTTGGTATATCAAAATTGTTTGGTTAACGTGATGTGTGGTAGTTTAGATACCTTAGGACCTCTTGCCCCCGACTTGTGATTCTTCCCATTCTCGCTCCCTAGCCTACTTTGAGATTATTTGTGAAGTTGACAGGGTTTCCTTCTAGGACGCGGACGAGGCAGCATATACTAAACTCCGGACCTGACAATCCAGTGGACCGTCTCGGAACGAAGGTTTGAAATCAAGTTTTTGACGACGGTGACGCATATGTGTCTTATCTTATGAGACACCATCCAAGTTGGAGTTTGCAAAGGCGCTGTGATTTTTTTTTACTCTACGAAAGTTGATATAGCTAGGAAAAAAGTTAAACGAAATGCTTTATGAGAACAATCAGTTTTACACTTGAAAATCGGTCAAATATACTATGACCTCGGACAACCTTCTAGGTTCTGATATTGTCAGAACCAAACCTGATCATCTGGAGACACAGCGTAGCACAGGGACAGGTATAATAGCTTTTAGCTCTCACTGCTGATCGGATTAAACACCAAGTTTCACCTTCCAGATTTTTCTACAGAATTGCAGGCATCCGTTTTCGTCGAGGTGGATCCGGAAGGTGAAACCAGGCCAAAAACGTTGGAAGTCCAGGGTGTTGGGCATCCCAGATCTCGGGTATCTGGAAGGTCTCATTGAGGAAACGCAGTAGAGAGACAAAATACATTTGCAAACGAATGGGGTAGGAGAAAAAGAGTGTGGACTGTTGTAAGATATGAGGGGGACGTCTAGGAAATGCTGAAGAATAGCAAACTTAGTTTTCATTATTATCACAAAAAAATGGAAGGGCTTGCTTGACTGTGCAGAAGCCCTAGGTATTTGGAAGTCTGGAAGGTGAAGACTGGCTTTTACTGGTGTTCCGTATTTCTTCCTTGAAGCGTTAAAACTGTCTGTTATACAGTATCTACGCTCATGAACGAAAAATAGGTATGTAGCCTGATGCTGGAGTCGGCGGCGGCGGCCCGCGGGTAAGATTTTGGCGCCGAGTCTTATTAGGTGAAATGTTTCAAATTCTCTTCCCGTTGAGCCGGTGACCTCTAACTCTCCATACCGAGGCCGGATTCGGTCTGTATCTCAGAATAACGTCTATCGGACCCATGACCTTGGTACGATTTTTTTTTGCAATGGCACCTATGCATGTTATAGATTTCCGGGCCTCTCCCTCCACCCCTACCGAAGTCGGATGGGATTCGGACACATAAATGTCGCATCTACGGCATTTGCTTTTACCACGCACGAAGTTTCACTCGATTCAGAGTACTTCTTAAGAATTTCAGGTACGCCCCTTCCAACTCCCCCCCCCCCCCACACACGCACACCGAGGCGGACCTAAAATTCACACATCTACGACCCAGGATCTTTGTGTCGTCCAAGTTTCGTCTCAGTCCATTTGTTTGGTCACTGTTTATGTTAAAAAAATTTCCGGGGTTAACTCCCACTGTGGTCGGATGCGGTTCGGACATATAAACGGAATATCTGACATCAATTCCTGCATACCATCAATCTTCGCTCAAATGGATCACTCGTTCGTAGTACGTGGGTCGCAAGTTTCCGGACTCCCCCTCCCTCCACCCCCACACGGATGTTGGGATCCGGGGAAGTATTTCGTCGGGTCCCCCAAAATCCTGCCAAATTTAATCGTCCTAGCTTACGTAGAAGTGTCCGAAGCAGAGGCGTTAGTGGCGTTACTAGCCAAAATGTTTGGGGGGGGGGGGACAAGGTATTTACAGACTGACTTTTTGCGGATAAAAATGACTATAACTGGGAAAAAAAGGACTGTGTTGACGAAAAATCGGCTGATTTTAAGAAAAAACGACTATTTGTAAGAAAAAACGACTATTTCTAAGAAAAAAATCGACCGTTTTTACTAAAAATCGAGCTTCGCGCCGACTCGGCTCTTTTCTACCGACTGGCTGAAAACATTGGGGGGAGGCGTCCTCCCCTCCCCCCTAGTAGTGACGCCGCTGGTCCGAACTAGTAGTAGTGAGACAAGTGGAACTGAAGGCTGCAGGTGCCACAAAAACGCTGAGGATTTGCTTCGGGAGCTAGTATGAACACGATTTGTCAGCTTGGGGGCTAAATATTCCTTCAGCCCAAGCTGACGGCGAATCATTTTTTCCATACGTTCGTTTTTCCAACTTGAGCGGCTTTGAGCCTGAAGAGAACTCTTGCCAAGAAGGGCCGAAATATAGCTCTAATAAATTTCAGCTGACGTTTCCGTTTTGCACCGTCAGCTTGGGGGCTGGTGGGGGAGGGGGGGAGCTTGTGCGCGAGCTAAAAGGTAATGCCGTTTATCAACTCACGGTTGTGGAAGAAGGTTTTAAAAGTCCCATTCTCTATTTCCGATCTATAGGCTATAAGCAGAAAATAAAATCAATCTTCTTGATCTGATTCCTTACGATCTTACAACCTCGAGCCAAAGAGATAAATACGGTTTATTGTGCCTGCGCTGCTTTAAACCTTTTGATTCTGGTTCGTTTACTCCGTGTTCATGAAAAAACAGGAATTATGAGACAAAACTATCATGGGACTATTGTTTCTGAAAATACCTCAGGTACGAGTACTCGCTCGGGTCCCCTGACTTTTCCATGAGGCTTGGACACCCTGACCGGTTGTACTCGCGGGAACATTTGGTGAGTCAATTTCTTATTTGTTCCTATCTAGGGTTAGCTTAACATGAATATAATTATCATCACATTTTGTAACTGTTTCCGGCTCATCGAGCCCTTTTGTGATTGGTTGGAGTTCAGGAAGAAACTAACACGAAAAAAAGAAAAGAAAGAGGCACTTCTACATGAAGGAGATCAACATTTTCAGAAAAACTGCCTAACGAGGAGACAGTAGGCTTTTACAAATTCCAGTGTCTAGTTCAGCGGTCTCTAATATCCCTAGCATGTGTCTGGAAGGATTAGCATTAAAATACAGCCTTGTTTGAAACTAACGCACACAATGAAATTCTTTAGCCCACTTAAACCTGCTTGCCCAAACACAGTATAGCTCGGAACCCAGACTCTCTGTTAAAGAAAAATATGTATTGGAACTGACACAGTAAAAATCTGAGAGACTAGACGCAAAATACAGAACACATTGGCAAATACAAGAACGGACCGCCTCTTGAGTATTTGACACTGACTAGATCCACAAGCCGAGAAGTTCGTCGAGCACAATGCCAGCCAGGGGCTGGTACCACAAGCTTTTGCCTAACTGGCTCACCGAGTCTTCAGTCATCAGGATAATGGTCTGTTTTCTTGTATTGGGCATACTTCTCTTCCTGTGGCTGACTGGAGGTTTCTTTGGGTGATATTGGGAAACAGCACCACAGTACAAAAGCAATAAACGCTACCAGGGTCCCAATCAGTAAGATGAAATCTTCGATGGTCTGCAAGAGACATGAAACCAGTGCTAAGTATAAAGGAAGAAACTTCATTTAACTAAAATTATACCATAGCTGAATACCCTGTACCGTAGCTGAATCTGCAAGAAAAAAGGAGTATATGACAGAAGGTTGTGCGCGGACGTCGTAGGTAGCCCATTTCTCTTCGACTGAATGACTACATTTAAATTGCAATGGGACTGGTTCAACTATTTATAATCAGATGCAGCTCACACTACCGCAAAGATTGCACTACAGCCAAATACAGTAGGCGAGCCTTCTACTAACTTTCTGAAATCATTTTTCCCAGAAATTTCGAAGCGCCAAAACCGGCGCGGAAAGTTCGTCGACTTGCCGAAGCATAGCGGAAACCACTGGAAAGTCATTCCGACTTTGCTTTCGGGCTGGCGAAAACTCTCCTT
The DNA here is from genome assembly GCA_023053555.1 of Branchinecta lindahli. Lineage (NCBI taxonomy): Eukaryota > Metazoa > Arthropoda > Branchiopoda > Anostraca > Branchinectidae > Branchinecta > Branchinecta lindahli. The sequence goes on from JAKZAO010000001.1 coordinate 9,427,400, forward strand.
AGTACACCCACGATTTGAAATAGCCTATGCCAGACCTGTACCAGATTCTAGTTACCCTATGCCAAATGCTGGGCGCTCTAAACCACCAAAGAGAAGTTTGAGGTTTTCTTCTGGATTTCACTCAATCATCAATATTTTATCGGTTAGGCTAGGGTACCGATTACTTAGCACAGGAAACCTTAATTCGCCATGCTATTCAAAACTTCGGGTATACCAACGATTTGGCATTGCCTGGCAGACTGCTTTCCGGCTCGCGAAAACCCTCTTAGTACACTCACGATTTGAAATAGCCTAGCCTATGCCAGATTCTAGTTACCCTATATACCAGACTCTAGTTACCCTGTTTGACACAACTAGTGTTGTAAATTACCGTAAATAACAAGACCAAATGTTTCGATTTTAGCAGTATTCCCCGCAAACTGCATGCAGAGCAAAAGAGCTGGTGACATCAAGAGGCAAACCTATCCAAATTTCTTGGTTTTGGCAAATTTAGCCTTTCAAGAAAATTAAGTTCAAAATTGGATTCAGCATATCTCCTTACCACAATACCGAATCTCTAATCGACTTCAAAAGCTTTGAGCTTCAAAGAAATTTCCGGTTTCTGTCAAACTCTGGGCGAAGTATTTGTCCAGCAAGAAAACAAGCTCAGATATAGATTCAGCGTGCCTCCTTATCTCATTAGCTTACAAAACATACCTTTTTATCCCTAATCTGAAACCCCCTCCCCCCACCTCTAAAAATAGGGCTACAGGACCCATCTACGAACTTGGCCTGTACTTTGATCCAGTGGGTCCTCACAGGATCCTCATACTAAGCTTGAAGAAAATATTGCAACCCCTTCAAACCCACGACTGCCAAGACTAAGACCTAAGAGACCTTATCAGTGCACATGGCACACGCAACCAGCCCGCACTCTCTCTTCAGCTTCCATAGACTAAACACAGAGCAATGTGAATTTCATCACCAACACGCGATAAGGTTTTGTGTATGGGCAAAGGGGTAGGGTAGGGACCGGTATCGCCACTAGTTTTCTTCCACCTGCTTGGCCCAGACGTTCGGGCACCATGCCTAAAAATTGAAGATTTGTGTATGACTGGCATTGTATCTCTTTGTTTATCCTATCATGGTCCCAACCAGTCTAGTTCACTAGGCATGGGGTGCTCAAACAGTTTCTGTCATCACAATTGTGCACCAGCTCGGACAGGGCTGAAATTACCACCATGAATTAGAGAATTCAAAGACAATCCTATCATATTTTTAATAACAAAAACAAAAGGACACGACTGATGATGGAGATGAAAAATCTGACAGCACCCTATCTATTTTCCATGTAGTCTGCCCCAGGAGCCAATATTCTGGTTTGCTGCTAGGTAGAAAAAGCTGAGGCACAGGACACTCTACATGAAAAACCCTTGACTATGTAGAAAAGGAAATGAGGGTCTTCATCTCCATCATCAGTCACATCCTTTTGTTTTTGTTATGAAAAAAATGATATGATTGTCTTTGATTTCTCTAATTCACGGTAGTGATTTCAGCCCTGTCCAAGCCGGTTCTCAGTTGTGATGACAGAAACTGTGTTTTTCATGCATGCACTGTATACTGAAATCCATGCACCTTACATGAAATCCAAGGTACAGTGCTTGAATGTCTAGCACCCAGTCATGGTGCTAGAGGTTTGAGCACCATGCGTGAAAAGGGGCTAGTGTACTAGACTGGTCCCAACTGGCAATGAACCTCCAAAAGTTGCTTTAAAAAAATGAATATAAAAGAAGAATATGTTGCAAAAAGAATTCCTAAAATTGAAGATAGGAAGAACACCTTTTGACAAGTTGCTAACACCTTACACCTTACAGTCAACACAACTACTTAGATGTACGCTTATGTGAACGTTTGTTGACTTCGCACTTTGCCATTTTCGTGCGTTTGCTGTGTTTAAAGCTAACTACCAATTAGCCAAAGTAGGTAAGAAGGGCAGCTGACCTGCTGAAAACACCTGTAGTACAGGACAGGTATTATAGACCTGCAGTCTACCATTTAGCCCAAAACTGCAGTGTTCACATTGAAGTAACTGTTCACATATAAGCATACCTCTACCAGACCTCTACTGTACGATAAACCTATGAACAGAATCTTACTGGCTCTTCTCCAAGCAATATGGAGTTGACAAGATAAAAAAAGTCATCAAATGGTGTCATTTCTGGGATCAGGCCAAACGCTGCCCTCAGGATAGCATCAAATCAGAAACTTCTTTGACAAGTAGCATGAATCATGTAGACCTAGTAGACTGATGGCCAAAAGTAAGGCAATAATAAAATGCAGACAGAAAACAGAGCTGGTGCCGATACTTTTTGTCTATATGCCCAGTTAGGCTTGCCTCATTCAGTTTCTGCAAATTTAAGTGTCATTCATACAACCTAGATGGCATCGCTAACAGCTGAAGGTGAGTACTTCTTCTTGATGAATTTGAAGAAACGCTGACGCCATCTAGTTGGAAAGTTTCTCACTATCGCGGGCTTCGACATTCGACATAGATAGAATGAAGTACCACCTCTAAAGGAATCTTCAGATTTATGGATTTTAACTATTTCTGTTGACCAGTTCTTGCTATGGCTGATGAACTCAAGTTCAATCTCAAATGGAATGATTACTCTTCTAAATTAATTGAGTCTTTTTCACTCTTACATCAGACTGAAAGTTTTCAGGATGTAACCTTGTGTCTTCAAGATGGAGTGCTGAAGGCTCACAAAGCTATTTTATCAATCTGCAGTCCCTTCTTGCATGACATTTTTAAGGTAAAGCAAATGAAAAAGCATCTACAACATTAGTTAAGCTGCATATTCTAGGGTATTTGTTTGACTTGCCTTGATGACATTTGTAAGCAGTTTGTAGTAAGGTTTATATCACGCATTATTCTACTGGCTGTCTACTACAGGATCAGTCAAGCACAAATCCTAAATTTTTGGGCATGGTGCCCCAACGTCAGGGCATGCCCCATGGTATGGGCATGGTGCCCATCATACGTTGGGGCACCGTGCCCTGGAGCATGGGCACAGCATCGGCATGGTACTAGCATGGCACCCCATGATATTTGGTTGAACTGAGATTGATTACATACCTAAATAGGGCTGTCTTACTCTCCTAGACCACAAGATACTTGATCTTATGTTCTATCTAACCTCTTTTTCCAGTTTTTATGGCACTTGCAGCTTCGCTCAAGTGCCATATACCGATCACTTTTCCGTCGGTCGGTCGGTCTGTCTGTCTGTCGGTCGGTCGGTCGGTCGGTCCGCTGATTGCGAGTTAGGGTACTTCCAGATGTGCTAGGACGATGAAACTTGGCAGGAAAATCAGGGACCCGACCAAACTAACCTGGAAATAATCAGTTTCCCGATCCGACCATCTGGGGGGGAGTGGTGGGCCGGGGAATTCTGAAAATTAAGTAGTTTTTGTCACACTTTTTCGAGTTGGGGTACTTCCAGATGTGCTAGGACGATGAAACTTGGCAGGAGCATCAGGGACCCGACCGGATTGACCTGGAAATAATCAGTTTCCCAATCCGACCACCTGGGGGAGAGTGGAGGGCTGGGGAATCCGGAAAACTGGAGTAGTGTGTAACTTTCGAACGGATGATCGGATTGGAATGAAACTTAATAACTGAATAAATGGCATACCTCTGATGTCCCATTTGAAGTGCGGACCGGATTCGACAGCTATGGGGGAGATGGGGGGGGGAGACCGGAAATCTCGAGAAACGGTTAGAATGGAGGGATCGGAGTGAAACTTGCTGGGAAGAACAAGCATCTGCTCCAGATAAATCCTTTATACATTTGGACTGGATCCGGACACTGGGGGGGGGGCTGGAGGGGATTTTCCCGGAATTCCGGTAATGGCGGTTTTGGGGATTTTCACGACGAAACTGGGGAGGCGAATCAGGGACCCGATCAAACTGACTTATAAATACAAATTTACATGATCCGGTAGTCGTGGGGGGAGTAGCGGGAGGGGGAATCCGGAATATTGAGTCATGCGTAACTTTGGAACGGTTGATCGGATTAGAGTGAAATTTGATAACTGATCAGAGGACATGTCTCTGGTGATCTTTGTCACGTCCGGACCGGATTCGACAACAAAGGGGGGGGGGGGGGAATACGTGACCGGCTCAGACTGGGGAGATCGGGATGGAACTTTGTGGGAATAATAAAGATATGCTCTGGATAAATCACTTACAGAACCGGATTGGCTCCGGCGGCTGTGTGAGATTTCGAGGGGGGGGGGTCGGAATTCCGGTGATCGCGATTTAAGGTACTTCCAGATGTGCTAGGACGATGGAACTGGGCTGGAATATTAGAGATTTGACAAGATTGGCTCAGAAATCGCCACTTTCCAAATCTGACATTCCTTAAAGTACCAATCTTGACCGTAAATTTAGAAAAATACTTTTAAGCAAATTATACATTTCCATGATCCCCATGAGCCCATTATCATTTTTGCCTCAAGGGTTTTGCTTACAAATAAAGTTCTAGCTCCCTTAAAGTGCGCATGTGAACCGCAAGGTCGAAAACTACTTTTTTTTATCAAACGATACATCTCAACCCATGATCATTTGTGCCACAAGGGTTTTGCTCACAAATTTATTTTTATCACCCTTAAAGTGCACATTTTAACCGAAAAGTGAAAAAAAAAATACATTTTACCAAACGGTATATATCAATGATCCCTAAGGGCCTGTGATCGTTTTGTCTCAATAGTTTTTCTTACAGATGAATTTCTAGCGCCTATAAAGTTCGTATCATTACAGCCAAGTTCTAAAACAAAATACTTTTTCTCTAGCTCCCTTAAGTGCGCATCTGAACCGCAAAGGTAACCTTAAAAGTACTTTTGATCAAACACTACATCTCAACCCATGCAAGTGCCATATGAGCTTACAGCTCTTGTTAAAATATTAGAGAACTTCCAAGAAATTTAGGCTTTAATGAAGACCACTTTTTCCTATTGGTTTACCTATCCATTTCTAGGGAAAAAGGGGAATTCATTCATGGCTAAATTTCTTGGAAGTTCTCTAATATTTTTAAAACTGGAAAAAGAGGTTAGATAGAACATAAGATCAAGTATCTTGTGGTCTAGGAGAGGAAGACAGCCCTATTTAGGTATGCAATCAATCTCAGTTCAAACAAATATCATGGGGGTGCCATGCTAGTACCATGCCCATACCTTGGGGCATGCCCTGACGTTGGGGCACCATGCCCAAAAATTGAGGATTTGTGCTTGACTGCCACCCCCCATGAATGAAATACATAGGATACGTGCAATTCCTATCATTTCTTTCCAACCTCTTCAGCAAGTCTCACTTAGCAAATGCGTAAAACTGGGCCTGGATCAAAAGCTCTAATTATTCTCTATTTACGCCAGTCATGTTAGTGTGGTCATACTGGTTGGTTGGTTTTTTTGTGGCAATAAATATGGACATGCCACATACCGGATAAAAGCTTCTGCGCTTTCCGGGAAAATTGTACAGGTAATTAATTGTATATACACAACTTTGAATGTTATTTTTACACACGATGTGGTTTTAATTTCGTTCTTTTACGCATTTTATTGTCGTTCTTTTCACTCGGTTTCTTATCGTCGTCTTTTGCACATTTTATCCTCGTATCGTTCTGCTCGTGTTTGTTTTCTGCAGTATGGATTTGTAAGATTTTGTTTCGCTGAGGACGGTTACCGGAAGTGTAGCCGAAATATTCGATTTTTCTTCATATCTCTCAAATACTATCTTAGAGAGATATAATCCACTGATCGATAAAAAAAACCGAAAATCTCGTTTTGTTCTCGTCATAAGATGATAGAACGAAGGCCCAACATTGTCAAATGCCTTTCTTCTAAGCACCTGCTGAGCCTGACTGAATTCCTTTTGCGCTAACTTCAATTTCCAGTTTTCTTTTGCTCCTTTCGCAGATTTATTTGCGCTACCAGATTAACCCAAATAGCTTGAACATGACTAATTGCACTGGCATCCTTCTGTCACATGTGTTTGCACCTTTTCAACTTTGTTTTGAGCCAGGCATTCCCTCAAAGAAGAAATAGGAGTAAGTGGATGACTTTTGTTATCAATTAGTTTGGTCAGGTTCAGGATGGATGTATTGTTAACATCAGTTCCACATGCAATCCTTGTGTGATTTAGACTTTATTTACACAAGTTTACTAGGATGGCGCAAATATATTGGTGGTGCAAATAGACAGGTATCCTGTGATAACTAACAATCCTACTATGCTAAGATGACCTATCCAGTATCCTAGGCTAAGATGGAACTAGTGTGTCCAGCGACCTGCAAGCAAACCACCCAAATTAGAAACCCATGCCCTTTCTGATTGAGAGCACAAAGAAAGCATTGTGTGCTAAATGCCATTCATTATGGGTTTGGTTTGGCCCATGTCTAAGTTTGGCTAAGAATGTCTTAGTGATTGTCGTTGAGTCAGAAACTCAATGTGAGAGATGTTTGAGTTCGGAGTGTGTCTCTGGTGTGTCTAGAGTATTGTACACTCAGCTCTTTTTTTATGACCATGCCAAGGTGCTGTTGAACAGTTACTTTGGCTAACTGTTAGTTGAGTTTTGCATTTTTGTCACAGTGTGACTTTTGCCAATGAAGTGGCACTGTTCAGTGTCGACATTCAGCAGAACAGACATTAAAATCAAAATACCTCTACTGTATTAATTAGGGGAGAGTGGGCAACATTGGGCTGTTTTAAATTTTTTACTGCAACATGGAATAAGTTATCTAGAAACTTCTAGTAAGTTCAGAAAGCCAAAACCTGACTTTCTGGTCTGACTTTTCAAGGTCTGACAAAATAGTAGAAGACTTATCTTGTTCCAGTTTGGAGCTCCATCTGTTTAGCCAAGAGCCACTTTTGGGGTCAATGTGACCCAACCATGGGCCACATTGGTCCACCCTCTGGGCCTCAATGGATGGACATGAAAAAATATTCACTTAATTATGTATTTATTCACCACACCTTGTGACAGAAGTTTCGAAAGTAGCCTAGGCTACATAGTTAAAAGAAAAAGCAACTTCTTTGAACTGCACTTGGGGAAAAACGTCTTGAGAAATATTTTAACTTCTGGAAAAATGCAGTCAAATATGATTCACAATTAGTCCGCGTTTTAGGAATACTCTATGAGCGTTTCCACCCCTCTACCAATTGTAACTATTAGTTACTATTTCCGTTCCAGCCTCACGAAAAGTTACTACGCTGACCGTTCCAACCTTCTCAAAATAGTAACTAATAGTAACTATTTGCTTACCACGCTCGGGAGCGTAGTAACTACGCATCTCTACAACTGATTGGTCCGATCAGCCCGCGGCCTGATATTGGACCGAAAAAATGTGAAAGCGTTCCAGCCTAGAGTAGTAACTACGGTAACTAGCGTAGTAACTACGGTAAGTAGGGTGGAACACGCTCTATGTGTACAAAGACCAGCGGTAAAACTATGGTGTGGCCCCCGCCTGAAAAATCTTGTCGGTAAATCGGGAAGTGTAAATCGGCCGGTTTACATGTGCGAAAACAAGTGCATGTGGGGGGCAGCTACTGCCTCCTCGGAACAATCTTGTTGGTGAATAGGAAATCGGAAAACACTTTCCTTATTCCGTCTCTGGTACGATACCGACAAAACCTCTGTCGGTAAATCCTTCTTTCCTCTGTTGGTCGTTGACAGTTCGCACAAACGAACGACCCACTTATGAGTGAGCGTGCTGCATTCCTATTGTCGGAAAATGCCTTGTCAGCAATTAGGGATCCTGATTTCGTTTGTTAGTCACTTTTCGATGCGGTGACCGGAAAATGTTTTGTCGGAAAATTGGTAGTACCCTACCGACAAACCGCGTTTTTTTTCCGCTTCTGGTATCGACAAAATCTTCTCAACAACCTGATATTCCGGATTTTTTTTTACAAAAACGCGTTGACAAACATTGTCGGTATGCTATTGCTGCCCTTGTATTGCCTGCACTTTTGTAGACGCTTTCGCGTTCGAAAAAAGCTTATTTGGGTCAAAACTATGCCTTTTCCGCGACAAAAGTGAGCCAACGGATTTACTGAGGAGTATCCCTTTCGGTTTCATTAGAAAGTTGAAACTGGAATTGTACCCATAGTCCGATGTTACGGTTAGTTATTTTGCCGACAGGTGACAAGTATAATGTGAGAACTAGAACAGAGTTGTGTAAAACCACTGTGAAACAAACATGGGTAATAAAGCTACTTGCTAATTGTTAAGTAATAAGCGGAGCAAAGAAGATAAAAGATAAAACAATAAACAACCGAGCACAACTTTGACTTCCATTACCAGTTTACCAGTCTATGGCAAATATTCTGAAAATGCATGGCCGCGGTTAACCAGAAAATTCTACAGGATTGCGGTACGGATGAATACTGGAATGGAGTTCAGATATATTTATAGTAGGCCTATAGAGGTTGGAGAAATAGAAAAGTCAATGGAATACTGCTCAGCAGTTGAGTCTCTGTTAAAAATTCAATATTTGACCCAGACAACTAGGCAGAGGCGTCACTAGCCAAAATGTTTGGGGGGGGGACAAGGTATTTACCGACTGGCTGGTCATTTTTACCGACTGTTTTTGCGGATAAAAACGACTATTATTGAGAAAAAACGACTGCGTTGACGAAAAATCGGTTGATTTTAAGAAAAAAGGACTATTTTTAAGAAAAAACGACTGTTTTTAAGTAAAATCGATTGTTTTTAAGAAAAAACGACTATTTCTAAGAAAAAAATCGACTGTTTTCACTAAAAATTGCGGCGCTTCGCGCCGGCTCGGCTCTTTTTTTACCGACTGGCCGACAACATTGGGGGGGGGCGTCCCCCCTCCCCCCCTTAGTAGTGACGCCTCTGCAACTAGGTCTTGTCTTCGCCAGGCTAATCATCTGAGAAAATCAAGTTCAGATATACCTGTATAAGCCATATCTATTTTGATGATACTGATCGAAACTTCCTGCTTTACTTCTGCCAAATTTCCGGTTTCGGCCGAATTCCGAGCGAACTACTTGTCCAGCCAAAAAAAGATACGGTAGTTCAGAAACGAATTCAGCGTATCTCCTTATCCCTATAAAAAACATCTAATTAACTTCAAATAAAACTTTAACTTCTAAAAAAAAATCCGGTTTCAACCGGATTCCGGACGAACTGTATGTCCGGGTAAAAAATGATTGTCATATACAGATTCAGCGTCTCTTCTTACCCTTAAATCTGTCATCTGTAATCAACTTCAAATAAAATTTTTACTTTTAACAAATTTTCCGGTTTCGGCCGGATTCCGGACTAACTACTTGTCCGGCGAGAAAATGGTTTTCACCATCGTGTTCAGCATGTCTTCTTCATCTAATCAACTTCAAATATAGCCTAACTATTACTTTTAACAAACTTTCCGGTTTTGGCCTGATTCCGAGACCATCGTGTTCAGCATGTCTTCTTACCCCATAATCGACTATCACATTAGCTGTTTCAAAATATTTTGTTTGCCCCTTAATTTCAACCCCCAACCCTAAATGTAGGGTTACAGAGCCCATCTAAGAACTCGACCTTTCTCTTGACCCAAAGAATCCTCACACCAAGTTTCCTCAAAATATCTCATTCCCTTCGAGAGTTATCGTGCTCACAGACGGACGGACAGACGGACAACTTTTGCGATGTTATAGGTATCCGTCACTAACGTTTTGGGATCCCAAAAATCAGTTGCTAGTGCATTCGAAATATATTTTTGGTTTTCTTCCAGGATGGACAGAACGAAGTTAATCAAATTGTACACGTGACTGATGTGTCCAAAAAGAATTTGCAGTCTCTGCTGACTTTCGTCTACTCAGGCGAAGTTTTCGTTGATCAGGAATCTATTCCTGGCTTCATGGAACTTGCAGGTTTCCTGCGTATCTCGGGGATAGTTGAAGGTTCAGACACGTTACCAGTAGAACCTGTTCTAGCCAGTAGACAACTGAAGGTATGATTTTAGAAGTAGTGAACTGAAAGACAAAAATGCTCCTCAGCCGGGATTTGAACCCAGGACCTTCTGCTTACAGGGCAGACACTCTAACCGTTTGAGGTCCATTAGTCACAGTAAAAGTCCCTTGTATAAAGTGCCATCTATGTATTGAAGGTATGATCTAATCAAGCATGTTTTTGAAGTACATTTAAGGCCTGTATAATTCATCTCGGGACCACACGTTGTCTCATAATCGAATCGGGACATTTTCGCTCAGTTCGGAAAAACCGATTGTTTTCACACCCTGTGTTTCAAAATCTTTTTCCAGCTCTATATTGCCGTGTAATTCGCGACTACCCAGAACAAAATCAGCTCTTAAATTTCAACTGAAAAGACAACTTATTTTTATACCTCTGATTTGAATACACTGAATTATTTTGACTCCTCTAAGGCATTTCTGTTTTTTTCGTCGCGTAGTCTGGTAGTGATGTTGGGAATCTCCGCTGCCTGAACGACAAATAAATATTCGTCGAGTGGCGGAGAATTTGAATATCTGCAAAAGCGTGCGTCTCAATGGCCAACAAAGTGAAGATTCTGAAATGTTTTATTCCAGACTGCATAATGACAGCACAATCCAGAGGCGTTACTAGCCAAAATGTTTTTTTTTTTTGGGGGGGGGGGCATTTTACCGACTGGCTGCTCATTTTTACCGACTATTTTTGCGGACAAAAACGACTATTATTGAGAAAAAACGACTGTGTTGACGAAAAATCGGCTGATTTTAAGAAAAACCGACTATTTTTAAGAAAAATCGACTATTTGTAAGAAAAATCGACTGTTTTTTTTACGAAAAACCGACTACTTTTGATTGTTTTTAAGAAAAAACGACTATTTCTATGAGAAAAATCGACTGTTTTTACTAAAAACCGCGGCGCCCGACTGGCCGACAACATTGGGGGGGCGTCCCCCCTTCCTCCTCCCCCCCCCAGTAGTGACGCCTCTATTTTGACGCCTCCACAATCAACATGTATAGGCGAGTGCCAAGTGCCTCCTGGTCACTTTCCATATTCAAGTCGCTTTCGTCTTCCTGGCTTGAATAATGAAAATCCGCCATTGTTATTTTTCGACATTGTTTGCCGCTGTAGTTGCTAAACATTTCAAACATAGTGGTACGTCAACAATTGCGGAAGAGTAAACTCAACGAAGTAACGCGTTTTTGTCGGGTTTTCTAGCCTATTTAGGTAAAAATATGGTGGGTAACAGACTATCATATCTCAGCCCTATTCGGTCAAGCTTTGAAGCACACCTCGCTCTATTCACTGTCTAAGTTCCAGTATACAGAACTATTTGAATGCTGTAAAACTAGTCCCTGCTTTTAACAAATTGTTCCACAGCTTTGGCTGTTTTAAGCCTTTTCCCAGGCCCATTGACTTCTAGCAAAAACTCGGCAAATTCAGATATCCGGTTTTACGCATCAGTAGCATTGATACGCGATCACTCTTTGATTGAGGTCATAATGCCCATGGAAAATAGTTAATCGTGGCAAGTGCAAAAATGAGTGAGTTATCGTTAGCGGGCTTAGAATGTAACATGTGAAATTTGGCTCTCCGGGCTTAAGAATTAATGAATGCAGTTACGGAAGTAGCTTACATTGGCATTAAAGACACGACGGGTCCTTTAAACAAATAGGCTACTCGCCAGGTCAACAAGACCAGAAGTTTCGATGGGATCCCAAAAATCTAACATTTGATCCAAACAATTGGGTCTTGTCTTCGCCATTCAGTCTTCTCCAGATTTCTTGAAGATTTTTACTGTTAAAATAAAGTTCAAAAATGCATTCAGCATGTCTCCTTGCCCCGATACCGAATCTCTAATCGACTTTAAAAACAACCTTGAGCTTCAACCAAATTTCCAGTTTCAGCCGAATTCGTGATAAATCATTTCTCCAGCAAGAAAACTTAAGTTCAGATATGGATTCAGCGGACCTCCTTACCCCTTCAATGAATATCTTATTAGCTTATAAAACATACATGTTTTTACCGTAAATTCGAAACCCTTCCTCTGCCTCTAAATATAGAATTAAAGGACCCATCTACGAATTGGACCTGTACTTCGCCAATGAATCCTCATACTAACCTTGAACAATCTATATCAACCCCTACTAAGCTTGAGCAACATATACCAGCCCCTTCGACCTTCGATTACACTAGCTCTCTCCGACGTTCATACAAAGAATGTCTTCGTCCACGCGCAGAGCCATACTAGTGTGAAGAAAGGGTTTTGTCCGGTTTTTGCCGGATTCCGGGTCAACTACTTGTCCGGCGAGAAAATAACTTTCATATTCGGATTCAACATGTCTCCTTACACTTCAATCACCTATTAATTTGAAACCCCTCCTCCGCCCTTAAATATAGGGCTACAGAGCCCATCTACGAACTCATCCTTTCCCTTGACCCAAAGGATCCTCCCACCAAGTTTCATTAGAATATCTCATTCCCTTCGAGAGTTATCGTACTCACAGACGGACGGACAGCTTTTGCGATGTCATAGGTATCCCTCCACTTACGTTTTGGGATCCCAAAAAGGTATAGGAAATCTTTTTAAGGGCATTTGTTGACGTCGTTATGGCTGCTTGCTGTGGTCATAATCGACAAGTCAAGGATCCTACCCATTTTCTCTACGTTACTCGTATGGTAGAGTATCCTCCTGGATATCTTTTCTTTGTTGTAGCTTTCCTTTTTTGGGATCCTAAAACGTAAGTTGAGGGATACCTATGACATAGCAAAAGTTGTCCGTCTGGAACAGCTATTAACAGCGATTAATGGTTAAGAAGACATGCTGAAAACGAATATGAAAACAGTTTTCTCGCCGGACAAGTAGTTCGCCCGGGATCCGGCCAAAACCGGAAAGTTTTTGAAAGTAAAAGTTTTATTTTGAAGTTGATTAGATGTTCGATTTAGAGGTAAGAAGGCATGCTGAACACACAATCATTTTCTACCCGGACAAGTAGCTCGCCCGGAATCCGTCCCGAACCGGAAAATTTGTTAAAAGCAAAAGTTATATTTGTAGTTGATTAGTTGTCCGATTTAGGGGTAAGAAGAGATGCTGAATCCGTATATGAAAATAATTTTTTAGCCGGACATAATAGTTCGTCTGGAATCCGGCTGAAACCGGAAAATTTGTTATAAGTTAAATTTTTATGGCACTTGCAGCCTCTGGCTCAAGTGCCATATACCGATCGCAATTCCGTCTGTCGGTCGGTCTGTCGGTCGGTCTGTCCGAATTTTTTTGTCCCACATGTTCGAGTTAGGGTACTTCCAGATGTGCTAGGACGATGAAACTTGGCAGGAAAATCAGGGACCCGACCAAACTAACCTAGAAGTAATCAGTTTCCCGATCCGACCATCTGGGGGGGAGTGGTGGGCCGGGGAAATTCTGAAAATTAAGGAGTTTTGTCACACTTTTTCGAGTTGGAGTACTTCCAGATGTGCTAGGACGATGAAACTTGGCAGGAGCATCAGGGACCCGATCGGACTAACTTGGAAACATTCAGTTTCCCAATCCGACCACCCGGGGGGGGGGAGTGGAGGGCTGGGGAATCCGGAAAATTGGAGTAGTGTGTAACTTTGGAACGGGTGATCGGATTGGAATGAAACTTAATAACTGAATAAATGGCATAGTTCCGATGTCCCATTTCAAGTCCAGACCGGATTCGACAGCTATAGGGGAGTTGGGGGGGGGGAGACCGGAAATTTCGAGAAACGGTTAGAATAGAGGGATCGGAGTGAAACTTGCTGGGAAGAACAAGCATCTGCTCCAGATAAATTGTTGATACATTTGGACTGGATCCGACCACCCGGGGGGGGGGGAGTGGAGGACTGGGGAATCCGGAAAATTGGAGTAGTGTGTTACTTTCGAACGGGTGATCAGATTGGAATGAAACTTAATAACTGAATAAATGGCACACTACTGATGTCCCGTTTGAAGTCCGGACCGGATTCGACAGCTATGGGGGAGTTGGGGGGGGAGACCGGAAATTTCGAGAAACGGTTAGAATAGAGGGATCGGAGTGAAACTTGCTGTGAGGAACAAGCATCTGCTCCAGATAAATCGTTTATACATTTGGAATTTTGGACTGGATCCAGACACTAGCGGGGTGGAGGGCTGGGGAATCCGGAAAATTGGAGTACTGTGTAACTTTCGAGCGGGTGGTCGGATTGGAATGAAACTTAATAACTGAATAAATGACATTCCTCTGATGTCCCATTTGAAGTCCGGACCGAATTCAACAGCTATGGGGGAGTTGGGAGGGGGGAGGCCGGAAATATCGGAAAACGGTTAGAATGGAGGGACCGGAGTGAAACTTGCTGGGAAGAACAAGCATCTGCTCCAGATAAATCGTTTATACATTTGGGATGGATCATGACATTAGGGGGGGGTGGAGGGGAGTTTCCCGGAATTCCGGTTATGGTGGTTTTGGGGATTTTCACGACGAATCTTGGGAGGTGAATCAGGGACCCGATCAAACTGACTTACAAAAAAAAATTTACATGATCTGATAGCCGTGGGGGGAGTAACGGGAGGGGGAATCCGGAATATTGAGTCATGCGTAACTTTGAAACGGCTGATCGGATTTGAGTGAAATTTGGTAATTGAAGAGAGGACATGTTTCTGTGCCCCACTGATATTAGAATATTTCCGAGACCACCTTGCAACATTGTTCTCAGACGCGGATAAACTGAACATCTTGGGCAAGTTTCAGTCGAATCCGAGCACTTTCTGGGGCCCATCAACCCGTTTGGTTTTTGAGGAGTATCACAAAGTTACCGTGTCGCCTAGCTTCCACTCAAAGTTGTCAGATTTCATTCGGATACAGAAGCAGCAAATTTAGGGCATCTGCTCCAATCAGCCGTCAAGTTTCCATAAACTGGATTGCCCGTTCACTTCACCTTTACTTTTCTCAACCCCTTTGAAAGTTATCGATGTTATCATGGTAACAGACGGACAGACAAGACAGACGGAACCCCAAGAAGCCGCTTAGTTTACAGGAGTAAACGTTCAAACAGTGAAGTATTCTGTTGCAATGTCTGTAACTTTTCTGGTTTGCAAGACTACTGACTGCATAGATTTCCTGGTTCCATTTGATAACCATGGGTGCCAGGAAGCGATATGTTACAACTTATTATTACAATGGTTTTAAGATGCGTATGCTGGAAAAATGCGCCGTTGCCACGCAGCGGCGCTTTATGTCGGTAAAATTCCAAATCTTGTCGGTAAAATCTGTGCTTGCCCCCCCCCCCCCACGAAAATGGGCTAGTTTCGCCACTGTTTGAAGTTGATTAGATGTTGGATATACGGGTAAGGAGACACGCTGAATTCGTTTTTGAGCTTTATTTTCTCGCCGGACAAGTAGTTTCCGGAATTTATGTACATGTACCGCCATATGAAAGCAAAAATACGTATACCTGGAATTAATTTGCTGACTGAAGATATACCAATTCATATCGGGGTTAAGCAGGTGCGGTTACGTCTCCCACGGTTTATAATAATGCAACGCTTCCAGCTCAGTGCCACATTTCTTCGTGCTGTATATATAAAAGTACTGATCTGTCGATATTATGTTATGCAGATGACATTTTTAATATTAGTAGGACTACTAGTGGGTTAGAAAAATGTTTTCGAGAGATATCTAAAAATTACAGTGATATTGGGCTTTCCCTAAATGCTGGAAAATGTGATGTTTTGATTTTTAATGAATTAGATGCGACTAGATCTGAGGGTATTTCAATAGACCTGAACGGTACAGCAGTAAAGCCAAAGAATATATGCACCTAGGTGTAAATAGTCTTTGAGTAAAGCCTTGTGATAAGTTGACTTATCTTGGCCTTACTATTGGAAAAAATCTGAAGAAAACTAGGCTATTGATGCTAGAAAGTATGGAAACTAAAATTCGTCGTGCATACGGTACAATTGTTAGTTCTCAGTTCCATTTGAACAGAGCCCATCTTGCGAGGATTTACAATAGTGTCGTCCTGCCACATATTCTGTATTTAGTACCGTTTCACCCTATATTTAGTGAATCTGACCATCTTAGGATGAAGCGTGTTTTTTTCAGATTCGCTAAGTTTCTGTTACGAGTTCCTCCGTGGACTCGCAACTCGTACTTGATGAAAAAATATAACTTGTCTGACCCGTGTGCTAAGTTAGCTGAGTTGAATGTACATATGTGCAATAAGCAAACCGGCCATGAATGGCAAAATGTTGTCTTTTGATGTGGAATTGTTTTCGTTTGTACTTTAGAACGTAAATGGTATGTTGTTTCTTTCTTTTTTCTTTTTTCCAATGTACTCCATCAATTCTTTCTTTTGTATGATGGGTTATAAATACATACATACATACAAAATAGATATGACTTACAGGGGTAAACACACATGCTGAATCCATATCTGAACTTGGTTTTCTCAGATGATTAGCCATTTGACGTTAATCTGTTTCTAAATTTTAAGAGTAAAAATGTTCAAGGAGTCTGGCGAAGACAAAACCTAATTGTCTGGATCAAGTATTGAGTTTTTGGGATCCCATCGAAACCTTTGGTCTTGCATATTTTTGTATAGCTTGGTTTTGTAAGTCGTTGTTGGTTGATATGGCTTTTTTTTTTTAATAAAGTGGTAATAACAACGTCGCGTAAAACACTTAAATAGTTGGAACCGTTGTAGGGCCTCGTTCAGCTCTTCTGCTTTTTGGAAATTATTTGCGCATGAATGTCTGTAAACCGTAATTTCTTAAAGCACAACTCTTACTAGAAAACATTTTCGAAAATACCGTTACTTTCCATCTGAAATTAGCGATTTTCTTATTAGCGCCTGTCGACTGTGTCCAGCCTTCCTGCTCTCCGACGCGGCTGCTGGGCGCAAAACATTTGAAAACCGATCGCGCCGTGGTTAAAAAGTGTGAAAACTAAGCAAATCAAAGAAGTAATAAACAAAAGCTTCTCAGATCCTTATGTGTGAAAGAGTTGTCAGCAGACGTTTATGATCCCGGCAAACGTTTCGTTGTGTGACGGGCAAAACTCGGCAAGGCCAAAAAAGCGCTAAAATTTCGTAGGCACAAAACGAAACAATGGAGAAAGGTGGGGATTTTAGAAGCTTATAATTCTGTATGGGAGCTAGATATGTTATAAATAGCAGAATAAGCAAGAGGGGTCCTTTAAGCAAACTTTTTCTCAACGATTTGTGTCTCCTAAACTCCACCATACAACGTGAACAAACAATGCCTTTAGACTTGTTTAGTATTCATCATCATCATCATCATTTTATTTATAACCTATTATTGTGTTTACTTTTACATCAAGTGTTGATGGCAAGCCTAGTTGGTTTATTTTTCTGTTTAAGACGAAAACGCAAGCTCGGCTAATATGCTCTGAAAGTTTCATTTTTAAGACCTTCATTTTCGACATCTTACGGTCTATTATAAACAAAAGGCCCCTATAGTATTTTGATAACTTTCATGGCAGATGTTTTGCTTTATTCAACTTCAGTTATCAAAAATAAGCGCGAAATCCCTCGCAAAACATCTTGTTTTTTTGGCGCTCGATCCAACATTAAATCTCGGCGAAACTTGGCAGTGCCAAGCGTCCAGAAGCGGTGCATGTTCATCCAAGATAGACGTTAATTAGCCTATTAAAGAGTAAAGAGAACTATAACCTACAGTTAAGCGTACTGGGCTTTCATGAAACTCCGACACAGTAGATCTTGCAGTTTCATGCTAATCTCGCTTAATGTAAATAGGTGGACAAGGCAAAGAAACCTACCAGAAGGCATACACTGAAGTTAAAACAACATCTTGTCAAACCTCCTGAGCCCAAGTTAGATCTGCCCGTCGTCGAAGTCAAATCCCTTGCGGCCGAAGTTGAGGACCAGCCGCCTTTTTTGAACAAGGTGAAGCAGAGATTGCTGCTTCCAAATCCGCCACGAGGAAGATACCGGAAACGGAATACTGACGAAGTCTATATCCCCGGAAGAAAAGGTAAGACATCCTCTACACTAGGCTATCCTCCGAGACCTAGTCCCAGTACGTTGGCCGAGGAAAACTATGCTTTTTTGTGTTTTTTTTTAACGGTTTTTCTTGTCCGTACTGACAGTGGAATGGGGGAACATGTGAACAGCGATCCATCCATGTCCACCAGCTTACCAGGTTCAGGGTCATTTATTAATATACTTACTTCTACAAAAATAAAAATTAAACAAATCCGGCAGGGCGCAGAGCACGAGAAGGCCGGAGCGTACCAAGCGTCCATCGACGGCAGCGTACTTTCATCAAGGTCGCAGTTTGTTTATTGATACGTCTGCGATAATGCAATCATCCCGTGACGGCTTCTTGACAAAAGGGAACTGCAGTAGAGACAGAGAAATTCACCTAGAAAAATATGTCCAAAATTATATGTCGGAAACTCAGTGCCATTGTTATCGCAAAACACCACCAGCAATCATCTCTCGACCGGGGGAGCGGGTCGCGTCACCCCGCATGAGTTATAATTACTATGGTTATAATTATTGTAGGATATAAGTGGTTAAGGGTATTTAGTGACGTTCTATTCTGCTGGGACTGCTCGTGAGGGTGGGGGGAGGGATATCTTCAGGGATACCTTCAGTCTAAACTAAAAGCTACTGCTGCCGGTAAATGGTTCGATTTTGAGGGTTGTACAAATTTGATAGTTGTCAGGACGTCGTCAGATGGAAGTTCGTAGGTGACTTTATCTGTGGAAACAGGTCGTTTTTCTGTCGGATCGACGATAGCGAGTTAGTGATACTTCCGATGTGCTAGGGCGACGAAACTTGGTAGTATTGGCTGGCATATACATAAGAGGCCCGACCACATTGACTTGGAAATAGTCACTTCCCCGGTCCAACCATCCTGTGGGATTGAAGGGAGGGGGAACCCGGAATCTTGTGCCCTGCATAACTTTCGAACGGTTAATTGGATCCGAGTGGCAACAGCCAATTATCAAGTTATGTAGTCTCAGATTTTCCGTTTTAAGTCCGGACTGGATCCGGTGACTGTAGGACAAGTTGCAGGGGACACCGGAAATCCCGTAACATGCTTACAGTGGAGGGATGAGGATGGGACTTTGTGTGGAAAGAACAAAGAGTTGGAGGGGGTCCCGGAATTAAGGTGATCGCGAACTAGTGTACTTCCAGATGTCTAAGACTATGAAACTTGGCAGGCTTATTAGGTACCCGACCAGGCCACATTGTCCTAGAATTTGTCATTTCCCGGATACGACCATCTTAGGGGGAGTGGAGTGAGGGGTAAGTAAATCTAAAAACGAATCCATAAGGTCCAATCATTTTTGACTTGAAGGTTTTGCTCACAAATGAATGTGTCAGCATCTAAGTGTAGGCCTACATCTTCACCGAACGGTGAAAATGTACAATTGGTCGCACGATACACTTTCATAATCAAGGGCCCATGATCATTTGCGCCTCAAGGGTTTTGCTTACAAATGACTTCCTGGTCCCTTAAAAGTGTGCATCATTCACCGCGCAGTGCAAACACATTTGTGTGCCACTCGAAGAGGATATTTTTTGACAGAAGAGAGCCTCACTTGTCCTAGATGTCCAGCTAAAGGATCTAACTCGGCCACTATGGAGACAGTTAGTAGTTAGGTTCTTGGCAATTTTTTGACACACTTAGGGTGGAGAGATCCGGACGGAACTCGACAGACAGGACTAAGAGGCATCTGACAGTACGAACTTAGCTGATAGACACGTTAGCCTACCTACTGTTGTAAGTGCCATATGAGCTGACACCTCTTGTTCTGCTTTTCTAATTATCTTTTCTTTTTTTTTAGAAACGATAGGCCTAAGAGTCCAATGCTCTGAATGTGGGATCAATATTGATAAAAGATCGTATGTTCGACATTTAAGAGTTATACATAAAAAAGGACCACCGCCTATCTCACGAGTGCGAAAGGGGAAGGCAAAAAAGGGGTCAAAAGAAACATTACCTCTGCCCCCAAAAGAAGGAATGGATCCCAGAAATCTGTGTGCCATAGAATGTATGCACTGCGGCAAAAGAATAAGCCGGAAAAGTTTCAAACGCCATCTTCTCGTGAAACATGGTGATGAGATTGCAACTCGGACAAAGTGCCCCAGATGTAACCGTCGGTATAGACACAAGGAGTATTTGGAAGAACATTGTCGGATCAAGCACGGTCTGGTGGGGGAGGCGTCTAGACAGGAGCTGGAAGCGCAAGAAGCCGAGGGAGGTGTTGGATTCGAACTTGAAATGAGTTGCGGAAACGATTCGCGTTCCGGAAGTCCGCAGTTTTACTCATTGATTGATATGCGATCAGTAGTGCTGAATGAAATACGTGTGGACTCGGATCAGGAAAGTCCAGGTCTGGCTTCAGGATTGAAATGCGAAAACCTGGATCTCGGAATGGAAGTCGACTCGGGACAACCAGGTGCTCAATTTAAATTTAGCTCTGCAGTGTCCGAAACAAGCGAGTTGTAAATTGGTGGATTGCATGTCATGAATGGTAGTCAGCCGAGTGTCGTCGAAAGTCACTGTATAGTTGAGAGGGCTATCCCTAAGTGAAGACAATTCGTAGTGTGCCACTAGTATCCCTGAACATACTACCTTATCTTACCTTACCCTTAACATGCCCGGTACATCTGTCGGAGTGATCTACGGTGGATAGTATCAACTGTACCTTAGAGACTTTCAGTTGAGCCGCAGCATATAGACCTGACATTTGTATACTGTACATTTAAGTTGTCTGCCATTTTGGAGGTTGATCACTAGTTTCGGGGTTCGAGTCTTGTTGGTGATTACATGTCAAAACCAGAGGCGTTACTAGCCAAAATATTTGTGGGGGGGGGGGGCAAGGTATCTACCGACTGGCTGGTCATTTTTACCGACTGTTTTTGCCGAAAAAACGACTGTTTTTAAGAAAAATCAATTGTTTTACAAAAAATCGACTGGTTACAAAAAATCGCGAATCGGTAATTTTTTTACCGACTGGCCGACAACATTTGGGGGACGTCGCCCCTCCCCCCTATACGTGACGTCCCTGGTCAAGCAAAAGCAAAAGACGGTAAAAATAGCTAAATTAATACTAGCACCATGAAGAAACAGCGAAAGGCAAAAATAGCGACGGTCAAAAAATAAAAGAGAAAACTGTGACAGGGCTAAAACCGTGGGACGTCAAAACTGCGAAAGTCAAGATCGTGACAGACAAATCCCGCGACGGCCAAAACAGTCGTACTGACAGCGATTTCAATACACTACATCGGGTTTCCTCTTTTCCTTCCTGCAGAGTTACCCATGCACTTCGAGAAGCAGTACGTTTGTTGCAACGCAACGTAAACGTAACTTCTCAAATATGTGAAACCAAACCATAGTTTCGTTTTTGCAGATACCTCGGTAACTGGATCTGCAATTAGTCGTTTTTGAAGTTACCACGTGTATTCTGATATACGGTTGCTCTGCAAAAAACAACAGTTGCCGAAATTGCGCTTTTCGGTTTCATCCCAGAAGAAAAACTGACATCCAGTCATATCACTAAGTGACAAACTTCTTCCCACCAATTCGACGAAAACTGATGAAAGTAAGATGACTTTTTGAGATACTACAATCAGTTACCACCGTCTGACCGTGGTATCTGAATATCAGATACCACAGTAACTGGCCAGATACCACGATAAATGCAAAAACGCCTTTTGATCGTGGTATCAGATACCACGATAACTGCAAAAACGACTTTAGACCGTATATCAGATACCATGGAATCTGCAAAAACGCAACTATCTGTTTTACTATAGAGGCCAATGGCATATTTTTAACGTTATATTATTATCTATGATTCTGACGCCTGAGAGGAGTTTCTGCTTGTTGGCTTAGAAACATAGTTCGTAAGTTTTATTCAAATTTCTTCGTTAAGCTTAAATGACTTGATAATTTAGTCCGCTACACTGGTACCTACCGACAAACATTTACACTTACATGAGGATAGAGGAATATTGGTACGAAAGCAACAACAGTACGTTTTACTTCTTTAAATATTGTGGTCAAAGTTCCTGCATCTCATGATATTAGACAGTTGGCACAATTGTCAGCCTCATTTTTGACGCTGTTTTGACCGTCACGCCTGGCGCTGTTTTTGCTTTCGCTGTTTTCACAGTCGCTATTTTTGTTTTTGCCTTTTTTTAACCGGATACCCTTCTCCCCTGTTGCACAGTTGTAACGCCTCAGTGCTACTCAGTTTCATTGTTTTTTCTCCATCCTTGTTGTCGGGTTCTTGACCACGCAGCAGCTCGTACTTTTTGCGTGTCTTTGTCATGAATTAATTATCACCGCTGAAGTGTTGGAATTAGCAAGTAAATGCTAATTAGTCATTATAGCAAACTGCAGTTGCACCCAGGCGGTACGACAAGGTCCTTGACTCGGCATGGGCGGTTGTGTAGTGTTACTACTGCTAAATCTGTATGTAGGCTACTTTTGGTACTGCCTCCATTGCCATATTGCTTTTGCTCTCTATTGGTTGCTAGACGCACAATAAATTGTGTAATCATCCAAGTAAGGGCCTGAATTTAATTGTGACCGTAAGACGGGTCGGCACCCAAATTACTGTCTGTTATCAGTTAGTCAGATCAGCCGACGACTAGGTTTCCGCCAAAGGGGGTCTCGTGCCGCATTTGGCTGTTTTTGTCATAGGTGCGTAGTACCGCACCGCACCCATTTTATACACCTTTAAAGTTGTAATTAATTTTGCCCCGTTTTTTTTTTATTGTTAACCACCTGAGTAAATTGTTTGTTTTGAATGACATAGATGGAGTGAACTTAAAATCCGCGGAATGTCTGTACGATGTCCTTATTCGTCCTTATAAGAACTCTCGCGTCGCTCTTATTTTTTAACCGGTGGATCCTTTCGAATGTTACCGTATATTGTCTAGGACCCTTATGTCTCTGCTCTTGGCCGTTTTGACCACTTGTCATCCAGCGAGAAGATTTGTCAGCCCCAAAGTCAGTTTCTTCCTCTTTTTGTTTGGTTGAGCTAGCGCATTCACTACATTATCGAAAGTTTAGTGTAACTATTTGTTTTCTTTTCTCTTACTGCACTGTTTCCTTTCGTTGTTCAATGCGTAATAAAATCCATCGTCATTGTGGTGATGTGCATATGATCGGTATAGGAGCAGAGTCGGCAGCACCCGCTCACGTTTGTCAAAAGCGGCCGGGAACCTTTTATTTGCGAACCACATAGGGAAGCTAGTTGTAAGAAGTTTCGGTTCTTACAAATGTCTTTATGTTCTGATGATCACGTTGACATATAAGTTGAACAATAAACACGAGAGCCTGCAATTCGCACGCTCGCGAGTTGAATAATAAACACTGCTAAATTTTGGCTAATGGTTATTTTGATTTTGGAAGTAAACACGCTGCGTCAACAGTTTGGATTATCTTGAAAATATTCTTTACTTTAGATAATGCTCTGGTAATGTCAGATTTCCGAAACGTGGTAGCGAGCAATAAACCTGACAGTTATCATCGCGGTTGATATATCACACCACCTAAAGAGAAGATAGATTTACGTGAATATAAAATGCCTGGTGTGAGCACACTGACATCGGACGAAGCTTTATTCACCGCAAGATCATCGTTCTGTTATTCTTGGGGTTGTCAAACTTCTGTTACCTTTCCGGAAAAAATAACACATAGGTAAAAGTGTTAAGTTTCCCGAAGATTGACAGTAAAAACGGCCATAACATGGACGTTCTGCTAATTCTTGACGAAGTTTACGCAACTAGCGTTAAGTTTTATCAAACTACTGACAGTGAAGGAACTAGAAAGAGAAGAAACTTTGAGTGACATTGCCGAATGTCATCTGCTTCAGACTAACTCTTGGTCACTTTCGTAACCAGTCATAACTGTGAAGATGTGATCAGGGGGTCCCGAGGGGGGGTGGGGGGGTCCTGGTGCGGCGAGCGGGAGGTTGGATCAGTGGATATATCGGACTTTGCCCCACGCAATCTCCCGGATTTTGGCTTTGGGAATCTGCCGGAATTTTCCTGCTTACCGGATAAGTATAGACTCGCAGCTTACTGCGATGACCCCGACACGCAACTTACCAGACTGACTCGTGCAGACAGACAACACAGCATACCGGAACGTTCACCGGGTGATCCCGGTAATCTCCTACATTTCTGTAGCTTTCAAGATTAAGTAACCTACTGAAATTTATATTATTTCCAACTATAAGTACTGGTCCAGGAATTAGACCAAGGTACCGCCTACTCCAGTTTCGACTACTTTCCGGTGATAAGCCGAGAATAGTTTAAAAACGAGTTAGCCTTGTTCCGACGTGGTCTCGAAAGTCGCCAGGCTGGCTCGCACTGGCTTTTAGGGATTTTCTGCAGTTGAAATGCCGAATTAGCAATTAAAGTGGTTCTGACTACTATCACTGAGATCATCGGCCATGCCGACCTCCGTTTGCCTATTGAATGGGAACGTTGTGTATATATACGATTCGATGTCAAAGGTAACAGATAACGCACACGCTGTGAAATATGGCTGTACTGTGCACTTCGGGTCTTCCGACGCACGACCGATGATCTGTGAGTACTCCTTTATAAGACGAGTTATCTTGGTTTTGATTAACCTGTAGTCTTATTTGTGCTAGATCATATGACATACAAAAGTTTCAAACATGAAAGGGGTTGGTGGTCACAGGCATCAACCATGATCCTTGAATGGATCTGTCGCACAAGCCCTTTTTATGGCACTTGCAGCTTCGCTCAAGTGCCATGTACCGACACTTTTCCGTCGGTCGGTCCGGTGATCGCGAGTTAGGGTACTTGCAGATGTGCTAGGACAATGAAACTTGGCAGGCGTATTAGGGATCCGACCAAACTAATTTGGAAATAGTCACTTCCCCGATCCGACCACCATGGGGGAGTGGAAGGAGGGGGAATCCGGAATATTGACGTATTTATAACTTTTGAACGGGGAACCGGATCTTAATGAAACTTGATATTTGGAAAGACCTCGTGTCTCAGACGTCACACACCAAGTCCGGAATGGATCCGGTGACTTTGGGGGGAGTTGGAGGGGGGGAACCGGAAATCGTGTGACATGTTCGGAGTGGACGGATCGGGATGAAACTTGGTGGGAAGAACAAGCACACGCCCTAGATACATAGTCGACAAGACCGGACCGGATCCGAGCACTGTGGGGGGAGTTGGAGGGAGGGTTCCGGAATTCCGGTGATCCCGACCTAAGATGCTTACACATGTGCTAGGACGATGAAACTTGGCAGGCGTATTAGGGACCCGACCAAACTAACTTGGAAATAGTCACTTCACCGATCTGACCACCGTGGGGGAGTGGAGGGAGGTGGAATCCGGCATATTGACGTATTTATAACTTTTGAACGGGTAATCGGATCTTAATGAAACTTGATATTTGGAAAGGCCTCGTGTCTCAGATGTCACACTTCAAGTCCGGAATAAATCCGGTGACTTTTGGGGGAGTTGGAGGGGGGAACCGGAAATTGTGTGACACGTTCAGAGTGGACGGATCGCGATGAAACTTGGTGGGAAGAACAAGCACAAGCCCTAGATCCATAGTTGACAAGACCGGACCGGATCCGAGTACTGCGGGGGGAGTTGGAGAGAGGGTTCCGGAATCCGGTGATCCCAACTTAACATGCTTACACATGTGCTATGACGATGAAATTGGCAGGCATATCAGGGACTTTACTATTTTAACTTAACTGCAGTCATTTCTCCGATTTGACCATTGTGGGGGGAGTGGAGGGAGGGGGAATCCGGAATCTTGAGGTTGTCCAACTTTTGAACGGGTGATCGGATCTTAATGAAACTTGATATTCGGAAAGAACTCATGTCTCGGATATCCCATTCCAAGTGGGGACATAATCCTATCAATGCGGGGGAGTCGGGGGGGGGGGATTTTGTGACACGCTTAGAATACAGCGACTGGGATGACACTTGATGGGAAGAACAAGTGTAAGCCCTAGATATATCAGGGACAGAATCGGACCGGATTCGGTCACTCTGGGGGGGGGCTGGAGGGGGGGGGGTCCAGAATTCCGGTGATCGAAATTTAAGGTAGGCTACTTCACGATGTGCTAGGACGATGAAACTTGGCTTGAACATTAGAGACTTAACAAGCTTAGAAATAGTCAGTTCCCCGATTCGACCATCCCTTAAAGTACTCATCTTAACCGCGAAGTACAAAAAATACTTTTGAGCAAAACCTACATTTTCATGATACCCATGAGCCCATGATCATTTTTGCCTCAAGGGTTTTGCTTAGAAATGAATTTCTAGCAACCTTAAAGTGCGCATCATCACAGCCAAGTGCACAAAATTTACTTTTTTTTCCCAAACAATATGTATTCTTGTGATTTTCTCATCTCAAGGGTTTTGCTTACAAATGACTACAACAAACCCACGAACTGGCGAATTCCTACTTTCATACTTTTACCAAGCCTTACAAGTGCCATATGAGCTTACAGCTCTTGTTACAAAGGGATGCAAGAAGAATCAGTAATGCTATCCGTGAGAACTGTACGTGAAAATTGTAACGACATAACTTTGATAATCCACTACGCTTGTTTCTACCAGAGGCGTCACGTAGGAGGGGAAGGGGACGCCCCCTCTTCTAATTGGTCGACCTGTCGGTAAAAAAAAACGAGTCGACATGAAGCGCCGCGATTTTTCTTGAAAACATACAGATTTTTCGTAAAAATAGTCGTATTTTTCCCTAAAAACAGCCGTATTTTTTCATTCTTTAAAAATGATTAGCCAGTCGGTAAATACCGTGCAGGCGCAGGAGAAGCTGCTATTCGGTTGCCTCTTCGAGACTCCCACTGTTTACTGTTTCTGAGAAAGCCCTTTCTGAGATCCCAAGCGACGGTGACACTGATGAGATCATAAATTTCTGCGCCCGTCCGTTTCCGTCTGTAAGCATGATAACTCTCGAACGGTCTGAGATATGTCGATGAAACCTGATGTAGAGATTCTTCGTTTCAGCAACGAGGCCAAGTTTGCATATGGGCTTTGTAACTAAACAATCTCGTAAACAATAAGGGGTGAGGAATGGGACACAAACATGCTGGTTCAAAAGATTGTAAGATCTAATGCTTATTGGACGGACACGACGGTAAAAGATGCGTTGATTTGGGAAATGGTATTGATTTTGCCTTCGAAAAGCTCCGTCGGAATCCGGCAAAAAAGGAAATGTTGGAGACGATTTTTTTTAGTATGCGGTTTAAGCAACGCTCTCAGTTGGAATCAGTTGAGGTTTTGGATTGGATGGATACTTCTGCCGGGATGTGGTCAAAACCGGAAATTTTAGAACGTACCAGATTTTCTGACAAAAATTAAGGTCGGGTCTGCCCCAAAATAAAACAAAAGTTATTTCAGGACATGCCGCTAGTTTCCGGCTCGAATGGCTAGATCGGCCGGAGGACCGGAACTATCAGAACCAAATTCACTGAAACGATCAATTGTCCAGCATAAGGGTAAAGTAGCATTATGATGTCAAATATGCTGCAACTGTCTGAACCGAGTCCTGGCCGAAATCCGGTGACAATTCAACAACAAATGAGAATGATCTAGTCAGAAAGATTTGAAAGTTTGTCGTGTGGCTAAAACACACAAGCTGCGAAGGAGAAATTACTGTTGATGGTTGTCCTGATAGGCAGCTCGGTATACTATTTGACACATGGTGTAAGTGACTATGGTAAAATAGAATCGCCAGTTAGATTAAGCTACAACTGTCTTGCTTAGTTCAACCAAAATCCGGTGAAACTTCGAGAACGAACGAAAATGATAAAATCCGACAGATTTGAAAGTTTGTTGTGTGGCTAAAACACATGCTAAACACGTATGTGCCTTTTTGTACAGTCCAGCCGGAACCCGTAACCATCATATACGAACGAACAAGTTGCGAGTTTGAAAAAGAAAAGCAATATATTCTTATTTGCGGCTAGATGGATTTTCGGCACACGACCAAAAACGCTAGCCTCGACAGGCGTTTTAGCAGGACCTAGAAAGTGAACACATTTACTCAGGTCTGGGATCCTACCGAAGCCTTTGATCTTGTTATTGTACCGCTTACGATGTATCGGTAGAGAAACAGGACCTAGGTGTTCGAAGGACCATTCAGATATCTTTAAGCAAAGTAAGACGCACAGGATATGCCTGTACGACTTAAAAGTTTTAACAGCGATTGGTACTCTCTACGCGAAGAAGGCGTAGGGTTCAGGTTTCTTCTGTTTCAACGTGCCCGTTATTCGCATGCAAAATTACGAATACGTATGATCGGTGTATTTTTAGTCGTTCGCAAATTTCGGTTTTCACCGGATTTCGATCATCACCATTCGCAATTCGAAGTGAAGTATAGATAGATAGATAGACCCCTCTAATTTTTTTCTTAACACTAAACTGAAAAATTTTAAGTAGGAATAAATGGAACTGAAATCTCCAACGGTCATTAGTTTCTTGGTAATTTCCATTTTCCCGGATTTCTTGTCCTTGTTTACTTGCTTGTTTATGTGTCAGGACGCAAGCTGTGCAGCTCTCCCTGGTGATGGAAGTTGCCGGACCAAGTCATGCCATGAATCCCGGTGAAGGTCATCAAGAGGTTCCCGGATTTCGACCGATCTAGTGATCCGTCCGGAAAAATAACAGCGTTTCGAGGCTTAGCGTGTTGTTTTACGCTTAAATCCACCCTCTAATCCGATTCAGAGGGAATAGGTTCGTTCATGAATTTCTTGTTTGACTGAATTCCGACAGTCCATCAAAAGCAGATGGCATTTCGCTTTACCCGCGATGAACTTTGTTAGTCTTAGTTTTAGCTTTGACCCCGTCTTAACTCTGTATTTAACCTTGAATAAATTTTCGCTTCTCGGCCTCGCCCTTTAACTGCGAGTCCAGGTACAAGATTGGACAAAAGTATGGACGGACGTATGTATGTCTCAGATATCTTTCATTTTCCTTGCGATTGTGGGATAATTGAAACTTGTTGGCATTTTTGTTTGAGTGTCCTATATTTAGTCCTCAGCGTTTTCAAATGATAAGAAGACTGACTGAACATCAAGTACAATTTCCGTTTTGTCTGAGCTTAGTGAGTAACAGCAGGGACCCATAAATTTCCTTTACAGGGGGCTTGTCAATAAGAGGTTTCTGATGCTATGTTGACCGCACGGAAGATAGTTCGCGAAATACCCACGGTCCAATCACGTCCAAGACCAGATAGACAAAATTTGGGATTGGCTGCTGGCGCCTTGAGGGAGGAGTCTCTTTGGGGCGCACGTCCAATTAGGCAAACAACAATGCAGATTCGACCCAAGTGGGATTTTTGGAAAGTAGGACTGGTTCGGTCAACATAGCAACATAGAAGCATAGGAAATGACAAGCCCCCTGTAAAGGAAATTTGTGGGTTCCTGGTAATAGTAAGATAATTAGAGAGATAGTACTGAAGTTTATTACGAATACGAAGCCTTTTGAAATTGTTTAGTTCAAAGGCTGATAGAAATTCACGATTGGATTAGTTTTACTTTTCTTTTTCTTTCATTTTTTTCTTCTTTAAACGTGATATTCTGTTTTGTCGCGAATGTGTAGTTAGTGGCGTATTCTAGTTTTAGTTTGTAGTTGTGAAATGCCGTGTATCGGTTTAATCACAAATAAAGTACCTACCTACCTACCTCCAGACTGCATACACACACTTTTAATAAGCATCTGAGGCGCGACCCCGAACTCGATTTGTTGGTTTCGCAGAGCATGACCCATGCGTAACGAAACTATGTTCATTATATTTGTAACTACTGATTATTTCACTTTTTGCATCCAATTACTGGAAATCATTCTGTGTCGTAGGCCATAAAAAATACCATAAACACCGTATTCTCTGTCTT
Source organism: Branchinecta lindahli (assembly GCA_023053555.1). NCBI lineage: Eukaryota > Metazoa > Arthropoda > Branchiopoda > Anostraca > Branchinectidae > Branchinecta > Branchinecta lindahli. The sequence goes on from JAKZAO010000001.1 coordinate 9,457,316, forward strand.
TACGCCTAGATCCGTACGTGTGTAAGTGGCCATGCGTCTTGAATGGAAAGAGTGCGAGGAGAAGAACCGTAAAACTGACCGTACTGACAAGGATCCTAACCAGTTTCCGAAAAGGGTCTCAGGTGAACTGCAGATGCTGGGAAAGATGGGATAGGACGTGGAAAAGAAAGACAGAAGGCAAGCGATTTCTGTGGTGATACTGTTTGCTGATAATGCATGACGCTGCCTTGTACATATTTTATTTGGATCATTTAACGACGATCATGCCGTCACCAAACCATCAACAATTAAGAGTTGATTTTCACTCAGTTTTAGTCAGCTAACCGTCATTTCAGGTGTGTAAACGAAACATTTTTATCACGATGGAATTGTACACAGTATTTTTTACTTCCAAATCGTGTTTGTGTACGTGTTTATCGTAAGATGACATATGGACGGACGTTATATTGGTCCAGCTAATACTCTATTATCCTTCAAAACAGCAGCTCCCAATTTGGTCGTCTCACGGAAAGAAACAGAAAAATTCGTCTCCATTTTGTCATTTCTAAAGCAGTTCCGCAGGCGACAATTCATCCATATTTGAATACTGTTTTTGGTTCCTGTTCATCAGTTCTCGTTTAGTTCGTAACTCCTAAAAACCATGTCACTGAATTTTATGAGCTATGTCATGCCACGCCTTTGTATGACAGGAGTTAGGACAGATTCGGAGGGGTTTTGGTCGGTGAAAAGGTCAAAGTAAAAGACCCTCTTTGTGCGATCTTACTCGCATGTCGAGTTTGTGACATCCTCTCCTGAGTGAAGATTTTTTTTCCTACTCACTCCCTGACTTCCAACTAAAAGTATATGTGGCTTATATATACCCAAAGAATCCTCGCCCCATGTTTGATCAAAATGCTTCAAGATTAACGGATTAAGGTCGGGCTTCACTACCCAGATGCCCCAGAATCTGGGGTCCGGATTATGTGAAGACAAACAGAAATCAAATCAAATGTCTCTTTAACAGTCCACTTTTGGGAATTTTTCAGCACTTCTGTCATTTTCTTAGAATTTACCACCTGAGCACAATAGTTTTTCCAAGTCAAATTAAAACTACTTTCAAATTCTCGCTTCTTTTCACCCAGAATCTGGGAATCTGGTAGATTTTTCTACCAGATTCCCGGACGCGTCCGGGCTGCTTTCAGACCGTTTCAGACCTCTCTTCACCACCCATACCGGTATCGAAGAAAACGGAACCCAGAATCCGGGCGAAAAATCTGGGTAGTGAAGCCCGACCTTTATAAATTACGATATCATAGGATCCATTCACTGACATCATTCTGGGATTCCGAAAACACTCGCAAAAATTTAGACCCGTCGGGATATCTTTTAACCACTATTCTTTTCATGCTTTTACCGGCTGTCTTTTTTTCTACGGCTATTTTCATCTAGGGGGGGAGGCGACTGATGGAATTACACCCTGCCCTCATGTTCTTTCCATGAAAGAATAGTTTCACGTTGTAAACAGTAAATATCGACGAATATCCTTTCCCTCCCTTTTTCTATACTTTCTTCCTTTTGTTTTCTTACATGCCTGAAATTTGTTACTTTGAGCCTTGTTTTACCTGATAGTGGCCTTTAGCAGTGGCTGGGTCTCTGTGAAGCAAAAGCTGAAGATTAGATTAAACTTAGCAAGTACAGGTTAAGAAGCGGAACCTAATCTTACGTTTCCTGAGCCCTCCTCCCCCTCCCAAGCAGCAATGCTCTTGGGGCTCATTAATAATAATGCTAACAGTGTGATCCGTCAGAGAGATGAAAGATGGACTCTGGTAGAAGGTCACTCTGTAGCGTCGGTTTTCTATTTGGATTATCTGACCTCGATCCCTCCCCTGTCGCATACACAGCTTAAGGGGCTAGTGATGTATAGGTCGGGCCTCGCATAAAAAAAAAATATTTGTTCGAAATGCAGAATGCAGGTTCATGGCTCAGGTTTTTTTTATTACAAATTAAATAGCAAAAGGCTGAGAAGACAGATTCGTAAGGCACGGGGTCGAAACTATGTAAACTCGCACGTCAGCATGCTGGATGATTCAACTTCCAGACATACCTGTTCCTACATATTAGGGCCGTTCTTGATACAACAAAGGGGCAGTTTCATTTTTGCCTCCAGGGTTTTGCTTACAACTGAATTCCTTAAAGTACAAACAATACTTTTGAGTAAAATATACATTTTCGTGCTCCCGATGAGGTCACCATTATTTTTGCTTCAAGAGTTTGATTGCAGATGAATTTCTAGCGCTCTTAAAATGCGCATCATCACAACCAAATGCATTACCAAACGATACATTCTTTCGATTTCCAAGGACCCATGATCATTCTTATCTCAGGGGTTTTGCTTACAAATGATCACAACAAACAAACGAATTTCTACTTTCATCCTCTGACCCAGCCTTGCAAGTGCCATATGAGCTTCCAGCTCTTGTTATATTTTATTCACTGGTGACTGCTCACTAGTGTCGTTTTTCTTCACCGACTAACTGGTCGAGAGGCAAATTCTAGTGCGAATTTAAAGAGTGACAATGAGAGCCAAATCTCCGTAGAGGGGAAACACCAGACACTAGTGAGTTAAAACCAAAGACTACCAGGCCTACCACCGTATTAAAAGCCAGGTAGAAGGGAATACTGAAAGCACTCAATTTCAAGGTGTCCTTAATTCCTGACCTGCCGATTTTTCTCGGACAGGAACCGGAAAGTGCCGCCAATACTCTTGCTGATAAATTCTTTGTGCCGATTAAGGATCGCCGTGTGCTTAGTGAAGAGCTGGAACCGTCATTACGCATGTCCCCAATTACGCCGTTGATCCGATTGGTTTACATACTTTGTGCTGTTATCTAAAAAGCGGGTCACAAATAAGTAAATAAATAGGATCTGAATCGTCGTTCTGCAGACTTTCCTTGTTCTTCCCGGGTTTCACTAGTGAGTACTTTCGATGGCAGAAAATGTTTTACTCGAATTCGTCAGGCAGCGTGTGTCTTCTTGATATTCTCTTTATTTCCAGTTTCACAACTGTGTCGATTTAGGGCTACACTAAACATCGCATGTGATGTGAGAAATTTCGACGATTTCTACTCTCAGAGAGACTTCAGGGTTTATCGTTTACATAAGCACATTCACTATCTCAGTCTTTGGTTCTTGGACGCCCGTATTTTCGAATTTACCAAGATTTGTTCTTGCGGAAACCAGCTTATATTTTCCTTGACCGGCGATTTACTGTCACAGCTGCTTTGTCCGAGTATCGCGAAGAAAAATCACCACAATCAAGATGACTTCTTGATTACATGCGGTGACAGAACACTTTGTCACGACTCAGGAGTCAGGTAGATTCCCCTACGAATGAGATCCACATGAGTTTGGCAAAAAAAATGTGTTTACTGGAGATTTTCTAGACGTAACCGAGATCGATGGCTCGTTGTCTGGAACAGAGCCTGAACCGGGATTGCCAGGATATGGTACCTCGGCTGTCAAAGAAGTCTCTTGAGCCTTCTGCGTCACGTTTTTTTTCTGGGGGGTGAGACAACGGCGATAGAGAAGCGGAGCAAGTCCCCACTATAGCCTCGACTCGCAAGTTGGTGCGACAGGCACAGCGACAACCCGCAAAGGAAACTCATTGGGCCATGGCATGGATAGAGGTTTTGAGCATGGTTGGCGACTTGGCGTCGTTTAAAGTCCGGTCTTCACCTCCCGGAACTTCCGGAATTTGGGCTTCCAGATTATTCTTTTACGTCTTCTGCAAATAGCATCTGGAATATGAACCGTTCCGAAAGTATATCAAAATAATCCGGAAAAAAGGGGCTTTTGAACTTCCAGATTTCCGGAATTTTTAAGTATCCCAACTTAAGATTGTTTTCTAAAATATAACGTATAAGAATCAGTTGCCAGAAATCCAAATCCCTCATTATGAAGGCGGTTCCTTGGCAATTTTCCTTTCGATTCGGATTTGGCTCTTTTCGATTCGTAGCTAAGCAAGCCTGAAACTTTTGTTTCAAGCAGATGATAAAACTACAGCTTTGCCACGTGAAAAAAGAAATGAAAATAAGAATGATAAAGTATTATGCGCGAATTCAGGCGGAGGGTCCGGAGTTCCGGGGTTCCAGTATTCGTAACACCCGGTTTTGGGTGGAGTGAAACAGTAACACAGAGCCTTCGGCACCAGATTTTTGTGGGGGGGGGGATTGGGACAAATGCGCGAATTCACCTCTTCCTAAATCAATGAATAAACTACAAAAGAAGAATAAGGAATCACAACAAGCACTTACAGATAAATATCATCCAAATAGCAATCAAGATTATCTTAATAATAACTAGATCTACTTTGCCTGGGCAACGTGAAGTTGGAAACATATATAAAGACATCGATCATTTCAGCAATCACATGTCAAACATAAATAAAACAACTGTCAAACACTTTGCCCCAAGAAAATTCAGCAACAATAGCATTCAATACAGTGGTACTAAATCATGTATAGCATTTGAAAATCGGCATGTAAGTCTTTGCTATTATTATTACTACCCATTTATTACTACTGTATTTTGTTCAGACTATTGAAAAAGGCAAGAAACTTTCCCAAACCAAATAAAACAAACGTCTGAATGATTGTCAAAGGCCAATCCGCAAACATTAAAGTTTAACCGAAAAGGGCTGGGATAGGACAGTCTAGTTGCCTATCACTTCTTCATTAAATTGGCTTGAAGACCCGCTGAAAATGCGTTACTTCGTTGTTCCACTATTCACGAATAACCGATTTTCAAATAGTGGAATCTCCGTGTGATTTGTGGTGCGTCTACGCGCTTGTATTTTTGCTGTTTGCCTTACGAGAAAGGTTTATCATTTTTTTTTTGTTCAGGCACTAAGCAATCGTCACCAATCTCACCACTGCCCACTGGAAAGCCGCATTTGTGTAGAGATTAAAATTTCTCGCGTCATAGTAGAATTTTCGCTGTGGGGACAGCCGGAGATTTTCTGAGCCTCATAACTAGAGCAGATAGTGGAAAATCAAAAAATCCCTTTGCAGAATCCAAATAATTCAGTGTATCCAATTAAATGACACAAAAATCAGTTGGCTTTTCAGTTAAACTTTAACGAGCGTCCCAAAGGGACGCAATTGAGACATCCGGTAACATAGCAGTCAAACCATACCCCGTAGTTTTGAATGTCATTCATGAGGACATCATTCATATGAATATCAGTTCTGAATGTCATACACAGCAACAAAAATGACAGAGTGCCGTTTATGAATAATAATATGAATCATAAGCATGGTGTGAATGTTCCTAGTGTCTTCTTTTGGGTGTGATTGAATAAACACATTCTCTATTTACTAAGAACACGTTTTTTGGGATTCCAAGACGTAAGTGGAGGGATACCTATGACTCCATAAAAATTGTCTGTCTGGCTGTCTGTCCGTCCGTCCGTCTGCCGTCTGTCCATCCGCCTGTAAGTACGATCACTCTCGAAGTGAATGAGATATTTTCTTCAAACTTGGTGTGAAGGTTATTTGGGTCAAAGGACAGATCAAGTTCGTATATGGGCTCCGTACATAGCTCTATATTTGCGGGGGGTGGGGGAGTGGGTTCAAACAAAGGGGCCAAATATTTTTTAAAAGCTAATGAGATAGTCGATGTAGGGGTAAGCAGACATGCTGAATCCATGTGTGATAAATATTCTCTCACCGGACAAATAGTTCGCCCTGAATCCGGCCTGAACGGCGCCCTGAATATTTGTTAAAATAAAAGTTTTACTGAAGTTGATTAGAGGTTTGATACAGAGGTAAGGAGACATGCTGAATCCGTAAATGCACATTATATTATCCCCGGAAATCCAGTTCGCTCGGAATACGGCCAAAACCGGAATTTTTTTAAAAGTAGCCTAAAGGTTTTACTTGAAGTTGGTTAGAGTTCCGATACAGGGGTAAGGAGACATTCTGAATCCATATAAACAAATTGTTTTCTCTCCGGATATACAGTTCGCCCGGAGTCCGGCCAAAACCGGAAAACTTTTTGAAAATGGAAGTTCTATCTAAAGTTAGAGGTCCGATAAAGAGACATCCTGAATCCGCGTATGAATCGCCGGGTAAATAATTCGCCCGGAATCTGGCCAAAACCAGAAAACTTGCTAAATGTGACAGTTTCGCCTGAAGTTGAGCCGTAATTTTCAATAAAACACAACTACGGTATCTACGGCTATGTCTATTTTCAAACGGCTGATTAGTGATAAATAGTAGAATGTTTAGGAGTCTGGCGAATACCACATCTCTAAAAGCCCCGATTGTCTGGATAAAAGAGTACAATAAATATGAAATATTGTGGGATCCCATCGAAACCTTTGGTCTTGTTTCCCTTGCAAAGGACCTCCTTACAGGAAACAGACAGACGTATGTCAGTCCTTGCAACTATATGATTGACTTCTTCGTGCGAAAAAAGACACCATTTATGTGCAATGCTGCATTGGACGCAACAAACAGTGTCTCGTGTCATTCAGTCTTCTCAAAAATGTTCTTTTCTAGTAATGTTTTTGTGCATGCCCTAGCTCTTGGAAAGAAAAAAAGTGTATTTGTACTGCCACTTTTCTGCCACTTGGTATTTTTTGCCACAGCAGAGGTAACGCAACAGGCAAAGGGATAAATAAGATTTCAGATAAGTGTTTGAGATTAGTCGGATTTTCAGGAGATTCTGTGCCATTGCTCACTAATTATAAACGATTAGTTCATTAACAGCCGTAAAATGGAAACCGATGACTTGATAATATGTAACTTAAATTGCAGCTTGGAGCAATTGAACGATTTTCCATTAGTAAATTATCATTCACATAGCTGTATCATCCATATATCATTTTATGGCTGACAGATTTTTGTTTCGCTACAAGTCCAAGAATGGAAATACAAGTATTATGTCTGACCCAAGATTCTTTGTAGGGCAAGAATAACTTGATGTTTCACTTGCTACTTTGCATAATTGTCAGTTCGGCATAATTGGATCATTTTATGAGTGACGAGAAAGATTCTAGGTAACTAGAATCTTAGAACGAACGACTCTAAGTAAATAATCCCACCAAGTCTCAAGGTAACAATACAGTTTCAGTGCGACGTTAGCATACAAGGTAAAATACCCAGTGGCAAAGATACTGGTGGCGCAAAAACTCTGCTACGCTTTGGGATATGTGTGTGATTATTTCTCTTTACGGAGTTGTTGGATTTTCTGTCAGGGTGACCAACCTAGTTGTTTTTCTTCATTACCCCCACTCCTTAACCAGAGGCGTTACTAGCCAAAATGTTTGGGGGGGGGACAAGGTATTTACCGACTGGCTGGTCATTTTTACCGACTATTTTTGCGGATAAAAACGACTATTCTTTAGAAAAAACGACTGTGTTGACGAAAAATCGGCTGATTTTAAGAAAAATCTACTATTTTTACGAAAAACCGACTGCTTTTGATTGATTTTAAGAAAAAACGACTATTTCTAAGAACAAAAATCGACTGTTTTTACTAAAAATCGCGGCGCTTCGCGCCGACTCGGTTATTTTTTTCCGACTGGCCGACAACATTGGGGGGGGCATCCCCCCTCCCCCCCAGTAGTGACGCCTCCGTCCTTAACTACAGGTTCCTTCTGAAAATAGAAACAATGCTGTAGGCATACCTGTCATTGTCGCCTAGGTGACTTAATGGCTCGATCGGTTGCTCGCCCTAAGCGTCTTCTAGTGCCATAAAATCAAATCCTAAAATACCAGACTGGTTGTTGTTTCGAAAATCCCCAATAGTTGTGAAAGGGACACGTACAGTTTGTGTGACAATTAGGTGTTTGGTAATATCTTTATACTCTTTCATACAAATATCGTGAGTGACTCGGAAACTCTGAACTAAACTAATTAGCTGTTCTACATCCATCGTTCCTGTATCTCGAATTATTTATCTGGCGTTGCGAATTTTTTCGGCTCGCAGCCGAAGCCCGACGAGCGTTTTTTTGACCTGACGATGCGTTTTTCGCCAGGCGCGGCCAAATTCGCTCTCTGTGTGAATCTCGGTGTGAATCGGGCTTAAGACATCGCGATTCGGAACATGACTCAACGAAACGATACAACTGTAGTTAAGAATGCACTGGAAACAAATAAGACGCGGCTGCAGTATCACCTTTTTCGTTGCATAATTCACTAGAAGACAATAGAAAATAATTAAACTGTCATTCTCGTGCCCGTAGAATAGCCTTCCTGTGTGTTAATTATGGCCGAAACGTCAGGAAAGTGATTACCAAGTGCTTTCGTACCTCTTAAACACGCCCAGATTATTTTTTTCTCTTCAAAGCGGTTCTCGAGCTTGTAAATTTAATTTGTATGCTGAAGCTCCTTGCTGAATACAAAACAAAATGCGTTTTGTATTTAAGGACGAGTCGAGTATGCTTCTAGAGTGGATGTTTTCCAAGCTCGGCTTTTCCCGCTGAACGCTCCAGATTCAAAGTACATAGCATCTCTAGGCAACGCTGATACTCTATACGACAAAGGCTAAAACACGCCAGTGAACCTCGGGAAGAACGAGAAACGTCGCCCGAACGATGACTCAAACCTTATAATGACTCAAACCTTATGTCAACCATTAAACGGCGTTCGTTGGGGACAGATGTGGTGACCCTTCCGGCTCTTCCGCTAGGTACACGGCGATTCTTCATCGACACGTGGAGTTAGTCATCAAGAGTATTCAGCTCTACGATGCCGCTGTACTACGGTTCGCGATTATCCCATCGATCCTTAAACTCAACGAAAAATATTTTCTAAATACGCTGTGTTAAAATACGTGTTAAAATATCCCAAACTTGATATCGGATAACACATCCGCGCATCCTTATTGTCTGAAACATTGTAAGAATATTTCTGTGACGACCCTTTTAAGTGTTATGTTTTGAGACAAACTTCTGTTGTAACCCTTTTAAAGGTTACATGTTTCGCGAAAAGGTAACATCTAAAAGGGTCATAACAGATATCTTGTCGTAACGTTTAACACAAGGATGCATATGCGTTACCTGTTATCAAACTTCTAACTGTGTAGTTGTTTTGTTAGGTGTACGATAAGAGGGTATTTTTTGTATAGTGTGTCTGAAATGATGTATTGACTAATCACACTGTAAATTACAAATTACACTGTAATCCTAACCCGTATATGAATAATATAAATTATCAGAGTCGTTAAATTATTTTATTCAAATTATCCGTTACATACTCTATCAGCAATGTTATGACTTATGATATTTTTCACTCCAGTTCAGCCAAATTGAACACAAGATAATCGTTCTTCTTCAAAGGCGTATAGTATAGCATACAAGACAATGTGCTGGAGGTTACCCATTCAGTTGAAAAATTGACAATGAGATAATTTGTTAAGAACCATGCACGCTAATAGATTTAAGGCACAGAAATTCTGAATTACACGTACTATACGCGAATATCTGTGGTGAAACATTCGTCCCGTTAGACTTGCTGTGGCAACAAATATTAGGAACGGATTCTATTTTCAGTGTTAAAAGTTGTATCGTTTGAAATTGAAATGAGCTCTTGATTGGATAGTCAGTGGCTTTCTCCAGTGATTTTTTAATTAATAGCAGAAGAAAGAAGAACTGTTTGTACAAAAGGCCAGATAAATTTTACAGTAACAGTAGTAACAGCAATCCTGGGAGACTAGAATCTAAATCGTACGAGTTTACACCGGTCCAACAAAATTAGCAACATGCACTATATTGGATTGTCCCAAAACTGGTCAACTTTGATCTAAAACCCAAAAATTCAGCGTATTAACTGTCCCCAGAGTCATCAAAGGTCATGCTCCCAAAGGATTAATTTTTGGGACCCAAAACGTAAGTGGAGGGATACCTATGACATCGCAAAAGTTGCTTGTCCGTCCGTCTGTCCGTCCGTCTTAAGCACGATAACTCTCGAAGGGAATGAGATATTTTGATGAAACTTGGTGTGAGCATTCTTTGGGTCAAGAGTAAGGTCGAGTTCGTAGATGGGCTCTGTAGTCCTACATTTAGGGGTGGGGGAGGGGGTTCAAATTAAGGGACAAGCAATTTTTTTTTAAACAGCTAATGTGATAGTCGATAGTCGTAAGAAGACACGCTGAACACGAATATGAAAATCATTTTCTCGCCGGACAGGTAGTTCGTCAGAAATCCGGCCAAAACCGGAAAGTTTGTTAAAAGTAAAAGTTTTATTTGAAGTTGATTAGATGTTTGAATTAGGGGTAAGAAGGCATGCTGAACACGAATATGAAAACCATTTTCTCGCCGGACAAGTAGTTCGCCCGGAATCCGGCCAAAACCGGAAAGTTTGTTAAAAGTAAAAGTTTTATCTGAAGTTGATTAGACGTTCGATGTAGGGATAAGAAGGCATGCTGAACAAAAATACGAAAACCATTTTCTCGCCGGACAAGTAGTTCGCTCGAAATCCGGCCGAAGCCGGAAAATTTGTTAAAAGTGAAAGTTTTATTTGAAGTTAATTAGATGATAGATTTGGGGGTAAGAAGAGACGCTGAATGCTGAATCCGTATATGACAATCATTTTTTAGCCGGACATATGGTTCGTCCGGAATCCGGCTGAAACCGGAAAATTTGTTAGAAGTTAAAATTTTATTTGAAGTTGATTAGATGTTGGATATAGGGGTAAGGAGATACGCTGAATTCGTTTTTGATGTTTAGTTTTTCGCCGGACAAGTAGTTCTTGAATTCACCAAAACCGCAAAATTCCCAGAAGTAAGGTAGGATCGTTTTGACAAACACACATGCTGAGTCCATATCTGAACTTGGTTTTCTTAATGCTATGCTGTTTGGCCTGGCGAAGATTGGATCTGGCGAAGACAAAACCTGATTGTCTGGATCAAATATTGAATTTTTGGGATCCCATCGGAACCTTTGGTCTTGTTCTTCACGGGCAGCCACGACAAAATTAGGCTCGGTTCCAAAAATCTGTGCACAACTCAAGCATACTCTCCAAGCATTTGGCTTGGCTCGTACTTCTTAGGTTATTGTTCATTTATGAACAATCTACTGTTGCGGAAGCACTAGACGGTTTTCGGTTTTCAGCTTTCACCATTTTATCTAGAGAATACAATCCATGAACAATGATCAGCAGAGGCTTCACTACTGGGGGGGAGGGGGGACGTCTCCCCCAATGTTGTCGGCCAGTCGGTAAAAAATAGCCGAGTCGGGGCGAAGCGCCGCGATTTTTAGTAAAAACAGTCGATTTTTTACTGAGAAATAGTCGTTTTTTCTTAAAAACAGTCGGTTTTTCGTAAAAATAGTCGATTTTTGCTTAAAAATAGTCGTTTTTTCTTGAAATCAGCCGATTTTTCGTCAACACAGTGGTTTTTTCCCCAATAATAGTCGTTTTTATCCGCAAATACAGTCGGTAAAAATGACCAGCCAGTCGGTAAATACCTTGTCCCCCCCCAAACACTTTGGCTAGTAACACCTCTGATGATCAGTACCAAGTCGAAACTTGGCATACATGTTGGAACTGAGGTTTGGTTTGGGCCTGCCTTTGAGGTCCCACCACCTTGTTCAGTGGCAACTGAGCCCCGATTGCTCAGTTACTTAAGTTCGAAACCCCCAAGCTCCCTGTTCTTGAGCAAGTGGGCTCGGATTGACCACCGAGTCAGACTAGTAGTATCAGGTTATAATATCGCGTGTATTGTGATGACATATATATATGTATGTATGTATGTATGTATTTATTTATAACCCATCTACAACAGCTACAAAAGCATGAGACGGAGTACAGAAAAAGAAAAGAAAAAGAAGGAACTAATAAACTCATACCCAAATACAAAACAACAACAAATTCGATAAATACTAAAATAGAATGCCGCTCCAGGGGTGGTGAGACGGCTTGTCAGCAGTCATCCGCTTGAAGTGTTCGGCCATTTCAGTTACCGGTTCCCGCAGACCGTATTTTCGAACTAGAGGTCTATTTCTTGACCAAGACGGGATTCCAAGGAGATATTTCCCATATTTAAAATAAATTTTTCGGAGGTCAGCTTTATCACTGTCACTTAATATGTCCCAGAAGGGAACGATATACAGAAAATGGCCCATGACTGAGCTGTTGAATATTCGAGTAAGTAGTTTCCTACCCAAATTTAGCTGGGATACAACTACTGAAACGTAAGAATTACGCACTTTATTCTCAATGTGCTGTACCAGAAGCTTCCGCGTAGCAGCAATAGTCCGACCGATTGGGATACCCAAGTACATGAAGTGATCGACTGGAGTAGCAACAGTATCTCCCAAATTAACCGGAGCTTCAATAGGATCTTTGCAATTAAACAAAAGCACTTGGGATTTATCTGGATTCAAAGACATACCAATCTTATCATAGTTAGTACTTAGATCCCGGAAATACCGTTCAAGACCAGCAACAGTTCGACTTATGTTAAAAAGATCATCCGCATAACAAAACTTCGAAACATCTAAACCGCGGAATATACAAGACGTATCAATGTTACTCTGGGCAGGCAGAAGCGCATTGTTAAACACAATAGGGGACGTTATCGACCCTTGTTTGATACCCTTTTCTACCGGGATATATACATTGTCATGTAAATACGGGATACTTGTTCTGTATTACAAGAATGACCAAACAAACTTCGGTTGATTCCTTTTTTCACACTCCACTTTGGAGCGCTTCTCACTTGTTTTTCAAGTTTAACGGTTCACTTAATATTCACTTTAAAACATTCGCGTGCTAAGTACTTTAGTCTTCCCACAGTAAACCCGAAATAATAAAACAACTTTGATGGCCACCGAAAAGCCAGAAAATGTATGCGCGGGAGGCAAGTGAAGGTCAACAATCCTTTAATGGCGAGATGCATTTTAGGGATAAAGATGTCAGCAACAAGCTACGTTATCGATCTCGACCCCATTCTGCTTGACAGACTGCAACAAGACTGTCAGAGTCGACACGAAGCAGAAGTCCTCTCAAATGGTGAGCTGTTTTTCTAGTATTTCCATTTCTAGCGTATCCTTACTTTGAATCTTCCTGCAACCATGTTCAAATCCTGTATCCAATCCTGCACACCCACACTCTCACTCATTCCCAACGTCCATACTTTATCTCTACGATGTAACACAAGCAGGGCCGTATCCAGGAATTTATTTCGGGGGGGGGGGGGGGGTTGTCCACGGGTCGGACCAAAAAGTACAAAAAATACATAGATCAGAGGTTAAACCTGCAAAAATCTATTACTTTTGTGGGTTTCGGGGGGGGGGGGGGGGGGGTCGAACCCCCTACCCCCCCTGGATACAGCCTTTTTTTTTTTTTTTTTTAATTCCCGCGTAGCTTCTTTTTCCATTTTTCCTGTTTTAGATTGAACTAAACCAGGGGCTACGTCTCCACCTCCAACTCAGTGGCGTTAATAAAAAAAATCCTAATAATTTGACCTGCTTTAACGTCACTTACACTCTCATCCTAAGAAAAAAACTTTATTTTAAACATTCAAAATATGACTACCTTCTATTTTAAAAACTTTTCAACAAACATTTACATCTAATCTAATTTACTTTAAACTTTTACTTTTTTTCTCTCTAAGGGTACTACCCTATACTTTCTAATAAAATACAAAAAATCTTTATTTTTATCATTCACTTCTATCATTTAAATTTATCATTTTATCTATCATTTTTTTCTATCATTTAAATTTAACTTTTAATCTTATTTTAATTTGTAATTCATCACCGCTAGGCTACACACACTAACACCAACCTTACTCAATTGCTACAAATTATCTCCAACAAACACATAAACACGATATTTACAAACAACCTAAAAAAAAGACTCATAATTAAACTTCATTATTTGAATTACGACCTAATTAAATTATATTCTTACACATTCTAATTTAATCTTTTCTTAAATCCTTAATTTTCTTTTTCTTTTTTCTTTTCGAGCAATTAACTTTAAATTCCATGGGCCAAATCTGGGTACTTCTACCTGAAAAATTGGCCTTGAACACAAGCGTATGGTTACATCTGTTTAAGATGTACTGTACATTCATAATGTAACACAAGCGTACGGTAAAAGACCTGGTTTCTCCTTCCAGACTTCCCGGGATTTCTATTTCGTCGAGCCAAGCAACAAATAGGCCTGGAAGTCCCTGTTGGTCGACCCCTCCAGATTTCGCAATTTGGAAGGGTGTCATTGATTGACAAAGCGCATTGGAGAAATGCAATAAATATGCAAATGAGCGGAGTAGCGAAAAAAGGAAGAGTGATTCACAATTTGAATGGGGGCAGGCACAATACATACGAAAGAATATGTATAGTAGGGAAAGTTGAAGAATAGAGAAAGCTCTCTTGAGTGTGAGAACTCTGTGGAACGAGAAGCTTGTGATTAGTGGAAAATGGCTCGGAATTTTGCATGTCACAGAGGGCGAAGTTCTCGAACTATCATACTTTCGGCCCTTAGCAAAAAAAAAATAAAAAAATTCCAGAACCTCCCAACTGGTCCCAAATTAGCTTCCCCGCACATCACTGCCTGTCCCTTCTTTTTAGTCAATTCTAGAGCTTCTAGTTTCTTGCTCAGTTTTGTTTTTCTTTGTATGTACTATTTTGGGGTGGTTCCCAAAATCACCACGATCTTTTTGCCCACTCTCACAATGCCCACGCTCAGAACGCCCACGATCAAAATGCCCACGGTTCAAAATGCCCGGGATCAAAATGCCCACGATTAAAATGCCCACGGCTCAAAATGCCCACGACTCAAAATGCCCACATTCAGATGTGGAAAACCCGAAATCGAAATCGTCCGAAATGCTGGCTGCTTAAAAATGCCGACCGTTTCCAAATGCCAACAGTTCAAAATGGTCACAGGGGAGGCTAATATCGTCTTGGTTCAAAATACCGACGGCTGAAACTGTCCACAGAGGGAGACCAACATCATCCTGGGAATGCGGACTACGAGATTACAAGGGGTAGGATTAATCACGGAAAAGGTTTTGAAAGGAATTATTTTTATTGTTTCTTGAAGAACGATCCAAAAAGACCAGCAAGTTAAAGCTCTAAAAGAAAAGTTCCAAGGGGGTTCCTTATCAGGCAGAGGCCTCGGCAGAGGCTTCCTCATAATGAAAACACAGCGCTTTTGCGGCAACTAACCACGAGCCAATACACATGTTTCTTGTAAGTATTTTTCCAGAATGATATTATAACTGAGATTATACCAGTTCATCATACGATCATCGTCATTCTGATACTCCGTCTTGCTCACTCACCCCTAATTCAAGTTTACCACGTTCTGAACACCTCAAATAATCCAATCGTGGGCATTCTGAACCGTGGGCATTTTGAGTCGAGGGCATTATGAGTTGTGGGGATTATGAGTCGTGGGCATTATGAGTCGTGGGCATTTTGAGTCGTGGGCATTTTGAGTTGTTGGCATTTTTAGTGGGCATTTTGAGTCGTGGGCATTATGATCGTGGGCATTATGATCGTGGGCATTTTGAGTGTTAGCCCTATTTTGTCTTTATTAGCGAGCTATAAAAGTTAAAAAATCAAAAAAATTAATAGATAGCCTATAGTGAATGAATGAATTTATTTTACTGGCCCACTACACTTAACTACACTTAAAGCGGAGTCTCTTCTCTGTTCGGCACACTACCGAGACCGTCTTAGTCCGACCGCAAAGTCATGAAAATGTGACAGCCCGCTAACCCAAAAGGTACAGTAGCTTTAAAAGTGGATTCCGACCAAATCGAACACGCTGATTCCGAATTATGCCGGGAACTGGTTCCGGAAAGGACGGCTTAAAGTAGAAATGAAGCCCGATGCTGTTCCATTATCTCCTCTCAATAAGAAGTATCGCTGTCGAACATAGTAGGTTGAAAAGTGGATTCCTACCAAATTGAACCCCCTGATTCCGAATATGCCGGGAGTAAAGTCCTGAAAGGGTAGCTTCAAGTAGAAATGAAGCCTGATGCTATTCCATTATTTTTTCTCAATAATGAGTATAGCCTGAGTATAGCTATCAAACACAGTAGGTTGGAAAGTGGATTCCAACCAAATCGAAGCCGTTGATTATGAATATATCGTTAATAAATACTTTACGGAAGGGTGGCTTAAAGTAGAACTGAAACCTGATAAGTTATTCTCCTTCTCATCAGTGCATATGCCACAAATGCATCAATGTCATAAGTGCCTCTGAGTAAGGCAATACAATCTCGTCTTTAGTTTTTTTTTTTTTATTGTCATGTTGTTTGTTTCGCAATTCTATCTTCTCTTCCGTTTCTTCTCTGTAGGGTTAGCGGCGATTATTGCTTGGCACTACCTAGTGCGCAATTCTCAATTCAAACTGACACTTTCCGGCAAGGGGTCTCACACTTCCAAAAAGCAAGTATAAATGAAAAGAAAAAGTGTTTTTAGGAGTTAAGCCAACGTCGAACACCACCGTCCCAAGCATATTCTAAATCAGGATTTTTCTGCCTACAAAATGGTACCGTGAGCCTGCCTGTACCTTTTGGGTCGGGTGTTTTCGAAACTACGCGTCTTTTGACGAGCTGGCGGTCGGATTATCTAGAGCTTTTATTCTTTTTCTAGAATTGGACAGTACAAAATTGCGAGGATAGGGCAACGGAGTAAAGATTTCCCAGCTGTCAGTAGTTGCATAACGTTGACACATGGATGCGCTATTTCAACAGATATGAGACACTTAACACCAGGGGCGTAATTTGCTATAGGGCAGGGGGTGCAGTTGCCCCCTCCAGACCCCAGTTTGCCCCCTCCAGCCTGATGTTTGCCCCCCCTCCCCAGCTTACACATCTGCGGCATGTTATTGATGGTTATGATGCCGTTTTGAAGCAATTTTCCGTGGCGTTTCATTCTAAACCGCAAAACTTTAGCGCTTGGCGCGGACTTCTCACCTGTAAAATTCAGACTTCCCGGCACAGTTCTTCTGCTAACAAAGCAGGGCCAATGGTAGCCAATTATTGTCCTAGGAGGGGATTTTTAGGTGACCAAATGAGAATAGCAACATAGCGTGGCAAAACATGGGCGAACAAAAACTTTCGCCTGGAAAGTCGACTCCGACTTTGTCCCCTCCAGGATTTTCTCCAAATTACGCCCCTGCTTAACACACGATACAGGATAATACAGCATTTCCATCATGTTTTTAATCTGGTAACAGCATTCTAAAACTCTGAATATCCCTGTGACAATTCACAGTTGTCCGAAAATGAAAGAAATATTTTGAAAGAAAGATCTACTCTTCTTCTTTTTTCCAAAATTTTTCCATCTGACTTCTTTTGACAATATTCCACTAACTTCTGACAATGCATTCAATATCGGCTTGTTAACAGAGGCTAGTTTTAAATAGATGATTAATAAAAGGCAATCATGACATTACCGGTTCTCTCCTAACATAGAGAGTTTTCGCTACGAGGTAACGACACAGCCCTTAAACGAGCGTAGGCTAGCTCGTCTTGGGACCATAGACAAGGACGGTAACTTGAATTGAATCAACTTGGAAACGAAACCCAGTATGGGACCTAAATGTTATTCTAGCTGAATTGGTACACATGTGATCCAACAAAGCATGTTCATCATTTTAATGTACTGGACTTGTTCTAAATAGGGAAGCCGTTAGTCAAACATGATTCAGCTTGCAGCATGCCGTGCTGAGGACAGGAGGGACAATGGAACTGGTGCGGAGTATGTGTCTGAACTGAATATGTCAACCTAATATAGTGTTTGGGATCCCAAGCATACCTATGGCTTCGTAAAGTTTGACCGTCTTTTATCACGATAACTCACGAGTGGGCTGGGGTGTTTTGACAAGTCGGGGGGGGCCGTATGGCTAGTGTTACATTTTCAACTTACGGCATGAACCAACATTTTTTTTTTCATCTAATAAGACAGTCGGTTCAGCGGTAAGCAGAAAAGCTGAACCCAAATACAAGTTTTATTTTCTCACCGGATGAGTAGTTCGCCCCGAATATGTTGATCCAGACAGTTCTTATGAGTTTTAAACAATACTGATATTTCATTAGTAATCTGGGATAGACCGAACATTAAAGAAAGAAATGAATCACCTACTGGATCTGGTTAAGGGATGGTTAGGGATAAATATGTCTAGGTAATGCGTCTACAAGAGCCGATTGTCTGGAGGAGTCCGTTAATATTCCCCTTTGGGAACCAGCGAAACATTTTACCTTGTTCTTGGTAAAATTTTCTCTAGAAACCTCTCCCTGCCAGGAGGGACCCCTAAAACAGTATTCAATGGATCTCGTTTACTCATCTCGAATACTTGTTTACTTATTATATTATTATTGATGCATGAACAGCGAAATAAAAGTAAAGTAGGATTTGTGATCAGAAATAGTGCCGTCTCGACTTTGAAACTTTCGAAAACATCTATTCCGCTTTCTGAAAGTCTTGTTTACCTTGGCATGTTCACTGGAAAAACTATTACAGAAACCATCGAGCTTAACATTCAAAACCTCACTAAAAAGATACGGATCGCTTATGCTTCGATCGCTTCTAGTATCACGCATCTTAGTCGGTTTCATCTTTCTAAACTTCACAACAGTCTAACTGTGGTCCCATCTTCTTGCTGTGTCCCCCATTTGGCAATTGTTTTCTGCTTCTAATAAGAAAAGTGTTCACCGGATTTATTTTAAATTTGCCAAGTATTTGCTGCATTTGCCCCCTTGGACCAGTAATTGTGTTGCGGGAGCAACACTTTGGTTTTGTCGTGTTTTTTTTTTCCTAGCACCCCGATTTCAGCTTCATCCTAGAAAGTGGTAAGGGTCTAACCTCTGCGGTTTTTACGGAAACTGTGGACATTGCCGGATTGATGAATATAACGTTGCATTTTGGAAAGCTTCGTAGAACTCTTGCCTGGCGGGGCAAAAAAGGAGGGTTTTTGTTTGTCCTTGAGCCAGAGCCTATAGTGTGTGAAGTGAAGATGAGTTTTATAGCCTATGTCAGAGAGGATTATCTGAAGTTAAGCAGCCAAGCTTTTGTTTCATTAAACCATGTTTCTGCTTTCGAGTGGAAAGCTCCGTTCTAGCAGGCACCCACCAGTTTCAAATTGAAGATGGACTAAAATCTATAAGTGCTAAATATGTGCGGCAGTTCCCCGGCCCCACAGCCAGTATATCTTCTTCAAGTGATAAATAGAAAAATTTACAGAACAGAAAAAGTGGCATTTTCCCACGGTCCGAAAGTGCTGCCATCTATTGTTTCTACACATTTCGGTTCGTGATTTCTGCTGAGTTTATCATTCCATTTCTTACACTTGGGATTGAGGAAGAGAAATGGTATCACACATACCTCTTAAACTTTAAAAGTTCTCTCACTGCTAAAGTAATTACAGCTTATCCTTTGCTTGTGGTGTTATTAGAAAGTTGGCCTACGGCAAAAAAGGCAACTTTTGAACTATTACAGATATAATTTTTATCAACGGCCATCGATAGATCTTGATGAGCTGATCAAAGTATATGTCATCCGTTTTTTGGTAGACAAATTCCTTCACGAGATACAACAGTTTGAAAGTTTAGAGGGGTTGACAACTTCAGTAGTAAGGTACACACCGAAACCCAAAATAGTCCGATCCCAATTGTGAGACATGTAGGGGACTTGTAAGCAACAATCGGATGTTAGACCATAACTATCTTCGACGATGAGGGGTTAGCAACTTTTGCTAGTTGGTATTTGTTTCCGTTTTTTGATCCTGAGAAAAGTTTGGTACCATGTCTATCACGGGGAGATGGACTTTTAAGTAAGAATCGGTTGCTAGAAGGGGTTCATAAGGGGCTAGAAACTTGTGCAAATTGATGCACATTTTATTTCACCTTTATAAATCTGAGGGTAAGAAAATTAGTCTCCATGGTCGGTCATTGTAACTTAGAATTAAGTCTTTGAGGGGTAGACAACTTCAGTGGTAGGGCAGGTCCGTATTCAGAAATTTATTTCGGGGGGAGGGGGGTTGCCCGCGGGTCTGACCAAAAAATACAAAAAAGACATAGCTCAGAGGTTAAAGCCTATAAAAACGACTAATCTTGTGGGTTTCGGGGGGGGGGGGAGGTCGAACCCCCTACCCTCCCTGGATACGGCCTTTTGGTGGGGTGTATAATATTCCAAGTTTCCACCAGTCACGATTGAAAAGGATAAAGTTCAATTGACTGCACATTTTATTTGATCTCTATAAATCTGAGGGTAATAAAATTACTCTCCATGGTGTATCACTGTAGCTTAGAATTAAATTAAGTATAAAAACATTATTCTTAAACAAACAACAAGCGAATCATGTCGTCTGGCTAACATTTTTAATGTTTACAAAATATCAAAGTTTCAGGTAGCATCTTTAGTTTCTTCATGTATTAATTCGTTAGCACCGTTAGGACTAAGAGAACTAGATATGTTTCATGTAACTTCAGAATGCCATTCATACCCAACAACTTCTTCTGAGACAAATCTGCTGCTGTCTGAAATACGCCATACACATCGAGGAGCTTTTTCGTTGCGACATGTTGGTGTAGAAGTATGGAACATGCTGCCGGACTGTATAAAGGGATCGGTGTCTTTGAGCTCTTTCCAGAAAAAAAAGTCTTGAGAGTTGGTGTGACTTATTTTATTTATTTCTTGCTCTTTATACTTGGATTGTTGTCGTGTTTGACGCGGATAAAGTTGTGACAAGTGACTTTTGTTAAGAGATGAAATTTGTGTTAATTATAATTAAGACAAATTTCATATAGAGGTATTAATTATTTTGAGTTCCTGAACTGGCCGCTTGCTCTAAGCGGCCAGTTCAGGAACTCAAAATAATTACCTCAGCAAGTAGGCTACCTCTAGCTCCGCTCAGTTTTGTCGGGGTATCCAAAGTCGCTGGATTGGACCAAAGACGGAGGTTCTATTGGATTATTTGTTCTTGTTAGTACGGAATTACTGTGAACAAACCTTGAACCTTCTTCTGACAAGAAAAGATTCACGCAGCTTCCTGCCAAGCTGTATTAGAGCAGAACGCGGAGCAAATCCTCGCTCCATTTCCTGAGAAACTGACCTGTCTTCACGGGATCCTTATTACCTTTCTAAAGATTAATTTCGGGAAAAAGAAGGAACATCGGATTCCTTTTGCCTTAGCTGCGTGAGTTAATATCCTTTGGGATGAAACTGGGATCCAGATAATGGTTTTCTTATCCATTTATCTTAAAATTACCGATCACATTCAGTGAATCAGGAAGAGATGGGGAAAAGAGAGCAGCGTTAGGAGGTCACAAAAACGCCACAAAGGGCCACAAAAACAACCTAGGTGACACCTAAACCGAATTCACTTCTTTTCTAATGACTGAATCGACATCAATCGAATGAATCGCCACAAACCCTCTATGATATGTTTATTTGTGATCTTCAGGGTGCTGGAACAGACCCCTAAAACAAACACCCCTTTTCGAAAGCTCCGTGCACTCAAGGAAGTGAGAAATGAAAATAAACTTAATTCCTCCCCTTCTTCCTGGTCTTTCTATCGTAGAAAGAGATAGAGAATTTATAGCAGAACACAATGATACCAAGCCTAATACGAGGGAATTTCATAACAGTGGAATGTTTATTTTGGTAAACGTACAAAATACATCGTTGCAGTCTGTGTATCCCAATAAAGATAACACACACAGTCCGAATTTCGCAGTCCGGTGCGAATTTCCTTCTCCGCTCCGGGATTTTGACGTATCGCATGCGGATTCGGTACGATAATTTCGTTCCGGTTTGAGTAGAAAATATTCTACTTTTTCCGGAGCGAATTTTATACGCAGGCGAAATTGTGCTCTGAAAATTGGTAAATTCATAGCTATGTTTGTGTGTTTGGAACTCTTTGAAGTATCAAATGTTTATACGACCTATTTAATGTGATCAGCAAAAACATGTTTATTAGAGAAAGATCTTGGTTGCAACTGTCTGCTAAATGCAAGCTACCATCTAGACAAACGTAAATGTGTACTAGGCTATCTACAGGAGGTATGGTTATTTTTGCAGTTTATCATTTTACAGTTGAACAGCGACATCTCATCCACTTGCTGCAATAAAAGTAAAATACTGGTCAGTCAAAGCAGTTAATTAATTGCATCTTTCTTTGATACTCCTCCCTCAGAACTGTTTAAACTTATATACACATCCTGTATTTTAGATAAAAAATAGAAAATATAAATTTTTTAATCAACAGAGAATTTACAAACATTCGGCAATCAATCAGCATCATCTGGCTGTAGGCTAAGCAGTGAATTTTTCAAATCTGGGGCCAAATTTCCCGTCCGAATTTTGTTTTGTCTGAAAAACCTGTCGGGCATAGTGACGCGAATTTCGCATACGCTTTTTCGCGTGCGGAATCTTACCTGACTGTGTGTGCACTTAGCTTAATGCTCCTTGCTGCCAGAGATAAACGAAATACTTCGACAGTTTGCACATGTATTTTCGGAATGCACAAGTTTTATGAAAGCATGGAATGCCAAATATATCTTTTTCAGGCTTTGGTTAGTGAAAAACGAAGTTTCGTAACAAGTTAGTTCGACCGGACGTATGCTGCAGATTTCTAGGCTTAGGTACTGAACATTCGTGGCGAATGTTTACAAGAATCTATGTTTACTTTTCAAGAGAAATTCTTGAGAGCTTACTCAACAGGCTTTTCTTTTCCAGATACGCTCTATTGTCCTGGAATATTCGACGGCTGGGCATGTTGGAATAGTACACCTGCTGGGACGACGGCTTTTCAGCGATGCCCATATTATGTTGCTGGATTCACTCCAAGAAGTAAGATTCCAGAACATGTAAACACCCCATTAGTGACGAAAGGTGAACAAACGTTGATTTCCGAATTATCCGAAGTCACGGTTCCTAGTGGAGTCATAATTTGATGCCCCTATAACGAGCAATCGTTAGCTAAAATAATAGTAATAATTATCTATTTCTGAATTACCAAGAAATACAGCGCAGTATACAATTACAGAAAAAGCCACAAGCTAAATATTAAAACTTTTCACTTCTATACTGCGCTTTAATCCCTAAGGGGAATATTTGTCGGACTTCTTCTTCCAGACTAACAGGTCTTACAGATGTTAATATCATGTTAAGATCCACGGAATAATTCCTTCCTGGTTTTTTTTTCCGGTCTAGCCCACTTTACGGCGGGCATACCAGTGCTAGTCGAACTCCGGAGGACATTCTGATCCAACATGTTCTTTATCTCTATATACAATACGTTTATAATTTTTACCGAAGGATTTTATTCTTTCCGAAATGTCCGGTTTACAACAGAACGCGAACGCAAATTTACCTGGTAATACTACAAAGCAAGTCACCGTACCTCTATCCCCACACAAGCAGCTGGACAAAAGAACTTACTAGAACTTACGAATTTCCCTCACCGGATTCTGGGGAATCCGGCCGACCTAGCGACTTAATGAGAAAGCGAAGCAGGAAGATTATTTTCTGTGTCTGTTGTTTTTTTCTGTGTCGAAGCTCGATCAAAATCTAGATCACCCGATAGAGAACGATAGAGAACTAAAACACGATAGAGAACTAAAACACGTATGTCTACCGAGCTTATCTCACTGTCGACACTAAACCGCTTGATCAAGCAAATTGTACGGACTAAAACAATTCTTGGTTTTGTGGGATTCCGGCCGAATATCTGTCCGACAGGGAAGGCAAGCAAAATATACTGAAACTGCGTGTTTTCTTGTTCCTACTTCGACACTCTAACCTATTTCAGAGACATTTTTACTGGAAAAAATAACTTTTTTTTCACTGGATTCCGGACGGACTGCTTTCCGGCACGAAAACAAACTTCAGATATGGGTTCAGCATGTATTCTTCCCCTACATTAAACCTCTAACCTCCTAATACATGACTAAGGGCCCCACCTTCGAACCTGAACTGTACTTTGACCGAAAGGATCCTCAGTTCAAGTTTGAACAACACATCTCAACCAATTCGGTCGCTATCGCGCTAACTCACAGACAGACGGACGGAAAATCACGCTAACTAACCAACTTTACGAAGTCATAGGTTTCCCCTCACTAACGTTCTGGGATCCCAAAAACTCTTTCCTTATTGAAGATTTCTTGTTCGTCTCCTCTCTTGGCATCGAAATGGAATTATTGTTCAAAAGTTTGGTGTTCCGGATATTTCAGGAAAGTTATTACTACTACACAGGAAGCTATTCCCATCTTTCGTCAAAAATGATCTTGTGCCAGGGCACAGAATAATATAGGTAGGGAAAGATTGGCAATTTTACATATTTGTGGGAAGAAACATCAAAGAATCTTATTTGTATCTTTTAAAGTATTACTGGTAGCAGCAACGATGATAGCCGAGAGTCATCGTAAATCAGTCGAAAGGGGAGATACAAATGAAGAGTGTTGGAAAAGGGACAAGATTTATTGTAGCTGAGAGTAACAAGCGATCTAACTTTTCGACACAATTGGCAGTGTCAAGGCTTTTCCAGAGCTACGTACTGAAAGAGATTGCGGCGATTTAAGACTCCTTTCTAAAACTTCCGGCCAAACATTGCGTCCGCATTCATGTTTATTAGACCTGACGGGTTGCTTGGCAGTCTTCATTGGTAATGATTCAAAAAATGAAGTTTGAGTATGACTCTCTCAACGTAAGCATAAACACAATTCACTTCACTTGTGAAGAGTTACCAACTCCCCGACACCTGATGTATACCCTTTCCCGGCCCGGCTCGAAATCAGCGGTAATGGTAAAAAAAAAAATGAAGTTTGAGACATATGACCGGCCAAAGTAAGCATAAACACAATTCACTTCACTTGCGACAGGTTACCAACTCTCCGGCACCTGCTGTATACCCTTTCCCGGCCCAGCTCGAAATCAGCGGCGCCGGCCATAAATCAGGCGATTCATCTTTCAAATGCTTCTCAACAACCTGATTTCAATGTTCTAACACCTGGCAACCGCTGCCGGCACCGACAGGGCACCGCGGCACCGGGCTGCACACTAAAATTGAGAGTGGCCAACCGCTCGTTCACTTACTGGCGATCAATCTCAGAGATGGTACCCTGAGGCAACAAACTGAGACCGTCTCAGTTCTGACTCCCGACCGTACCGCTTAAGGACGCAAATTGTTTATTTCCCAGACATCAAATGGATTACTTAAGAATGGTCGAAGGATCAATTTCCTTCCACTGAAAAGCCGTTATGTTACTTCTTTTCATCTGGTCGGGAAATAATACTGGCGCGGAAGCAATTTGTTTATGTACGGTTTCTTGACTAATCACGTTTCATTGTGACAGAAGACGTATGCGATGACCAACATGGTTTGCCACTCAATACATTGACTTTTCGGAAACTAAATTCTTTCGAAGATGCGGAAGTAGCTTTCCAGCGTCCCGGTAATCGGTTCAAATCTGCATATCCATTCACTACTCTCGTTCTTCCGGAGAATTCGGAAATCGACACAGAAAGGGCGGCCACTTCGTTCTCATGTTAATGTGTCAGGCCATATTTACTTGTCACGTAACCTTGTGTGGCATCCACCTCTAAGACAGTGCAAAAAGCTTACTGCTTTAACCGGATGGCCCCAACCATTCGGATATTGTTGGGTCTTATCTGATATGATCCGAGATCTGATCGAAAGTGGAATTTAAATAAGAGTGCGTTCAAGGTCCCATAATATGAATGAATGAATATTTAATAGCCAATTGGCCGTACAAAACATATAATGGTAACAATGCACTTTACATCACTCAATAATTATCTTACTTAACTAATACACTCTTTAAATATGGCACATTTTAATTATCTTAGCTTTATTTTTCGGCACTGTCTAGGGAACCGGGAGCCGTACTTTATGTCCTACGGGCTACGGAACCGGTAGTTCTCACGGAAACCAAACCGTAAGAGCTACGATTCCGGGATCTGACGTCATTGACTAACGGAAACTTGTATGTACTGGCTCCCGTTCCGGTAGTAGATGGAAAATAGCTCACGGAAACTTCATCGTACCAGCTTCTCGTCCGGTAGTCTCACGGAATTATGTACTCAGAAGCTAGGGAACCGGTAGGCGATACCGGAAACTATATAATTGGAGCTTGTGCTCCGGTAGTGTCTACATGGGATATAGAACTCACGGAATAGTTTGGATGACAGCTAGGATGCCGGGATTTCACTGACTTAGAGAAAATAACATGGGGAAAAAACTACTACCGGAACCCATATACTGAGAGCTAAGGTACCGGTAGCAACAACTATTTGGTTGAAAATGACCAGCTAACGGACACAGATGGCTATGGGCTAGGGTTCCGGTATTGCAAAAAAAAAAATTTTACTCACGGACCCATGTTAGTGAAGACTAGGAGACCGGGAGAGAATATTTTTAACTCACGGAACCCAACTCCTGTGGGCTAGGGTTCCGGTAGAGTAAACAAAAATTACAAACTCGCGGACGCTTGTCAATATGGACTTCGGGTCCGGTAGCACATATTTCAGCTCACGGAACCCAACTTGCATGGGCTAGGGTTCCGGTAGTGCGTGATTATACTAGCTCAGCTCATGGGAGTTTGGTTCCGTGAGTTAAAAATATTCACTCCCGGTCTCCTAGTCTTCACTAACATGGGTCCGTGAGTAAATTTTTTTTTTGTCAATACCGGAACTCTAGCCCACAGGAGTTGGGTTCCGTGAGTGAAAAATATTCACTCCCGGTCTCCTAGTCTCCACTAACATGGGTCCTTGAATAAAAAATATTTTCTTTTGTCAATAGGCTACCGAAACTTTAGCCCACAGGAGTTGGGTTCCGTGAGTTAAAATTATTCACTCCGGGTCTCGTAGTCTTCACTAATATGGGTCCGTGAGTAAGTTTTTTTGTTTTGCAATACCGGAATCCTAGCCCCTAACCATCTGTGTCCGTGAGCTGGTCATTTTCAACCAAATAGTCGTTGCTAACGGTACCTTAGCTCTCAATATACGGGTTCCGGTAGTAAATTTTTCCCCATGTTATTTTCTCAAAGTCAGTGAAAATCCCGGCATCCTAGCTCTCATCAAAACTATTCCGTGAGTTCTATATCCCATGCAGATACTACCGGAGCACAAGCTACAAGTATATAGTTTCCGGTATCACCTACCGGCTCCCTAGCTTCTGAGTACATAATTCCGTAAGACTACCGGACGAGAAGCTGATACGATGAAGTTTCCGTGAGCTATTTCCATTTACTACCGGAACGGGAGCCAGCACATACAAGTTTCCGTTAGTCAATGACGTCAGATCCCGGTATCGTAGCTCTTACGGTTTGGTTTTCGTGAGAACTACCGGTTCCGTAGCCCGTAGAACATAAAGTACGGCTCCCGGTTCCCTAGACAGTGCCTTATTTTTCGTTTCAAGAACATCTGGGAACTTGATATTATACCCATTAAAAAAATGTCTCCTGGGGTCTGAGAGTTGCTCACATTCTACCAGAAAATGTCCTGCTTCCTCTGTATTAAAGCACAGGGGGCATTGTCGCTTACTATTTGGAGTCTTTTTATCCCAATTAAGCTGTTTATATTTAGTTTTTAAACGAGTTAAAGCGGAAGCATTTTTGCTGTTTGCAATGCTAGGTTAGTGTTTTCAAACCGGTGGTACGCGTACCCAAAAGGGTTGCTAGAGACCCTCGCAACGGGTACGCGACGGTACCAAAATCAAGTTGGTCTGTAGTTCTAATATCTCGCCTCAATCATTGTTGGGTCTTCTGACTCGGTTTTAATATTGTCTTCAAGGTCAAATACCTATCGTACGCAATTTCAGATAAACATTTATGACATAAGCTATCATTGTTGACACTAAATATCATCTTTTCGTCGTTCTGATCGTGGTAAAAAGTAGTAAAACACTGATTCGTCAAAAAGGGGTACGTAACCTTTTCGACCCTTGATTAGGTGCACGTGGTACGGCAAAGGTTGGGAGCCATTGACCTAGGTTACCCTCATCCAAGTCGAGAGTTCAACATTTAGCTGGTGTATGAATCAGTAAAAAATGTAGTTAAATAATTTTACCGTGCCTATTTCTTTCAATAATTAGTTTTGAGATCTTTATGTCATTTCTACCTAAAATCCCCTCATTTTCAAGAAGAAAAGGTGTGTCCCCTGAGCCATCCAATGCAATTTGACCTACAGAATAATTTTATGAGCGTCAAACATCAAGTGATTTTGTTGTTGTTAAGGGCGAATGTGATATTGTGAATCATGCATGCTGGTGTTACGACTTCGCAGGAAGAAAACTACAATTGTAATCGTAATAACCAGTCCTATGCTGACTGGTTATTGTTTGTATCTACCATATCAATCATCTTCTTTGACTATGAGGGTATTGGTGGCTTCAAAAACAAACGAGCCCATGTAAATGAAAAACAAAATCATGGCCACGTGCTGCTCTAAAAAATTAAATTAAATGAAATTACGTAAAACATAATTTTAAATAAGAAAGGACTTCGCATATTTGTTTGTGAAGCTTTATTATGACGTTTGTTACGAGGAAATTTAATGTATTATCTGTTTAAAAGTTTAGTTTTGTTCTAGTCTATACGACGGAGAGATAAAACAGTCTTTGAAAACTTGGTGAAAAGAGTGTTTCGGCTGTCCACGGCCCTATTCGTGTCTGATGCAGAAAATAGTTCCAAACTGAGGAAGGTATATAACAGAAAAGCCTTTGGTAACTTGTTTAACAGCTTTTTGTTCCCTCTCTCTTAGCAACCCTTCCGAATTTTACGGCATTCTGAGACGAAAAGATTTAAAACGTATCAGGACTTTCTGTTTCAAATGTGTAAATTTTGTTTTGTACCTTCCTCGTTATTACAGAAATGCCCGCACAACTGCAAACTTCTTACCACCTGACCCCTGTGTAAATTATCGTTCAATGTCCAGGACCTCCGCGTTTCTGGGAAGAAGATTTTTTGTGCCCGATTAGTCCCTTTTCCTTTTTCTGTATTTGTCTGTTTGTTTTGATCTTGTGTGCAGTCACTGCGTTATTTAAAGCTCAGTGTAATCTCATCGTCTCTTTTTTTGTGCGTTTCTTTTCTAGTGCGTAAATAAAATTTCATGATTATCATGCTGTGCGGTAAATTCAAAATCAATTTTTTTTTCTTCTAGAAACTGCCCGACGTGAATGTCGGCCGGATGCGACGTGGTTTCGACACCCCGATTCGAACTCATCATGGTCCAACTACACAACGTGTGTCGACACAGAAAGTTTTGAGGTAAAATTTTCAGAATCTTGTTACAGCTTCTCTTTTTCTTTTGACCTGTTATTTCTCATCAAGTCGAAAGAGTACCACGCTTTGGCTCAGGCTGGGAAGAGTGGATGAAAAACAAGACCAAAGGTTTCGATGGGATCCCAAAAATTTAGTATTTATTGGAGTTTTTGACCCAGACAATCGGGTCTTGTAGATTTCCGGTCTTCGCCAGACCCCTTCAACATTTTGTTATTATTCATAGCAACCGCTTGAATATGTACAAAAAATGCCACTGTTTTGGTGTTTTTTACAACTGAAGCCCAAATAACTAATCAGATGAAACAAACAAAGTCATCTCTCATCGACTTTAGAATCTTGTAAAAACCGCAAGTTCGGGAGGAATCGTGTTATGTCGATCCCCTTTGTTTTTTTTACGAAGTCACCAGGTTTTTATCCAATTAGTCTTTATCAAAAGTCTTTATTCAAATTTTTGTATCGGTATAGAGACCTATTAGGTTAGATAGCCTACCATATTAGGTGAAATTTGAGAAAGAACAAATTCTTCCGACCAAACTTCTAAAAAAATAAGGAATTGTTGGTCAAGTGGTTGATGAGGGACAAATAACATGGTTATGGGACCTAGTAATGACTGGAAATCTTTAAGACCCGTTAGTCTGAAAGAAGTCAGATAAACATTCCCCTTTGGGATTCCATCGAAACCTTTGGTATTGTTCTATGTTAACAGTCTCTTTAGGGTCACTTAGTAAGTGATCTGCGAGCGTAGCGTCAACACTACTTTCCCACATAGCAACTAAGTAGAGCATCAGACTAGGGCCATGTTCCAGTCTCCAATTCAGCCCATTTCCAAGGTTTTTGCATTTCCAGGCATGTCCCTCGCTTCGCCTAATCTAAGGTGATTTGCAGGTCTGGCAGAAAGTCAACAGCGTCTATGTTATCGGATACTCAGTGTCTTTGGCAGCTCTTGTAATCGCACTGCTGATATATTGCACGTTCAGGTAAGGTTTGGACTAGAGCAGTTATTCTTCTGCGGTCTAACATACCCTAAATCCCAGCGAGATAACTGATCCTCAAGTCAATTGCTTTTAGCAATGCAAGGCATAAATAAGCTTCATAACCCAACGGTTACTCACTCATAACGTTGTACACCGTACGGGATCAGAACCCCCAGAACTAATAAAGTCGCCAGGCTGAAGCGGGCTACAGGCAGGATAGCTACCGGTGGTACCATTGTACTCTTTTTAGTACATTTTTATTGTTTAAAATCGGCAGTTCGTAGTACATTTAACAAAAGTAGTAATTTCCGAAAAAATATACCCTTTCCTTAGAGTAATTATCAGTAGCGTCATTCTTGTAGTTAGTATTTTTTTTCTTTTGGAGTAGTTTGGTGTAGTGAATTTCGTGAAGTGGCAACCCTGGATAGGATCAGGTCTCGCTAGAGGCAGGACTGAATGCCTGGTAAACTGGGGAGCTTAGGTGGAGAGAGGTGGCCAGAGGCAGGGGATGAAGGGAAACGCGGAATCATTGCTTTATACTGGGCATTTTAACTAGGCATGGCGGGAGTCGGGGTGATAAAGTGGAGGTGACGAGGGAGCTTTTGTTTTCCAAGGACAGGGCCTGAATTTATCATTAAACTTGGCGTTTAATTTTTTAGCTTGTCGCCGTAAGCTTTTAACTTCTTTTGCTTCCCCTTCCCCAACAATATGAAGGCTGGAATGAATTCCTGAAAGTCTCTGCAGCTTCTAGATGTATTTTATGTTAACAGCTCGATTAACAGCTAAGTTTCTGCTCCAGACCGGAATAAATTCCCGAAAGTCTCTGGCTGCTAGACGTGTTTTATGTTAACAGCTCCAAACTGGAATGAATTCGTGACAGTGTCCTGTCCTTAAAGCGACTTTCCAAACCTTTCTTGATATCTCTTTATACAGTTCACTAAAGAAGTAATTCCGTGTCCCGAGGGAGTGTGAATTTCAAACAGACAGGTTCTGATTTTTTGGGATCCCAAAACGTAAGTGGAGGGATACCTATGACATCGCAAAAGTTGTCCGTCCGTCCGTCCGTCCGTCCGTCCGTCCGTCCGTCCGTCTGTCCGTCTGTGAGCACGATAACTCTCGAAGGGAATGAGATATTTTGATGAAACTTGGTGTGAGCATTCTTTGGGTCAAGAGTAAGGTCGAGTTCGTAGATGGGCCCTGTAGCCCTACATTTAGGGGTGGGGGAGGGGGTTCAAATTAAGGGGCAAGCAAAATTGTTTTAAACAGCTAATGTGATAGTCGATTACTGGGTAAAAAGACACGCTGAACACGAATATGAAAACCATTTTCTCGCCGGACAAGTAGTTCGTCCGGAATCCGGCCAAAACCGGAAAGTTTGTTAAAAGTAAAAGTTTTGTTTAAAGTTGATTAGATGTTTGATTTAGGGGTAAGAAGGCACGCTGAACACGAATATGAAAACCATTTTCTTGCCGGACAAGTAGTTCGCCCGGAATCCGGCCAAAACCGGAAAGTTTGTTAAAAGTGGAAGTCTTATTTGAAGTTGATTAGACGTTCGATATAGGGGTAAGAAGGCATGCTAAACACGAATATGAAAACCGTTTTTTCGCCAGACAAGAAGTTCGCCCGGAATCCGGCCAAAACCGGAAAGTTTGTTAAAAGTAAAAGTTTTATTTGAAGTTGATTAGATGTCCGATTTAGGGGTAAGACGAGATGCTGAATCCGTATATGACAATAATTTTTTTGCCTGACATATAGTTCGTCCGGAATCCGGTTGAAACCGGAAAATTTGTGATAAGTTAAATTTTTATTTGAAGTTGATTAGATGTTGGAAATAAGGGTAACTGATACGCTGAATTCGTTTTTGAGCTTTAGTTTTTCGTCGGACAAGTAGTTCTGGAATTCCGCCAGAAACCGGAAAATTCGCAGAAGTAAGCCAGGATCGTTTCAATCGACTTATAGGGGTAAACACACAAGCTGAATCCATATCAGAACTTGGTTTTCTTAATGATTAGCTGTTTGGCCTTAATCTGTTTCTAAATTTTAAGAGTATAAATGTTCATGGAGTCTGACGAAGACAAAACCTAATTGTCTGGATCAAATATCGAAGTTTTGGGATCCCATCGGAACCTTTGGTCTTGTTTTTTCCGTCGCCTCCGGAAAGGAGTAGGAGTGACAGTACATCAACAGCCGGAATGAGGTACGAACCATATCTCGTTTCTTCTCTTGGCAACAATGCTACTGGCGAGGCTACTGGTGACAAAACAATTTTAGCTTTGTGTTGTAGATGACAACCAATTTTCTGTGCTGTTTCCTACTGTAGATTCTTCGAAAGAAAACAAGATCAAAGGAGGGTGGTAGTCGAAAGGGAATGGCATCTCTGTGACACTTCGTTTTCCAGGTCGCTGAGATGTTCACGAGTCGAGATACACAAGAACCTGTTCACAGCGTTCGTAATTACAAACATAATGTTCCTAGTTTGGCACAGCCGCATAGTCCCAGATGCAGATCTATTGCTGGACAATCCTGTGAGTATAGACAGGTTCATATTTTCAGGTCCAGCCCGAAGAGGACCCTTGATAGAAGGGCCCAAATGTCGCTTAAAGTTTAACCGAAAAGGACAGGGATAGGACAATCCAGTTACCCATCACTTATTCACTTAAATTGGCTTGAAGACCCGCTGAAACTGCGTTACTTGGTTGTTCCGATATTCAGGAATAATCGATTTTCAAATAGTGGAATTTCCGTGTGATTTGTAGTACCTCTAATTTGTTGTATGCCTTACAAGAAAGATTTATGATTTTTTTTTGTTCAGGCACTAAGCAATCTTCACCAATATCGCCACTGCCAACTGAAAAGCCTTGTTTGTGTTTAGATAAAAATTTCCCGCGTCAAAGTAGAATTTTCACTGTGGGGACAGCCGCAGATATTCTGAACGTCATAACTAGAGCAGATAGTGGAAAACAAAAAAATCCCTTTGCAGAATCGAAATAATTCAGTGTATTCAACTAAATGACACAAAAATAAGTTGGCTTTTCAGTTAAACTTTAAATTAAATCGCAGCTGGCTTGTCCGCTTAGCGCAACGAAATACGATTTCTCGTGAAACAAATCAGTCGAAGGGTACAAGATAAAGGATATAGAATTCTAAAAACACAAAGAGTAACAGATGGAGAAAATCGGCTACCATCAAGCTATTCCGGGTTAATCAGAACGTCCTGTCATAGTCTGGCGATCACTCTTTAATGGACACGTCGTATTTTATGATAGTTATTCATTCTACTTAATTAGTTTTTTCATCCATTCTCGTTCCCGAAATTCTTCACTTCCTAAGTGTATCCTATCTCCTCTATTAGCAAAACACTGATTATCACGCTTGCCAGGTCTATTCTCTTTACGTTACGTATCCGAGGAGCTTCGTCGTTCGAAGTTATTAAAATTTTGCCAAGATTGTTATCCAAGTCAAGGGACGTGAGAAGAGGCTAAAAACAGCCGAGCCGTGTGAAATTTTCTGTAAGCATAGCTTAGTTGTGAAGTGGTCAACTGTCTTAGACCATCTGAGCAGACACACTATGTCCTGCGAGGTGTCCTTTAAGCACTTCTGGTCCAGGCAGACGCTGAGTCAATGTGACCAAGGAGGAATTCGGACACCATTGGAACCAAGCCTTAGGTTCTTAATCTGCGAGCACGTGCCGCGTAGGTCTTGCTTAAAGTTTAACCGAAAAGGGCTAGGATAGGACAATATAGTTACCCATCACCTATAGAGAGATTGCACCCTACCTGAAGAAAACGGACGGGAGAATAACAAAAAAATTTAACATTAGGAAGCATAGGACTTTCGACTTTGAGACTAAATTACCGGCCTTGGATAGCTGCTGTGAGTCAGAGAGTTGTTGTAATTGTTATCTGGCTTCTTCTTGTTGGAATAATACAACTTCTGCAAATTAATGTTCTTTTTTATGAGAGTTTGAAGGCTTCAAAGTGTGTAAGCAAAGAGGAAGTCGCATCCTATTGGTCGGTTGTGACGCGTTCCTTGAAATGCGCGTCACAACCGACCAATAGGACGCGAGCCTTTGTTGAGCTTCGTCTTTGTTGACAAACTTTGAAGCCTTCAAACTCTCATAAAAAAGAACATTAATTTGCAAAAGTTGTACTATTCCAACAAGAAGAAGCCAGATAACAATTACAACAACTCTCTGACTCACAGCAGCTGTACAAGGCCGGTAATTTAGTCTCAAAGTTGAAAGTCCTATACCTCGTAATGTTAATTTTCTTTGTTATGATCCCGCCGATGACGGTGTAGAAATATCCGTTTTCTTCGGGTAGGGTGAAATCTCTCTATTCACTTAAATTGGCTTGAAGACCCGCTGAAAATGAGTTAGTTCGTTGTTCCGCTATTCACGAATAATCGATTTTCAAATAGTGGAATTTTCGTGTGATTTGTGGTACCTCTATGCGCTTGTATTTTTGTTGTACGCCTTACGAGAAAGATTTATCAATTTTTTTTTTTGTTCAGGCACTAAGCAATCTTCACCAATCTCACCACTGCCCACTGAAAAGCCGCATTAGTTTTGAGATCAAAATTTCCCGCGTCATAGTAGAATTTACGCTGTGAGGACGGCCGGAGATATTCTGAGCCTCATAACTAGAGCAGATAGTGGAAAATCAAAAAATCCCTTTGCAGAATCCAAATAATTCAGTGTATCCAATTTAAATGATACACAAATAAGTTGGCTTTTCAGTTAAACTTTAAAGGAGCTTTAGGAGTTTTGCTCTCCGCAGAAGGGGCCTGACCTAACCAGAGATCTTATGCAGGTGCACCCGCAAGCTCGAGAACGTCCCGCACGTGTCAACGGACGCTCAACTGGAATAATAATCACACCACTTTGAAGTACTCAGGACCACTAAAAGGTTCTCCTTTCCCAGGTTTGGTGTCAAGCATGGCACGTCATGGCCCACTACTTTCTCCTTTCCAATCACCTGTGGATGCTATTCGAGGGCTTCTACTTGCACGCGGTCCTCGTTGTCACATTCATTGATGAGAAGCGCCTCATCCAATGGTTTTATGTTCTGGGTTGGTGCGCTCCACTTCCCTTCATCACTGCATACGTCGTCTTCCGAGTCACTCGCGTTGGAGAGCTTGGTGACCTCATCGACATAAAGGCGTAAGTGCAAGTATGCATTTCCGACTTCCCCATAATCATACATTATTACAATTAATTTATTCTGTGTGACGCCACGTGAGATATTTCGCGTTCCCCCTTACATAAAATTGCATTTCTACTGGAAACAAGCCTTCTGTTAACCCTTAATGAGTGCGTAAGCCCCCGATACGACTCATTCTTTTGATTACTTGATTCTTTCACGAAGGCGTCCTTAGCAGGCCCTTTGTCGTATCCGTGTCCATGCTTACCACCTTTCAGAAACTCGAGAGAAGGCAGATCCCCTAGACAATAGGTAATATCCCCATCGCGAGGATCAACCCTTTTCCGATTCCCATTTCCGAGGACATGACAGGTGAAAGTGTCGTTGAGGAAAACATTTTCTCTGAGAAGAGCTGGGCGTGCCTTCGTAGAACTTCAGATTTCTCGCTGAGATTGATCCTAATCGCTTTCACGAAGTCGGTTCTATCCTGAACACCTCGATGACAATCGAAGTTACAGTTAAAATTCAATCCGAGAGCCAATAGATCCTGACAAGTTGGTGGATATTCGTAATGGGAAGAGTCGAAGAGATCGAGTCGAATTCTCAAAGCGCCTAACTAGCTCTCCGTCAAATTTGAAATTCGTATCCTTCCTAACTTATAACCATCCTAACAAGAGTTTCCTAGCTCCGGGATTAGCAGTTATTATTCTGAGATCCTCTAATCAGCGTAAATAATTCTGTTTCCGCGTGAGGCAAATTAACTCGCAGGAAAGTTCACTCTGTTTTCCGACCGGGAAAGTGGAGCACAGCTCTTCCAGTAAATCTCCAGGACGACCTATCACATGAAGACGTATCATACGTCGAAAACCGACAAATAAATCATCTAATAAGAGGATTCATTGCGAACTTGGAATCGACATGCATCCAAGACTACCAAGGTTGCGGCATAAATAAGACAAGCTCACGAGACGAGCAGAGTTGACCATCACACGTATTTTCCGGCAGATCGACGGTTCCAACGCGAAAGATGAGTGATTCTATATTTCGTGTTCTTCTTCCTTAAGAGTTGAGACAGCCTTGAAACACCTTGAAACAGGCAATGCGTTAGATAGAGTTTCAAATTTAGCTTGTAGGCTATAATATTCTCGACAAAATTTGACTGCTTGACTTTTTGGTTTTATTAGGGTTTACAAATATAATTTGTCAATGAAAGAATATCAAAGAAAAAAAATATAAGACAGTTTTAAAAGCAATTAAAGCTTGATGAAAATAATACTAAAAAATAACTTTTTTTTTGAATGTCATTAGTAAGGTAAGCTGTAATCGAGGGAGGAGGAGACATAGCACCAAGCTGAAGTTGGAAAAATTTGCTGCGCGGGTAAGAAAAGAAACGTTAGAGAAATACACGGCGAATGCCGAATGAAGAACTTGGTCTTCCAAATCAAATGTGTCGAAGGGTTACTCGGACCCAAAATGTCACTGCCATCACACGCACACCTGTGCCACCACAAGCAAATCCGTTCGTCTGTCTGTCTGTGAATAAGACAAATCTCGACACAAATCAGGTTTGTAGATAATTCTCTACCTCTTCTTTGGGGCGGGGCCTCACTTTCGTGCAGTTCATGTTCTCCGAGAGAAGCCTTAGTCAAGTCGATATAACAATAAATATCAATGTAAGAAGATGCGCTGAATCCATGAATACCTGAATCTTATTTTCCCAAGAGTTCATTTAGTTCATTGAACTAGAATCCCACGCTAAAGCAGGAATTTGGCAGAGAAAAAGTGGATTTGTCAAGTCGATATTCAAGTTACAAACATTAAATCCATATGTGCGATCCGTTTCCTTGTCGGAAGAACTGGAGTTTAGTACTGCACTGGGGTGAGATTGTGCAGTAGACTACGTCAACACAGGGACAGAACGACACTTTGGGTCGACCTCTTTGCCTTGACTTGAATCTGAGTTTCCTTTCCTTTCCGGACAAATCGAAGTTTAATCATCTCCAGGTTGTTCACTGTTTGAATACAGGGGACGAATAATCAAAAGAGCATCGCCGCATTTGCTATATTTTCGTGGGCGAGTCGGCGGGCCTCCGACGAAACCGGGAATGGGGTGATAACTGGAATCTGGAATACCGCTGATAGAAATGTATAATCCAAGTTTCCAAACTGAAAGGTTAGTCTTTCTGGGACCCCAAAACTTCAGTCACGGGATACCTATGATTTCTTTAAGTCTGTCCGAAAGTTCATCTGCAAGCAGGCTCTCGATGGGGTTGAGATATTCTGCCCAACTTGCTTTGAGAATGTTTGAAGGCGGACACTGTAGCCATATATTTAGGGGTGGGGGAGAGGCTTCAGATTAAGGATCGAATAAATAAAGCTAGCATGACAGCCGACCGAGAGGTAATACAATCCATTTCTGAAACCTATTCTCTTGCCTGACAAGTACAGTTCGTCCGGAAACCAGCCAAAACCAGAAATTTGGCAGTAAAAGTTTACTCTTAAGGTGATTCTAGATTCAAATTCAATACAGGGGTATTGAATCTGAATCCGTGTCTTAACTTTTTTACAAGTACTTTTCCCGGAATCCATGTCATTTCAAACCAGAAATTTATACAAGTATAAAGTTAATTCGACTAAGTCGACCTAGAAAAATAATAGCACTGAACCCATTGCTGAACTTTGTTTTCTTGCTGGGCAAGTAGTTTGCCCGACGTTTGGCCAAAGCCGAAAATGTAATTTTTTCTCCGAGTCAGTTCGAGTGTCGAAGGGTGGAACATACGCTGGATCGGTAGCTGCTCAGATTGGAATTCCGAAATAAAAGCATGTTGAATGGTGATGTAATGTATTCGATCAGTTTTCGAATATTATTGGGTATTAAGGGCCTGATGGGGGAAAAGACTTTTACGCGATCCGGCGAAAATGCAAAGTTGGCAACACCCGATTGTCTTCATGGAGGAAGCCAATAACTATTCCCCTTTGGTATCCCAGAGAAATAACTTGTGACGATATGGGGGCATCACACATGGGAAAGGCCCAAACTGAAAGCCTATGTTTGATATTTTCGACAATGTCTTTTGGAAAAGACCTTTTGAATCTGCGTAAGACATCCGCGTCAAAATGAGTAGCCGCCGCTTACTAGAAATTTTCGAAGAAACCTCCTTCTAGTTCCCTACTAATGATATGCAAATACTATGTAACTGACTGAAAAAACCTTCCAGGTGCTGGCTCAGGGAAAATAACGAGGCAAAGTGGATCCTTGTCACGCCTATCATTCTGTCCCTGGTGGCAAACCTAATATTCCTCATCAACATAGTTCGTGTATTATTCAAGAAACTACGAAGTATGCCTGGAGGACATCCAGCGCACAGCTGCAAGCGGAGGGTGAACCGAACACAAGAACTAGAAAGACGTGAGTAGAAGAAATATAAAAGCTGCTCGAGATACGTAACCATGATCGGTACGAGTTTCCACGTAAAATAAGAACCTTCAGCTTTTACTTCATCCAAACCATCGTCTGTTCTGGCCCATGATCAAATCGAGACAAGAGTTCTGACACCAAACTTCCACATTCCAGACAGCATCTAATTTCAAACAAGAAGGAAAATAAAAGGAAACAACGTTCAAGATGTTCGTTAGGATTAACTGTTCGCAAGATAATATTCAAAAAAAAAAAAAAATCGTTATGAATGGTCAGCTTGGCTTAAAACCTCATATTCACGTGAAGATAAGACAAAGACCAAGTATAAATCAGCTGAAAGATACAAGATGGTGCCATATGTGCTTAAAGAGTGGAGGATTTCTCAAGCTGTCAATGAAGCATCGAGGAAAATTTGATTGAGCAACGAGCAGCATTGACTGAGATTGAATCTTGGCACTTCAGATCAAATCAGGCACGAGAAATCTCCTCAAGAAAAAATCAAACGAAGCTCGTCTGTTCAGAATTAAATTCTGTTCTTGAGGCCTAATCTCATCAACTTCCCCTTTCGGGAATCGACCACACAGTTAGTTTTCGTTATTAACAGGGGCGTCATTTAGCGGGTGGAGGCAGGGGAAGCAGCTGCCCCTCTGGCTTTCCAGGGGGGCCCAGTGCTAACCACGAAAAAATCGAAATATCCTTCCGTTAATCACATAAGTATTTTTGGTCTCGCCTATGTAAGATATATGTTAAATAACGGGAGGGGGGCCTGGGAAGAAGCCATTGCCCCCTCTTAGGTTACCGCGAAATGACCCCTCTGATTAATTAAGGGCAGCTTCGATTTTCTCCAGGACACTACTAGTTAATCCGCTGTCCTGCCTGAAATTTTTCTTTTGATCCCAATAGTGACGGGATAAGTTCAGCTTTGGTGAAACTTGTTATTAATTAGTGATCTTGCTTCGCCTCTTCTTTCAATCTTTGCGGCTTGGCTCGAAGTTTGTTGGGTTCCCATTAGGCTCCGAGGCCCTCGGCCTTTTAGACCCGCGAAGTCCTGCCTTTAGACGAATTGGTTAAAACAAAATTCTGAATTGTTAATCGATACTATAAAAGAAAGGGGAAAAAATTGGTTGATGAGAAACGGAACAGAGATTCAGTTTTTAAAATTCAACATTTGTAGAAGAATGAGTTAAGTTAAGTTAGTTTGTTTGTTTTTCATGGAAAGAGTAGCTGGCGTTAAAAAGCTTAATGAAAAATAACGTCACCAAGTGCAGGGACCAGAAAATAAAAATTACGAAAGAAATTAGAAAGATGCGACGAGGGTTACCCCCCCCCCCCCCTTCCCCAACGTGATGAACAAGCGGGAAGTTTTGCCCAGTATTGCAAACAAGATCAGGACACAGATCCAAACTTACTTGTTGAAGTCCGTATCTAACTCTGGACTCCTTAATCTTAATAAAAAAAAAAAAAAAACTCAGCTCTGGCTTCATGCAAATCCATCTTCTATTGTGGTCCATGCTCAAGACGAGACAAGATTTCAAGCGTCAACCATTCTTCTCCTAAATAGCAAATAATTTTCATAATAAGACAATACAAATAAACAAACAGATTAAAACTATTCGCAAGGATGAACCGTTTACAAGCTGATATCCACAACTCACAAATTTGCCATTAGTAGTTCCTTCACTACGCCAATTGGAAGAACTTAAGATTCCTGGGGTCGACCAACGATATATACCAGCGATGAACAAAAGGGTTAGGGCTCTGCTAAAGAACCTGAATGATGTGAATCTGTGTCTAGTTGTGTCAGTGTCTACGAAACTTCTGTATGAGAAAATCACCGACAGCACATTTGGTTTCAAACAGAAACAACGCATTTTATGGCCGTCGCTGAACACTTCCAAGAGCATTTTTCCGCCGCTCTGATGATTACTAATTTTTAGACGAGCTCCAAGAGCAAACAAAAGCTTGTGAAGACGCTCTCTTAATCAACGTGGCAAATGAGGAAGCTAATGGAGCGCCCAAGGCAAACATTGGAACGAGAGCTGATCTAATCTCCGAAACACGGAGGACTAGCACCGTCACTTTCTCAAGAACCACGCCCCAACTCGGAAAAAGCGACTGTAAGTAGCTCTCACCTACCTAAAGATATGCCACAAACATTCAAATCCTGTCATCCCTAATTGGCACTTAAAGCTTAACTGAAAAGCCGATTTAATTTTATGTCATCCAATTGAATACAGGTGAGTTATTTGGATTCTGCAAAGGGATTTTTTTATTTTCCACTATCTGCTCTAGTTATGACGTTCAGAATATCTGCGGCCGTCCGCACAGTGAAAATTCTACTATGACGCGGGAAATTTTAATTTCAACACAAACGCAGCTTTTCAGTGGGCAGTTGTGAGACTGGTGAAGATTGCTTAGTGCCTGAACAAAAAAAAAGTCATACATCTTTCTCGTAAAGCATACAACAAAAATTCAGTACCATAAATCACAAGGAAATTCCACTATTTGAAAATCGATTATTCGTGAACAGCGGAACAACGAAGTAACGCATTTTCAGCGGGTCTTCAAGCCAATTTAAGTGAATAAGTGATGGATAACTAGATTATCCTATCCCAGCCCTTTTCGGTTCAACTTTAAAGGACATCTCGCACTACACACTGCTCCGATGTTCTGGAATAGTTTACCACTTTACAACCAAGCTATAGACATGCTTACAGAAAATCCTTTTCCTTTTCTTTACTATTTAGTTGAGTTGCAATGTAGCGGTTCCCGTTTGCTATCCTTCTGAAACAAACTGTTATTTAAATTAATACACAGGAACAGGGTAAGGGCTGTTAGGCTATGGGCTTCTCACAGTACTAGTTACAAACATCAACTGGATTCAACGAACGAGACCCTCTAAATGGGACCGGTCAAATAGGAGGATGAACATGAGGCATCTTCTATGATTTCAATTTCAATTCATCCAAGAACAAAGGATGATTTTGTTTCAAGTATGCAAAGTTCCTCGCACTTATACCACCTTGGACTAGGAATGGATGACTGCGGATAAACTTTTTTTCCAAGCTGACAGAACAAGACCAAAGGTTTCGATGGGATCCCACAAATTTAATGTCTGACCCAGACAACTAGGTCTTGTATTCGAAGGATCCAGTCTTCGCCAGGCTAGTCATCTGACAAAATCAAGTTCAGATATACCTGTATAAACCATATCTATTTTGACGATACTTATCGAAACTTCCTGCTTTACTTCTGCCAAATTTCCCGTTTCGGCCGAAATCCGAGCGAACTACTTGTCCAGCCAAAAAAAGATAGTTCAGAAACGACTTCAGCGTATCTCCTTATCCCTATATAGAACATCTAATCAACTTCAAATAAAACTTTAACTTATACAAAAAATCCGGTTTCAACCGGATTCCGGACGAACTATATGTCCGGGTAAACAATGATTGTCATATACAGATTCAGCGTCTCTTCTTACCGTTAAATCTGTCATCTAATCAACTTCAAATAAAAATTTTGCTTTTAACAAATTTTCCGGTTTCGGCCGGATTCCGGGCGAACTACTTGTCCGGCGAGAAAATGGTTTTCACCATGTGTTCAGCATGTCTTCTCACCCCTAAACCGAATATCTAATCAACTTCAAATTAAACTTTTGCTTTTAACAAATTTTCCGGTTTTGGCCGGATTCCGGGCTTTTTACTTATCCGGCGAGAAAATGGTTTTCACCATCGTGTTCAGCATGTCTTCTTACCCTTAAATCGAACTTCTATTCAACTTCAAATCAAACTTTTACTTTTAACAAACTTTCCGGTTTTGGCCGGATTCCGGGCGAACTACTTGTCCGGCGACAAAATGGTTTTCACCATCGTGTTCGGCATGTCTTCTTACCCCATAATCGACTATCACATTGGCTGTTTCAAAATATTTTGTTTGCGCCTTAATTTAAACCCCCTCCCCCACCGCTAAACGTAGGGCTACAGAGCCCATCTACGAACTCGACCTTACTCTTGACCCAAAGAATCCTCACACCAAGTTTCATCAAAATATCTCATTCGCTTCGAGAGTTATCGTGCTGACAGACGGACAGACGGACGGACAGACGGACGGACGGACGGACAGACGGACAACTTTTGCGATTTCATAGGTATCCGTCACTAACGTTTTGGGATCCCAAAAACCTTCGAACCATCCCTGCAAAGGTTTTTGTAGTGCCAGTTCCGCTGTGTTTTTTTTGCTGTTCTTGTTTTTTTTTTTCTCTTTCTGCATCTGTTTGGTTCATTATTAGGTTAATTGGTTAGAAGCTAGTTTCTTTTTTTTATGGTGGTATATGTATTTCCGTATAATACTTCTTCGTTACACTCCGTCTTTCTATCTGTGATTAAAAAATTAATATTATTATTATAAATCAAGCCAGCCTAACAGATGCTCAGGTCATTTCTAGATAGCATGTATACCATTTATGAATGAATGAACAATTTTGATTTCATAGCCAATCGGCCGTACAAAACACATGTACATAATGGAAACAATACAGTTTCAGGTAATCTAAAAGTCACGTCAAGTGGCCCAGGCGGCAACGAGTCGTCCGTCCGCTTACTAAACGGCCGCAAACTGTCGACAGACGCTCCTGGTTCCATACGAAGGACGAATAACCACTGCCCCTGTGGCTACAGGAAGGCTGTCAGGGCAACTTTCATACTCATCCCGCTCTTGGGAATCCACTACATTCTTGTACCCTTCTATGAAGAGGAGAGCATCAACCACGAGGATCTGTCGATGGCAGATGAGGATGGGTCGGTCCCAGATGGCATGGAACTTGCGTATCAGATGCTGCTGGCCGTGACAGCGTCATTTCAGGTAGCGCACCTTCATTTTACGGGTTCCCGCCCTACTCCGGATAGTTCAAGTTCAAGTTCTTTTATTGTTTGAAAATACATATTATAAAATAAATACATAACGTCCCCAGCAGGGAGACTGGCTCGAAAGCCGGGCGACAAACATGATAAACGAACAAACCCAGAAGAAACGGATGCCATCACACTTCTCACTCCATCTCATACCCCCCCCCCAAAAAAAAAATGTTTACCAAAAAATTTGTATTTTATAAATATTGTATTTTATAAATATTACCAACACTTCCAGGCTCTATCTCCGGGCAACAATCACGAAGAATTCAGTTGGACTACGACATTATATGGGGATTTATGCGACAATTATAATTATTCTCAGAACTATTGGGCACAGTTTGGATTTTTTTTTCCTGGGACACTTGGGATTTTGGGTCCCCTAACCTAGGATGAAATGACCGATTCTTTTGTGGATCCCTTTCCGTCCGAATTCTTCCATATAGGGATACCCATATTCAGTGGACAAGAGGGCTATTGTATTCCTTACCAACAATTTTGTTTATTCACTGCTTTGCCATCGTTTATTTTGGAGTCGGCAGAGCAATTAAGTTTGTAATCTATGTCCGTCCGTGGCCGAATGGTTATCGCGCCGAACTCACGAGCGAAGGGTCGCTGGTTCGAGTCTCGGTTGTGCCGACCGTTTGGTTTAGGGCGAGGGTTAGTGGCGTTTCCCCGTAAGACAAGCCAAAAGTCCACCCAGCTTCAAATGGGTACCTAGAGAAATCTAGGGAAAAGCACGGGAAAGCGTCGGATGACTTGCCCCCAACCACGCATTGCACCCCGGCCGAGGGCAGAGAATCAGGAGATCGGCACCTGCGCTACGCGAACCCTAATCGGTTTGCATGCGAAAGTTTGCTTTTTTTTTTTTGCTTTTAGAGCAATTAAGTTTGTAATCTATGAGGTAAGAGTTTTTTTTTCAGCTGAAGTAGGACAGGGTTATTTGACAACTGAGAATGATGCTTGCTTACCTCGACGTTCCGCGTCCTTTCCAACTTCAGTCTAAGACAATGACTTTTAAACTGGTTTTGACATGAACTTTTTTTTTTCAGGGATTGTTCGTCGCCCTCCTATTTTGCCTCCTCAATGCAGAGGTAACTTTACTTTTACATTTGTTATTGGATGGGTTAGATTC
This sequence comes from Branchinecta lindahli, assembly GCA_023053555.1. NCBI lineage: Eukaryota > Metazoa > Arthropoda > Branchiopoda > Anostraca > Branchinectidae > Branchinecta > Branchinecta lindahli. The sequence goes on from JAKZAO010000001.1 coordinate 9,502,141, forward strand.
ACAGGACTTTAAAGGGATAGCTGATTCCTTAGGAACTCCCTTTACTGTTAATGTACTAGTAATGTACGTTATGTTAGTAAAATCAACCATTTACCGTTCAGCTAACTTGCGAGCAAACTTGATTATACCAAATCACTAAGATGTGAGTTCGGTGCGACCGAACGGCACCGGGCGATCGACCCACGAGTGAGCAACCCCTCGTTAGCTTGATTATACCAAATCACTAATTCTATAAGCCCAATTCTCGCCTGGAAAGATGGGAGTTCTGTGGGACCGATTAAGAGAAGACAAAGTTCGGCATGGCATGGTGCGGGAGGCACGAGTACTAAACAGAGACACGTATACTAAAAGAAGGCACGGTATGCTAAAAGAAGGCATGCTTGAACCAGGAGGCACGCTTCGTCTATGTATTTTTTTAGACTCCGTAGTTCTAGAGTAGGACTCGTGTTCTCTCATGCCTTCTTTTAGTCTCTAGAGTTAAGAACTAACGTGCAGCATGTCTTCTTCTAGTCTGCTATGACTTTTTTTGGGGCCCGTGCCTCTTTTTAGTACTCATGCCTCCTGAGCCGTGTTTTCTTTTAATCGATCCCGAATTTGGCCTCTAAAATTTTCCGGAAAAAAAATGCCATCTCCTTCCCCATTTAAAGTAACATGAGCATATGAGTGCTTCCAAGCACTCGCGCTTTGCGTTATCGTAAAAGCTGAAAGCAGTTCCAGGAAATGGTAATTTATAAAAAGCCTATTTGCAGGTTATTCAAGTTTTCAAGAACAAGTGGAATCAACGAAGAGCTAGAAACAGAGACAGCTTGGCCTGTAGCAGAACAGTGAGCCTAAAGGTAGGAAGTCACAATATTTGCAACTAGCCTACTTGACTGTTGAGGATTATTACTGCTACAGTTCTACAGACTAGAAAACAGTTTTTGATCAAAGAACAATACATAATCACCACGGGATCGCCTTTTTGAAATATCGAAGTGCAGAGGATAGTGACTATGTTTTGTACGATTCTAACCATCCTATGCCAAAGGGGTTTTTGTTGCTCTATCGCTAGTTCGTGCTACCAGATTGTTGGCGCGTAAAGTTTGTACCTCAGTCTGTTAGCGTAATAACTCTCGAAGGCATTAATGTTCAAACCTGGTGCGGGGATCCTTTGGGTCAAAGAATAGGTCAAACTAGCCCCGTAGCGCTATTTGGGGATGATGGAGGGGTTTCAGATTAAAGGATGAAACAAATATTTTGTTCAAGCTAATGTGACAGTTGATTCAGAGGTAAGGAGACATGCTGAATAGATATGCACTTACTTCGCCCGGAATCTGGCAAAAAACGGAAATTTGGTAGAAGTAAAAGTTTATTCTGAAGTCGATTATATAAAGTGGATAACAGCGTAGGCTAATGCTTTTTGAAAGTTCTACTAAAAAACATGACCGTCGGTATAGTGCTAAAGCCATATCTGAACAAGAAAAGTTTCAACCGAAATCGGCAGAAACCGGAAATTTGATGGTAGCTTTGTTTTGGAAATCGAACAGAGCATCTATAGGGGTAAGAATATATGCCCGATCTGTATTTGAACTTCATTTTTTCTCCGGATAAGTTGTTCGACCGATATCTGGCTTAAACCGGTAATTCGGCAGAAGTAAAAAATATTCTGGACCATCGAGTCCATCGAGCAGTCCATCGAGCATGATGGATATAAAGGTAAGAACACATAACGAATCCATACATGGACTTTGTTTTCTGGCTGGAGAAGTATTTCGCTCGAAATTCGAAAAATGGAATCTGGTAGGAATGAAGGATAATTCTGAAGTTGCCTGGAGAGGATAAATTGACATGGCGATAAGAATTTTCAACTTGAAAATTGGGAGGGGAAGGGGCTCAGAAATTTAGGGGGATACAGTTCCTAGTTGGTGGACACGGTAAGTGTACCCGAGAAAGAGACGATGAGTCGGGAAATAGTATTCGTCTCACCCCAGATGGATAGTCGTGTCGGAATCTGGTCAAAACAGGATTTTTAGAACGAACCGGATTGTCGGACACAATTTTAGCTTGAAAGTGGTTCACAATTTGGTTTAGGTAGAGACATTTCTACACGAAGGATTCGGTCAGATAATCAGTGTTGATTTCAGAGGCACGTTCCTAGCCAAAATGTTTTTTGGGGGGGACAAGGTATTTACCGACTAGCTGATCATTTTTACCGGCTGTTATTGTAGAAAAAACGACTATTTTTTAGGAATAAAACTACCAGCTTAGAGTTTGATTTCAGTCACGGGTCAAAAACTTTAATCATGGGCAATTTGGGCCCACTTGCCCATGAGCGTGGAGGGTGGGAGGGGTATATCCGCGTATATATTCCCAACCCTAAGATCTAAAAGAACAAGGAATTACCGCCCTAACACCATCTATTGTGAAGTTAAAACATTGAGAAATGGGCAATCTGGGCCCGATTGCCCCTGAACCAAGTGGGAGTGGGGTCTGGGACCCTCAAAAAGCAAAAAGAGACCCCAAATGCTCACAAGCATACCAAGTTTCAACTTGATACCTGTTGATTCCTGTCACGGGTCACGAACATTACTTCACACAAGAAAACAACCAAGAAACCAACGAAAATGGGGTTTGTAAAGGCCAACGAATGTACTGAAATAAACAGCGAATATTTCGGGAGGACAACCGCCTCCCTTCTTCAGCGCAGACAGAAAATTTTGATGAAAAATGCCAAAACGAGGACGCCGATCAAAAACCAGAAGACCGAAACAAAGCAGAAAACCAACAAGAAACCAAAAAATAAAACCAAAATTGGAAGAATTCAAAGCCGAAAATAAAACAGCGAGCCACTCACCAATACCTGCGAATAGCAATTAAGACTGTTCTCGCTCGGTACTAGCGAGTTTTATTACTTTTGGGCAATCTGGGCCCAGTTGCCCATAAACTGGATGGGTGGGGGAGGTGCAACTTTAAAAGTAATTTCCCATCCCTAGGATCTACAACTACACGAAATTTCAGCGTTTTACGTCCAACTCAGGTCAAGTTATAAATATTATTCACTGGGCAATCTGGGCCCATTTGCCCCTGAACCGGGTGGGTGTGGGGGGTGGGACCCACAAAAGGCACAACTAGACCCCAATACCCACAATTGTACGAAGTTTGAACTTGATACTTGAACTGGTTCACGAATTATTAACCGAGATCTCGACTCACTTGTCCTACAACCGCTTTCTTCTGAGGCTCCACAAAATATGGTGAAAACCGAAAACCGAAAGCTGCTACAGCGCTCGCAATAGTGGATTGTTCCAAGGAACACTCCACTAAAAACCGACTGTTTTTAAGAAAATATCGACTATTTTTGCGAAACACCGACTGTTTTCAAGAAAATATCGACAGTTTTCAAGAAAAAAGTCGACTATTTTTACAAAAATTGCGGCTCTTCACACCGACTCGGTTATTTTTTACCGACCGGCCTACAGCATTGGGGGGGGGGGACGTCCCCCCTAAACCTGACGCCCCTGGTGTTGATGAAGTAACTGTCCATGACAGGCGAGCATCATGCTCCGGATTTTGATCAATCTTTGGAAAGAAATTTATGTATGGCAAGTTGCGATAAAAACCCTTAACAAAGAAACATTCTTAATAAAACCAATTAAAAATTAAAATAAACTTCGTACGGGAGTTTATCACTTCTTTACGCATCCAGGCTTTCAGTCCCTCCGTTGTCAGACTCATCACTTCCGCCTAAAAAGGAACGAACAACGTCACATGTCAAACCGTGAGATCAAACAGGTGGAAGTGCTAGCTATGTCATCTCGTCAACTTTCCTTTCCCGGAAACCGAGCGAAGAGAGCTTGACAGGTGCTTACAGCCTAAGGCCCGGTTGGAGGGATTATCTTTAACGACTAAGCGTCCCAAACTTGCATCATAACTATTTTGTTTGACTGTTAGAATTTTATCATGACAACGGTGCGAACAGAGGACCAGGGTCTTTTGGTCGCGGATTGGGATTCCTTCTACGATTTTCAGACCGACCTTCAATATCGTAAAAGAAGCAGAAGTTATTTTTTATTTTATTTTTAACTCTTCCGGTGTAGTAGGCACCGTTGCAAGTGTAGGTGACCCAGAAATCAAAATGTCTTCCAGTACCTTTACTGGGCGAGAATGGATTTACCCTAACTAATCGGTGTCCTGACTACGCAGCTTTGTGCAGAGAAACATGCTTAACTTCTTACAATCGTACACAGACCTACATTCATGTACCAATGTCAGTTTTATTCAGTGTGTTTCCTTTTCAGGTATTTCGTCCTCCGGATACAATAACGAGAACAAACTCCTGGGAACGCGAGTAACAGTAATCCCTGCGAAAGCTGAACAACGCTCTACAGAGATGCAGGAAATGGGGGTCCAAAGATGTTTATCAACAAGCCAAGCCGAATATGTGTACCTTGTGAGAAGAGTCTAGTCATAGAACTTGTAATGATTATGTGTAATTATGAATGTCATAGTTTTTTCCCAACTTTAATTGTGCAACATTCCTACGTACAAAAATAAAACAAGAGCTGTAAGCTCATATGGTACTTATTGTAGGGTAGGTAGCATGTATTTCAGCGAATCGCATACGGTCCGAACATATCAATGGAATAGAACAGTGCAACTATCAAGTTCCATCTGGATCGGATCAGGCGTTCGATAGTTCTGCTTGTCATAATATATCCAGGAATACCCCACCAACTCTCCCCACAGTGCCAGGATCCGGTCCGGAATCGCAAATGTAGACGTAACGCTCGTGACTGTTCTGCCCACCAAGTCCCGTCCCAATCCCTCCACTCCATGCGAGCCACAAAATTTACCCCCTTCAACCCGCAATAGCTGCCGGATCCAGTACAGACTTTGAAACGAAACATCCAGGGCATGTACTATCAAGTTTCACCGAGACGGGATTACTCCTTCGGGAGTTATGCCTGCCACGAGATTTCCCGAAAATCCCGGCACCCCCTCAAACTCCCCCCAACGTTTTCGGATTTTGGAAGCACAAATGTCAGATCTGGAGTAATTGCTCCTATCACTCATCAAGCTTCACTCGAATTTGAGGACTTCTGGAAAATGTTCGTTCTACCCTTCATCCCCCTCACAGAAGTCGTATTTGATGCAGACCTCAAATGGGCCATCTGATTAACTAGAGGTCATCAGGCCTTGGTATCGTCTAAGTATCACTGTCCCATCTGTTTAGTCCCTACGCGTATCACAGGATTTCCCCCAAAGTGTTAACAGGCGATTCGGCCGCAATATCCAGTGTAGGGCAAATCGATCCTACCACCCACCAAGTTTCACTCGAATCGCAGTAATTCGAAATTTTCTCGGTACCCCCCCCCCCCCCCACCCGGCGTGTTTTGTCGGCAATTTTTTTTAGTCCGTCGGCACAAACTTCGTCCTCCCTCCCAAGCTAAAAGGCTAGTGACGCCCCTGACTATTGGAGGGGGGGGGGGAATACGAGACTCGCTTAGAATGAAGAGATCGGGATGGAACTTTGTGGGAATAACAAACAGATGCTCTGGACAAATCATTTACAGAACATGAATGGCTCCGGTTACTGAGGGGGAAAATTAAGGGGGGGGGGTCTAGAGTTCCGATGATCGCGAGTTAAGGTACTTCCAGATGTACTAGGACGATGAATTTTGGAAAACCGTATCCAGCTCGGATTTCAGAATAACACACCTAGGGTACACAGCCTTTCTATGGTCCAAATTTCTCCCCAAAATAATTTTCCGTTCGGACTCCACGCATGACCACGCATATGTTGAAACACTTTCGGGCACACCCCTCCAACTACCCCCAGCACGGTCGAATACTGTTTAAAGTTTAACCGAAAAGGACTGGGATAGGACAATCTAGTTACCCATCACTTATTCACTTAAATTGGCTTGAAGACCCGCTGAAAATGCGTTACTTGGTTGTTCCGCTATTCAGGAATAATCGATTTTCAAATAGTGGAATTTCTGTGATTTGTGATACCTCTAATTTGTTGTATGCCTTACAAGAAAGTTATGACTTTTTTTTGTTCAGGCACTAAGCAACCTTCACCAATATCGCCACTGCCCACTGAAAAGCCTTGTTTGTGTTTAGATAAAAATTTCCCGCGTCATAGTAGAATTTTCACTGTGGGAACGGCCGCAGATATTCTGAACGTCATAACTAGAGCAGATAGTGGAAAACAAAAAATCCCTTTGCAGAATCCAAATAATTCAGTGTATTCAACTAAATTACACAAAAATAAGTTGGCTTTTCAGTTAAACTTTAAAGGGAACATCGCAAGCCTCTGCTCCTACCAAACGTTAAGTTAAACTCGAATCGGATCACCTGTTCGTAACTCACGTGCATCACAAAACCCCCGATTCCATCCACCCCACACGGATGGTCGGATCCAGGAACGGACCCACTGTACGTCGGGTCGGGTCCTTTATACCCCTGCCAAGTTTCATCGTCCTAGCTTACATGGAAGTGGCCGAACAAGTAAAAGTGAGACAGTGGGACATTCCGACAGACATTACGATCTCTATGTGGCACTTGAGCCGATGGCTGCAAGGAGTTTGCTTAAAAAAGCTAACGCGGCTATAAGCTACCTTAAACTTTTTTCCCGCTACGGTGTTCCATCTCCCCATTTATTACGCGTTTACATTTCTTTTATCCGTTCTACCTAGAATATGGATGTCCGGTTTGGCATTTTGGTCTCACCCAGGAACAGTCGAATTTGCTTGAGAGGATACAGTATATAGAGCGTTGCTTGTTACATCTAAAGCTCCGAAAGTCCCACACATTCATCTCCTAAATCAATTCAAATTAGATAACCTTTCATGCCGCCGACTTCAACTTTGTACGAAGTTCGGTACATCTGTAATCCAAAACCCATCTCACCGCGATATCCTCCCTCCTGATTTTGTCCCCTCCCGAATTCGTCTTCCTCGTCAAGCTGCCGAGCCTATGCCTCGTTTAGAGCCGGGGGTAGCTTTGCGAGCAAGGTATGCTCAGAGTTTCGTCCCCTCTTTTGTTCGTTTGTTCAACTCGGAGCGCATCTGAACGTTAATTTTTATACTATTTATATTTTATCAATGGTATTTTATTATGTTATAGACCATATTTATGATAAGACGTTGGTATATATGTCGAAAAATTGTATATACGTGTAGATTGTTATGTTGTGACGTTATGTTTTGACGTAAAAACAACCCATCGGATCGTCCGTTATATGTTTTTTAGATTATACTGAATTAAATTGAACTGAAGTGCCATACAAACAAAAGCAAATGCAGTTATATCCTGGCTCAGTACGCAATTACACATGCTGGCAATGCATAGACCTCTACCCTCCAAAGACCTTAAAACCAAGGTAACAGAGAACGATGTAGACAGGGGCGTCGTCCGGAGATCATGGTAGGTACACCGCGCATATGGATGTCCAAAGGTGTCTAGAAACGTATTAAAGTTTAACTGAAAAGCCAACTTATTTTATACCTTTGATTTGAATACACTGAATTATTTGACTCCTCTAAGGGATTTTTATTGTTTTCGTCGCGTAGTCTATAGTAGTCACGCTGGGAACCTCCGCTGCTTGCACGACAAACAAAAATTCGCCAAGTGGCCGAGAATTTGAATATCTGCAAAAGCGTGCGCCTCAATGGCAACCTATTCCAGGCTGTAGAATCACAGTCAACATGTATGGGCGAATGGCAAGTGCTTCCTTGTCACTTCTCATTTTCTAGTCACTTTCATCTTCCTGACTTGAATAATGAAAATCCGCCATTGCTGGTTATTTTCGGCAATTGTTTGCCGTTGTAGTTGCTAAACATTTCAAACATAGAGATACGTCCGTATAGAGGTAAGGTACAACAATTGCGGAAGAACAAACTCGTCCGCTAAAATTCAATATTCGTGGATAACAAATCAACGTATTAACATGGAATAGAATGGGTGGGATTCATGAAGAAGATTCTGAAATTATTCTACAAACATAAATTGTTTGGAAAAATATGTTTTTGTCGGGTTCTCTACCTATTTAGATAAAAATATGATGGGTAGCCAGGCTTTCATATCTCAGCCCTATTCGGTAAAGCTTTAAGGACCTGCATTTTACAATGCAACTGAAATGTTAGCTGATGCTCGGATTCCAAACCTTCTACGGTAAGGCAAGGGACTCATTGGAATTGTATCAAGTGAACGCGATGTGCTGTTTCATAGTTTTGCACTAATTTCTTTCGCTACAAGATTTCTCGACAATCTTCTTCTCCCTCATTAATTTCCTCGCTTTTGGCTAGACCAGGCGCGGCTTAGACAAGTGAGGTCTCCGCGTTCTTCCGTTGTCAGGTTAAACAGTGATTTAGTCTTACTAAAAAAAAGAAAATGGCTTAAGTGACTGGAATGAAGTACTTTCGGACTAAAACAGGCGCCTTCCAGGACAAAAGAGACCTCAAATAAAGGGGGGCGGAGAAGATCGTGGAGAGGCGTAGAAGATTCCCTAAAATGTATCTGTAGAAAAATGAAGGAATCTGGTGGTGATTTGACTTGGTTAAAGGTAAAAATTCACGGCAGAGAGTTGCCCTATGGGTGGGGGCATTCGAAACATTTTGAGTGGAACATTTTGGATTTAACCTACAGATTTGGCAGCTTGAGTCTCCGAAGTAAAAACAACACAGCTAGTAAAATGAATAAATGCGTGAAAAATAAGAGAAATTAGTAATAAATAGACGCAGCTACTTGCTTTAATTCAATCTAAAGCAAATAAGAACGAAAACGAAGCTACAAGGGAATTAATACAATGAACCAAAGGATAAGTGCATGTTCATGGAATTGTGGAAGCCCTTGTTAATAACCATGTTATAAAAAATTATTGCGGGCTGTCTCCTTCATTCCACTAGGAATGAAACCCAGAGCCCATCCTCCAAAGTGAACTTTTGAATCTGCCTCTGCACGAAGGAAAACAGTAAGCAATGGTTCCCTTATCCTGTATTTATCACCGAGTTTATTTAATGAGCAGAACCACCAGACATAGCGAGCAGGTCCTCGGTGATTATAAATATCCCTTTTAACGAATGATTAGCACACGCTTTTGCATACTGAACAAGCGATTAATACTGGATTTATTAATGATGGTTCCTCCGGCATTTCCTCCATACATTTCCAAAGGGATTAACGGATGTAGGTGCTACTCGTTTCAGTGCCGGATTATCAAATAAGCAGTGTAGACACCTGCTCATTCGCTCCGCTCATTTTAGGAGCCACGCGATAAAAATTTAAAGTAACGTTAGTTAGATCTTGAACGAAAATCACAATTAAGCTTTCTCGAATTGCTTCGGTGCAAACTAGGTAGACTTGTAATAGTTCAAATTCAAGTTCTTTAATTGTTTGAAGATACAAATTTAACACTATTTACATAACGTCCCCAGCAGGGAGACTGGCTCGAAAGCCGGGCGACAAACAGGATAAACGAACAAACCCAGAAGAAACGGATGTCATCTCACTTTATCTCATACCAAACAAGACCAAGGGTTTCGATGGGATCCCAAAAATGTAATATTTGACCAAGACAACTAGGTCTTAAATTGTCTTCGCCAGATCCAATCTTCGCCAGATCCAGTCTTCGCCAGGCTAATCATCTGAGAAAATCAAGTTCAGATATACCTGTATAAGCCATATCTATTTTGACGATACTGATCGAAACTTCCTGCATTACTTTCTGCCAAATTTTCGGTTTCGGCCGAATTCCGAGCGAACTACTTGTCCAGCCAAAAAAAGATACGGTAGTTCAGAAACGAATTCAGCGTATCTCCTTATCCCTATAAAGAACATCTATCAACTTCAAATAAAACTTTACCTTATGTCCGGGTAAAAAATGGTTGTCATATACAGATTCAGCGTAAATAAAAATTTTCAAATACAAATTTTACTTTTAACAAATTTTCCGGTTTCGGCCGGATTCCAGGCGAACTACTTGTCCGGCAAGAAAATGGTTTTCACCATCGTGTTCAGCATGTCTTCTTACTCCTAAATCAAAAATCTAATCAACTTCAAAATAAAACTTACTTTTCACAAACTTTCCGGTTTTGACCGGATTCCGGACGAACTACTTGTCTGGCGAGAAAATGATTTTCATATTCGTGTTCAGCGTGTCTTCTTACCCCATAATCGACTATCACATTAGCTGTTTAAAAAATTTTTGCTTGCCCCTTAATTTAAACCCCCTCCCCCACCCCTAAATGTAAAGCTACAGGGCCCATCTACGAACTCGACCTTACTCTTGACCCAAAGAATCCCCACACCAAGTTTCACCAAACTATATCACTGCCTTCGAGAGTTATCGTGCTTACAGACAGACAGACAGACGGACAACTTTTGCGATGTCATAGGTATCCCTCCACTTACGTTTTGGGATCCCAAAAAAATATTTACCAAAAATTTTTATAATTATTTTATAAGTACAGTATAGTGAATATACAGTAGTGACCTCGCCTTAGACCTTCACACTACTAGGAGATGATTTACAACGGGTGATTTCCTGCGGAAGCTGCGTTTGTTTTATATTTTTTGTTGGTTTGTTACTGTAGGCTACCTGATTGGAAATCTGCTTTTTCGCTGGTGCTGCAATTAAAATATATAAATATATCTAAAAAGATAATCTATAAAAACCAAGGCTCACAAGACTTTCTTCGTTTGTTTTTCTCCGTAAAAGAGTAGTTCAAACGAAAAATGTTCGTGCAACATATACAAGGTTCCAGTTACCGAAGAGAGCGTTCAGTTGCGAAGAGACGGAAAGCCGTGAAGCCTGCCGTTGGTTTTCGAATGTTGAAAGAGCTGCCTTAAAAAAAATAAAAAAGGGCACCCCCAAATTTTCACTTAACTCTAAGAGACTAGCTGAGGACTTTTCCAACCAGAAAATACGCTGGACAAAGGAGTCGCTCAGGACAGGTGTTTCCACTCCTCACGATTTCACATGAGATCCATGATTTCTTTTCTCCAATCTTTTTTCCAACGTTTATCTCACAGTCTCATGATAACCTCATGATTCTCCTTTTTTTTTACTTTTAATGCTAAATGTATTTTCAATAAACCTAGATTTTTACAAAAAGCTCGCCTGGTAGCTTTCATTCAGAGACGGATACTTTTGTATTTTTTTAGGTGACAGGTATCGTCTGGAATCTCAAAATGGTGTTATGATGCTTTCAAAATGGTGCTTTGAAAGTTTTTGCCTGCGGCGCCTTTCGTAGTGGTCTACTTTTAGTGGAATGACTAATAGAAGTAGAAGTGCGCGTCATTTATGTAGTGCCTTGGGTTCGACGTTTAGCAATGCTACAATGTGTATGGGAGAATAGTTGAGGTTTGTCAGAAAAAGCTAATTAAAAAAAAAAAAAAATCGCCTGCGACGATCAGGTTGCGATGCAGGTTGGAACACTCCGCATACGCTCTTCACAAAATTCCTTCCAGATTAGTTCATATTTGGCCGCTAGATGCGCTAACATAAAATAAACTATGACACGTTACTTCTGGGTGTACGTTTATCCAGGTTTGTTTGGTTATTTTCAATTCCTCTTAAGCCCAGCCATGTCTGAAACTGTTGAAAATGCTTCTGCCTCTATTTGTGCTCTGCCCACCTCTGTTCTGTCAAACTTCATCAAGTTGTCAATTCTGGCTTCCGACTTCAGTGCTGAGCGCTAGTTGACTTTTCAAAGGGGCTAATGCGCGACTCGGTATGAAGCGAAAGCCTAATCGCTTATTCACCTTTCAGATAACTTATACCAGGATCTCAAGTGTGATTGTTATTGTTTCTCTGGCGCATCTGGCGCCAATTCGTCATTGAATTTTATGAGGGACGTATCCTCCTCTACTAGTAATTTAATGTTCCATTTTGTGTTACCAGATGGCACCTTTCAAGTGTCACATCCAGTATTAAAAACAATTTCAGGGGGAAGTCGGCTGAAAATTCTGACGGCAGAATTCGTGGAGAGCCCTTTTCTAACTTCATATTTCCAAACGCCTCTATGAATTTTTAATCCACATTGCCTCTTCATTCAGGAAAGACCGCTTGATTTTAAGTCCTGAAACAAATCCATGCGAAATTAAGTACCGCGTCTTCAACGACGAGGAAGAAGAAGAAAACCAATAAGAAGGGTCATGTTAAAAAGCTGATGCAAATAAAAAAATCCATTGAAAGAAGAAGCCTGACGGAAACGATAAAGTAAATTAGTTTCAACAATGGTTACGAATATCTTACTTGAGGATCTGCAGGACTATTTCGGCCAACATGGTCGTGAGTAAATGTTTGATCTTCCGTAACGTCAAAAATACATCCCATCCTTCCCATGAAATAATGAAGATCAATATTTAACCATCCATTTACTTTCCGTTAGAACCTGCCAAAGTCGGGCATCAATAATTTAGAACAAACTGCCAACTGGTTGAAACCGTCAGCGGAAACGAATCGGCAAGAAAACAACGATTTTTTTTTCCAGCAATTTCAGCACTTTCGGGAAAAGTACTTTAAAACAGGGGAGTTCATTTTTCACGAACTGAAAGCTTTTAACAAATGCATTTCGCATATCTCGGAAAAATTATGGGAGCTAATGGCTAATGACAGGAGTCATTAGAACAAAGACGAAGAAAACCAAAAACGCAAAAACCAAGCAAACCCCAACCAGAAAGTCAATTCGTTAACAGAAGAAACAGTTGCCAGGAACGGGATGATCTTTCACGCATTGTTCGCACTTCTGTTTCGAGGAATATAGTTTTCTGAAAATAGATCCTGTAATCCGCGAACCCGAATCTTAATGTGGAATTCCGAAACATGTCCAACAAGCACCAAAATCTAGTGATAAGCGAGTCGATTGCAGATTGTCTAGCTGCGAAGGTGCAACCGTCCGTTGTTTCTTTCTTTATGTTTTTTATTTTACTTGCACAATAATATGGAACGCGTTGCCCGAAAATACAAGATTCTCACATGAAAGAATTAATTGTAACGAGGCTCTCAAAAAGTACATAGTAACCAACAACTATAATTCCAATTTCTAGTTTTATTCGTATTTGTTTAAGATTGGTTGACACATTATAAATATATGTAGGCTTCCTTGCCCTTGTATAAAATTCTCGTTCAAAAATTATCATTATTTGTTGTATATTTGTTTGTTTATGTTCAATTGTTAATGCCTTAGGCTAGTATTTATTATCTCTTTACAAAAAGATCATACTATATTACCGAGTGCCATTTTTGTATGCCACCTGTCGCTTTCTCTATTGCTATTTCCGTTTTAATAAAATTTTACCTTAATATAACTTACCGTATTTTCGTCGGGTTTGATAAATGGTGAATTAAAGCTGCAGTCACAATTTCGCCTTGCTTTTTATTAAAAATTATATATATTTCGCTAAACTCACACCAACTAAAAAGACTTACCGTAAGAAGTTACTGAGACTCCGAATGACCTCGAGTGGATGAATTTCGCTTCCTCTCCGGTGTAGGCAGAGGCTTTCCCGGAACTTTGTACTTCTCTTTTTCGTATTTAACCCGTTCTACGTTCCACAGAGCATTCTGACGTTTCACGTCATCGTGATGACTAAAAAGGAAAATAAATAAATAATGCATCTCCAGCATCTTTGGAACACATACAGAAGATGACGACCTATCGTGGAGGTTACGACAACCATGCCAAAGCGACGCACTTTGCAGGGAGCAAGTTCAGGCAGACCGAGCTGCAGCAGCTGCATGTGTCTACAAGCATGGTTGGTTTCTTTTAGCTTGGATCTGACGTAATCTCCGGGCCATGTGGTATCCCTGAATATACGAAACGGACTACTATGGGAAGAACAATAGTAAAGTAGTTTGAAGTGATGAAAGCTTGTAAGCTCGGGGTAAGTTCTTTATACGACTGGGAAAATTCGGACTAGTCTATATGACCAATTCCAAAACACGTCACCCAAACGAACCCTCTAAATAGATAAAAAAAAACATGTGTAAACCAATCAAAAAAGTTTGTTGTTGCGACGTTTCTGGCTCTTCGCTGAGTACACAGCGATTCTTCATCGGCACGAAAAGTTAGTCATCAAAGGTATTCTCAGCACCTGCAAATGAATGAGTTGACAAACTAAGCCATCGAAAGCATTATTTTTGCTTGGGTGGAACCTTTTTACTTTCACGCCCCTTCTACCTGGACGAAACAATAGACACTATACAAGTTTCCGCAAAGTGTCATGGTATTTCCAGCAGCACAGCGTTTCCCACACACTCCTCCAGTGTTTTTTCCGGGACCTTCTGACACTTTAAGAAAGTCCCCCCCCCTCTCTCGGGTTCCAATAGACGATCCCTCTGAAGTCACTAACAAAGGAAGACACAATGCGAAAGTGAAACCCAACTGAGATTAAAGAATACGACGCGAGACGGGGGTCGGGCATGCTCTGTGCCGTCTTTTACTTGTGATGGACCCTAGGCCATCAATAGATTGTTTGCCACTTTTCTTGAGTTAAAAACGTAAAAACGCAGCACATTTTCTTGGACGAACCACACTTTGGTCATATCAGACGATAATTTCGGTGACGTAAACGACAACGGTGCAACGTAGATGGTCACACCGAGGGTCACACATGGAACGTAATGAACAAGACAATATAGCTAGCAACCGTAGCCTGATTTCTCAATAATTTACACCGGCCGTTTGGCCTCTCGTTTGCCCCCCCCCCCCCCCCCCCCCCCCGGTTTATTGCAATTATGCGATCTTTGTAACAAATACATGAGAAACCGGCCTAAGGGTAAAAACGAGACTGGGCAGAGGGCATGCTGCAATGCCGCATCTGTCAACAAGGTGCTGCTACTTAAAATGTTTGAAAATGATGAAAGAAGGCATGTAGAACGTGATACATTCGATGAGAAGAGATTCTGTAAAAGAAAAAGTATTCCACCAAGTAGCAAACTGCAAGAAACAATTCAGATAAACCCGATGCTACGGAAAGCGCAAGATTCTTAGTTTGTCTTGTATCTATAAAACAGTTCGTTTTATAAATAATGTCTTAGAATTGCTTAAAAAGTGGATCGAGAAGGTACCGTATTTATCCCATTTGGTAAAATGGGTACAGGGAATACGTTTGTCTTGTAGTTAATTGTATTTGTTGCACCACATGTGTCCCTTTTGACAGAGGAGGGTAAATAATCATAGTTCATTACGTAATTATAAGCAGTTCGTATGAATGATGTCGTCACATGGTTTGAGCCATTGTCTTGAAGTATTAGGAAGTTTTAAAAGCAGAACGTGCACGAAACAGTAACGCCAGTTAGAGGTCAACTACGAGACTTTCGCAATGGCAGGTGACATGAAAGGAGTCAAATTACAGAGAGTTAAACCCGAAAATGTAGTGGGGTTTTTGATCTTCAAAGATAGGCAGGGTATGATGGAGGAGCAGGCTTCACGATGAGGGGTCAACAAAATCAGATTGTCGAAGATGTGCATGGCCAATGCTGTGTCGACCAAGCTTTCGGCAAAGTACAACTGAGATAGAGACAGTGTTTACTTGGCGACGAGGGACGAGGTGCCCAGAAAAACAACGATCATAAGAATACCGATGTCGGTTGCAGTGTCGTACCTCAATACTTCAAAGGGAAATAAAAAAAAGAAGGAGGTCCGCAAAGAAGGGGAAGAATAATGGAGACAATAGAATAGGTCCTTTCTTATAAAGCAAAGCTGTCGGAAGATGCTGAAACTTGCAAATGGCAACTAACGAGGAAACTCCTACAGGGATCGCAATTTTGCAGTCTGAGGGAAACACGGTGAAGGAAGTTGTGGGCAACACAGGAAACCGGGTCACTGCCCCGTTCTGGCTTCGGAAAATTCTGTTAATTCCGACAGGCGGACCTCTAAAGATAAAGGAAGAACGGTTCGGAGGTGAGAGATCCAAGAGGTTACGGCACATGAAAGATTTTGTTCAGTTAAGAAAGAGAGGAGGTGCGCATATGCTTTGCAAGATTTAAAAATCAAAATCAATTCAAGAATGCAAAGGTCTATGACCACCAGGGTTATGTGACTTAGGTCATACATCATACCGTGACGCGTGTAGCGGGGTCGGAGAAGGCGAAGTGGAAAGGGCTACGAAGAAATCGAAGCTTTGAAAGAATTAGAGACACTGAAAGAAGGAGCTAGATGTAAGCCATTGAAACAGTGGGAGGCAATTGGGCCTACGCTCAGCTTGATTCGTCAGGTCTAATATTTCTACCTATCTCTATTGATCTCTTAAATTTTAATCCGCTATAAATAGCATACAAACAGGGAAATGTGTCATTCTTATCGCGTTCATCCTACAAATCCTTTTTAGCATAAGCTTCTGACTAGCGGAACACTGCTGAAACATAAAATAAGACGGGGAGACGGTACGTGCTAACGTAACTTGCTAACCGAATCGAACCTTCGTTACAACCAGCTCACACATTATTGAGTGTGTCAGACTGTATACACTAGATTACAGGGTAAGCCTTTTCTTCATACAAATATGTCTACTTGTTAGGCAGAAATTACACAAGAAGCTAAAAACTTTTTTGTTTTTATCCATTTACCATCTAAAGGTTTTTTTTTGCCTAAGATTCTTGTGAAGATTCATTTTCGGCTTGCCCATAACGGTGCTTCCGAATCGCACCACTGGATGAAACAACACTCGCACAGGGCTCCGGTTTGAAGTCACGATTCGAATGGGCAGAGCAAAATAACACTCAGGAGTAGCGCCAAGACCTATGCTTCCTATGCTTTGCAAACGGGCCATACCCGTAGCGCCACCCACTACGCTTGCGGCATTTAAAGCCAGACAAACTTGCGGGTTTAGAAATTTCTAGTAAAGCAAAGGTGCGGTCTGCACATGCCAAGGAAACAATGAAGGATGTATGATCTTCTTGTTATTCTTAGAAAATGAAGTTATTGGAGCCAGCGCTGGTGAACGACTGAATGAGTTTCAGTAGGGACATTCTCTATCGCTAGTTGTGCTAATATCGCTGCTATTCAGTGTGTGTCAATTTTGTCAAGTCTTGGCGCTACTCCCTAGTGCTATTTTGCTCTGGAATGGGGGGTGTAATGCCCGGAGCCCACTATAGTCAGATCTGGTAATAACGCCGGTAATAAGACCGCTTTACGTTCGAAACTGGAAGAAAAGATGCTGAAAACGTAAAACAGTCGAGATGGGGTCCCCCATATTTAGAAAAGTATCTTTGGACGAATCACGGAAAGATCTCGGACCACAGTCACTGACTTTTGTTACTTTTGTTTTCCCATGAGTGATGATGGTGGTAATATTTCTTGAATTTCTTTGTTCCAAGTATGGCCAGGATGAAACGTAAAGAGCGTGAAAAAACCAAATTAACGAACCTAATAACGTACGGATGTGACTGAATGTGGCCCGGGCATAAACACTGCAAATGCTAGAATGCTTTAAATTTAAATGCTTTAAGGGGATATTTTCCCGAAACTTCAAATATATTAACAAGACGCATAATAAATATCAATGATTCACACGTAGTGCTGACTACTGATCAAAACTTCAGTTTTATTTCTGTGTCGGTAAGAAACGATACCGCCACAATGATATGCATCGAGAAGAAAGTGACACGTCGTTTGCATAACTTAGTCTCCTGAATTATTCATGTACGAGTTTTTGATAGTGAGAATATAAATTGAGGGGGAGGGGAGCTGGTTCCTCGTGCAAATCAGCTGTCGAAAACTCCCAAACATGATTTAATTTTGGTGTCTATTAAGCTAATCTCCCCTCTACAAAGAAAAAATCTCCGTTTTCAGCTCCGTTTTTGCTGATCAAAAAAAAAGAAATAGAAGTAAGGAGACGAAGAGAAACTATGCAAAATCTTAGCGCGGTATCATTGCCATGGAAGAAAAGACGCGGTATATGCCTACATCTGCAGTACCCGTTGCAGTTTACCCAATAGCCGCGGTGCTTCAGGGGGGGGGGGCATTTTAGCAGATTCAGATAGGGTTTTCTCAAGTTTCTGAACGCTGTTCGAGTTTTAATAATATGGTCTTACTCCGAGATTTCTGCAGTGGTCTAGCTTTTCGTCAGTGGCTTACCGACGAAACATCCCAGTTGCGATACGTCCCACGGCGAAACGTCCACACGAAAAAATGTCCCCATAGTGAAACGTCCCCAAGCCTAGATTTCGAAGTTTCGCCTTGGTCTTCAGGCGCACGATATGAAATAAGACAATTTCAAAGTAGTTCATTGCGCAGAAACGAGCTGATTGGGGACAAATTTCACAAGATATTAATTGTTAAGTTAATTCAGTTAGTTAATTGTTTGTGTACTATCTCTAAAGTGTTGATTAAGCAGCTAATTGTTTGTGTACTATCTCTGAAGTGTTTGTGGCATGTTGTTCTCTCAGTTTTTAAGGAATCAAATAAATGCACGAATGAATATGTATCGTTTCCCCCAAAATATAGCTTTAAGGGGATAGTGCCACCTGACTTGTCGTAGGTTATAACTGGGTCAATCAAACGCACCAGGGCAGGGTCAGTCAATCTATTCTGGGTCATTCAAAGCCGCACCAGATACAGTTTCTATTGAAACCCTGCTTGACTTGTCAGGTCTTCTGTAACCACTACTTCTGATAGAAAAACAAGAGCTGTAAGCTCATATGGCACTTGCATGGGCTGAGATGTAGTGTTTGATCAAAAGTACTTTTAAGGTTACCTTTGCGGTTCAGATGCGCACTTTAAGGGAGCTAGAGAAAACGTATTTTGTTTTAGAACTTGGCTGTTATGATACGCACTTTATAGGCGCTAGAAATTCATCTGTAAGAAAAACTATTGAGACAAAACGATCACAGGCCCTTAGGGATCATTGATATATACCGTTTGGTAAAAAGTTTTTTTTTCACTTTTCGGTTAAAATGTGCACTTTAGGGTGATAACATAAATTTTTAAGCAAAACCCTTGTGGCACAAATGATCATGGGTTGAGATGTATCGTTTGATAAAAAAAGTAGTTTTCGACCTTGCGGTTCAGATTCACACTTTAAGGGAGCTAGAACTTCATTTGTAAGCAAAACCCTTGAGGCAAAAATGATAATGGGCTCATGGGGATAATGAAAATGTATAATTTGCTTAAAAGTATTTTTCAAAATTTACGGTCAAGATTGGTACTTTAAGGAATGTCGGATTTGGAAAGTGGCGATTTCTGAGCCAATCTTATCGAATCTCTAATATTTCAGCCCAGTTCCATCGTCCTAGCACATCCGGAAGTACCTTAAATCGCGATCACCGGAATTCCGGACCCCCCCCTCAAACTCCCCCACAGTCGCCGGAGCCAATACGGATCTGTAAGTGATTTATCCAGAGCATCTCTTTATTATTCCCACAAAGTTCCATCCCGATCTCCCCAGTCTGAGCCGGTCACGTATTCCCCCCCCCATTGTTGTCGAATCCGGTCCGGACATGACAAAGATCACCAGAGACATGTCCTCTGATCAATTATCAAATTTCACTCAAATCCGATCAACCGTTCCAAAGTTACGCATGACTCAATATTCCGGATTCCCCCTCCCGCTACTCCCCCCACGACTATCGGATCATGTAAATTTTTATTTATAAGTCATTTTGATCGGGTCCCTGATTCGCCTCCCAAGTTTCGTCGTGAAAATCCCCAAAACCGCCATTACCGGAATTCCGGGAAACTCCCCTCCACCCCCCCCCCCTAGTGTCCGGATCCAGTCCAAATGTATAAATGATTTATCTGGAGCAGATGCTTGTTCTTCCCAGCAAGTTTCACTCCGATCCCTCCATTCTAACCGTTTCTCGAGATTTTCGGTCTCCCCCCCCCAACTCCCCCATAGCTGTCGAATCCGGTCCGGACTTCAAATGGGACATCAGAGGTATACCATTTATTCAGTTATTAAGTTTCATTCCAATCCGATCACCCGTTCGAAAGTTACACACTACTCCAGTTTTCCGGATTCCCCAGCCCTCCACTCCCCCCAGGTGGCCGGATTCGGAAACTGATTATTTCCAGGTTAGCCCGGTCGGGTCCCTGATGCTCCTGCCAAGTTTCATCGTCCTAGCACATCTGGAAGTACCCCAACTCGAAAAAGTGTAAAAAAACTACTTAATTCTCAGAATTCCCCGGCCCACCACTCCCCCCCAGATGGTCGGATCGGGAAACTGATTATTTCCAGGTTAGTTTGGTCGGGTCCCTGATTTTCCTGCCAAGTTTCATCGTCCTAACACATCTGGAAGTACCCTAACTCGAACATGTGGGACAAAAAAATTCGGACCGACCGACCGACCGACGGACGGAATTGCGATCGGTATATGGCACTTGAGCCAGAGGCTGCAAGTGCCATAAAAAAATAATAAATAAGGTGTTGAATAAATAAGCTCTTCGGAAGCAACAAGCGGGAGTCTGGTCTGGCTCGAAAAGAGTCATACAGAGAGGATGTACGAACAAGAGTAGTGCCGCTCGGGCGGGTAAAAATGGCACAAGACGTTCGAGATATCTGAAATGACAGTGGATGGAACTGTTATGGACGTAGAGAGGGGCAGTATAGTAATATCCTGTAATACTCAACGAAATGTATCACAAATGTGGCAAATAATAGCGAACCAAACGAGAGCAATTATACAGAGCAAAAAGAGACCAATTAAATGTAAAAAAAAAACAAAAAACTATTATCATATTTTTGCTAGTGGTGTGAATTAGTTTAGCTTGACTGGTAGATCAAGGTGAGGATGGGGCTCTGTACGCAGGGGCGTCACTATGGAGTGTGTGTGGGGGGGGGGAGAAAGAAAAAAGGTAAACTGGGCGCTCGCACTATTTTAGCTGGGGACGCGGTTTCGCCACGAGGACATTTTACATAGGGATATGTTGGTTGGGGACGTTTACCCACAGGGATGTTTTGTCATAGGGACGTTTCGCCATGAGAGCGTTTCGTCATGGGGACGTTTTGTCATGGGGAAGTTTTGCCATGGGGATGTTTCGCCAGGGGACGTTTATTGGAGACGTTTCGCCGATAGCCCTAGTCGGTTTGTCATTTGCGCTATGTATATATACAGGTAACGCCGGGCGTCCTTGTCTTTCATACTTTACTTTACCGGTCCCGATCAAGTTCTGCAGACCTCAAATGACCAAACCTCTTGTTTGTTTTCCCCATTTTGCTACCACGACTGAATTTTACTATGCAACTGGCTTATGAAACCATACCATGTCACTGAAAATCATTCGAATTATTTTCTGAATCTCCCTTCTTCGACCCCTCGCGACGTACTGTGGGTAGCATCAGCTGTCCTAACAGGGTTAGACCCGTTAGAGGACTTAACACGTACTTGCAATAACAACAGCTCATACTAGTGAACCGCTAAGGGAAACATGTTGCGTCGGGAGAAATGAAGGGACTGAAACTCCAAGAAATGAAAATTCAAATATCCCTTCTAAACATTATGACGCTTATTAAATGGTCCATCAGACGATACACAATTTATCGCGACAGAGTCTATCCTAATGGCGGGCAATTCCTTGGTGAACAAGAACCCTACCTATTAAGCTTGTCGGCTTGAAAAATGCTCCAAAAGTATGTAGCCGTTAAAAAACACTAACAAGTGGGTACCTTTGAACTTTGACCAACGTCAAGTTGGCCGCACCAACTTGAAATATATATTTTCGCTTAACATGGAAAAAGCGTAGGCCAGGCGCAGGTTGTACCTGCTCTGAAAGAGCTTTAGAGCACCGTTCCCCCTTAATTTGACTGGCTCGACATTAATCTTCTGAACTATTATGGAACGAATTATGGGAATGAGAATATAAATGGAAGGGGGGGGGGGCGGTCCACGTGCAGATAAACTGTCGGAACTGTCTCCACTTGACTTAATTTCGGGTTTTATTATGCTAGTCTTGACACCCTCTCCCAACGAAAACAAACTCCATTCCCATCTTTCTTTTCGCTGATCCAGATTCATCAAGTATAGAA
The DNA here is from genome assembly GCA_023053555.1 of Branchinecta lindahli. Taxonomy (NCBI): domain Eukaryota; kingdom Metazoa; phylum Arthropoda; class Branchiopoda; order Anostraca; family Branchinectidae; genus Branchinecta; species Branchinecta lindahli. Next base: position 9,524,095 of record JAKZAO010000001.1, read on the forward strand.
AAAAATACGCTGGAGACCAAAAGATCCAACGCAAATTCTTTGCCAATTTATCCTTGCCATGGCGGACAAAGCCGCAGAACACTCTGCAATGTTCACTGCGATTTACCCAATACTAAGATGTAATTTACTTTGTATGACATCAATATCACAAACGTTAAATGAGAAGTGTCTTTGCTTCGTGTTATAGGCTCACACAGCCTGGTCCGAGGACAGTGAATCCGCAACCTACTAGCTCCTCCTGTGCCACCCTAGGAGACAGAAATCCATTCTAAGGCGTATTCTCGCCGTTCCCCGAGGAATCCATTTGAGGAGTCCCCGCGTTTTTGTTTGTCCCGGGGACTCACTCCCCGTATTCACGCGAGTCCCCACGGACGGGGAATGCTCCTATTATCATCATCATCATCAAAAAGGACTCCCTTTCAGATTCGGAGGGGAATCGATTTTTGCTGGTGTGGTGCAATGTAAAATTAATTAATAACAACGAGAAGAAACAAAACCAAAAATAAAGTGGATCCAGACTAATTTCGTCAACTGTACATTTTTTTCGCGAACAAAATCCATTATGGAAGCATTCCCCATATTCTCGCTGTTTTCCGTACGCGAAGTCCGCGTGGAGTAACTCCCTCTATTCTCGCCGTTCCCTTCGATTCCCGAGGAGTCCGCGAGTCCTCGGGGAACGGCGAGAATACGCCTCTAGTCTGTTAAAGGCACGATGGAAGTATTAAAGGACACCTCGCACTTACTGGGTTTTTCTGCTCAGATGTTCTGAAAAGTTGACCACTTTACAACTAAGCTTACAGAAAATTACACACGGCTTCAGTTGTTTTTAGCGTCTTTTCGTGTACCTTGCCTGGGATGGCCTCGCATGATACGTCATGTAAAGAGACCAAACATTCAAACGAGATAATCAGCATTCAGCGTGTTGCCAATAAAGGAGATAGGATACACTTACGAAGTGATCTCGGGAACGAGAATGGATGGAAATGCTACTGAAGTAGAATGAACTACTATCAACAAGTACGACGAGTCCTTTAAGGAGCACTTCTAAATGCGTTTCTCTATTATCCTAAACCAAAAAATATCCCTTGAACTTTTCCCCACGTATGACTTGGGCGCTGTTTACAAAACTGAGAGCAAAGTCTTCCTTTTTGGGATCCCAAAACGTTAGTGACGGATACCTATGACATCGCAAAAGTTGTCCGTCCGTCCGTCCGTCCGTCTGTACGCACGATAACTCTCGAAGGGATTGAGATATTTTGATGAAACTTGGTGGGAGGATCCTTTGGGTCAAAGTACAAGTCAAGTTCAAAGATGGGCTCTGTAGCTCTATATTTGAGGGTGGGGGAGGGGTTTCAAATTAAGGGGCAAACAAAATATTTTGAAACAGCTAATGTGATAGTCGATTATGGGGTAAGAAGACATGCTGAACAGGATGGTGAAAACCATTTACTCGCCGGACAAGTAGTTCGCCCGGAATCCGGCCAAAACCGGAAAGTTTGTCAAAAGTAAAAGTTTTATTTGAAGTTGATTAGATGTTCGATTTATGGGTAAGAAGACATGCTGAACACGATGGAGAAAACCATTTTCTCGCCGGACAAGTAGTTCGCCTGGAATCCGGCTGAAACCGGAAACTTTGTCAAAAGTAAAAGTTTTATTTGGAGTTGATTAAATGTTCGACTTAGGGGTAAGAAGACATGCTGAACACGATGGTGAAAACCATTTTCTCGCCGGACAAGTAGTTCGCCCGGAATCCGGCCGAAACCGGAAAGTTTGTCAAAAGTAAAAGTTTTATTTGAAGTTGATTAGATGTTCGATTTAGGGGTAAGAAGACATGCTGAACACGATGGAGAAAACCATTTTCTCGCCGGACAAGTAGTTCGCCGGGAATCCGGCCAAAACCGGAAACTTTTAAAAGTTTTATTTGAAGTTGATTAGATGTTCGATTTAGGGGTAAGAAGACATGCTGAACACGATGGTGAAAACCATTTTCTCGCCGGACAAGTAGTTCGCCGGGAATCCGGCCAAAACCGGAAACTTTGTCAAAAGTAAAAGTTTTATTTGAAGTTGATTAGATGGCAGATTTAAGGGTAAGAAGAGACGCTGAATCTTTATATGACATTCATTTTTTACCTGGACATATAGTTCGTCCGGAATCCGGTTGAAATCGTTTTTTTTTTTACAAGTTAAAGTTTTATTTGAAGCTGATTAGATGATCTTTAAAGGAATAAGGAGATACGCTGAATTCGTTTCTGAGCTATCTTTTTTGCTGGACAAGTAGTTCGCTTGGAATTCGGCCGAAACCGGAAATTTGGCAGAAGTAAAGCAGGAAGTGGGAGGCCAGTGGATCTACTCTGGGAGGCCAGTGGATCTACTCAACGGAACTAGACAACGCACTTCCACCTCCATCACTCAACCGGCGAATCTACAGGATGTCACCCAACCTTATTCGCCGGCCAGTGCGATTTACGGTAATTTACGGTAAAGTTTCGATCAGTATTGTCAAAATAGATATGGCTTATACAGGTATATCTGAACTTGCTTTCTTAGATGATTAGCCTGGCGAATAATGGATCTGGCGAAGACAAGACCTAGTTGTCTGGATCAAATATTAAATTTTTGGGATCCCATCGAAACCTTTGGTCTTGTTTTGTCCGACAAGAACAGGTTTTTCTTTATTTTTTCTATTTATTTGTAGATAAGTCCTGTCGGCGGTTGCAATTTTCAGGTTTATTTTGGAAGTCTGATTAGCCGAAGGGCGGCAAAAGACATCCCCTTACCAATCAGAGGTCGTAATAGAGCCACGGCTGTCAAGTCCAAGAGTATTCCGCCCGAAAATCTAGGCCGACAAGCATCGTTGATAAATTTTCAAATGTCTTGAACGATGTAAAGTTTACTGTTTTATTATGTTCATATATTTTGTACAGCCAATCGGCCATTCAATTATTCATTCATTCAAAAGATTAAGAAGTCCAGGATTGGGACGAACGAACACAAAAGTCAGAAACTAAAAAGCTTTATTTACAAGAAAGCCGAAAGATATTCGGTCTCGAATTTTATTTTAAGTTATATCTCGAAGGGAAATATGCGTGTCCTTTTTGCGGTGGTGAAGATGAGGATATCGGTCATTTTTTAAGCCGGTGTCAAGAGCTTTCGGATCTCCGTAGGGAGATTTTCGGAGGAGATATCCCGATACTTCCTGGTATCCTCAAGTGTACTTCCGCCCAGTCGATAAGTAAGATTTGTAGGTGTATGTAGCCTATAAAGCGCTAGAATTCAGATAGCTTTCCGTAGAAAAGTTGTATGGATATTTACGTCTCTGCGTGTTTACGATTGTATTTGGCCCTCGGGCTTTTACAAATACAATTATTATTATATATTATTTTCTACCGGAGCCTGTCGTTTCAGCTCCGAGCGGACTGCTTTCCTGTGCGTGGCCGAAATTACTGTGATAAAAAACAATCAAATAGTAAGCGTCGTTGTCCTTGACGTAATGATCTATTCCATTTTTTGAGTAAAGTAAAATTAAAAGTAAAATTAGTACAAAAAAAACAACTTTATTATGTTTAGTTAGTTAGGAAAGATGAATAATGTCCAAAGCAGTGTGATCCAATTTAGTATGCACTAAAGTTCCGTGGTACCGTTGTAGACTCAAAATTTTCTGTATTCTGCATGGCCAATTGGTTCACGTTCACAACAAGTAATATCAAGTGTTTTTGTTGCGTAGTAACATCAAGTGTTTTTGTTGCGTTTACCGACTACTCTACCCTAGGGCAATGTCATACTTCCATAATTAATACATTGCTCTACCTAGACGGGTCATAAACAAAATTTAATTTTAATTCAAATTAATGGCGTATTTAAGGACCTTTCAGCCCAACCCTAAATCGCTGCCACTGCTATATCGATACAATTTGCTTGTGCAGAGGAATGAAAGGAAGTATCCGGCCGAAGTATCGTTTATCCGGCCAATACTGGAGTATGCTTGTCCAGTGTGGCATTTCGGGCTTACTTCTGAGCATGTATATAAGATTGAAAACATTCAAAAACGAGCGCTTAGGATCATTAATGGGGAAGGGAAGCTTCCGTACCATTATCTGCTTGGCAAGTTCAAGCTCTCCACCTTGGACGCGAGAAGAAACCTTCTGTGCCTTAATTTCGGTACCAAGACCCTGTCTGTTCCCAGATTACGTGCCATCCTCCCCGAACTCTACACACCCATCCGCAACAGACCACAACGCGACAAGGCTCAAAAAGTCCCCAAATTAAACCCAGTCCCCACAAAACATGAACGATACCGAAGGAGTTTTGTTCCAAGTTTTGTTGAGTTGTACAACAGCCAGTAAAAATAGTCACTATTTTTGTTGGATTGTTAGTTTTAGCATTTGACCCTTCAATATGTTTTATTTTGTTTTGTAGCGTATTTTAGTGTTTTTATTTTTGACGTAACGATTAAAGTTTGACTTTGATCGATTTTGAAAAAAAAAAAAATCTTAAATCATTTTATCAAAGTGATTTTTTTGTGTCAGAATTTTTTGGCAAAAAGTTTTGCAGAATGAGTCTATCTTATAAATTGTGGTAGACAAGTTTTGTATCGATTGATGGTTTTTTTACGAATTGTGTTGTAATTATTATTGAATTGACAAATTGACTGAGTGTATATTTATGTTTGACGTAGAAGTCAAATTCGGCGTTTACGCTGTGAAAGCTACTTTTTAGAAATAAAACTCTACTCTACTCACTCTACTCAAGTACATCCAGGTAGGGCCGCGAGGACTTCCCGTTCCCGGATAAGCTTTCTGCCCAACCGGAACTTCTGGGTCTGAAGGCAAACCCAATGATTTAAGAACTGGTCTTTGCGGAAAATTTATTCTATTCTTTCATAAAGCAACTATGCTCTACGGTCCAAATACTGATAAACCGGCTATTTCATGGCCTATAAGTCTCATTCGTTTCCGAGGAAACGCGACAGAGCTTTGTGAAATGGGCGTTTATGGAAGTTTTTTTATTCTAGCGTAGCTTCAGAAGTTCTTGATGGAAATAACAATCGGGGAAAAGCAGCGCGAGAACCAAGTTTGTGTTCGATGAAAAGGATGAGAATGGGATTTTCATTGCTTTGAAAGACTTCAGAAATTGGATCTTGTCTTTTGTCTCTTTCTTTGCCCCTTGTCTGGACTCAACGTCAAGACTCTTCGCAGATTGACAATTAAATTACCGTTCTGAGAACCAGATTGCATGGCATACAGAGAATATCAACTGGGACGCAGTATGATTCACTCGATCAAACATTCGTTTTGCAACCCTAATAGCACTGGGTTAACATGAGCAAACATCTGAAATCTGAAATCGTTTATTGACAAACCAACTTCGTAGCTTTCTTCAGCAGAAGATGCTAAATTATGCTGGTCACTTACAATAATGAAATAAAATATTTACACTAGTTCACTTTGTTAAAAATCTCTGTAAAAAAAGGCACAAACGAGTTCATAAACCTCGAGGTTCGTCCTTTGACAGGCACTAATCTATTTTGCCGTCTTGTCCTGCTGTTTTTGGGAGCATCAGGGGGGAGCAAGACTCGGTACTTGCTAACAGCGTTTTGCCGAATATTAAAACCAGTTCTTCTCTCCGGGAGTAGAGACTCGGGATTCTCAACACTGTCAGTGCCTGCTCGTATGATTGGAATTTAGGTCCCATGATAATTTTCAACGCGCGTTTCTGTACTGCTTCTAGCTCTTCCGTTAGATAAACTGTGTGGTAATTCATAACATACAAAGAATGTGGAACAAAACAAATGATTATATAAATAGAACATGGGACAAATGACCTCAGATACCCCTCCGACAATATTTTGTTGCGGGGGAAGTAACTTCCGAAACTTCTTCGCCGCTTCCGAACCTTCTTTGATGCTTTCCGAACTTTGATATTCCCTTCGAGCATAAATACGTGAGCGCACACGAAGAAAAAGTTTTCGCAAAATTAGTCTTTCGCTACAATCCCCCGAGGAAAACAAAGTGAATGCGAAGTTTAAGCTTAGTTTACATGGATCAGCCGAATCAGCAGAACAAACGCTAAGGAAAACAAGTTTGAGTCTACCTAGAATGCGTAACTTTGGAAATGCAGTTCAGCTATTTTGTTTTATCTACAGAATGGTGTGAAAAACAGTTTCTACCTTTGTGTAGTGTCCGTATGAACTACCCCCAATCTTGAGGATTCAGTCTTTGGATGAGCGAACTGACGGTTTTTGAACTTTCGGAAAAGCGGGCGTAGTGATGAAATGGGTGGTCAGGTGGTCGAACTGACGTGTGGATAACCTGATAGGTTCCACAACGGGGCTTCCCTGACTAACCAGATTTGTATGTTCTGCTACCTTCCGTTTTATGTAAATGAAGATCGATGACAGAGGCAATGATTGTGCGATATGACAGCAACGATAAAGCGAGGACACGAATGTCATGACTCTTTGTTTGTTTTGACATGGTTATTATTGGTAGTTAAATTATAGTATTATGAATTTATGTTTGTAGGTATGTAATATAGTATTTTATCTCGACCCATCATAAGAAGTAAGTTGTAACCTTAAACCTTGAAACTTGAACTGGCTAGTTTCACATGTGTTTTCCCTGGGAGCCTCATTAGTAGTAAGCTAAACGTTAACAAGCAGACTTCTGTACAGTTACTGATTAGCATAGCCAGATCCCGGTTTAAGGTCCCCCATCAACCATCCCCTAAGGCCTATTTCATCCACCCCAACAATAATCTAACCGACTGCAAAACAGATCATTTTCCATACACATCCAGGCAAGCAGAATTTTTTGAACGTTTTTTCGATACCGTTCACAGAAATTCACCAAATTTAGGATCATCGTTTGATGAACTCCTGTCCGTCTGCAGTACGAATTCTTACTAATCTGTTACCCGCTAAATTTTTTTTCAAGGTACCCTTCAACGGTTATTATGGATCCCCCACACTGATGCCACGCACAGGCAGAAGTAAATCGCCCGCTCTTAAAAAATTACTCATACAAAAAAATCGCGACGAAGACGCGTGGAAAACTTTTGGAGAATGTTGTGATTTTTTTAGCATTTTGTTCTGAAAATCCCACAAATTGAGTAACTTGGTGATACAGACAGAATTTTTTTTTTTTATCAAATTGGGCAATAGGCTACATCACCATCCGTGGTAACCTTGCATACCCGGTCTGGCTTTCAATGCCGAAACCTCTCCCCCCGCGCCCCCCAACACAAACTGAGAAAAAAAGATTTCCGAGGGGGGGGGGGTCGTTGACATGTTAGGAATTTTCTGGTAAACGCAGAGAAAATCTCTACCACATCAACAATTCATTCGAGCAGCAAAAACAGCAGCCGTATCAAAAACGAAGTCTCAGCACCAGCTTTAACTCCTAGCAAGTACAATGGAGAAAATCAGACGCTTGTCTGATGCGTGCATTTTAGGTGGGGGGATGCAGAGCCAAAACTTTTACCGAATCTCTCAAAAATTTTACCGAAAATTTGTACCTCCTGTAGGCTAAAATCTAACTGCTTCTCTTACAAACTCTATCTTTTACCGTGCATTAAATACCGAGACTCTAAGAAGTTCCTGAAACCGGATGAAGCACCGTTCCGGCGGTAGCACTACTGTAGTCTAGTCAATACTGCCCATGATCACACAAAGTGAGCGCCGCAGGCGAAATTTTTTAAGTTAGCTTTTTCCTTCCGTAACTTCATTTATGAATGAAGTTACGGAAGTAGGTTGGGTATGCATTATAGGTACGACGGGTCCTTTAAGGTCGAACCCTTCACCTCCCCCTAAAGAAATGGTATATTTTCCCCATCTATTTTTCTCTTGCCGAATCCAAGGCAAAATATTTTCTACACATATCCAGCTAATCGCAGAAGCAAAATTTCCTTTTTTTGAGGAACCATCTCCAGAATACTTTAAAGTTAACTCACCGCCTGATGAACTCCTCATCCGTCGGCAGTATGAACTCCCAGTTTCCCGTCCGCCTGTCCAACTTGCTAAATTGCTTCAGGATTCCAGTAACTTCTTCGCTAGGCAACCGCGTTTCATTGGCTACAAATGTCCTCTTCACTTCGTGCTTATGTGCGAAGAGGAGCAACTAAAATAGTATAAATGAATACCTAGGACAAGAACCCAAACAGTAAATTTTGAGGAATGAGGTTAAAGCTAGGTGCGCACACACTTTGATAGATTTCGCATGCGAAATTGGCATCATATGGGGAAACCTGCAAGCGATGCATCGAAACTTCGGAGTGAAGGAGGAAATTCGCATTCGACTGCAGAAATCGGACTGTATGCAAGTACCTCCAATCCGAAGCCGGTTCGAAGCTACCTTGGATTTAAAACACATTCGAGCCTCACGTCAGTTTAGAGTTCGAACAAAACCAAAGGTTTCGTTAGTATCCCGAAATGGGGTCCCGAATTTCCTGACAGGAAAAAGAAAAGGAATTAATGTGCGTAGACCGAAGATGCCAACACTCTATGGTACTATACAGACAGATAGATAGATTTTTTGATTGCTGAGCAGCCCGAGGACCATGGCAATAAATAATCGCAAACAAATATCACACAGCAGAAAAAACGCACAAAACAAAAAACAACAACAAAAAAAAAAAGAAAGAAAAAACTCCTCCATAATATATCAAGTGATAACGCACGGCCAGCCATGCGATATCAAGTGATATCGCACAGTTGTTCCGTTCATCAAGTTTATCAAGCATTTTCCCTCAAGTACTGCAAAATAGAGCCTGATCTCCAAAAAATGAATAAAAGACATCACTTTCAGGAGGAAAAACAAAAAAACACAAAAAATAATACAGTAAACAAAAATGTTGGAAAACATTGTAGAAAAGTCTTTAAGAACTGAAAAAAATGTTGCTTTCCTAGCCAGCCAACCTGGGTTATACCTTGTTACCTCGCTTGTTACAGTCACATTCCCACTGGAAATGGAACTTGTAAACTGAAACAACTACTTCCAACTTACTCTAACTTGTTTTCCTCTAGTCTCCAGAAGGCAGCTATTGAGCAATTCCAACAGTATTATTTCTTAATTTTGCTCTGATAAACAGTCCATTAATAGAAACTCCAGTGTTGCCACTTTTTCTGATGGAACCTGTGACTTTTGGCCAGAAAAAACGATGATATTTTGGCACCTACGAAAGTACGTCTTTTTCACAAACTATTAAGAAGAATCTCACTATACCATCTTCACAATAACGCGCCTCAACTTTTATACTTCATTTTTGCATTTACTGCTAAGGAACCAGTCGCAGAGTTCTTGCTCACTCTGACGAAGAAACGAATTTGTATGACACTGCAGAATTCTGCAACCAGCGGCAACACCGGTTTGAGCTTTATCAATTCTATCTACCCTAAGAATTCCGCCACTAGATGGCATCTACTTCACCACAAATGAAAAAGATGTCGTTAAATAAGGACTGTTATATGCCTGGGTCACAACAGTCGTCGTTTTCACATTTCAACAGTTAGCTAGGGTTGCCATTTCACTAATCAGAAATACAGAAAAAGACGCTGCTCAGCCAACCCTTCAGCGACAACCTTGCGAAGGTAAAAGATAGTTGATAATGACAAACGGATATATATTTCCTGAAACAACATCCTACTATCCCTTACTATTTCGGGTTACTAGCTACTAGCAACGTTAGCATTAATTAAAAAAAAAGATTGAAATAAAACAGTTGCATTTTTACCGAATTTCCGCCAGGAGGTATCAATGGTATCATGGGGCTCCTCTTCTGGATAGCCTACCGAAAATACAACCCTATGTAAAGTGGAATTGAATACAAACCGGGTCCCACAATTAGGTTTCAGTTTCGAGGCTCGAAATTTCCAGTACGGTGATACATAAGATGTAATTTATTTTTCTAATCTAGTCCACTGGATTTTTTAATGAATACTTATAATTCAGTGAACTGCCATATAGACAAAGATATAACAAAACATAGAACACAATAACAACAAAATGCGAACAAATACTAATCTTGCTGCACGGTTACGAGGAAAGATGGCGCCGGAAGACGATCAGGTGTAACAACGCGGATTTTTTTTTTTTTTTCATTTGTTTCAGCCGGAGAAAAACTGGAAAATCTCAATTTTTCCGTTCGGGGGAACATTCCGGCACGAAACCAAGTCTATGACCATATTGCCCTGAAGGTTTTTCTGTACTACCACTATGAGGGAAATAATCTGAGGTGTGGTTTTCATTTTCTTTGGATTTTCTTTCCGTTCTCCTCATCTGATCAGGAAATTAACACTAACGGTTACATCATCAATATCAGCAAACAGAGAAAATCACATCACTAAGCCTTCTGGCGTTTCCCCTCCAACATACCTTAAAATACGCCTACATATTCACTAGGCCTACATATTCAAAAACCCAATTAAACGGAAATTTCCATCTAACTCCAAATCCGGCTTAGTTATTCATTGCTTTCTCTACAATTCCTCCACAAAACAAACATTAGATGACATAAATTCGGTTTCCTTTCACGGGCAGCAATACGTGGATCGGAGATTGCGGCGATCAAGGACCTATAAGTTGACCTCACATAAATGATTCAAAAGCGACGAAGAAAGAGTGACCTCTTTGGCACCTCAGGGCAGAAGAATAATAACGACTAGGAACCAGGACAAAGGGACGGGAGCCACGGGAACGATAATTAGGTTTCAAAGAAAAACAAAAGGAAACCACACGACCAAGTCAATAGAAAAAGAAAGCAGAAATGACCGAATAAGGTCGAGTAAAAATAATATGTGAGGGAACCGGAAAACTGCAGCCTCTTGATTTACAATCCAGACATGTTACTTTGGTCGTCGCCTAACTTTGAATAAAGCAGAAGGATATGATGAACCAAACCTAGCAAATCTTGTGGTTCTTATCGGCCAATAACCAAGGGTTGTATTATCAGTAAACTTTTTGAAATGTGTTTTAAAAATATGTTTGAAGGCCTTGATGTTGGGTTAAACCAGGTTGGATTTCAAAGGGGTATGGGTTGCGATCATGCGCACGCTACTTTTTCCACTTTAATCAATGATGCGCGAGTGAGTGGACAACCGCTGTATACGCTTCTGATAGACATAAAAGGTGCTTTTGACAACGTTTCTCATGCGGCTGCTCTTTTATCACTTGTGTATAATGGTATTCCTCGTTCTGTTGTGCGTGTTTTAAGGTCGTGGTACAATGGACTTAATGTTCAAGTGGCAATTCGTTCCCCAAAAATTCTGTCCAATTTAATTTCAGTGGGAAAAGGCGTTAGACAAGGTGGAATTTTATCTCCATATATTTTTAATGCATGTTTGGCAGACTGTCTTCGGTCGCTTAAAACTTCTTTGATTCATTTCGCGCGTGATGTAACGTTTTTAGCTTATGCTGATGATATTATTATTTTAAGCCGGTCAAAAGAAAAGTTAATTGAAAATTTTAACATTCTAGTGTCTAAACTGGGGAAGAAGGGTCTAATAATTAGTTCTGAAAAATGTAATTATTTTGTGATTAGTAGTTTGCCGACACTGAATGCCCCTCTGGATTGTGGTGGGGGGATTGTTTTCAGCCCTGTTGAGAAAGTTACGTATCTTGGAATCCCTTATTCTTCCAATACCAGGGAATGGAAACTTATCCTTATTCAACATGTGCAAGATAAAATAAGAAGAGCATTTGGTGCTGTTATTCGTTTACGGGGTATGTATCGTAGAGATGTTCTCGGTTCGATTTATACGGCTGTTGCACTCCCTCATATTCTTTTTCCGTCTGCTTTCTTTTCTTCTTTCCGTCCGTCTGAACTTTCTGCGTTAAAAGTTACTTATTACAAATTTTCAAAATTCCTTCTTGGTTTCCCTATTTCTGCGAGTAATTCTCACCTAACTTCCAGTTTTAAAGTGAAGAATCCTCTGGAAACTCTGAACAGAAAAATTCAGAACTTTCATAAAAAGGCTGAAAACATTCTTGTCCATCACAACCTTTTTCCTTTCTTCACTAAAAAAGTGCCATGATTAGTTTATTTATTTTGATTTTGTGTTATCATTTGTATTTTATTGTAGATATAGAATGATAGTTTGTTTTTAACGGTCAGTTAATTGTTTGTGTACTATCTCTGAAGTGTTTGTGACATGTAGTTCTCTTTTTTTATACACTCTTCAGTTTTGAAGGAATCAAATAAATGAATGAATGAATGAATGAATGAAATATTAATGCACAATGCTGAGCACAAACAATACTTTAGGCGAAATAAATCAACGTAAAGCCATGCACACTTACATGCAACAAGATACAATTTACATTACTTTCAAGACAGTCTAAAGTGTATTTTCCCAGCCAAGGAAAAATTAACTACAGATGAAACCGAAATTTTCATTCTTCAGGCCAACAGAAAGCTTACATATTTTGTTCCTAGAAGACAGTAGGTTCTACACCATCCCATTTTACAGTATTAGAGGCAAAAATACAAAGTTGACCCAGTAGACTCAGAGCTAAACTTAGACCCAAATTTAAAGTTTAACTGAAAAGCCAACTTATTTGTGTGTCATTTGATTGGATACACTTTAATTATTTGGATTCTGCAAAGGGATTTTTTTATTTTCCACTATCTGCTCTAGTTGTGAGGCTCAGAATATCTCCGGCCGTCCCCACAGCGAAAATTCTACTAAGACGCGGGAAATTTTAATCTCAACACAAATGCGGCTTTCAGTGGGCAGAGGTGAGATTGGTGACGATTGCTTAGTTCCTGAACAAAAAAAATGATAAATCTTTCTCGTAAGGCATACAACAAAAATACAAGCGCATAGACGCACCACAAATCACACAGAAATTCCACTATTTGAAAATCCGTTATTCGTGAATAGCAGAACAACAAAGTAACTCATTTTCAGCGGGTCTTCAAGCTAATTTAAGTGAATAAGTGATGGGTAACTAGATTGTCCTATCCTAGCACTTTTCGGTTAAACTTTAAAGAAACACCTCGACCTATACTGTACAAGAGGATGTCCCTCTGACCTGCTTTTTGGGATCCCAAAACGTTAGTGACGGATACCTATGACATCGCAAAAGTTGTCCGTCCGTCCGTCCGTCTGTCCATCCGTCCGTCCGTCTGTCCGTCCGTCTGTAAGCACGATAACTCTCGAAGGGAATGAGATATTTTGATGAAACTTGGTGTGAGGATTCTTTGGGTCAAGAGTAAGGTCAAGTTCGTAGATGGGCACTGTAGCCCTACATTTAGGGGTGGGGGAGGGGGTTTAAATTAAGGGGCAAACCAAATATTTTGAAACAGCTAATGTGATAGTCGATTATGGGGTAAGAAGACATGCTGAACACGATGGTGAAAACCATTTTCTCGCCGGACAAGTAGTTCGCCCGGAATCCGGCCAAAACCGGAAAGTTTGTTAAAAGTAAAAGTTTTATTTGAAGTTAAGTAGATGTTCGATTTAGTGGTAAGAAGACATACTGAAAACGATGGTGAAAATCATTTTTTGGCCGGACAAGTAGTTTGCCCGGAATCCGGCCGAAACCGGAAAATTTGTTAAAGGCAGATGTTTTATTTGAAGTTGATTAGATGTTCGATTTAGGGGTAAGAAGACATGCTGAACACGATGGTGAAAACCATTTTCTCGACGGACTTGTAGTTAGCCCGGAATCCGGCCGAAACCGGAAAATTTGTTAAAAGCAAAAGCTTTATTTGAAGTTGATTAGATGTTCGATTTAGGGGTAAAAAAACATGCTGAACACGATGGTGAAAACCATTTTCTTGCCGGTCAAGTAATTCACCCGGAATCCGGCCAAAACCGGAAAATTTGTTAAAAGTAAATTTGTATCTGAAGTTGATTAGATGATAGATTTAAGGGTAAGAAGAGACGCTGTATCTGTATATGACAATCATTTTTTACCCGGACATATAGTTCGTCCGGAATCCGGTTGAAACCGGATTTTTTTAGAAGTTGAAGTTCTATTTGAAGTTGATTAGATGTTCATTATAGGGATAAGGAGAAACGCTGAATTCGTTTCTGAACTATCTTTTTTTGGCTGGACAAGTAGTTCGCTCGCAATTCGGCCGAAACCGTAAATTTGGCAGAAGTAAAACAGGAATTTTAAGTTTCGATCAGTTTCGTCAAAATAAATATGGCTTATACAGGTATATCTGAACTTAATTTTCTCAGATAATTAGCCTGGCGAAGACTGGTTCTGGCGTAGACAAGACGTAGTTGTCTGGGTCAAATGTTAAATTTTGGGATCCCATCGAAACCTTTGGTCTTGTTTGCCTTGTTCCGACAGGCCTCTGGCCTGTCTTCCCTGCCATTTTGTACCAAAGTCAAGACGAAAAGTGCGCATCCCACTGAATACATCCAAGTTATAAGAAGAGCTTCCGCTTTCGAGAAGACATTCTGCTGCTGATCTGACATTTTAACTGCTGATCTTCTTTTTCTGTGTATTTATTATACTATCTTGCGGACAGCAAACGAATAGCGAGTTATCGAAAGAAAGGGGGAGAAAGAAAGAGCAAAAACGAAAAGGAGCAAGAAAATAAATAAGTATGACACTTGCAAAATAATGCAACTAAAGCGGAATTCACATAGAGTGCGTCTAAAAATACGCTTCGCGATGTCTAGACGAAATCGCAGGGTATGAGAGGGGGCGGGGGGGAATTCGCTCGAATTTTATTTCCAGAAATGTATTTTCTCTTATTCCATAGTCTTTGAACTAATACCAATATCATCAATGAATGGGTAACTGTGAACTAGACGGATTAGCTGTTATAGGCCTACATCCGTCATATTCTGTGTTTCAAATTATTTGCCTGGCGTTGCGAATTTTTTTCGACTCGGAACCGAAACTAGAAGAAGCGTTTTTGGGATCCCAAAAAGTAACTGGTGGGATACCTATGACATCGCAAAAATTGTCCGTCCGTCTGTAAGCACGATAACTCTCTAACGGAATGAGATATTTTGATGAAACTTGGTGTGAGCATTCTTTGGGTCAAGAGTAAGATCGAGTTCGTAGATGGGCCCTGTAGCTTTACATTTAGGGGTGGGGGAAGGGTTTTAAATTAAGGGGCAAGCAAATTTTTTTTAAACAGCTAATGTGATAGTCGATTATGGGGTAAGAAGACACGCTGAACACGAATATGAAAACCATTTTCTCGCCGGACAAGTAGTTCGTCCGGAATCCGGCCAGAACCGGAAAGTTTGTTAAAAGTTGAAGTCTTATTTTAAGTTGATCAGATGTTCGATATAGGGGTAAGAAGGCATGCTGAGCAAGAATATGAAAACCGTTTTCTCTCCGGACAAGTAGTTCCTCCGGAATCCGGCCAAAACCGGAAAGTTTGTTAGAAGTTTAAGTTTTATCTGAAGTTGATTAGATGTTTGATGTAGGGGTAAGAAGGCATGCTGAACAAGAATACGAAAACCGTTTTTATCGCCGGACAAGTAGTTCGCCCGGAATCCGGCCAAAACCGGAAAATTTGTTAAAAGTGAGATACGGTGGATCCGTTTTTGAGCTTTAGTTTTTCGCCGGACAAGTAGTTCTTGAATTTCACCAGAACCACAAAATTCACAGAAGTAAGCTAGGATCGTTTCGATCGGCTTATAGAGGTAAACGCCAAACGCACATGCTGAATCCATATCTGAGCTTGGATTTCTTAATGATTAGCTGTTCGGCCTGGCGAAGACTGGATCTGACGAAGACAAAACCTAATTGTCTGGATCAAATATGGAATTTTTGGGATCCCATCGGAACCTTTGGTCTTGTTTTAACTTGACGGTGGTTTTTTTTCAACGCCTGGCGTGTCGGATATCGCCAGGCATGGCAAAATTCGCCCTCTGCGTGAACTGGGCTTACAGGCACAGAAAAATTGACTACGCAACTTTCGGCCATCAAACCGACCTGGGGGGCTTAGATACAGGGACTTATTGTCGACAGGACCCCACTTCTTTGTTATCTCGAACCCCCTCCTTAGTGTTCCCAAAGCTAGCTCTTGCCCCTTATGCACTGTAATTATGCACTACTTATGCACTGTAAAAGTTCGCCTTTTGCCGTGTATCGGGATAGTAGTCAAGAGGTCGTGTGTTCGATTCCTACTCTGGGTACATTCTTGATATGTCAGCTAGCTCCCCGAGTCAAGTTTTCTGTTCCTTTAAGGGGACGAAACTATTCCGCTTGAACCATTTCTGTTATGCACGCGGTATGCACTGAGTAACAGCCGACGAAAGTAACAAGACCAAAGGTGTCAATGGATCCCAAATGTGAAAATTTGCCTTTCTTCCTGACACAGAAGATCGAGTGTTTATGTACAGTTTGAGCCATCATTCTGCCAATTTCGTCCCAGTGAATTCCGGTTCGAGGTTGTTTGCTTATTTAAAACTTTTCCCACCTGTGGAGTATTGAAGTGTACCAAATTACCCAATACCAAACCCTATAATACCCTACCCCATTACCGGGTTTTAGCGAATACCGGCAGAATTTCTTCTCTGGTGAGAAAACAAAGTTCAGATATGGATTCTGCATTTATTTTTACCCTCGACTCAATTTTTAATCGACTTAGGAAAACAGATTTAAGCAAGCTATGCTAAATTTCCGGTTTGTGCCGGATTCCGGGCGAACTATTCGTCTTTCAACAAAACAAAGTTCAAAAGAAGATTCAGCGTGTCTCATTACCTCTATACCGAATCAATGGACTTCAAAAGCTTATTCCTTCTGTCAATTTTCCGGTTTGGGCCGGATTCCGAGTTAACTACTTGTCCGGCGAGCAAGTTTCAGACATGGATTAAGCATGTACTTTTACCCTCAGATTTAATCTCTAAATTGACGTCAGAAAACAATATCCCGTCACTGACGTTTTGGGATCCCAAAAACAAGCCCCCCTGTAATTTAGAGCTTGCAAGGCGTGTGGATATTTCTGCTCCAACTGGGCGTTATAAACCTGCGTAGCTTTTGGGATCCCAAAACGTTAGTAACGGGATACCTATGACTTGATAAAGTTTGTCCGTCCGTCTGTTAGCACGATAACTCTCAAAGGGGTTTGCTGAAACTTGGTATATGAAGATTCACTGTTTCAGAGAACAGGTCAAGTTCGTAGATTTAGTCCCGTAGCCCTATATTTCGGCTGGGGGGCGGGGGGGGTTTCAAATTAAGAAAAAAATATTTTCAAAAATCAATGAGATAGTCGGTCTAGGGGTAATGTCTCCCTATAGGGAGACATTCTGGATCCACATCTGAAACTTATTTTCTTACCCAACAAGTAATTCGACCGGAATCCGGCCCAAACCGGAAATTTCTGTTCTTTGGTTTGTATTACTAGCCTACTGTACGATCAAAATCGGGTATAACCCGGAAACTTCGGAAAGAACAAAATCCTCCGGTAAAATGTATAAGGTGATGTTGGCTATGTTTATAGAGAACGAAAATGTTCTTTTAGAATATTAATTGGGTTTTAAACTAGCATTGATATTCTGGTCACACTGAACTGGAGAAAAATGTTTACGGAGTCTGACGAAGACCAAATCTACAAGACCCAACTGCCTGGATTAAGAAATCCATGATTTTTCACCTTTGGATCCCATCGAAACCTTTAGTCTTGTCTCCCGAGAGCCAACACTGGATGGAGACGTGGGACAGATTTCGTTCGAGCATGTTTTTCACGGGCACGGAAACCTCCGTGAAGCAAAAAGAAAATACAATTGTCCTTCGTCGAAAATACCAGGAACAGTCCAGACCAGGACAACGCCATCTGCTACAATTTACTCTTCTGTCGTCAAAACAACTATCGCCTGTCTTATGAAGAGATTTTTTCCGCATTTCTTTCAATCTACTCGAACAGGTCTGGAAAGTTTCCTGCCCGATCCCATTCTTTCCACTACCGACATCCGGCGTCGCATCTCCGGAAAGTCTAGGCACTTCACACTTCGATTCCATTTGCTTATCCCGCATTAGTTTTGGTTCAAAGGACTAGTTAGTATCTCGGCTGCTGTTTTGTATCTAGAATCATTTGTACTTTTCAAATGGCATTTCATTAAGACACTTTTACCGAGACTTTTACAGATTATTCTATGATAGACTGCCTTCAAAATAAAGAACTGAAACAGTTTAACAGAATTAAGACATTACTTTGCTTACCAGTAGAAATACCTTGAGATGGGTAATCAAAGATTAACTATCTATGTACGAACTGTACAGGCCATTCCAGCAGCACTGTGTCGTGGAAAAAACTATCGTCGAACTTCGCGCACAGATTATTTCCGCATTTTAAACTCTATAATTAAAAGGTTACGAAACTATTCCGCCCATCCTATTCATTTCGCTACAGAGATTGGGCGTCATACCTCCGGAAACTTCTCACTTCGACTACCAATTATCTTTTCCGCATTAAATCCGGTTCAAAGAATAGTAACTGTCCCGGTCACCATGGTTCGTAACTACGGTGAATCATCCAGAACTATGTCTGTGTGTATTTTGGTTATACTAAAGCAGACAATATTGTTTATTAACTCTTCCAAGACTGCAGACATTAAAATGTTAATATATAATCATGAGATTATGTTCATCCTATACTTAGCATTCAGGAAATACGCACTATGATCAAAGGACTATTATTATCGTACTACCATCAGCGTATAATCGAAGGAAACCGCCCATATACGATTCAGAGGTAAAGACGATTCTGTATCGACGCACTCTGTCGCGAAAACCATTATCGCCCAACTTAGCGAAGCGATTACTTTCGCAATGTTCAATTCTTATCACGTTTGGAAAACATCCCGCCAATCCCCGTTCTTTCCCGTTACCGAGGTCGGGCGTCAAATCTCCGTAACTTCACACTTCGATTACAATTTATTTTTCACATTAGGTTCGACAGACTATTTAGAGCGTGTTCCACCCTTCTTACAATAGCAACTGTTAGTTACTACTTTCGTCCCAGCCTCGTGAAAAGTTACTTCCAGCCTTCTTGAAATAGTAACTAATAGCAAGAACGCTAATAGTAGCCTAACTATTTGCTTACCACGCTCAGGAGCGAGTTAGCGCGGTGATTACGATCTCTGTGACGCGATCGGTATAGGAAAATAGGAAAATTCGTTCGAGCCTTGACGCCAAGAAGCCAGTAACCGTGACGTCATGCGTAGTAACTACGATAAGTAGGGTGGAACACGCTCTGAGTGTTTCAGTTACGATGATTCATGATTATGATGTTGTATCGAGAATCATTTGTTTTGTTTGATGGTGCTAATTTTTGTATTTTTCTTGTCAGCTGATATTTTATTTCGGATCGCATGACTCAAACATCAAACATGATTAGCGGTTAACTTCGGCCGAAGGAAGTGCTTTTAGCTTCTTCAGTAACAGTAAATTATTGTACATTTGTTCTTACCGGAACTCAAATGACTGTCAAGGAATATCAAGGAATTACAGGCATTCTAGATGTTATACAATAACTAGACTACCGACGGCCCTCATGAACAGATTATCTCGGCATTATTCAAAATCTAAGCCGTACAGGTTCTGGAAGTGTCCCGCCCATCCCCTTTCATTCCGTCACCGAGGTTGGGCGTCATATCTCTGGAACGTCTAGGAATTTCACGCCAAGATTACAATTATTGTTTCGGTCCATGGGGCTACTTGGGTGTTTCAGTCACCATGGTTTGTAACGACAAAGCACTATACAGCGGAAGGAATGGGCCGGGAGGGCAAGGATTACAAGCATGTCGGGGGAAGGGGATGTTGGGGAAGTCACTCGTTACAAAGCTTTAACTGCAACAATTTATCTCAACTGCAAACCACTCTCAACCACACTGTCAGAAGTTTCATAACAGATTGCGCATAACACTTTCAAGGATAACACCTTTTCACTTAGAAATAAAGTGTTATGACCAATTAAGTTTACACTATTTCGTGCCTAGACCTCCAACAACATCTTCAATTGGTAAAAATACTAACGGGAACGAAAGAAACATAACAGATAACATCCCAAAGTGTTATCTGTTGAAACCGGGCATCCTTCTATTGTCGTTATGTAACTTCTGACAGTGTAGTAATTTTACCAATTGAAGGTGTTATTGGAGATCTAGGCACGAAATAGTGTAAACTTAATTGGTCACAACACTTTATTTCTAAGTGAAAAGGTGTTATTCTTGAAAGTGTTATACGCGATCTGTTATGAAACTTCTGACAGTGCAGTTAGTTTGATTATTATTATTGTCTCCTTGTTCTGGTGGTTTATTGTTTCCACTTTCAGACGAGGAATAGTTTTTTTTTCATGAATGTTTGTTTGTAACTGGAAAGTTGAAGAGCAATTAACCAATCAATCAGGCTTAAGCTAAGTTCCCACTGCCCAGTTTGCTGTTCCCACTGCCCAGTTAATGGCCAGTTTTTTTTGCTGGCCAGCTTTTTCTCCCAGTTTTTCGTTTTGCTGGCCAGTTTTTCTGATCAAACTGAGTTTGATATTTACTGGCCAGCGAAAGACGCTGGCCAGTTTTTTTCAGATCGCAGGCGTCTTGAGTAAATTTCAGTTCACTGAATTGGATAGCCCTGAGAATAAATTTGGATTCATTGGTTTGTAGTGACCTGAGAATAAAATTAACCCAGTTTTAAATTTATTCTCAGGTCACGGAGTGCATGCGTAAGTGTAGAAGGCTCCAAGCAAATAAGGTCTCAATCGACTCATGACTTTGGTTCAAGAGGTTGATTGTGACTTATTTTTTACCTATAAATTTAATAGTGTTGTAAAACTACATGTTTCGAAGGCAAGCAGTATTGTTATGAGTATTTAGTACCTGGGGAGCTCAATGAAAAATGGATCGAACATTTTCTAATTAGGAAATGATATCTATATAGGTTCATAGAGTGAAACCAGAGTAGGAATGTAGGAACCGTATGTACCATGAATAATTCGGTATTTCGGGCAATATAAATAGAACGCATATATAAATAAGAGTGTCGCTATTGCCAAGAGATCAACGGAGATAAGAGATCAACAAAGATCAACGGAAGAAATTGCACATTTGAATCTATTTGCCTAGTTTTCCTTTTTTCCAAGCTCAATAAGCTGTCGGCTCTTATCAAGCTAAATCAACATATACAATATTCATTATTTAACAAGAGCTACGAGCTCATATGGCACTTGTTACGAGTAGAAGGTACAAGAAAGTGGATGAGAAGGTCACAAAATATACCCACCATCCAAAAATACGGTTCGGACCTACTAATAGGATAGGTTAATTAACTCAAGTCTGAACGTTCCGGCATTCCCTCCGATCACGTGGGCTAAATGACTGTCCTAACCTCCAAAGTGTTTAAACGCTGAAGTTCTCAAACTATGTTCAAAAAAGAGTTCTTTTCTGAACTGATGACATAATCTGTAATAACATGGGTATAGGCTACCTCAGGTTTTAAAGGAATACAGAATATCGGAAATGGGGTCTTTGCAGACAGTTGAACTTTATCCTTTTCAATCGTAGACATCGACACTGATGAAAGCCTGGGACATTATCTTATATAACCTATTTGGTATTATAAAGCTGCCCGTAACGTTTCAGGACCATATTGTAATAGATGCCACTTTACTTATTATCGCAAAACTACGTCATTGTTGCCATACCTCAGGGATCAAAGAAAAAACAGAAAATCGCAAGTAGGGACTAAATTGACTCTGAAACCAGTTGAACGTTAGGCTATCTTTTTCAATCGTTGACTTTGGGACTAAAGAAAACATCGAACATTATCTTATATAACCTAGACAGTCTCACAAAGCTGTCCGTAGCTTTTCCTGATCAAAATACCATAGATGCCACTTTACAGATAATTGTAAAACTAAGTCATTCTTTCAAAATACGATTTGTATTCGTTGCGTTACCACTTAATTCTCGGTTAAAGATAGAGATTATAAGGTAGCCTACAGTGATAGACCCAAGAGACCAGCTTTCTTACCCTCAGATTTGTAGAGATAAAATAAAATGTGCATTGATTTTCACAAGTTTCTAGCCCCTTGTGAAGCCCTTCTAGCAACCGATTCTTCTCCCCGTGATAGACATGGTACAGTATCGTTCATGAAATACACTGGCAAAAACAATAATAGGTATACCAACTAGCAAAAGCTGCCAACCCCTGATCTCCAAAGATTCTAGCAACCGATTCTTACTTACAAGTCCATCTCCCCTTGATAGACGTGGTACCAAATAATATTGTTCGTACCATATTAAAGAGGAACAAATTGTAGGTACACTAAGTAGCCGAAATTGCTAACCCCTCATTTCCGAAGATGATTATGCTATAACAGTCTGTTGTTGCTTACTAGTCTAGCTCGAAGTCTCCTACATGTCTCACAATTTGGAACTACCTATTTTTGGTTTCAGTGTGCACCTTCCTATTAAAGTTGTCAACCCGTGTTGCTCTCGCAAAACAATAATCTCGATTAGAGTCGGTCTTATTTCAATACTTAAACTGTACGTGTTCTGTTATCATTTCCTGCAATCGGCTTTAATTTCAAGCCTCGCTAGCGCAGCGGTTAGGACACTGGACTGTCAACAAGAAGATCCCCGGATCAAGTCCGCTACTGGACACTTTTTGCTTTTGCTGCCTTTTGCCTTGTTACTACTTTTCGGACTCCCGTAACTCCCCCAGTGGTCACCGGATCCGGTCTGGATTTAAAATGGGACGTGTGAGACACCAGGTCCTTGCATGTATCAAGTTTCATCAAGATCCGATCACTCGTTCGTAAATTAAAAATACCTCACTTTTCCTGAATTTTTCGGATTCCACCTCCCTCCACTCCCCCCACAATGGTCGGATCGGATAAGCGACTATTTCTAATTTAATCATTTAGGGTCCCTGATATGCGTACCAAGTTTCATCGTCCTAGCTTATCTGGAAGTGCCCGAACTAGCAAAACCCGGACCGACCGACCGACCGACCGACCGACCGACCGACCGACCGACCGACAGACCGACCGACGGACGGACAGAAAGTACGATCGCTATATGGCACTTGGCCGAAGGGCAAGTGCCATAAAAAAGCAGAGACTTTTCCGTTCAGCATGTTTTGCACCAATGGCAAGCGGGTCTATCTTAAAATACTTACTCAAAAATAGTTAGAGAAATCAATTTAGAAATTTACTATTGCCTTCCGGGAAAAATCACATATTTTGCAAACCAAAAGTCAGAAGTGAACCAACAAAATATCAATCGGTCCACCATAGCAAGCTTATCCGACCCTCAAAACTTCACAAGAATTGGCCCCCAACTATAGTCGCTATTGCTAGAACACTAGAACCGTGACTTCGAAAATTGCTAAAACTTTTGTATAAATTTACTATAGCCTGCCCGGAAAAAACATTTATTTTGCAAACCAAAAGCCATAACATTTACTACGTAACTACTCTACTTTTTGTAAGTAAACACAACAATAGTAATGCTTCATTGTCATCCTTGACCGACTTCAAGATTAAACTCTTTGGCAGAATCAGTTCTTAAACTCTATCCTGGCAGAATCTACAGTTTTAGTTGTTCTCACCAGATTATGCAGTGAGAACAAAAAAAAACGGCAGCTTTTAAAACTGGCCAGATTTTAAATCTGGCCAGCAAAAATAACTGGGCAGTGGGAACTTAGCTTTAGCGTCTATCCTGGAATGGAAATGGACGAGCTTGGTTCAACGGCCGATCGGACGGTCGTGAGAAAAAAACGTAAAACCGCGAAACTCTGAACGAAATAATTTCATTCTTCTTTTTCTGTTTTGTTTCTTCCCATAATTTACGGTTGACATCAGATTCAAGCTGTACAATTTATTTATCTTTGGAACATGAGGGAAATAAGATAAGTGGATCTTCTTACCCCTATAAAACTCGACTAAGACTCGCCCGATTCCGGACAAACTGATTCAACAAGTCTGCTTATCTCAGCACCGACACTATAAAACGTTTCGAAAAACCGAATTTCATGTTTTCGCCAAAGTCCTTTCCGAAATACCAGCACCACTTGAAAACTAATTAGATCTAATCGACTCAGTAAGTTATCGAGGTTGTCAGGTCTCAGGTGTCTCATTTCTTGGGTAGTAAGTAGAAACAAAGTCTACTTACGAAAAAAAAAGGTTGTGAAAAAGTGTTAGAGGCCAAAGTACAAAGTGTGAATTTTTATTCAAATTCTGCCACCTAGGGAATTTGTAGAGCATAATCAACAGCTTGGCCTCCTATGAGGTCATAAAGAAGCGGGGTAAGTTGCCGCATAGTTCAACATCTAATTCAAGTGCTACAGTCGCAAAAAAGGAAGCCTTGTTGACAATATCACCAGTGGATAACTCATTGCCTCATGACATTTGCTCACCAAACAAAGCATCATTTTCAGTAATAGTTCTCCTCTAAATGACTGGCGGCGAATAGCCTACATATTTCTTCCAACAGGAAGTTTGCTCAGTGCTAGAGAAATGCAGGCTAAGGAGAATAAGTAGATAGCCGGAGAGCTTGTCGAGTGTTTGCTTTGAATGAAAAGTCAATCCCTACCCCGCGGATAAGAAAGAGCCGAGGATTTCTCATGGGATGAACGCTTATTATTAGATCCAAAATAGCCTGCTTTATCTTTTCCGAGAAAAGCCAAAATAGTATCGAGGGGTTGCACACTGGTGTAGTAACTATTTATGATTGCTTTTGCTAGTGCTCGTGTTTACGCCTTGTATGCTTGAGCGATTATATTGATTTCTTTGTAGGAGCTTGGGTTTAAAAACTTCATTAACCACAGTCGTTGCACGGTGTTAGAAGTGGAATCTGAACCCAAGCCCTCTTTCGAGGTAATCACAATCGTTGCAACTGGTACATCCTGGTAAGCAAGGTCTAGTGTTTCATGCCTGACACATAACAATTTCTTCTTTTTGGGATCCCAAAACGTTAGTGACGGATACCTATGACATCGCAAAAGTTGTCTGTCTGTCCGTCCGTCCGTCCGTCCGTCCGTCCGTCTGTGAGCACGATAACTCTCGAAGGGAATGAGATATTTTGATGAAACTTGGTGTGAGCATTCTTTGGGTCAAGAGTAAGGTCGAGTTCGTAGATGGGCCCTGTAGCCCTACATTTAGGGGTGGGGGAGGGGGTTCAAATTAAGGGACAAGCAAAATATTTTTAAACAGCTAATGTGATAGTCGATTATGGGGTAAGAAGACATGCTGAACACGAATATGAAAACCATTTTCGCGCCGGACAAGTAGTTCGCCCGGAATCCGGCCAAAACCGGAAAGTTTGTTAGAAGTTAAAGTTTTATCTGAAGTTGATTAGACGTTTGGTGTAGGGGTAAGAAGACATGCTGAACAAGAATACGAAAACCATTTTATCGCCGGACAAGTAATTCGCCCGGAATCCGGCCAAAACCGGAAATTTGTTAAAAGTAAAAGTTTTATTTTAAGTTGATTAGATGATAGATTTTGGGGTAAGAAGAGATGCAGAATCCGTATATGACAATCACTCTCTAGCCGGACATATAGTTCGTCCGGAATCCGGCTGAAACCGGAAAATTTGTTAGAAGTTAAATTTTTATTTGAAGTTGATTAGATGTTGGATATAGGGGTAAGGAGATACGCTGAATCCGTTTTTGAGCTTTAGTTTTTCGCCGGACAAGTAGTTCTTGAAGTTCACCAAAACCGCAAAATTCACAGAAGTAAGCCAGGATCATTTCGATCGGCTTATAGAGGTAAACGCACATGCTGAATCCATATCTGAGCTTGGATTTCTTAATGATTAGCTGTTTGGCCTGGCGAAGATTTTTGGGATCCCATCGGAACCTTTGGTCTTGTTTCCTTGCGAATTACGCCGCGATGGGCAGTTGACTGCTTGATCTGTCCGTGTTCCAGAAAAACAGGCCAAAACCGGTCTACGGAACTAGTCCATGAGACGTATCTACGTCATGGTCAGAATGCTCAAACTGTTCAACGGGTCCTATTTTACAGAAATGGCTGGGCAGTTAGCGAAAACCTGGTTAAAATAATGCTGGACATCTGGAAATAACAGAAAAGGGTAATCTTCTGCTTTACTCCAAAGCCGAGTTACAGCCTTGTAAAGATGATTCAAAAATATCATTTTGGTAAACCCCGACCAACTCGTGTACCAGCCTGGTTAGCACCAAGCCGACCAAGTGCACATCCCCAACCAGTACTGCAAAGGATTCAAGTTCTTGTTCAGGCAAACCAAATGAGACTTCGAACACATGAGGACGACGCAGCCCTTTCGCCGAGACTGAGAGTTACCAAATACGCAACCGAGTACTTTAACGGTGCAGAAGACGACCAAGTTTCCTTGGCTGGATTTTCTCCATTGTCATCAGTTCTATAGCCGGGAAAGTTAGACAAAAATCTCACCGCACAGAACTGATGATGGTGATAAAATCCCGGCTGCCCTGGCCGTCTGTCATAATCAGAAAGACAAATTCATTATATTTCGCCAACTATCCAAAGGAAGTTCACAGAAAAGTTGCGTCCAACGGGAAACAAGACCAAAGGTTTCGATGGGATCCCAAAGATTTAATATTTATTGGACTCCTTGGCACATGGACAATCGGGTCTTATAGATTTCCGGTTTTCGACAGGTCCCATAAACATGTTGTTTTTTACCAGTTCAGATTACCCAGACTGGGGTCAGACTACGACAGGTGTGCCAGTGTTAGTCGAAAATTAGTATCATAAACTATTTCGATACAACATTTTCTTTACGTATACACCACCATGTACATTTTACCGGAAGATTTCTGATCGTCTCATTTATCCGGTACTAAGACGAAGCAAGTAGAACAGAAATATAAAAGAGTAAAAGTGCTGGTTTTCCATGGATTAGGGACAGACGACTGATCAGCTGAGAAAAGAAAAAAAATAATATGAGTTTAACATGCATGCTTGGCTTCGAATACAAGCTCTAGACGACTTCAGAACTAACTTTCGCTTCTATGAAATTTCTGGGTTGCAGAATTCCGGACGAGTTCCGTGTCCAATGAAACAATGAAGTTCAGGGACGAATTCATCTTTTATCTCTATACTCAAATCTCTAATCAACTTCAGAAAAACTTTAATAAAAAAAAATCCGGTTTGGACCGGATTCCCGATGAACTACGTTACGGCAAGAAAATAATGTTCAAAACTGAATTTGGCATGTCTCGTTGCGCCAATACCAAATATCCAATCGACTTCAGAAACAACTTTTAACTTCTACCAAATTTCCGTTTTTTGCCGGTGTAGGACATGAAAAAAAAGTTCAGATATGGATTCAGCATGTTTCGTTGTCCCTGAACCGTATATCTAATTAGCTTTTAAAAAAAAAAATTCCCTTAATCTGAAACCCCTCCCCCGCTCCTAGATATACGGCCACATCTATGAATCTGACATCTAAAAATTCCCTTAATCTGAAACCCCTCTCCCGCACTGTCAGAAGTTTCATAACAGATTGCGCATAACACTTTCAAGAATAACACCTTTTCACTTAGAAATAAAGTGTTATGACCAGTTAAGTTTACACTATTTCGTACCTAGATCTCCAACAACACCTTCAATCGGTAAAAATACTACACTGTCAGAAGTTACATAACGACAACAGAAGGATGCCCGGTTTCAACAGATAACACTTTGGGATGCCCGGTTTCAACAGATAACACTTTGGGACGTTATCTGTTTTTGTTTATTTCGTTCCCTTTAGTATATTTACCAATTGAAGGTGTTGTTGGAGATCTAGGCACGAACGAAAAAGCACGAAAAAGTGTAAACTTAATTGGTCATACACTTTATTTCTAATTGAAAAGGTGTTATTCTTGAAAGTGTTATGCGCTATCTGTTATGAACCTTCTGACAGTGCGCTCCTAGATATACGGCCACATCTATGAATCTGGCATCTATGAACTTGACCTGTACTTTGACCCAAAGAATCCTCACACCAAGTTTGAACAAAATATCTCGACCTCTTCGAGAGTTATCGTGCTGACAGACGGACGGACAGACGAACGACTTCTACGGAGTCATAATATCCCTTCACTTACGTTTTGGGGATCCCAAAAAATCAAACAATTTAGGAAAGAAGCGCGTCACTGCCAGCCAATTAGATAACGAGGGTCAACGGCAGACAGCACAACAGCTTCGACAACACACGGCAAATCCTATCGCAAAACCCCAAGAAAAATAAAATGGCGAATTCAAAGTTAAAGGACACCTGAACAATGAAACCATACTTGAACACACCATGGAGAATGCATTTACAGACATGGCCACGGACAGCATTCTTCTCTTGAGCGTGGCGCTTTCAAAATAGGGATGTTCATTTCTGGAGGTTTGCAAATGCAGACTCCAAGACAAAAAGCGCAATTCATTCAAATCTTGTACAGTGCTGACCGGATCGTATTGAAATTTCTTCTAGAAATACGTTTGGGCTTAACTGGTTAAAAAATATTCCAGAAGAAGGGTTGATTGGAGACATTTGTTCATTTCTAAAATTGTTCGGTACTGAAATAAGGACAGATGCAAAATGGAGCAAAAATCATAGCTTGGAAACACTATTTCGTATTTGGATTGGGTTTTCTGCAGGCAATGTTAACGGAAGTCATACAGATAGGGATGATACTTGGTACTCTTCATTCAGGTGTCCTTTAAAGGCCTCTGACAGCCGATCGAATGGCCGTCATGCCGCTAATTAGCCTGTGTTTTATATACCCGTCTTGGCTACGGACAAATGATTTACAGCTGTGAATATGTGCTGGAGGAAGGTAAACTATTTCCTGAAAGCCATCAACCCATCGTGATGCGGATCGACCCATCAGGTTTCCTCTACTCTACTAATAGACGAGCCTCATATGTTAGAAATCAGCCCCAATCCGATCCTACTAACCTCATTAGACCTAGTTTTCCAAATGCCTACAGAGACTGATCCATCTTTGGTTCGTAAACTAGATTACCCAAAAATTGACTGCTGATGCCAGACTACAGCCACTACAGATCTCGGTGGGACAACAATGGAAGAGTGACATTAATTTGTATCCGCAGCCTTTACGGACTGATGACGTATTCCTAACTCTTATGCAGATCTACTGAAGGACCGATAGTAGGGACGGCCATAGTTATTCCAAACAAAGCTATGTACTACGCAGAAAATGTACATGCTTTCATTTAGTACATTTTCCATACCCCTCAACATAGCCGGATGGCGAAACGGGTTTGATGTCCGAAAGTTATGGCGGTTTTTCTCTTTTCTTCCTTTTACACGCTTTGGTGCCTTCTTGAGGTTCATTACTAGCTGCAAACTTCCTCCAAGACGAAGATATCACCCTCGCTGCGCTCGGGCGATATCAGCCTATCATGCTACCCGAGGGCCAAATTTTTCCGCTATCACCCTCAACAAGGGCGATAATATATACTATCCAACAAAAATAAAAAATATCCCTAGATTATCAACCTTAACCACAGGTACAACTTGAACAGCAGGCCGGTTTCGATAGCTACCTCTGAGCGTGACCTCGGGTCAGTTATGGACTCAAATTTCTCGACACATTACGACGCGGTCATCAAGAAAACTACAAGAATTTTGGGTCTGGAGGACATTGAACAATCCCTATTCTCTAGGGGACATTGAACAATCCCTATTTCCTATTTTATTTAAGGCCCTAGTTAAAAGCCCAGTAATAGAATATGGCCCTTATTTAACTTGAATGTCATCGCGATTGAGCAAGTTCAGAAAATGAACAACGAAAACAGTTCCTGCCGTTTGATATGTGACTCATGAAAACCGGCGTGAAAACTTAAGTTAGGGCTACCCAGCTTAGCTTATAGATTTCTCCGAAGTCATCCAATCGAAACTTTTGAGAATTACAAGGTCGATACAAAACCTGACGACGTCCTCGCCTTCAACCACATGGTGTTTTCTTAATCTAGGTTATTCCGTCCGTTGACTCTTTTCGGGTTTGTTTAACCAATATCGGTTAGTGCCCTGCCCTAGCCAAGCACTCGTTTTGTGCTTTCCTGGCCATTATGTTAGTTTTGTATTTCTTGAATACAGTTAACTGAAACTGAACAACAGCCATCTCAGAAGACACGGTTGTAAGTGTTGTAAACATAGAAACCATCAATTAATTCAAAGTAAGTGTGGGCGAACACCTGCGGCTGACGCTTAATTTAGTATTATTAGTGTCCTGAGAAGTTTCTAGACGCGAAAGCTTTTCATCTGCATTTATGTTATTGTTTTTATGTTAACACTTTAAACAAATTCAGACAAAACTTCTACTTCTCACAAAATTGCTTTTTTGCCGGTTTCCAGGCGAAGTATTTGTCTCACACGAAAACAAATCTCAGATACAGATTCACAATTAGGTTTTAACCTTAACCTCGTTCACCCCTTAATTTTACCCCCCCCCCGCCCCAACTCCTAAATGTAGGGATACGGGGCTCATCTACGAACTTGTACTTTGGCCCAAAGAACCTCCACGCAAAGTTTAAACAAAATATCTCAGTCCTTCCGGAGTTATCATGTTAACAGACGGACTGACACATTTCATGCGTCCATCAAACGTCCTAGGTTTCCATTACTAAAATTTTGGGATCCCAAACATCGACTAGGCTTCTTGTCCTGCGATTAAACTTGAAATGATGGGCCTGGATACGTGTCATTCTGTTTTAAGTCAACCATCGACATCCACTTGCCTTTCATGGGATAAATGACTGGTCGACACAAGTAAAACGTCAATTTCTCTGTCTAGCCTACATAGCTTATGCCTAAGCTTATACCTAAATCAACCTATAGGGATGGTAAATCAAGAAAACGGTCCGCGAACTTGGACTTCGACGTGCTTTCACACTGACGGAACTAACGCATCACTCATGGAAAGAACTTGAGAATCCCGGCGTCGCCGAGTGATCCATCCCCCAGGGTCATTTCTCGAGCGGCCAGTGAGGCGCCGGACGCATTTACACTTATAAAACTCCTACTAGAAATAATCTTTTCACGATGTTTAAGAACCGCCAAATCCTTTAGGTTTCTAATATACCCCTCAATTATTTCGTTTATTTGTTTTAGGCATTATCAGAAGAGAGATATAGCCTACAACGGAGTAGCACACAACGACAAACGCAATTTTTCACCCCCTCCAAGTTCAAAGTTTAAGTTCAAGTTTTTATGGCACTTGCAGCTCCGCTCAAGTGCCATATACCGATCGCTTTTCGGTCGGTCGGTCTGTCGGTCGGTCGGTCGGGCGGTCCACTGTTTTCGAGTTAGGGTACTTCCAGATGTGCTAGGACGATGAAACTTGGCAGGCATATCAGGGACCCGATATAACTAACCTGGAAATAATCAATTTCACGATCCGACCATCTGGGGGGGAGTGGTGGGCCGGGGAATCCTGAAAATTAAGTAGTTTTTGTCACACTTTTTCGAGTTGGGGTACTTCCAGATGTGCTAGGACAATGAAACTTGGCAGGCATATCAGGGACCCGATATAATTAACCTGGAAATAATCAGTTTCACTATCCGACCATCTGGGGGGGAGTGGTGGGCCGGGGAATCCGGAAAATTAAGTAGTTTTTGTCAAACTTTTTCGAGTTGGGGTATTTCCAGATGTGCTAGGATGATGAAACTTGGCAGGAGCATCAGGGACCCGATCCGAATAACCTGGAAATAATCAGTTTCCCAATCCGACCACCTAGGGGAGGTGGAGGGCTGGGGAATCCGGAAAACTGGAGTAGTGTGTAACTTTCGAATGGGTGATCGGATTGGAATGAAACTTAATAACTGAATAAATATGGCATACCTCTGATGTCCCATTTGAAGTCCGGAACGGCCTCGACAGCTATGGGGAGTTGGGGGGGGGGGGGGGGAACCGGAAATCCTGAGAAACGGTTAGAATGGAGGGATCGCGGTGAAACTTGCTGGGAAGAACAGGCATCTGCTCTAGATAAATCGTTTATACATTTGGACTGGATCCGGACACTGGGGGGGGTGGAGGGGAGTTTCC
This sequence comes from Branchinecta lindahli, assembly GCA_023053555.1. NCBI lineage: Eukaryota > Metazoa > Arthropoda > Branchiopoda > Anostraca > Branchinectidae > Branchinecta > Branchinecta lindahli. Next base: position 9,556,053 of record JAKZAO010000001.1, read on the forward strand.
CGGAATTCCGGTAATGGCGGTTTGGGGGATTTTCACGACGAAACTTGGGAGGCGTATCAGGGACCCGATCAAACTGACTTCTAAATAAAAATTTACATGATCCGATAGTCGTGGGGGGAGTAGCAAGAGGGGGAATCCGGAATATTGAGTCATGCTTAACTTTGGAACGGTTGATCGGATTTGAGTGAAATTTGATAATTGAACAGATGACATGTCTCTGGTGATCTTTGTCATGTCTTGATCTTTGTACACAACCGGATTGATTCCGGTGACTGTGGGGAGTTTGAGGAGGGGGCAGGAATTCCGGCGATCGCGATTTACGGTACTTCCATCAGTGCTAGGACGATGAAACTTGGCTGGAATATTAGAGATTCGGCAAGATTAGCTTAGAAACCACCACTTTCTAAATCCGAACATTCCTTAAAGTACCAATCTTGACTGCAAATTCAGAAAGATACTTTTAAGCAAAATTCACATTTTCATGATCCCCATGAGCCCATTATCATTTCTGACTCAGGGGTTTTGCTTACAAATGAAGTTCTAGCTCCCTTAAAGTGCGCATCTGAACCGCCCGGTCAAAAAGTACTTTTTTTGTAAACGATACATCTCAACCCAAGATGATTTGTGCCGCAATTGTTTTGCTTCAAAATTTATTTCTATCACCGTTAAAGTGCGCATTTTAACCGAAAAGTGTAAAAAAAATACTTTTGACCAAACGGGATATATCAATGATCCCTAAGGGCCTGTGATCGTTTTTGTCTCAATAGTTTTTCTTTCAGATGAATTTTTACGCCTTTAGAGTGCGCATCATTACAGCCAAGTTCACAAATAAAATACTTTTTATATATAAAATACCATATACCGATCACTTTTCCGTCTGTCGGTCGGTCCGCTGATCGCGAGTTAGGGTACTTACAGATGTGCCAGGATGATGAAACTTGGCAGGTATATCAGGGACCCGCCCAAACTAACTTGGAAACAGTCACTTCCCCGATCCGACCACCGTGGGGGGAGTGGAGGAAGGGAGAATCCGGAATATTGACATATTTATAACTTCTGAACGGGGAATCGGATCTTGATGAAACTTGATATTTGGAAAGACCTCGTGTCTCAGATGTAACACTTCAAGTCTGGAATGGGTCGGGTGACTTTGGGGGGAGTTAGATGGGGGAACCGGAAACTGTGTGACATGCTTCATCTTCATGATCCTGAAGGGCCCAGGATCATTTTTGCCACTAGGGTTTTGATTACAAATGACATTCTAGCACCCTTAAAGTGCACATCATCACAGCCAGGTGCAAAAAAAAAAAAACTTTTTTACATAACGATACATTCTCTTGATTTCCAAGGGTCCGTCTTCATACTTATCTCAAGGGTTTTTCTTACAAATGTTCCCAAAAGACCCACGAATTGGCGAATTCCTACTTTCATACTTTTACCAAGCCTTGCAAGTGCCATATGAGCTTACAGCTCTTGTTTAATTTATGACACAAAACTACAAATACACTAAACAAGCACTGCGGAGTACACAAATTCGAACATAGACTCAGATACAACAACATGATCGAGCATTTTAGGTCTAATCATAGTTAGATTAGGAATTCTACTGTTAAAAGCGAAAAATATTTTGGCAGTGTCTATCGTCCCGGACCTGGAACTAATACCACAAATGCTAAAAGTACTCGACCGGTCAAGTAACACCAAGCGGTTTTGGAAAAAGGAAGACTAGGGGTTCAGCATGTCTCCTAACCCGATAGTCTTTCGTAAATCAATAGTCTTTCGCGTAAAACATTTTCTCCGCGCCTTGAAATCCCCACATCCACGAACTTGGCCTGTAATGAGAAGGATCTCACTGTCACAAAATATCTCCCGCTATGAGATTTAACGTGCTGACAGATGGACTGACAGAGAACAGTGAAGAAAGAAAGAGAAATGCTAAAGAACGCGGTAGAAACCTAATCATAAACAGCGACGACAAACAAAAATATTAGGATCCGACCCCTCTGAAGGTGTAGACAAAGGGGTGGGTTACTCGGTCAAAAGAGCGAAGGAAAACAATTCCTGGAAGCTACGTGCAACCTTCCGCCCTTGTTAAACTGTTCATCCACCCTGCTGGAAGCTACCGAAACGGGTCATAGGAGGTGTAATGAGAGGAACCTACGTACTCACCAAGAGCACCCCGATTTCCCCCCGAAATGATACCCCAGCCCGTGAACGCCCTTGAATAATCCGTTGATCCCAGGGACTCTCGCAAAGGTTCTTCTTTGTCACAAAGCCTTTTTTTCCTGCACCACGGAATTCCTTCACGGAGGATTATTCACGGTATTTCCTGTTTCAAGAGCTGTTTTTACACTGTCTTAGAGTGGAAACAATTCAAGTAAAAGCAGGTATATAAGGACCAATAGATATGTATTAATTAAGTCAGTCGATCTTAAGCCAGTCTTAAGTACGTCGCACGTCAGTAAGTGAAAAGTGCTATAGTGTATCTACCAGTGTACGCATTACATGTATTGAGTAAGCTGAATCTATTATTAAATCTATACTCGCACTCTAGTTTGGTTGACTCTACAATACCCTAGGAGATAGAGCCCAAGATCCTCCCCCCCACGCTACCGTATACAGTACAGGATCGGGAGTCCAAAGGTCCGTCTTCTCTATCGTATTACAGAGGCAATATTTGCGAATATATGCCAATGAGGACATGCCGGGTCTGGACGAGCACGGTAGCGACGGCCTTACGATTGGCAGTGGAGGACCAACCGAGGAGGGACCAAAGTGGAAGACGAAAACTTCACTCTAGGTTTTGGTTACCACTGGGTCGCTTTGTAACCACGAAACAAGCGCAGAATGAAGAAACTGAAACAGTATCACAGTGGATGTCTTTTTCGTTTGGTACAAAAAACGCGACGCTTGGGACGGCGCAAACAAATTTGAGCCAGATAGAGATTGTCAAGCAAATCGAGTCAGCCTATACGAAGAGAGTTCTGATTGCCTCTTTCAAAAGGACTAACCATTGTCAACGGGCTTTAATGGAAGTAGGGGATCTTTCCAAGTGTTAACTTTATTGCCTCAACTGGCTATCCGAACCGGTAAAGGTCCATGACGAATCTGTAATGCTACTGTAGTATGCGTGGGCTATTATTATTTGGAGGCATTTTCTCCCATTTTCAAAGCCTACTAGAAACCTGAGTGCCTGCCTGGTTTCGGAGGAGACAGCTTCCGCCGTTTACACCAGGCAGCTTGGGTCTACCGTCAACCCTATCAAGCAGAGCTACCCAGCGTTTTGAGACCTGGAGTCAGCGGGAGTGGAAGAATATATTCAATAAACGATATTCGAGGCCAAGTTATGCCTGCAAGCTGAAGAAAGAATGATCTTTGATCATATCCACTGACTTTCAATGCCAACACTCTACAATTTTCTCCCTGTTCTAACTTAGCCGAATATCGCAAGTATGACTTCCTAAAAATCAGAACTTTCTGTCCTGTCCATTCTCCTACAAGTATATTTTCGTCCGTGATGGGAAAACATTCGGTTCGTTGATAACCACTCAATCCCGTGGTCAGGTTTCAGTTCCTCTCGAAGGACAATCCTAGGCTGTTGCCCGGCAACAATAACAAAAATAAGGGAAACAATAACAGGTTAACCGCCTCACTATAAAGTGCTTAACAATGCGTAAAGCACGACAAGAAGTACGACGTCTAACGATGACGTTACAAAAATACAGAAAATAACAATGGGAATCATGATGAAAATCCTGGGAAGTAACATGTGTCAATAGGCAAGAATAAGTAGGTTTCACTGTATGAATGAGGCAGGGGTGGATCATTTCCCACAGTTCCACAACCGTACACTGAACATTTCCAAATCATATCTCATCTTTCCATCGAAAGCTATTCATAAGCCATAATCTCTGAGCATCCTAGTTCGCCAACCAGCCTGCCAAGTGTTGTCGTTAAAGGACCTGTCGTACCGTTTCACTCTACCGAATCGTTTATCCATTCTCATTTCTGATACTCCAAACTTCGGCCTTCATTGTCATCAACCATAGCGGCACTACATCGATTTTCGCATCTTCCCTATCTTGCTCTTTTTAACGCGGATCAGGCTCCAGCATGTGACTTTCGAGGAGCTCTTGGTCAGAAGGGCCAGCCACGCAATTTTCTCCGCGTTCCTGATCAAAAGTACAGGGGCAGAGCACGACTAAAACAGCCGGGATGTGTCTAACTTATGTTACTACTTAGAAGACGGAAACAGAAACTTTGTGTTTTAACTGCACAGCCCCTGCCGTGGAATGGCCTTGCGAAACCGCTGAGTTTTTCAGGACACTCACTGACTACGTCACAGATACATCAGGTGTGATTATTCCGGAATCCGTGTAGGCAGTCTCTGGAAACACTTTCAGAGGCTTCAAAACGGAAGATGTACGAAACTGCGGTGTAGGAGACGTAAACTTTGTCTTTTGTTCAAGGATTCCAGATACAGCACTAGGCAAACACTAGGCGACATATGACCTGTACAGAACCTTCTGAGAACTTGCTGCACTAAGAATGGATGAGCTTTTAGTTATCGGGTTGAGTGAATAGTTGGGCCAGAATCGGGCAAAAGCCAGAAAATCGAGACAGACTCGGAAACTTCTTGATCTAGTTAACAGTAGTTCCCATTAGGATGTGAGAAGGAACGCCGGCCTTGTTTCTTCGTTTCTAGTAGTGCGAAATCCGGTGAGAACCGGAAATTTTGTGGAGCATTGCTTCGTCCGGCTGCTGAACTTACAGATACAGAGGAGAGCAGATTGGCCAGATCTTTTGTGCCGATCGCTTTTTTCACCGGATCCATATTCCAATCGGAGTTCGGTAGAAACTATGCGGTATGTGAGGATCGATATCTGCAATCTAAGCAGGGCGATCATGGACGAGGTCAAGTTGCTATATTTCCTGGCAAAACCGGTATCGGCAGGGTGAAGACAATCAAAAAGCACTCCAATCTGGAATCCCACAGAAACCTTTGGTCTTGTAACGTTTGGTTTTTACTTCTCCTACACTATCTAAGATTTAGCGCCCTGAGTCTTTGGCCTTTTCAGAGACAAAATCACGAACAATCTTTCCTAGAACCATCCACGACGGAAATAAAAGTAATCTGACGATCTCGGAAAGGTGAGGCCCGGAGGTTTAAGTTGACAACCTAATAAAAGTTTCATAAAGACGATCCAGGGAAGGGATGACTTTGCTAATAGTCCGAATAAATAAGAGAGAAGAGTACGGTGAGAAAATGAAAAACGAAGGGAGAACATTTTTCATCAATCTCTGGACTTCTTTAGTTATAATTCTAAGAGACATCCTACTTTTCTGCGATACAAAATAAATAAATTATTACCACTGTTTTTGCTACCATTTTTTCATATCGTGCTTTACATCCCCTGTTATTCCATAACTTCTCATTAACGTTTCAGACTGGATAAGAGCTGCCCATCACTTATAATAGGACATTCCATGTAGAAGACCTTACGCTCCCCTTAGCTACGTCAAGAGTATCGCGCGAAACCGTGTCGTGGCCTAAACCGGAAATTCACACAGTTTCCTCCAGTTTGTGGTCCAATCTGAACTAACTAACTCGGTGTGTTCACGACCTTGGAATAGATCTAACCCCAAAAATAAGGTTAATTTACATGTATCCCATCATGAATTTACGACAAGAACTTTTGCAGGTTAACTATTGCATACGTCATAATAGTAGTAGTTCTAGTAGTTTATCACACTAAAGTCTTGCGGCCACGGTAAACCACAAAACAACAGAACAAATTTTACATATGTTACAATGAGACAATCCAAACCGGAAATCGGGCAAAATTATAGAAGGTGCTCCATGTGCGATATTCCCATACAGACAAACCTAAGATTTTTCAATTCCTAGAAAAGATTTTCTCCAAACCTCTGTATCAACCATTTTTTCCACCGTATTACATCACAAAACCTCCATCCTTAAATCTTTTAGTTCTTCGCAATCATTCACAAAATGCTCCGTATATGCACCTTTACTCTTTTTTTGTCGGAAGGACGTCATGGTATACCATCAGCCAAATTTACCTGAACTGACCGATACACGAAAGGTACAGAAAGAGCTTCGTTGATTTTTCTGTCAACCTCTATAATAAATCAACAGTCATAGTTTAGTCACACTTTTTCGAAAATGACGATAAAGTCAAATTCGGCCTTTTCGCCAGGAAAATCATGTTTAAATTAAATTCTACTCTGCCGGTTTACACAATGGATATGCCCCAGGGATATCAACAAGACACTAATTCGTTTCGTTCCACTGAACCATTTCCCTTCCTATATAGGAATATCGGAGATACGCTGATGCGTCTCGGTTCTAACGAACTATTTCCCAAGAAACACCGCACCTGAAGCCATGGTTACATACAACCCTAACGAGATGTAACACTGTTTTAGAAACCGAATGGGAAGAGTAGTACCATGGACACAAAAGCAGTTAAAGCAGGGACCCATAAATTTCCTTTACAGGGGGCTTGTCAATAAGAGATTTCTGATGCTATGTTGACCGCACGGAAGATAGTTCGAGAAATACCCACGGTCCAATCACGTTCAAGACCAGATAGACAAAATTTGGGATTGGCCCAACTAACTGTAAGCAGCATTATATTTACAGAAAAAAACTCTACCTTCTGATATACAGCACAATAGAAGTACAGACAGAAGCTGTCAAACCTGACGCTGTCTCTGATTAAAAAAAACTCCTGAACCTCCGTATACTTTTTAACTATTCTCAGAGGAAAAGTGGTATTATATGAATGTCACTGCTGTAAGAAAGCTTCGAAAATTATGCCCGTTTTGTTTATTGTTTTTTCCCACATGCAAATTTTCACACGAGATGGATTTCCCACGGCGCATAAATTTCAATTGGAGAATAGAGACCTTAATTCGAAAATGACGATAATTACATAACTGAAACTGCGTTACTATTATTAAATTACAATAACTAAAATTACAATAATGGAAATTTTGACGTAAAAACGGAGCGTTCTAACAAAACAAAGTGGTCTATAACAAGGGACAGGATATTTCGTCCCTTCTTGGCAAGGGTCCTTTTCAGGCTGTATCTGGAAGAAACGAGCGTACAATCTAACAAAGCAGTTCACGTCAACCAGAGTTAAAGGGGAAGAAAAGTTGAAGGAGAGAAGAGAAATCAAACTTACCACGAAATCCCTCGCTTTCGCTAGAGTTGCTGCTGGAAGACCACTAACTCCACAGAGGGTGTTTTCCGGGTATAGAATTTTGCTTCTAATGACCCAATTTCCCTGGACTAATACTGCACACTCATGCAGTACGTGCAGGGCTTCCTTCAACTGCTTGGCTGCATTGATGGTAAGGGTGTAGATGAGACTGTTGAAGCTGGCCACATTCACTGAATAGAAAGTTACGTCAAAAACCAAAGAAACTCTACTGGTAACTGTTTCAGTTGATCGAGATTTGAAGCTTCTTCTGCTTGGGCTAACGTGTCCCGGACCCCGGTTCCCTTCTGATTAATTGCAGAATTTTAAGTTAGAATAATAGCCGGCTCGACCAATGATTCTGCATTCCCTCTGAATTTAAAATATGGGAATATAACATGGAACTTTTCATACTACGTAAAGTTTAACTAAAAGCCAACTTATTTTTGTATCATTTAACTCAATACATTGCATTATTTGGATTGTGTTAATTTTTTTTTTTCCATACTATTTGCTCTGAGGGTCAGAATACCTACAGCCGTCCTCACAACACAAAATTCTACTATGACGCGGAAAATATGAATCTCAACACAAATGCGGTTTTTCAGTGGCCAGCGATCAGCTTGTGGGCGGTAGCTCACTGCGTGCACACTTAATTTTCGTAAATCGTTTTTGTCAAGCGTACAACACAGGTACAAACGCACAGAGTTACCACAAATCCGACAGGGAAATTCCACTATTTGAAAACTGGTTGTTCGTGAATAGCGGAGCAGCGACGAAACGCATTTTCATCGGGACTTCAAGACTCTTTAAGTGAACAAGTAGTAACTTGACTGTCTTATCTCAGTCCTTTTCGGTTAATGTCCGGTTACTGTCCATGTCCGTAACAGTTATTTTGGTCTCAAGCAAGAACAGGGCCATGAACTCAGCAGTACCTTGAAAGGGCAATTCTAAACTCCAGCGGGGAAACTTAACTTTATAGGATGTTAATTATCCTCATCACCATAAAATTCGTGTAAACCATAATGTCTGTGAACAAACAATACACTAATATACATAAGACATATTATACACATAACTAGAGTAACCATAACTCTCCGTTGTCCATAAACTATTACTGTAGAGATTCATTCGAGCGAGAGCATTCGCTAAAAAAACGATGATAAAATAAACAAGGTCAGAGGAAGGAAGACGAAGTGGCTAAGATTTATTTGATGGTGATAGTGCTTCGTGCTTTTAGCAGCTTGGAGAGTGCGGCAGTTCCATAATTTTTCATTCGAATGAAATCCACTCCGGAGTGGATTGTCGCCCCGCAACTAAATCGAGCGTTAACTCCACTAACCCGTTTACGCGGCCTCAACAGAAAGAATTATCAAAAGCAGATCACAAGCATTATTTAGGAGTGTTATCTGAGACAGCAGCGAACAATTATTTTCTGGAGCTCTAATTTCGACCACTTTGAAATGCAGCGGACCGGCAGGCCATAGCTATCGCCTGGGAAAAAGAACAATAGTATCGGTTGGATCGCAAACCGGGTGTTGACTTTCTTTACTTAGTCATTACGGGTTTTGCCAGGAAAACGAATGTACAGTGATCGCTTACAGGATTGCTCTAGGTAGACTGCAGATGTTGATCACCTGATACTGCAGCCCGTGTCAGTTTGCGTTCAATTACTGATCACTGCGAAAACGATGTGATAGTTTTTCTATGTGTTCTATTTCTACTGCACCGTGCTCACGAATATTCGGCCATCCCCTGACGAAATTCTCAAATACAATCGAAAGAACATTAACGATTTTTGTCGGACTCCGGCGACACGCCTGGTTTGGTGAGAAAAAAATATCAAATATTAAAAAAAATCATCATATCTTTTCACGCCCTAATCAACTTGGTCAAGAAGCTTTTGGTTTCAAGGCCGGTCTTCAGTTTCTCCGAATTCCAACCGAACTATCCATTTGATCCGAAAACAAATAGCAACTGATATCGTATCAATCCCATTAATTCACGACCTCCGACTTAGACCGCGAGAGCCACCTAGAATCATACCCATGATCTGAATCCTCACAGTAATCTCCCTGAAGCTGAAAAACAGAAGAGAATTTCAAGTAACTCGGTCACGACTTTACCCCAGCCCAAATCAAAACTCGATTTCCCTGGCCAATGGGAAAGCTACAAAAAGTCGTTGGCACAATGTGGGAAAGGGAGGTATTCCTATGACTGGAAATACTATATCACCTTCTCAATATTAAAAAAGGTAGACCGCTCATCCAGCAAAGATTTATCGGCGTTCCCGACAAGATCTTCTACATAATTCTTCACAACAATTTCAGAAAAACAGCAAAACCATGAGAACCAATCAGACAAGTTTCAGTCCAGACATGGGATGGGATGTGTTCACCAGCTCTTCGCCCATCGTCAAATCTTCTGACATCGTGATAAACACAAACAGACCTCTGTGGCAGTCTTCGTTGACTTCATAATCACACACAAATCGAGGGTCTGCAATGGATCCGGAAAGCAGTGACGGGAGATACCGGTCAGGATCACAAGTATCATCCAAACCTAGCTCAGGTCGCAGAGACCTACCAATTTATGATACTGATTGCGTACGCTCATACTAAAGTTTTTCAATCTGAAACTCCGTGTAGTCGAATCTCAACAAATGGTTACGATGTACCTAAAGGGGAACCACTGGGGCTCAGAACCGACTCTGAAAAACAAACAAGTACATGCCCAACAAACCATCGTATACCAGTGTAAACAGACGATCAAGATCTCCAGGCCAAATTTCAGCACTTCCATCATCAAGTTGAAAATGTCCCAAATTATCCATACAGAAATGATGATGGTGCGGAAAAGCCTGACAGGGATTCGAGTCCGCGACTGACAGGAAGGGCATCCCGCTGATGCAATGCACCACATCGAGAAGGTGGTATAATATATCTCACAGACGTGACTGGAAGTAGCAGTCATGACATCCTACCTAAAGATACCAGCTGTTAACTGCAATTTTACATAGTCAAGACGTGGTCTGTGGAATGACAGAGGCATCAACTGAGACATCAAGTTTACAGCACATCCAGCAACTGTAAGATCCATCCTCTTTAATGGGTCGGAAACGTGGTAAAATAGAGTCCTGAACTAAAATCGAAATGAAATCCTGGCAGCGACACTACCGAAACGTAAGACGCCAGTTTCCGAAAAAAAACAATTTTACTCAGTCAAGGCGTGGTCTGTGGAATGACAGAGGCATCAACTGAGACATCAAGTTTAAAGCACATCCAGCAACTGTAAGATCCATCCTCTTTAATGGGTCGGAAACGTGGATAAGATGTAGAATCCTGGACTAAAATGGAAATGAAATCCTGGCAGTGACACTACCGAATCGTAAGACGCCAGTTTCCGAAAACACAACGCAGTCTCACCAGCCAAGAAACGTCACCTTTCCTGGTTGGACACGGGAGACGGCTCCGCCGAGTTGATTAAAGACTTGCTGACCTCGCAATACAGACCACGAGACTATCGGATATTTCAGCCGTCTGAAAGAGCTGAGATCCCTCCTGGTTTTCAATATAAATGCCCTTCACGAAACTAGCGACAGCTTTGTCGCAGTTCCGCTTAGGGTGTCAAGTCAGAAAGTCAGATCATTCTCTGATTCTTCCGTCTATATTAGTTTGTTCACTCTTCATACATTCTTCATTTTGATAAGTTATTCAACTTTGTTCAGTAACAGGCTGGCCAGCCTAAAACTCCCAACACTTGTGTATCGTCGAAGAAGGAACGACGTGATGCTGACATGGAGACCTGAGCGGCCCCCACGCTCCAAAGCTCTTCTCTCTCTCGTCCCACCAGCATAACACAAGAGGTCACTCGAGGAAGCTGAAGAAACCACCTGCGCTCACACGTGTGCAACGAAATATCTTCTCGTCAAGGGTAGTGAACGACTGGAACTTTCTAACGGCGGAAACCGCCACTTCTGGGTCCATGGCAACGTTCAAGTCTCATCTAGACAGGGAGTGGGTGAAAAAACATTCAAGTACCAACGGGATTATAAATCCTGTTGAGACCATCCAACCAGAAAAGCAACCAGGAGCGGAGCATAACAGATCCAACATGGACTTTAGTCGCCCCGATCTGTGAATTAGGTAATTTGTATTGTTGTACATGGGTCCCAACATTAACTCTCGGAATAGTTGCCCTGGAATAAATCCTGGATTACGAGTAGGGTGCATGCGCCCCAGGAGTCCTGCAAAGCCTCCTCGGCTTTGCACGCTACCGCTAACCAGCAAACTCGGTTTTCTGGTTATCCAGGATGCTACATGCCTGTCAGAAAGGGGTCTAGCGAGATCGGCCTGTATTAACGTTATTCCTGTCAGTTTGTCGCGAAAACACGGTTAGTCTGTTTCGGTCGCCCGGCGTTGCCTGTAACAGAGGCCTCAGAGTCGAAAACCAATGGCTGTTTCCAGACAAAGGAAATGAAGGTGAATTTCTGCGCTGCCAATCACACCAATCCAGATGTAAAGCCTGAACATGCGGAAACGCTATTGAACAGCTACTGAATCCTTTTAGGTTCCCTTCCGAAAACGAAAGCGCCCCTGAACCAAACTAATTGTGAGCGAAGGGAATTAATTACTAACAAAACACAATGGCAAGTGTTATATGCTGCTCTTACCGTTTAGCATGTAAGCCTTGATCATGTCTTCGAGCTTCATCTGTTTAAGCTCACTGAGTGCCAGATTCCTAAGGTTCTCGTCTTCAGAAGTGATTCCAGCGGTTTCCCGGCTTAGAGAGATCGGCTTCAAGAAGCTCACCTGGTACTCCTCAGGGGTGAGGGTGGACGGACATAGGGCGGGTTTGTCACTATCGCCCCGCTCAGTAAGTCGATCAAGCAGACCCTGAAACAGGACAAGATCCATCGTGGTTGTACTTCTATCTACCAGCGGTTTTCGTATGTGTTTTAAAGGTGTTTTCCCGAACACATCTGTGTGCCACACATGTGTTTGTCGTAGTGTGCAACTTCCACAAGCTGGAACCTCGCGGAAATACCGTTTTATATGTTTATTTGACGGCAATTTCAAATGTCGGAAAATTAAAATGAGATCCAAACAAGATCTCTATAAATAGAACTTCATGCTTACGTCCTTACCAGGATGTACTAGAATGATCATTAATTGGGTGACAGTCTACTTGATAAGGTAGCTAATTTGAATAGCTGGACATGACTTTGCAGAAAAACTGAATTTCCAGCCAAAACCGAGCCACAAAATCGAAAACCACATGACTTAAAATGCGGTGCCAAAATCGAAAATTTGGTAGAAGTAAATGTTTACAGGGGTAAGAATACTTGGTAGGAGTAAAAGCCTTTTTTCTACATTCGATAAGACCAACTGGAAAAGATTCGTGTACCCGCAAAAGACATGGTACATCGGTAAATAATATTTAGTCTCGCCTTGGATGGAAGGCCCAGTAGGAGTCTGGTTAAATTCTCCTGTTAACGAATTAACCTGATTGTCTGATACGCTTTTTGCTGGAAAGTATTACCTGACGGATCTTTTTCAGGGGTCTATTGATACCAAAAGTTTTTGGGGTTCGGCAAAGACTAGAATATTTTACGACCCGATTGTCCATATTAGAAACGTTACCAAAACTTCCCCTTTGGGATCCAATCAAAACCCTTGGTCCTGTTCCTCATAGCGCGCAATGTTGAAGGCCTCCCGCCATACCGATATTCTTACCTTACTCTGTTCCACCTCGTCAAGGCACTTGAGCTCCCACCAGGGCTCGTTTTTACGCTGTTCCTCAGCGCTTTTTCTTTCCTTTTCTTTCTTTGCTTTCTCACTGTCAGGCTTTACAAATTTCTTAGTTACCAATTGCATCTTTTCGTCGTCATCTGTAAAGAAACACAGCGTGAATGAGATTACTTACATTCCAAGGTGATTTGAAAATAAAATCATAAGCAATTTTCCCTTAGAAGGAAAATATTCCGGAAAAACATCCCAGGCATCACAGGACCTGACAATCTTTGCACACCGTGTATTTGTGATTTTTTCCGCACGCCTTCTGGGGGGGGGGGTGCAACACCCCCCACACCCATCCTCGGGACGCCTCTGGCTCTCACTGTCAGGCTTTACAAATTTTTAGTTACCAATTGCATCTTTTCGTCGTCATCTGTAAAGAAACATAGCGTGAATGAGATTACTTACATTCCAAGGTGATTTGAAAATAAAATCATAAGCAATTTTCCCTTAGAAGGAAAATATTCCGGAAAAACATCCCAGACATCACAGGACCTGACGATCTTTGCACACCGTGTATCCGTGATTTTTTTCCGCAGGCCTTCTGGGGGGGAGTGCAACACCCCCCCACACCCATCCTCGGGACGCCTCTGACTACACTTTTTACGCATTACAATTACCAGTTCGGTCCCAGTCCGAAAAGCCCAGAAACCCCTGGCACAACCTTCCGAGGTTGGGGCACCTAGGAAGCTACTTAGTTTCCCTAAGCAGCTGCCAAGTTTGCCTAAATAGCCTAGTTTGGTTAGGCAGAAGTTTGCAAATGCTGGATATCAGAATATGAACCAGATAGCAAATCCTTATTTCAGTTTTTTATCAATTTATTTCTTCAGCTAAACGTAGCTGAAGTTAAATTTCAGATGACTTATCCGTTTAAAGCAATCAAACATGATTCGCAGTCGGCTTGGGTTGAGGAATACTTAAGCCCATTCCAAATTATTCGCAAAGACCTTCTACTAGCGTGATTTCTTGTCCACCCCTACTCTACGCGCTCTTGAACAGATCCACAGTTATCTGAGTCTTACTGAAAATAAAAACAAAATAGGATAGACTTTCTACGATGAGTACTTTATTCTATATGATAAAAAAGCGCCATACCAGTGGTGAACAAGAGTTGCCCTAAACATAGGGCGTGGCCCACCCTTCTTACAATAGTAACTATTAGGTATTATTTTTGTTTCAACCTCGTGAAAAGTTACGACGCTGGCCGTTCCAGACTTCTCGAAATAGTAACTAATAGTAAATATTCGCTTGCCACGTCCGGGAGCGTAGTAAGCGAGGTAACCACTATCTCTGTGGAAGGTGATTGGCGCGATATTTTGTCATAAGTAGAAAGATGTGTTCCAACCTTGACGCAAGAAGCCAAAAGCCGTGATGCCATGCGTAGTTACTACGGTAGGTAGGGTGGAACACGGGGCAGAAGACGGGTAGTCGAAACCGTTTTCGAATAACTATGAGCGTGTTCCACCCTACTTACCGTAGTTACTACGCTAGTTGCCGTGGTTACTACGCTAGGCTGGAACGCTTTTTTAATTTTTTTTGTCAAATATCAGGCCGCCGGGTGATCCGACCAATTACGTTACAGACATGCGTAGTTACTACGCTAACTACGCTCCCGAGCGTGGTAAGCAAATAGTTACTATTAGTTACTATTTTGAGAAGGTTGGAACGGTCAGCGTAGTAACTTTTCGTGAGGCTGGAACGGAAATAGTAACTAATAGTTACTATTGGTAGAGGGGTGGAACACGCTCTATGTTACGAACAGCTTCCGTTCCCTGACATTAGAAAACCTTACCTTTCTTTTCTGGCTTCTCCGCAGAGGCTGTTACCAAGTAAGAGAAGTCCGGGTTCATGTTGAACATGTTATCCACTGGTATTAGGTACAAACAACCGTCTTTGAAGTGGCATACTGTATACTTTGAGTTAGTTTCCACGGGTGAGGATTTGACAAACATCGAGTCCATTGTTGGCCTGAAAGTCAAACCATTAATATACAAGAAACGAATGTCGCTCAGAAAAAAATAAGACCCGTAATTGACTGGGGTTTTGAAGGATTCCTGTGACATGGAACTTGTTGTGGATAGTGGCTGCATATGCAGATCTGATCTATTCTATGTTGTAAGTTACTTCCAGCTGATTTCATCGAGTTCGTAACTCTATTCATCCTATTAAAGTAACTTAGCGGTTAACTTTCCATGTGTGTGTTTCTGCTTTGGTAAACTAATTTTCATATAACGATCAATTTCCTTAAGTGATGAAGAATATGTAGCTAAAGACCGTGTTAAATGTGCGAAAGATGTGATATCTCTTTTGCTTTTTTATTGATAGTGTACTGTTTCAGAGATTTACGTGTTCTTGCCCCGTTATCGTTTAATTTGCTTTCTTGGCAAACTAACTAGAATCTCTGCCCCAGAATGGAGAACTACCCTGAATCTTTCTCCAAAGTTTCACAAGTCTCATCCTATTCCCCCAGACCGGTACACAATTAAATGATGACAAATGAGAAATCCTCTTTTTGATCTATCTTCCTAGCAATATACTCTCAAATTGCTTTCAGCCTTCTCTGCCTATAATCCGGTAGCTCGCCCTTTCGATTTCTGGGCAAATGACAAGCTTCCGACAGCAACCATTTCTCGAACTAAAAAAAAAAAGAATTTCTACGGTAGGACTGGAGATGGTACAGTCACTCGGTAAACATTCGATTATTACTGCATCTGAAAACTAAATTTGACTCTTGTCTACGTAAAGACAGACTAGGCTACATTAAAACTCTGTATTCTAGTATTCCGGAATTTTGTACCCAGTACTCTTTCTAATCTGCCTTTCTAATAAATCCTTAGTCACTCCTTTGTTTCTATAGCAACTTCCTTGGTGTTGTTTTATGGATAATCGTGTGTTCACACTGTCTCCAAGACGGAGGTCCAACGCAAAATATTTGAAAATCCTACCTGTTCTAGCTAAAAAGCGATAAAAGCCAAGCAAAAGGAGTCCAAAATAAGAGATATACCTTTTGCCTACAAGCTATTCTAAAATACAAACATAACATTGAAGCTTCTCATGCCCATATTTTTGTAAGAGCTTTTCCCTTCCACAAAATCGCTGCTAGACAGGCAAACTCGGCTCGGCCGAGAGGGCACTAAAACGCCGTAGGCGAAAAAGAAAACAATAGCGAGGAGCGGTTATTTCTGAATCTTATAATTCCATAGGGGAGCCAGGTATAGGCCTAATACAAAAAACAGGATAAGTACAAGCAGTCCTTTGACGACTGTATGGCATACATAGCAGTTTGACCTTTTGTTAAAAGACAGAACTCTGACAAACTTCAGCAGAACAGCACTGAGGAAAGTCATTACTTTCTCATGAACCATTTTAACTCGGACTACTCAAAGGGTATATTAGACTCTACACGACTAAGTGCAAAACACGCCTGTGAACCTCGGGAAGAACGAGAAACGTCGTCCGAACGATTGCTCAAATTCTCTGCTAACCAATCAACGGTGTTTGTTGAGGACAGCTGCGGTGACGCTTTCGACTCTTTCGCTAGAGGAGGGTTTTCGCGAGCTGGAAAGCAAAGTCGGAACCACTTTCCAATGGTTTTCGCGCTACTTCGGAAAGTTGCCGAGCTTTCCACAACGGTTTTCGCGCTTTGGAAACCGAAGTAGTTTTCCCGGAAAGTGATTCCACGAGTTAGTGGAAAGCTCCGCGGAAAGTTGAATGTTTCGGCGGGAATTTCAAAGGTGTGGAAAAAACAGTGCAAGTATCACTAATAAATAAAGAAAAATGGCAATCTTTATTAAGATGACTTCGATGGAATATACGAGAATCAAAGAACCGTGAAGTGAACCATATTTATTCGAAAAAGTTTGTAATTCAACATTTTCACGGCGATATCAGCTTTCCATGCGTTTTCGCGATCGGTCCAGCGGGAAAGTGGAAAGTTATTCCAGGAATCGCTTTCCCATAGTTTTCGCGATGCGCTTCGCTCGCCGGAAAGTGATTCCTAGATTTCGCCAAAACCCTCCTTAGGTACACGGCTAGTTGGTCATCAGAAGTGTTGTGTTACTGCTCAATTTTTATTGAGAACCAACTGTATTTTTTAAAGTAATTACTGAAGTTGTAGACCACTAGGGAAGGGCAGCCATAGACGTCTATACACGACGAAAAAATTCAGTGTTCGGCTTTGTCAGTGAAGGAATTTTTGAGAATCAACTGAATTGAATTGAACTGAACTGAACCTACACACTAGATAGGCTATAAGAATATTGTTGATTATTTGTAAGTATAATCCTGAAATGATGACATCAGTGCAGAAGAAGTGTTGCTACCTTGAAAACCAAGGTGGGTTACTTACTGGTCATCTGCTTCAACTTCAGTGCGAAATATTTCTGAAGATTCTCCTATTTCCTGAGCTCTTGCTGAGTCAAAATGCCGATTCTCCTGATCAATGTCATAGCGAAGCTGAAGTGTTTTCTGCTGGGGTTTGTACTTGGCCTGTAAAAACTGAGTTCAGAAAAAAAAGAGCTGGAAGCTCATATGGCGCTTGCAAGGCTTGGTAAAAGATGAAAATAGGAATTTGCCAATTCGGGGGTGTGTTGTGATCATTTTTAAGCAAAACCCTTGAGATAAGAATGACGATGTCACACGATTTCGGGTCCCCCCCTCCAACTCCCCCCAAAGTCACCAGATAAATTCCGGACTTGAAGTGTGACATCTGAGACATGCAGCCTGCATGTCTCAGACGTCACACTTGGAGGTCTTTCCAAATATCAAGTTTCATTAAGATCCGATTGCCCGTTCAAAAGTTTAAAATACGTCAATATTCCGGATTCCCCCTCCCTCAACTCCCCCCATGGTGGTCGGATCAGAGAAGTGACTATTTCCAAGTTGGTTGGGTCGGGTCCCTAATACGCCTGCCAAGTTTCATCGTCCTAGCACATCTGGAAGTACCCTAACTCGAGAACAGTGGCCTGACTGACAGACCGAAAGACCGAAAAGTGATCAGTGTATGGCACTTGAGCGAAGCTGCATGTGCCATAAAAAAAATACCTGCATTAAGAGGATTGTGATACTTAATCTATAAAAAGAAACTAGCAAGACATGTTAACCAAATGAAAGAGTACTCACAGATGAACACGGGATCGACTTGATGAGATCTTTATTCTTTGTTGGGTAGTTCAAAATACTTAGCTCATTGCTAAGCTTCGGAAGTACAAACACTTTAACCTAGAAAATAAAACTTTGTAATGTAATGATATAAATGGCAGAGATCCATCATAAATGGCTCTCCCTAATCTGCTTTTCTCCATAAACTCCTTACTCTCTTCCTAAATTTCAAACCTGGTTTATAATTTTCCTGTTCTACAAGTCCACTTGCTTCTGCTTGCTTCACCCATTCTCAGGAATCCTCAGACCACAAATCCTCTGCCATAAAAATGGCTGTTTAAAAAAAGCTAATGAAAAATCGAATGATTTTCAGAAAAAAACTACTGTTTTCATAAGAAAATCGACTGTTTTTACCAAAGACCACCGCCAGAAACCGCGGCGCTTCGCGAATCGCGCCGACTCAGTTATTTTTAGCGACTGGCCGACAACACTGGGGGGGGGGGTCCCCCCTACCCCCCATATGTGACGCCCCTGGTTGATGGTGTTGGTAGTTCTTTGGAAAATAGATGTTCAGGCTGGTGAACAAGAAAACGGTTCATTATATTTATGAGTGTAGACTGCAAATTTGTACAAAAAAAAATTGCGGAAATGTTTGGGGGTGTTTGCGTACTTGGTGCATATACATGCTTGGTGCATAACACAAGTGGCATATGGAAACCTTCGACACATTTGAAAAGGATGACATCTGGTAGATATACCTTGCTGCTACTGCTGTCTCAGGCGAAAATTTATTTGAGCATGTGTGTTCCAAGGCACCTACAATTTCCTAAGAGCTACCTTTCATCAAATGAACCTCTTTTTCTTGAACAGTCAACCACACGCACACAGATGTTCAATACACCTCGGTTGTATCTAACAATCCAGATTCGTTCTTGGATTGTCAACTTGAGAACCTTGCAACCAAGTGGGATTCACATTTCAAGATCGACAAATTGCCGTTTTGTAATCTGAGATAGTCGGTTTGCTGTTTCTCCGACGATTTCCGCGATTGTCGCAGAAAAATGCCTCAAGCTGTATCTTTACCAAATTTCCGTTGCGAGAAGACAGTGATGGCAGATTTTATGATAAATCAAGATAGTAGGCTAATCAGTATTTAGAACAATAGACTAGAATTTTGGTAGAATAATTATGTCAAATACCAGTTAGAGTACATCAAGTGCTATTTGCTAGAGCAAACCCTTAAAACATTGGTAGTCTGAATGACATTCACTGCGGGAATTATTAACAAGACCAAAGGTTTCGATGGGATCCCAAAGATTTAATAAAATGTTTTAGCGATCTGTTGAACACAGTAACTTCAACCCATCACCATCATACGAGATCTACTGGGAATCTTGTCGTACCTCGGTTGAGTACCACACGTTCTGGGTTTTCGGTGTTACACCGTGGTATTCGGAGTTGGAATGCTCTGGGGGGGTTGATTCAGAGTGAGGAGGAGTTGAGCACTTTTAAGGATCTTATGAAACCTATTCTTTTCCATAAATATGATTTTAAAAATAAAAATAAAAGCTAGTTTTGTTTGGGTGGACCCGGATGATTTGATGTGTTTTTGTGTGTTGGTGTTCTCCCTGCCGTTCTTTGTTTGATGTTATCTTGTCTCATGTTTGTTTTGGACGAGTGTTTACGACTCTATTTGGGGTCGCCCCCTTAGGACAGGCGAAAGCTTTATGGGGTGGCCCCTGTTCACATGTGTTCATTGTGTTTGCTAATAAAAATTATCTCTCTCTCTAAAAAAAAAAAATATCTGATCCAGACAATTGGGTCCCGTAGATTTCCGGCCTTCGCCAGACTCCTTAAACATTCTGCTATTCAGATTCAGAAACAGAATACGGCCACTGGCTAATCATCTGAGAAAACCAAATTTTGATATGGATTCAGCATGATATGATATGATATATATTTGCACAAAAAGCCCGAGGGCCATGGCAATACAAAACAAAATAGGAAACAAATTTTCACTACATTCCAACTAGGCCTAAATAAATCTTTCTCGATGCTTCATTGAAAGCTTAAGGAATCTTCCCAACCAATCTTCCCCAACCCAACTGGTGTATTTACCCCTAGGCTATACTTCATATTTACTTTGTCGAAATTTATCAAATTTTCTTGTCTTACTTCTGTCAAATCTCCGGTCTCGACTGGGTGCCGGGCGAACTACTTGTCCGGCAAAAACTAAAGCTCAAAATCGAATTCAGCGTATCTTCTTTTTTTCTGAAGGTTTTTTTGTTTCTTTCCCCAGCGTTGGCCCAGAAGAATAACAGCCTGAAGAGGACCCTTGCCAAGAAGGGCCAAAATATCGCTTCATAAGCATAACAGCTGACGAATCCGTTTTTGTATATATTATATGAATATATGAGTCTAAGTCAGCTTGGGCTCAATGAATATTTTAACTTCTACGAAGTCACAGGTACTCACAGGTATCCCTTCACTTATGTTTTGATCCTAAAAAAAGGGTTTTTCACTGGGCCAGGCTATCCAGCCATTTGATTTGGTCCATGGAAAACTAATCACTGTCAGTAAACACTCCTTGAGCCCAACCCGATGAAAAATTTCCGAGAATCAGTAGTATGGAGTAGTACGAAAAAGTAGCATGTAGTAGCAACACTAGCAACGTTGCTACTACATGCTACTACTAGCAAACTGGATGCTATTTGATACTACTACATAAGATTAACCAAGTCGCAGGCATGTTTATCAAAGTATTCCATATTACTACATATCGCTAATCAAACTATTCCATACTACTACTTATAATTCCATGCAACTTTTTCGTACAACTACCATACTACTACCCAGTCAAAGAATTTTTCATCGGGAAGCTGACTGGAAAAAAAAATATTCAAGTATAAAATATATTACAAAAACCTTTGCAAGTTTGTTTCTTCCCCAATGTTGATCCTGAAGTTCGACAGCCTGACGAGGACCCTTGCCAAGAAGAGCAGAAATATTGCTGCCAAAGCATCATAGTTGACATATCCATTTTATGCATTGTTTGAATGTATATCAATCAATAAGTATATTTCACATAATATTTCTGTTTGACAAAAATAACCTTGTACATCAAAACAAAATGTTTTTAAAAATACATAAAACAACGGTTAATGCAAGGTAAAATAAACTCAGTGTCAAACGCTGCTTTGTTATAATTAGATACGAAATATGGTACAAAGGATTTTAAAAAACGCTGAGAAGACTTGAAATCGGGTTCTCTAAGGAGTTGTTTCTTCGCTACTTTTCTTGCTTGCCGCGTGTCGATGGTTGGTTCAGGGGTGTAAAAAGGCGGTAGGATGACCGTACAAGGCGTTTTTCCATAATCCCACAAACAGGTTGTGGGTCGATTGTGGCTCGAAAAGAGCGTTTTCGCGGCCTTTCGTGCGGCCCACAAGTGTGTTTCCACGACCAATAAGATTTCCGTGGCTTGCTTTGTGGCTCTAATTCGACAAACAACTGCCGGGTGATAGTCGATTTTGTGGCTCGATTTCGGCGGGAAATTCAAATGTAGCAGCAAAATAACATCATAACAATAAAATTAAAAACTTCCTCAAGTAAGTGGACACAAAACTGAAGATTCTTATTGCACGGAATGGTAAGGACGAAAGCCTGAAGTTCTATTTATTTAGATTTTTACATAATTTGTATTTATTTATTCAGACATTTGAATTTACCGCCCAAAAATAGACATAAAGAGCGTGTTCCACCCCTCTACCATTAGTAACTATTAGTTACTATTTCCGTTCCAGCCTCACGAAAAGTTACTACGCTGACCGTTCCAACCTTCTAAAAATAGTAACTAATAGTAACTATTTGCTTACCACGCTCGGGAGCGTAGTAAGCGTAGTAACTACGCATCTCTGCAACGTGATTGGTCGATCAGCCCGCGGCCTGATATTTGACCGAAAAATTTCAAAAAGCGTTCCAGCCTAGCGTAGTAACTACGGTAACTAGCGTAGTAACTACGGTAAGTAGGGTGGAACACGCTCAAAGGCGTTTCCGCGAGTTTCAACTCGTGGCTCGACTGTGTGGCACACAATCGTGTTTCCGCGAAAAACACTCAGAAGTGTGTGGCCCACAACTGTGTCACAGAAAAACGCCTATAATCACTGTCATTGTGACATTGTTAAGCATTTTTCAAATAAATGTAATAAGCTGAATGGCGCTATACGCGATGTTTAGTCTTAATACACATGCCCGTTCAAATAGGCAACCCGAGAGGTTCTCATCAATGCGACATCCAATGTTGCCACGTTGATACAACTTTTCAAGCTCTATACCGATCAGAAAAGGTTCTTGGTAATATTTGAAGTACAGGAGTACAATTTAACGCCCATTATATTGTAAAAAAGCTATTAAATTAACGGATGGACAGCACTGGACCTCGAACTAGCAATAAGCAGTCGCAACAAAACATGTTCTTTTGAAGAAAAGATGTCTCTTTATCTTCCAACAAAGTAGAACTTTAGTGCTTCCTTTGGCAACCCTGACGATGCTGCTCCTCTCCTCCTGCTCTCCTCGGCCCTCTGGCAGAACCAACCAAGCGATCTGATTGGCTCTGCATAGGGGAGAATAGAGCCGAGCTCTATTTTGCTTATTACACCTTATTCGTCTTATTACAGCACACCCTGAAGAAAAGAGGAATCTGTAATAAGCCTTATAAGCCGCATTACATCTAGCGTTCCAGCGTAGTAATATTAGTTACAATCATTACTATTCTTGTTATTATTGCCGTTCCAGAGCCCGCCGTAATAAGAAAATTGGCTCCTCCCACTTATTGTTTTCGTTCCAGGACTGTTACGATCGTTACGATTTACTTACGATGATCGCGAGCATCATAACTGATAATAACTATAGGTTCTGCAGGAACTCCCGTAACTGTAAGAGTGATGACATATGTAAGCGTTGTTATTATTTGCATTCCAGAGCTGTTCCAGAGAGCGTTATAACTACGACAATACGACGATCGCCCCTCCTCTTATCAGGGTAACTTGTAATAACTTCACTGGAACGCTACATTAGCCTATTACCGTAAAATGCCCATTCTAGGGACAGTTTTTCATGTTTTTTTCGAATAACTTCAGCTCTGAAAGTCGCAGAAACTTCAAATTTGGCTCAAACGTGGGTCTTAGCTAGTTGAACAAGTTCCCCAAGTTTCAGATTTTTCCTGTGATCAGTTTTTTTTATATTTTTTTTTTTTGAGGGTGTCCCTTGTTTGGCAGCGGGTTCCTATCTAGGGACGGTGACCTTAAATGCACTTTTGAACCATGTTCGGAAGCATAAATTGATCGAGGGACAGTACCAATGTTCTAAAAAATGCTTTATTCAGCTATTGGTAAAGAAATTTTTGAAAAAAGTGTAAAAATGGCTCAGATATCACTACTTTACTACTTTAAGAGGTAAAAAATAACTTAAAACGTAAAATAAAAGGCACTTGCACACAATGGACTTTAGATAAATTACTGGATCTTAAGACCTGACTGATAGACTATAATAATTTGCTATTCTAACAGAAAGCTCATGTTTATGATGTTTTAAGAAATTTTTGCCAACTCTGATCTAGGGATATTTGTCTTTGAATCTGTGCGAAGGATGGCCTATCGTGTCTAGAGGATATTTAATGAAATACTTCAGGTCAAATGATGTCTTGGGATAGGCCCACGCACTACACAGTATGATCCTTTAAGGTCAAGTTCATCTATTTCATCAATGACTGGGTGCCACCCCATTTTTCTAGCCTCGTAGTTTTGTTCTTGGCCTTTTCTGTGTCAAAATAGTACAGTTTTTGGAATTCCAAACTGTCTCATGGTATAAAATATCATCATTCACAGCTTTAAGAGCAATAGCCAGCTTTCTTTTGTCAACTTATTTCCATTTTTTCACTGTTCCTAGTTAGGGCACTCAAACACGTGAAAAGATCGAAAATTAGAAAAAAAATCGTAGTAAATAAAATAATGAAGATAATGAGCTGAAAATTGGTGTCGACACTGACGAAGAACAGGCCTTTAAACTAACATATTGTTCTTGCTTGTGGGAGCCGTAGGTTCCTGAGGCCAGATCAAGATTTTTGTCTATGAAAAAAAACAGTTTTTTCAGCACTTCAGCAAAAAAAAATCCTCAAGGAAAGGTATGAGAGTTATCAAAAAGGTGATTAGCCTACACCTTTGGATTCAGCTTTTTCTCAGCTATCAAAAACTGTAATGAATATAGAATTAAGTGGTCTACTTAATTTTATACAGAATTTTTTTAAACTTTTCCAGGTTTTTTGTCCCTTGTTTGGCAGTGTTCCTTGTTAGGGCATTTTACGGTACTGAATCTGAAATATCATAATCAGGCATTTGCAGCAGAACACAAAGTAACTTTTTATAATTATTCCTCTGACCAACCTTTCTATCCGGATGATCTAATAGATATTTCCTTGCTTCCTCCATTTGATCTAAGCTTTGGCCCAAATCTCATGTCCTGATCATTCAAAGTTCCCGCCAGTCTTCTGCGTTTACAGGCGTTTTTCCGTGACAATCCAGATTGACGACCCACAATCCGGATTCTCCAAAATACGTTTTCTCTGACAATCCAGATTATGAAAAATCGTTTTCTGCGACAATCTGACAATCCGGATTCGTGCTTGGATTGTCGATTCGAGAATCTTGCTACGGAGCAAGATCGTCGGATCGTCGTTTGTACAATCTGGGATTGTCGATTCGCTGTTTCTCTGATGAATCAGCAATCTAGGATTATAATCCGGGATTGTCGCGGAAAAACGCCTTACCTCTGTGTTTTTAAACACCCAAGGAAATTTTAAACGGAGGAAATGTGCTTGTGAAATTTCAACTATATTTCCATTGTTTTTCATGTTCCCTACAGCTTTAGTCAAGGCAGTCTGGAGGTAAAGCTGATATTTTTCTTTTTGGAAAAGTTTTCTCTGTGAAGCATCTTGTAAACAGTACCAGTTACAAGTACCTCCTGAACAGTACAGGAGGGGTATCCAACCATGAATTCTTATAACCTCGAACTTGGCCTAAATTCCTAAAAAGGTTAAGAGGAAAGATCCATGCAGTCCTAACAAGGTTCTTACTGTAAAGAAAGACACCCTGAATGACCTAGGGTAAATTTAGGACTAACAAAAGTTTGCTTGTAGACAATTGTAGTATTTTCAGGAATTAAGTCAGGCCAAGTTTGAGCCTTTGAGGTCATATAAGTTCCCCTCTTGTAGAGGTCTATATAGGTCTATACCCCTCCTAATTCTAGACCTGTCAGATGGGAATGATTACTGATTAGCCTCATTAATTCAAATCAAATCAAGTTTATTAATTAGCCATAATATCCAAAAACAAGTAGCACTGGCACGTCAGAAATAGAAAAACACTCGAGGTCACAATTCAAGTCAAGTCCCTGAACTTTTAAATTTTTTGCAGAAGTACGGTGCAAATGAACGGTCATACCCAACACTGCAATTTGCAGGAGGGAGCTTTAACTTTTGCTTCCCCGAATTTGATCCTCGAGTGGGGCGTTAATTTTCAGCTGCTGGCAGGAAATCTGGCAGAATGTTGCGAAAAAGCTCAGACGACAGACAGGACCTCCCAAAAGCCATGAGAAGCTCATGCCGTCTGTTTGATAAGGTAGCCAGGCCTTTGAGAACTTAGTATCTGATGAGAAAAACAGCCTCGTTAATAATGGTTAATTATGCAATGCACCAATGGCTATCAGCATATCTAGGCTATATTTTTTACTTGAAATGACCCATTGTCTCAGTACCCCAATGTACAATTGATGGTAAACCATCACTCTAAAATACAGTTGATGGTGAACCATCACTCTAAACACGGTTGATAAAACACCACTCTTTTACTGGGGGAACCCTCTAAATTCTTTGTTACTTGATTTGCAGAATCTTCCTGCATCTTTTGGACTCTTGCTCATTTTGCTGGACTCCAGCTCAATCTTGTCAATAAACTGACATTGATTAAATCTAATTGCCTTGGATCTAGGCTATATTATATTACTCCAAGGTCTGAGCTCGTGCACAGAGGATGACTCGCAGTGGCTCCTGCTTTGCCCTGCCTCCTGTTTTAGGGTAACTACTAAATAAGTAACTTTCAAATTTTGAGCCTTTGGTCATTGGGATATGTCTCCTGAACTTTAACTTTGGTTTGAGTTCAGTATTACCTCTCTAACTTGCTGTTAAGTATCCGAATTCTTGATTCGGGAAACACAAACTTCTTTAGAACTATGCGGACATGAAGTGTTATATATTTATGGGGGGCATTTTATTTTGGCACATAGAAAATTGTGAGAATCATGATGTCATATTGTTGGTCGCATGTTGCCATTTTGTCTTATGATTATTTTTGAAACTAGGTGTTAGTTTTTATGGCACTTGCAGCCTCTGGCTCAAGTGCCATATACCGATCGCAATTCCGTCTGTCGGTCGGTCTGTCCGAATTTGTTTGTCCCACATGTTCGAGTTACTTCCAGATGTGCTAGGACGATGAAACTTGGCGGGAAAATCAGGGAACCAACCAAACTAACCTAGAAGTAATCAGTTTCCGATCCGACCATCTGGGGGGGAGTGGTTGGCCGGGGAAATTCTGAAAATTAAGGAGTTTTGTCACACTTTTTCGAGTTGGAGTACTTCCAGACGTGCTAGGACATGAAACTTGGCAGGAGCATCAGGGACCCGATCGGACTAACTTGGAAATATTCAGTTTCCCAATCCGACCACCCGGGGGGGAGTGGAGGGCTGGGGAATCCGGAAAATTGGAGTAGTGTGTAACTTTAGAACGGGTGGTCGGATTGGAATGAAACTTAAAAATTGAATAAATGACATACCTCTGATGTCCCATTTGGAGTCCGGACCGGATTCAACAGCTATGGGGGATGGGGGGGGGAGACCGGAAATATCGGGAAACGGTTAGAATGGAGGGATCGGAGTGAAACTTGCTGGGAAGAACAAGCATCTGCTCCAGATAAGTCTTTTATACATTTGGGATGGATCATGACATTAGGGGGGGGGGTGGAGGGGAGTTTCCCGGAATTCCGGTTATGGCGGTTTTGGGGATTTTCACGACGAATCTTGGGAGGCGAATCAGGGACCCGATCAAACTGACTTATAAAGAAAAATTTACATGATCTGATAGCCGGGGGGGGAGTAACGGGAGGGGGAATCCGGAATATTGAGTCATGCGTAACTTTGAAACGGCTGATCGGATTTGAGGGAAATTTGGTAATTGAAGAGAGGACATGTTTCTGTTGATTTTTTTCATGTCCGGACAGATCCGACAGCAATTGGGGGGGGGGGGGCGAAAATATGTGACCGACTTAAACTGGTGAGATCGGGATGGAACTTTGTGGGAATAACAAACAGATGCTCTGGATAAACACTTAAGGAACCGGATTGGCTCTGGCGACTGTGGGGAAGTTTGAGGGGGGGGTCCGGGATTGCGGTGATCACGATTTAAGGTACTTCCAGATAATTTAGGACGATGGAACTTGGCTGTAATATTAGAGATTTGAGAAGATTGACTCAAAAATGGCCACTTTCCAAACCCGACCATTCGTTAAAGTACTAATCTTGACTGCAAATTTAGAAAAATACTTTTAAACCAAATTCATATTTTCATGATCCCCATGAGCCCATTATCATTTTTGCCTCAAGGGTTTTGTTTACAAATGACGTTCTAGCTCCCTTAAAGTGTGAATCTGAACGGCCAGGTCGAAAAGTACTTTATTTCAAAAAACACATCTCAACCCATGATCGTTTGTGCCACAAGGGTTTTGCTTAAAAATTTATTTCTGTCACCCTTAAAGTGCGCATTTGAAATGAAAAGCGAAAAAAAACTTTTGACGAAACAGTATACATCAAGGATCCCTAAGGGCCTGTGATCGTTTTTGCCTCAAGGGTTTTGCATACAGATGCATTTCTAGCGCCTTTAAAGTGCGCATCATTACACCCAAGTTCAAAAATAAAATACTTTTTATCTAGCTCCCTTAAAGTTCGCATTTTAACCACAAAGTCGAAAAATACTTTTGATCAAACAAAACATCTCAACACATGCAAGTGCCATATGAGCTTACAGCTCTTGTTTGCATTGGTAATAGCTTCAAATCGATTATAAAAAAAAGTGTGAATATGATGCTCAAGCAGATATTCCTTCAGTCCAAGCTGGCTGCCAATCATATTCCTATCATCGTAAACAACAAGTTTGGTTTTTTCACAAGTTTGTTTCTCCAAATTGAGTGGCTTTTAGCCTGAAGAGGACCCTTGCCAAGAAGGGCCAAAATATAGTTCTAATAAAATGTCAGCTGACGTATCAGTTTGCACTGTCAAAGATGCTCAAGTGCCAAGAACGACAATTTAGCCTACTGGTGTAGCCACTAATGAATACTCATTCCTTGGCATCAACAAATTTTTGTGTATAGGCCTATAACTTGATTTACATGTAATTACAAATATAAAGTATTTCCACTTGTGGCCTTGTTAAATAGCTGCTTCAATCCTGAATGCAGTGGTGTATTTTAGATTTTTTGGAAGCAGTTTTATAGATAGAATAGATAGGAACAAATTCCCTGCAATATGTCTTTTAGCATTATAAAAATGAACTTGGTTTTCTCAGATGATTAGCCTGGTGAAGACTGGATCTGCCGAAGACAAGACCCGATGGTCTGGATCAAATATTAAATTTTTGGGATCCCATCGAAACCTTTGGTCTTGTTACATAGGGACTTTAAAATATTTAAATCCCAAAATACTCAGAATTTGATCCCATGTGACGAAACCTCATCCTTGAGATGTGCATTCTGACTTAGAATCAGTGCCTCTCTGATACAGCCAACATGCATCAGAGGCTTTTTACCTAGGAAGTTGATCAGCTATTCAGTTATCGATGTTTTTGTCTTCTTGGTGCAATGAAATAGCAAAACCCCACTTATGTACTTACAAGAGCCATTTTGATGTGCTTTGGTTCATCGAGCAGTAGTTGAATGTTTTCGTCCTAAGAAGTGTATCTGAATGGCCACAGCTGGGCTGAAGTAAAATAATCTAAAATCCAAAGTAGCATAGCACTACTTTATTAGATTTATGGTTATGATTTACTGTAGTAGAGGTATGGTTGCAAAAAGCAAAACATAGCCTAACCAGTAGCTTGTCGGACGGTATAGGCCTATAATTGAAAACTGAATATCTTTTTTTTCAAGCATTTTTTTGTTTCTAGAGACGGAGGCATGTTACCGAACCATTTCAGACAGGGCTTGTTGATGCTTCAGCCAACAGTAAGCAGAAATATAGGCAGGTCCATTATTGTCCATCGAAATGACAGAGGTGACGGGTATCGAGAGGAAAAGAAAAAAATAGGCTTCAGTGAAGGGTTGAAAGAGCTCAAGCATGAAGTCCGCATGTGGAAAGATGAAGTGAAAGAGCGGGCAACAAATGACCCATTCCAGATGGTCATGCCAGGACACATTGAACCATTGTGGCTCTTCGAGGAAGATGACTGCGTCTCTTCCTGGAAAGTTAGCGCTGATAGTGATTGGGGTATTGGCACCAGTACAGCTTCTTTGGCGAAAAGCAACCTTGGCTATGGCCTTTTCAGTGGCAATCTAGAAACAGCCGTGCCGAAAGATGGCAAAACGGCTAGAGCTGGCTATTGTGCCATTTCGTCAAAAGAAGCTAGAAAATCTTTTAAACGAGACGCATACTACGACTGGAGCGAGTATACCCACCTAATCCTGAGAATTCGTGGGGATGGGAGGACATATCGAGTCAATATGCAAAGCGTAGGCTATTTCGATATTTCTTGGAGTGACCAGTGGAACTACTTATTGTTTACTCGCGGTGGACCCTACTGGCAAGTTGCCAAAATACCGTTTTCGAAATTTCTGCTAACTGCTAAAGGAAGAGTTCAAGACGACCAGGGGCCAGTGCCTCTTGGCCGTATTTCAACGTTTTCCATCACCATTGCCGATAAAGTGCCTGGGCCTTTTAGACTGGAAGTGGACTACATCGGCTTGCAGTTTGACCCGACTTACCAGGAGAAGTTTGCTTATGAGATGTACAAAGTGTCGAAATATACATCTTAAATGTTCATCTACCATGCTTGTAGAATTTAAGCAGTAGTGCTACCTGCATTCACGTGGCTAAGTAAAGAGACAGCAACGAATCGGCATTGTTGTTTTATGAGCTAGAACAAACCTGGCCGAAGCTCAGGCCACATCGCTAGCCTATGTCTCATCGGCATGGGTTTAAGTGGAATTGGAACGGAATTTCCCACCAGCTGTTTAGGCTACACCGCTATTGAAACAGTCGGGTGCGGGGTGTGTTCCAGCGTTCAACC
Source organism: Branchinecta lindahli (assembly GCA_023053555.1). NCBI lineage: Eukaryota > Metazoa > Arthropoda > Branchiopoda > Anostraca > Branchinectidae > Branchinecta > Branchinecta lindahli. The sequence goes on from JAKZAO010000001.1 coordinate 9,586,554, forward strand.
TGTAGTACATGAGTATCCATGGTCAACCGCGAAAACTGGTCAAGGTTAGAACAGCTATGGCCTATGGTAAGTTTTAAGGCGGAAAATTCGAATTAATTTTAGGGTTATTGGAAAAGTATTTCTTCTTTGTTAGAAGTTTTCAGTGAAGCAAATAATTAGTTATTATGTAAACTCGATATCTCCAAAATGCCTAGGCCTACTCGCTACGTTTAGTGAAACGTGAAAAATGAATGATTATCCCTGTTCTTTTTGTTTTCTGAAATATAAACCCCCGGCAGATTTACGAAGCTACAACTACCCGTGCTCCAGACAGAGCTGTCAGGTATGAATTGCCAGTGGCAGCCGTTTGTAGAGGTATGGAATAGTTACATGTGATGCGATGTTTTTGACGAACGCTAGTTTTTGCGCGGCTGTTTTTGCGACTTCGGCCACTCGTTTCACTCTCCAGAGCTGTTTGGAAAGCGAAGTTGATTTTTCTGTAAACTGAAATCCGTAACGTGGGCGGAAAGTGATCTTGGAAACACCGTCGTAATGCTGATGCATGGTGAGGTTTGTACCTTATTCGCATGCCGCGTATTCTTGGTTCAGTGCAAAAGACCATGCTGCTGACAGGGGCGTCGCTAGCCAAAATTCGAGGGGGGGGGGGGGGGTATGGCGCCCTGCCGCCCATTTCAGCTGTTCGTCGCATATTTTTCATTTCATGTCATTTCAAGTTTAATGCACGCCCAATTATCCGTCCCAAAGTTATGAATGTTAATAATTGCCGGATTCCCCATCCCTCCAGTCCCCCATTGATGGCCGGATCAGGGAAGGGATTATTTCCAAGTTAATCCGGTCGGGTCCCTGATACGCGTGCCAAGTTTATCATCCTAGGTCATGTGGAAGTGCCCAAACTAGCAAAATGCGGACAGACAGACAGACATTTCGATCGCTATATGGCGCTTGAGTAAGCTCAAGGACCGCTGATCAACTCACCCCTTGTGTTTTTCTTCATTTGTAGTGTTGTATATATTTTGACATTGATCTTAAATTTTCTTTCCTCTCTATTATTCTTTCTTTTTCTTTGATTGACTCCATTCTTTTTCTTTTGAATGTAACAGGTTACAAAGAATATACATACATACAAATTGGAAGTTACTGAGTGAACGAAAGCAAACACTAGCCTGAGTATCATCTGAGCATCTCGCAATCTCCCCTTTCAAGATCCCACCGAAGCGTTCGGTCTTGTTCTACAATCCTCGTGCACTTACCGTGCGACTTATCGGTTAACGGGACGGGGTGGTTAGTTCGTCCATGACGTAATCAGTCTCTGTGAAATGAAATGAACTCAACGGGCCAGTCGCCCAGTTTTAGAACTAGTGTTCGTGTGTTCAGAACTAGTGTCGTAGTTGAAGTAATGGCATACCGAGTTCTTGTTGCCTTCCTATTATATGGATGTTTGAATAATTTGGATTCAGTGTTCGGGTAAGCTGTTGGTCAAGTTTATGGACAGTTGGGAAAGTATCAGGTCATTAGGATAGCCACGATGAAGATGTATCATCCGGGGCGGTTCGAAGGGGATGCGGTGACGCATCCTCCATGCACCGTAGTTTGTATCGTATGTTTTAGCTTGGGATAATTATTTGTTAGTCGATCTCGTGACCCTCGGAGAATGGTGCTCTCAGTTGCATATCGTCGATGGGCATTCAAATCCGCGTATCTCCAATTTCTTGACTTTTCAGGAGGCAATAAAAACTAACTAATTTTGTCAATTGAACGAGGAAAAATCAAAGAAAAATAAGAAAGATAGTTTGAAAGATGCTCTTTTAAGTAGACTACATAAGTGAAATGTACTCGTAATCGAAGTCGAGAAAAAGCAGATACGGTTTTTTGACCTGAAGGATTTGAACATTTTCTGGATTTACGTGATTTTGATACATGTAAAATCTAGTGCACTCAGAGTAATATTCAGTTATAGTATTGTGAAAACATACAGAAGGTAAGAAAAAATAATGTCAGAATTCAAAGATGTGAAACAAGTGCTTCATAGAAGCTCCAAACTTGCTGGGGCATGATCTGTCTGAGCTCCATCAGGTGTTTTCCCTTCAGTGGGTGGAGAGGTAGTTTGGTGGCATGAAGCGGCGCAAGGTCTTTTCTGTCGATGGTACGAATTCCTTGCGGAAGAACTTGCCAGTCCTCGTCGAAGTCAAGAATATACCATATCGCTCCGTCCTGATAACGAATTCCTCGTATGTCACGAACTTCAGGATCACCAGCTTTCTTACCAGGCCTTATTGAGTCAACAAATCGAAGCTGCTTGAAGTCTTTGAAGAAACCGTGCTCAAGCACGGCCGTGCTTCAGCACAATTCTGCTCATCATTGCGATCAAAATGCTATAAACTACAAAATAGAATTGTTTTATAGGCTAGACCATATTAACTTGTGGTTCGGCGATGCACCATAATACTGTGAACTGGCTTTTCAGAGATGGCGTAAGTGAGGTTTCCTTTCTTCGTGGAACAGCTCTCCATTGCGTTAAAGAGACAATTAAAAAATAAAATCCAATTGCTTCAGTGCAGAAAAGGAATGGACACTTTATTTGGCAAAACCCTGGCAATATCAAGTCAAATCAACCTTCCCCTGAGTCTTCCTCTAACTTTTGCATTGCCTTCAGGGCCTTAAAATACTTAAAAATGTCCCTTTATACCTTCAATATCTTAGGAAAAGTCGGAAAACGTTTGCATGTATAATTCGCGTATCTCCAAATATGGAACGGATTGCAGACGAAAGCGAAGAAAATTACGAAATCAAAATCCCGTATCTCCAGATACGTGTTTTTGACCGGCCAAATATTTAAGAAAATTGTTACCTGATTTTTATTTTCGTCGCTAGATGGCTATCTTGCATAAGCAAGCTTAGTTTTGAAGATATAGAAGATACGTGGTTTTGAATGGACAATTTTATGGTGTAAAAATCTGATTTTCACAGAAAATGGAGATACGCGGATTTGAATGCCCATCGACGATATGTGGGCTTGTCAGGGTGACAGTCGTGTGTTTTGAGCTGTGAGTTTCAGAGAACGGTAGGGTCATTCGTACTTTTAGAGCTTGCCAGAATGAGAGAAAGACAGTTACCAAATCCTGAATTTCTCCCCGCGAATGACCAGTTTCAAGTGTTGGGCGGTATACGATATCGATAACGATATATCGGACCAAATATCGAATATCGGAAGGTAAATATCGATATCGAAAACGATATTATTTTCATTTACAATTATTGTAAATAATCCAAAATAAGTTACATTTACATATTCCAAATTGGAGCAATATCTTCTTCGTTATTTAATTTTATGTATTCGAAGTTTGAGTTGAAGATGCTTTTTTACGACAATTTTGCTCTTAAATTTTCGGGAAACCAGACGTATACTATTGCAAAACATGGTACCGAAATATCTATATCGATTATCGGAAGTCAAAATATCGATATATTGAAAAATCCAAATATCGTCCAACACTACTAGTTTCTAGTCGTAACAATTAGAACAGGTTTTTCTAGTCATATGGATTGTGAGACAGTCTGTTCGCCCTGCGGCGAAACAAGATCTGGTTTCCTGCAAAAATCTGTATTTTAACAGGAAAAAAATATTTTTAGTATTTTTCCGAGCAACAAATCGAATTTGTGAGCAATGAAAGAAGGTGAATGAAGGGTCTCGTGTAGGGTCTGATGATTGTAGTAGCCTACTCCAGTAGGCCTAGTAAGCAGGGTCTGTTGATATAAAACTACCTTTTTTTGCTGTAAATTCAGAATAGATAGCCTTTATTCTGGATGACCACTCCTTTTTTCGGAAAGGTTCGAGTGTCGAGTGGTATATATTGACATGTAATACATTAGAACAAAATCAAAATATTTCATTCCGCTCCACAGTTATCGTGGTCACAGGAAGATGGACAGAGGGCAGATCTATTGTATCATCTGTTTTCCCAAAAAGACGCTCTAATCCTAAATATTTCAAAAAATTCGCCTTTCGTAGCATTCTCTATTTAGTGGATGGGCGCGTCATTTATGTGTGGTTTTAGTCCTGGGATTGTGGGGTTTAAGCCGTATCAAAATATAGAGATTGTATGGGAAGTAGTCCCCCCCCCCCGTCTCCAAGCACTTCGAGCCGCCCCTGCTCGTTGAACCACAGTTTTCATAAAACTAGGTTGAGGCGAGCTTTCACAAAATGAGTCAAGATTGATCGAACCAGCAAGGTTTGGGTCAAAAGAAATGTTAGAATCTGACCAAAGAAACTAGACTAGACCGAGGGCGTGTTCCACCATACTTGCCGAAGATACTACGCGTGGCATCACGTATTCCGGCTTTTTGGCGTCAAGGCTGGAACGACCAATCACGTCACAGAGATTCGTATTTACGACGCTTAGTACGCTCCCGAGCGTGGTAAGCAAATGGTTACTATTTCGAGAAGGTTGGGACGGTCAGCTTAGTAAAATAGTAACTAATAGTTACTATTGTTAGAAGTATGGAACAAGCTCAGATTGATTTTCCGGCCTAGAATTCAAAATTAAAGTAGAATAAAATCTCCGTCCTTTCCGTGGGGAGAGAGAGAGGTACATTCATTTTAAAAAAAACAGACACTATTCGCCTGCCAAGAAAGGCAATGAAGCCTGGAAGAGCAAGTGAGGTTATTCATTTATAGTTATTCACTACACTCATACCGAGCTACTCAGACACTAAAAACTCAACTAATGAAGATACAACAACAAAGAAAGAAAATCGGAGGACAAAACCGACAACCTGGATCGGGTTTCTCACCAATTTCATTCCCGAGACAAAAGGAACTTTGCCCGTGACTTGAAAGCAGGAAGACTGACATAATGGCATTTTTCACACACTCGGGCATATTCCAAACATAATGGCGAATTACAAAAGATGCCCGAGTCGTGCTTCTAAACTCACGAGTTAAATTATCCGCATTTCTTGTATTATGATAGGGTTCCGGCTAAAACCCCCCCGGCGAAAACCCCCCCGGACAAAACTCCCCCGCCAAAACCCCCCCGACCAAACCCCCCCCCCCCCCCCCGTGACCAAAACCCCCCCGACCAAAACCCCCCCGGTACCAAAACCCCCCCGCATAAAAAAAGACGGGTATGTATGAGTAAAGTAACTGTTAGGTAGAGAGTAAGAGAAGAATAGACCCCCCCCCGGTACCCCCCCCCGAATCCTTAGACACTCACACATATTTAGACTGGGATTTACTGGGCAACAAAACGAACAACCATGTGACAGTTTTACCATTGACAAGCACGAAGGTGAAGCGCTGATAGAATATTTCTGGGACTATCTTGAAAGTGCTATCACAAAACGAGCTCAACATTTCCCTTGACCCAAAGGATCCTCCCATTAAGTCTCATCAAAATATCTCATTCCCTTCGAAAGTTATCCTGCTCACAGACGGAAAGTAGGACAACTTTTGCGGTGTCGTAGGTTTTCCTCCGCTTACTGCCCATCTTTGAGTTTCTGGTATGAATCAGGGATAACTAAAGAGCAATCAGGCAAAGGGAGCTTCACATTGCACCAATGGGTGGCATCCTAACTGCAGCTTTCTTGCCAAGAAGGAGGAGGCATTGGGAAAGGATTTGTTGGGGGGATCGATACACAGAGTGGAACTGGCTTTGATTTGATCATTCACATTTAACACCTCACTGACAACAGCTTCAGTTAATGAATGCGGGTGTTTGGTGACTTCAGCAAAACCATCAACCTTCACCTTCGCCTTACACTCTCTTTGTTTATCATTGTTCTGATACCCACTGTACTTCAGACATTATTGTAGAGTCAAGTTTGTGAAAGAAGTTTATTTACTCTTACTCTCTAACTACCAGTTACTCTACTTATACCCGTCTTTTTTATGTGGGGGGGTTTTGGTCGGGGGGGTTTTGGTGTCGGGTGGGTTTTGGTACCGGGAGGGGGTTTGGTCGGGGGGGTTTGGTCACGGGGGGGTTTTAGCCGGGGGGGTTTTGGCGGGGGGGTTTTCGCCGGGGGGGTTTTAGCCTAGACCCATTATGATAATGCCGATCTCTATTATAAGTAAAAAGATTTTCAAGAGCAGGGATAAGCAGCTCGGAAATTGACCTTAAAAACACCCGCACCTAGACAATGGAAGAGAGTGCAGCGGGGAACATGACCTTGCCTTTTCGAGGGAGGTCAGTAATTAATTCTCGTGGAGACATCTCGTCTCTGAAGGTATGTATTCCAGTGGCTGCGTATGAGAATAAATTGTGCTTGCTACCCTATAGGGCAATAATTTACGTGTCTTCGGTACACTGTCGCTGACAGAGGTTCGGACAGACCGTCAGCCTCTGGCTGTCGCTGTACCGGGCAGGAATTCCTGACAAGATTTTCGGGACCATCATCTGTTCCGGATGCAGTTCCGCACCATCACGAAAGTGCAAAAATATACTTTAACCAGTATTTCTCTTTCAGAAGTAACATCTATCAGCACAGACCTCACTACCATCCTTACTATCAGTCGAATGCCGGGCTTCACATCGCGGATGGCGGGTACCAGCCCATAACTTTGATACAAACGCAAGTGATAACAGCGGACATATTATTGCAGCAATTTTTTAGAGACCCGAACGAGCAAACTGACAGAATACCACTAGTAGCGACCATGAATGATCTCGCCGGAATATTAGTCCAAAATTAGCTACTTGAAAGTGATCCGTTTTGTACTGTGGCTAGTTGAGATTCCAAGTAAAATTATGTGCTATTCTGTGACTTTGCGCTTGTATATCCTAGAGCGTGTTGATGGTGGCAACTTCGTCGGCTGCTTGGCGCGTAGTTTAAAAAACGCTTGCAGCGTGGGCGACTTTGAAAGGTGACCAAGTTGATAAGATCCCAAGACTTTTGAAGAAGCAGAAAGGAACTTAATCGGAAGACATCAGAATTAATCAGTATTCATGGACGGAAATCAGGTTGTAGCCAAATCGTTGGTGACTCAGGTGATAGACTAACTCTTTTTCTTCAATCCAGCTTTTATTACAGGAGCCTGAGGGATATCCAACCTTGTTTTTACACTACCTCGATTTTTGCCGCGAAAACCTTAAAATGAAATGTACAAGCTGTCCTGACAGTCAAGAGGCAACATATGACTTTTTTCAAAATCATGTGTCCAAAAATATTCAAATTCGGTGCCTTTTCTCCATTTGGAGCTATTTTGAAATTCAGTTTTCTGGCTATTGACATTGCTAACTCTTCCTTTTTCTAAGTCAATCGAGTTAGGGTTAGAATATAGTAATCTTGTTTAAAAAAAAATAAGTTTAACTAGAAATACTGAAGCTAGGCTAGGGTAGCCACAAAAAAAAAAAAAATCAAACCTGAGCTTTTGAAGATCAGAATGTGATTCTCCTATCTTTTAGCTTTGATTTGAGGCCAAAATCACCTCTCTATCTTGTCTCTAAGCATCTTGAATCTTCTTAGAAAACAGTATTTTACATAAGAAAATGCCTATGTTCATCCATTGACTTCAGGGTTTTGTCCATCTAGTGACCAGCTTGGAACTATGTGCTTCAATGAAATTCTGTGAAACTGGGTGATTTTGAGCTGGTTTTGAGTGCATGGGGAGCCCCAGTAAGTGAGTTAGATGAGAAAATATGAATATGATCATCAAGGTTATAGTCCAATAGACCTATTGCTGCTATTGGCTGCTGACTTTTCCTCCTTAGTATCAACAAATTTTTGTAGGCAAGTTCAGCTACTTTTTTTTACATTTAAATTTACATTGAATATTAAGAAATAATATTAAATAGCTAGGACATCTTACTGTTAGCCTTATAAAATAGACAATTTTGTCCTGAACTCAATGGTATTTTTTAAATATTTTTTGGAGATGTTTTAGATAGGTAAAACTGATAAGGAAAATTCACAGCAATTCATGCATTCATTACAACAAAATTGCCAATTTTTGCCACTAGGTGTTTTTGTGGCTACCCTAGCTAGGCAGCCACAAAACGTGCTACCATCAGCACAGTCATGCACAAATCCTCAATTTTTGGGCATGGTGCCCCAACGTCAGGGCATGCCCCAAGGTATGGGCATGGTGCCCATACGTTGGGGCACCATGCCCTGGAGCATGGGCATGATACTAGCATGGCACCCCCATGATATTTGGTTGAACTGAGATTGATTACATACCTAAATAGGGCCTTCTTCCTCTCCTAGACCACTAGATACTTGATCTTATGTTCTATCTAACCTCTTTTTCCAATTTTAAAAATATTAGAGAACTTCCAAGAAATTTAGCCTTTAATGAAGACCACTTTTTCCTATTGGTTTACCATGGTTTACCTATCCATTCAAGGGAAAAAGGGGAATTCATTCATTTCTTGGAAGCTCTCTAATATTTTTAAAATTGGAAAAAGAGGTTAGATAGAACATAAGATCAAGTATCTTGTGGTCTAGGAGAGGAAGAAGGCCCTATTTAGGTATGTAATCAATCTCAGTTCAACCAAATACCATGGGGGTGCCATGCTAGTACCATGCCCATGCTCCAGGGCATGGTGCCCCAACGTATGGGCACCATGCCCATACCTTGGGGCATGCCCTGACGTTGGGGTACCATGCCCAAAAATTGAGGATTTGTGCTTGACTGCATCAGCAGCGTATATAAAAAAGTACCCAAAATTCCCTAGAAAATTTTGTTGATTTCAAGGAACTGAATTCCCCTTGGACAAAACACCAGTAAATAGCCAGTTCTTCAAGCTTTAGCAGCATATTCTCAGTTTCTTCTTATAATCCATATGCAGCTCATCCCGATAATAAAAATAAACACCAAATTCCTTTAGGTAAGATGGCAGCTGCACGCTTTCAGCCGAATTTTACTGCACAAAATTACGCGACATTTTGAAATGCGTCGGCATGCTTCCATAAGAATAGGTGTTTTTCTAATCAACAATTGGGATGCTTAGAAGCAATTTAGAGAGGTAATATTGAAATCAAATGAAAGCAAAAGTTCAGGAGAATCATATTCCTGTCACCAAAAGATCACAGTTTGAAATTTATTTTTTTAGTAGCTACCCTACTGAAGCAATAATTATTAATCAATCAATCAATCAATAATTTTATTAACCCATATAGAAATGGCACAGAACGTGCCCATACGGAGTATATGAAAAACAATAAAAGAAAAAAAAAAAGATCAGACTAAACTAAATGACTATACAAACGCACTATAATAAGGATGGCTCCGGTCTAGAGAAGAATCAAATTCGGCACGGCGTTGGGCTACAGCCACAAAAGGATCTGTAACGCCGTATAGTCGCGTGACTTTGTGGTTACGAGCCCACAGGGGAAGGCCGAGTAGGTACTTAGCATACTTATAGTACAATTTACGGATTGTCCTTAAATCAGTTATGCTAAATAGCTTCCAAAATGGAGATAGGGCTAGAATGTGGGGGATTGTGTAAGCGTTGTAGAGTCTAGCCAAAACATTTCTATTATAACGGGTTTTAGCACTAACTAATAAACCGTAAGCTGCTCTAGCCTTCGCGCCGAAATGTCCGAGTAGTCCAGCACGGGTACTTTTCAGGTCGGTACCAAGTGGTAGACCGAGGTAAGTTAGAGACGGCGAAAGCTGGATACTGGAATCACCCAAAGAAATTGTAGCGCTATCGGAAGCTGGTCGATTACAATTAAACTTGATGCATTCACTCTTACTCGGATTGAATTTCAAACCGATATCCTTATACTCACAACTTAAACTAGCAAAATTCTTCTCTATCGAAGCCAGGGTTCTACTCAGGTTAAAAATATCATCAGCGTAATTTAATAGCGACAGGTCCAGACCACGAAAAATAAAACTTGTTTCTACTTTCTTCTGGGCATCGACCACACTATTATTAAATAGCGGGGGTGAAGTTATGGCACCTTGACGAATACCTTTATGCACACGGATGGACCTGTCGATTAAATCAGAGGCATTTCCGGGAAGTGACTTAACCTTTACGTTTAATTTCCGGTACATATCACGAAGGGTAGCTATTACTGAAGCGTCCACACCACGATGCAACGCCACTAGAAGAATTTGTGGATGGATTCCAGAGTCAAAAGCTCTGCTGACATCGTGGCCAGCAAGAAACAATGGATCCTCGGATGAAGCGGTTTCAAGTAAAACGTTCGCAAGTATGGTGTGGACGTGTTCACGGCTAAGACCTTTTTTAAAGCCGAACTGGTTTTCTGGTGTGGAACAGGTCTGATTTAACATATCAATCACAAGAGATTCCATTAGCTTGCACAACACCGGAGAAACAGTTATTGGGCGGTAAGACTGACAATCAGCGCCATGTTTACCCTTTTTACGCACAGGTGTAATGACCCCGGTACAAAAAGCATCCGGAACTAACTCACAATTAAAAATCATCTGATATAGTAGTCCTAAGTGGCTTATAAGGGATGAAGACCCGTGAACCAGGTGCATCCCGCATAACTGATCAACCCCACTTGAATGTTTCTTCTTCATTTTCGTTACCGCGTCACGGATTTTCTGGGTTGTCACAACAAACCCAAGATCACAAGTATGGGACTCGAGGGCCTCATCGAGCTCTAAGTTAAACTTTTTTTCGAGATCATAATCTGGGGAAGCGAACTCGCTGGTAAAATGTTCTACCAGCTCATCATCAGTTGGAACAGCTTTATCAGGTGGCGCTATACCAGCCTTCCGCTTTATAAACTTCCAAACGGCTTTTGGATCACTGCGAAGAGACTGACTATGCTGGTCAATTACGCTTGCTCTATGCTTAGCAAGACTCTTAGCGAACTGACGCTTTGCAAATAGGCGAACTTGGTTGGTCACTCCTTGCTTAGGCCGACCGCACTCCGACCACAGTTTGAACCAGAACTTAGATCTTTGACAGGCTAATCCTAGATCTGGATTCAGTGACCACGAAACTACTTCCGAACCGAAACGAACGCGACGAGAAGGCACTGCTGCAAGTTCAGCGCAACGAAGAGCGTGCGTTATTTCACTGCAATAAACATTTAAAAGGATTTTCTTTTCTTCTTTGGATTGGGTGCGTGTCCGCTGGAGTAACTGGAATGGTATCTTGATTTTCGAAAGCGTATCGTCAAGCACCGCAGCGTATAGAATTTTATCAATCTTATTCCACTCCTTCTTTACTGACCATTTGCAATTCTTACTTTGGTTTTGGCACTCCTGTATATCGATGTCAAAAACGTTCAGGATAGGAAAATGGTCGGAAGCGCAAATAGACAGATCGACGTGGCACGGTTTAGGGGGAGCAAGTAGCGGAGAGCAAAGCATAAAGTCCAAAGACGAAGTCGAACCCGAATTATGAGTGTAAGTGAAAGGGGAGTCATTATGGATGTACTGAGTCTGTATACACGCAGCAAGGAAAAGTTGCGCTCTAGGGCTGGCCTCATCGGATATATGCTGTCTTCCTCTCCTAGAAGAGAGGAGAGTCCCTATTTAGGTATCTAATCAATCTAAGTTCAACCAAATATCATGGGGGTGCCATGCTAGCACCATGCCCATGCTCCAGGGCATGGTGCCCCAATGTATGGTCACCATACCCAAACCTTGGGGCATGCCCTGACGTTGGGGCACCATGCCCAAAAATTGAGGATTTGTGCTTGACTGGGCCTTGCCCCTTAAGCACTGTAATTATGCACTCATACACTGTACAAGTTTGGCTTTTTCTGTGTTGACAACATACACCCTGTATGCCACATTACTAAAATATAAATGCAGAAAAGTACTCAGATCGTGATGCTGGGCCATAGTCACCTTGGAAATAAAGGATGCAACTACCTGACAACTACTTTTTTTTCTTAAAATCTGCTGCAAAAGTAAAAAGTAAGTCCTATAATGAGCACAACTGTACTACCGGCGACAACCCTGCTAACATACTGGTATCAAATGGTCGTGGGTTCAAAAGGTCTTGGGTTCGAGTCCTACTCCCGGCACACAAACCTTTTGCTTTTTTTTTTCCTACTAACTCAAAAGTCGAATTCTCGGAAACTGCCCGGAAACTGCGGTGATCGTAACGAGAATTTTTCTAACTCTCAATATCGACATTCTTGATATGTCAGCTAGCTCCCCGAGTCAAGTTTGAGTCAAGTTTTCTGTTCCTTTCAATCTAGTATTTTTGTCATATTTGTTAGTTCCTTTTTAAGCCAGATGGATTATTCTGAAGGAAAGAATTCTCTGGAAATTTGAAATTTTGTCTGAAGTTGGATACCCCTCCTGTATATTAGGCTAATATTAGCAGTTTACTAGAGCAAACTTGTTTTTGAAATATACAGATAGGGTCTGCATGTACATTTGGCAGTAAATATCATAGCCTACTGCCTCAGCCTTTCCCTTGACTTTGAGGTGCTGCTGGCTCACTGAGACAATGTCTTTGATGGACCATTGCTGCTAAATTTTAAACAACCAGTTTAATAAGCACTTCCAAGCAAAATAGTGCAAAGTTTTAAATATGTCAGTTTCTCATGGCTGTAGCTCTGGCCTGGACATGGCACATTAGATTTTAAAAAGATTTTTGAAAAGTTTTATTAGGGAGACCAGCCCACCTTAGCCACAGCCCAGGTTCGACATTTGCCTTTTACTGACAGCCCCACCAGGGCACCAGTTTAAAAATCCCTTAATTGACCATTTGAGCTGCCATCTGGTAGAAAAGGTCAAAGAGATTCAGAAGGATGTTGGAACACCTTTTGTAGATTTTATGGGATAAGTTGTTTTTAGGTGCACATAAAAACAGATTTTGCCACCAAGGAAAACAGCAAAAGTCAATCCCTGACTTACAGATCAAAGATGGTGTATCTTCATTGTATTTCAACAGGGTGGCCTGCAACTTAGCATCTATCAAAGAGGGAAAAAGCCCACATTCCCCAGCAAAAAACAGCCCTGGTTCACCACTCTAGCAATGGTAAATATGGCATGGCGAACCTGGACAGTTAAATTTTCGCCAAAAAACTCATAAGTTCTTCCTTCATATTTTGTTAGACTGCACTAGACAAACAAAGGATATTCTAGTACTTCATGCTGGGAAAGCTCAGAATGGTTGGATCAAGCCTTGGTTTCCAGGAAAAATGAAATAGTTTGATTGGAATGATGTGGCTATCCGTATCCAAATGTGAACTTATTGAAATGCTTAGATATGAGCAAGCTTCCATGCTTTATGAAGAAGAATCTTGCGGTCCCAAAGTCACAGGTTTTAACAATATTGGGAAAATCCTCGATTTCAGGTGACAATCCAAGACTTGCGGAATGCCTAAAGTTTGCTGTGGACCTTTCATGATGTAAGATGGATTAAAAAAATCATCGTACACCTACTTCCTTTTGTAGCTGCGTGACAAACATAAATCTGGAATAAAAAGTAATCCTAGGGCTAGATTTAGAGCAATTGGTGCGGTAATGAACTTGACCCAAGACGATGGTGAATGTAGGCTAATTTGTTGCAAAATTGGACCAGGTTGGCCCTGGTTAGCCATATTTCAAAAATTTTCTTGTGACCCATTTTTGTGTTGCATCGAAAAACATTGGCTGTTTGCAATTTCTTTCCTGGATACCCCATAGATAAACATATATTTTAGGACTTTTAGAATTATCAAAAGTCAAAAAATTTGTTCACAAAAAATAAACTGCTGAAAAGTGGTGAAACTGGGCTGGTCTCCCCTAATACTTATTAAAGAAACATGATTGATTTTTAAGTTTACTGACACAGAGATTGGAAATATAAAGTCAGAGCGTAAAATAAGCTTTCTATCTCTCTAGGCTATCTATCTATCAAGACACATTTGATATACTATTTCCAAAAGGCCATTCTTCAGAAGGGAGTCCCCTCTCTTGTTTGCAGCCATGATGAGCAGGGCTTTGCTTGTTCTTTGTCTTGTAGGTTAATCCGTATCCATGGAGTGTAACTGTAGCTCATTGTATCCATGGAGGTTAATTCTAGGAAGATTGACGATTGGCATGAAGATTGGCAAACGTTTTGCTCTTCTCCCACCTTGATTCTGTAAAGCTATCAGTTTTAATTTGTGGAATCCTTCCTGCTTACCGCAACATATTGTCATCCTTGTAGATTCTTGGATCCATAATAAAAAACAGTCTCACAATTTTGGTGCTGACAATCTCTGAAACAAGTTCTCATTTATATTAGAGTTAGGGTTTGCAAGTTTAGTTTGTCCGAGTCAAGTCAGAGGTTGTAACTGATTTCTGAATGTGTATATTGCACGTTCTTCTTTACTAGGGCTGTGGAAAGTACTTTGTATGATCTTGCTGAATTCGTTTCTTGCTTATGTCTAAACTGAACAGAAGGCTGGTTTACAAGAAAGTAAGCTAGGTGAGTTGAGTCACAAATACCTGTTTATAGGGAGTTGAGTTCGCATTTGGCATCGTTGGAATTCCTGTCATTGACCTAGCTGTTGCACTTCAGCGAGAGGGAATAAAGTACATTGGATTTAGAAACGAACAAGCTGCCTGTTATGCTGCCCAGGCAATTGGATACCTTACAAGAAAGCCTGCTGTTTGTCTTACTGTCTCTGGACCCGGACTCTTGCATGTGATTGGAGGAATGGCCAATGCCCAGTCAAATTGTTGGTAAGTTTAATATTTTTTTTCTTTGTATATATTTAATCAGGCAGTTACAGAGACCATTATTACCATGAGGAGGCTAATTGGCTAAGGACAACAAGTTAAGAGTCCTGTAGAACAGCAAGTTTTAAGGTAAATTCTGGTGTGTAGGCTAGCTCATATATTGTAGTTAACACTTGGGATAGGGTAGTGTAAGGAGATAGCATGGAAGTGTGGAGGTACGAGTTTCGGATACAATATTGGCTCTCAGAGAAGCCGTTAATAGTATATTCAAGCACTGACGCACCGAGACAAAGAGACTTTTTGTTGTTCTGGGATCACACCTCATCATGTTTTTTTTTTTCTGTAGTAAATTTGTGGTTTTGTTTCGGTACATGGTTTCACCCTTCAACTCTTTTCAGTTTAATTTACTGTGTGTTTTAGTAACACGTCCTTGCAAGCAGTGCTTTTGAGCGAGTTCCACCCTAGTAGTCACTACGCTAGTCACCGTAGTTACTACGCTAGGCTGGAACGCTTTTTTATTTTTTCGGTCAAATATCAGGCCGTGGGCTGATCGGACCAAACACGTTGCAGAGATGCGTAGTTACTACGCTCCCGAGCGTGGTAAGCAAATAGTTACTATTAGCAAGAACAAATAACGAGACAGAACTGCTGTCTCACTATCTCGGTCATACAAACATGCTGAGTCGAGTAAAATACGACCGACTCCCGATGCAAATGAGCGGGTTCGCGCCACATCACGTTTCGTTACCTCTACAAAAAGCTAGATCGCCGGTAAGTTGCTAAAGAGGAAATCTAGAAGTCAACGCTGATTGGTTCTACGGAGGCGCTCCAGAGAGGATCAGCGCGCAGAGTACGGCTCCTGCTCGCCTCTTTCGATATTTCTTGTGCGATAGGCAACGGTGAAGACGGAAGAGAAGTAAACGGGTATCAACATCAGCTCAACGCTACCTCCAGCTCCGCTCAGATTTGTCGGGGTTTTCATAGTCGCTGCATGCGACTAAAGACAGAAGTTCTTACTGATTATTTGTTCTTGCTATTAGTTACTACTTTGAGAAGGTTGGAACGGTCAGCGTAGTAACTTTTCGTGAGGCTGGAACGGAAATAGTAACTAATAGTTACTATTGGTAGAGGGGTGGAACACGCTCTTTGTTGTGCTATTAATTGATTCCTGTTTGTGTTTGTTAATAAAACTATTCTAATATTACCAGAGGCATTACTGGCCAAAAGTGTGTGAGGGGGGGGGGCAAGGTATTACCGACTGGCTGTTCATTTGTACGAACTGTTTTTTGCGGAAAAACCGTCGGATTTTAAGAAATAACAGTGTTTTGACGAAAAGTCGCCTGATTTTAAGAAAAATCGACTATTTTTACGAGAAATCGACTATTTTGAAGAAAAATCGACTGTTTCCAAGGAAAAAATTGACTGTTTTTACGAAAATCGCGGCGCTTCGCGCCTACTTGGTTATTTTTTTTACCGACTAGCCGACAACATTGAAGGGGGCGCCCCCCTCCCCTCCCCCGTACTTGACGCCCCTGAATAATACTACCAAACTGTTCTAACAAAGCTTCAGCAAAATGAATACCGTTTTCATGCTAGCTTGTTGGTCCAGTGTCCTAGCTTTCACTGAAAAGTGTTTTCTTTCGAGGTTTAAGCCCTTTTATTTTCAGATTTCATTTACTTTCAAAACATGACGTCCGTAACATGGGAAACAGGTTTCGTCGTGCTGACGTCACACATTAGTGAGAAGTGATCGTGGCTAGACATTGGCAAACTACGCCCTAATTTACCCCAGCCTGCGGAGAACGGAATGATTATTTACAGCTCAGGATTAGTTGTTTAAGTGTTATCTTTTGTTAAAAAAAAAAAAAAAAAAATCAAATACCGAAGACGGTTTAAATTTTATGAACGGTCTTATAATTTAAAAGAAAATGACAAGAGTTGGTAAAAGGCAACGTAGAGGAGCCCATGTTTGTGTGAAGTGTAGTCAAGCTCTAGCAGCGCAATGGCGTATGCCTAGGGGGTAGATTTGAAGAACAATCATTGTTTTAGGCCCGTCATCGTGATTGGTGGATCCAGCGACCAGGGGCAGGAAGGTCTTGGAGCGTTCCAAGAGTGCCCTCAGGTCGAATACTCTCGCCTCTGCACTAAAATGACCGCCAGACCTCCGAATCTGTCATCTATCCCTCGCTTCGTAGCAGAAGCAGTCAAACGATCAACTTATGGAAGACCAGGTATGCCCCGTTTCATAAGCCTGCATTACGCAAGTATAACTGAATATTTATTTTCAGCGTCGGCGTTTAAGGTTTAAGGTTTAATGAAAACATTGCCACAATAGCAAAAGCTAAATAATAGGCAACTAGTAGTTGCTAGTAGGTTTGTCATGGAGGCTCTTGCGGGTTCAGAAATCAGAATATAGTTTTGTGTTGAAGCCATGGAGCAAGGAGAGATAACCTCTGATTTTCAGGTTACATGTTAAATACCCTTTAACTACGCACTTTGTCGAGTAAAAGGTCATTTCAGCTAACTGCCTTAGAACGCGGATTCGTGTTCGCACAGGCCCACTCCCGCTAGTGTAAATCTCACGTCGTGCCTTTTCAGCTCTATTTCTTCCGAGTCGTCTGGTGTCAAGTTTGGTGTCCGCAGAACACAAATCTTTTCTGCGATGCGACGCGAAAAAAAAATCGACTTAAGCTAGGTGCCCACAAAACGCGAGTTCGCGTTCGCCTGGGCGAATTTAACGTCGCGAGCGGAAAAAATTCGCGCCGCGCCGTTTCAACTCCAAGTCGAATTTGTTTCGCGCCGCGTGGCAGAAAAGATTCGCGTTCGCCTGGGCGAATTTGACGTCGCGAGCGGAAAAAATTCGCGCCGCGCCTTTTCAACTCCAAGTCGAATTTGTTTCGCGCCGCGTGGCGGAAAAGATTCGCGTTCTGTGGGCACCTAGCTTTAGAGTTGAAATGGCGCCGCGCGATTTTTTTTTTCCACTAGCGACGCCGAATTCGCCTTGTCGAATCTGTGTTATGTGGGCGAAGCTTTACGAGGAATCTTACACCTCACTGAAATGTTTTTACAGGCTCCGCTACCAAGCAACGGTTTCTGTACATTCCGGTTCGCTCAAAGACCGAACTCCAGAGGAAAGTCGTTCGTGATTTTCACTGTCTGACAACAAGGCTGAGCTTTTTTTTTTATAGATAACGTTATTTGCTTTTATCTGGCGCTATCGGAATGTAATTCCTGTGATAACATTTAAATGTCCTAAAATAAAACGTAGGATTGTTCTGCTAACAGAAAACACAACATATACACTCGGATCCTCCCGTGAACCCACTTTCTTTTATTTTAGATAGCCTACTCCACTTTTGACAATGGCGGGTCATACATAAATTACTTTACTGGAGTAAATTACTGGTCTAATAAGTTAGTTCCTCCAGTGCCTGTACGTACGCATATGGCGCAGACTTCATTGGTCACAGCGTGCCAGCCAGTAGGTCTTGGTCGTACGTCCATACTGTTGACTCTTTTCGAAAGCTTTTGGTCTTCCATCCACGCAAATTTTAGGTTACTTTTTTCCTCTCCTTTCTTCTTTTTTCTTTAAATATCCAGTTAATCTGTTGATTCTGTTTGTTTTTTAATTATGTTTAGTTAGTGCACTGCCCTAGCCAAGCACACCTTCTTGTGCTCTCCTGGAAGGTTAGTTGTATGTTTTTGTTTAAATATAGATGAAAGAAACTGAAATTACTATATATAAATATCAGCTGAATTTTACTTGAGCTATATTTCGGCCCTTCTTGGCAAGGGCCGCTCAAGTTGGAAAAACGAACTTGTGGAAAGTTTTTTTTTCCCCAAGTTCGTTTTTCCAACTTGAGCGGCTTTGAGCCTGAAGAGGACCCTTGCCAAGACGGGCCCAAATATAGCTCAAATATAATTTGCAGTCAGCTTGGGCTGAAGGAATATATATATATATATAAAAATATATAAATTATATATATCTGTATCTAAAAGCTGTTAAACCATATACAGAACAAACTCAAATCACAAAAACATACCAAAAACAATCTCACTTTTTCTCGCATTCATAACTTAATAACACCTACCGACTTTCTACCAAACTAATCACTCTTATTATCATATTACCAAAACAAACTATAGACCTAGGAGACGTAGACTTTAAGATACCTAGAAGTAGCTCAGTCCCTCCATTTTGAAAAAGAATACCCCTCATATTAGAAAGCTTCTCATACCTCAAGAGTAGGCTACATGGCCCAGCCCCTCATCACTCAAATTACGAAAAGGACAAGGATACTGAGCTTCCGGGCCACCACTTTTCCTTTTCCTATATAATATTATATTTAGGAGCCGTGTACCTGGACTTTCCTGGGGACCTCTTGAACGCATCTCTACCGGAGGAAGAAATTGAATGGACTCCCACCGTTCCAGAACCGCCCCTTGTTTTTGCCGACCACTCCAAGATCCAGGAAGTGGTAGCATTGTTGAAAAGCGCTGAGAGACCATTGATTATCGTGGGCAAAGGTAAAGCGGATTTTTGTCAGTTTGTCTTCCCTGTTATCCGTGTATTTTCTTTATATTTCCTATTGTCTCAAGGGAACAAGTGGAAAAGACATGTGTTTTCCCATGAGATGCATCCTCATGGACTCTCTCTGTTGTGTGAGGTCTTGACTTGGGCGAAAAACCACCGGAATTTTTGGAGCTAGCGGATTTGGCCTCGAGCCCACTCTCTGCCAAATTGGAACCTTTATGTCATTGTTTATATCGACAGTGAACTTGTTAGAATGGATTATGCATTTTGGCCGACAAGGCGACTCTGTGATGGGCCAAGTTCTGGTGAGAGACTCGCCCGAAATCGTGTGTTGGCCTGGTCTGATCCCGACCCGAGGATTCCACCCCGTTTGCGTTCTTCCGGCAATAGCTGCCAGTCGGTCTGGGCGAAATTCCCAGGTGGAGCGCAAAAGGCCCTCTATGTGTATATAGCTTGACCTTGACCTAGAGCGCAAGAGCTTGAAAACTGTCGGTCTAGTGGCACGTCTGTTCATGTTACACTGGCCTCAGCTTTTCTTGATGACTTGGGTGGATGTCTTGGGAACCTTGCAAGTTGAATTTTCCCCTTACCGTGTTGATCGCATTCGCTGGAAAAAATTCACTGCCAAAATGCCCGTACGCTTCACCAAAATAACCATGGTTCCTTCCACTATTCTCGTTAAAGTTTAACTGAAAAGCCAACTTATTTTTGTGTCATTTTAATGAATACACTGAATTATTTGGATTCTGCAAAGCGACTTTTTTATTTTCCACTATCTACTCTATTTATGACGTTCAGAATATCTGCAGCTGTCCCAACAGCGAAAATTCTACTATGCCGCGGGAAATTTTAATCTCAACAGAAACGCGGCTTTTCAGTGGGCAGCGGTGAGATTGGTGAAGATGGCTTAGTGCCTGAACAAAAATATATCATAAATCTTTCTCCTAAGGCATACAACAAAAATACAAGCGCAAAGAAGTACCACAAATCACACGGAAATTCCACTATTTGAAAATCGATTATACGTGAATAGCGGAACAACGAAGTAACGCGTTTTCAGCGGGTCTTCAAGCCAGTTTTAGTGAATAAGTGATGGGTAACTAGATTGTCCTATCCCAGCCCTTTTCGGTTAAACTTTAAGAATCTAGTAAACCAAGATTGCATTATAGGTGCTGCGTACGCGCAGGCTGAGAAGCAAATCCAGAATCTAGTCAACGCCACCAACCTGCCATTCTTGCCCACACCGATGGGTAAGGGTGTAGTGAGTGACTTCCACAAAAGCTGCGTGGGTCCAGCAAGATCGACTGCACTGCAGAAATCTGATGTTATCATCCTTCTTGGAGCAAGGCTCAACTGGATGCTCCACTTCGGCAGAAGCCCTCGCTTTGCACCGAATGTGAAGGTTGTACAGGTAGGAAAGGATAGGCTACTAGGATGTTACTAATACTGGTGCTTGTATCTGCCGAAAGCGGCTTCTCCGTCAAATGGCTCATGGGAGACCAGAGCAAAATAACACTAGAGAGTAGCGCTAAGACTTGAAAAAAGTGACACACACTCGAATAGCAGCGACACTAGCACCACTAACGATACTGAACGTCCCTACTCAAACTCAATCAGTCGTGCACCAGCGCTGCTCCAATAACTTCATATCCTGAACACAGCAAAAAAAAGATACAACCTCCCCGGTTTCCAAGATGTGTGCAGACCGCGTCTTAGCTTTACTAGAAATTTCTAAATCCGTAAGTTTGTCTCGCTTTAAATTCCGCAAGCGTAACGGGCGGCGCTACGACTATGGTCCGTTTGCGAAGAATGGAAAGGATAGGTCTTGGCGCTACTCCCTAGTGTTATTCTGCTGTGTGGGAGACATTCGACGAAGCCATTCTGCAAGGTAAGATAAAAATGGCAGCGTCTGAAGTTTAACAACTTTGGTGAAAGCGAATTTTACCGCAAAGCGCGAATAAGAAAGAGTTTGAAGAGGTATAACTTCGAATCAGTCTGAATTTTTATTTGTTTTAGGTTGATATTACGCCTGAGGAGCTCCACACATCCGTGCCGTCATCTGTGTCTCTTTGCGGAGACCTGCGAGCCGTTGCCACCCAGCTGGAAGAGGCCTTAATCCAGTCGGGATACCGGTGTAGCCCAAACAGCGAGTGGTGGAATCTGCTGAACCAAAAGATCAGCCAAAATCGATCTGTCAACCAGGTAACTTACAGTCCGAATCGTAGTTTTTTCCTCTTCATTGTTCTGACCTTTGGAACTTTCCGAAGATGTATGGTCTTCTTTGAACAAGGCGAAAAAGTTCAGGATCAGCTTTAGAGAATATATATTAATTTTTCGCAGTTTCGTTTTCCGCAAAACGAACGGAAATTTAAACGAAAAACTTTCGAAGATGATTTTCTACTCAAGTCGTTGATTTCCTTTCTTTAACAATCCGCTTCACTTCCCATAACGAGCGGACCGCCAAAACAGCTCTGGAATGTGAATCGAGTTTTAGCCGCAGTCGCAAAAACAGCTGGCTTATAAACTAGCGGAGCTTTCCAGACTATCAGAATTGACCTCAATTGCTCGATAACGTTTTAGCATGTATGCGGAGGGGGGATATCACTTAGAAGTGTGACCCCCCCCCCGCCCCCACCCCCAGGTCTCGGTCAAATGTGTATATACCTCTACTGTATTTCCTCGGATAAATCAGGATCCGTTTTCCGGTCAGAATCGGAAATCCGTCTAGAAAAGTTTTATTCTGGCGGCTTTTCTTTACACGTTTTCCAAATGTGTTTTGCTAAAAAACGCGCTTAAATTTGAATGACTTAACAGCTCTTCAGTGTTTTTCTGTCGGAAGTTAATAACTAACTCCAGAACGCATCGCAAAATATATTATTGAGCTAAATCTTGTTACAGCTCTACAATGAATCAGGAATTCGTTTCTGAGGATAAATTTAGGATCGCTGCACACTTCATGTCCTTAAGTCTAACTTTTCGAGTTCTCAACACATCACATCTCAGACTCCGGGCGGGCAGAGATTTGTTTTTAAGCCTGCCAGAACCATACTAGATTTTTTTTTTTTTTTCAGGGGAACGCCGAGGACACCAGTGAGCCATTGAACTATTATGCTGTTTTCAGTAATATCCAGCAGACGTTGCCGAAGAGTAAGATTTTGGAATTTATTGTCCACTTTCCCCGTTTTTTGTTTTGCTTTCCATTTCCAGTAAATTAGCGAAGGTTGGAAAGTTTTGTGTGTTTGTGTGAACGTGGTTTAATGGAGGATATGAATAATTGCATATTTGTCATGAAGCCCCTTGTGACGGTTGGCATTACGCTGTTTTCATCCTTTTTCACTTCTTTTCTTTGTATTTGTTTGTCTTTTCTTTTTATGGCACTTGCCCGTCGGCCAAGTGCCATATAGCGATCGCAATTTCTGTCGGTCTGTCGGTCGGTCGGTCGGTCTGTCTGTCTGTCCGGGTTTTGCTAGTTCGGGCACTTCCACATAGGCTAGTACGATGAAACTTGGCAGGCGTATCAGGGACCCCAATTGATTAAGTTGGAAATAGTCACTTTCCCGATCCGAACATCGTGGGGGGAGGGAGGGGAGCCGGAATCCGGAATTTAGTGGCATGCATAACTTTCGAACGGGTGATCAGATCTTCATGAAACTTGATATTTAGAAAGACGTCATGCTTCAGATGTCCCATATCAAGTCCGGACCGAATCCGATGAATGTGGGAGGGGGGGGGTTCGGAGGGGGGAACCGGAAATCATGTTGAACGCTTTGAGTGGAGTGACCGGGATGAAACTTGGTGGGAGGAACAAGAACAACCCCTAGGTACGTCATTGACAGAACCGGACCGGATTCGTGCACTGTGGGGGGAGTTGGAGGGAGGTTCCGGAATTCCGGTCATACGGAGTTAAGATGCTTCCAGGTGGGCTAGGACAATGAAACTTGGCAGGCAAATCAGGGACGCGACCAGATTAACCTGGAAATAGTCAGCTTCCCGATCCGACCATCGGAAGGGGAGTGGAGGGAGGGGGAATCCGGAATCTTGAGGTATATATAACTTCCGAACGGGGGATCGAATCATAATGAAACTTGATATGTAGAAATACCACATGTCTCGGATGTCCCATTTCAAGTCTGGACTGGATCCGATGAAGCTGGGGGGGGGGTCGGAGGGGGGTCCGGAAACCTTGTGACATGCTTGGAGTGGAGCGATCGGAATGAAACTTGGTGGGAAGAACAAGCACAAGCCCTATGTAGATCAGTGACAGAACCGGACCGGATTCGGGCATTGTGGGGGAGTTAGGGGGGTCCGGAATTCCGGTGATTGCAAGTTAAGGTACTTCCAGACATGCTAGGACGATGAAACTTGGCTTGAAAATTAGAGACTTGACATGATTTGCTTAGAAATAGTTAGTTCCCAGATCCGACCATCCCTTAAAGTACTAATGCTAACCGCAAAGTACAAAAAATATTTTTAAGCAAAATATAAATTTTCGTTATCCGTATGAGTCCATGATCATTTTTGCCTCAAGGGTTTTGCTTACAACTGAATTCCTTAAAGTACAAACAATACTTTTGATCCGATGAATGTGGGGGGGGTCGGAGGGGGGAATCGGAAATCATGTTTAACGCTTAGAGTGGAGTTATCGGGATGAAACTTGGTGGGAGGAACAAGAACAACCCCTAGGTACGTCATTGACAGAACCGGACCGGATTCGTGCACTGTGGGGGGAGTTGGAGGGAGTTCCGGAATTCCGGTCATACGGAGTTAAGATACTTCCAGGTGGGCTAGGACAATGAAACTTGGCAGGCAAATCAGGGACGCGACCAGATTAACCTGGAAATAGTCAGCTTCCCGATCCGACCATCGTAGGGGGAGTGGAGGGAGGGGGAATCCGGAATCTTGAGGTATATATAACTTCCGAACGGGTGATCGAATCATAATGAAACTTGATATGTAGAAAGACCACATGTCTCGGATGTCCCATTTCAAGTCCGGACTGGATCCGATGAAGCTGGGGGGGGGGGTCGGAGGGGTCCGGAAACCTTGTGACATGCTTGGAGTGGAGCGATCGGAATGAAACTTGGTGGGAAGAACAAGCACAAGCCCTATGCAGATCAGTGACAGAACCGGACCGGATTCGGGCATTGTGGGGGAGTTAGGGGGGTCCGGAATTCCGGTGATCGCAAGTTAAGGTACTTCCAGACATGCTAGGACGATGAAACTTGGCTTGAAAATTAGAGACTTGACATGATTGGCTTAGAAATAGTTAGTTCCCAGATCCGACCATCCCTTAAAGTACTAATGCTAACCGCTAAGTACAAAAAATATTTTTAAGCAAAATATAAATTTTCGTTATCCGTATGAGCCCATGATCATTTTTGCCTCAAGGGTTTTGCTTACAACTGAATTCCTTAAAGTACAAACAATACTTTTGAGTAAAATATACATTTTCCTGCTCCTGGTGATCATCTTTTTTGCTTCAAGAGTTTTGATTACAGATGATTTTCTAGTGCCCTTAAAGTGCGCACAGCCAAATGCATTGCCAAACGATACAGTCTCGTGATTTCCAAGAACCCGTGATCATTCTTATCTCAAGGGTTTTGCTTACAAATGATCAAAACAAACCCACGAATTGACGAATTCCTACTTTCATCCTCTGACCCAGCCTTGCAAGTGCCATATGAGCTTTCAGCTCATATGGTTGGATTTGTTTGTAAAAAGGAAAAGAAAGAATATAATGTCTACAAATTTCCAGATATGCAGTACAGTATTGTTTTTGGCTTCGATACAGGCTTCTTCTCTTATGGTCTGGAACCAGACACTGTCAGTGAAATGGGGTCTGTTCACTACAGGTTTCTTGTACATTTGAATGAATAGGTCTTCCCTAGTCTGGCATCTCCGCGTACGAAGGAAAGCTTTGTAAATTGAAATAAAAAAGCAACAATTATCTTCCAGATTGCATGATTGTTAGCGAAGGAGCTAACACGATGGACATTGGAAGGACCGTTATTGGGAACGAGCTGCCGAGGCACAGACTCGATGCTGGTAAGATTCGTTTGTCTTGTACTTTGCCGTTTCTGCGACTTTTTTGCACCGCGGCTGCAAGAGAACGCTTAGCAACAATTTTAGTCGCTCCGCTTCAGCTGTGCCGAAAGTCTCGGACACTCTGTGGGAATCCGTCTGGAAGTAGGTAAAGCATTAGATACAGTTTCTCTCCGAAAATGCTAGAGCTATTTTCCTACTTTCCAATCATTATTCAACAAATAATCCTTTTTAATCAAGTTTTCCTCGTTGGTGTGTGACTGGCTTCAGAGCAGAAAGCTA
Source organism: Branchinecta lindahli (assembly GCA_023053555.1). Lineage (NCBI taxonomy): Eukaryota > Metazoa > Arthropoda > Branchiopoda > Anostraca > Branchinectidae > Branchinecta > Branchinecta lindahli. The sequence goes on from JAKZAO010000001.1 coordinate 9,612,008, forward strand.
GATTGCAAAACCGATTTTCCCCTCATATCTTCGTCCAGTAGCTGCGAAGATACGCGTGACGCGGGAGAATGGAGAGAAATGTAATCGAGAAGTGACGGTCTTGGCAGAGGCAAGAAAGCAGTCAAACTTGGTTAGAGTGTATATAACATATTGATAACTGAGTGAGCTAACGAGCTCGTATCCCTGCCGGCCCCCATTGATCGATATATATTGTTATGAAGTATTTTTGAATTAAAGAACCTGAACCTGATATGAAAGGGGCCCATTTTCCCAAGAACGCGGATTTGCATGGGCTAAGGCGGCGCTCCCTAGCAGAAATAGTTCACTTAGCGCTGTTTCAGCGTCATGCCGATTTTTCTTCGTCGTGTGAAGTTATCGTAAGAATTTTTGCTCTGGACCCTTGGAACACTCGGAGCTTTTACTATACGTACCTTTCTCCTCCATAACCTTGATGTTTGTGATTCTAGGGACATTTGGTACCATGGGTGTTGGTCCGGGATTTGCCATTGCTGCTGCCATTTGGTGTCGTGAACACGCTGCAGAGAAACGTGTCGTTTGCATAGAGGGCGACAGTGCATTCGGCTTCAGCGGCATGGAAGTTGAAACCATGGCCCGTTACAGATTGCCCGTCATAGTTATTGTGGTAAACAACAACGGCATTTATAATGGGCTTGATCACGGATTGTTCCACGACTTGAGCGACGGGACGGACCCGGCCCTCACTCTACCCCCCACTTCGCTTACTCCTGGCTGTCGCTATGAAAAGATGGCAGAGATGTATGGAGGCAAAGGCCTTGTGTGCAAATCGATCGAAGAGCTGAATGCTGCTGTAGAGGAAGCCTTAAGGGTAAGTCCCTCATGGTTCTAGAATTTGCCTTGCAGGTTTCAGTTGCTTCACTATGTAACCTAACGTCTTCGAACTTCACATTTGGAAAGTCCAGAGTGCACGTAAAATATTTGTCATGCCTGAGTATGCGCATTGTTTACTATTGTTTTGTTGGCTGGCCATAGATAAACTAGTACGAAGGGTAATAACCGAAATCGGACCGACTCCTTAGCTTCGCGCCCGCAAATTGTGAAATTGCTTGACGGCAGATGAGACTGCCGATATCTCCTACTTATTCCTCTCATTTAAAGTTTGACTGGATACGGCTGTGACCCAACAATCTAGTTACACGTCACTTATTCGCTTAAATATGCCTGCAAAACCGGTAAGAATGCATTACTTCGTCTGTCCACTATCCACAGATAATCGATTTTATCGAATTTTATCTTTCGGATTTGAGGTAACGCTATGTTCTTGTCTCTTCTATGGTTGAAAGACCTGGTTAACATCATTTTCTTACTAATTTTTCCGAGTCTTTAGCCATGGAAATGCGGACTTTTATCGAAATTCAAATTCTTTGCGTCTGGATGAATTTTGAGCTGTCGTGCAGACGGCGCACATTCTGACCGTTATTACTAGAGCCTCAGGTTAAACAAGACCAAAGGTTTCGATGGAGTCTCAAAAATTTAATATTTGATCCGGACAGTTGGGTCTTGTAGAAGTTGTAAATATCCGGTCTTCGCTAGACTCCTTAGACATTTTTACTGTTAAAATTTAGAAATTAAGGCAAAAGTTAATCATCTGAGAAGACCAAGTTCAGATAGGGATTCGGCCTTTGTGTTTACCCCTATAGCTTACGCCATATCTACTTTGACGAAATTGATCAAAACTTCCTTCGTTGCCTCTGCCAAATTTCCAGTTTCGGCCTGATTCTGGGCGAACTTCTTGTCTGGCAAAAACTAAAGCTCAAAAACAAATTCAGCTTGTCTGTTTACCCCCACATTGAACATCTAATCAACTTCAGATAAAACATTTACTTTTAACAAATTTTCTGGTTTCAGCCGGATTCCGAGCGAACTATACATCCGGTGAGAAAATGATTGTCACATACAGATTTAGCTTGTCTTCTTGCCCGTAAAACGAATATCTGATAAATTGAAATAAAAATTTTACTTTCAACAAATTTTCCGGTTTTGGCCCGACTCCGGGCGAACTACTTGTGCGGCGAGAAAATAATTTTCAAAGTCGGCTCAACTTGTCTCCTTACCCCTAAATCGACTATTTCATTAGCTTCGCCCATTAATTTGAAAACCTCCCACGCGCCTAAATACTTTGACCCAAAGGATCCTCGCACCAAGTTTGGACAAAATATCTCAATCCCTTCAAGCGTTATTGTGCTAACAGACAGTCGGACGAACTGACAACTTTACGAAGTCATAGATGTCCCGTCACTTACGCGTTTGGGTTCCAAAAATGTGTCCGCTAGCGTCAGTGAATACTATCTGACCTGATAAATAATTAGTGAGCAGGCGAAAGGGGCGGGGAACAGGTTATTAGTGAAGGATCTTGGCTGGTGCTGGATTTTTTGTTTCCAGATGATCATTCCTATTGACTGGTAATAATTCCTCCTCCTATCGCTTATCTCCTTTTACTGTCACATGCAGAGCGACAGGATTTGGGCACATTTCCGTCTTTCCATCTTTACCACTTTATACACGTCATATGAAACTTGATCGGTTGAACTTTATTACCCGTGAAAGAAAGAACGTGTCAAAGAAAGAGCGGGAAGGCAGAAATTGATTTCTAAAAAGAATTTTCCATAGGAAACAAGCAAGCCGACGATCATCAATGTTTTCATCAACCCTATGGCACAAAGAAAGGCCCAAGATTTTGAGTGGCTAACGAGGGCGAAGATGTAATTCGTTTCGTGAGTACCTGGATTTTACCAAATCTGTTTTAGATGCGTTTTCAAGGGGTTGCTTATTCGTTACTTTGTTCTGTTACGGTATTTTTAATAAACGGAAAAACAGTACAAAAAATCATAGACGCACGTATACTAAAATGCAATCCGCCTCGGCTCTAAAGAATAACAAAAATATATTATTAGATCTTTCTGACTAGACTGAAAATTCGCACAGATCTGGTGGTTAGTTTTTACATGAATTAACACTCAAATAGGCACACATACAGAACACGACTAGAAAAAAACTTTGGAACATCGTTTAGGAATGGTTGGGTCTGAGGGACTTCTGGAGGCGGTGGTTTAAGGGCCTTCTGTAGGTGATATTACCCCGGTAGTTGCTCCGTTTCGGTCAATATCTTCGTAGGGTTCGCGGCGAGTCGTTGGGGCTATATGGAAGAAAATAAGTTAGTATAGATTCATAATCACTCTGGCACACGGCCCAAGCAAGAAAAAAAAGAACATTCGTTGACAAGAAAGGTGTCCAGTCCAGGCGGCAGTTTTAGCATATGACGAGGGGATCAGATTTTTAGCTCAACTGGATCAGACAAGGCCCAACTTCGTTCTGAACAGCTTATTATGGAATACTGGTATGAGCAATATCGTATTATCCTGCAGAAGAACTGATGCCCCTCCCCCTCTTATCTTAATACAGCAATCAGAGACTGGGATGTCCGACTCAATAGTTGCGTTTTTGCTGATACCATGGTATCTGTTACCACGGTAACTGGATCTGCAATTAGTCGTTTTTGCAGTTACTGTGGTATCTGATATAAAAACCACTATTGCCGAAATTGCACTTTTCGAAGTCACCCAAAAAGAAAAACTGATATCCAGTTACATCAATAAGTGCTGAACTTCTTTCTCATCAATTTGACAAAATTTGATGAAAGTGATATGACTTTACAGATGCTACGACCAGATACCACGGTCGGACCGTGATATCTGAATATCAGTTACCACGGTAACTGGGCAGATACCACGACAACTGCAAAAACACCTTTTGACCGTGGTATCAGATACCACGATAACTGCAAAAACGACTTTAGACCGTATATCAGATACCATGGTATCTTTAAAAACGCAACTAATGATAACAACATTACTGTATTGCAAAAACTGCCTTAGGCTTGTGCCTCTGTCTGTAGACATCATCGCGGCTTTGCTGAATCGATCACGACTGTTCGCCTGATTTTTAGACTGGCTGAAAGGACTTCCCAGAACAGTTTCTTCTGAAAGAATGTTCACCATCAGACTAAAGGATTACGAAACGACAACTTCCCGGGGCCTTTCTTGAATTGGTCTGTTTACACGTTTTGAGTTAGGTCGTAGAACTGGCTTTGGATTTCGATGGCTTCATAAAATCCACTCGGTGAAAAGGTAAGTAAGGGAAGGGTGAATGGTATCCCGTACACTACTCTAGTATTTTTCGATAAGATATGTCGAAATTTAGGAATCCAACGGCCCTAATTGTGTTGCGAGAGCAACACTTTGGTTTTGTCGTGGTTTTTTTTTTTTTTTTTCCTAGCACCCCGATTTCAGCTTATTCCTTGAAAGTGGAAAGGGTCTAACCTCTGCGGTTTTTACGGAAAGTGTGGACCTTCGGTCGGATTGATGAATATGACATTACATTTTGGAAAGCTTCGTAGAGCTCTTGCCTGGGGCAAAAAAGGATGGTTTTCGCTTGTGCGCGAGCTAGAGCCTACGGTGTGTGAAGTGAAGTGGAGTTGTGTAGCCTATGTCAGAGAGGACTATCTGAAGTTATGCAGCCAAGCTTTCGTTTCATCAAACCACATTTCTGCTTTCGAGTGGGAAGCTCGGTTCTAGCAGGCAAGCAGGCAGGCATCACTTTCAGAATTGAAGGTGGACTAAAATCTACAAGTGCTAAATATGTGCGGCAGTTCCCCGGCCCCACAGCCAATATATCTTCTTTGGGTGATAAATAAAAAAATTTACAGAAACAAAAAAGTGGCATTTTCCCACGGGTCCGAAAGTGCTGCCATCTATTGTTTCTAGCCATTTCTGTTCGTGATTTCTGCTCAATTTATCATTCCATTTCTTACACTTGGGATTGAGGAAGAGAATTGGTATCAGCTATGCTTCTTAAACTTTAAAAGTTCTATCCTTGCTAAAGATATTAGAGCTTGTCCTTTGCTCCTTTCTAAGTGGTGATATTAGAAAGTTGGCCTATGGCAAAAAAGTCAACTTTTGAACTAATACAGATAGAATTTTTTTTTCAACGGCAATCGATAGACCTTGATGAGCTGATCAAAGTATATGTCATCCATTTTTTTGTACAAAAATCCCTTCATGAGATACAGCAGTTTGAAAATTTAGAGGGGTTGACAACTTCAGTAGTAAGGTACACACTGAAAATAAAAATAGGCCGATCCCAATTGTGAGACATGTAGGGGACTTGTAAGCAACAGTAGGCTGTTAGACAATAATCATCTTCGGCAATGAGGGGTTAGCAACTTTGGCTACTTGGTGTACCTACAATTTGTTTCCTATGTTTTATATGGCACGAACAATTATTTGGTACCACGTCTATCACGGGGAGATGCACTTGTAAGTAAGACTCGGTTGCTAGAATCTTTGGGGATGAGGGGTTGGCAGCTTTTGCTAGTTGTATTTGACAGTGCAAAAACGGATACGTCAGCTAAATTTTATTCGAGCTATATTTTTGCAAAAACGGATACGTCAGCTAAATTTTATTCGAGCTATATTTTTTTTTTTTTTGCTAGTTGGTATACCTAGTATTTTTTGCCAGTGTATTTTATGGTAAGAACGATACGGTACCATGTCTATCACGGGGAGATGGACTTGTAAGTATAATCGGTTGCTAGAAGGGCTTCACGAGGGGCTAGAAACTTGTGCAACCAATGCACATTTTATTTGATCTTTATAAATCTGAGGGTAAGAAAGCTGGTCTCTTTGGTCTCATTGTACCTTAGAATCTCTATGTATAACCAAGACTTAAGTGTTTATGCAACGAATGCAAATCATATTTCGAAAAATGACTTAGTTTTACAATGATCTGTAAACTGGCATCTGTGGTATTTTGATCCGGAAAAGCTACGGACAGCTTTATGGTCCCAACTATGTTATATAAGGAGACTTGTAAGCAACAATCGGATGTTAGACCATAACCGCCTTCGGCGATGAGGGGTTAGCAACTTTTGCTAGTTGGTGTACCTATTAATCCTATTATTTGTTTCCGGTGTATTTGATGCTGAGAAAAGTTTGGTACCATGTCTATCACGGGGAGATGGACTTGTAAGGAGGAATCGGTTGCTAGAAGGGGTTCATAAGGGGCTAGAAACTTTTGCAAATTGATGCACATTTTATTTGATCTCTTTAAATCTGAGGGTAAGAAAATTAGTCTCCATGGTCTATCACTGTAACTTAGAATGAAGTCTTTGAGGGGTAGACAACTTTAGTGGTAGGGTGTATAATGTTCCAAGTTTTCATCAGTCACGATTGAAAAGGATAAAGTTCAATTGGCTGCACACTTTATTTGATCTCTATAAATCTGAGGGTATAACAAAATTAGTCTCCATGGTGTATCACTGTAGCTTAGAATTAAATTAAGTGTTTACGCATTATTTTGATCCTGAAAAGTTACGGATAGCTTTATAATACTAACTAGGTTATATTAAAGGTTAACTTCAGACATCGAGGTTGATATCGGAAAATAACAGCGAGACGGCCATTGAAAATAACCTGTCCGAGCCGAAGGCGAGGCAGGTTATGAAAAATATCTTCCGAGCCGAAGGCGAGGTTGATATTTTTAAATGGCCGTCGAGATTGTTATACCGATATCAACCGAGATGGAGGTATGTTAACTATTATAACTTTTTCGAACAGGTATCGACAGTTGCAATCTGTTTTATAACTTTTCCGAACAGAAAGTCATGTTTTTTTTTCGATTCTAACTGATGCACTATTCCCTAAGAGCTTGGTCAAACTACACTAGGTTTTTTTCTGCGCAAAATTTGGCACTGAAACATCTGTAGACCACCAGATCCAAGAAAAAAGAGCTTTTCGGGGTTGCTAAAAAAAAAATTAAGAAAATTCACCAGATTCTGGATATTGTTCTTTCAAATCCTCACGGGCGACCTAACAACGTTTTGCGAATTTGCGCAAAACAATATACTCTGTTCTTCAAATCTCTGCCGTTTTTTGAGCCTAGTGTGACCAGTACATTCAGAATGTGCTTTTAGTATGTTCACACGCGTTTAGTATATTCGAAGAATTGGATTGCTTTGCTTTGTTCTTAAGAAATTTAAAATCGAGCGAGAAACGTGCTTTCCGATGATCACATGGTCTGTGAAATGTATAATAGATCTTTCCTCACTCAAAGACAGTGTTAAGTGCTCATTACCTATCTTTTTGGAAAGTAGGATGTTGTTTCAGTTGACAAACTGTATTTGCAGTGGAAATCTGATTGTGACAAGGTATGACCTAGTGCATACAGTGCATAGACTGGTTGTCTAAGAGAGTAAGATGTTCTGTCATTTTTTCAATGCTGAATAACTAGCTTTTGGAAATCAAGGGATAATACGATGTTGTTTCAGTTGACAAGCTTTATTTTACAGTTGAAACATGATCATTGTCAAAAGGTTTAACCTAGTATTTTTCTGTTTGGTTGGTTGGTTAAGGAAAGTAAGAAGATGTTCTTTCAGTGTATTTTCAGTCAGCATCTGATTATTGTTGGCTGGTTGCTGAAAAAGGAAGTTGTTTTTCAATAGACCTATTAAAGCTGACACTGCAAAACGGATATGCCAGCTACATATTGTTGGAGCTATGTTGCGGCCCTTCTCGGCCAGAATCTTCTTTTAAGTTTCATCTCAATCCGTTAACAGATTTTGGGGTAAAACAGTTAAAGATTCTTGCGTATGTATTTGATTTGCTAATTCTTCATGACTACTGCTTGGAGTTAAAGCTGGTCGTGTGATTTCATTCTGGATATGGCTGCTATTTAGCTATTTCGCCAAGGGGGGCTGAAGTATAGCTCCAGTGTAGCTGATTTATCATTTTATAGTTTCGATCATGATTAGCAGTCGGCTGAGGCTTAAAGAATATTTAATAGACGGATTGTATTTCCACTTGCAGCACAATTTTTTTTTTTACAAGCGATGACTCAAGTAACTTAGAATGGCTCTGGTTAAATGGGGAAAGTAGTTTTTTTCGTAGGTACGCCAAAAAAATATGTCCTATGTTTTTAAGGTCAATTTTCCTTGCTAGTGGTGCTTTCTATGAAGGAAGAATCCTACTTTTCAGCATTTAAGGAAAACAGCTTGGTGAAGCTCTGCGATATTGTACCAGCCTCTCTGGAGGATGATACGATATCGTATCAGCCTCTCTACAAAAGTTTTCCTCCTCCACAAAAGTTTTCAGTCACTTATCCCCATATTCCCCTTTGTATAAATAGCCCTCCCTTTTTACACTGATTAAGATTGTCATGATATAACTACCTGTTCAACATAGGAAGATACGCATTACACACCTGTTCGAGAAAAGTTATAAGACAATGTTCCAAGTTTTTACCAGGCACGACGTCTACGACTGAAAAGGATTCAACTGGCTGCAAAGATTTTAGTCCCTACATCCGATATTCTGTTTTTTTTTCAACGCTGAAGGATATCCGTATGATTACGGATTGTGTCAGCAGTCCATAAAAAAAATCTTCTTGGAACATAACATTTTGAAAACGTCGATGGGTTGACACTTCAGCGATAGCGAAGAAACAAAACCAAAGTGTTGCTCTCGCAACACTTTAGTCGGCGAAGCCGAACAAAGGTTGCCGCAACACTTCACGTTGCCTGGGCAACGTAAGTCTAGTTAAAATTTATGATTTATGTGAAGTCTTTTTAACCCTTTCCGTGTCAGGGTACCAAACCAATCGGGATACCGTAACCGGCGTTTGGCACAGGTTATAAGCCGAAGAACCATATACTTTCATTACTGTGACGTCAGGGCACGTGACAAAAGTCTTATACGTTTTGCGTAAATCGTCAGTATCACGTGGCCAACGTCAAATACCTTTTAGTGGACGCTTGAGTCAATGAGGATGACTGATTCAAAGTTTCCAATCAAATACTGGGCACAACCATTGTTTCCTAGGTCTTACGTCTTATGCTGCCTACGGTCCAGGAGCAGCTTGGGTCAGCATAACCTGCTCTGTTTTATCGGGTACTGAGGTCCTGAACAGCCACACATCAGTTCATGGTATAAGTAGCTGAGCCTATGGAGTTTCTCAACACTACAACAGCTCAGACTTACCGAACAGGCTGTTGAAATGAGAGCCGATTCCTCCCCAATCGCCCTGCCTTTCTTGAAGCACCCTGTACAGGAGAAGACCTGTGAATGGCCGCACCAGCAAGTTCACAATTGACATGCCAGCACTGAATCTCTGGGAAGTTGAACCTAGGATAAGACAATTCTAAGTTGGACGAAGAAACAAAGGAACATACTTATTTGTTCACTTTCTTTTGAGGACAGAATGCAATTTTACATATAGATTTTTGCAAAACAGGTTCTTTCCCCTCTTAACTTCCTGGTATCTGTCTTCTATTACCAAAAAATCTGTAAAGAAAATTTCGAAACCTAAATGGTGTGACTGGAAGCAGACCATGAAGCAAATATAAGAAGAACACAGTTTATCCCAAAAGTAGCTTTCACAGCGAAAACGCCGAATTTGACTTAGTCGTCAACATTAAAAATACTCGCTAGCCTAAATATGTAAAAAATACTTCTCGTAAATCGTCAAAAATTTGTCATAAATAAAGTTTAAAACAAAGAACCTAAATTAAAAGGAACACATTGACTATCGTATGGTTTTAATTTATTGTAGAGCTCGACAAAAGACGGAACAAAGCTCTTTCCGTACCTTTCATGTGTTGGATCAGTTGGAGTTTACTTTGGGACTTTTTAGGAATCTTCCGGGGAGGATACTACGAAGTCGGGGGACTGGAAGGGTTCTTGTACCGAAACGCATGCAAAGAATGTTTCTTCTTTCCTCCAGAAAAGGACGCTGGAACTTATTCCTCGATCCGAGAATTTTGATCAGCAGCAAGCCCAAAATGCCAAACAGGACATATCAACCAACAAAGCAGAGTCTTACCATCAGTAGGGAAGAACATGCCAATTGTGATGACATCCATGCATAATCCAACTAAGTTTGCAAATAAAGCCTGAAAAGTACAGAAGACATTAGAATAAAGCTCATAAGCTGTAGTTACATGAAGCAAAAGACAGAAACAAGCTTGCGGTTGCTAGCTTCTCTAAAAGTAGAAATTTTCCATTCTGTTATTATATGTAAGGCTGATTATACTATAGTAATTAAGTAATTTATTTGTAACCCGCCATTTTGACCAAGACCAAAGGTTTCGGGGGGATCCCGAAAATTCAATATTTGATCCAGACAGAATGATTTCGTCTTCACCAGACTCCTTGAACATTTTTATTCTTAAAATTCAGAAACAGATTAAGGCAAAATAGCTAATCATCTGAGAGAACCAAGTTTGGATATGGATTCAGCATGTGTGTTTACCCCTTAAGTCATATCGGTTTTGACGAAACCGATCGAAACGATCCTGCCTTACTTCTGCCAATTTTCTGTTTCGGCGAAATTCCGGAACTTACTAGTTCCGCGAAAAAGTAAAGCTCAAAAACGAGTTCAGCGTGTCTCCTTAGTCCTTACCCCTATATCCGACATCTAATCAACTTCAAATAAAAGTCTAACTTATAATAAATGTCCGGCTAAAAAATGATTGTCATATACGGATTCAGCATCTCTTCTTACCCCTAAATCGGACATCTAATAAACTGCAAATACAACTTTTGCTTTTTAACAAATTTTCCGGTTTGGGCCGGATTCCGGGCGAACTCCTTTTCCGGGTAGAAAATGATTTTCACATAAGTGTTCAGCATGCCTTCTTCAGAGGCGCCATTTGGGGGGGGGGGGCAGGGGGGGGCAAATGCCCACCCCAGATTTTCCAGGGGGGCCCAAGCTTCCACCACAAAGGGCTCTTTGCCGGCCATAATAATCCATTATGTCCAACATAATCCATTCTGTCCAATTGATTTGAAATTACTGCAGGCCTATTAACCATTAACCTATTAACCAAAGAGCGTAATTACCTGACGAAGAGTCTTCACTCGACTCATTTCCCGTTTCAATAAGTGATCTAGCGATCGTCGGACCGGCTAAAAATGACTTTTTGCCTCTGAAACTTGACACTAGATGGCGCGCTTTGCAATGCTTACTGAGAAGCCGAGATTTTGGTTACAACCCTCAGCATAACAATGAAGATTACTTTCACCGACGTATTGTTTACTTAAATAAGAAAGTTTCTCGCTGAGGAAGGCCAGCCTGTAGTCTGGTTGAATTTTCCACTTTCAGTTTAATCACTTAACCTCGTTGATTGTAATCTTCTTTGTTATAATTAATCTTAGAGGTCACATTCGGTTACAGTACATTTCCAAGCAACACACGGGTGCTGAAAATGCGTTTTTACTTAGAATATTCGATCGATATGCTGCCAAAACCCGCATTTTTTCTTACGCGACACGAAGTGAATCGGGGGGGGGGGGGGCAGATGGAGTTCATGCCCACTCCAAGATTTGGCCCAAATGGCGCCTCTGGCCTTCTTACTCCTTAATCGACTATCTAAACAAAAAATATTTTGTTTGTCCCTTACTTTTAACCCCCTCCCCTAAATGTAGGGCTACAGAGTCCATCTACGAACTCGACCTTTCTCTTGACCCAAAGGATCCACCCACCAAGTTTCATCAAATTATCTCATTCCCTTCGAGAGTTATCGTGCTCACAGACAGACGGACAACTTTTGCGATGGCATAGCTATCCCTCCACTTACGTTCTGGGATCCCAGAAAGCGGAGTTACTATACGGCACTGTGACTATTATTACTTCTCATACTGAAACTTCAACTAGATTAGGCTAATCAAAGGAACACATCCAATGCTTCTGTTTCTCTAGACTTCACAGACATTTCTGATATTTTCATTTTTGGCCTTAGGCCTGCAGTTTTGCAGTCCCTTCTAGGCTTCTGAGTCACTAGGTACTAAAGTGATAACGGAAGATAGCCGTGAACAAACACTAACCATAACTGGAGCATCTTCTGATTGCCTATGACCCAGAGTCCACAATATGCAGGCTAAAAAAACGCTGTTATACAACAGATAAGATTCAGGATACCAACGTGACTGAAGAACCCAACTGACTAGCACCAGATGAATGAAGAATAGCCCCTGGAAAGAGGATATGCTAAAGAGCTATACTGGAAACAAAGATCAATATTATCAGCAATCCCAAATAAAAAAACTGACATGCAGTCGCAGGCACAGCCTGGTAAGGAATGCCCTTTAGTTGTTGGACAGACATGACCTAATTGTCATCCAAACTGACTGGAAAGCTATGAAAAGATTTTACAGTTGCGCAGTCTGGACGACTGCTCTGAGAATATAGAGCCCTTTTTTTACAGGGAAATTTATTAAATGAATCTTTTCAACCTTGCACCCAGATACAATGGGGGTATCTAGCTCAGTCTACCACAAGTCCGTGATTTTAGGATAGCCGATGTCAAATGTTGGGTATATTCTATGCTTGAAACCTGCTACCCTTTGTCAAATGCTGGGGACCCTAACCCTGACCTAATCCTCTATAAAGGAATTCTGATTTATTCCATCAGCCCAAGCTGACTGCTAAAATATTCAGATCATATTTAATTGTGTAAAATAGATATGTCAGTTGAAGCTACGTTTCTGCCCTTTTGACCTAGAGAAAATTAACCTGTGACCACAATGTCTACTCAAATACACCAAATGCTGGCACACCCTATCTGACCACATCCTGATCCAGTTGGCAGATCAGGATAGGGTGGGGCGCTATTCCTGGTCCAGTTGGCTAACATCTTCCTGTAAGGTATGTTCATGCCAATAATGCAGTCATCTCCCTTCCTAGCTCTGACGAACATCCCAGATATGCACTGTAATCCAAAATGCAATAAACCTTGACAAGGGTTAGTAACTTCTTTGTCTTCCTGGTTTACCACTGGAAATTATTATTCCAAGTAGAGTACAAGGAATGATTTGATTCAAGACAGAAGAAGGCTGGAGACAGGGCGGAGGAGAGCCTGCTGAATAAGAAGAAAACTTTATTCTTTTTACAGGATGTTCTAAAGCTAATACTTGGTGATTTTTTATGGGCACTATATTGAACAAAAAATGAAATTTAAATTGATGTTTATGCTTTCGGTTAAAGTAAAAGCTTGGGGGAGCCACTTGCAATCAATAATAATTTCCATAGGTAAACCAGTAGGAAAATGCAGCCAGTAACCCCTAGCATGGTTAATAGCACCTGAGTTATCGGAGTAAGATCTTTTTTTTCAAATTATACCCTTTTTCCACTATTTTTTTAACAATATTAACTTTAACCTACCATGTACAGGATACCTTGCTATTCCCCCCCATGAATGAAATATCCCTGCAATTCCCACTGTTTCTTTCCAGCCTTTACACTTACCAAAAGTGTGAAATTGGGCCTTGATTGAAAGGTCTAATTATTCTCTATAACCTAATATTTTATCTGTCTTCGTTCAACAAATTTGCAACGTTGCCTCTCTTCTAAACACCTGATGACCATGGCTTATTTGTTTTTGCAACCACCTCCAATTTCCTATTTCTTTTGCGCCTTTTGTGGTTCATTTTCGCTACCAGGTTAACCTAAATAGCTTGAGAGTGACTATTTGAGCCAGAGTTATTCCACTGCATGTATTTGCGCCTTTTTGGCTTTTTTTTTGCGCCAGTTGATTCTTCAAAGAAGAAATAGAAGTAAGTGGATGACATTTGATATTATTTAATTTGGTCAGAATTGATGTATTTTGATGTTCCACACGCTTTAGTCTTTGTTGACACAAGTTTATTAGGGGTGGCGCAAATATACGGGTGATGCAAATATCAACAATCAAGCAAGGTATCCTGTATTGTAACCATCAAATATCTTTTCTTAATTACCCTTCACCTACTCATATTTTAAAACCTGTTAGAACTAAAAATGTATTACTTTTCTTCACTTCGAAATCAAGCAGTCGAATTTAATAGCTTCGATCAGGAGAGTTAGTTACTTAGTCAGAGTTAGTGGTAAAGAGACTTAGTCAGAGTTAGATCTTAGGAGAACACATGAACTGAATACTGGCAGGAACCAGGCATAAACATCCTATTCTAGTGTTCTAGGTTAGACTACACTGAATGTTTAAAATATTCTAGGCCAGTCTACTGGAGATGGCTTTGATGAGGCCTTTATTGCCTGACAAGTGACAAGAACTGTTTTTGACAAGTTGGTTTGTGGGTCGATTGTGGCTCGAAAAGAGTGTTTCCCCAGCCTTTTGTGCGGCCCACAAGTGTGTTTCCGCGACCAACGAGATTTTCGGGGCTCCCTTTGTGGCTCAAAAATGACAAACAACTGCCAAGGTGACTGTCGATTTTGGCGAGAAATTCAAATTTGGCAGCAAAATAACGCCAAGACAATAAAATTAAAAACTTTTTTCAAGTAGGCTATGTGGAAATAAAACTGAAGATCCTTTTTGCACTGAATGCAGTCTAGTACACTAGCCCCTTTTCACGCATGGTGCTCAAACGTCTAGCACCATGCCTGGGTGCTAGACATTCAAGCACTGTACCTTGGATTTCATTTAGGGTGCATGGATTTCAGTATACAGTGCATGCATGAAAAACACAGTTTCTGTCATCACAACTTAGAACCGGCTCGGATAGGGCTGAAATTACCACCATGAATTAGAGAAATCAAAGACAATCCTATCATTTTTTTCATAACAAAAACAAAAGGACGCGACTGATGATGGAGATGAAAAACCTCATTTCCTTTTCTACATAGTCAAGGGTTTTTCATGTAGTGTCCTGTGCTCAGCTTTTTCTACCTAGCAGCCAACCAGAATATTGGCTCCTGGGGCCTGCCTGGGGCAGACTACATGGAAAATAGATAGGGTGCTGTCAGATTTTTCATCTCCATCATCAGTCACGTCCTTTTGTTTTTGTTATGAAAAATATGATAGGATTGTCTTTGAATTCTCTAATTCATGGTGGTACTTTCAGCCCTGTCCGAGCTGGTGCACAATTGTGATGACAGAAACTGTGTTTTTCATGCATGCACTGTGTACTGAAATCCATGCACCATACATGAAATCCAAGGTACAGTGCTTGAACGTCCAGCACCCAGGCATGGTGCTAGACGTTTGAGCACCATGCCTGAAAAGGGGCTAGTGTACTAGACTGACTGAATGGCAGTCCTTACTACCAGAAAGCCTGGAATTACATTTGTTGAAAGTTTTACATGATTTCATCATCATCCAAAACATGAATGGCCATTGGGTTCGGCCTTCATCAATCCCTTTCGGCCTCTCGTTTGCTGTGGTATCTTCTAGTAGTCGAACTTCTGGCAGCATGCCGCTTTTGACTAAAGCAGAGGGGCTAGTAGATTCCTCTCTCGATCAGTATTCTGATTATAAGACCAAAGACTTGTTGTTCCTGCCTTCTCGTGAGCTTCATGTTGTTGATGGAGCTTATGTTTTCAGCGATTTTCAGTTCCTGACACATCTTCTTTAGTTGTCCGGATTGTTTAAACGCAATACTACAGTTGAAAAGGGAGTGGTTGATGTTTTCTACTTCGCTCAAACACGACCAACAGTTGGGAGTTGGGCTAAGACCCTAATCAAATAGAGTACTGTTCGTCATCACGGTTTCCGTACGGAGTCTGTAGTAGATGATTTGTTGTTCTCTATTCTGGAAGGGTGATGGTAGCAACTGATTTTTGATGATTGGTGTTCTTTTTCTCAAGATGTCCCTCATCGTTTGTATTTGTAGCTGGTTGTTGGCAGGGGGTGGTTGATCTGCCGCTTCGCTGGCGAGCTTGTCTGCTATTTCACTGTGTTGTATTCCTTTGTAACTGGGAATGTGCTGAAACTTGCATGTGATGCCTTGCTCCTGAAGATGATGCTTGAGTGATTTCCTGATCTCCTTGAGGGCTTGAGATCAGTGTCTTCACTTGTCTTGTTTATATTTCTGATGAGAAGAAGTGCTGATTTTGAGTCCCAGAGGACTACCACTTTTCTACTGCTTGGAGGTTTCTTCAGGATGACTCCTAGTGATGAAAGGATGGCTGCCAGCTCTGTCTGCCGTTAAAATCGATGATCCTTCGGCCATTTGTATTTCCATGTTGAGGTCGTAGTTTGGGATACATGCTGCTGCCCCTGCCTTTTGTCCTTTGACAGAGCCGTCTGTATATACTTGGAGGTGGTCAGGGTATTCTGCTGAGATTTGTTTTAATATATTCAGACATTTGAATTTACCGCCCCAAACAAAAGACAAAACGGCGTTTCCACGAGTTTCAACTTGTGGCTCGACTGCGTGGCACACAATCGTGCTTCTGCGAAAAACACTCAGAAATGCAGCATGGCCCACAATTGTGTCCCGGAAAAATGCCTTTGGCTTTGCCTTTAGTTAGCCCTTACCCTGAGTGAGATAGTGACCTTCGCAGACTCCATCGCAGAGGAGCACTAGGGCAGGATCAAGTTTTATCTTTGAACCAGTCAGCAGCCAGTGAGCTGCCAGTAAGGGGTTCACAGTTTTTCTCAAAGTTTTTCTAAAAAGTTATTTCGGTCATACACTTTGAAGCGCCAACAAAACTGTTCTCTGTGTGGCGACGACCACCGAAGGGTGATGATGCGAACTAGCTTACTAAATAGCTCTAAAACGGGAGGGAGAGAGCCAGTGCGATGACTGCGATGGCGATGGTTGTTATGGCAAGGAACCTGTAGTTGGATAAACTCTGGACATATATACGATTTATAAAGGCCTATTCTCTTCGTTTCCCGAGGACTCCTTTTGAATAGTCTCTGCGTTTTTATTTGTCCGAGGGACTCACTCCCCGTATTCTCGCGAGTCCCCACGGACGGGATTATGCTCCGATTATCATCACCATCATCAAAAAAGGACTCCGTAGATAGTCCTTCAGGACTCCCTTTCAGATTTGGAGGGGAATCAGTTTTTGCTGGTGTTGGTGCAATGTAAAATTAATTAAAACACTCAGAATAAACAAAACCAAAATAAAGTGGATCCAAACTAATTTCGTCAACTGCATATTTTTTGTTCGAAGAAAATCCATCTTGGAAGCATTCCCCGTGTTCTCGCTGTATTCTGTCCGGGCGGAGTGATTCCGTCTATACTCGATACGACTAAGTCCAAAACACGCCAGTGATCCTAAGGAAGAACGAGAAAATGTCTCATTAACGACTCGAACTCAACAACTCAAATCCTGTGTCAACCAATCACGGCGATCGTTGGGGACAGCTGTGGTGTCGCTCCCGGCTCTTCCGCTAGGTACAAGGCGATTTTGCATCGGCAAGGAGAGTTAGTGATCAAGAGTATTCTCGCCGTTCCCCTTGATTCCCCGGTGAGTCCTCGGGGAACGGCGAAAAAACGCCTTAAATATCAAGTCACTCGGATCTTGTAGATTTCCGATTCCTAATCAGCCGCTTGAAACCCTAATCGACCGCTTGAAAATGTACAAAAATGATACCGTGCTGTTTTCTTTTCTTTTTTTTTTATAGAAATTACGGCCAAACGGGCAATCAGCTGAGAAAAACCGGGTTCGGATATGGATTTAGCATGTATTATATCTCATCTCTTATCGACTTCAGAACAGTCTTTTACTTTGACTAAAGTTCTTGTTTTAGCTGTGTTCTGGGTGAACTGATTCTCCGATAGGAAAATAAAGTTCAAAGACGGATTCAACAAACATGTCTCTTTACCTTTACATCGGCCCCCTGATAAACTTCAGAAAAAATTACTGATACTAGATTTCAGGTGTTGTTCGGATTCCGAGCGAACTACTTGTCCGGAAGGAAAATGAAGTTCAGATATGGGTCCAGCGTGTGTTTTTACCAATGTGTCAGCAGCTCTAAGAAATGTATGCAGACCAAAAGAGGTGGTGACATCGAGAGGCGAACCAAGAACCTCATGATCTGCAGTCTGACGCACTAACGGCTGAGCTAACCATCTCTGTGTTTTGTTGAGAGTTAACACAGTTTCAGTAGTCGACTTAAAAAATTCAACTTTTCGAGTCAACCAAATTTCAGGTTTTGTCAAACTTCGGTAGAACCACTTACGACAAGAAAACGAAGTTTAGAAATGAATTCATTGTCTTACCCCCGATGCGAACCTTCAATCGACTTCAGAATTAATCTTTATTTTTACCAAATATCGGCTTTGGCCGGATTCCGGGCGTACTACTTGTCTGGTGAGAAAATTAACTTTCTATTTGGATTAAACATGTCTCCTCATCACTATATAACTATCACCTTAGGTTTCAACACTTCCCGCCCTGCCACATTTCCGGTTTCGGCCGGATTCCGGACAAACTACTTGTCTGGCAAGAATGGAAAGTACAAATACAAGTTCAGCATGTCTTCTTACCGGCCCATTTCGAGAATCTGATCAACTTGAGACAGAACTTTTACTCTTAACAGCCAAATCCAGGGCGAACTACTTTCCGGCGAGGATGCAGATTCACCATGTCTCTTAGCTTTTTAAAAGATATTTTGTTATCCCCTTATTAATCCCTTTCCGCAACATTAAGTATAAGGGTACAGACAGAGCCCATCTACGAACTTGACCTGTACTTTGACCCAAAGAATCCTCACACCCAGGGGCGTCCCGAGGGGGGGGGCAAAAAAATTCCGGTAAATTTTGACTGGTGCGGCGAAGCCGCGCCAGTTAAAATTTATAAAATTCACCTGAACTTGATTTTTAGGGAATCTACCGGATCATTGCTCAGGGAACCTGCCGGAATTTTGCTCAGGGAATCTACCGAAATCTTGCTGAAGGAATCTACCGGAACTTGTCTCAGGGAATTTACTGGAGGCTGGATCAGGGGATCTACCGGATTTCGACCCACGTAATCTACTAGATTTTTTGAATTTACCGGATCATTGCAGGGAACCTACCGGCATTTTGCTCAGGGAATCTACCGAAACCTTGCTCGAGGAATCTAACGGAACTTTTCTCAGGGAATTTACTGGAGGCTCGTTCAGGAGATCTACCGGACCTTGACCCACGGAATCTACTGGAATGGAATTTCTGAGTATACTGGATCATTGCTCACGAAACCTACCGGAATTTTCCTCAGGGAATCTACCGAAATCTTGCTGAAGGAATCTACCGGAACTTGTCTCAGAGAATCTACTGGAGGCTGGATCAGGGAATCTACCGGGATTTGCCCCACGGAATCTACCCAAATTTGGCTCTGGGAATCTACCCAAATTTGGCTGCTTACCGGATAAGTGTAGACTCACAGCTTGCCAGGATGACCCTGGCACACAACTTAGCAGAGTGATTCTTGCAGACAGACAACACAGCGTACCGGAACATTCATCGGGTGATTCCGGTAATCTCCTAAGCTTATGTAACTTTCAAGAGTTAGGCAACCTACTAAACTTTCATCATTCCCAACTACAAATACTGTTCCAGGAATAATATCACGGTACAGTCTAGTCCAGTTTCGACAGCTTTCTCGATTCCTTTCCGGTGATAAGCCGAGACGATAAACGAGTTAGCCTTGTTCCGACATGATCTCGAAAATAGCCAGCAGAGCCTCGAAACAAACCAAAAGTTTGAAGATATATTCGGAGTCATTCCTGAGTTGAAAGATGTCTTACCACTAAAATGGAAAGTGTTCATGTCGGCTAAGACAATTCCTGTTACCTCATTAAAAGGAGAAAGAAAGAGACATTCTCCGCGTCTGGATGATATTTTTGTTTGTCTTGCAAGCCGCGCACACTCCGAACGTTATTACCAGAGCGGTGTATTCAAATATCAGATTTAAAAATAAGCTGTCTTTTCAGTTAAACTTTAACGAACCAATTTTTTGTTCTTGTTTGTAACACATAGTCGAGTTTCTGCAGATTCACCACGGAGAATTTCCGGGAAAACCTCGAAAAATTCCGGTAAAACTTTGAAAAATTCCGGTAAATTTCTGGAGCCGCACCCCCCCTATCAGGAAGGTGTCGGGACGCCCCTGCTCACACCAAGTTTGAACAAAATATCTTCGAGTGTTATCGTGCTGACAGTCGGACAGACGGACGGACGGAGAACTTTTGCGAAGTCATAAGATATCCCGCCACTTACGTTTTGGGAGAAGAAAAACCGTGAACGAGAACACTTCTTATCCAATTAGTTGGATATTTTTACCACCATAAGGATTGAATATACTATCCAGTCGAATCGCATTCACTCGTGTAGGGATTTCGGATCGATATACTCTAGTTGGATACTATTAGAAATTGTCGGATAAATATACGAAATCTAAATATCCAATCATACATATACACCGCGTGAACACTAGCCGACTAGTTCGCTACTGTGAAAAGTTCCCACTAGCTGCATATTCAGAAAATATCAGAAAATAGCACATCTAGGGCCCATGACCTTTCTGTTATCCAAATTTCAGCACTATCCTTCCATCCGTTTGGTCCCTGCGTAACACAATATTGCCTAAGTACCCCCATCGTGTTCATGGCGGGGTACATTCGGGGGCTTCTTCTTCTGTAGTTTTGGACCGTTTCGGACAGCAGGTAACATAACAGTAAAATGTTGATAGCAATACTCTTGATCACTCTCCTTGCCGATGCAATATCGCAGTGTACCTAGCAGAAGAGCCGGAGCGCGCCACAGCTGTCCAACGATCGCCGTGATTGGTTGACACAGGATTTGAGTTGTTCAGTTTGACTTTTTAAATCTAATAAAATAATGGATGTCTCTACAATAAGAGACTACCAAGTTGCAATATTCACTTCTAAGTATTTTAATAATCAGTTAAATTCATCTTTTCAGAATTTATTTTCGCAGAATCAGGAGTTCCACGAGTATTTTACTCGAAATGCCCGTCAGTTAGCGAGTGCCCACCGGAAAACAACCAGAGCTTCTTTTATTATTAAACACTTTGCACCGGGGGTGTGGAATTCGCTACCTGAAGAGGTAAGGGTTGCGTTGAGCTTATCAGCTTTCAAGTCACGGGCTAAGTCCTTTTTCTTGGCAAAGACATAATATTTATTTATTTTTATTTTTTTCTGATCTCTTTTCGATGGAAGATCATTCGCACACGTGTGGATTTTTTTCTTGTTAGTTTTTCCTTCTTCTTCTTTTTCTCCTCTAGTTTGTTTTCTTTTCCTTTTTTCTTTTCTTTTTTCTTTCCTTCTGCTCTGTCTGATTTGATTATATGAATAAGCTATGAATTAAAATTGAGCCCCACCCACTGCCAGGCGGGAGCCTTATGGTGAGGCTGGAAGAATGATAATATCTTTTTTTTGTTTATTAAACGAATTGAACCTTGAGTCGTTAGGGCGACGTTTTTTCGTTCTTCCTGATGATCACTGGCGCACACTGGCGGGACATACTCTAGTTGGATAATATAAGAAATTGTCGTATAAATAAAATATACAAAATCTCAATATCCAATCATACATATACACTTCGCGGTCACTAGCCATTAGCCAACTAGTTGGCTACTAAAAAATCCCGGGAGCCTTCCTAGCGAATCTAAAAAACAAATCTAGTAACGTTTTACATTTGAGCATCTAGGCGGACTTTACTCTCCAAGTGAGTTGCCATTGTTTGTTTCAGTCCTGTCCACGTCAAAAAAACCACAAATCTGTTGATAACTATCCTGTAGGGTAGTTGATTTCATTTCCTAGCATAGGGTCCAAAAATCTAGGCACAGCCTAAGGTTCCTTTTAGGAAACTATTTAATATCCTGGGACTAATAATTTCCATCACAAGGATAAACTAAATAGCCTCTCAAGTCAAGATGCTGACTAAGTTTGAGACAAAGTCAGCACGTGTAAAAGGTTAGTATCCTAGTCCTAGCCAAGGCTTTGAATACCCTATTCCAAATGCTGGGCATATCTAACATTTGGAAATTCTATGCCTAATGCTGGATACCTGTTGGTACCCTAACCAGAGAGTCCAGCCCAGGTCCAGCCTGGGTCCAGCCAGAGTCCAGACGGCCAGGTCAGAGGAAACTGCAAGATCGGGTGATTACAACAGCGGTCTAGACCAGGTCTAGACTGACCCTGAGCTTCCGGACTACTGGAGGCTATACTATTTCCATTGGTCTATATTTCGATACACACCCTACAGTCACTACAGAATTAGTTTTCTAGCTTCAATGTGCCTTGGCCTTAGATGCACCACAACCTGTCTAAACTAGTTAAACCTTTTGAAAGAGATGTGTTTAAAATCATATTCACTGATAAATCTTTCTTAATTCAGAAATGTTTGCACTGTTGTGATGGAAACGAAGTCATAGCATCCCGAGCCGTCACAGTACAAGAGAGTCAATGTCATTGCCTGATAGCCAAAAAGACAAAGATCTCCTCTGTTTAAAACACAGATTCATATACTGAATTCATGTTTGTTTCTTACAATTATGCAATTTACTTCCACTTTTTTCCAAGTACCTACGGTTAAACAATGATGACATGACAGAAACAGAATTTTGCTGACCAGCCATTACAGTAACAAAGTCACAAAAAATGTTTGGGTCCTCGCAGAAATTCATGTACTGGCAATGCGGCTTGTATGCTAGTATTTCCAAAGAAAACATACAATGAAGAAGAAGAATCTGGCTTTCTTTTGAGATACTGTTTACCTTTTTTTGAAATTTCTGTGGTGAGATAAAGACAACCAAAGCTGGGCAATGGAATCAGCAAGTTAACTTGTAACAGAAATAGTATAGGCTCCAGTATACAGCTATAGATGGTTTCTGATTAACAGATTTCTGAGCTTCACTCAAATCATCAGTATTTTGTTGTGCTAGAGTATCCAGCATTTGGTTAGGCACAGTGTATGGCAAACGTCAGATATAGCCTACCCAGCATTTGGCATAGGGTATCCAAAAATCAGGGGTTTGTGTTAGACTGTCACAAACCTCTGCTTTATGCTGTAGCCTGTATTGTATGCCAAACAATGAGTATACTTAGTGAGTTGTATACCCTATGCCTAACCCTTGATACCCCAACACAGTCACAAACCTGTGATTTTTGTATACCTGTGCCAAACTCTGGGTATATCTTACATTCAGCATAGCGTATGCATAACCTGGATACTGTTTGCCAGGATACATGTTGGTACCCTAACCCTGACCCACTTCAATATGAATGAATCCTGATTGGTTGATTTCTGAGCTTTATTTCAAATCCCCAGTATTTGATTAGCCTGGACCAGAGTCTCCAGTATTCAGGATAGTGTTTCCAGCATTACAAATTGGGTATGCCAAAGACTAGATGTATCCAGCATCAGGCATTTGGTATGCTAAAGGCTAGATGTACCTAGCGTTAGGCATTGTGTGTGCCAAACCCTAGATGTACCCAATGTTAGGCATTGGGTATGCCAAACACTAAATATACCCAGCGTTGGGCATTGGGTATGCCAAATGGTGGATGTACGTCATGTACCCCATGTTTGGCATGGGGTATTCAAAAATCAGGCTTGTGGCAGATTGCCCTGGCAGGCCTAACCTATGCAAATGTGGCCTTGATAAACCTGGATGGATCCTGATTGGTTGATTTCTGAGCTTTATTTCAAATCATCAGTATTTGATTAGCCTATATCAGGGTATCCAGTATTCAGTATAGCATTTCCAGCATTACGCATTGGGTATGTCAAAGACTAGATGTATCCATGGTCAGGCATTGGGTATGCCAAAGGCTAGATGTACCTAGTGTTAGGCATTGAGTATGACAAATGCTACCCAGTACCCAGCGTTTGGCATGGGGTATAAAAAAATCAGGCTTGTGGCGGATTGCCCTGGCAGGCCTAGCCTATGCAAATGTGGCAAACGCTGTAGTTGTTTAGCACACTGAGCCATTTTTTGAAACACTTCTCAAACACCAGGGCAGGCTGTCAGAGATGTGGATGGTGGTCAAAAGTAGCCTACCTTTACGGCTTGTTCCCGATTGTGAACTAGCACATAACACTGTCTAGGTCAAAGTAGCATACTAGTTAGCTATGTGTACATCTTATCTAATAATTACAGAAATAGTAGCCATGCTTTAGCTTAACATTAAATATTTTTTTTTCATATTACTCCAATAGAAGTTGCATCAAATTATGATTTTCACCCACAGGAATAGGCTACTATTTTTTGCAAACATGTATAAAGCAGGTTAGTCGCTTCAACAAGTGTTTGTTTCTAGGTCTCACCTTCCATCCCAAAAGGCCATGGGTGCTAACCAGTCTCCACAGTGGAGTGATACAGCTCTGGGACTTCAGAATGTGTGCCCTGCTGGAGAAGTTTGATGAACATGATGGCCCTGTAAGAGGAATCCATTTCCATGCCCAGCAACCACTGTTTGTTTCGGGTAAGCCAAGAAGAAAGTTCCTGACAGTGAAATATAGGGATTTGAAAAAAGGGGCTAGACTAGAAAGGATCCAGTTAAGTTTTTGATAAGTGATAAGTTCAAAGGGTTAGTGTGATGAGGTGATCTAGGATTGGCTAGTGTAGGGGTAAATAGGTTATGATTAGGTTGGCTACTTGGAGAAGTTAATGTTTCAACCAGGGTATAGAAAATTTAAGGCAGTATACCTGGAGTGTTTGAGGAAAGGATCTTCGGCCAGCCAAGTAAAACAGATTTTTAAAAGTTGTGGAGAAGCTAGGGCCTGGGATAGGGGGGAAGGGTTAGGGCTAGTAAGGGGGTGGTAGCAAAGCAAGTTAAATTTCTTTTGGAGAGTCGGGAGGTACAGAAATAGCAATGTTAGAGATATCCTGGCTCGTCCTCTTCTCTTTCTCTGTTTGCCGGATTAAGGAGGGGTGGGGGAAGGGAGTTTATTTAAGGGGAAGCTTAGTTGTGGGTTGTACTAGTAAGAGGAATTTTGTCACTACTTCGAGGCAGGAGGAGATATTTCCAGAGGTTGATGTTGAATGTTGTTCCCTAACTTCGTCTGATGTGCAGGAGAAAGTACTGCATTTTCAGTGTCTGTGTTAAACGAGTTGAGGCAGGAAATTTATTCTTGATGTTTAGAAAGGGAAGAACGGGTGGAGATGGTTTTGAGGGCAACGATTTTTAGGGGGATAAAGAACATGGCAAGGTTGGTTAGTTCGGGGATGGCACATAAGGACATTTTTTTGTAGATTTTTTGTTTGTTTTTGGTTCATGTTAAGGTGATTTAGGGAGAAAGATTTTTGTATTGGATTATACCGATGGAAGTGTATTTATTTATTTAGCCTGTTCGATTTATTTGGAATTCAGTTATTGAAAGTTTGTTAATTTGGTGTGTTTTTGTATTAACCATGGCCCATTAGGGCTTTTAGCGCTTTAAATATCATCATCATTGTAAAGGTGGTTGGTGCTACCAGAGATTTAGTGTTATAAGGACTTTTTAGAGCGATTGCTGTCTAGTAGCTAGATATCTTTTTTTGTGTTACTTTTCCTAAGCCGTTCACCCGGTATCGTTTTTGAAGGCAAGAGGTTCAGGTTTATTTATTGAAATAATTACTTCTACAAAATAAAAATTAATCAACTCCGGTAGAGTGCAGAACACAAGAAGGCCACAAAAAGGCTCGACACAGACCTTTTTTGTATGTTACTAATATTTGTTGCTAAGAAGTTTTGGATGTAGTTGCAGTATGTAGGTACTGTTTTTGCCCATTAGGGTCCCTTATGCTTGAATAATTTCAGGTGGTGATGACTACAAGATTAAAGTCTGGAACTACAAGCAGAAGAAATGCCTGTTCACTCTTTTGGGTCACCTCGATTACATCAGAACTACCTTCTTCCACCACGAAAATCCCTGGATTCTGAGCGCTTCGGATGACCAGACAATTCGCATATGGAACTGGCAGTCAAGAAATTGTATTTCTGTACTTGCTGGCCACAATCATTATGTTATGTGCGCCCAGTTTCACCCAACAGAGAACCTGGTGGTCTCTGCCTCCTTGGATCAGACGGTCCGCGTTTGGGATATATCAGGTATGTAAGGAGCAGAGCTAGCCTCTTTAGACAGCATGTCTCTGTAGCCAAAGGCGTTACTGGCCAAAATGTTTTGTTTTATTTTATTTATTTTTTTTATTTATTTTTTTTGGGGGGGGGGGTATTTACCGACTGGCTGGTATTTCTACCGACTGCTTTCCAGAAAAAACTGACTTTTTAGGAAAAAATCGCCCGTTTTTTCAGAAAAATTTACTGTTTTTTTTAATGAAAATTTGACTGTCACAGGTGTTGTAAACTAAGTGGCTACAAAGATTGTTTCTGTTGGGATAACTGTACCCAACTAAGTGGCTACAAAGATTGTTTCTGTGGGGACAAGTGTAGCCAACTAACTGGCTACAAACAGTGTTTTCTGTGGAGATAAGTGTAGCCAACTAACTGGCTACGAAGAGTGTTTCCATGAGGACAATTATAGCAAACTAAGTGGCTACAAAGAAAATCGCAGTACTTCGCACATTCTTTTTTTTGACGATTAGCATACAACATTGGGGGGGGGGCGTCCCCCCATACGTGACGCCACTTGGTGTAGCGTCGTTAGCTTTCGAAACACTTTCTAATCCCTGAGCGAATAAGGCTGCCTGAATGAGTTCTTGTATCGTAAGCGCGCTTTGCTAAACGTTGGCTACCTGTTTATGGCGCGGAGAGACGATTAGGGTGTGGTGGTCGCGGTCTTGCCACGATTTTCAGCACAGTCTTCACCTCTGTATGGGAAGTTTTTTTTTCCAACTTCCCCGGCCAGAACTGGTAAGAATGAAACAATCGGTCCGCACGATAAGCTTGAGGAGTAAAGAAAATACAATGACTCGAGTATAGAAGCTCAGAAGTTCCATCGTGCACGATTCCTTGCAGGGAAGACGTTTTTTTTTACTTGCTTGACGACTTAGATAACTGACGACTCTATCGGATTTCCTTGCCTGTTGTCTGTTAACTTAAGATAGTCTTGTAACTGAAGAACGTCAGAGACATTTTCATATTACACACGCTTTCTCGCCTGTTGACGTCACCAGTGTTCATGGTCTTAGAAGTGGTCTTAGACCCTGTCACGTCTCTTGAGCGTCGATCGACTGATGTTCTGAATATCCCAAATTATTCGAAACAGGTTTTCTCTGGCATATATAATGTCTGTAAATGCGAAGCTAAAGTGAAAGATATTTTTTTTTGGGGGGGGGGGGGGGTAGCGTTAGAAAGAAAATATATCCATAATTTGTTACACCATAGTTTAATTTAGTTTGTGCGATTTTCTCCTTTTTTCTTATCTTTATACTCCGCGGTACCATCTTTTTATTGTGTAGTTGACAAAGGAGTAGATAAAAAAAATATGTGCGGATAGCACTGTTCCTTCTCATTGCGCACGAGCCGTGTGGGTGAACGGTCATGCACTCATGCTTCAGTGAGACAGCACAGAAAAAAAAAAAATGAGTGAAAAAGATATCGATTTCAGAGTCCATTCCTGGATTTCGGGTATGGATTTAAAAAGATTCGATACCTCGATATATTGGGAAAAACTACAAAAAACGTACGGTATTGTGTCCTTGGTGCTCAGTCATCAAGTCGTTTCCTGTTCACCAAAGGTTTAAGGTTTAATGATTAAAAAATTGCCACAATAGCAAAAGCTAAATAATTGGCAACAAATAGAAAATAAATAGACACACATTAATAACTGACAACATCTAAATAACATACCATGAACTACCAAACTTAATACTAAATACAGAAACAAATCAAAAATGCACACCACATTTTTATAAGCTAATGTAGCACATCCTTCTAGGCCTGAAGAAGAAGAACAACGCCCCTGGTATGGGTGGTATTGAAGACAAATATGACGCACTCAGAAGCCCAGCGTCAACTGAGCTGTTCGGGCAAGCCGACGCCGTAGTCAAGCACGTTTTAGAGGGACATGATCGCGGTGTAAACTGGGCCGCCTTCCATCCCACGGCACCCCTGATCATTTCTGGTGCTGACGACAGACAGTTGAAACTTTGGAGGATGAACGAGTCAAAGGCTTGGGAGGTAAGCGGATTTATGTTTTTATTCGCCCCAATGAAATTGATACACTGTCAGCAGGTAGACAACACTTTTTTTATGCACAACGGAGCGCGGCTAAAACAACGTTTTTTTTTGAGGAGTTTTTGTATGGCAAAAACGTTGAACCATGAAAAACGTTTACTGCGCCAAAAGTGTTGCACCAAAAGTGTTGCGCCAAAAGTGTTGTGTCCAAGAAAACGTTTTGTCAAGTTTTACCGTTGTGCATACAAAAACGTTGTGTTGCTTTATAGCGTTGTAGAAAAAGCGTTGTTGAAAAAAAAACGTTTGTTTAGCCGCGCTCCGTTGTGCATAAAAAAAGCGTCACACCTAAAAACGTTGTACGATGAAAAACATTGGAATCGAATATCGTTACACCCAAAAACGTTGTACGATGAAAAACATTGTAATCGAATATAGTGTTGCTACATACCTTTTCGAGCAAACGTATAATAATCAAACAATTATTAAAGCAAAATGGACACAAATGCAGATTATGCACACGTTGTTACAATAGAGGTATGCTTATGTCAACAGTTATACTTTAATATGAACACTGCAGTTTTGCGGGCTTATATGAAGATCCAAAGTACCTTAGTTAGCTCTACCTCTATAGCAATAACATAAAATACTACAATTATAATGAAAAAAATCGACGTTCAAATTTGTTCGAGCTATATAAACGAACAAACAAGGGGACTAAACTCTGTGCATACCTTGCTCGCAAAGCTACAATCGGCACTAAACGAGGCACAGGCTCGGCAGCTTGACGAGGAAAAGGCATTCGGAAGGGGAAAAAATCGGGGGGGGGGGGGGGGTATCGCGGTGAAATGGGTTTTATATTATAGATGTAATGAACTTCATACGAAGTTGAAGTTGGCGGCATGAAAGGGTATATATTTAAATTTCTTTAGGAGCTGAATGTATGGGACTTTCGGAGCTTATATGTCGGTTAGCTTAAAATGACGGTCTTCTTTCAATCATTTTCATTGGTTTTATACAGCGCACGCACATTCCCTTTTATTCACAAATAATTATGGGACCGTAGGGCCAGGGAAATGTCAATCTGTTAAGGTACTTAATACACTGGTTTCATCGTCCCAGCCCATATTGAAGTCGCCTTATACTCTTACTGCCAAGAGATCCCTCCCCACTCCAATCCCCTATAGTGTCCGGATCTGGGCCTGGCGTGTGAATTGAACATCTAGGACGTGTACTCTTGCTTTACCAAGTAGCGTACCATCCTTCCCGATCCCTCCCAAGTAAATGTTCCTTCAGCCTGATATTCCACTAGAAGCCTGCCACAAGATATTCGTTGCCCCCCCCCCAACATCCACCGCAGTAGTTTGATCCGGTCCGGACTATAAATCAAATATCTCTGACAAATGATCTTGCCAGTTATTAATTTTCATTCATCCGATCATTTGTTCCTTTGTTCGAAAGTTATGTATGCCTGAACATTCCAGATTCCCCCCCAAATTCCAAGATGGTCGGTCATCTAGAAGTACCCTAACTTGTGATGACCAGACTGATGGACAAAAATTGCATATGGTACCTAAGCTGAAGGGAAACTTAAGTTCAAAGCGAAGTTGACTATTCAACTCTTTCGTATGTTGCGTAGAGTTATATTGTGTAAGTGGACTTAGTTCTTTGCTGAAAATGGTTACCGAAAGTGCTGCTGACATTCGAATTATATTATCCCTTGCATAAGGTCTTAGAGGGATAATTAGCTGATCTACAAAACCCCGGAATTTCATTTTGTTTTCTTATGTAGCTGTAGGGAGCAAGTGCCATTAAAACTGTTATTGCTTTTTTGTAAATTTCAGTTTCGAAGATTGTTAACTATTTTGTAACGATGGTCGGAGAGCATCGTTGGGAAAAGTTAACAATCGTAGAATCGGGAAAAGTTAATGATCGTTAAAGTTGCAGTTAGCTCCGCCCCGAAATAAAGTTGAACATTTGTTAACAATTGTTAAGTTTCTGGAATGTAACCTCTGTAAATGATTAATCCAGGGCATCTGTTTGTTCTTCCCACAAAGTTCCATCCCGATTTCTCCAGCCTAAGCCGGTCATATATTTTCCATCCCACCCCAATTGTTGTCGGATCCAATCCAGACATGAAAAAGATTACCAGAGACATGTCCTCTGTTCAATTAATAAATTTGACACAAATCTGATCACCGTTCCAAAGTTGCGCACAACTCAGTATCCCGGATTCCCTTTCCCTCCACTCCCCCCATGACCATCACCAGAATTCCGGGAAACTCCTCTCCAACCCCCCAAGTGTCTGGATCCAGTCTAGTTGTGTATACAATTCATCTGAAGCTGATGCTTGTTCTTCCCAGCAAGTTTCACATCCATCCCTCCATTCCAACCGTTTCTCGAGATTTCCGTCCTTCCCCCCCAAACTCCCCCATAGCCGTCGATTCTGGTCCGGACTTCAAATGAGATAACAGAGATATGTCATTTATTCAGTTATTAAGTTTCATTCCAATCTGATTACCCGTTCCAAAGTTACGCATGACTCAATTTTCTGGATTCCCCTGCCCTCCACTCCCCCTAGATGGTGGGATCGGGAAACTGATTATTTCCAATTTGGTCAGGTCCCTGATACGCCTGCCAAGTTTCATTGTCCTAGCACATCTGGAAGTACCCTAACTCGCGATCACTGGGACGACCGACAAGACAGACCCAGGATAGACCGGCTAACTGACAGAAAAGTGATCGGTATACGGCACTTGAGCGAAGCTGCAAGTGCCATAACAAGGGAAAGTCTGAATTACTTGTCTCTTAGCTCACTGGAATTTTTATTCTTGATATATCATTCTTGTTTGACTTTTTTTTTGGGGGGGGGGGGAGGTTTAAAAGTTAAATCAAACCAGGTCGAAAATTAGATGTACAACCCCAAAAACATTTAAATCCGGGTTCTCCTAAATTTACTAGATGATAACCGAATTTGAAAATTTCTGTTTTACTTGTCTTCTGTACTTCTTGTCGACACTTATTATCTTAGTCCAGCCTAGCCCTAGTATGGTAGCCTGGCACTAGCACTAATATCCTTTGCTGGATTCGGTTTATTTAATATAGTGTATGTAAAAATAAAACGAACTTGAACTTGGAACTAACATTTAATATCGAGAAATCGTAGATTCACATATATTGTACCGTCTACGAGCTTTCCATTCCAGCAAGACTTTTCTGCATACGAAAACACAGGATCGATCAGTTTTCTCCATTATGAATTACCATATCACCAGTCACAACCACGCCCGATTCGAAATTTGAATTTGCCCGCGCTGCTAAACTGCCTGCCATATAGCTATGGCAGATAAAATCAAACCTCTTGAAATGATAGGGGATATGACCTAGCAAAACAGAACCAAAGGAGAACAAAAACCACGAGAAAGGATAGGCGAAGGGATCAACTTGTAGCAAACTTTAGGCGTCGCCAAGTAACTCCTTGAAGAGGATCCGGCAACCACAAATGAAACCTTATTGCATTACTGGATCCATGATCTGTAACGATCAAGTACGAGAAAAGACGAGAACGCCGGAAATTACGCATGAATGCATCTGAACGCATCTAAACTTTCGTCAAACCTTGTTATATAAAAGGCGATGGGCCTAGAACTAACAGAACCTTTTTTCTTTTAAAACGGGGTTAGCAACAGATGTAATTGTAAAAATACTGTAGGAATAAAAAGTTTGGTACCGGAAAAAATGGTGTGCTTCCGTTGTCCCTCTGCTTTCAACAGCTCTTTGTACTTTTTTTCTTTTGCAATTAATTTTCTTTTGCACTTCTTTTCTTTGCTTTAATTTTCTTTGCAGTGTGTACAATACTTGTCACATACACGAGTCAGCATGTCCAAACCTGCTTTTTGAGTAGCCAAAACAAAATAAAAATTGGTAAAAGGGCTGGAAAGCGGTGGTCAAGTACAAAACATCAAATCAGCGATTGGACTAACTACTTTGCCCACTTTCAATCACGTTCTGTTTAGAAGTCGCAGTCGGATACGAGTTAACAATAAATTTGTCTTCTCGAAAAAAAGTCACTTCTTTAAAGAAAACGGTGTGCATGGAGGAAACACATTTTTTTTTGTGACACGACTTTGTTTGAAAAAATGTTACAGTTGTAAAAAAATGTTGTTCTTAAAGGGAAAACGTCTCGGAAAAAGTTAATGCAACAAAAAGCGTTGTTTTTAAGGGGAAACGTCTCGGAAAAACGTTAATGTAACAAAAAGTGTTGTAGCCAGGAGACGCAACAAAAATCAGCCTATCATGCTAAACACTTCAATAAAAAAATGTCACACGTTTTTGTTTGAAAAAATGTTACAGTTTTAAAAAACGTTGTTCTCTAAGCAAAAACGTCTCGGAAAAATGTTAATGCAACAAAAAGCGTTGTTTTTGAAGGGAAAACGTCTCGGATAAACGTTAATGCAAGAAAAAGTGTTGTAGCCAGGAGATCAAGATCATGACGGGAGTTCACTATACTAAGAAAACAACCGAGAATCTCCCTGTCTACGGGTTCCAAAGCATTCTGTTATTTCAAAGCTTGAAAAAAGCTAAGAAAAAAAAAGAAAAAAACTGAGACACTTTCGTAAAAAAACGTCACAAAAAGTCGCAAGAAAAAAGTTCGAATAACCATGTTGAAAGGTAACAGCGTTATTAGATACTTGCTTCTGTACTTGCACCCTAAGTTTCAACTGAATCTGACAGGATAGACGAGACTTATTAACAAAAAGAGACGTTTTTGTTACGGAAAAAACGTCTCAACCGTAAAAATATGTTGTCTACCTGATGACAGTGTAGCCATGCTTTAAAGGCTTAAATTTCAGCAAATATTTTTTTTTATCATATCCTTAATATTGTAGAAGCATCCATGACCCTACATCGTGATTTTGTGCTAGTTTCGAAGCTTAGTACTTTCATACAGAAATAGTTCACACCAAGTCACCGCTTACTTGCATGGCGAATAAAATAGCTTACGTCTGAAAATTGCTTAG
Organism: Branchinecta lindahli; assembly: GCA_023053555.1. Taxonomy (NCBI): domain Eukaryota; kingdom Metazoa; phylum Arthropoda; class Branchiopoda; order Anostraca; family Branchinectidae; genus Branchinecta; species Branchinecta lindahli. The sequence continues at coordinate 9,644,906 of JAKZAO010000001.1, forward strand.
GTCTATTAAAACAGTTTCGGAAAGCAAGTTTTCATACAACTTCTGTTACATATTGGCGATATTGGACAGGCACGAAACCACGTCCGAATTTACCAGATGCTACTGAGTTTGAAAAAGAGTACCCTCATACTAGAAAGCTCCTCATACCTCAGAAGTATCGATAGGGAATCGGATTAAAGACCCTGAAGGTCCGGAAAGTAGGAAAGAATAATTTGTATCGTTCGACAGCAACAGTAATACAGTTTTAAGAACGAATGAGATCTTAAATCATATTTTAAGTGATTGTTTACTTATTCTTTTGTTGTTGACAAAGTCTTTAGTTTAGGTGCTCTAAACTCTCCTGTTTATAGGTCGATACCTGTCGTGGCCATTATAACAATGTCTCCTGCTGCCTGTTTCATCCTCGGCAAGAGCTCATTCTTTCCAACTCTGAGGACAAGTCCATCCGCGTTTGGGATCTTCAGAAGCGCACCTGTCTCCACACATTCCGCCGCGACCAGGATAGATTCTGGGTAATGGCTGCTCACCCCACCCTAAACCTCTTCGCTGCCGGACATGACCAGGGTATGGTCATCTTCAAGCTGGAAAAGGAACGGCCGGCGTATGCTGTACATGGGAATCTCTTATACTACGTGAAGGATAAGTTCCTGCGACGCCTGGATTTCACGACAGCGAAGGATGTTGCCATTATGCAGCTGAAGAACAGCGGACGCATTGCACCTTCGAATATGTCATTCAACCCTGCTGAGAATGCAGTTTTGGTTTCCACGAAAGCCGCGAATGCCGAAAACTCCGCGTATGATCTCTACTTCATACCGAAGGACTCCGACTCGCAGACCCCTCCGGATCCGACTGACTCGAAGCGATCCCAGGGTCTCAATGCAGTCTGGGTGGCCCGCAACCGTTTTGCCGTACTTGATCGAACGCACGGTATTACCATCAGAACTGAAAAGAATGAAGTCTCCAAGAAGTTACAGATGGGCAACTGTGAGGAAATTTACCCGGCCGGAACTGGAATGCTTCTTCTCCGAGACAACGACTCGGTTACTCTCTATGACATCCAGCAGAAGAAATCCCTTGGTCAAGTTAAAATCGCCAAGTGCCGCTACGTCGTCTGGTCGTCGGACATGAGCCTTGTTGCGCTTATGGCAAAACACAATATCAACATTTGCAACCGAAAGTTGGAAGTGCTTTGCTCCGTTCACGAGAACTCGAAGCTCAAATCCGGTGCCTGGGACGACTCCGGCGTGTTTATCTACACCACATCCAACCACATCAAGTATTGCCTGACTAACGGTGATTCAGGAACCATTCGCACCCTTGAGATGCCCATCTATCTGACTCGCATTCGCGGCCGTCAGGTGTACTGCCTCGATCGGGAGGTCAAACCTCGCATTCTCAACATCGACCCGACCGAGTATACCTTTAAGCTAGCATTGGTACAGAGGAAGTATGAAGATGTCCTACAGATGGTGCGCAATGCCCGTTTAGTCGGTCAGTCCATCATTGCCTACTTACAGAAGAAGGGGTACCCCGAGGTGGCGCTGCACTTTGTTAAGGACGAAAAGACCCGATTCGCCTTGGCTCTTGATTGTGGCCAGATTGAAGTGGCCTTGGAAGCCGCAAAGGTCCTGGATGACAAGGCTTGCTGGGACAGGCTTGCAGAAACAGCGCTGTGGCAAGGAAACCACCAGATTGTCGAGCTTTGCTATCAGAGGACGAAGAATTTCTCGAAGCTTTCGTTCTTGTACATGATCACTGGTCAGCTTGATAAACTGAGAAAAATGATGAAGATTGCCGAAGTTAGGAAGGATTACTCTGGTAAGTCTTTTTCTGACGACTTCGTGGGAGATGGAGGCTAATTATCCAGTGGTTCAAAGTTCTCTTGAAAGTAAGGCTAATTCCTGCACTCACTTGAGACATTCATCCTTGTCTTAGACCTCTGGAAGCAGGTTCAAATTATGAAATCCGAATCTCTGTCTGTTTCTTGAAATTTCATATTTAAGTTCTGAAGAGGGAAAAACAGAAAACAAGTCTGAGTAATACATACAAAAGTGTGTAAAACTTGACTACGTATTTCAAAAATATTATTGCAGTCCATAAAATTAGCTTAACATTTCGGGTTATTAAACGTTACTTGCTGCCTTTGTGAGGCATGAATATGAAATTAGATTTTAAGCTGGATTCACACAGATTCCAGTTCGAATTATTGATGAAAATATATTTCAGCACTCTTCAGCCCTTCCGTGTATCCGGACGCTATTCTAGGTTCTATGACTGCGAAATTTGAACTCTGTCTGAACCGATCGCTTATACGCGAAAATTATGGAATACCTTACCGTTCACCTCCCCGATACGGATCTTTCCAGTGAGTATTGTCAAATAAAGTCGGTTCACATCATCCTCAAGAAGCTAATCTGTGAAATTTACTTGTCCTCCTGTTGCAGGCCACTACCAGAACTCACTTCTGCTCGGCGACGTCAATGAACGAGTAAAAGTCCTTGAACAGACCGGCCAAAACGTCTTGGCATACTATACAGCGGAAACTCATGGCTTGATCGAAGAGGCCGCAGCTCTGAAGAACAAGGTCAATGAGGAAGGCATTCCCCAGGTTAATCCTGGAGCAGAACTGCTTGTTCCCCCGCCTCCCGTCCGCCCGCTGGATTCCAACTGGCCGTTGTTGTCGATGTCAAAGGGATTTTTCGAAGCGGCGATAGCCACTCAGGTTAGTAGGACTTTAAGAAAGTTACGTGGTTTACTGAAAAGTTACCCGTTCGATTTTCAAACAAGGGTATACATCAAATTCCGGAAGCAAAAATACATCAGTTCCTATGCATTAATTCTAGCAGTGTGTAGTCTCTGTGAGAGCACACGAAACGCAGTCTCGACTGACATTATCAAGAAATAGATAGATAGATAGATTTATTTGCGCTAAAAAGCCACAAGGGCCATGGCAAATACAAAAAACAACAAGAATAATAAACCTACAAAAATCCTTCCCTATATGACAGAGCGATCCGAAGGAATCTTCCAAGTCTGTTTAAATCCCCAAAATGTTTACTTTTTAATTTTCTATTGTATGTGATTGGTTTGTACGGTTTTCACCCCGGGTATAAGAAATAATCGGAGGGGCGGGGCTTAACTGTGGAAAAAAACATCTATCGGTAGCTTTTATGTGGAAGCACGAAACAACCTTTACGCCTACACAGACTTTGATGTTGGGATTTGTCAAGAGCCCGACAAGTTGGGCAGGGTTACCAAGGATTCCCAGCCTAACGTCAGAATACAAAAAAAGCAGACAAACTTTCGAATGCAAACCGGTTAAAGGACACCTGAATGAAGAGTACCAAGTATCATCCATATCTGTATGACTTCCGTTAACATTGCCTGCAGAAAACCCAATCCAAATACGAAATAGTGTTTCCAAGCTGTGATTTTTGCTCCATTTTGCATCTGTCCTTATTTCAGTACCGAATAATTTTAGAAATGAACAAATGTCTCCAATCAACCCTTCTTCTGGAATATTTTTTAACCAGTTAAGCCCAAACGTATATCTAGAAGAAATTCCAATACGATCCGGCCAGCGCTGTACAAGATTTGAATGAATTGCGCTTTTTGTCTTGGAGTCTGCATGTGGAAACCTCCAAAAATGAACATCCCTATTTTGAAAACGTCACACTCAGGAGAAGAATGCTGTCCGTGGCCATGTCTATAATTGCATTCTCCATGGTGTGTTCAAGTATGGTCTCATTGTTCAGGTGTCCTTTAAGGCTCGCGTACCGCAGGTGCCGGTCTCCTGATACTCTGCCCTCCGCCGGGAGTTCGATGCGTCGTTTGGGGCAAATCGTACAACGCTTCCCGTGCTTTTCCCTGATTTGTCTAGGTACCCATTTGACGCCGGACTTTTGGTTTGTCTTATGGAGAATTGATTTCAGTTACGTTCAGTTCACTGGTTTTGACCAGGTTTCGGTGCGACCATGGGATGGTTAGTTACATGGGAAACATTTCCCAGCAAAAAAAAAAGAAAAATCATAGAAGAAAGAAAATATTTCACTGATGTTTTGATAAACTGCTAAATATTTCGCTTTATTTGGTTTACGTTTTATCGACACACCAGCTGGAAAAGTGTCTTTTCCTTAAATGGGAGCAATTTTGACAGTGCCGAGTCACGTGCTTCCGAGTCGCGCCACTAGATGATCCTCTGGTTGTACCGAGCTCTGGTTTGGATTAGCGATTTGAATGTGGGCGATCTAGATGTTGGAAATGCGAGAATTCTTCTCATTTATGTAACCTTAATTACCAGGGAAAGGTAATCCAAAGGGCGTATGGGCCTGCTTATGTTATATGAGCTGATGTTGAGATGTTCCTGATTGAGTATATATTCTAGGGTAAGGCGAAGCTTAACGCTGCTCTTGCTGCCGTTGAGACCGACGATGTTGGAGTTGAAGGAGCATGGGGAGACGAAGATCTGGAACTGGATGAGAACAAAGTGGGTGATGAATTTGAAGACGCCGCTGAGACAGGTGAGCTTGATCTTTTATTTTCGCCTGTTGTCTTATGATTTCCATCATTTTAGCATTCAATTGCCCTTTTAAAAGGCAATTGAAGGGATAATCAGGCGTATTCTCAGTGTGTGGTAACATTGGAGCTTCGGTGAAAGTTCTGCGATACCAACATCGTTATTTCCATTTTCTCTCATGATTTTTGTTTGCAAGTTTTGCATGTCGGTCTGTTCAGGCGGCCCTGATTCCGGCAAGCGAGCAACGTATACTTCTAATTCGCTCACATGCCCTCGTTGGTGAATCTGCTGCAGAACAATAAAGGCTTTTGTCTTGTCGATAATAAAACGTCTCTGAATTCTGTTACATTCTCGATTTCGGAAGTTACAAATATTTGCTCTTTATGATTACTGGACAGGGGCTTGGTAGATGTTCGAACCATGAGTCATTGTAGTAATGAGATGCAGTTAGTGTTCCTGACAGGAACACTAACTGCACAACTTCCTGTCATTATAGAACTTTAATTATAAGTGTGCGCGGCGTTACTAGATTTATTGTCACGCAGATATCTGCAGGTACAGTCACGATACGTTAGCAAGTAAAACAGGTTTTCGCATCTACAATAATATTTGTGGCCCTCTAGGACCGTTGGGAACTGTTTGCTGTTTTGGGAAACCTTGCTACAACATCGTACTCAGTTACTGCGGTAAAACGAAGTAGGCAGCCGTTTGGAAAGATGGCACGGCTGCGTCATCCCTTTAGTCTTTTGGAATTGAGCTTGCTGGAGTCGAATTCCGTGTTCAAATGTTCACTCGTGATAGTCAGCGATATTATTCTGTGTATGGCCGCTAATCGTACTTGTCGGCCTTGTAGGGGGGGGGGGGGGGGTCTGGGCTGCAGAAATGTCAGTATGGGCGACACATCGACAGAGTCCACATGGTTGGTGAAACTGAAGTTCTTGACGTGAACCGTTCCATCCAACTCGAAATCGAAATATCTTTGAAAATACTATTATTCAGTCATTTGTACAAAAATAGATTTGGGGGCCTGGCATCAGACAACTCTGCTAACAGTTTAGTTCTTGTATGCAGGGTAGGCTGGCTGGGGGTAGGCGGGGGCCTTGTAGGCTGGTTTGTAGTCGTATTTGGCCTCACCGGAGTAGGCGACATCAGCGTTGTATCCGCCATAGGGGGTGACGGTGTAGGTGACAGTCTGGACACGGCCGTCTGGGAGAAGGACTCTGTAGGATCCCTTGGTGTTTCCGCTGGCGTCGGTTTCCTGTTGGTGACCGTAGTCGTTGTAGCTTGGTCCATCCTGAACAGCCCATGCAAAGTTGGATGGACGGTATTCGTACTTGTCGGCCTTGTAGGCGGGGGCAGGGTAGTTCTGGGCTGCGGCGATGGCAATGCAAGCGGCGATAATAATGACCTGAATGGAAGAGGTTGAAATTAGTAGGCTACCTTGGAGAGTTCGAAGTAGTCGGGTATCTGATTAAGCGCTGTTCCAACCGACCAGCAACGCCTATGATTTCTACATCTAAAAACTAGGTTTTCTTTGCAAAGACAAGCTCAATGATGTCTCTCTATGGTCGAAGATACTTAAAGCTTTTAATTTTGGTAAACCAGGTGTGGCAGAAGCATTAAGGTCCGTCGGCCTAAGATAGAGATAAAATTGTTATGAAACTATATTATTTGATTATGTTGTGTTATATATATAAAAGATGAGATTTTCTAGCATACCTTCATGTTGTCTAGTTTTGGTTGGGAGTAGTTGAACTACACTTGATTATGAAACTGGAAGAACTGATACATTTCCGAAGAATAATTTTGGTTTTATAGCCAAGATGGGTCTGACGTCATACGCAGTGACCGCGCCCATGAGTGTGATCGAATTTAGCCACGTCCATTTGCCGATCCTTTCTTCTGGAGATGTCAAGGGTACATCCGATGGGCGTTCACACCCGCCCGAGTCTTCAGTTGGTAACTGCAAAATTCTGCAAATACATCTCTCGCTGAAAATTCGCCACATTTTTTTTTAATCTTCTTCTCATGACCGTGAAATGCCGTGGGAGCCGTTTTGCAAAATGGCAATACCCAGTGCAGATTTTCCAGTCGAGCAGAAAACCAATAAATTATCATTAGGCTATTGTTATTTTTTTGTGCTGCATTTAGACGAGTAAACTCAGTATTATAACTATCGAAAACGGGCCTGAATAATCATGAAAAGAAAATGTGGGAGGAAGAAAACTGAAAGAAGAAAGGAATAAGAGTATTTAAATATCCTTTTTCAAGATGTTTTCATTTACGCTGTTTCAAGAAAGTTTTGTTTGACCTGGATGGAGCCAAGTAATGTCAGTACTTTGTCAGGTAGCGAGTATAGATGAAGGAACATAATATGAACATTTAATTTCCTATGAAACAGTCATAAGGTACCAAATGCTCTTCTGAAGATAGATCTGGAAAAACAATAACCTGCTCGTAGTTTTGGTTGCAAGTTCTTTGGGTTTTGCGTTGGATTGATCTTGTCTCGGTTTCGGCGCAGTTCCGTTCAGTTGTCGAGTTCCCGGATCGCCGCTTCTTTTTCGGCTGTCTGATTTGACTGTTTGTACTTTTTACGGAAAGAAGAGAAAGACTGGGATTTTTTCCAATATCTTCCCGTTTTAGCCAAGTGCTATTGGGTCAAAATAAAATTGAACGATTGATTGATTGGATGAATACACCTTAGATGTAAAATCGAGGTTCAGGTTCCGGACGGACCACCGGAAGGTGGGGGGGGGGGTGCGGTCCAGGAATCTTGTAACCTGGTAGGGAAGACGAGCGCATAGTCAGTGGAGTTGATGGTGGTCGCGGGAATTGTAGCAGGCTTAAGGGTGCCTATAAAGAATTAAAAGCGAAGGCTGTTAGTTTGACAGTGTGGGTCTGATCTCTGACGGCCCCGGAGCAAGTGTCTTATGAGCTATTAGCCCTTGTCTTTGAGTCAAAGTTCTCCAGTACTGTTTTAGTCAAGATTCTTCGTCACTGAGATTTTGCAGTCTAGTATCGAAGTATCTCTGTAATTCTCGGCTAATCGATTGTTTGTGGGCATGCAACCAAATCCAAAATATTTACCTGTCATCAACGCCGTGGTGTTTGCGGTTATTTCTACTCAAATTTTTTATTTCGGCTTCTGTTGTGTTCCCACCCAGTTTTGTTTATGAATGGACGTCTGATCTGTTTCCTTGTCTCGCTGTTTTTTGTTCCTGTATTATTTTTGGATGGTCATAATTGGCTTTGAAAATTGATTTATTCTCGTGACCTTGGTAGCAGAACGGTCAGTTGGGAGGCTGGTATCATGTGGCTTAGTCATTAGCTCTGCTAACAGTGTTCGATCTGGAATTTCTGACCAGCTCTCCGCAAAAGTTTAGTTAAAATTGGATGGCAGTAATCAGTGCGAATGTCAGCAATTTAGACTCTCGCCAGACACAGCTGAATTCTGAGAGAAGCTTGTGCAAAATTGCACAGTCGGTCGTTCTTCTTCTTTCTGTCTGCTGGTTTAGCGGCTGGAAACCTTCAGCGCGTCGGTTTCAAATTGGACGCAGATATCCTCTGTTAAAGAAATGCCATGGTTCACCTTTCTTGAAAAAAAAAAAAGGATCCTGCGTCTTATGTACTGCCTCCGCCATCGCTGGTCAGAAACTCCTCGTCTCATGTCGTTAGATATTTGCATATAGAACCGCACACAACCGAATTCCCGCTGATAAAGCGAGTCACGATTTAATCATCCCTGCTGATCGTGATTCCCGTGTTTTCGCTTTGGCGAACAGAGATGGCAGATCGAAACCCTGCTGACTCAGGCTTGGTTGTTAAGGTCAGAGAGCTACTGGTGTTAAGTCAAAGTGTAACTATTGTGATACGTGATGCGATGTGATGACGGTCCGCTGATTCGGCGACAGATCGTTGGATCGACTTTCGTCAGAACGTTTCACAGGAGTCGACGCATTATAGAAAAATTACTCACACTCTATTAGGTTATTTTTAAACGTGAGCATACGTTGTTTTTCAAATTGGTCGGTTTTAATTGTCCAAATATTTCAGAAGTTTCATTACAGATAAGACAAGGATGCGAAGTTTCCACAGATAACACGGGGGGGTGGGTGTTATCTGTTATGATTTTGCGAAACGTTGTGCATAACAATGATTGCCAGGAAGAGCCGAAATAGCATCTTCTGACTTCTCTGATATCATGATGACAAAAACAAGAGCTGTAAGCTCATATGGCACTTGCATGGGTTGAGATGTAGTGTTTGATCAAACGTACTTTTAAGGTTACCTTTGCGGTTCAGATGCGCACTTTAAGGGAGCTAGAGAAAAAGTATTTGTTTTAGAACTTGGCTGTAATGATACGCACTTTATAGGCGCTAGAAATTCATGTGTAAGAAAAACTATTGAGACAAAACTATCACAGGCCCTTAGGGATGATTGATATATACCGTTTGGTAAAAAGTATTTTTTTCTTACTTTTCGGTTAAAATGTGCACTTTAAGGGTGATAAAATAAATTTTTAAGCAAAACCCTTGGCACAAATGATCACGGGTTGAGATGTATCGTTTGTTGAAAAAAAGTAGTTTTCGTCGACCTTGCGGTTCAAATGCGCACTTTCAGGGAGCTAGAACTTCATTTGTAAGCAAAACCCTTGAGGCAAAAATGATAATGGGCTCATGGGGATCATGAAAATGTATAATTTGCTTAAAAGTATTTTTCTAAATTTGCGGTCAAGATTGGTACTTTAAGGAATGTCGGAACTTGAGCGGTTTTGAGCCTGAAGAGGACCCTTGCCAAGAAGGGCCGAAATATAGCTCGAATAAAATTTAGCTGACGTATCCGTTTTTGCACTGTCAAACATGATTCGCAGTCAGCTTGGGTTGAAGGAATATTTAAGGAATGTCGGATTTGGAAAGTGGCGATTTCTGAGCCAATCTTGTCGAACCTCTAATATTCCAGCCCAGTTCGATCGTCCTAGCACATCTGGAAGTACCTTAAATCGCGATCACCGGAATTCCGCCCCCCCCCCTCAAACTCCCCCACAGTCGCCGGAGCCAATCCGGTTCTGTAAGTGATTTATCCAGAGCATGTCTTTATTATTCCCACAAAGTTCGATCCCGATCTCCCCATTCTGAGCCGGTCACGTATTTCCCCCCCCCCCCATTGTTGTCGAATCCGGTCCGGACATGACAAAGGTCACCAGAGACATGTCCTCTGCTCAATTATCAAATTTCACTCAAATCCGATCAACGTTCCAAAGTTACGCATGACTCAGTATTCCGGATTCCCCCTCCCGCTACTCCCCCCACAACTATCGGATCATGTAAATTTGTATTTATAAGTCAGTTTGATCGGGTCCCTGATTCGCCTCCCAAGTTTCATCGTGAAACTCCCCAAAACCGCCATTACCGGAATTCCGGGAAACTCCCCTCCAGCCCCCCCCCCTAGTGTCCGGATCCAGTCCAAATGTATAAACGATTTATCTGGAGCAGATACTTGTTCTTCCCAGCAAGTTTCACTCCGATCCCTCCATTCTAACCGTTTCTCGAGATTTCCGGTCTCCCCCCCCCTAACTCCCCCATAGCTGTCGAATCCGGTCCGGACTTCAGATGGGACATCAGAGGTATGCCATTTATTCAGTTATTAAGTTTCATTCCAATCCGATCATCCGTTCGAAAGTTACACACTACTCCAGTTTTCCGGATTCCCCAGCCCTCCACTCCCCCCCAGGTGGTCGGATTGGGAAACTGATTATTTCCAGGTTAGTCCGGTCGGGTCCCTGATGCTCCTGCCAAGTTTCATCGTCCTAGCACATCTGGAAGTACCCCAACTCGAAAAAGTGTGACAAAAACTACTTAATTCTCAGAATTCCCCGGCCCACCACTCCCCCCCAGATGATCGGATCGGGAAACTGATTATTTCCAGGTTAGTTTGGTCGGGTCCCTGATTTTCCTGCCAAGTTTCATCGTCCTAACACATCTGGAAGTACCCTAACTCGAACATGTGGGACAAAAAAATTCGGACAGACCGACCGACCGACCGACCGACAGACAGACCGACCGACGGACGGAATTGCGATCGGTATATGGCACTTGAGCCAGAGGCTGCAAGTGCCATAAAAAGTCAGCAGATGTTTTTCCGGCGTTGTTTCGGCTCTTCTTGTACCTCCAGAAAAAAAAAATGTTGAATCGACCCCTCTGGTTTGTTTTCTGCTTGATCGGTACTACGAACAGAATTCGACGAAAACCGGAAATCGATAGTACATACGGTATTTCCCATGTTCTTGTCCTTATAAGGATAATATGCTGGACCCATCCATCTAATTTGTTTTCCTTCCGGGTAAATCGAACGACAGTATCTGATATAAACCGGAAATTTCGTAAAGATAAAATCCTCTGATAAAACCTATAGGTTAACCCATAATTGCGTATATAGATAAAAAACATCTAAAGATCAGAATATTCTGTCCGTTTTCGACTGGTGTTTATTTTCCAGTTGTAATCTGGGCCCGACTGGTAATCAAAGACAGCAGTGAATGACGCTATGGGTTTTCGTAAAGGCTTATAACATGTTTATGGACCTGGCGAAGACCGGAAATCGATAAGACCCAATTGTCTGTTTGAAGAAGTCCGGTTAAGATACCCTGGACCCCGTCGAAATGTTTGGTCTTGTCATCAGTAGAAATCTTACACAAATATTCTTAGCATGCGTCAGCCGAATATGGCAGTTCGTCCCTATTCTGTCCATCACCAAGTTTTGCGGTTTAACCTGGGAGAAGAATACTTTTTCCTTTTGCTGAGTTGAGACTCCGAACTTTTGTTGTAGCGGTGTTGCCATGACTCACGAGACTAGCCTACTTGCTCCAGCAACCGCCACGTTCTTCTTGTGGCTTATATTTTACAATGTACAGCTTTTTTCGGCACCAAGCTGGTTTTACACTCGAAGAATACTTCGTATTCCAGTTTTATATTTACAAGCTTCCTTTTCTTCCAGGAGAAGGCACAGGATGGGACGTCGATGAAGACCTCGAGTTGCCTGCCGACTTGCAAGTCAGTACCGCCACCGACGCTGGGGAAGAAGGCTATTTCGTTGCGCCGACCAAGGGCACCCCCATTACCCAATCTTGGGTCACGAACTCCCAACTTGCCGTCGACCATATTCTTGCTGGATCTTTCGAGTCTGCATTCCGTATTCTTCACGACCAGATTGGCATTGTCAACTTCGAGCCGTTTAAGTCTATCTTCCTCACAACATATTCCCGTTCAAAAGTCAGTTTCCCTGTTCTGCCATCTACTGGCTCCTTGAACGCCTATCCGCTAAGAAACTGGCGTGATGCCACCCCTAAGAATGCCGCACCGGCTGTTGGTATTAAGCTCAGCGAGCTTGTACAGAAGCTGCAGTTCTGCTACCAGCTTACCACAAGTGGTAAGTTCGCCGATGCCATTGAGAAGCTGCGTGCTCTGCTCCTATCCATTCCACTGCTTGTTGTTGATAGCAAGACAGAAATCGCGGAAGCACAGGAGCTGCTCGGAATCTGCAGGGAGTATATTCTCGGCCTTACCATGGAGAATTACAGGAAAGAACTTCCAAAGGACACGGCTGAAGAACAGCAAAGAATTTGCGAATTGGCCGCTTATTTCACCCACTGCGGTCTGCAGTCGATCCACCAAATTCTCACTCTGCGAACGGCGCTTAACCTCTTTTTCAAAATGAAGAATTACAAGACAGCGGGAAGTTTCGCTCGGCGATTATTAGAACTTGGTCCCAAACCTGAAATCTCAGCCCAGACCCGGAAAATCCTCCAGGCCTGTGACAAAAACCCAGTCGATGAAGTTAAACTTCAGTATGATGAATTCAACCCTTTCGCCATCTGTGGAGCCTCGTATAGGCCCATCTACCGAGGAAAGGCGGAGGTCAAATGCCCACTGTGCGGCACTAGTTATTGCCCAGAATTTAAGGGCATTTTGTGTAAGGTCTGCACTGTATCCGAGGTGGGAAAAGACACGATTGGACTTCGTATTAGCCCCATGCAGTCCCGCTAAGTTGTACATGAATTTCGAGTGGGGAGTGTTGCAAGAGTTTTGTTATTGTTTTATACTAATTGCTTTCAAGTGGATGTCGGGTTGATTTATCTCTTCTTTCAAAAATAAAGTGTTTACGTATTATTTATTCATAAAAAAACTACTAAAAAAGCTGAAGAATGAGGAATTCATAGCTTGAATGCCCAAGGATTGCCCTGTTCTACTGATGCTGAACACTCAGTCCGCAATAAGATCCTTTTCTGCCAAGGATTCTGATTTGGTCGTAAGATTGGCCAGGAAAATTGGTTAACATCTCCTCGTTCGCAACACCACTTGATGTATGCGCCTTATGACAGTTCCAGAAAATGGAAGACCCTCTCATTAAGACCGAACCTGTTTGCTCAGGATTCTCGTGTACTAGGTCTCACCTGAAACATTACTTGCAATCTCTGTATTCGGAAAACCACTTCAGTACCATTCTGTTTGTACTTTGTCTGGCTCCCGATAAAGAAGTAAACTCAAATCACATTGTCATGTGCTGCCTACTATGCGCCCATGCTATGCACTTTTCATGGGCACTTGTGTCACCATCTTATTATATTATCATGAAGAGAATGGAAACGCTCACTTAGGTACCTTTTCTGCACCAACATATGATCTCAAAACTCGGTTCCGAAGTTCTTCCAGATCATCACTAAGTTCTGAATCGGACCCATTAGCACCCTCGTTCGAGGCATCGTTACGAGTACTGTCTCGACTCTTGGCTTGAAAAGGAGAAACCTGGTCAGTGTCTCTAAGTTTGTCAGAACGCCCGGTGTCAGGATCCAGTCCCACGTCGGCATGACCAACTTCGCTGGGATCGCTTGCTCGTACGAGTTCGATCATCGGATGGTAACTATTTTTGGAGCCACGATTACTGTCTTTCTCACGGGCGCCCTTACTGGGTCTGGCACTGCCGCTTGACTCCCTTGTTGATTGGCGTCTTTCCTCCGAGGACCGTTGCGCCGTGTCAGACGGCGTTGTGGACCCCTCGACATTCTTTTTTCGCTTGCTTTCACTTGCCTGACATTGCGAAATGTCATTCCGAGCAGGGCATCTTGGCTGCTTCTGACGTTCGCCAGAATTCGAGTCGCCGCTACGTCGCTTCGTTTTCACCTGTCCTTGTGACCCAGTAGAGCTGGAAGACGAACGCCTTCGCCGTTTAGAATCAGGAGATTGCCGCCTTGATGTTCTTGGACGTTCCGCCCTCTGTGACCGACTGACGTTCGAGCGGCATTCGCCCGATATCAAGCCTCTGTTACTTCGTTTTTGTTTCGACCGTTCTTCTGACTCACTACAACTGGACGACTTCAAACGCCTTTTCCGTCTAGGCGACAAGGAGACAGATGATCTAGGACGTCGTCTCCGTTTAGGCGTTCTGGAACGTTCCGCCTTAATCGACCGAGTAACACTTCCTTGACGAGATGACAACACTTCAGGCGACCTAGACCGTTGACGCGATCTTGTTTTGCTCTGTGACGATCTAACAGATCGTCTATCTGTTTCGTCACGTGATGACCTGGCAGAGTGCCATTCAGACGATCGCGCGCTTTTGGAGTGAGACTTGTTTTCTGAATCCCTGCGCTTCGACGAACGTTCACTTTTCTCTGAACGCCGTTCTGAGGGTGTCGGTCGCTTTGAGCAAGTTGGCGGTGAAGGGCTGCGAGAAGACGACGAGGTGCTCCATCTGCGACTTCTGCTGTTGCTACCTCTCACACTTCCTGGAGCGGTGATAGATGGCGTTAGTCTTGGTCGATGGAGAGAGAATTCGTCGTTCGGGTTAGCGAAAACATGCAGGAAGTTGCAGTTCCTCTCGCGGACGCAGCGGCGGGTGAAGTACCAACCTTGAAGAAAGGTCTTATAAATTTTTTTTTTATCAGGTAAGTAATTTCATTTACACTAAAGCTTTGAGTCCACGGGGCAGAAAAAAATACAAAATGGGGGAAAACCTACAGGAAATGCTCTATGAGCGCCGTTCTAAATAAATGATCATTCCCAGATTCTGTTTACCCACTGTCTCTCCCAACTTCCCCACCAGCCACTGCTTCTCCCGAACACCCACTCCATAGACCTCACTTCCTCTAATTTTCCCAAATGCACAAATATCGTTCCCACTTGAGACCAACCTTCTTGAGAACCGTGTTCTTTGGATAGTCGACTTTTCATAGATAGATAGATATTTTACTGATCCAATGGAATTGGCGATCATCACACTTGAACTTAACGGATTAAAATAATTTGATGATACACAATCATACAAACTTGTCACTTAAAATCCATCCGGTTTTTGTTACTCGTGTCAAACTGTAATGTCTTCTCCCCTAACCCCCTGCGAGACTTGCGAAGCGCAGGCGAACATTCTGAGATCTTATGTTGTTCTTGCTGGATCTCTGGATTTACGAAACTCCCGCTGAACAAAGAGTACAATGCAAAGTCGGTTATCAAAATAACAAAATATCCCTCTTCCAGGGAAGGCTCTTCTCCGCGGCTTAAGGGAGCTTCATCTCCCTGGAAGCTTCCATCGGCAAATAAAAAAAAAAATCGGACTTCTTTCACTGCCACTTCTGTGTGATCACACTAGGAACCGTTTATCTCCCGTGTTGGCAAAGGGTCGTTTTGTAGCCTGACGTCCCACTGTACCCCCTCCCCGAACCCGCGCTTCAGTCATAAAACAAAAGGGCAAGGGTAATAGCTATACGGTGGGTTCAGGTAAGCTGTACCGCTACAAAAATTCGCGACAGACAGAAAACTCATATTGCGGTAGTGGCTTTCCTCTTCCACTTTACCGCTCTTGGAAACAACTGCGAAAGGTGTATCAGTTTGTACAGCGGCACAGGGGAAGTTTGGGAATTATCGTAGCAGCGCGAAAAAGAATTTTCCAGTATGCGGAAACTCCTAACGTCGCGAAAAGAAAAAGAAGTGCTGCGTTCGCGGACTTTTTAAGCAATCTGGTTTCCAGGCCCTGGGTATGGGCTTGGTATGTCGTGATAGCTCTTATTTCTCTATGATGTGTCAAAGTCAACTCACCACACACAGCCGACTTCCATTCTGGGATGCGGATGAACTGGACTTGCAGTTGCTTCCCGGCGTAGAAGCGGCCATGGAGCATCAGGAAAGCTCGTGCAGCATTCTGAACGCTTTGATACTGTATATATAAATGTCCTCTCAAGTGAGCCTCTGAGTTGGAGCAGACTCGAAGCTGAGCCAGCTTACCGTAGGATTCCAGTTCTGGTTTGACGTCTTCATAAAAAGACCTGAAAACGTTGCTATTAAGAACTCTTGGAATTTCTTCTACACTCCCGTATGAGATGGTTTCCCCTAACTACGCTGGATTTCGTCTTGAACTGGAGAGAAAACAAAAATTATTCGTTGGTTTCACTTTGCTATAGAAAATTGGAGAGATTTATCATTGCCTTTTCATAAATCAGCCTTCCCTCACCAAAATTGCCAATATGCGAACAATTCATTTACGAGAAAAGCACATGGGTGACTCTAAATGGGTGGCGCTAAAATGAATGACGTAGGCTACGAGCCAATGCTGCGCCAGTTTTTAAAATTAGCTCATGCTGAGTGAAATTTGATCCAAGAACTGAATGAAAATAAATCCAAGGATTTCTCCCCTGTGTTTTTTCGATTATTTTGCGCTTTCGCAAATTTATGTCAGAAAGCAATTTAAAGACTATCAAGGTATAATATGAAACCGAGTTTCACAAATCATGCTTTTGTAGTTTTATCTTCAAGTCCGTCGTGTGCGTTTTGATACTAAGCTCCCAACGTGAGTTCTTTGCACTGATTTATTTTGATGGAGGATGGTGTAGTGGCAAAGCCTACTGCTTGCAATGTAAGGTACATAGTCAGAAGTTTCATAATATTTACATAAGGATGGTCAGTTTCAACAGAAATGACATAATACACAGTCTGTTAGCACTGCAGAAAAATTGTATCATGCGACTTCTAATTGTTTCTGTAAAACATAACACCAACTTCACCAACAAGGTTTGGTATTTGGCGTTGCAAACCACGTTTGCAACTATTCTTTGAAAAAAATAAAATAAATAACACAAAAGGCAGTAACGGAAATATTCTGTGACGTTCAAAGATAGTTCTGTGACGTTCAAAGATAGTGAGTTATCCACATGTACGCTGAAACTGCGCATCCATGCGTACCGTAAGTGTTTTCTGACAGCATAGGGACAGAATTCTAAAGAAATGGGAGTCCAATGACCGAAAATAAGACGACGGGACCGCAAAAAATGAACAAACATAATTGCTCGCGTTGGTCCTTTCAGCGCTTATTTCCGCAAGCCTGATTTGTTTCAACAGGTGTTCTTACCTAAAGTCTGCATATATCTCAGAATCTTCAAACTCCAACCCTGAGTCGTTCCTCTCATCTTTTGAGACCGTCCACTTGACATTTGAGAAGAAGTGCGGGATAAGCAACGTGTCGCTCAAAGCCGGTTTAGCATGGAACCTGGAAAACAAATTTATTGACAGATTATCCTTTTCTTCCATTATTCTCGGGCGATGGGGTGGGGGGGGGGGGGGCCAACTTATTCATCCTTTCTCAAATTCGTCTCAGGCAAAATTATACAATGTAAAACGCAAGGAACGAGAACACGATTACAATTCTTTCAATGACTCTACCATGCACGGACAAAACTGGCCATCTCAATACAAACAAATAATAATCTTCTATGAAATTTATGGAGGTTTGCGATTGTCAGCGTTCTATCGGGTCTACAGACTGCATTTATGTGAAATAACTGGATATGTGTGATCCTTTTCAGTTCTTGTCCTTGTCAGTTCTTGGTCTATCACGGCACTGCTCCTACTTTCCCCATTTCCGGGTCTCACGGTCAATGGTTGGGACACCAAGCAAATGACGATCAAGAGTATTTAATTTCATTTTTTCATTATTAAAAACATAGGTTTGCTTGAAATTTACAGAACGAATCTTGGCCCCATAAATTCTTTAGTTCCTTATGAGCCGGAGGCCCAGTTCTCACAATCGATCAGGTACACTTTCAAATTTTATTTGCTCATTTGAAAGAAGTGGTCGATTCCGGTATTGATGCGCAACGTCGCTTCTATGTGATGTTCGGGATCTGCTTACCTTGAACATCGGTCTCCAAATCGGCACGCTGCCACTTTGCTGTAAAACGGACAAGGGGCTTGCCCTTCTGGGGGTGATTCAACCACGTCCAAACCATCGGTCAACTCTACCTACAACAGAAATACCAACACGTTCAAGAGTGATGAATATTAAACACTTGTCTGGTACTTTTTCGAAAAAAAAAACTTCATGTAAATAATAAAAAATGCTATCAAGAAGTAGCACAGTTATCAAGCTACATTCGATACCACATTAAGCGTACAGTATGTCATAAATCACGTCCACTACAAACACGCGTAAGGAACCGTGACAGGGCCATCTACAAAGTGTATTTACTTAGGAAAACGCAACGCTAACATTAACTATCGATTTGTGGCCCCAAATGCCATCATACCTTCGAACCGAGGCCATTCCAATTTTTTTTAACTCGTGATGAGTACGATTACTCAAAGTTTCTCAGTTAGTTAGAGGCGAAAGCCTTTTTTGTTGCGTAACATAGATCTCGCAGCAGTAACTTATAGAATGCTTACTAAAAGAACAAGACCAAAGGTTTCGATGGGATCCCAAAAATTTAATATTTGATCGAGACAATTGGGTCTTGTCTTCGCCAGATCCAGTCTTCGCCAGGCTAATCATCTGAAAAAACTAAGTTCAGATATACCTCTATTTTGACGATACTGATCGAAACTCCTGCTTTACTTCTGCCAAATTCCCGGTTTCGGCCGAATTACGAGCGAACTACTTGTCCAGCAAAAAAAAAGAACGTTCAGAAACGAACTCAGCGTATCTCCTTATCCCTATAAAGAATATCTAACCGGATTCCGGACGAACTATATGTCCGGGTAAAATATGATTGTCATATACAGATTCAGCGTCCCTTCTTAACCCTAAATCTGTCATTTAATCAACTTCAAATAAAACTTTTGCTTTTAACAAATTTTCCGGTATTGGCCAGATTCCGGGCGAACAAGTAGTCCGGGTAGAAAATGCTTTTCACGTAAGTGTTCAGTATGTTTTCTTACCCCTAAATCGAACATTCAAATAAAACGTTTACTTTTAACCAATTTTCTGGTTTTGGCTGGGCGAACTACTTGTCCGGCGAGAAAATGTTTTTCACCATCGTGTTCAGCATGTCTTATCCCATAATCGACTATCACATTAACTGTTTAACAAATATTTTGTTTGCCCCTTTTTTTAAACCCCCTTCCCCACCCCTAAATGTAGGGCTACAGAGCCCATCGACGAACTCGACCTTACTCTTGACCCAAAGAATCCTCACACCAAGTTTCATGAAAATATCTCATTCCCTTCGCGAGTTATCGCGCTTACACACGGACAACTTTTGCGATGTCACAGGTATCCATCCACTTACGTTCTGGGATCCCAAAAATAGCTCTAGTACACGAAGAGAGAAATAAAAAAGTGGTTTCCAGCAATGCGCCTTCGTTGAAAACAAATTTCATGGGACCACTGCAACAGTCACGCCAGATCCTACGGTATCTCACGACGGGTCCGTGGACCGGGCCCCAGTAGGGCGCTCTTTCCGCCCTAGTAGAAGTAAGTAGGTACTGTATTTGGAAGTCTTAAAAATCTGTTAATGACGAAATCTTATAAAAAAAAACTCAGTAAATACAGCAAGGATATATTTGGTATTTTTTATGTGTCCGTAGGGAAGATTTGCTGACAGCCGTAGGTTATCATTTTCAGAATAGGGACAGTTACCGATGTGCATTCGGTCCGACATATCGCTGCGGACCATATTTAACTTTGGACGCTGTAATATTCGAGTAAATGGGAAAAACTCGAAACACCCACTCAATGTCTTTGCCAGACGATGGGGAACTTCTTTAACCGCCAATAGTTTGACTTTTACCCACAGCAACAGGAGAAAATGGATCCGTCCAAAGTTAAATGACGTAAAAGAAGAACACCTCCAATTCAAACAACAAGAGCTGTAAGCTCATATGGCACTTGCATGCGTTGAGATGTAGTGTTTGATCAAAAGTATTTTCAAGGTTACCTTTGCGGTTTAGATGCGCACTTTAAGGGAGCTAGAGAAAAGTATTTTGTTTTAGAACTTGGCTGTAATGATACGTACTTTATAGGCACTAGAAATTCATCTGTAAGAAAAACTATTGAGACAAAACGATCAAAGGCCCTTAGGGATCATTGATAGATAGATAGATAGATTAGATAGATAGATTAGATAGATAGATTTAATGCATAAAAGCCAACAAGGGCCATCGCACCAAGACAACAAAAGAAAATATATATATAAGAAACATGAACACTATACCAATATTTACTACTACAGGGATATACAATTTTCCCTGTGTGCCAACCCTATCCGGAGGAACTTTCCAAACAGTCGAATACCCTGGAAACTTTTCTCTTTCTTTCTCTCAATTATCCACTCACTCCCACACGCTCTCACTCCAAACAACTCTAATCTCAACCCATTCAATTCCTCGCACTCTCCCACAAAATGAATTCTTTCTCGCATCCACACATAGGGCAAGAGTAAGGACCAGTTTTAACCCTAACTTTACCCAAATATTTTCTTCTTTTACCAAGAGGTAAACCATCCCCTCTCATACCCATAAATAACACAAGTTCCTCGTGAGACAGACCACACTTGAGGTAAATCTCTTCACCCCAACATTCTTTTGCCTTGGCGTAAAAACATAACGATTCTGTCTGATCCTTTTCCTCGATATCCTTTTCCTGATATATACCGTTTGGTAAACAAATTTTTTTCACTTTTCGGTGAAAATGTGCACTTTAAGGGTGATAAAATAAATTTTCAAGCAAAACCCTTGTGGCACAAATGATCATGGGTTGAGATGTATCGTTTGAAAAAAAAAGTAGTTTTCGAACTTGCAGTTCAGATTCGCACTTTAAGGGAGCTAGAAATTCATTTGTAAGCAAAACCCTTGAGGCAAAAATGATAATGGGCTCATGGGGATCATGAAAATGTATAATTTGCTTAAAAGTATTTTTCTAAATTTGCGGTCAAGATTGGTACTTTAAGGAATGTCGGATTTGGAAAGTGGCGATTTCTGAGCCAATCTTGTCGAATCTCTAATATTCCAGCCCAGTTCCATCGTCCTAGCACATCTGGAAGTACCTTAAATCGCGATCACCGGAATTCCGGACCCCCCCCCCCTCAAACTCCCCCACAGTCGCCGGAGCCAATCCGGTTCTGTAAGTGATTTATCCAGAGCATCTCTTTATTATTCCCACAAAGTTCCATTCCGATCTCCCCAGTCTGAGCCGGTCACGTATTCCCCCCCCCCCCAGTTGTTGTCGAATCCGGTCCGGACATGACAAAGATCACCAGAGACATGTCCTCTGATCAATTATCAAATTTCACTCAAATCCGATC
Organism: Branchinecta lindahli; assembly: GCA_023053555.1. Taxonomy (NCBI): domain Eukaryota; kingdom Metazoa; phylum Arthropoda; class Branchiopoda; order Anostraca; family Branchinectidae; genus Branchinecta; species Branchinecta lindahli. The sequence goes on from JAKZAO010000001.1 coordinate 9,665,983, forward strand.
AACCGTTCCAAAGTTACGCATGACTCAATATTCCGGATTCCCCCTCCCGCTACTCCCCCCACGACTATCGGATCATGTAAATTTTTATCTGTAAGTCATTTTGATCGGGTCCCTGATTCGCCTCCCAAGTTTCGTCGTGAAAATCCCCAAAACCTCCATTACCGGAATTCCGGGAAACTCCCCTCCACCCCCCCGCTAGTGTCCGGATCCAGTCCAAATGTATAAACGGTTTATCTGGAGCAGACGCTTGTTCTTCCCAGCAAGTTTCACTCCGATCCCTCCATTCTAACCGTTTCTCGAGATTTCCGGTCTCCCCCCCAACTCCCCCATAGCTGTCGAATCCGGTCCGGACTTCAAATGGGATATCAGAGGTATACCATTTATTCAGTTATTAAGTTTCATTCCAATCCGGTCACCCGTTCGAAAGTTACACACTAGCCTACTCCAGTTTTCTGGATTCCCCAGCCCTCCACTCCCCCCCAGGCGGTCGGATTGGGAAACTGATTATTTCCAGGTTAGTCCGGTCGGGTCCCTGATGCTACTGCCAAGTTTCATCGTCCTAGCACATCTGGAAGTACCCCAACTCGAAAAAGTGTGAGAAAAACTACTTAATTCTCAGAATTCCCCGGCCCACCACTCCCCCCCAGATGGTCGGATCGGGAAACTGATTATTTCCAGGTTAGTTTGGTCGGGTCCCTGATTTTCCTGCCAAGTTTCATCGTCCTAACACATCTGGAAGTACCCTAACTCGAACATGTGGGACAAAAAAATTCGGACCGACCGACCGACCGACCGACGGACGGAATTGCGATCGGTATATGGCACTTGAGCCAGAGGCTGCAAGTGCCATAAAAACTAGATCAAAGAGTCTCGTCTTCGCACAATATGAGCTGAGAGTGGCCCCTTAGCTTTCGGAAGTTGAGTAGTAGTAAAGCACATGAGCATGATACCATTGGGATGAGAATTCCTATGAACCTGCTCTAATCATTAAATGTTCAAGTGTAATCTCGTTAAAGATTCATTCAGATATTCCGAACGCCAAAATACACAGTCGTACACGGAAACACTCTAAACTGTAAGCACTGAGTTCATCCGAATTCACATTGGAACTTCGCATCGGTTCGGTAGTAGAGACCGATCTTAAGGAAATGTCCCCTCCCCGTAAAATCACGCACCTATCTGATTGGCAGAAAAGCTGCTCCGGAGTTCGCATTTATCAACCCACGTTTACATGTTTTAAAACTCAGACTTGATTTAAAGCAGCAGGGTACTTACAAAACTTCCGTGTTTAATTCTACTTTATCGAAGAGTTGCAAGCTGTTTAAGGCCATCGAATTTTAAAGGTCAGTATTCTGCATATACCCACTATTCCCAGGGAACAGGACTTACAGACAAAGATCGATTCTAAATTGTCTGAGAAAACCGTGTTTATCCATAAAATATGCGACTTCCAATGACATTTCACTTTACGATCGTAAGCATTCAATCAGAAAGCACAAGGCGAAATACCGCTCCATATTGTTTCTCACTTTCTGTAGTGCAGCGCACGACAGCAAAAGACAACAGTAAAAAAAAAAATATATATATTATACAATGAAACATATGCGAACTTTCCAGCGATGTCAGTATCAAACGAAAACTCCTTTGCCCGTTACATCTTTTACTCTCGACGTTGGCATATTACGGTAGGCTAGTGGCCTTCCAGTCGGCAGTGGGAAATTCCAACATACCTTGACAGTTCGGCGCTGTGGTCTAATTCGCCTGAGATCTTTTGCAAAATGCCTGCCAGCAGATTAAAACGTCACATTGAAAGCCGGTAGCGCGAAGTTTCAGCTTAGCACAATCCCAAATATTATCGGTAGTCTACTTCTATTAAGATTTTCGAACTAAAGAACTCACCCCTTCTGCTATATCGTTGATTTGCTTCATCCAGCGATCCTATTGGGCAATAAAAGGTCTTCAAATACTGTAAAGGGTAGTCAAGGACAACATAAGGAAAAATCAAGACACTGCATGAAAAAAACACTATTCCCTTCACCCTGACCATGCCAACAAATCTAACTCTGAAAACTAAGGCGTTTTTCCGCGACAATCCCGGATTACAATCCTAGATAGCTAATTAATCAGAGAAACAGCGAATCGACAATACCAGATTGTACAAACGACGATCCGACGATCTTGTTCCGTTGCAAGATTCTCGAATCGACAATCAAAGCACGAATCCGGATTGTCAGATTGTCACAGAAAACGATTTTTCATAATCTGGATTGTCAGAGAAAACACATTTTAGAGAATCCGGATTGTGGATCGTCAACCTGGATTGTCACGGAAAAACGCCTTTGGAGAATCCGGATTGTGAATCGTCAATCTGGATTGTCACGGAAAAACGCCTCTAGCCTATAATGGACAGTTTCGCTTAAGTCTTCAATTCGACCATTATCTGCCTCGTCAGTCTCGCTTGTTAACTTTAGGGGAAAATTACTAAATCAACAACACGTCAATACTGCAGGCCTGCTGTATTTGAGATTTGACATGACGAGTTGGTATCACTGCTAGGCTGCCCCGTACAATGGGAATGAGGAAGGCTTTGTAACAAATTACACAGTAATGAGCTCTTTCGGTTGGGATCCTCTTCGTATTGCAAGTCAAAAATAAGTCCCCTCATCTTGATCCTTGTTTGTTGCCCTTCAAAATATAGTTAGCTACGCCTATCTCACGTCTAGTTAAAAGGAATACAGTATTCAGCATGATGACCTGTTTATCCACTTCTGCCTGCAGTTTCCGCTCCTTCTCAGCAAGGTCATCTTCAATTTTCCTTTTTAAAGCTTCCCAGTCTTCTTTGATCTTCAGCTAAAAACAAAAACAGCATTCAGTCGCAATGTGAGACCTCGCCTTTTTTTTTTCCTTGGCCTACCAATTTTCTTCACACTAAAGGCGTTCTTCCGCGATCCCACAACGTGTTTCGAAAAGAGTGTTTGTGCGACCGCTTGTATGGCCCACGGACACAGTCGTCTTTTCACGACCAACAAGGTTTTGGTGGCTCGAATTTGCAGCAAATTAAGGTCTAAAAAATAAAATTAGCTACTTTATCAAGCACATAGATATAAAACTAAGGATACTTCTTGCGCATAATGGTAAGGACGCAAGCCTGGAGGTCTATTTATTGAGATTTTATTCCGTTTCTATTTTTGATTCCAGAAATTAAATATTATCGCCAAAAAAACAGATGAAACGGCGTTTCCGCCAGTTTCAACTTGTGGGTCAGGTGTTTGGCACAGACTTCTGTTTCGGCAACAAACGCTCAGAAATGTGTGGCACAAAAACATTCCGCGGAAAAATGCCTTAGATACTGCGTAAAATGGTACACCGATGTACAGTACAGGCGGGAGGAAGAACTGGAACACACGAAAAACGTTACAGGAGGGAGCTGGCCAAATTTGTATCACTAAGGGCAATATAAGACACAAGACTACCTACTTCCTGTATCTCTTTTTCCTTTTCACATAGCCTTCGTTGTTCTTCCTTCTTTTCCCACTCAATCTGTACTAGACGCTCTCTTTCTAGCCATTCCTTATGAAGTCTTTCACGCTCCAGTTCATATTCAATAAGACATTCGTGGTCTTCTCCAGCATCACCTGAAAATTCAACTAAAGTTCTCTCTTTTTTCTCTTCTTTCCATTATCTCTTCTTTTCCCAAGATTACCGATTCTTAATGCACGACTCAAATGGCATGACTCAAGTCTGTCAACTAATGCACAGGCAGCGAGGTTTGTTCTTCTCAATCCCCGTCTCCTGTAGGGGACTGAAATTCAAGCCTCTGAATCAGAAGCGATACTTTGTGGTGTCCCCAGGGTTTCCTAGGCCCAGTTTTATTTTTAGTTATGATTAATGATACAGCGGATGATTATCAAAACCATTGGACGGATCTCAACGATCTTACAATCACTGAAGTTTGCTGCAGAGATGACTCAAGTTAACCTCGAGATAATGTTGGTAAAGTAAAAATGTAAACTTAGCAACTAAGTTGACTACAAATGATAGAAATTGTGTAGGATGCCTTCAATGACAATTTTTTTTTTAATCTTTTAAGCCTACTTTTTACCTGAAATTTCAGATTCTTTGGGTGGAAAAAAAATAAAACTTATGGGGATAGTTCTAGAAAAGTAGTGGCATGGTAAAATGTGAAAATGCTAGACTTTAGATGTTTAGGCTTATGTCCAGGCATGGAGCACCCACTTAAAGTTTAACTGAAAAGGGCTAGGATAGGACAATCTAGTTACCCACCACTTCTTCACTTAAACTGGCTTGAAGACCCGCTGAAAAGTAGTTACTTTCCGTTTCCGTGTGATTTGTGGTGCCTCTATGCACTTGTATTTTTGCTCTATGCCTTACGAGAAAGATTTATCAATATTTTTTGGTTCAGGCACTAAGCAATCTTCACCAATCTCACCACTGCCCACTGAAAAACCGCATTTGTGTTGAGATTAAAATTTCCCACATCATAGTAGAATTTATGCTGTGGGGACGGCTGGAGATATTCTGAGCCTCATAACTAGAGCAGATAGTGGAAAAAAAAAAAAAACCTTTGTAGAATCCAAATACTTCAGTGTATCCAATTCAATGACACACAAATGAGTTGGCTTTTCAGTTAAACTTTAACGTCTGTTCCTCACTTATGTTCCATTTATTGATCAAATTTAGAATACAGCGCCCATGTGTGGCATTTTGGACGTGCAGTCAAACTGACTGCCCTACTATCTTCGGCAAAGGCAGCCGAGAGCTATGTAACTTTGAGATAAGAAAAACTGACGCTGTTTGTTTTCTCTATATAATACTACAGATGCAAGCCGGCAGGGCCGTCACTACTTGGGGGGGAGGGGGGGACGCCCCCCCCCCAATGTTGTCGTCCAGTCGGTAAAAAATAGTCGAGTTGGCGCGAAGCGCTGCTATTTTTCTTAAAAACAGTCGATTTTTTTTTTAGAAACAGTCGATTTTTCTTAAAAACAGTCGGTTTTTCGTAAAACTAGTCGATTTTTCTTAAAATTTGCCGAATTTTCGTCAACACAGTCGTTTTCATCTGCAAAACCAGTCGGTAAAAATGACCAGCCAGTTGGTAAATACCTCGTCCCCCCCCCCAAACATTTTGGCTAGTAACGCCTCTGCAAGCCGGATCTTGTCCAGAAAGGATCAGCAGGAAACTGGCTTATTGATGGCTAAGTATTTGGATAAGGAATACAGAAGGAATGTGGGCAGAATCATAATTGGATAATAAAAATTCTTTTTAAACCACTAATTTGTGGTCTTTACCAATATGTAGTTCAATGTCATGCAAAAAAGGTTTATATGTCAAGAAAGAAAGTATATACCTTCATCTTGACTGACATCTTGGTTGTTTATCAGCGCCAATGTAGTCCTCCTCCTTTTTCTTTGGAACTTCTTCAGAAGCTTGCGGAAAGTTCTGTTTGATAAGTAGCCTTTGTTCTTTTGCAGTTCAACTGAAATTCTCACATCCGACATAATCTATGCAAAACTAGAGTAGAGGTATACTTATTTAAAGGTTGCCTAGCTCTGAATGGCACCGAAGAAAATAATGAAACTCGAACCTGGAAAACATTAAAATACCATCATGCTGCATTTATCAGGGGCGTCGCAAGTGTATTTTTGTTTGGGGGTGCAGAACCGAAGTTTTTACAGAATCTTTCAAAAACTTTACCAAATCCTAGAAACTGAGAATTCGAGCTTTAAAAATTACTTAGAATTACTGAAATGAAAGGATTAGCCTATGTGCAAAGAGTAACACTAAAGGGCAGCATGAAAGATGATTAGCCAGCTACTAGGCGTCGTTTTTGCGAAGCCCGCTTGGACAGTATATTGAAGGGCACGATTGCGGTAGCAGCTTCTATTTGTTATACCCAAGACAAAATTAAATAGAGCGCCGCATGCGAAAATTTTCTAAATCCAAGTTCTTTTTTTTCTCTAGGTTACAATATAACTGCTTCTCATACAAGTTTCATCTTTTACCGTGGATCATCGAGTTCCTAAGAATTAGGAAATAAGTGTATCCTCTCTCTTCTATTGGCAACAGACTGATTATCATGCTTGCCACAATTTCTGCTCTTTATGTGACATATTATTTCCTGCTGAGCTCTCTCTGTTCAACAACCAGTTATACACATGTCGCCAACATTTTCATTCAAGGCAAGGGAAATGGAAAGAGGCTAAAAACAGCCAAAGCCTGTAATGTAGGCGTAGCCATGATGCCATGTGAGCGGTGTAATGCAGGTGTAATGTAGCTTAGTTGTAAAGTGGTCAACTGTCTCAGACCATCCAAGCAGAAACACTGTGCGGTGAGAAGTGTCCTTAACAGGGTTGCCACTCGAACAAAATTAATGGTACTAATCAGAACTGCCAAAAAGTACTACTTTGAAAAAAAAGAACTACCTTCCAAAAAATCCCGTTGCCTACACTTCTCTTCGGTTTATCACACAGTACGAAGATATTTTCTTTCTTTCAGTGGGTTTGAGATATGTTTCTCTTGTTCATCTTTTCTTTGTTAATAAAAACGATCGATTTTCTAAGCATTTGCTTCGAAATCCCAGGCAAGGTTATTTCTAAATTGCTCCAGTCACATTATATATTATCGCCCGTCCTGAGGGTGATAGCGGAAAAATTTGGCCCGCAGGTAGCGTCATAGGCTGATATTGCCTGAGCGCAGCGAGGATGATATCTGCCTATCATGCTGCCCAAGGGTAAGCATGACTGCCCCGAAGAAACTAGTACACTTGTTTTAATTTTCTGGTATTCCCCTGATCTTAAAAGAAAAAAGTTCCAACCGTGCGATATCACTTGTTATCGCATGGCTGGCTGTGCGATAACAATTGTGATCGCACGGTTGGAACTTTTTTCTTTTAACATCAGGGGACTACCAGACAATTTTGGCACTGGGTAGGATAGGACTGGTATCATGGGACTGCACAGTCTACTGGTGTTATATTTGAATAAGGTGAGCCTAACCAGGGACGCCATAAGCGCATTTTATTTGAGGGGTGCAGAGCCAAAATTTGTATCGAATCTGTCAAAAATTCTAGCGAATCCTAAAAACCGACATTTGAGCTTTAAATGATTGACTACAACAACGAAATTATTAAGTACAAATAGTACAAACACTAAAAGGCAGCCTGAACGATGATTAGACAGCTACTAGGCATCGCTTTTGCGAGTACTATTTGGACAGGTGTATTGCTCGGCACAATCCCAGCAGCAGCTTCTAACTACTATAACGAAGACAAATAAAACTGCATGGGCGCCACAGGCGAAATTTTCAAAGTTTGCATTTTTTTTCCCTGCAAAATTCAACTACTTCCTTTTCTGGCTCTTAACGTGGACCGTACCTCAAAAATCCAAGAATTTCCTAAAACCGTATCACAAGAGGGAGCAAAGCCCCGGCAGCATTTTGTAGATACTGTTTAGTGTTGACTACCCAAGAACTTCAAGTGAGCGCAGCACGCAATTTTTTTTATTCGCCTTTTTGCTGCAAAAATCTTCCAGCCTACAGTTTCTACTTTTTGAAGTTTCCCCAATCCCAAGCAAACAAGCTAAAACCCCTCCTAAATAACGCGTCCTTCCACAAAATAGAGAATACCACGAAAGGTGTTGGCTACTATTGCGCCGAAGATTTTGAAGTCTGCTACAGGTACAGGATTTAAAAAAACCTAATAGTGGATGCAAAATGTAGTGAAAAATCAAGAAGTCAGCAACGACACTAAATGATTTGGAGTTGATTTGAAAAATTACGGAAAGAGTGCCATTTTAGGACAAAAAAGTACTACTTTAGCGAAATAGTATTAAAAAAGTACTAGGATTTGCAACGTCGAGGTCGCATACCCCTCCTGTACTCTGATCAAAAAGTACTAAAAGTAGTACTTTCGTACTACCCGTGGCAACCCTGGTCCTTAAACATTTTTGAGGCCAATTTCAAGATTGCATATTTCATCAAGCCTCAACTTCAAGGTTGGGTGTGCTTTCTTGTACTGCCATACCAAAAAAGATGGAACAGCCAACAGGACATTCATGGATAAATTTTTGAACGTAAACACATGAAAATAAAAAAAAGCATATAATGCCTTTCTTTAATATACAGGTTAAATATCAGTTACTCCTAACAACTCCTAAGGTCTCTTGCTCTTGCCCTGTCAGTTGCACCAGTCTCAACTTCAAGACCAAGTCTCAATAATCACACAAAATATTTTCTTCTATCCAACCAAACCCAAATATTTGGTGGAAAATTTACTTCCTAGATGTCTCTAATGCAGCTGATCCGCTCGCTGCCCCTCCATCTTTTCTATTGGTTAATTCGCGTTCACTATCCTCGCCCTCCTAAATAGATTGAAAAAAGTGAAATCAAAGATACAAATAAACAGACCTACAGGTGCACAGGTGTAAAACTAGGCTAGCCTAGGTGAAAACTATCTAGCTTGCCCACTTACTAGGTAAGTGTGCTCTGTTGTAGACTCTTTGTTATAATAAGTAGGCCTAGCTAGAGGTATGCTTATGCCTTATGCCCTTCTTTTATGGTGAATGTTTGTTGACAGTGGACAGTGGAAATTAAATACTGTTGATCCGGTTCCTGTTGTCGTTGATGAAAAATGAGGTACTACTCGATTTAAAACGATTAAAACGTGACCCAATAGACATCCCTGTTGATTTAATTCAAGCGTTCCTGATCTTGCAAATATCGATGCTATTTCTTCAACTTTAGAGTACTGTACTGTAAGTTATCAGTAAGTTACCCAGCTATTTGGAAAGTTGGCTACGTAACGTAACACCGATACCCAAAAAAGATGCAAAAATTGATTTTATTTTTGACAGAGTGCGTCCCATTTCCCTAACTCCAGTTTTCAGTAAAGTGTATGAAAGTTATGTGGCTGAATGGTCGAAAAAAGAAATTTTTCTGCTTTTAGATTCTAATCAGTTTGGAAATCGACCTAAAACATCAACTAGTCATTCTACGGTAAATCTTTTAGATTTTATTTTTAAAAACATTGACGAACTCTCTAAATTGATCAATTTAGTCGCGATTGATTGTAGAAAAGGTTTTGACTTTATAAACCATAATATTCCAGTTGATGAACTTTTGAATGAATTCAATATTAACCCCAATCTTGTAAAAATTATTGTAGGTTTTTTGGGTGATAGGTCCCAAATTCTGAAATCTATTCATATAATATACAAAAACGGATTCGTCAGCTGTAGGCTATTGCTTATGTAGCGATATTTCGGCCCTTCTTGGCAAGGGTCCTCTTCAGGCTGTCAGTCTTCTTGGCAGTCTTCTGTGCTTGGGGCTCAAGGAATATTTATAAATTCTGAAATATCAGTCAATCAATAAATTTTATTCAGCACGAGGCCATACAATAGCCTACATAACAACACTAAAGAAACAAGAGCTGTAAGCTCATATGGCACTTGCACGGGTTGGTAAAAGTACTTTTCGACTTTTCGGTTCAAATGCGGAGGGAGCTAAAGAAAAAGTATTTATTCCTGAACTTGGCTGTAATGATGCACACTTTACGATAACAGATCCTTAGGGATCACTGTTATGTACCGTTTGGTCAAAAGTATTTTTTTTTCACTTTTCGGTTAAAATGCGCACTTAAACGGTGATATAAATAAATTTTTAAGCAAAACCCTGTGGCAAAAATGATCATGGGTTGAGATGTATCGTTTGATAAAAAGTACTTTTCGACCTTGCGGATTAGATGCACACATTAAGGGAGCTAGAACTTCTGTAAGCAAAACCCTTGAGGCAAAAATGATAGCGGGCTCATGGGATCATGAAAATGTATATTTTTGCTTAAAAGTATTTTTCTTAATTTGCGGTCAAGATTGGTACTTTAAGGAATGGTCGGATCTGGCAACTGACAATTTCTAATCCAATCTTGTCAAGTGTCTAATTTCCAAGCCATGTTTCATCGTCCTAGCACATCTGGAAGTATCTTAACTCGCGATCACCGGAATTCCGGACCCCCCCCCTCAAACTCCCCCACAGTCGCCGGAGCCGATCCGCTGCTGTAAATGATTTACCCAGAGCATCTGTTTGTTATTCCCATAAAGTTCCATCCCGATCTCTTCAGTTTAGGACGGTCGCGTATTTCCCCCCCCCCCCCGATTGCTGTCGGATCCGGTTCGGACATAAAAAAGATCACCAGAGACATGTCCTCTGTTCAATTATTAAATTTCACTAAAATCTGATCACCCGTTCCAAAGTTACGAATGACTCAATATTTCGGATTTCCCCTCCCTCTACTCCCCCCACGGCTATCGGATCAAGTAAATTTTTATTTGCAAGTCAGTTTGATCGGGTCCCTGATACGCTTCCAAAGTTTCGTCGTGAAAATCCCCAAAATCGTCATCACCGGAATTTCGGGAAACTCCCCTCCACCCCCCCCCCCCAAGTGTCCCGATCCAGTGAAATTCTGTAAAAGATTCATCTGGAGCAGATGCTTGTTCTTCCCAGCAAGTTTCAATCCGATCCCTCCATTCTAACCCTTTCTCGTGATTTCGGCCGTGATCCCCCCCCCAACTCCCCCACAGCTGTCGAATCCGGTCCGGACCTAAAATGGGACATCAGAGATATGTCATTTATTCAGTTATTAAGTTTCATTCCAATCCGATCAACCGTTACACGCTACTCAGTTTTCCGGATTCCCCCGCCCCCCACTCCCCCCAGATGGTCGGATCGGGAAACTGATTATTTCCAGGTTAGTTTGGTCGGGTCCCTGATATGCCTGCCAAGTTTCATCGTCCTAGCACATCTGGAAGTACCCCAACTCGAAAAAGTGTGACAAAAACTACTAAATTCTCAGGATTCCCTGCCCTCCAACCCCCCCCCAGATGGTCGGATCGGGAAACTGATTATTTCCAGGTTAGTTTGGTCGGGTCCCTGATACGCCTGCCAAGTTTCATCGTCCTAGCACGTCTGGAAGTGCCCTAACTCGAGATGAGTGGACCGACCGACCGACCGACCGACCGAAAAGCGATCGGTATATGGCACTTGAGCGAAGCTGCAAGTGCCATAAAAATAGAAACACCCTAAAACACCGGTAAACTACTTCTATCGTAGTAGAAGTAGCGTCTGCCAAGTAGGCAGGCAATGAAGCATTGGGTTAGCTGCAATGGCTACAAGGCTGTTTTCTGACTGTATAGCACGTACGACAAATCGAGATTTTGCCGCCCTCTCTATTTCAGCAAATGTGCAGCAATGATTACGCAGTAGCGCCTGGCTTATACTTGCTCTGAACTCCACTCGTGCTAGCCGTCGAAAAATACGATTGTAACAAGCTTCTAGATTACGCATAGCACGAGCTGTGTGGTTTGTAACAAGGGACACTGCAAAAAATTGGGTACAATAAGTCTTAAAAAGACGCACTTTAATCTTCAAGTCTACGTGACTGAGCTTCCAAATCAGAACATTTCCATGCTTGCAGAGACTATCCGCAAGCATTTGCAAATGTTCGTCATCTCGTAGACGTTCAGATACAAATCCCAGGTATCGAAACTTAGGGACATACTCAAGTATTCTACCTGACAGTTTCACGTGCAACTTGGGGAGATGGCACCCAATAGGGAAAAAAGCCATTGCAAGCGACTTCTTAGTATTAAACAGAATATCAAACTCTGTCGCATACTGGTCGCAAACAGCAAGAAGCCTGTTCAATGCAAAGACAGTAGTACTAGCACCACAATATCATCTGCGAACATGATGTGGTTAACACAAATACAGTTAATATAGCATCCGACACCAGTAACACTAATCTAGCACTTAACTCATCTAGATACACCACATATAACAAGGGGGACAGCACACCACCCTGCCTAAGGCCGTTGACAAGCCGAAAACTATCACTAACTGCAGTTCCCCACCTCACTCTGAACTCCTGCGTTCTAAACCAGAAACACAGGAGCTTTACTAACTGTGGTGGGACTCCTCTTGGAAGTAAATTTTCAAAATTTTGCTATGATTCACCCTTTCAAAAGCCTTAGATGAGTCTATGAAACATGCAAAAACATGTGAAGAATAGAACCAAAAATACTCCACAACCACCTTTAGCACAAAAATAGCCAAGTCAACACCATGCGAAGGCTTAAATCCGAACTGAAAATCCGATGTGTGAAGCCAACCACCAATTTCATGGATGAGACATTTTTCCAACAACTTACTCAATATTGTCGCCAAGGCAATAGAGACAATCCCGGATTACAATCCTAGATAGCTAATTCACCAGAGAAACAGCGAATCGACAATACCAGATTGTACAAACGACGATCCGACGATCTTGTTCCGTTGCAAGATTCTCGAATCGACAATCAAAGCACGAATCCGGATTGTCAGATTGTCACAGAAAACGATTTTTCATAATCTGGATTGTCAGAGAAAACACATTTTGGAGAATCCGGATTGTTGATCGTCAATCTGGATTGTCACGGAAAAACGCCTTAGGTCTGAAATTATCTGAACTTGTATAATCGCATCCCTTTCCTTTCGGTACAGACCAGCTCAGCGTCCATGAGGGAACGAGGGAGGAAACTATGTTTCAAAAATCCATTAAAAAGTAGTGACAGGACTACACACTTCTCGTAAGAAGCAAATTTAAAATGACGAATAATTTGTAATAATTTGTCGGATCCACAGGCAATTTTTTGTGGTGTGCCACAGGGAACAGTTTTAGGTCCGCTACTTTTTCTTGTAATGATTAACAACACAGCTTCTGACAGACCGGAAACACGGAAATATGTCAGCGATCTGTCTCTCATTGAAATATGGGAGAAATGCCATAGTAGTGAAGCGGCCAATACAATTTCGCAGATACAAGCCGAAGCTTTCGATTCCGACATGGTTGTGAATGAAAAGAAGTCTATAATTCTTACAGTTTCATTCTTGAAAGAAGGGCAGAGTTTTGAACCTCCTATTCCAAATACTTTGCGTGTAAACCAAATAAAACTCCTCGGTCTATTTACATCAAATGATTTGAAATGGGAACTCCAAACGAAGGAAATGGTAAAGCGTGGACACATCGGCCTTCGTATGATGTTACTTGCTAAAGATAGGTTCTCTGAACAAGATTTGCTTCGTTTTTATGTTTCTTTTATACGTTCGAGGCTAGAATACCTGGTGGAAGCTTAGCACTTTGGCCTTACTGAGGACCAGGCTTATCGGATCAAAAAAAAAAATCAGAAACGTGCCCTACTGATTATGTCACGACCCCGCAAAGTTCCTTACAATGAGCTCCTTCAGAAGTTTAAACTTGAGTCCCTTAAGGTTGAAACTGTGCATGGCAGAAAATGCTTGAGCACCTTATCCACAAGTATACTTCCGCCACCATTCGAGACTGCTCGCGAACGAACTGCAAGAGCGGCCTAAGTGGTGATCCCAAAACTCCAACACGTAAAATGTGACTATGTACTGTATGAAAAGACGTTTGTACCGTCTTTCGCTAAAGTTCTTAATCTTATTTAGTGTTTACTTTTATATATGACGTTGACATATTTATATTGACATATTTATATGAGTGTTTAAATGTAGCCTATATTTGACGATTTCGACAAATTTGGATTTCACCATGATAGTTCGAAAAGAATAATAGCGATATCTATCTATCTATCTTGTCTTTCCAGTTTGCTTCATATAAACCCCGTACCCTAGGCTTGCTCCAATACACTACTGGCTTTACTTTCATCAGTCTCCCTCTGTCATGCTGTCGAATGTCCGGTCAGTAACAAACAAGATTGAGGAACTGGATGTTTTAATGCGAGATAAACAGATAGATGTGGCCTGCCTCACCGAAACGTGGCTAGCAAATAGCAAAATACTCGGCATCGATGGATACAACGCCTACAACTTACCTCGAAAGTCCTTGGACCAAAAGGAAGTCAGCCATGGCGGAGGTGTTGGTTTCTTCTGCCGAGACAATATACCTAGCCGAGTAATCAATCCACCAGTACAAAAGTCTCCAGAACTGGAATTGCTATGGGTCTGGGTAAGACCGCGCTTCCTACCAAGGGGAGTGTCATCCCTAATTTTCGGAGTCGTATACTACCCACCCAAAGCACCATTCCGGAAGACTCTAGTAAACTACCTACAACACTCCGTTGACCACTTTCGGAGCAAATATGCCTCTGCCGGTATTGTGATATGTGGAGACTTCAATGATATTAAGCCTTCCTGGTTAGAGTCCTGTCTATCACTGAAGCAAGTGGTAAAGTCCCCAACCCGCGGCAGTAACTTACTTGATATGGTCTTCACAAACCTTGAACAATACTACAAACAGCCGGAAATCACAGCAAGCATCGGCCTCAGTGACCACCTTACAGTGATTTGGAGACCTTCACAGTTGCCTCGTCGAAAGGCAATCCTAAAAACAGCAACCTACCGACCGATCAGGGATGATCAGATCCCTGGGTTCAAGGAAAAACTAGCACTGCAGAACTGGACCTCCATCTACAGGCTACCGTCCGCTGAAGACATGACAAACGCCTTCTGTGACCAACTTCAGAAAATGTTTGAAAAACATTTTCCTGAAAAGAAACGGGTAGTAAGAAAATCACACAAGATGTAAAAGAGCTTATCCTAAGGCGGGATAGCTTATACAGATCTAACAGAGCAGAGTCCAATAAGCTGCGAAATATCGTGGTGAGAAAGATAAAGTATGCTCGAAAGCAGCACGGCCGCTTAACTGTACAGAAGCTTCTATCTTCCGCCCCTAAAAAGTTTCATAGCACGGTTCAGAACATTCTCGGCCGAAAGCGGGAAAACGTCGAACTAACAAACGAAAAAGGAGAGAAACTTACCGCTAACGCGATTAACGATCACTTTGCTACAATATGTACAAAATACCCTGGCCTTACATCACTTCCTGACCTCCCAAGTATCACCGAAATCCCAGTCATTGAAGCAGAAAACATCCGGGCCGCTTTCTCAAAACTGGACGCGTCCAAAGCATCATTTCCAGGAGAACTACCGATCAAACTGATCAAAACATGCAGCAATGAGCTTGCCGTACCATTTACTGCCGTAGTAAACCAATGCCTGAGCGAGGGCACCTTCCCAACAAGATTCAAGACAGCTTTTGCCACCCCTATCCCGAAAAAGTCACCCGCCGCATCTGCAAATGATTTAAGGCCCATCTCAAAGACATCGACCTTCTCAAAGGTCCTGGAAGGAATTGTCTTCAAATGGCTCTTCGAAGATATTGGCGATCAGCTTGATCCTCGGCAATACGGCTTCCGTCCAGGCCACGATACTGTGCATTACCTTGTCCGCCTCATTAGAGACATTCTGGAACACCTCGAGAAGGACGGCGCCTATATCGACTGCATCATCGCGGACTTCGTGAAAGCGTTCGACTTGCTCGACCACTCAGTTGTTGTCAGCGAGGCAACATTCCTGAATGCAAGGCAAATTGTCTTGCGAATGGTTGGCAGTTTTCTGACAAACCGCAAACAGAATGTCCAACTTCCAAATGGCGAAATATTTGATCTCAGAAAGCTGACATGCGGTGCAGCACAAGGGTCGAAGTTAGGCCCTTTAGCCTTCCTCATAGTAATCAACAAGCTTCTACGCGAAATCCCTGAACGCTACAAATTTGCAGACGATCTCTCTACTCTCCTCCCCAGGCTACTCTCACAGAACATACAGCCAGATCCAGTCCAAACAGTAATGCGAAAGATCGAAGAAGAAGCAAACCAAGTAAAGCTCACACTCAGCCAGGAAAAAACTGTCCTGTTTAGGGTTAATTTCCTTAAACGGCAAGTTCCAGATCCGCCATGCGATGGACCGAAGCATGTAAAGTCGGTGAAGGTTCTAGGTGTCCACCTAGACGCCGACCTCAAATGGAATACCCACGTAGCATCAATCGTCTCAAAAACCGCCTTCCTCTTAACATCTTTCGCCTACCTTCGCCGCTTTGGCATGAAAACTCAGATCATGGTTATATGCTACAAATGCTACATTAGACCACTCACAGAATATGCTTGCCCAGTGTGGCACAGCTCACTGACCATTGATCAAAGTGACAAAATCGAAAGGTTGCAGAAAAGGGCCTGTATAAGATAATATTGGGAAGTAACTACATTGATTATGAGACGAGCCTCAAAGTTTTAAAGTTGGAGTCCCTCAAAGAGAGAAGACACAAATTGGTTGTGGATTTCGGTCGAAAAATCCTTGACTCGGAAACACACCGCGATCTTCTTCCGGGTTTTGAGACCCCCCGAACCCAACACTCCACTAGACTCACAGAGAGAAGAAAAAACGCAACAAAGTTGGAACAACGAGCAACCCACTCATCTGAACGGTACCTGAAGTCATTTGGCCCATACTTTGTAAAACATTATAATGATGACCTGGACAAAAAATTGTGAATAAATTCTGTGTTAATAATGTAATTTTATAAGTGTTTTAAATTGTTTTTGACTTCCGCTGCTATTTTTGTCATCGACAATGATATTAAGGTAAAATAAAGTGAATTTGAAAAAAAAAGTCTTGAAATTTATTTCGTTTATTATACCTTGTTCAAACACACTAATGTCAAAGTCGTAAAGTTTCAGATCCCGTTTCATCATCCCCAATTCCTTACGCGAAGACACATGTTGTGATTAATTGACAGCTCAAACCCTTTGCGAAACATGAAACCAAACAAACTCAATGCAAATCTTACGAAAAGTACTGTGAACAAGTATACGAGATTTTAATTTGATGAGTGTCATCGTTCACGAACTTAACACATGGGCAATCTGGGTCCCGTTGCAAACGAACGGGAAGGGTGGGCGTCAAGTTAAAAACATAAAAAAATGGGCAATCTGGGCCCAAATGCCCCTGAACCAAGTGAGTAGCGTTTGGTTCCCGCAAAAAAGCAAAATGAGAATGCTCACTAACCTATACCAAGTTTCAACTTGATGCCTGTTGCCTGTCACGGGTAACGAACTTTACTCCTGGGCAATCTGGGGCCAGTTGCCTTTGAACGGGGTGGGTGGGGGAGGTGTAACTTTAAAAGTAATTTCCCAGCCATAGGATCTACAAGTACAAGGAATTTCATCGTCCTGTGTTCAGGTCTGGTCAAGTTATGAACATTATTCATTGGGCAATCTGGGCCCATTTGCCCCTGAACCGAGTGGGTGTGTGGGGGGGGGGGCCTCAAAAGCCACAACCAGACCCCAATACCCACAAGTGTACCAAGTTTGAACTTTACTGGTTCACTAGTTATGAGCTCTACAAAATATGGTGAAAACCGAAAGCCGAAAGCTGCAACAGTGCTTGTTCCAAAGGAACACTGCACTAACAAGTGCGCAAGCGCTCGGACGTGGAGTGTGAAAGTAAAATGTTTATCATATTTTATATACAAACAGAGTTAGAACCAAGACATTTCACATCCCCAATCACCAAACAAGTATTGAAATAACCTGATTTTTAATCATCCCACTTTAAAAGTTTTAAATGTAAAGAAACCGCAAGTATACATCCAAAGAAATGTTGAAGATCTTGCACGAACACTGAATGGTCCAACACTGAATGGTCTGCTAGCCAATCCGATCCTTTAAACCCTTTTTTCCATTAGCAAGGTAATAACAAGTGCAATAAACCAAATTGTAGCCGCCTAATACCCCACAATTCATCGGTCATATGACAAAACCGTTCAGTTTCCAACTGTTCAATAAAGAATCAAGTACGTCGCGTCGTCTTATTTGTTGCTGTTACACCAAAATCCTCATCCATAGATATATCTCCCCAAATATACAAGAGTTGAACTTGAGACCTGTCATAGACGAACTTAACTCATGGGAAATCTGGTTCCAGCTGCCCATGAACGGGAGGGGGGAGGGACCCATCAAAATGCGTATTTACACCTCTATTTCGTCAAGTATGCCAGCTTAGAGTTTGATTCCAGTCACCGGGTCGAAAACTTTTTTCATGGGCAATTCGGGCCCACTTGCCCATGAGCCTTGAAGTACGCCGCATGGTCTTATTTGTTGCTGTTACACCAAAATTCGCATCTGTACATACATATCCACAAGTATACAAGACTTTAACTCGAGACATGTCATAAAAGAACGTAACTCATGGAAAATCTGGGCCCAGTTACCCATGAACGGGAGGGTGGGGGGGGGGGGGTCCTCAAATTGCATATCTAGACCTAAATATCCTCGACTATACTAGCTTAGAGTTTGATTTCAGTCACGGGTCAAAGCAAATCGGTCCCACTTGCCCATGAACGGGGAGGGTTCAACTCCACATATAAAACCCCAGCCCTATGATCCAAAAGCACAAAGGAATTTCATCGCCCTATCTACCGTTTTTGTCAAGTTAAAAACATTGAAAAATGGGCAATTTGGGCCCAATCGCCCCTGAACCAAGTGGGGGTGGGGTTTGGGGCCCGCAAAAAGGAAAAAGAGACCCCAATGCTCTCTAACCTACCAAGTTTCGACTTGATACATGTTGATTCCTGTCACGGGTGACGAACTTTACTCATGGGCAATCTGGGCCCAGTCGCCCGTGAACGGGATGGGTGGGGGAGGCGCGACTTTAAAAGTAATTCCCAGCCCTAGGATCTACAAGTACAGGGAATTTCATTGTCGTATGTCCAACTCTGGTCAAGTTATGAACATTATTCACTGGGCAATCTGGGCCCATTTGCCCCCGAACCGAGTGGGTGTGGAGGGTGGGACCCCCAGAAGGCACAACTAGACCCCAATACCCAAAAGTGTACCAAGTTTGTACTTGATACTTGCACTGGTTCACGGGTTATGAGCTCCACAAAATATGGTGAAAACCCAAAAACCGAAAGCTGCTACAGCGCTCGCAAGAGTGGATTGTTCCAAGGAACAGTCCACTAAAGATGATACAGCCTCCATTGTTTTCTTGGTGTGTGCAATGCAGACCGCACCTTTGCTTAACTAGAGATTTCTAAATCCGCAAGTTTGTCTCGCTTTAAATGCCGCAAGCGTAGTGGGCGGTGCTACGAATGTGGCCCGTTTGCAAAGCATGGAAAGCATACGTCTTGGCGCTACTCCCTAGTGTTATTTTGCTCTGGATTCAACACATCAGATTTTCAGCAGAAAAAATTCAAAATTTATCCTCAACTCAAAACATAAAAAAATGCGCAAATTTCACTCCGACAATAGGCTGTTCATCCATGACGGGACAAACACACCTTCGATTTAGCAGGTGCACAACTTTTTCGATTCCTACCAAGCAATTTCCGTTAGACCAACTTGGGGGGCATTATAGGAGAGGAGCACGACCAAGGAATAGTCCAGTGGCGCGACTTGGATGCAACTCTACTGGTCCAGCCCAAAACATGGGCTATGTTTTGGGCTAAAACATAGCCCATGATTTTCTTGCTCATATCTGAGCAAGAAAATCAGAATTTTTTTTTAGCAGGTATATGAACAAATCGTCGGTGTCTAACGGTTGCTCAATCGACGTCATCCTAGAAATCCGAAGAGCGTATTGTGTTGAGGATCATTTTGCTGGTACGTGTCGTCTTCTGCCCCGGTAGACACTTCTTAGGTAGCTGAGGGGCTTTCGGTTTTCTCCCCCCGACCAAGGCATCTGACGCGGTGTAGTGAAACTGGGTATTCATAGTAAATTTCATGTTCCGAACAGGTGGCTCTGGTTTATTTTCATGGTGGGGCGTGTTTGGTTGCGCTCTGAAGTTAAAGTTACGCTCAAACGGGGCAACGGGAAGTTTAGCTGATGCTTTTCCCTTTTTCACTGGCTTGGTTACACGAAGTAACGGGTTTTTTCCCCTACTGATGACACTTTTTTTGTTTGAACCTGATGCTTGACTGTTTGGTACCAAAGTGTTGAAGTCGGTCTCAAACTGACATATGAGATCACAGGGGTCAACCGGAACCACTATGTGTTCAACTTCAACCGCAGGAGCAGGCGCAGGAGGGACACCAGAGGTGTCAACGGGAAAGGTGCATTCAAAGACAATAAGACTTCCATCAGGTCGTTCCGTCGTCCACTTCCACGATCTTTGGTTGCATTGCTTACTATCCTCCATCGCCACTGATTTACACGTTGTATTCTCCTCACTCGTAGTAAATAACACTAGGTGGAGCCAAGACCTGTGCTTTCCTTCACTCCCTCCATGCTTTGCAAACGGTTATATATATAACATACCCTTGCGGCATTTAAAGCGAGACCAACTTGCGGGTTTAGAAATTTCCTAGTAAAGCAAAAGTGCAGTCTGCACACGCCAAGGAAACAATAAAAACTGTATCGTTTTTTTGCAATTTTTGAAAATATGTAGCCACAGAGCAAAATAAAACTAGGGAGTAGCACCAAGACCTATGCTTTCCATGCTTTGCAAACCGGACATACTCGTAGAGCCGCCACTACGCTTGCGGCATTTAAAGCGAGACAAACTTGCGGGTTTATAAATTTGTAGTAAAGCAAAGGTGTGGTATGCTAACACCAAAGTAACAATGGAGATTGTAGCATTTTTTTGCTATCCTCACAATATGAATCTGTCGGAGCCAGAACTGGTGAACGACTGAATGAGTTTCAGTAGGGACGTTCTCTATCGCTAGTGGTGATAGTGTCGGTGCTATTCGAGTGTGTGTCAACTTTGTCAAGTCTTGGCGCTACTCCCTAGTGTTATTTGTGTAGCGAGAGCAACACTTAGGTTTTGTCGTGTTTTTTTTTTATCCCAAAACGTAAGCGGCGGGATACCTATGACATCGTAAAAGTTGTCCGTCTGTCTGTCTGTCCGTCTGTTCGCACGATAACTCTCTAAGGGATTGAGATATTTTGTTGAAACTTGGTGGGGGGATCCTTCGGGTCAAAGTACAAGTCAGGTTCGAAGATGGGCTCTGTAGCCCTATATTTGAGGGTGGGGGAGGGGTTTCAAATTAAAATATTTTTTGAAAGCTATTTAGATAGTTGATTTAGCGGTAAAGAGACACGCTGAATCCGAATATGAAAGTTATTTTTTTTGCCGGACAAGTAGTTCGCCCGGAATCCGGCCAAAACCGGAAAGTTTGTTAAAAGTAAAAGTTTTATTTGAAGTTGATTAGATGTTTGATTTAGGGGTAAGAAGACATTCTGAACACGATTGTGAAAACCATTTTCTTGCCGGTCAAGTAGTTCGCCCAGAATCCGGCGAAAACCGGAAAATTTGATAAAAGCAGAAGTTTTACTTGAAGTTGACTAGATGTTCGGTTTAGGGGTAAGAAGACATGCTGAACACGATGGTGAAAACCATTTTCTCGTCGGACAAGCAATTAGTCCGGAATCCGGCCAAAACCGGAAAATTTGTTAAAAGCAAAATTTTTATTTGAAGTTGATTAGATCATAAATTTAAGGGTAAGAAAAGACGCTGAATCTGTATATGACTATCATTTTTTACCCGGACATATAGTTCGTCCGGAATCCGGTTGAAACCGGATTTTTTTTTAGAAGTTAAAGTTTTGTTCGAAGTTGATTAGATGTTCTTTATAGAGATAAGGAGATATGCTGAATTCGTTTCTGAACTATCTTTTGTTTTTGCTGGGAAATTAGTTTGCTCGGAATTCGGCCGACACCGGAAATTTGGCAGAAGTAAACCAGGAATTAAGTTTCGATCAGTATCGTTAACAAGAGCTGTAAGCTCATATGGCACTTGCATGTGTTGCGATGTTTTGTTTGATCAAAAGTATTTTTCGACTTGTGGTTAAAATGCGCACTTTAAGGGAGCTAGATAAAAAGTATTTTATTTTTGAACTTGGGTGTAATGATGCGCACTTTAAAGGCGCTAGAAATGCATCTGTATGCAAAACCCTTGAGGCAAAAACGATCACAGGCCCTTAGGGATCCTTGATGTATACCGTTTCGTCAAAAGTTTTTTTTCGCTTTTCATTTCAAATGCGCACTTTAAGGGTAACAGAAATAAATGTTTAAGCAAAACCCTTGTGGCACAAATGATCATGGGTTGAGATGTATTGTTTCAAATAAAGTACTTTTCGACCTGGCCGTTCAGATTCACACTTTAAGGGAGCTAGAACGTCATTTGTAAACAAAACCCTTGAGGCAAAAATGATAATGGGCTCATGGGGATCATGAAAATATGAATTTGGTTTAAAAGTATTTTTTGAAATTTGCAGTCAAGATTAGTACTTTAACGAATGGTCGGGTTTGGAAAGTGGCCATTTTTGAGTCAATCTTGTCAAATCTCTAATATTACAGCCAAGTTCCATCGTCCTAGATTATCTGGAAGTACCTTAAATCGTGATCACTGGAATCCCGGACCTCCCCCCCCTCAAACTTCCCCACAGTCGCCGGAGCCAATCCGGTTCCGTAAGTGTTTATCCAGAGCATCTGTTTGTTATTCCCACAAAGTTCCATCCCGATCTCACCAGTCTAAGTCGGTCACGTATTTTCGCCCCCCCCCCCCAATTGCTGTCGGATCTGTCCGGACATGAAAAAGATCAACAGAAACATGTCCTCTCTTCAATTACCAAATTTCACTCAAATCCGATCAGCCGTTTCAAAGTTACGCATGACTCAATATTCCGGATTCCCCCTCCCGTTACTCCCCCCACGGCTATCAGATCATGTCAATTTTTCTTTTTAAGTCACTTTGATCGGGTCCCTGATTCGCCTCCCAAGATTCGTCGTGCAAATCCCCAAAACCGCCATAACCGGAATTTCGGGAAACTCCCCTCCAACCCCCCCCTAATGTCATGATCCATCCGAAATGTATAAACGATTTATCTGGAGCAGATGCTTGTTCTTCCCAGCAAGTTTTAATCCAATCCCTCCATTCTAACCGTTTCCCGATATTTCCGGTCTCCCCCCCCCAACTCCCCCATAGCTGTTAAATCCGGTCCGGACTTCAAATGGGACATCAGAGGTATTTCATTTATTCAGTTATTAAGTTTCATTCCAATCCGACCACCCACTCGAAAGTTACACAGTACTCAAATTTTCCGGATTCCCCAGACCTCCACCCCGCTAGTGTCCGGATCCAGTCCAAATGTATAAACGATTTATCTGGAGCAGATTCTTGTTCCTCCCAGCAAGTTTCACTCCGATCCCTCTATTCTAACCGTTTCTCAAAATTTCCGGTCTCCCCCCCAACTCCCTCATAGCTGTCGAATCCGGTCCGGACTTCAAACGGGACATCAGTAGTGTGCCATTTATTCAGTTATTAAGTTTCATTCCAATCCGATCACCCGTTCGGAAGTTACACACTACTCCAATTTTCCGGATTCCCCAGCCCTCCCCCCCCCGGGTGGTCGGATCCAGTCCAAATGTATAAACAATTTATCTGGAGCAGATGCGTGTTCTTCCCAGCAAGTTTCACTCCGATCCCTCTATTCTAACCGTTTCTCGAAATTTCCGGTCTCCCCCCCCAAACTCCCCCATAGCTGTCGAATCCGGTCCGGAATTCAAACGGGACATTAGAAGTATGCCATCTATTCAGTTATTAAGTTTCATTCCAATCCGATCACCCGTTCTAAAGTTACACACTACTCCAATTTTCCGGATTCCCCAGCCCTCCACTCCCCCCCGGGTGGTCGGATTGGGAAACTGAATGTTTCCAAGTTAGTCCGATCGGGTCCCTGATGCTCCTGCCAAGTTTCATCGTCCTAGCACATCTGGAAGTACTCCAATTCGAAAAAGAGTGACAAAACTCCTTAATTTTCAGAATTTCCCCGGCCCACCACTCCCCCCCAGATGGTCGGATCGGGAAACTGATTACTTCTAGGTTAGTTTGGTCGGGTCCCTGATTTTCCTGCCAAGTTTCATCGTCCTAGCACATCTGGAAGTACCCTAACTCGAACATGTGGGACAAAAAAATTCGGACAGACCGACCGACAGACCGACAGACCGACAGACCGACCGACGGACGGAATTGCGATCGGTATATGGCACTTGAGCCAGAGGCTGCAAGTGCCATAAAAATAGATATGGCTTATACAGGTATATCTGAACTTGGTTTTCTCAGATGGTTAGCCTGGCGAAGACTGGATCTGGCGAAGACAAGACCTAGTTGTCCGGTCAAATATTAAATTTGTGGGATCCCATCGAAACCTTTGGTCTTGTTTTCCTAGTCGTCCGATTTCATTTATTAGTAGAAGACGGTAAGGGTGTTTTTTGTTTCGAAAAGTGTGGCCCTCTGGCCGGATTGATGAATATGGCATTACGTTTTGGCAAGCTCGACTAATAGACCATAACCATCTTCGGCGATGAGGGGTTTGTATTTGTTTCTGGTGTATTTGATCGTGAGAACGATTTGGTTCTATGTCTATGACCTATCTATCACGGGGAGATGGACTTGTAAGTAGGAATCGGTTGCTAGAAGGGGTTCATGAGGGGCTAGAAACTAGTGTAAATTGGTGCATATTTTATTTGATCTCTATAAATCTGAGGGTAAGAAAACTAGTCTCCATGTAACTTGTGATTTTGGCTAGCGACGCCCCTGGTCACAACACAAGATTCCCAAGAACCCTGCTATTACGACTACAGTCATCCTACAGTGACCGAGTCTGATCTGGACCCATAACTGAACATGAGGACATGTGATCTTTCATCCTCTTTGAGTGGCACAAAAATGTTTTGGCCTTTGGGAACATGTCAGTGTGTTTTGATCGAGTCTGAAACCTGAAATAGAAGACCTGGGATAAGTGCTAAGTAGCGTGTGCATGTAGCATAGTGCGAAGTATGGAACATGTTGCCGAACTGTATAAAGGGATCGGTGTCTTTAAGCTCTTTCCAGAAAAAAATGAAAAAATATCTTCTGGAGTCTTGAGAGTTGGTGTCTTTTATTTTATATATGTCTTGCTCTTGTTGTCGTGTTTGACGCGGATAAGGTTGTGACAAGTGATTTTGTTAAGAAATGAAATTATTCTCAATTAGAGGTATTAATTATTTTGAGTTCCTGAACTGGCCGCTTAGAGCCTTTGGCATGTTGGCAGTTCAGGAATTCATCTGTTGATTTTTTTTTCTTTTTTGCAAATAAAGCAATCAACAAAGCAATCAAAATGCTTTTGTCAAGTATCAAGTTTCATTCAGATTAGATAACATGTTCTAAAATTATATAAGCTTGCAAGATTCCATATTCCTCCACTCTCATCTGGATTGTTGGATCCCGCAAGTGATATTTTAAAATCAATCTGATAAGCTCTGTAATAGCCCTGACAAGTTTCATCATCTAGCCCATTTGCAAGTAGCCTAACTAGCATGTAAAGATTTACCCCCCCCCCTCCAACACCCCCACACTAACCAGATCGGATCTGGACCTGTAAATGGAACTTCAAGGACGTTTGTGCCAGAGCTGGTGGACTCGTCTCGAGACCCCTTGTTCATGGACTGGGACTCGTCTCGGTCTCGTCGTTTACGAAGTAGGACTCGGACTCGTTCCGAAATCCGCCAAGTCACGAGTCCAAGTAAAGGTCTCGGCCCGTCAATTTTAAAATAAAACGAAGTCTCCAGCGACCAGTTAAACAGACTGGCTTCCGTATACGACTCTCCTCTCATCCAACATCTCCTCTACCATCCATCAGCTTTGGCTCGAATCGGAGTATATCTGCCAATTTCCGGTACACCCTTCATCCCTCTTACCGTTGCCGAATCCTGTCCGGACGCCAAATAACATATCCAGGCCGCATAAAATCCGTAATGTCTAACTTTCTTGTGCGTTTACACAATTTCTGACCCCCCCCCCTCCCAACTCCCCCAGTCTCTGCTGCAAGTGGTTCGGACACATTTTACATATCTAGGTTATCAGTTCACCACCCAAAAAAATTCACTGGAAGCGGAACACCCGTTTTTTCGCGGATTCCCTCTCCCGTCAACTCCCCCAAAAATTGGTTAGTGCCATTAAAGTTTCATTTCTTACGACTGACCAGGATTTCATTTAGGAGTTGTTGAAGGACACCTGAATGAAGAGTACCAAGTATCATCCCTATCTGTATGACTTCCGTTAACATTGCCTGCAGAAAACCCAATCCAAATACGAATAGTGTTTCCAAGCTATGATTTTTGCTCCAGTTTGCATCTGTCCTTATTTCAGTACCGAATAATTTTAGAAATGAACAAATGTCTCCAATCAACCCTTCTTCTGGAGTATTTTTTAACCAGTTAAGCCCAAACGTATATCTAGAAAAAATTCCAATACGATCCGGCCAGCGCTGTACAAGATATGAATGAATTGCGCTTTTTGTCTTGGAGTCTGCATGTGCAAACCTCCAGAAACGAACATCCCTATTTTGAAAACGTCACGCTCAGGAGAAGAATGCTCTCCGTGGCCATGTCTGTAAATGCATTCTCCATGGTGTGTTCAAGTATGGTTTTATTGTTCAGGTGTCCTTTGAGCAAACCATTATTTCCACAGCGAAAATAAGTCAGACCAGCGAGTAACTCTCTCGCAAACCGTCGTTTGAATTTTTCGAAAACCGAACAGCGGGACCTTCTGGCTGGAGGAAATCTAAAATACCCGTGCCAGTCACTCTGGCCATTCTTTCTTTAGGCGTTTTTCCGTGACAATCCAGATTGACGATTCACAATCCGGATTAGCGTTTTCTCTGACAATCCAGATTATGAAAAATCGTTTTCTGTGACAATCTGACAATCCGGATTCGTGCTTGGATTGTCGATTCGAGAATCTTGCAACGGAGCAAGATCGGCGGATCGTCGTTTGTACAGTCTGGGATTGTCGATTCGCTGTTTCTCTGATGAATCAGCTATCTAGGATAATAATCCGGGATTGTCGCGGAAAAACACCTTTTATCTCGACCAAAAAATATGTAGCCTACTTCAGGTTAAAATTTCACGGACTCGTCTTTCACGGAGCTTTCCGTCCGCCAGAGCTGTGGACTCGGACCCTGGACGCGTCTCGAAACGCCTTTTTCAAGGACTAGGACTCGGATTTGCTGGACTCGCAGCAGCTCTGGTCCTTACTTAAGCTCTTATTATTGATTCTGACTTTTTTAATCAAATTATCTATCTTTAAATGTGGAAATGTTGATGGATGCTTTTCCTGGTCTGGTCAGTTTCGGCTTCCGTTAAGCCTCGTCTCTCGCTCATTCTCATTTGAATTCTCCGTATACGAAGAATATAGTTTATTCTTTGAAGATTAAATGGTAAACGGGAGCTAAAAAAATTCCAGTTAAATTTACGAATTCATTACCGTGGTGACCCAAATAATCTATTCCTGCTACCGAGTTTGGTGATTGACGAAACAATCGGATTACCTAGTTTGGCAACGGACAGGAGGAACCAAATAGGCTAAAGAAGGAACAGATTGGGAACAGTATAACACCAATTTAGTAATGGATTAAAACTCTTGTCAGAAGCACTACAACAACCGAGTGTAGTAAGTCTGGTAGTTGATGTGGAGTCGGTAAATTACCCAATTCGGGAACAGAACCAAATAAATCTGATTAATCACCGAATTATTAAATGGATCGACCGGACGCGATGGAAAAGATACAAAAGAAAAGTCCTGTCAATTACCGAATTCGGTAAGGAACGGGTAACATGTTAAATCTCCGAATTTGCAAATGGACCGATAATGCGGTGAAAAAGATGCGGACTAGACAAAGAACCGGTAATTACCGAATTTGGTCACGAACGGGGACTAAATAAATACGTTAAATAACCATTTACAAATTGACAGAGCGAATGCGGCGGAATAAATGCGTACTAAACAAATCTTCGGTGAATTACCAAGTTCGGTGACGAATGGGAAGAAATAAACATGTTAAATCACCCAATTTGGAAATGGTTGGAAAATAACTGTATACAACGGGCGCGATGCCCGTTGTATAAAATGGCTTCGTCAGTTTTGTCACTTTTCGGATCCGAGTACCCTGGGGGAGTGGAGGAAGGGAGAATCCGGAATCTTGGGGCATGCGTAACTTTCGAACGAGTAATTTGAAGTGAATTAAACTTGATTGTTGGCAAGAGTGCGTGTCTCAAATGTTGCGTTTGAAATTCGGACCGGCACCACGGGGGGAAGTTGGGGCGGGGCATCGGAAACCTCGTGGTACGGTTAGAGTAAAGGGATCGGGACGAGACTTGTTGGGGAGGACACGCATAAACCCTAGACACATCGTTTATAGAACTGGAGCGGATTCCACTCCGCCACTGTGGGGGCAATTAGAGGGAGTGTCCCAGAATTGCGGGGATTGCGAGAGATCGGGGAGTTAGAGATTTCCAAATCTGCAAATCCGATGAAATTGAGCAGTTGCATCACGACCGCTTTACCCAACTATTTTGCGTAAACGCAGTCTCAATCAGTTGTGGAAAAAGGGTGAAGTTCCAACTAGGAAAACGTAAACAAAAACACCACAAGACCCGGCCAGATTGACTTATAAAATGTCATTTCTTGCATCCGACCGTCTTGAGAAGAAGGGGGAATCTGGAAACTCGAGGCACATACATTTCAAACAGGTGATCAGATCTGAATGACAATTTTCTCAGATAATGGTTAAGAAAATAATGTTGACCATGGTGCATATGTATCAATTACTCGGACTCCACGAGACAGTTTATAATAAACCCCTGCCGTTCCCGAGCACCAAGTTTCTAGTCTGTAAATGTCAGATTGTCTTCCCGCCTTCGCCGATCTCTCAGGCGAGATATTCTTGATTAGGCAATCTTTGTTCCCTGTATCTGCGCAACAGCTGAATACGGGCAAATAAAGCCTGCAGTTCCTCGAGGTACATTTCCCTTGAAATGAAGTCAGTTACCTCCGAGGCAGGTATCTGAGGCGTCCATAAGTGGAGATGAGACTACGGAACATATCGCATGGATCTCGAATGGCTTAGCGTATTTGAAAAGAGGTAAAAAGGGGACGCAGACACGGGAAATCTTGACAGCCAATTTGACGAGGCCAGTAGTTTTTGTGCGTTGTAGAAGGTCTTATCTGCCCATGTTCAGCTGTTGCGCAGATACAAGGAACAAAGACAGGCCAATAGACGCTAGCCATGTATAAGTGTGACTATGAGAATTTGTGCGGTGCGCCTTTCAAGTTTTATCTGGCGATCCGTCCGTGATAGGTCCAGTACGTGCCTGTTTGAAGTAAGCATAAGCTTACCAACTGAGATGGCTGATTATGATCGAAAATGACCAAGAAAACGTATGGTTTGCTAATGTGTGAGTTTGGTCTTGAAAGCAGTGGTATATTTTTTTCCATTGGTTAAATTAAGTAGGAAAGTGGACTTCTGTTGTTTATCACTTAGACGTTAACATGTTATATGACGCGCTAGGAACCTTACGGTTTAACACGGTGATAAATTTTGAAATCATGTTTTTGACGATGGTGACGCCTGTGCGCCTTCTCTTATGCTTAAAGCCCACACGACCGCTTTGTCGGTTCCCTGTTAACAGGAACAAATAAGCCAATAGAAGCTCCGACTTTGGCCCCATGTACCGAGTATAGATACCCCGACAAAACTGAGCAGAGCTAGAGCTACTTGCTGGGCTTTGAGCTGACGCCCGTCTATATCCCTCTTAGCCGCTGCGCAATTGGGAGAAAAGACCTAGCTGGTGTGCATGACTCGCCTGTGCAACGCGTCACACGTGAAGTCACAGTGGTATACATACAACGACCAATAGTCTGTTTACCCTCGACTTTTCTACTCCGGGACTCTCCTGCGATGAGCTGTTCGTAATGCATTGTTCAAATATGGTGTCATACGGCGTATTCAGATTCCTGTTTTCCTCGGGGTGCTGTAAAAAAGTGAATAAGGAGAATAGACCCGGGTTCTATTTTAGTCTATGCAGAGCCAATCAGATCGCTTGGTTGGTCTCCGCCAGCGTGCCGAGGAAAGAGCAGCGTCGCTAAGGTTCCCAGGGGAAGCACTAAAGTTCTACTTTGTTGGAAATTGAAATATCAACGTTTCTTTAAAAGAACATGTTTTGTTCTGTTACGACTGCGTATTGGTAGTTCGAGGACCAATGCTGTCCATCCGTTAATTTAGTAGTTTTTTTTTACAATATAATGAGCGTCAGATTGTACCAGTGTACTATAGTACTAAGAACACTTTTCTGATTTTCAGAAGCTCGAAAAATTGTATCAAAGTGGCAACAGCGGACATTGCGTTGATATGACCCTTTTTTAACTTTCAATTCGAACAGGGGTGTGTATTAAGATGTAAACATCACGTGTAGCGTTATGCAGCTTGTCACACATATTTGAACAATGCACAAAGGTGACGAACTGTGGTGTTCCGCATAGCTCCTACTCTGCGCTCGTTTGTGTCGGGCAGGGCATCGGGAAACTATTCGACTCCGCATACAGAAGATCGGGAGATGGAGGTTCTACTTCTTAGTTGCTCTTGCTTGCTCTTTCCCTTCAAACCAGGATCATCCGATCCCCGAGCCCACTTCTTAGGATCCTTTGTGGGCCTCAGATGCGGCTTTCTCTGCCTGTATGGCTTGCGTGGACTCGTGAGTTGTACGCGGGGCTTTCGACGGGAGTCACGTAAGTGACCTGGTACTTACATTTGTTTGTTTGTTGACTGTTATTTGTTATGTTATGGCCCATGTTGACCTTGTTTGAAATAAATAATAATAATAATATAATCCTTCCTTATGTACATTCAGACGAAGTTGCAGGGGTTGAAATAATCTGTCGTCTTTCCTTCATAAGGTGTAGATTATTCTATTGAGTCATTGTTTGTTTGAGTTTTCATTCACGAATTCTAATTCGAATCGGATCGATTTCGGTATTTGAGTTTCTTATCTATTTATTTTTCTTTTCTTTCTGCCTTCGCCATTTTCGGGTGCAGAGTAGTCGGTCCGCTCGATCCGAGTTTGGAGATCCGTTTTCGTTTTGTATTTGCATATTTGCTGGTGATTTTATTTATACCAACAATTTTGGTGGAAAACATTTATTCGTTTGTTTATTACCATTTACCAAAGACTGTTTTTTGCTGAAGTGTGCCTTCAGTACACTAAAGTGGAATCCCTTGATCGGAACGTGACCACCCACTTCCGTCTTTGGAGTGGGATGTCACCTGATACTTCTTTCGGATCGCAAACGAAAGTTAGAGATATCCCTACTTATGACATCGTAAACCTGTCCGCAGATTGAAATGTTTGATGGAAGTTGGCATATGGCCCCTTGAGGTCGATTTTATAGGGTTTTTTCAGTTTTTAGGGGCTAGTGGAGGGGCTTACAGATTGAGGCACCGAAAAAATTACCCGTTCTCTTAATTGGTAGGTTCGCAACAATTATTCTGTTGATTGTTGCATGAGATAGACAATTTAGCCTGAATGTGATCGAAATGCCGACATGAGGGACAGATAAAATGCTGACTCGGTCTTGGGCGAAACCTAGCAAGCAGAGGCGGAAGCCCCCTACAGACTCGAGGTCGTCCACCAATTCCTGTGACGGTCACCATGGTTTCCTCCTCCAAGGGGAAAGGGGAAAGTTTTTCGAAGATTACGGATGAGGTACGGTAGAGGACTTGTTTAATTTGTCTGGTTAGCCTGTGAAGACTGAAGTTCAGGTTCTGCTTAAAATTGACATAATGGATACAATAAGAGCCAGTTAGACGGAAATTGGGCTGTGGACTCGGAAGGAAAGCGAGTTGGAAACAAGTTGGAAAGTCTCGTACCACATAACAATTTCTGGTCTGCTCTTTCACAGCTGTCAAACCCTCCGTTAGCCGAACCACCCTTACGTTTTGCTCGGTTGGTTTGTTACTTATTTTCTCTGTATCTCATTTCAGACCGAAAGACCGCTCGGCTAAAGAAACTGAGCTACTCATTCAACAGCTGAGGAAGTGGAAGAGCTTAGATCGTTTCTCATTGGGACTTCTTAGAAAACTTGCAACGTATGCCCACCTCGAAGAGCTAGGCGATGGCGTAACATGTAAGTAGCCTTCATCTTTGCCGAATTTGTGACAAATATTTCGCAATTGGAAAAGCAAATCAGCTCAGTTCGCTTAGTCATAGAGAGTAAGGTACCGGGGACATTCCTGGAAGCGAAGCATATCTTTGAAAAAAGTGCGCAAGCACTCGGACGTGGAGTGTGAAAATAAAATGTTTATTTATAACCAAGACGTTTCACATCCCCAGTATCCAAAAAATATTGAAATAACCTAATTTGAAATCATCCCAGTTTTAAAGCTTAAACAAACCGCATTTAGAAATCCGAAGATCTGCAAGAACGGTCTATGTTTCAGTACTGAACCTCTTGCTAGCCAGTCCAACACGTTAAACCTCATTTTCATTAGCAAATAATAATAAGCGTCATAAAATCAAATCGTTTTTTTGCCTGATATCCCCCTTGTCACAACTTCATTAAAATCGGGATATCATCGATCATATGCATCAGATATTTCTTTAGCCGAGCGGTCTTTCCGTCTGAAATGAGATAAAGACAAAATAAATAACAAACCATCCCAGCAAAAGGTAAGGCTAGTACCGCTAAAGATCTAATCTAGACCTAAATATCCTCGGCCATGCCAACTTAGAGTTTGGTTCCAGTCACAGGTCAAAAACTTTACTGACGGTCAAACTGGGCCCACTTGCCCATCAACGGGGAGGGTGGGGAGTGGCTGAACTCTATATAAATATACCCAACCCGATGATCCAAAAGCACAAAGAAATTTCATCGCCCTACCTCTAGTTATTGTCAACTTAGAGACATAAAAAATGGGCAGTCTGGGGCCAATTGCCCCTGAACCAGTTGCGGATGGGGTTTGCGGCCCGCAAAAAGCAAAAAAAGACCCCAATGCTCACAAACCTACCAAGCTTCAACTTGATACCTGTTGCCTGTCACGGGTAACAAACTTTATTCCTGGGCAATCTGGGCCCAGTTGCCCTTGAACGGGGCGGGTGGGGGAGGTGCAACTTTGAAAGTCATTTCCCAGCCCTAGGATCTACAAGTGCGAGGAGTTTCATCGTCCTGTGTCCAGGTCTGGTCAAGTTCTGAACATTGTTCACTGGACAATCTGGGCCCATTTGCCCCTGTGAACCGGGCGGATGTAAGGGGTGGGACCTCAAAAGGCACAATTAGACCCCAATAGGGGAGAAGGGCCCACGTTCGGCACTTTTTTGGACTAGTATTTTTGCAGGGCAATTTTCCGCATGTTTTTGAAGTTTAGCGATACAATGTTGTTTGTTCATGTCTTGCCTAGCTTAGGAAAAAAAAGATCCTTCCGATTTCTATCCTGCTGTGAGCAAATTAGGTTTTCCTGAAGCTGGTCAAAAGTGCCGAACCTGCCCCACCCCCGTCCACGTTCGGCATTCAATAGTCCAGGTTCAGCATGTCATTATTTCAGTACTAAGACCAATGGCGAACTATCTTTTAAGTGGTCTTGTAATGTCTATTACTGTGAAAATGAAGCTTGTACTTTGGAAAGAAAAAACAAGAGCTGAAAGTTCATATGGCACTTGCAAGCTTTTTAGCTTGTATTCAAGTTATCGTAGTACGATGTGAATAGATAGTAGTGCTGCCCTCCCTCCCCCACGATGGTCGGATCGGGCAAGTGACTATTTCCAAGTTATAGAAAATCATCTGTTATCAAAACTCTTGAAGCAAAAAAGATGATCATCAGGAGCACGAAAATGTATATTTTGCTCAAAAGTATTGTTTGTACTTTAAGGAATTTTATTGTAAGCAAAACACTCGAGGCAAAAATGAGCATAGGCTCATAGGGATCAGGAAAATGTATATTTTGCTTAAAAGTATTTTTTTGCACTTTGCGGTTAGCATTAGTGCTTTAAGGGATGGTCGGATCTGGGAACTAACTATTTCTAAGCCAGTAATGTCAAGTCTTTGATTTTCAAGCCAAGTTTCATCGTCCTAGCATGTCTGGAAGTACCTTAACTTGCGATCACCGGAATTCCGGACCCCCCCCCCCATCTAACTCCCCCACAATGCCCGAATCCGGTCTGGTTCTGTCACTGATCTAGGAAGTACCTTAACTTGCGATCACCGGAATTTCGGACCCCACCTCTAACTCCCCCACAATGCCCGAATCCTGTCCGGTTCTGTCACTGATCTACATAGGGCTTGTGCTTGTTCTTCCCACCAAGTTTCATTCCGATCGCTCCACTCCAAGCACGTCAAAAGGTTTCCGGACCCCCTCCGACCCCCCCCCCCCAGCTTCATCGGATCCGGTCCGGACTTAAAATGGGACATCCGAGACACGTTGTCTTTCTACATATCAAGTTTCATTATGACCCGATCACCCGTTCGGAAGTTATACATACCTCAAGATTCAGGATTCCCCCTCCCTCCACTCCCCCCACGATGGTCGGATCGGGAAGCTGACTATTTCCAGGTTAATCTGCAGGTCGCGTCCCTGATTTACCTGCCGAGTTTCATTGTCCTAGCCCACCTGGAAGTAACTTAACTCCGTATCACCGGAATTCCGGAACCCCACTCCAACTCCCCCCACAGTGCACACTAGGGGTTGTGCTTGTTCCTCCCACCAAGTTTCATCCCGATCGCTCCACTCTAAGCGTTTAACATGATTTCCGGTTCCCCCCTCCGACCCCCCCCCCCCAGCTTTATCGGATCCAGTCCGGACTTGAAGTGGGACATCCGAGACACGTTGTCTTTCTACATATCAAGTTTCATTATGATCCGATCACCCGTTCGGAAGTTATACATACCTCAAGATTCAGGATCCCCCCTCCCTCCACTCCCCCCACGATGGTCGGATCGGGAAGCTGACTATTTCCAGATTAATCTGGTCGCGTCCCTGATGTACCTGCCGAGTTTCATTGTCCTAGCCCACCTGGAAGTAACTTAACTCCGTATCACCGGAATTCCGGAACCCCACTCCAACTCCCACCACAGTGCACGAATCCGGTCCGGTTCTGTCAATGATGTACGTAGGGGTTGTCCTTGTTCCTCCCACCAACTTTCATCCCGATCGCTCCACTCTAAGCGTTTAATATGATATCCGGTTCCCCCCTCCGACTCCCCACCACATATATCGGATTCGGTCCGAACTTGATATGGGACATCTGAAGCATGACGTCTTTCCAAATATCAAGTTTCATTAAGATCTGATCACCCGTTCGAAAGTTATGCATGCCACTAAATTCCGGATTCCGGCTCCCCTCCCTCCCCCCACGATGGTCGGATCGAGCAAGTGACTATTTCCAAGTTAGTTTGGTCGGGTCCCTAATACGCC
Source organism: Branchinecta lindahli (assembly GCA_023053555.1). NCBI lineage: Eukaryota > Metazoa > Arthropoda > Branchiopoda > Anostraca > Branchinectidae > Branchinecta > Branchinecta lindahli. Next base: position 9,701,125 of record JAKZAO010000001.1, read on the forward strand.
TGCCAAGTTTCATCGTCCTAGCACATCTGGAAGTACCCTAACTCGCAAACACCGGACTGAACGACAGACCGACCGACAGACCGACGGAAAAGTGATCGGTATATGGCACTTGGCCGGTAGGCAAGTGCCATAAAAAGTAGGTCGGACATTGCTGAAATTACGCTAAGGACTAGTTTTACGAACATTAGTATATTACACTGTATCCGCACCCAAAACAAGCTGTCTATTTTTTATTCCCGCTAAAGGATGAAATGCACACCTAGAACTTGGAAATATCATGTAACCGATGCACATTAATTTTATGCTATTCCAGCATGTGGGGCCCACGTTCGGCAGGGGAGGATTGCATGGAGAATTGCATGCCGAACGAGGGCCTGGATTAGGTGCCGAACCTGGGATTCACGCCACCTTTTGGAAAAAAAATAATTTCGGACGAAAATAAAAGATGCCGCTGATCTCGACAACGAAACGCACAAGATCAAGCCTATCCGTATTCGACACCGTTCACAGTTTTTTCTCCTTCAAACATTTCATGTCGACTTTTCAACTTTTTGTGGATCAAAAAATGTTCGTTTTAACGGCTTAAAACAACTTGTGTCAACAAAAATTTCGAAATTTAACAGAGAGCATCGAAGTTACAATCAAAACATCCGGAACAACTGTGATAATGTCCGAGCCGTACTTTCGGAATTTTTCGAAAGATGGCTCGCCTATAAAATAAAAAAGACGAACGTGGGCCCTGTCGATCGTGGCCCCTTCTCCCCTACCCACAAGTGTACCAAGCTTGAACTTGATACTTGCACTGGTTCACGAGTCATAGGCTCTACAAAATAAGTTAAACCGGAAACCGAAAGGCGAAAGCTGCTACAGCGCTCGCAATAGTGGATTGTTCCAAGGAACACTCCGCTAAAAATGTGTAACCAGGATTAAAGTTTGAAAGATTGCGTTGAGTTTGTGTAGTGTTGGTGGTTATAGTGTGGGCTTTTTTACGCCTTTCCGCTTGTTTTTACACTGTCGAGGGAGGGATCACCCCATTGAACGTGGGTAGGAACGGGGAGGGGTTAAGGGTCCTGAGCAGCAAGAGCTTACAGAAACTCCTGTCAGGGGGCGCGGAAGATAATCCCGGGAAGAGATTAATCCTTTTGTAGCCCCGGTCAAAAATGGTAAGATACCGAGAACTCTGCCGTCCTTTCCTACTTTACCAGCCTGCGCCAGGTTCAGGTTCTTTAATTTGAAAAATACTTCTTTACAATAAATATCAATCAGTGGGGCCCGGCAGGGATACGAGCTCGTTAGCGCGGCCCGTTTAGGACGTTTAGCCACGTGGATGTTTCGTCAAGGGAACGTTTCGCCACTGGGACGTCTTGTCATGGGGACGTTTCTCCACGGAGACGTTTTGTTATGTGGACGTTTTGTCATGGGGACGTTTCGCTGGGGGCGTTCCGGTTGGGGACGTATCGCCGACAACCCATGTTGCCATAGGCGTATCCTTGATTTGAAGTGAGAACGAAGCTTGTGTAGTTTCAATGTTTCTGCGTCTTATTTTTTTTCCTTTAAATTTATCTGCCCACAATAGTGTTTGGGTTAGAGATAAGCGTATTTACTCGCTATCTTCGTTTCCAGTGTATCGGAAGGGCGACCGTGGAACCAGCTGGTATTTGGTGCTATCGGGAAATGTGGCTGCGATTCCGTTCAGAGACCAGGCTGAAGTGGTAAGTTGTTAGCCCGTTGTGAGCGGGTGGTGGTTTGCGAACGCCAGTTCAGATCCACTCTTTAGGTCGCAGAATAGAGTGAGGAATCGTGTGATGTGAGTACTTATCAGGTCAAGAGGGGGTCAAGATCTTAGATGAGCATGCATCGATGAGAACGAACTAATCTTTGAGCATACTAAATATATTAAACTTTAGATATTAGATCGAGGACAGATTACAGTTACAGACAGGAAACATAGTATGCCAGACAGCCTTGCTGTTTCTTTCCTCGGATGGACGGTTTAGCCCGAATCAGGCCAAAGCTCAGATATTTACATACAACTTTTCTCGAACAGGTATGCAGTGTATATCTTCTTATGTCCCACAGGAAGTTATATTATGACAATTACTTTTATGGAGGCTATTAAGACCTCGTATCATCCTCCAGAGAGGCTGATACGAAGCCGTATCAGCCTCCGCAGATGTTCATCGAGCACTTTTCCTCAAATACTGAATTCATCGAGCACATTTCCTCAAATACTGAAAAGTAGAAGCTGACCTCCAAAAAAATTGACTAAAAACAATACTTTTAGTAAAAAAACACAAGAAAATACTTGAAAAAATTTCTAGAACATAAGATAAGAAGTAAGATAAATATTGAAAAATGACAAAACATCTTTCTCTCTTAGACAACCAGCCTATGCCCTTGTCACAATCGGATTTCCACTGAAAATACAGCTGCATGTTCTCGCTTGATTTCAAATTTCTTTAGCGAAGCAATCAAATCCTCTGCAAATCTGCCTGCTGTCAAATATACTATACGCATTTGAATGTAGTAAAAGCCCAGTCGGAATGTATTTACACCCTGGTCACACTAGGCTAAAAAATGGCACAGATTTGAGGAACAGAGTCTACTGTTTTGCGCAGATTCGCGAAATGTTGTGCGGTCGTCCGTGAGGATTTGAAACAACAATATTCAGAATCTGGTGAATTTTCTTAAACTTTTTTTTAGCAACCCCGAACAGCTCTTTTCTCTTGGATCTAATAGTCTACAGATGCTTCGGTGGCAAATTTGACCAAGCTCTTAGGGAATACTGCATCAGTTAGAATAGAAAAAACATGACTTTCTGTTTGAAAAAGTTATAAAGCAGATTGTAACTGTCGATACCTGTTCGAAAAAAATATAGTAGTAATCTCGAGTCTCGTCTCGACGGCCATTTAAAAAAAAGTTATAATAACAATCTCGACAGCCATTTAAAAATATCAACCTCGCTGCGCTCGGCTGATATTTTTCATAACCTGTCTCGCCTTCAGCTCGGACAGGTTATTTTCAATGGCCATCTCGTTATTATTTTCCGATATCAACCTCGATGTCTGAAGTTAATAAAGGTTAACTTCAGACATCGAGGTTGTTATTCTGATATGAACCGAGATAGAGGTATGTTGACTAGTATAACTTTTTCGAACAGAATATTTTTCATAGGTAGGACTTATTCTTCTTTTGTTTTACTTTTTCGCTAATGGGGTAGGGAATTTTATTTTAGTGAAGTAGCAACCTAAGCCTACTGTAGACGTACTAAAATTACTACTGTTGGGACCGGAGCACTTCAGTTTCTACCATTAGTCTTTCACTTTTTTGGCGATTCAGATGCCATCTAGCGGCCGTGAAACCTACTACAGATCTTCTAAAACGACTACTCTAGGGGTCGTGGAAGTAAAACGTAAACAAACAAAACCACGTGTTGACAAGAAAATTCCAGACAATGAAAGTGATCAATGCTGAATAACTAGCTTTTGGAAAGCAAGGGATAGTATTTGTATTTTCAGTGGAATCTGATTGTGACAACGTATGACCTAGGGCATAGGCTGGTTGTCTAAGCGAGTAAGATGTTCTGTCATTTTTCAACTTTTATTTTTATTTTTTATTTTATTTCTTATACAATTTTTAATTATTTTTTATGTTTTTTTTACTGAAAGTATTGTTTTTAATTTATTTTTTGGAGGTCAGCTTCTACTTTTCAATATTTGAAGGAAAAGTGCTCGATAAATTCAGTATTTGAGGAAAAGTGCTCGATGAACTTCTGCGGAGGCTGATACGGCTTCGTATCAACCTCTGTGGAGGCTGTAATAATATAACTACCTGTGGGACACAGGAAGATATGCATTACATATCTGTTCGAGAAAAGTTATCTTTTAATAACAAAGTGTATAATAAAACCTTAATAGTGTATAATAAAACCTTAAAGGAACAGTAAACTTGACTAGGCAACTTTCGGCCATCAAACCGGCCTGAGGGGCTTAGATAAATGTACAGGGTCTTATTGTCGACAGGACCCCCCATCTTTGTTATCTCGAAACCCCTCCTTATTGTTCCCAGAGCTAGCTGGCAGGGCCTTGCCCCTTATGCACTGTAGTTACGCACTCATGCACTGTAAAAGTTCGCGATTGTCTGTGTTATCAACATACAGTGTTGCCACTTTACTAAAATAAATTCACTATGCAAAAGGAAAAAAGTAATACCAAACAAGAAAAGTACTCAGAACGTGTTGCTGGGTCATAGTCATCTTGGAAATAGAACCTGACAACTACTTTTTTCTTAAAATCTGCAGCCAAAGTAAAAAGAAAGTTCTATTGTGAGCACAATTGTACTACCGGTGGCAACCCTGTTGACATACATTGTATTACTTTGTTTCAAGGCAAAGATCGTGGGTTCGAGTCCTACTCCCGGCACACAAACCTTTTGCTTTATTTTTTTTTTTTGTTCTACTAACTCAAAAGTCGAACTCTCGGAAATTGCCCGGAAACTGCAATGGTCGTAACAAGAATTTTTCTAACTCTCAATATCGACTCAGGGTACATTCTTGATATGTCAGCTAGCTCCCTGAGCCAAGTTTGAGTCAAGTTTACTGTTCCTTTAATGGTGCAATGTGCTATTTGTTATATTTTGTTATGTACGTGTGGTCCCAAAAAGATCGTAACGGACTCCTCTTGCCTATTCCTCCGACCCTAGCTCGCTTATACGCCGTTTTATCGCTTTTTCGGCCTAGCCGGGTTTTGACAGTCACGCAAACTTCGCCGAAAGCTTCAACATCCGTCAACGATTCTTCCACAAATAAAGACATGAGAAGGTTCTCAAAGTAATATTTTCCATTTTGGTAGACATGGTAGACCATCAGGTCTACCTTCCGTTCTGGGATTCTTTTGTTCGAGGGGTTAACAACTCTCTGGCATCTGCTGTACACCCCTTCCCGGCACCGGTTAGCACCGGCCTGATCCAGCGATGTGGGCACCGGTGCTGACCATAAATTAGGCGATTCCCGCTCGTAAACATGCTTATTGCAATGCTTTAACACGTGACAACTGGTGCCGGCTTGTGTCAGACGGTGCCGACACCGGCCCGGCACCAAGGCGCGTTCAGTTTTCAAATATTTTGAAATATTTGACGAAATATTTATGAAATAAATCGCTAATTTCTCGTGGAAAATAACGGTATTTTGAAAACGATATTTCCGAGTCGTTTTATTGTGAAAAGATCATTTATAATAAGAGTTGTGCTTTAAAGACTGTGGTAGCCAGAAATACTTTCTCTGGAGTGCGGCATTTAAGCAAAGATGAACCTGGAATTTTATAATCAAATTTAATTAGCCGTTTGTTTTGTTTCTTTTTTGAATCATCGACAGCTTTGAAAATTGATGATATCCTCTGATGCCTTGCGGGCGCGGTAGTTTAGCCGTGTCGCGAACTCCGGGTCGGACAAAGCATTTAGTAATTATATCTTTGACTAAATAACAATTATCGACAAAACTGTATCCGGGGGGCCATTCCAACAAAGAAAGTAGACCAGCCGGTAGTTGATTACACTTTGGTTCAGGTGTATGAATCAGTGTTTTGTCTTCACTTGTGTGCTTGTGTGTCGTGTTTTATCTAGTTCAGTATTTACTGCGCTATTGCTTTAGGAGAAAAAATTACTTCTCTTTAGTGGTTCTCAATTTCTTAGAAACATCATTAGTCTTTCCCTCGGTCATATCCTAAACAGTGTGTAAAGCCTAATAGTTCAGCCTAGCAATAATTACCTGAGTCGAGGGTGGAGGTATTGTGTTATCTCCTGTAGAAAATAGAATTCCATTGTGATGCAAATGAAAAGGAAATGAAAACTGTCTCGGATCGATAAATATTCTATTAGGTGGACTAAGGTGGATTACTATGTATTGGAAATATCGTCGTTCCTATTGTGTGGAAATCCAGGAGAAGTCTTTGGTATGTTGTATTTAACTAGCCGAAAGCAGTATTTGTGTCCGTTAGTAGGGCTTACGCACTTTAGATTTTAGATTTCCCCTTAGCAGCTCAGTGGCGGCTAGTCAGCACTCTGCTTTTATTGTCGCTGCAAGCTGAAACTTTTGGTCGGAAAACCAGTCCTAGTCCGAAATATTTTTCTGTTGTTCAAACTTCTCGTTCCATTTTTTCCTGTTTGCAAAGGATGCCAGCTAGGACTTTTGTATCTGGCAAAAATGAGCAGCATCGCTTAATCTCGCATTTTGTTCTGCCCCTGCAACTACTCCTTCATCACTTCATCATGGAATTAGTTTGCTCTCTGATTTCCGGTCATGACTTGATTTTCGCCGACTTGTCGAACCAGGGAAAAGTTTAACAACGTTTCTTCATCCAGCATGTTTTACCCAAACGGCATATCTTAAAAATGCATTCGATTATTTTCATTCATTACTGAATGTTCGATTTCAGTGGGTTTCAGCTGAAACTGCTCATCTTAGTTCCAGTAGAAAGCATTGTAGAAGAACGCTTTGCTTACCCCGCTTATCCCGGGGTAGACCCCACTTTCAGCTTCCTCGGGCGACTTCTTTCTTCCAGTAATGTTTTTTTTACGACATTTGATTCCGGCCAAAATGTCCTGTTTAATGTTCCGTCTGTCCACCCCTGAAACAAATTCTAATGTGTTGGCCCCTTAACCAGATTCATCGAGCACACAAGTTCGATTTTAAAGTTCCTATTATGACGGATTCCGGCCGAAATGTTCCCTTTACTGCTCCGTCGGTCCACCTCTTGTAACAACCTCTAATCAACTTTGTGGGTCACCACCTCTAATTGTCCAAGTACAATGCCCAGGCAGAACTTTATTGGTCCGCATTTCTAAAACGAGTTGCCTATCTCAGGCCGTTCGGTATTCATCGTGTGTACAGACAGACAGAAGACGGACGGGCGGAAAATTTTACGATGCAGTAGGTATATTTCACTTTTGTTTGGATCCCACTAAAACCCAAACGGCTATGTGGGGGATCAGCTTCGGCTCGGCTGGTCTGGTAGACATACTGAGAACATTCACCAGCAACCGATTAACCTACTGAAATAGCGGAGTTGAAGAAGTTAAAGAGCACCTAGTCAGTTCGGTATAGAACCATAAGTTTAATCCGTCATTTCCGAGAAGACACCCCCTCCGATGTGCCAGCCTACCCACATCCGCCCGTTTTCAACCCCCTCCCGTCCGGATTTTCCTGGCGTCACAGTGTCTCGCCAAAACACCAACAGCTCATTAAAAAGGAACGTTTTTATTAGCAGCGATAGTGCGTTTGGCTCATCTTCCTAGTCGGAGTAACAAGTGATTAAAAAGAGCTCTATCAGCTCAGCTAAGTAGATTCTCTCGTACTCCCCAGTGACAGAAGCTCCATGCTAATCGAATGCTGCTTCCCTTAGAATGCAACTGGTGGAACTATCCTCGGTCGTGGCTGCACTTTTGGTGAATCAATCCTTGATGATGTGCCGAGGGCGATCACTGCTGTAACCAAGGGGCCCTGCCTCTTGCTTCGAGTGGAGAAAAGGGATTTTCTCCATCTTTGGGAGGTAAGGGTCTTGCCTTAATTCGTTTATTCCTTTAGACAATTATTTCGAGTGACTGAATGCAGTAGGATTTTAATTAACTAGTTCATTCGTTTAAGCTTCGAGGTTTTGAATTCAGTGTATGACGCTTGACAGAAAAATAAAAGAATGTGATAAAAGACAAAAATCAAGATATCGATAAAAAAGGATGTTACATAATGAGATAATAGGGATTTTTCTGTGAGCGTTTTTTTGTAACGAGAGAGCTGATTCTATTTTTTTTTTTTTTGCTGAGAAAAAGAAAAAAATGTAACCCGTTTCTTAAAAGCTTGATAACCCAAATGTGATTTGGTTTTGTTATTTACACAAAATTACTAAATGTGATTTAGTAAGCTTGAAAACACAGATGTGATTTGCATTCTTCTCGTATTGCTGTCCCGGAAAAGTGTCCTAAATCATTATTTTTGGCTAACTGAGAAAGCTAGACATAAGCGTACGCCCCCCCCCCCCTCTCATGTTTTTCCAATGGTATCGTTAGTTGAGGACGAAAAAGATAGTTTCCGAGATTTATAGCGTCTACAATCCGACGAAATTGTAAGAATAGAATAAGACATTACGATCTGAATTTCAGTGCTATTTGAAAACTCACAATGTTCTGATTCAACCTGTGTACCTCTACACATCACAGCTAAGTTTTATCAGACGATTTTGTCCCTCCGAAATGTCTAGGTCTCATCAGATTCCGGTCGTATCATTTCCCCGGTAGAAAAGCGAAACAGAAACAATGGATCAGTCTCGCCATCCCTATACCAAAACGAACAACCGGACAAAGACACAATTAGAACTGATGAAATTCCCGTTTTCGTCGGAGTCCGACTAATCCTGCTAGAGTATTGACTTTGTAGGAAAACGAAGCCGGAAAATTGTATTTCTACGTCTTCTTACCTCTGGATTGAAACACCCAAAGAACACAAGGCCTACCGAATCTTTGGCTTTTGCCGGTTTTCGTCCATAGTATCGACCCAGGAGGAAAAAGAGCAGATATGTTGAATGTACTTGTCAGCTTACCGTGCCATCTACACTAAACGACCTGATCAGTTATAAGACAGGTTTGCTCATTTGCCGGGATATTAATTGTCTTACTGCAAACCAGGCCCGTATCCAGGAATTTATTTCGGGGGGGGGGGGGGGTTGCCCGCGAAATTTATTTCGGGGGGGGGGGTTTGCCCACGGGTCGGACCAAAAAGTACAAAAAATTACATCGATCAGAGGTTAAAGCCTACAAAAAACTATTACTTTTGTGGGGTTCGGGGGGGGGGGGGGGGGTCGAACCCTCCTCCCCTGGATACGGCCTTGCTGCGAACCGTGGGATTTGCCAAAACTTCGTACCTTTCTTGGTGGCGATGTGTTCCAAAGGTATAGCCCCATTTTTTCACGCCAATACCATTTTACAATACATTTTCAAAATTCTGGACAGCAACGAATATTGGCATTGACCTTATAAAACTTGAAATAATAGCTTCATTCAAGTTGGATTTATTAACAACCTCATTGACAAACTAAATATTCATTAACTTATTACAAGAACATACTGAAAGGACTGATGTTAGAATGTCCAGACTAAGTTTGTACACTGGCTCTTCCTTCGCTGCTTAGAAGATGGAATAGTGATTCCTAGCGTTGTGTTCCAAACTTTTTTTACTCCTCGTTTGAGCGCTTGCGCACTTGTATATTTGCTATTCTGTATATTCGCTCTTTCCTTATTCGCTCAGAAACCATTTGGTGGTTCAAAGGGCCAAAGATGTAGCTAGCATCTTAGGCACATGTGTAAATCCTTGTAGCACCCTCTGCGTAGGGTATCATATTTACGTAAGGTGTTGGGTTACCTCTGGCGGAAGTGACCACTTGGATGCACTTTGTCTCTGTCGGCGGACACGCTTCGTGTTGTGACTCAAGAATTCGAACGATTTCATCTTTTTGTGTCGGAATATGGGTCAAATCGAAAGGTGTCGACTAAACTTTGATTAAAACTCTTGAAATTTTAGATAATCGGCTTACCGATGAAATGTCCCCATGGAAAAAAAAACATCCCCGGCGAAACGTCCCCAGCAAAACGTCCCCATGGCGAAATGTCCCCACGACAAAACGTCCCCACTGCTAAACTTCCTCATGGCAAAACGTCCCTGCGGCGCGACGTCCCCAAGACAAAACCGAGGCATTTAAGTTTGCATTACAGATGTAAGAACATTCTTTATAGGCAGTAAATGGCGACGTGGGACCGGTTGCTTCAGACATGCACCGTTTCCCTTCAAAATCTATAGAGTAATGCGCTTTTCCCTGGGTTCGTAATTGATCAGTAGTAGACTCGTTCTGTTTCGTTTAAAGCAATATGCATAACCGGTATTTTTTATTTATTTTTTTTACCAGCAAGTTCCTGGGAAGAAACGAGCGGAAGCCTGTTTTGGCTCAAAAAGAGTAAACAAAAGTAGAATGCAATAATCACAGTTATGCTGGATACAAATGGGAAGGGAAGTTGAGGATCTTTTTAGCGAACCGTGCAGGAAAAAAATCCCTAGGTGTACAATTGAAATATATAATAATTATTTAAATTGTACACCTAGGCGATTGTAATCTCTTTATTTCCATGCTCTGGTATTATCGTAGGCCTATGTTGGTTATTGGTTCATAAGCCGGGGACGTTTCGCCATGGGGACGTTTCGAAGGAGGACGTTTCGAATGGAGCCTTTTAGCCACGGTGACGTTTCGCCATGGGGGCGTGTTGTCATTGGGACGCTTTGCCGTGGAGACGTTTTGCCGTGGAGACGTTTTGTTATGGGGACGTTTCGCCAGGGGATGTTTCGCCAGGGGACGTTTCGATTGGGTCGTCGCATTCAGATTCCAGACTGCCTGAGGCCAAAGTACTTCTCGATAGCCTATTCCAATATCCTATCGATGAGACTTGTGCTGAAGGCCCGAGTTTTATTTATGGTGCTCAGGGTGCCCAGAATGACCATTAGGTGTGTGGTCTGCAGAGTGGTAAAAAGTTAAAGGGCCGTTCGCTTGAATGGATTTATAACAGTCATTGGTTTAAAGGACCATAACAACGATACGCTCTTCAAGTAGGTATTTGAAGAGCTATATTTGTCTGGACGAGAAAGATTATGACCTGGAACTCTAGGGTAGATAAGTTTCAATGGATAGCCTAGCGAAAGAAGGCGATGAAAATTGTATACCTCAGACCCGTGTTTCGCGATAGCTCGAGCCTCTTGATTAATTTATTTCAAATTTGCGGCATCTCATCATAGCCACAAAAAAAAAAAATAAGTAAGCAACACGTCATTTTATGCATACAATTTATACTTGGTATTTATAATTTCTTGGTTGGCTATTTGTTTGGGTGTTACCTTGACGGGATGTGATATGTGATACAAAAGAAACAGAGCATTATTGACAGAGCTAACAAAATACATGTAAGTTTTATCAGGTGGGTCGACACCTAGAGTTTCACACTTAAGATGTAAACAATAACCATTAGTTGCATAGGCGCATGCCGCGACACGTTACCCTGTCAAAAGTTTGTTAACATTTACCACAAGGATGCGCAGCTTTTAACAGATGTTATGAACTTCTTTGTGTTATGTTTTCGTTAAAAGTTCCATTACAAACCATGTTTACTGTTGCCAGTCATGCGCGAAATCGCAGACGTTTGAACCAGGGGTTAAATAGCAGATGTCTAATCCGAGAAACTAGCTTTCGACATGTTGAGCTAAATGTGAACTACTTCTATAGGAAAGCTAGATTTGTAAATTTATTCAGGAGGATAAAGAATGAGCCACATGTCCTTTTGTAAAACTCCAGCTGCCTTTATTTTGTCCAGGGTAAATATTTTCGATGTCGGAAAGATAAGGAGTGACTCCTGCATTTCCTGCAGAGCTTGTTCCCCCTATTATCTCAGCTTTGGCTAACGGAAGTACGGAGAGAGGCCAATTTGCGACCTTTTCACTGACCAGGAAATAAGTAGAGGAAGGCCGCTGGAATCCAGAAGGCGAGGAATATTATGGAAGAAAAGCCCTTCGTGTGTCAGTTGATTTTGTTTCTCCAAATGCACTTGGTAATTTTTTTAAGAAAAAACAACATAAATAAAATCAACATATAAACAAATAAAACAATAGATCAGCAATAGCATCATGCTGACGAGTGACGTAAGGTGTACGGCAGAGAAGCCGACGTTCTCACTAGAAACGTAATGACATCGTGGATTGAATTTGACCTGGATTACGGATTCAAATTGGAATTGGTCAAATTGGTCGAGTATTTGGAAAAGAGAGAAAAAAAGTAAAAAGTCGAAAGCAAGATCAAAGTTAAAAGACTGTACCATATAAGTGACCATAATAACATCGCATGTGCAAGGATTCCTTGCTGAGAAATTGTCAATAGCAAGAAGACCGGATTTGAACGTTTGTCTTGTTCTTGGCGCTAGGCAGCCTTTCAACTTAGGATAATCGATAATAGGGACTAACCAAATAATAAAGCACCTGTCCTCTTTCTAATTCAGCCTCAGTGCTATAAAAGAATCAAGTTTTAGAGCAAAAATCACCATTAGTGACACTGACACTGTTTGAAGTGAACTTTCTCCATATTGGTAAAATTAAAGTGCAGAACACGAATTTCCCACCTAGCTCTGATTCCATTTGCAGTCGTTAGAAGCGGTGACAAGTAAAGATGTTTTCAAACCCATGCACGTCGCAAAAACACGAATACCCTCTTGCAGAGTGTCATTAATGTCGATAAAACTTTCAGTGACGGATGACTTTTCCCATCAGATAAATACGTTAAATTCTTCATACTGATTGAGTAGCACCTTCGTTGATTGGAACTCAGCAATGTACTCAAGTTTATATGGGTTCCGCCCTTAAAGTCGCGACGGAACACGTTATAGATAATGTCAGGGCAGAATCGTGTGCTGGTTTGCGGTAATCCTGGCAGAGGAAAAAATTATATGAAACAATTACTCGTTTTTGCAGAGGAACAGTCTTTAGTACTTTGGTTTTCACTATTAACAAGTCTTAAACTTTAAAGTCTTTGATTCATGTCGGCCGAGAAGGTGGGAGACACTATCATTTTTCGATGGGTCGGATTTTTACGAAGACACTGTTACCTTTGTTTTCCTCAAAATCCTGACGGTAGCCAACCTTATCCACAAATTACTTGAACACAATTCACTCTTGAAAGCAAGTCCGCCATTGCGAATTAACTAACAGAAAAAAAACAGAAAACAATATAGCCTACTTAAAGAAATCGATAATGCAAATAATTAGTTTGATTTTTCTAGACATTTTCCATATGCCTGCTACAATAACAAGATCAAAGGTTCCGATGGGATCTCAAAAATTGAATATTTGATCCAGACAAATAGGTAAGAAAAGATAGTTCAGAAACGAATTCAGCGTATCTCCTTATCCCTATAAAGAACATCTAATCAACTTCAAATAAAATTTTAACTTCTAAAAAAAAAATCCTGTTTCAACGGGATTCCAGACGAACTATATGTCCGGTTAAAAAATGATTGTCATATATAGATTCAGAGTTTTTTCTTACCGTTAAATCTATCAATAAATCTACTTCAAATACAAATTTTGCTTTTAACAAATTTTCCGGTTTTGGTCGGATTCCGGACGAACTCTTTGTCCGGCAAGAAAATGGTTTTCACCATCGTGTTCAGCACGTTTTTTTACCCCTAAATCGAACATCTAATCAACTTCAAAGACAAATTTTGCTTTTATCAAATTTTCCGGTTTGCGCCGGATTCTGGGCGAACTACATGTCAAGCAAGAAAATGGTTTTCACCATCGTATTCAGCATGTCTTTTTACCCCTAAATCAAACATCTAATCAACTTCAAATAAAACTTTTACTTTTAACAAACCTTTCCGGTTTTGGCCGGATTCCGGGCGAACTACTTGTCCGGCGAGAAAATAACTTTCATATTCGGATTCAGCGTGTCTCTTTACCCCTAAATCAACTATCTAAACAGCTTTCAAAAAATATTTTTTTTGCCGCTTAATTTGAAACCCCTCCCCCACCCTCAAATATAGGGCTACAGAGCCCATCTTCGAACTTGACTTGTACTTTGACCCGAAGGATCCTCCCACCAAGTTTCATCAAAATATCTCAATCCCTTCGAGAGTTATCGTGCTAACAGACGGACAGACGGACAATCTTGCGATGTCATAGGTATCCGTCACTAACATTTTGGGATCCCAGAAACATTTTGTTTGATCCGTAGTCAAACAATGATCCCAGCCTCGCCATGTCGGGCACTTCCGACCCGCGCCACTAGATGACCCAGCGGTCGGATCCAGTCGTGGCTTCATCTTGGGTCTTGGGTGGGGGGTTCTAGACGTTGCAAGGGCTAGAATGCATATGATGCAACTCCTTTTACCTTAATTACCTTAAATCGCACTTCCAGCGAGATAAGGTGGTGTGATCCTCCTGTAGAGTCTCTCGCTGGTTGGCGGCTTGGTTGGTAGATGGTTGTTGATACATCGGCTCACTGGCACTCCAGTGAAGCCGACATTCCAAAGTTGGTAGAAGTCGTTGTCACATCGGCTCACTGGCATCCCAGTGCAGCCGACATTCAGCATTTCTCCAGTCCTCGTCCACGCCTTTCTTGAAGCCATCCAAGGTAGCAGCGTTGACAGTTTTTTCGGAAAGGCTGTTCCAGAGTGGTACACTCCTTACAGAGAAAAAACTGTGCCGCTCGCGTCGTTTGCAGCTGGTCAGTTGAAGCTTCTTCGAATGGCCTCTCGTTGACTTTGATTGAGAGCTCTCGAATAACCCAGGGATGATGTTGGAGTCTAGCAGCTTTTTCACCATCAGGACGTCTCCACGTTTACGTCGATATGAGAGGCTGGGAAGCTTCAATGCCCTCAATCGTTCGTGGTACTCCAGATTTTTGAATTGAGGGGACATCTTGGTTGCTCTTCTTTGAACTCCCTCCAAGGCTTTGGCATCCATTTTGTGGTGGGGTGACGCAACAATCATGCCGTACTCAAGGTGTGGCCTCACCAGGGCAGTGTAAAGCTTCTTAATGATCACAGGCTTCCTAGAGGTGATGGTCCTTTTGACGAGCCCGAGTGCTCTGTTTCCTTTAGCGACTTGGTGGCGAGTGTGGGGATGAAATTTCAACTGGTTGTCAATTGTGACGCCCAGGTCTTTTTCTTCTTCCACACTTTCCAGTTCAATGTGGTTTTTGGATCCGTCCAACATGGTGTATGTATGATGAGAGTTCTTAGGTCCAAGGTGAAGTACTTTACACTTCGCAGCATTGAACTCCAAAAGCCACAAAGATGACCAGTTGGAGAGAGCATCGAGGTCAGCTTGCAGTTCAGATTTTTGGTTGATGTTGGCAACAGGACCGAAAAGTTTTGAGTCGTCGGCAAAGAGTGTAAGGGTGTTTTGCACAACCGAGGGGCAATCATTTATATAGATGCTGAATAACGTTGGTCCAAGCTTGGTGCCTTGTGGAACGCCACTCAAAACCGGGCTTGGATCGGAGAAGGATTGTGAGCCTTGATCATTGTAAATCATAACCCTCTGTGTACGACCAGTCAAGAAAGATTCTATCCATTCCACAACATCAGGATGTATGTGATATCGGAACAGTTTATACAGAAGGTAGGCATGAACGACCTTGTCGAATGCCTTGGCCTGGTCAAGCAAAATGAGATCGACTGGAAGCCCCTCGTCAATGAGTTTGGTTACTATATCATATGACTGGACAAGATTGGTCTCGACAGACCGACCTTTTCTAAAACCATGTTGTCCTCCATACGATAGCTTATTTCGGTCAAGGTGGTTGATGATTGCATCATTGATGATTCCTTCCATGACTTTTGAAGGGACAGAGGTAAGACTAATAGGTCGGTAGTTCTGGGCCTGATTTTTTTGCCCTTTCTTGAAGACTGGCATTATGTTGGCTGACTTCCAGTCCAATGGAACAGATTTTCTTGCCATGGAGGTCTGAAAAATCTTGGTTAGAGGGTATGTTATACATGCTGCCGTTTCCTTAAGGAGTCTTGGATGGATACCGTCCGGGCCTTTGGCTTTTGAGGTGTCTAGGTTTTTCAAACGTTTCTGTACGTCTTCCATGGAGATCAGGATGGGTGGCATTTCAAATTCAATTGGGAGATTTTCCATGATGGGGGGTGGCAATGGGGCTGAATGGTGGTTGAAATTAGTGCTGAAGCAGTCACTCAAGCAATTTGCTATCCCTTTGGAATCTCTGACAGTAGTGCCGTCGGATTTTATTAGGGGAGGAATGGAACGTCTGTTAGGATTGCTCGATGACACGTAGCGCCAGAACTTTTTGGGGTTTTGTTTGGCATCACAAGCAACTGAATCCTCAAAATCAGCCACCAACTTCCTGGTCTGGTTTCTTAATCTGTTCCGACACTTTTTGAATTCATCATAGTGAGACTGGCATTTGCATTTGGTGTATCTTGACCAGGCCTTCTTTTTCTTATGAATACCACTTTTTACTTGAGAGGGTAAATATGGCAAGGTTTTTGGTCGTTCTACCCATCGTTCTTTGGTGTACTTTGCTTCTGTCTCTAGAAGAATACTTTTGAAATTCAACCAAGAAAGTTCAACATCATCACTTAGAATTTCATCCCAAGCACAATCAGCAAGGTCTTTACAAATACTTCTGTAATCAATAAATGTCTTCTTAGTTTTATTGTTTGGTATCTGATTCAGGAGTACTGTATTTTCAATGCAGATGTGGTCACTAGCACCGATGGCAGGTAGAAATGTAGTGGAGAGCACCCAGTCGAGGTTACTGGTTAGAACAAGGTTAGAACAAGATCCTTTAACCGAATAGATCTGAGATCCGACAGTCTAGTTACTCTTCACTAAAAACCCGATAAAAATTCGTTACTTCGTTTGCCTGTTATCCACAGATAATAGATTTCATCCAATGAACTTATTCTTTCAGGTTTATGGTACCCCGGTGTGCTTGTCCCAATTAACGCTTGAAATATTTACCAATTGCAAATGTAAGACATTGCCGAAAACTAAAATATTGATTCGTTGCAAGACTTGCAAGACATCACTTAACATCATCTTCCTACTTTTACAGGCGTAACTTTTTTGAGCTTCACATGTGTCACATTGGAACTGCAGGCCTTTGTTGAAATGCAAATTCTCTGCGTCTGGATGAATTTTGGTTTGTCCTGCAAGCAGTGTACACTCTGAATGTTATTACTAGAGCCCCGGTTGAAAAATGCAAAATCCGTTAGATGAGTCAAAATATTTCAGTGTATTCAGTTATCAGATGAAACAAGACCAAAGGTTCCGATGGGATCCCAAAAATTTCAATATTTATGATCCAGACAATAAGGTTTTGTCTTTGCCAGATCCAGTCTTCGCCGGGCCAAACAGCTACTCATTAAAAAATCCAAGCACAGATATGGATTCAGCATGTGCGTTTACCTCTATAAGCCGATCGAAACGATCCTAGCTACTTTTGTGAATTTTGCGGTTTTGGCGAAATTCAAGAACTACTTGTCCGGCGATAAGCTAAAGCTCAAAAACGGATTCAGCGTATCTCCTTACCCTTATATCCAACATCTAACCAACTTCAAATAAAAATTTAACTTCTAACAAATTTTCCGGTTTCAGCCGGATTCCGGACGAACTATATGTCCGGCTAAATAGTGATTGTCATATACGGATTCTGGATCTCTTCTTACCCCTAAATCTATCATCTAATCAACTTCAAATAAAACTTTTACTTTTAACAAATTTTCCGGTTTTGGCCGGATTCCAGGCAAACTACTTGTCTGGCGATAAAATGGTTTTCGCATTCTTGTTCAGCATGCCTTCTTACCCCTACATCAAACATCTGATCAACTTCAGATAAAACTTTAACTTCTAACAAACTTTCCGGTTTTGGCCGGATTCCGGGCGAACTGCTTGTCCGGCGAGAAAATGGTTTTCATATTCGTGTTCAGCATGGCTTCTTACCCCAAAATCAAACATCTAATCAACCTCAAATAAAAATTTTACTTTTAACAAACTTTCCGGTTTTGGCCGGATTCCGGACGAACTACTTGTCCGGCGAGAAAACGGTTTTCATATTCGTGTTCAGCGTGTCTTCTTACCCCATAATCGGCTATCACATTAGCTGTTTAAAAAAATTTTGCTTGCCCCTTAATTTAAACCCCCTCCCCCACCCCTAAATGTAAAGCTACAGGGCCCATCTACGAACTCGACCTTACTCTTGACCCAAAGAATCCCCACACCAAGTTTCATCAAAATATCTCACTGCCTTCGAGAGTTATCGTGCTTACAGACAGACGGACAGACGGACAGACGGACGGACGGACGGACAGACGGACAACTTTTGCGATGTCATAGGTATCCCTCCACTTACGTTTTGGGATCCCAAAAATAAGCTGAATTGTAAGTTAAACTTTAAGGACTTCTTGCTTTTGGTAAAAAAAAAAAAAGAATAATGCCAGTTCCTGTTTTTAAATAGGAAAATGCTGAACTAAAGATAAACTTATGAATTAACTTTTCTGCTTTCAACCCTCGACTGTACAACCTATTTAATGCATCGAGGTGCTATGTGTTGTGTCCATAGTTACTCACAGTGACCTTCTTATATAATCTTTTCGAGTCTATCTTCTTCTCCTGTTGTCTCGCTTTCCCCCAGATGAAAATAGCCTACACAGAAGTTGATCTTTTGTGCACGCATCAGAGGCGCCGCCTGTAGGGGTAGGCTACGTCTTCCCAATGTTGTTGCCCTCTTGAAAAGAAACAACTGAGACGGCCGAACGCCGCGATTTTTCTAAAGAATAGCCAGTTTTTCTGAAAAAAAACAGTAGTTAAAATTACCAGCAAGTCGGTGCTTGGTACACGAGTTTTCTCTAATGCCTGCCTTCACTGGCGCGAAGAAGAAACAGTAATTAAAGATCATGCTGGATCCAAATACTCGAAAATGTGCTGCGGTTACAAACAAATTGAAACATCAAAGGGCTTGTGTTGATGGGAAAGTGTTGAACTCCCAATTTGACCTCGAAAAATCTAGGTCCTTCTATTGAGGCTGCTGTATTTCCTTCCTATTTGACGCTTGTTGTCAGGCCCTTAACTTCGTATTATGCAAGATGCGAGCATGTCGTATTGAAAAGAATACAGAAAGCATAGCGCTCGGAAAATGATGATGCAGAGGTTTCTGGGGCTCGGTTTAATTGTAATCAGCGTGTAAAACATTTGCTATGGCAAGGGTCTTAAGTGAAACCACGTGTGGAACGTGGCTGCCGGAAACGTTCCAGCTGTTACGAGTCCGGAGTGTGCCCGCATCCCTGAAGGACCCATTTCTACATCGTACGGCTCCAGTTACGAGTGTGCACTACGCACCGTTTTATCCTGCCATTCTGCAAGTGGCAGGTGACTGAGTCAGTGGGTTAATCACCAGGTTTTTGTCGACGAAAGCCTAATGGAAGAGATTATTTTTGTGAGGCGCCGAGAAAAACAATGTGCGAACTTGATGCCGACTTTGGTCGGCTTCGTGACCATCGCCTCAGTTTGTCTAGTGTGATGCAAGAGTGGGACAAGCTTTGGTCAAATTGTATGACTGAGGTCGAGACAGTGGCGAGCAGTGTGTCACAGGATGAAGCGAGCGACTTTATCGACATCGACGATCTTTCGAATACGGTCGTGCATGATATTTACTCGAAAATTCGAGAGGAATTGAATAGTGCCGGGAATTCGAGGACAAGATTGTCGAGTGAAAGCGGTTTCTCCTCCGGGGGTTGTAGTCGATCATCCAGAGAGCCGAGTTTGGATACAAGGACGCTGAGTGATAAGAACTTCGAGATATGCCTTGGATATTTTTGTAAGCGGTTTGATTTCGACGATTTTACAGCGGATATTTATTCTTTGCAGAAGAACAAAAGTGACCTGACCCAGATCATCAATGGCCAATCTTGTGCAACGCCGAAGCAGGAACAACAGTGCAAAACAGGTGAGGCATCTTAAAAGACCCCTCTTGCTTATTCTGCTGTTTGTATTGTCCCTAGTTCTCGAGTGGATCCATAATTTTCTGAAATCCCAGCCTTTCGCCATTGTTTTGTTCTGTACCTACGACTTTTCAGTGCTTTTTCAACCGAGCCGAGTTTTGCCAGTCACGCAACGCAAACTTCTCCGAAAGCTCTAAGGTCTGCCGACAACTCTTTCATAAAGAAAGATATAAAAAGGTTCAAGGTGTTGTTTATCATTTTGGAAGACATGATATGCCATCAGGTCTATCTTCTGTTGGTTTTCCCACTATTGCACGGAGCGTTCAGTTTTCAACCATTTTGCGTCCAGCCACCGCGTCGGAGAGCGGGAAGGCTGGGTAGAGTCGGTAAGTACTAACAAGAAAATCTGTAATTTGACATGGCAAGTATTAGTATTTTCTAAAAACAGTATTTGTGAGCCATTTCATCGGGAAAAATAATTTCTAGTAAGAGATGTGCTATAAAGTTTCGGATTCCCCACCAGGCACCTTCCTTCCCTTACGCCTGATCCAAGGGTTTGCAGGAGTTTCAGATAGTGTTATTGCAATACAAAAGCAATATTGCAGTAGCGTAATTTTGCAGGAGGCTGGAACCACTGGTTCCGAACCAGTCACCGACGCCTCATCGCTTCATGAAAGAAGCGAATTTTGTTTACGCCACCGAGTTTCGGCTGCGCCGCCGGTGCCAGCATTTCTTGTTGTCAGGGGCATACTTTAATTAAAACCGACCCTATCAGTTCCTTATAGTTTCCCGTGCATATTCTGTGGAGAAACAAAGTTGTCCCTTACCTATGCTGATGCGGTAGGCCTGGTGAGTTTACTCCAGTGGGCTGCGAATCATTGTTAATCATGCTAAGTGATTAGTCATCTGACATTTTATCCTGGCGATACTTCTACTCTCGCGTCAGCGTCAGTCCTACGTGCGAGGGTGCGTGCGTTCCAGTCCCCGTGGCATAACCAGGCCTGTATCCAGGAATTTTTTTGGGGGGGGAGGTACCCGCGGAATTTATTTTTGGGGGGGGGGTTGCCCACGGTTCGGACAAAAAAAGACATAGATCAGAAGTTAAAGTCTAAAAAAAACTATTACTTTTGTGCATTTCGGGGGGGGGGGGGTTGAACCCCCTAACCCTCCTGGATACGACCCTGGGCATAACGTACAATTAATTTGTGTGGTGCTTAAATATATCTATAGTTTTTTTAGTTTTTTTCTTATATATATCTCACCGGTGAAATTTTTCGTGTTTCCGAAGATTGTGTTCTTTTCTTGCAATAAAATTATTATTTTGATAAACAGCTGAAACGGTTTGATGACATTTAGCCTATGTGCAACTACTAAAAATTTACTTTTGGGGAGCACTTTTATTCTAACTATTACTTTTTATTAGTTTTTGTTTTATTCGGATTGTTCATATTTTTTTTTTTTTTTAGCTGTGTTAGCCTGTTAGAGCCTAGAATATAATTGATTGATTGATTGATTAAATAACGAAAGCCAGTCATAATAGAACAAAACGTATTCTACACGCGGCAACCCTGCCCCATCCTTGCATTACCTAAAATGGATTTTCAGCACGCGAATCTTGCGTTCTGTCTTCGCAAACGCAGAGCAAGACTTGTTTAGTCTTCCATTTCAGTGTGAAAGCAGCATAACCCGTTTAGCACCAACCAAACTATAGTTGCGTTTTTGTTCGGCTTTTGCTTTTCCCTTTCGGCTTTAGCTTTTAGCCTTTCTCAGGCCTTTTCTAACATTCTCGCGTTTTTGTAAATCGCCGTTACTACTAAGGACTTTTCGCTTTTCTTGGATAAAAACGCAATTTTGACAAATACTATTTTACTTGTATTTCATTTGTACTGTAAATTTGTAATCTTTAAAATCTGACACAGTCTCCAAATACTGATTATCACTTTGAGTCAAATCCATCTTTCATTGGGTTTTTGGGTAAAGTCACAAAAGTCGCGAGGCAAAAAGCCAAAAGGAGAGCGCAACTTGGTCACCTACCAAGTTTGCCTTTTTTCAAAAAGCCGAGGGAAAAGGCAAAAGTCGGCGTTTGCCTTTTTGACAAAAACGGGAAATTGTCAAACAGTGTTTAGGACCATGTTACGAAAACGCAAAAAAAGTAAAAAGCCGTCGAAAAGGGGAGTGAAAAGTCGAACAAAAACGCAACTTATATCTATGTTTTCTTTCCAGCAGATTCAAGCTCCCCCGTATCATCTCCCGTCCACACGTTTTCCCGGTCTTCCTCGAGTAAACATCTGCTTCTGCAGAATTTACAGAACATAGAAAGGAGAGGAAGTGGTTCCAGTAGTAAAACACCCTCAAGATCAAATTCCACGGAGTCCTCCAGCACCCAGTCAACTGTCCTTCCGGAGGTACGTTTCCGGGCAATACGTTTTTTTGGGATCCCAGTTGAAGTTGAAATCTGTTTCTGTGTGATCACGGCAGTTCTAAAACGATTGATGTCTTGAGGTCAAGAGTAAGGTGAACCTCCCATAAGATGGGCTTTGTGTCGCAACATTTCATGATGAGAAGCTTAGAAGTTTTGGGATGGAAAAGTTTTCCAGTAAAAATGGTCGGTATGTTTAAAAAGACATACTCTTTCGAATGGGATAATTCTGTCGGATTCCGGTCAAAACAGAAATCTACTAATTGTCCGATGGATCGGGTCTTGATCAAAATCTGGTAAAAAACTGAAATTAGGAATAAAGGAGACCTACTAGGGAGTCCGACTGGACATATGTCCGCCATGGTGTAAAAAAAGTAGTTGGGAGATACTGTGTTTCTTTAGCTGCCATGAGTAGTTTTGCCGGAATCCGTTGTAGAATCCACACTTGTATCATGTATCACTTGTAGATTTTTCAGCCATCGGAGTAACCGCTACGGAGATCCAGAGTTTTCTCAGAGATGACAAGCGCCGTTTCGTGGCCGAAAGATGAATGTATGATGAACTAAAGATGAATGTTTATCGATGTCGTAAAATTTGAAAAACAACGTTATCACCTTTTTGAAAAACGGATTCGATAATATGCTAAATCATGAAACGTGGTTAGTCATTTGACCGGTCGCTTAAAGTCCGGGACAAACATGAGCTTTAGGACCGATCATATTAGGCTACGTGGCCGAACTAATAGACTTTGGTTTTCCCGTACTGATTGGCTCATGCACTGTGCCAATCAAACATACCATATTGTCTGGACCGAGAGAGTAAAAATACATGTTTTGGTACGCCATAGAATCTGTAGTTCCTTTTTTTGTGTGTGGGGGGGGGGGCATCTCACTTTTCCATTGCCCTAATCTCCGTCACCCCCGTTTGTTCGGTCAGAGCGAACCAAATAATAGAAATTCGTTTTGCTGTTGTTCTATTCTTGTCCCAGTTTTGCTTATAGGATGAATACAGGATTTAGGTGCCAAGGCTCTGAGATTTACCATCATCTCTTATTGCACCGTAAGATACTGTACACACCTGCTTTGCATTTCGTTACGTTATCGTTCTTACATTTGTGTAAAATGAAAATGAAATAAACCAAAAACAAGGAAATAGGACGCCGACCATCCCTCCGAGCTTGCGTGTCATTTCTATTAACTTTAGACAGGCTTTGCAGGGCCGTCGCGTAGTATGTTTCCATCTCTTCTTTCTTTGTTGCCGTTGAGGGAGGATATTATTGTTAATAAACCTGCCTATCAAGATTTTTGTTTATCGGCTTCGCATTGACACAGAAGATAATTCAACACCCCACCCTCCTCCCCGGTATAGAAGGGACAGTTATTGCTTGTGTGTGGTTGTTTCAGTATAATGTAATGAAAAGGCCGTGGACGACGCGAATCATATTAATTTGTAACAAGTTCCTTCCCCTATAAGAACATGCATTGGATTCTGTCCCTTAATACCCTGATTAGAATTGAAAATTAAAATCAATTCTATTTGGTTGTTTGTTGCACGGCCGTTGTTACCTTGGAATCTAACAGCAAAGCGTTGACAACTAGCTTTTCCCCATGTTCCGGGACACGAACCATTTTCAACTTCTTGCTTAAAAGCGTGGGATGACTTCTGCGACAAAAGGAATTGAGTGCATCCGTGACTACTGCGTTGTGGTCGTAGACGACAGCCATAGTAAATGATAAGTCATCGGAACTAAATAGCGTTCACCGATAGACAGAATTTCTGTAACAAACAGTTCTCATTTCCAGAGGAAAGATGTGATTGAATTTGAGTTACTGTCGGCGTCATCATTTTTTTACTCCCTTATACGGCAGCTGCCACATTTCCACGATCCGTATTTCGCTCTTTGGTGTTGTCCTTCCTTGCGAAGACGGTTGTCACGCTTTTCTTAACCATTTTGGCAAATGTTTAGTGTCATGTCTAGCCGCCCTTAAGATCGGCTTCATGCAAATCAGTTGATCGATCGCACTCATAAACACACAACAGTCAACTCATGATTACGCCCAACTCAGCATCAAATTCATGTCATGTAACTAGTGCCAGTCCTTTACGATACGACTCATGATCTGAAGTCGTATTGTATCTCCCTTAGTGGTAAAAGATGTTAATGCAAGTATGGTCTAGGCCTACTCATCCTAAGATACGTGCTGATTCAGTCTAAGAATTAAAGCTCAAGTCGCATTTATAGATACAGCCACTATTCCATTCTGACACACCATTCTGAGCTTTGAAACTCTACTGGGATTCTAAAAAATTACGAAGACCTTCCGGCTGTTTATAGCCTCGCTCGGCCCCCTTGACGCTAAATACGGAGAAACTTGCACCATCAGTTATTGTGACCAATCGGAAGCAACAAGCGGGAGCCTGATCCGCCTCGAAACGAGCCAAACAGTGGCAACGTTCGAAAATCCGCGTAGTGCCGTGAGGGTGAACACAAATGGCGTAGGAAATTCGACGTCTTGGAAACGAGCATGGATGGAACGATTGTGGAAATAGAGGCGGTAATAATAGTAATAATAATATATAATGAATTTAAGCCTTATGGCCATATGCAAAAAAAAAAATACGAATCTTCATAATAAAGTCTAACATCGCGCTACATAATTAAACTAAACAGCACTCGCCTGATCAACTTTTACTTTAGTACTATCTTGGTACTATTCAGTACAAAACTACGTAATGCAATAATTACTCCTGGAGATGTGCTCTTCAAGATATCAGGAAACAGTATATCCCTTTCAATCCCCCCAGCAAGATTCCCTTAAAATCACGAATAGGTATGATAGTGGGTCTTTTAACAGAAGGTAAACAGATGGATCAGCAAATATGTGATCACATGTTTCGATGAGATACCAAAATGAGATGTGGTGGGACTTTCTTGATCTATTTGGTGCCGGTTTAGCAGGGAAAGAGAACAAGGAAATTGGCATTATTACCTAGCGCAAATTGGCGCAGAAGTGCTAATCCCCTGTTCTTTTTTTTTTCAGACATCAAATGACATAACGTCGGCTGCAAACGTGCTGCGTAATCTGATTTTGGGCCAAGGAAGTGCTATTATTCGGGATCGAAACGTGCAAGGTCGACACGTTCGAAGAACGCTCATTGGTTCGGATCTAGTTGATTGGCTTATTTCAGCTGCCCCGGTAGTCCAGAACCGGCAGCAAGCGTGCAGCGCTCTCCAAGTTCTTCTGGAGGAAGGAGTCATCGAAAATGGTAAGTTTAGTGACTGTTTCTTACTATTTTTAGCCCGTTTAACGCCATATCACAGAGCAACAAAATGGTTTAAAAAAAAAGGGTAAAAAGAAACAACAGATAGACTGTAAAAATATCTTTAAAAAGGGAAAGATACCTTTTCAGTGATGTCTTGTGGTTCAAGATTCTTCTTTCCACATGAGCGGGTATTACGTCGGTTTTACCAAATCACACTGCATTAACTCAAGACTAGTTTAGAAGAAGAACGACAGTTAAATTTACGAAGACAGCATGTAGGTGTGTATAATATGATTGCGATGAAGAATTGCATCGTTGCACAAAACCGTCATGGGGAACAGCGGCAAATTTTTTGAATTTATTGTGTTTCCGTTTTGTTGGGACGTCTTTATACCGTTGCCGTCAAGTCTAAATTCCAAGTGGGCATCAGGGAAATCGGATTTTTGAGGTTTGGGTTTCCATTGTAGTAGTGAGGTCAAAGCTGAGAAGATATTACATATCGAAGCTGGGTATAAAAGTGTCATCCGAAGTAATGTGGTGTAGAATACGAAAGTACATATAGCTTGCCGTAATTTAAAAACAGGATCTGGTATTCAACAATCACGCCGTCATCGTAGCGAGTATGAAGAGTTGAAGATTTTCCTCGAGATTTTCACTGGGGCTTTGTTTATTCTTGCTGGGACGAGCCGTAGATTCTTGGTAGCCTAGCCTCTGATTGGTGCATTGTTTTGACGGGAAAAGTCGGATTAATTCAGCGATTGTGGGGAAAACAAGTAGAAATCAGAAGAGCTAGTTTCGTTTTGCAAAGGAGCAGGCTTAGTCATCTTGTTTGATGCTTGGGATAAAATCCCAATATGTCGTGCGCTGTTTTTGACAACTTTTTCTTATGGCTCTGGATAGATTTATCGGTTTCAATTACTCGTATGGCAGTTGAGATATTGACCTTGTTGAATCTAGTGAACGGAGTCCAGCCCATTCGCAGCAAGGGCTCCCCAATGGCGCATTCTGGTGTAAGCGCGTCTACTTTCCTGGAAATCGAGTGGAAGGTTTGTTAAGATTAAGAAACGAGTGGGGTGTGGAAGAGCTTGGGTCTGTTGGGAAATATGGTGGACTTAGATTCTGAGCAGAAGTCAATTACACGGTTCTCCTGGAAGTATGTCGCTGGAAAGAAAAATGCGCGATTCCAATCGTCAGTTCTTATCGAATTCCAGTAACAAACAAGTCTATACGGGTATTAGAGAGGGTTTACGTTCAACTTTGCTTTTACACGCAAACTCGCGTTTTCATACTCTCTGTTACTGGAGAAATCTGGATGGGACGCATGCTGTCTTTTCCTCCCTCCACGCTCCACCAGGGAGACTACGAAAGACTGGCAGACTCGTTGGGCCGTGACCCGGATGGATTAAAGTTCTGTTTTTTTCCGGACCCGACCATCCGAACAGGAAGAGGACTCCCAACACTTTATGGCATGCTCAACTCCGGCACGGGTGATCCAGTCGGATGAAAATAGGGATGTAGTAAGAACACAATCATATCCCAGATAAACTCTTAAAAGACCTGACCGGATTCCACTACTTTCGTTTATACGGGTTCCGCGCCCATCTTCGTCAAAATCCTCATTACCTATATGACCGAAATGAAATGAGATTGTCGGCAGCTTCTGGGACGATTAGAAGTCTCACGGAACTTTGGGTTGAACAAGAGCCCGTCTGTGGGGTGTTATTGATTGGAAATGTTTCCAAGAGAAAGAAAATGAATAATCGCCTCGGCTCTCCGGTAATTGCAGGATATAAGTGTAGTAAGGCTGCTCTTTAATAATGGGAAATGGGATACTCCCGCCGAGAGTCCAAGATCCGTTGTCGAGGGTTTAGCGGATTCGAACCTGTGGTAATAAGAGTGAGAATTGGAAACTGTGTCAGCTGTAGGGTTTTTCCCTCAATATTTTTGGAGTTCTTTAGCGGGACCCTCTCCAGTCGTGGTGAAGATCGGAAAGTAAATAAACGAGGTTGGCATGGAGAACTACTTAAATTTTAACTGAAAAGGCTATTTATTTTTACATCTTGTATTTAAATACACTGAAATATTTTCACCCATCTAAGAGATTTTATATTTTTCACCCGAGGCTCTAGTAATACACTATATGACTATCTCTCCTTGCCGCTGCGAAATCTCCGGCCTCTCCGGGTATCTAGCGGATGAAAGGCAGAAGTCGTGTCACAGCTGCTCCCAAAGATCGTCGTGATTGCCTGAGACAGGATGTGAGTCGTTGAGTTTGAGTCGTTACGGACGCGCCTACTCCTTCTTCCTGAGGATCACTGGCGTGTTTTGGACTTAGTCATATAAAGTATTCGCGAATGTGCGCTCCTTGCACGACAACCCAAAATTCATCCGGGCGCGGAGAATTTGAATTTCCAAAAAAGCATGCATTTCTAGGATTGAAAGCCCGGAAAAATCACAGCTGATGAAAGTAGGAAAATGATGTTAAGATACGTCTTGCAAGGGATCTACCATTTTTAGTTTATTTTTAGAGAATCACGAAAGAACAGGTTCATTCGCCGAAATTGATTATCTATGAATAGCGAACAAAGGGGGGGAGCGGATTTTTATCCGGTTTTAAGGCCTATTTAAATGAATAAGTGATGTGTAACTAGTGTTGTAAAATTACCGTAAAATAAAAAGTCGGTAAGTAAAATTCGTAAAATTGGTAAAATAAGGTAAAATAGGTCAAATTGGTAAAATATGGTAAAATAAGTATTTCACGGAGAATATACGGTGAGATTGGTATTTCAGAGTAGCTAAAATAATTTGACACATTTTTCATTTTTTTTTGGAAGCTGGTGCGATTGATCTGTGGAGATTTTAAGGGACAGTCACTTTTCCTGCACTTCTGAAATAGTTAACTACTCAAGTGCTATGGAGTCGGGAATCCCTTCGACCAGTTGCTCATATAATACATTGCGTCCATGCCTTCGGTAATAGCACGACGAAAGTAGCATAAGCTGTACGGTACTATGCAAAATTTTCCCGCATTATTTTCTTACCGCTGGATAAGTTGAAACACACAACCGGGCTTTACAGCCACACCTGCGTAGGCATAGTAGCACTAATTCACAGCTGAAGTAATCAACAGTATAGCAGTTGTCGAAAAAACCTATCACGGCAGACCCACACAAATTAGCAACATATTCGCTTTCGTTATCATTCGCCTCTCATTCCTTTGAAAATCTGAAGACATTTTCAGACTTTCCTGGTGCCTCCCTGGTCGCTGATTCCCTGGTTTATTCTGTGTGGCAAGAAGTATTGGGTTGTCAGTAAAATATGAGTAAATTAGGTAAAATGTTTCTGAATTTTTTTTTGAACCTGCTTCTGATAGCCTACTGTAATCAATACGGATAAAATTTGTAAAGTACTGGTAGAATAAGTAAATTAGCTAAAGTGGTAAAATACCAATTTTACGGGGGTCCGTAAAATTACGGTAAAATACGTAAAATACCGAATTTTACCGTGACCAATTTTACCGTTCACAACACTATGTGTAACCAGTGTGTAACTAGACTGCCGGATCTCAGACCTGTTCGGCTGTACTTTAAACTTCAGCGATTTTAGCAACACGTTTCAGTGCTCAGCTTTTCCTCGAGTTTCTTTTATGCGGTTCTGCCTTTAAGTTACTTGCAATAAATTAACCGCGGAAACAGATTTCCTTGGAACTAGTCGTGCAATAGTCTGAACTATGCGTTCATTTCACGCCTTGATCATATCATACCAAATTTGTTTTATAGATTAGGTTTTACTGCTATAGCTAAAACAACTGCGGTGTCGGGAGTTCTCGAATGTTTATAAGAAGTGAACTGAAAGACAGAAGTGCTTCTCAGTGTCGGATTCGAACCCACTTTGGCTTCCAAGGCTACTGCTCTACCACTAAGCTACAGAGGGGATTGTGGACCAAGTTGGCAAACGACTATCCTATGGTTCACACTGCTGCGATTTCGCGCAAAATTCTGCGTCATCCGACATACGACACAAATCGTACGACAAGTGACGCAGAACTGTGCGTTTTGTCGCAGTGTCGTATGCGTTGAAAAATTTCAACTCATCCGACATAACGCATGCGATTTTTTGAGGGAAAGAAAAGAAAAAACAAAGATTAGTTAATTTTCAAGACTAAAAATTGCTCTACCTTGTTCTGATTGTAATCCTAGGATGGCTGAATGCAAAATATCTTCTAAATAAACTTGTATTAACCTGTTTTGAACAAGATGACCTATAGGTTTTGACTGAAAATTTCCTAATGCGAGGGTGGAATTCAGAAGTGTAATCTCCCCGCGTCTTCAGAGGTCGTTTCCCCAAGGGCTTCTTTGTCGTTTTGCAGATTAATCATGACGAAAATTTCGTTTTCATTTTGCGTCTGCGTGGTGGTGAGAACGTCCGTGCGATTTTGTCGCATGTCGGAACATCAAAGAAAAAATCGTGTCGCATACGACGGAGCAGTGTGAACCAAGGGTATGACTATTCATGTAGAGGCTGGCTATAGGGACAGCGATCCCGCCGATGGCGTCTAAGCAGTTCACATTCCCATATCAAGGGATTGGATAATGCTACGTAAAGATGGGATGTTAAACAAGGGACTTTTACCGCGACAAATAAACCATGGTATATTTAGTTTAGTTTGAGACATGGTTTATTTGTCATGGCAAAACTTCACGTGATGAATCTTTACGTAATAATGGTTCAAGGTTATGTGTGCAAGGTGGATATTGACGGTCTTGAAGTATAGATGAATACAGTAAAAAAAAAAGTCAAAACGCTTACGGGGACAAAATCAGAAAATAGGTTTTCAGGTATCTGAGGGACTAATAGTCAGGTTAAGTACTCGAAGTATTCAGTTTAATACCTCTCTGGGATGCCAAATTGTCATGGAAAAAAATAAAACAGATTGACTTCATATCGAGTGCCTAAACAGAAAATAATCATGTGGACGTTTTATGGTCTGATTGAGGTCGCTTGACTAAATTTAATGAAAAGGTCAAGTTAGTCTATTTTACTATCTATTCTGACGGAAAGGGATCAAATTGATCTTGTACGAGACAATATGAAAGGGAAACAGTTGATTGTTTGGCATCCTAGTTTTGGGTAAAAATTTATTTTTGTAGACCAGTTTGAAGGAAAAGAGTCGAATAGATTTCCGTGGAATAATTTGATGGAAAGGAATTTTAATAATTTCAGATTCTTTAAATCGACAGTGAATTTTTGTGCAATAGCTTGATCGGAAAAAATCAATTTGATATTTGTCCAATGATTTTATGAAACAGCATTTGTTTGATTATTTTGTGGACTATAGTTTGTTGCCTCTGAGACGCCATTCGGATGGAAGGGACTCAAAATGATTTTGCTCTGGTTGAGCTCTGCCTCACCTGCTATAGGATGTTCTATCTATTCCAGGAGTTTCCGCTGGAGGTCTTTGGTCGAACTTGACAAAACTTCAAACAGAAATTGTACCGAGCTTACTCAGCTCAAGGCCCATTCAGTTATTCCCTAGTTTCTCTTGTGCGATTAGGAAAATGGATTTTACTGTTTGTTCAATTTCGTACCTCTGTCATAAAATTCAGCTTTAGAGAATGGGGGATCTTTTCGAAGGAAAAGAGATTTTGAAAATAATTAGCCTAAACTAAATTCTTAGGGATTTTGAACGCTCGAGAGATTTTAGTGCAGATGTATACTTTTTGCAGCTAACTATGTTCATTGTCTTCCTGCTCCGTCGTGGGGTGGGCTATAGCCTACGCCTATTTTGAATTTGGGTCTCGACCTAAAAAAAATGCAAAGAGTTATGACCAAAACATTACATTCATTAAGCGCACATGGTGGGCATGACCACGCTCTACGCATATACTTCAGGTAGTAGTAAGTAGTACATCGGCTGCGTTGACTTTTTTTTTTTTTACTACCAACCGCGTTGATGGGGGACTTCAGTTCAGTTCAGCTCGTTTTTATTAAATTCACAACAAATGAACAAAATAAGCTTTGACCCCTATGGCCCGTTACATAGGGGTTAATATCAAAATAATCAACAAATAAACGAGTCTCTTCACTATTACAATAAATAAAGAAAGAATAATTGAAGATGAACTTGCTTTAAGTTTGGTTCAAAAACAAAGATAAAGCCTGTAGCCTACGGGTACTTCAAAGCATTTGCCATATTTTCCCTGTAATGCTATTCCTCTAAATGCTCCCCCTAAATCCTAATTGTTGTCTTCACAGCAGGCTTCGCTAGAGTTCTCCAATATTTTCATGCAATATTGGATGTAATTTGACCTCAGACGAAAATAACTCTTGAACTGCAAGGTACCCTTTTATTATCCCCTTGCGAGATTTCTGGATAAGCGCTATTGCTTCGACTAGATTGTCCCAAGAATGGATAATGATAAGGACCCCAGTCTCTCAGCCAATCCGAAGAGCAAAAATCCGCGATCGTGTTCCGCAGTTATTGAGTTGGTTCTATACGCCAGAGCTTCGATGGGTTCCGGCTAAACCCCCCCCCGGCGAAACCCCCCCCGCCAAACCCCCCCCCCCGGCTAAAACCCCCCGTTACCAACCCCCCCCCCCCCCGACCAAACCCCCCCCCCGGTACCAACCCCCCCCCCCCCCCCCCGCATATAAAAAGACGGGTATGCAAGAGTAGAGTAACTGGTAGGTAGAGAGTAAGAGTAGAATAAACTTCTTTCGCAAACTTGACTCTACAAGAATGTCTGAAGTACAGTGGGTATCAGAACAATGATAAACAAAGGGAGTGTAAAGCGAAGGTGAAGGTTGATGGTGACAGACTAATTGCTGAAGTCACCAAACACCCGTGTTCAACTGAAGCTGTCAGTGAGGTGTTAAATGTGAATGATCAAATCAAAGCCAGTTCCACTCTGTGTAACGATCCCCCCAACAAATCCTTTCCCAATGCCTCACCCTTCTTGGCGAGGAAGCTGCAGTTACGATGCCACCCATTGGTGCGATGTGAAGCTCCCCTTGCCTGATAGCTCTTTAGTTATCCCTGATTCATACCAGAAACTCGAAGATGGGCAATAAGCGGAGGGATACCTATGACACCGCAAAAGTTGTCCTGCTATCCGTCTGTGAGCAGGATAACTCTCGAAGGGAATGAATATTTTCATGAGACTTGATGGGAGGATCCTTTGGGTCAAGGGAAAGGTTGAGCTCGCTTTGTGATAGCACTTTCAAGATAGTCCCAGAAATATTCTACCAGCTCTTCACCTTACTCGTGCTTGTCAATGGTAAAACAGTCACATGGTTGTTCGTTTTGTTGCCCAGTAAATCCCAGTCTTAATATGTGTGAGTGTCTAAGGATTTGGGGGGTTTTCGCCGGGGGGATACCGGGGGGGGGGTTTATATTCTTCTCTTTCTCTCTACATACCAGTTACTCTACTCTTACATACCCGTCTCTTTTATGCGGGGGGGATTTGGTACCGGGGGGGGGTTGGTCGGGGGGGTTTTGGTCCGGGGGGTTTTGGTAACGGGGGGGTTTTAGCCGGGGGGGTTTTGGCGGGGGGGGTTTTCGCCTAGACCCAGCTTCGATATACACGTATCTTGTATACCGCCATCTCCCTTGTGCATAAAGCGTTTCAGAGACATGAAACTGCTGAAGTTTTGGATCCGTTTTCCGAAGAGAAAAGAATAACCTGATCTATTTTCCTTTGTAGTTTAATCATTATTGCTCATTTGAAAGTAGGATTTCCTTTTTTCTTGTTCTTTTTTGGGTGTCCGTAAATCATAGAAACCAAACGTAAGAATTCCAACCCCATCCAAATTACTACAAATGAAAAACAACTTCACCAGACACTTCAAAATCCAAAATTTCAAACATATTAAATTTACTTTGGTCCCTATACCACGTCAGGATTTTCTTTGATTAGAAGATTTGCACTGAAAAGCGACGAAAGCTTCCTAATATAATGGCCAAAGTTTCCCGTGCTGTTAATAAACTGTCTTTGTCAAGTTTTACTGTTCATGTCAAGAGTGCGCGTCCAGTTGGTCAACTTACAGTCATGCCGACTCAAACCCGTTTTCGTCCAGTACACATTTCAGGCTAGCTGGTTGGTGGCTTTTACGTCATAACAAAAAATCTGCATGTACATACAATCTTGTGGCATTTATACCGACGTCGTATCACGTATATGGTCATAGCAGCAACATGATACATTAATAAAATATAAAATAAAATATGAACTTTCAAATACGCACCGAGTTGTAAAAATGAACAAACGAGGGGACGAAACTCTGAGCATACCTTGTACGCAATAAATCCGCTTCTTGGTATCTTACGATCTACGTCACCAAGAGTGATTGTTTCTCTTAGAAATTTTGGGCAAAAAGCACTCGAGTGCTGTTTCATAGTTTGTTATTTTGTCTTAGTTTCTTATGAATTGCTTGTTTGTCCTGTACATGGCCTTTGGGTTTTCGATAGGAGATATATTTATATGTATATATATACTCCATCAGGATCTCTGCTTATTATTTCGATTTGCTTTCAGTTACGTCCGATTCCTACCAGTTCCAAGATCGAGGAGTCCTCTACCGGTTTCTCGAGGATTCCTACCTGGAAGATTTCCGTGACGACCCCCCTCTTCCGTCGCGAGATGAAATTCGACAGGCAGAAAATAAGAAAGACGACACCATTGCTCTTCTGCTAAAGAAGGGACCTGACGCCGTTCTACGGGCGATATTAAGGAAACCGTACGTAAACTGATCTCCGTTGCCTTGTCACAGATTCTCCATGTTCCCCCAAATTAAACTATATCTATATCTTTTCATGTGTGTGTCTGTCCGTCCGTCTGCCTGTATGTAA
Source organism: Branchinecta lindahli (assembly GCA_023053555.1). Taxonomy (NCBI): domain Eukaryota; kingdom Metazoa; phylum Arthropoda; class Branchiopoda; order Anostraca; family Branchinectidae; genus Branchinecta; species Branchinecta lindahli. The sequence continues at coordinate 9,735,198 of JAKZAO010000001.1, forward strand.
TCTCGTTAGCTCCCAAGCTGACTGAGATGCTATGATTATTGTTAGAGGTCCTTCAAACTAAGAGCGAGTCCAAGTTGGTAAACGGGCTTTGTACCTCAACATTTGGGAGTGTTGGGCTTTTTTAGGACATAAATTTCTCCGCTTGCGTAGATTGGAGTTGATTTAAAAAAAAGTACATGTTGAGTCAGGAACTACTATTAGTTCCTATGCCGGACGGATAGTTTGGGCTCTGGCTGTAGTGTCAGGGAATCGGGCAGCTTTTGACTATTCGCAGCAATCATGCATGCCGTCAGTTTGCTTACCTATTCCCGGCAAAGCTGATATTGAATGGGTCCAAAAGCATACCCTAAAATTGAATCCCACAAAGGCTTTTAGTCTTGCTATAATCGCTGTGGTCACTGCCGCTGCCAGTAGCTGAAAATTGGACAAGCAAAGCGCCGCCCATATTCGTCACACCATTGATTTAATTTTTCTTTTGATTAAATTAAAAAGCAATCAAACAAATGAAAGGATACTATGGCCCTGTTCCTGTACTGTTAGCAGGGAATGTGAAGTGAACCTCGGCTCAGTCAACCGAAATCTGTCTCTTTTCACATTTTTCCTGGACTTCTCGTAGTACCCGTCTTAAAACGGCTGGTACAGTAGAAGTTTGTTTCTTTTTTCGCTTCATCATATTTTTTGGTGCCGTCCAAAACTAGGCGACGTTCAAAGTAACACACTACAAGCTTAAGTAGGCCTACTGCAAATAAGGTACAAGGGGGAGTTATGTGACCTGGCTTTGCGTCTTGGGATTACGCTAAACACTGTTCTCAACACCCACAGCTATTTCACGACAATCACAAAGTCAGGCCGAACAAAAAAACCGGTCAGATTTAGCGTTTTACTACAAATGAGGGAACGATTTTTTATTCTTTATTATATCTCCTCCTCCACTAAACAGCAACGCTGAGCAACCATCGACTTCTGATATGAAATTGGTGGAAAATTGGTAGAATTTCCGACCAGAAAAAACTGGCCAGATTTTACTAGCCCCCCCCCCCCCCCCCCCCCAAAAAAAATAACACTGGGAAATGGGAAGAAAAACCTTGCAGTGTGAACTACTTTAAGCACCAAGGCGATCAACTAATGATATGAAATTGTTAAAAAAAAATGGCAGGATTTACAACCAAAAAACTGCCAGATTTTGTTACCCCCCCCCCCCCCCACATCCAAAAAGAACTCTGAGAGTGGGAAGAAGAACCTTGCAGTGAGAACCTACTTGAAGCCCTTGTTGGTGTTCCGGGGAAACGATTGCAGAGAAAGCTGTCCATCTCCGCGCTACACTCTCCGAAGCAGAAGGCTGAAAGATGTCAAGAAAGGCACTGGCTGCAGAAGGAGCTCGGAGCTTAAATCGTCTCCTTGGCGACGTTTCATTAGAGTATGTGGCTGGGAAAAGTCAGGTTCGTGTGACTGACTCAGCCTGATCGAGAATAATGACTACTATAATTCCTGGCTCCACTTCCAAGGTTTTTTGAAGAAAACCGAGAAACCTGGGAGAATTTGCATGAGAGATGAAAAAGGTTTTATTGTATGGTGAATTGAAAATATTACATTTAGAGCATGTTAGCATAGGATTAGGTATATTCAGGACAAGATGTTCTCACAAAATGCCCTCACCCGGATCTCCTGTCGGACCGACAACTTGAAGTCATTTAAACAATAGCAACATTGCAATGATGTATGAAAATCACCAGGTGTCCTACTAAAAAAAAAGTTTGCGTTTTAATAGAGCTCCATCTGTTACAGGTTCGAGGAACGAACTCAGGAAGACGTTGACGCCATACATGAAGAGCTCGTCCATATCAGCTGTCTCTCTCACTTATCAACCTCCATCAAAAGAGAATTGGCTTCTGTTATTGCATTCGAATCCCACCCCAAGCCTGGAACAATCTGTAAGTCAACTTGAGCGATTATTGACGTCTTGGGACTAGGGGGGGGGGGATAAGTTTGATAGTTTTATGCAAAAGGATGGGCATTGGATTTTTTGCTCGCAGATAGCCAAGATTTTGGAAGTAATCTGATAATCTGAAAGACATGATGGTCGTCTTTACCTTGGTACGTCTATTGAGGAAATAATTAAATTATCAGGCTTACTATTCAAAACCTTGTCAGAAAGATTCTTATTTCTATGAGTGAACATGACTGGTCTTCTCTATTCCAGTGACAACGCAAACTGTTTATGTTTACTTCATTGTCAATTTTTTCTGTTTGTGTTGTCATTTGTCCGAATTGAATTGTTTTAACGATGATGTTTTTACCGTATGGATTTTGGCTTGCATTAAGGCGTACCGTTGACTGTAACCCATTTGAAATATCAAATAACACTAGCCCAGAGCAAAATAACACTAGGGAGTAGCGCCAAGACCTGTGCTTTCCATGCTCTAAAAACGGGCCATATTCGTAGCTCCGCCAAGTACGCTTGCGGCATTTTAAGTGAGACACACTTGCGGGCTTAGAAAATTCTAGTAAAGCAAAGGGTGTGGTCTGCACACACGAAGGGAACAATGAAGGTTGTATCATTTTTTTGCTATGTTCAGAATACGAAGTTATCGGAGCCAGCGCTCGTATACGGCTGAATAAGTTTCAGTAGGGACGTTCACTATCACTAGTGGTGCTAGTGTCGCTGCTATTCGAGTGTGTGTCACTTTTTTCAAGTCTTGGCGCTACTCTCTAGTGTTATTTTGCTCTGCACTAGCCTAATGTTATTTTGCTCTGGCCAAAATGATACACACTCGAATGGCAGCGACACGAGCACCACTAGCGATAGTGAACGTCCCTACTGAAACTCAATCAGTCGTGCACCAGCGCTTGCTCCAATAACTTCATATCCTGAAAACAGCAAAAAAAAGATACAACCTCCCAAGTTTCCATGATGTGTGCAGACCGCATCGTAGCTTTACTAGAAATTTCTAAACACGAAGTTTGTCTCGCTTTAAATATCGCAAGCGTAGTGGGCGGCGCTATGAGTATGGCCCGTTTCCGGAGGAAGGAAAGCATATGTCTTGATGCTACTCCCTATTGTTATTTGCTCTGTGAGATATCACCATAAAGACCAATTTGAGAGGTCACATGTATACAATGTTGTTTTCTTATTAAATGGAAGGTATGTATTCGGAACAGTGAAAAAGTCACGATTTTTTGACATTTCTTATATGAAAATTCAAATTCATTATATTCTCCAAATATTCTTTCACAACGAACAGCATAGGACGTCAACGAAAATAATAACACTTTTATTTATCAGTGACTTATGGCGGTTACATTTGAACGACAACAAGTATAAATAAAAAGTAATCAATTCATAAAATATACAAATAATCGGTAAATATATATCTACAACTATGAAATGACAATATATACAATTAGCCTAGGTCAAAGGCTAATTGTATATATTAGCCTGGAAGGTTATAAAATATTAAAGTTGTCTGTTTCTATAGCTGGCCTCAGTAAGGCGATGCAGCATCTTCAAACATTAGACTAGGCTTAGAAGGTATATCCTAGAAACTAGCCTCCAATAAGATAAAGTTCTGAGCATTTCCAGCTTGTCGGCCCTGGGGCTGTTCCCATTTTCGTCAGAATACCGTGTACCAATTTTGAACTTAAGGAGTAATCAAGTCTCTTTGTGTATAAATAGGTTTGATAGCAGCCCGGGGACTTGGTAATTGATCGGAAAGCGTCATTTTGCTGTTGTCACGACAACGGTTGAATAAGTAATCTCCTTAGGCAGAACTTGTGCGTTGGAAATAAAAGTCAGGAAGGGACCTGGAAATGTAGGTCAGTGAGCTGAGGATAATCCTGACTGACGTCTAAATTCGGCGCCCCGTCTCTTCAACACAGGACTAGGGAATATGAAGGTTTTCATTGTCCCGTTGCTGAGGGAGGTGGAGCTAGAGGGATCAGATAGAGTATTACTCTCCTCCGAGGTTATTCACTCGTTGAATGTAATAAGGGGGGAGTTGCTATCCCTCCATCTTCCTTTAATTATTCTTCAAGTCCGAAACATGTATTCAAGCCCATACTAAATATTCAAGCCAAAAAATGTATTTGAGTCTATTTTAATTTCAATCAATCAATCAAATTTACCTCCAATCCTCCATATCCCTATACAATGTAATAATTTGAAATAATAAATAATTTGAGCAAAATTAAAACAGAATTACTACCACAAATAAACTAGACCTTTTGAATAAATGCAGCCTTTTCTGCCCATGTATTAACTACAGTATTATCCCAAAAAAAGAAACCTCCAAACACGCAACTTAAATATTAGGAAAGATTCGTTGCCAGCAATCCAAATTCACACGGAATAATCCGGAACGAGAAAGATAAGTGAGAAAGAAACATTAGAGAAGAGGAAATAAGACGCCCAAGTTACAGGAGACAGGTCAGTTAGCACAGCACGGGGGGATGCGTCCCCATGGCCGTTGACTAAATTAGCACTTTCGTACACGAACGAGGTCCTCCTCTTGTCCTTGCCCTCGTGTTGTCTGTAAAAAGTAAATATGAGCTCCTGGCTCTATATTAGGAACAAATTGGGTTTTTTTTTCAGGGATTAACATGCTGTCCCCATAGGCGTTACTAGCCAAAATGTTTGGGGGGGTTTCACCGACTGTCTGGTCATTTTTGCCGACTGTTTTGCAAAAAATACGACCGTTTTCAAGAAAAGAAACGACAGTTTTGACGAAAAATCGACTGATTTTCAGAAAGGCCGACTGTTTCGGTTACCGATTCGGTTGTTTTTTTTACAGACTGGCCGACAACATTGGGGAGCGTCCCTCCCCCATATGTCACGCCCCTGGCTGTCCCTCACTGTTTTGTTTCACTTTTTATGGCACTTGCCCTTCGGCCAAGTGCCATATAGCGATCGCAATTTCTGTCCGTCCGTCGGTCGGTCTGTCGGTCGGTCGGTCTGTCGGTCGGTCGTTACCGATTCGGTTTTTTTTTTTACAGACTGGCCGACAACATTGGGGAGCGTCCCTCCCCCATATGTCACGCCCCTGGCTGTCCCTCACTGTTTTGTTTCACTTTTTATGGCACTTGCCCTTCGGCCAAGTGCCATATAGCGATCGCAATTTCTGTCCGTCCGTCGGTCGGTCTGTCGGTCGGTCGGTCTGTCGGTCGGTCGGTCCGGGTTTTGCTAGTTCGGGCACTTCCACATAAGCTAGGACGACGAAACTTGGCAGGCATATCAGGGACCCTAAATGATTAAGTTGAAATAGCCACTTCCCCGATCCGAGCATCGTGGGGGGAGTGGAGGAAGGGGGAATCCGGAATATTTCGGAATTTATAACTTTCGAACGGGTGATCGGATCTTAATGAAACTTAATATTTGGAAAGACCTCGTGCCCCAGACGACGTGATTAAAATTTGGACCGGATCCGGTGACTTTGGGGGGAGCCGTAAATCTTGGGAAACGCTTGGAGTGGAGGGATTGGGATGAGACTTGGTGGGAAGAATAAGCACTAGCCCTAGATACGTGATTGACATAACCGAACTTGATCCGGTCACTGTGGGGGAGTTAGGGGGGGATTCGGATTTCTAGTGATCACGTGAGTTCGGTACATCCTGATGTGCTAGGACGATGAAACTTGGCAGGCGTGTCAGGGACCCGAGCAGATTGACTTGAGAATAGTCGTTTCCTGATCCGATCATCTGGTAGGGGGGTGGCGGAAGGGGGAGTCCGAAAAGTGAGGTATTTTTAACTTACGAACGGGTGATCGCATCTTAATGAAACTTGATATATAGAAAGATCTCGTGTCTCAGATGCCTCATTTTAAATTCGGACCGGATCCGATGACACTGGGGGGAGTTGAGCGGAGAACCGGAAATCTCGAGAAACGCTTAGAATCGATTGTTCGGGATGAAACTTGGTGGGAAGAACAAGCACAGGTCCCAGATACGTGAATGGCATAACCGGGCCAGATCCGGTCACTGTGGGAGAGTTGCGGGGGGGGGGGGTCCCAATTTCTAGTGATTCCGCGAGGTCGGTAGGCTACATCCTGATGTGCTAGAACGATGAAACTTGGCAGGCATGTCAGGGACCCCAACAGACGGACTTGAGAATAGTGGTTTTCTCGATCCGACCATCTGGGGGGAGTGGAGGGAGGGAAATCCGGAAAATATAAATATTTTATAACTTTTTAACGGATCTTAATGAAACTTCATATTTAGAGAGACCTCGTGCCTCCGACGTCCCACTTCAAATCCGGTCGGGATTCGGTTACTTTCGAGAGAGTTGGAGGGGGGACCGGAAAAATTGGGAAACTCTTATAGAGTGGAGGGATCGGGATGAGATTTGGTCGGAAGAACAATTATAAGTCCTAGATACGTCAATAACATAACCGGACCGGATCCGGGCACTGTGCGAAAGTTGGGGGTCCCGGATTTCTGGCAATCCCGCGAGTTCGTACGTCTTGATATACCGTACTAGGACGATGGAAATTAAACTGACTTGAGAATAGTCGTTTCCCCGATCCGACCATCGTAGGGGAGTGGAGGGATAGGGAATCCGGAATCTAGTGTCGTGCATAACTTTTGAACGGGTGATGGGATATGAATGAAATAGGATCCGATACTTGTGCGGGCGTTGGAGACGGGCACAGGAAATTCGTGAAACACTTGCAGTCGAGGGATTGGATAGGCTACGCTCCGATTCCAGTCGAACCTGCTGGGCGGGAAGAGGAGATGTCAGAGATTCGGATTTTAAGTTTTCAAGTCGCATTCGGCCACAGTAGGGGGAGTCCTGTAAATCTTGTGGCTCGCATAGGGGTCAAACGAGTGCAGCGATTTAAATGCAACTTGGAATGTACAGTAAGCAAGTGTCCTAGATGGCATATTTTATTGTCTGAACCGGATCCGACCACGGTGGGGGGAGGCGGCACCTACCGAAAAACGCCCAGATTCGAGTGAAACTTGGTAGGTGGTGAGTAAAGATGCTTCAGGTGATGGTACTGGAAACCGTGGCACGTCTAGGGATCAATCCAGTGGGTTTATTGGGATGATACTTGGAAATTACAACAGTCATTTGCCCCAGATGATCCGAGGCGATGCCAGAAATGATCAGACTAGAGTGAAACTGCATATTCTATTTCTAAGTCCGAACCGCATTTTGGATGGCGGGTTTAGTTTGTGACGTTCTCGTGTACTTTCTTGTACCGCCTACTCGTAACAAGTGCCATATGAGCTCGTAGCTCTTGTTCTTGTTTGTTTTGCATCAAAGACAATCCTAAATACCTGTATTTACATTCTGACTGTATTATAGTGGGAAAGTTCCGGTTCACCAATGGGTAGGGTTGAAAACATCTGCCATCGCCCTCGAAGTTTCGTTGTCCGCTGCCGATAGAGATTTTGCCAGCCTGATAGGCCACGGTGTTTTACCGTTGGAATGCCATACAGCTTAAGATATTTTTCCCAGTGTATTTTCATGCACTTCAGAACTGCTCGATTACTGAACTTCGGTAAAATTGAAAAGCAAGTGTAGGTGCAACCAGAAATACAGTCTCTATCTTCACGCCACCGCGACATAGCTCACTACCCTACTGCCGTTCAGGAGTCTTTGCAACTGACTGGCTCACCTTTAACAGTACTGTAAAGTTGTTTTTTTTTCGGCTTGAACAACGAACAAAGAAAATAACTTTTGTTTTTCTTCTAGTGTTCCAGCAAGGCGAGGAAGGGACTTCTTGGTACGTCATCCTCAAAGGCTCCGTGAATGTCGTTATCCACGGGAAAGGCGTCGTCAATACGCTCAAGGAGGGTGACGACTTTGGTCAGTTAGCCCTAGTGAACAACGCGCCAAGGTAAAAGGTTGCAAAATAACTGGGGAAGTTGGAAGGATTGGGAGAATAATACAAATTAGGACACTACAGTGGCTACACGTTATAGGTTAAAGCCATTACATTTGTCTCGAGTATTGTTAGGATGGCAAAACTGTCACAGAATCGGCATACATCGCTCGTGTATTTTTTGGAATGCGTCGGGCCTAAATTGGGAGTAAAGACTTATCTATCCGTCCTTCCGTCTGTTCTGCGATCAAATGATCACGATAACTTCCAAACATAATGAGGTGTAGGTGTAGGGACTAATTGGGCAAGACGTTCCTAGGTCAGCTGTGTACCTACACATTTATGTTTACGGGAGTTTCTCAGAAGCTTAGCGACTTAAAAGTTTCTACGAACACATTTGTTGGGGGTTTGGTAAGTAGGACCAAATGACATGTTGTGTAATTAGGTGCTGACATGCTGTATAAGTAGGTGGATATTGGTTGAGACGGACTGGAAAACTGAGGGGAAAATTGTCTTGGCCACTCACCGCTATAGTCAGCTGACTTAATCTATAATCTCTCGTCCTTAATATGTCGAGAAAGCCAACGACTTTGTTTTGTATCTGTAATTGGTCATTGTCGCTATGCTAGTCAGCCCTACGTCATAAGCGTAATTCACAACGCGCAACAGTAAGGTTTATTATACAAGTCCCAACTAATTGCAATCTCTGTGACTTTTGGTGGATCTTTGCTTCCGCTCCACGCTGAACTATCGTCTTTGAGTAGGGCAGCAACAATAGTAACGCGGGAACAGGGATGCCACTTCCTTCGAGTCGACAAGGATGACTTCAATCGGATCCTCCGAGATGTCGAAGCTAACACAGTTCGCCTTCAAGAACATGGGAATGACGTCCTGGTATTGGAGAAGATTCCCCCATCATCCGGTCGGAATTCCATGTACAAGTAAGACCTCATTTACCTGGAATCTTTTGGAACTTCTCAGATTCTTTGAAGAATCTTCGGTAGGCCCTTGGTTCCTCGGGGAACGACGATATTATGCGGCCATCAAGCTTTTGTCATAGTTTTCCGGTTGTCATCCTGATGGCCTTCAGAGCCCCTCGGTTGAGCTTGAGCACGACCGTTTAAAATGACAACCGTGAACATAGCGGGCACTGCCGCGCCCGCAGTGTCTGAAAATTATGGAGTTCCTCGGTATTAAGCGGTAACCATCTTGACGGCGGCTTTAGCGGTATTTGGGACTGACACTGAACTGCCGTGTTGTAAATGTGAATGCAAACATGGGTGCATTGAAGGCAAGATATATGAGAAAGGGCTGAAGAAGTTTTCGTAGTGAATAGATTATTTTAGTTAATTTTTGTTTAAGCTTTAGTGGGTCACAAAGACACTTACTTAGTTAAAACTCGTACTGTGGCTGTATGCTATTCTTTTTCTCTCTTCCCTCTTGTGACTTGAGCATAACAGCGCAAAAATAGCAATTTATATTTATCAAAAGCTGTTCCCTTCTGTTCTTACAGACAGGTCTTCGGTCTTATTAATTTGATTTTGTTTATTGCCCGGTCTCATTCCCTATACAGAGTCCGTGTGAACGTTCCATTTGGTTGCTCAATCAGTTCTTTGATTCCCTATCTTCTTCGGCTTTGCCGGGACTTAAAAGCCTGGCTCCTTTGAAAACGGTGAAATCGAATAGCGAGAACACAAATAGGAAACCTAAAGCTTTCCCACGGAAATAATTTCCCTGTCACCTTGGAATCGAGTATCAAACGGCGCAGGACAGTCATTTTTGAAAGATTGAAAGATTCGATTATAGTGCGATTCAAGCAGCTCATTAGCAATTTCTCTTTTAAAGAAAAGGGAGGGGGACACATCACGGGGGACCAACACCAACGTGGGGCAAAAAGTGAAGGCCGTAAGGCAGAATTTCTGAAGATGTTTGCCAACTAGTCTGTACCTGATCTGACGACTGACAAGAAACTCCTGCTATTGTTTCTATTTTTTTTAGATCCCAAAACGTAAGTCGAGGGATACCCTTGACATCGCAAAAGTTGTCCGTCCGCCTGCGAGCACAATAACTCTCGAGGGGAATGAGATATTTTGATGATTTTGGTGTGACGATTCTTTTGTGTCAAGGGTAAGGTCGAGTTCGTACATGGGCTCTGTAGCCTTACATTTAGGGGTGGGGGAGGGGGTTACAATAAAGGGGCAAACGGAATATTTTTAAAAGCTAATGTGATAGTCGATTATGGGGTAAGTAGACATGCTGAACACGGTGATGAAAACAAATTTCTTGACGGACAAGTGGTTCGTCCGGAATCTGGCAAAAACCCGAAAGTTTGTTACAAGTAGAAGTTTTATTCGAAGTTGATTAGATGTTCGATTCAGGGGTGAGAAAACATGCTGAACGCTTATGAGGAAAAGCATTTTCTACCCGGACAACTAGTTCGCCCGGAATTCGGCCAAAACCTTAAAATTTATTAAAAGCAAAAGTTTTATTTGTAGTTGATTAAGTAAACGTGATAACTATCAGGTTTATATACCAAGGAATTCCAGGAATAATCCCGAGTAACGGCACCCTACGACACCTTCGATTGGGTCTTTAATCACATGTTTAGGTAGAACATTGTGACGTGACGTCATTGGTCCGCCTTCGCTGATATAAAGCTTTTTCCACCTACGTTATAACTTTAGTATTATAAACCTGTCTTCGGAATCAGTCCCTGTGGATGCGCCTCCTGAGCAACCAATCCCACTTACTCGGAAATCCATGCAATTACAAAGAGCTCTGTAAATCAATATCTTCCATCGTACGTGCAAATAAGGCCTCAGGAAAGAGTAGTGAACGTGGGAGAAAAACAAACCGAAACTGTTTCAGGTGAGGTAGGTTCGATGTCAAACATAAACGATTTTAGACGGCGAAACTTGTTTCAGAAGAAAACGTCATGTACGTCTTCGAAAAATAGACAAAACAGGATTTGAATATTTTGATGGACGGGCGTTCGGTGGAAATTAATCGGCACTTTCTGCAGAGTTGCTACTGGTTTGAATGTAGTGTTTAAGAAGCGTTGGAAACAAACTTATTACTAAGCCCTTCCAAATCTGTGACTTACCTCGGGTTACCCATTGGTAAAGATATGCGATCTACACGTTCCGGCCTAATCGCGCATTTTCCCGCTAAAGTTAGAAAAGCTTATGGTATGCTAGCTGCGTCGAAAGCGCGGTACAACAGACTGGCGCTAGTGCAGCTGTGTAGTGCTCTTGCATTACCGCATGCACTTGCACTAGCACTTTTCTGTAAACTTTTCAACACATCTGATTTCAAAACTATTAGAACTACTTATTACAAATACGCAAAATTCCTGCTTGGGCTGCCGCTGTGGTCTCATAATCGACGAGTTACAAGAAATCATGGGGCTAAAGATCCGATTGAGGCTGCTTTAGAGCGTCGTGCTCGATTTCTGTAATCCCTCGACCCTCTAAACAGCCTCTGTCAAGCAAATAAACAATAGTAAAGAAAAAAAGGGTATTAGTTATTTTTTTTATTGAATTATGTTTTGCAAAGTTAAAATTGTATCTTTTGTATTGTTCATTGTTCCTTCTTCTTTATTTTTTTCTTTTCTTAAACTCCATCAGTGACATTTTATGTAAAGATGGGTAATAAACTTATTCATTATTCATTCATCCATTCAAAGATAGACGGTTACATTTATTAATACCGTATACATATGACGTTAAGCTTAGCTTGTCGCCATTACTGCACATAATTATACATATCATTATATAAATGAAGAAAAACAAACATATTATCAGATTACAAAATTTTGTGCTTTTGTCAAAAGCGTGTCTAATATGCCACGCTTCTTCCCCAATCTAAACTTACTGTGCATAATTTCACTTTAATGTTTGGGTTCGTAGATTCTAGAATAGCGTGACGCAAAACCGAACGACCCCCAACAAATGCATTCCTCAAATGCGAAAGCCCCTGACACTGAAAAAGGAAACGGGCCGATTTCTCCTCCCTAACCTTGCAAAGATTACATGCATGTGCCCCTCGTGTCTATCTCGACAGCGAATTAACAGCCACCTTCCAAATTACTGAACACCAGCTTCTCTCCAAAGTTTCGTTTTGGAACTTTTGCCGCAAGTACCAGCTAATGGCCGGACAAGAGACTAGGCCAGTTACCCCTAGGCCAAATACCTTCGTCTTCCGCATCACGCGTATCTTCTTGAATAAGATTTAAATATGAGGATAGTCAGGAGAGGTGTGACGTTCTTTGAAAATTGCAGAACGATTCTGAGTGATAAAAAAATTTCCGAATATTGGAGAGACACAGTGCTGCATTTTCGTTACAGTAATACCTTAAAGGACCCCTCTTGCTTATTCTTCCTTTCATAATATATCTCGCTTCCTTGTGGAATTGTAAGCTTCCAAAATCTCCATCTTTCTCCATTGCTCGCTTTGTGCCTACGAATTTTTAGAGCTTTTCGGCCGTGTCGAGTTCTGCCCGTCATAGAACGATATAAGAATCTTATGTTTTTAACTTCTTTAATTTGCTTAGTTTTGCACCTTTTTAACCACGGCGCGTTTTAAATGTTTTGCGCCCAGCCGCCGCGTTATAGAACAGAAAGGGGGATAGAGTCGACAAGCGCTAACAAGACGATTGATGAATTTAGGACGAAAGTAATAGGTGTTTTTTTTTACATTTTTTTTGTTCCATTTCATAGTGAATAGATCATTTCTACTACTAGTCTTGCTTTAACCTATCTCGTAGCGTTTTTTTCTTGCGTTATTTCGTGTTATTACTGACGAACGAGCTGTCGAATTAAGTACAAATTCGATACGTCTCCGACTAACGACATCCTTTTTCTAGGTACACTGTCATGGCTGGCGTTCCGTCCAAGATGCTGGAACACCTTCTGGAAACGCGACTTGACAGTCGGAATCTTGAGGAGCGAGACGATGTCATCACTGGGAAGCAAGTATCGGCTACGTCTTCTTCGACAGATCATTTCTTGGACGACTTCCTCCTTACGTACATCTTGTTTATGCCAACAGAGCAGCTGATCTCGGAGTTGGAAAGAAAATATCCTTTTGTGCGCCGTTTTCAAACTAATACGAACGTGGCTTCGATGACTTGCTTTCTAAAAGGCTCAGATTTTCTAATTATCTTGTTTACTTTGTCAAATAGTTTTTACTTCGCTCGTTTATAGGCCAGAAGCGACGCAATTTAAAATGTTTTTGTACCAGCTGATCTTGGAGTTAGAACGAAAATTTAACTTTTCCGTACAACTTTCGAAATGATTTGCACGTGTTTCATTTGATGCTCTTTACTTCGTAAATTATTCATCTTTTAAGTGTTTTTCTTTTGCCAGATAGCTTCCCTTCTGTAAAACAAAAAGTTTAGGTTTTGGCAATTTAAAAGCAAGAAGCGTCGCAGTTTAAAATGCTCTTGAGAGTGGTGTGTCAGACTGGTACCAGCTGCATGATCTTTTGTTAGATTCTCATTTTCAAATCATTTTTTGAAAGTTTACTGGTTTTCATTTGAATTCCGCCCAAGAGAAGGGAAGAACCTGTTCTGAGCCGACTGAGGAACTCCTCGGTCAGGTGGCGTTAGTGGCATCTCATCTTTACTAGCTGCTAAGACGCTTCGGAAAGGCAAGTAGCGTGTGTTTTGAATCTGATGCCAGTTGTTCAAAATCCTGGTCCAAATCTCGGTCCAAATTTGTGTTCTGGGACAGAAATTCGGCCAGATTTTGGATCAGACCCTGGTCAGACTAACGTTAATGATTTTTCGGCGATCTTCTTCCCTCCTCATAAGTTCCCTCGGTTTCCGCTAGATGACGCACAGCTACGACAAAAATAAGTGTCCAAATTTTGTTCTGGCACAGAAATTTGGCCAGATTTTGGATTAGACTCTGGTCAGACTAACGTGAATGGTTTCTCGGCGATCTTCTTCCCTCCTCATAAGTTCCCTTGGTTTCCGCTAGATGACGTACAGCTACAACAGAAATAAACCCAGTTTCGTAAAATTTTGTTTTGTTTTATTGACGTCAACTACATGAATAACTACTTTCTTTTACCTAACGTTCTCCGGAGTGGTATAATCAGTTCTTGCTAACCAACTTCCATTTTAATAAAAATTCATTTTCAGCTGAATAGGTAGCCCAATAGATTACACGATACAGAAAATAAGTATGAACAACCGCATCTGAGAGATCACAGACGAGTAAAATCGTAAAGGATAGGAAAGAATAAACTAAGTCTTTGAACTTCTTGTGATCTTATCATGAAAGCTGATAGCAGAAAGGAAACTTGCGGAAAAATCCCCGGCTCCCAGCTTTAATTTAGAGCACTCGGATCTCCTTAGTACTCTCCGTCCACTTCTGAACTAATTAAAGTTTGATCCACTGCAGTACGTTCTTTTGAAACAAGATTAGCTTCAGAGCTTGAACGGCGTCGCAATCAACTAGTTCATGACTGCGTATCGTATGTGGCTGTTAGTGAGTCCCTTGGTGGAAAAGAGGTTCTAGGATTACTTTGAATGACATGTAACTTGAATGACATGTGACGACGCAAGTTAGCGTCGTCCTGAACTAACCAAGAGGTAGCGTGTCATGGAACAGTGTCAGAAATTCTGTTCTGGTTGACTGATGAGGTCGCAAGGTTGAGACATATAATTCGCTGTTGCTTGTTGGGTCATCAGCAAAGACACACCCATGTTTTTTGTCTAAAGATCCGAAAAAATTGCTTCCTATTATGGCTGTGATGTGGAGGGGTAGATCGCCGTGAGCCTGGGTTCGATCGATGAAACGCGTAATGTTACGCATTTAATTCTCAGAGCAAATACAGGTAGCCGATCAGAGATTTTCCTTAACACAGCTTACTTATCGAATAGAGTCTTCTGCTCAAGATCGAGAGTTCTTAATAGCCAACAGAAGTCGTGTGGTCCAGTTCATTCATCGGTGGGTGAGCACCATACGGGATCCAGTCTTCGAAGAAAAATGTACACACAACTTCTTCGAGGTAGGCGGGTTTTAGAGATATAACGGATGCTGAGTAGAAAAGCATGACTTACAGGCCTACCACCACGCGGGACCTGCTGAAGAGAAAAGCATGACTTAGAGTAGTTTTCTTGGTTCTTTTAAAAAGTAACGTGAAAGAGAAAAATGCTCCGCGGGTGGGCCTTGAACCCAAGACGTTTGCTTTACAGCAACTAGGGGTCTGGACTGCCTACGTTGCTCCAACATTGGAGAGTGCCACAATTCATATTAGCAAACGAGAAGCTCCGATCCGTACTTCCACCATCCGCATCGATCAGCAGACTTACTAGGCATTACAACAAACTAGAACCCGTCAAGTGCCGTACGAACAGATTCGCAAACTCCTTTGTGCCATATTTCGTAATTGTATTTAACAAGTGACCTTTTTGTGATTGTAAAAGTAGCATAATTTAGCGTTCATTTTTAGTGCTACGATAGCTATTTAATTAAACGAATACGAAAAAAAAATACGAATACGAAAATTATTTCAAGAGTGTTTGGCATGGATAGCCCTTGTATAACTCCTGTATTCACGTAAATAATGAACTGTGTTGGTGTTGCAGGAATGTATCCCCGTCATGTGCAATTTCCATGGACCCATAGCCACGAAACAAGGAACTGTGAATTGCTTAAGATTCAACTATTTTGTATTTCCAGACGATCCTTCAGTGGGTGAAAGATGACAGTGAATCTTTACTTGCTTCGGACGAAGAACTTGAACTCATCGAACATGTTGTCGTACTGCTCAACGAATTCCGGGCTCAGCAAAGCCCGAGCAAACGAGGCGGCATGGCTCAGACTTGGACACTGCCATCTGGTGGACAATCGATCACTTTGTTCTCAAAAGCAGAAGGATTAGTTGGGAAACCGAGGGCCATTAGACCCACCGATGACAGTAAGCCACACTTTACTCAGGGTTGACGGGCGATACGTTTAGCACCAAACTAGGTTTGCATCCCGCTCCCTGCTGCACACACACACACTATACCCAACCCGGTACTGAAGAAGGAACCTGGACGTGCTGTTTTAGCTTATCGGACGAACTTGTGTACATTTCGCAGATATCCCACTGCTTGCTTTCGGAGTCCCAAGAATTTAAATAAGGTTTCTAGCAGCCATAGAACCTTTTTTTTACCCGTAAGAAAACTTAAGATCGGAATCCAGAACCGAGATTCGAAAACGTGGTTAATTGGCCGTCCACGTCAGTTTGAAGTCGGAACTATAAGTTAGGCGCGAGGCAAAGTTTGGTTTGATTTGTCCTTCCCATATGCTTCCGTGCGAATTATAGTATATTATCCTGGACAAGTGGATACTGGTTAGTATTTGCAGTCTAAACTAGGAACTTGTTTGTTCGCGAACGCATATATCTGTTCGATGCGACTTCGCGGAGCCTATTATAAATACTGTCGGTTTCGACTATAATTTTCTTACCCGACCAGAAAGCGACATTCCTGAATCTCCATATCCTAGCTGGGCTAATACTCTCTCTCTGAAACAAACTTGGTGATTTTCTCACCCACCTAATCCCAATCCAATCCGAAGAACTTCTGGTTCCTGGGCTCCGACCCTTCGGAACCCTTTCGGCCTGGGATAGGTTGCTCATTGCAACGTAACGTCTAAAGTTGAATTTTTTCAACTTTCTTAAGTGGCTAAGTAAAAATTTCCTACGTTACGTATCACGTAAGAACCTTAAAGGAACAGTAAACTTGACTACGCAACTTTCGGCCATCGAATCGCCCGGGGGGCTTAGATAAATATACAGGGTCTTATTGTCGACAGCCCCCCCCCCCTTCTTTTTTATCTCGACCCCCCTCCATAGTGTTCCCAAAGCTAGCTGGCAGGCCCTTGCCCCTTATGCACTGTAATTATGCACTTATGTACTGTAAAAGTTCGCCTTTTTATATGTAGACTACAGACTAATGACCTCCCCGACAAGACGGCCGGGGTTCGATTCCTAGTCGCGGCACACAAACCTTTTGCTTTTGCAAACCTTTTGCTCAAAAGTCGAATTCTCGGAAACTGCCCGGAAACTGCAATGGTCGTAACGAGAATTTTTCTTACTCTCAATATCGACTCATGATACATTCTTGATATGTTAGCTAGCTCCCCGAGTCAAGTTTTCTGTTCCTTCAAGTACACTTTAGACTCTTAAGTTGGTCAGTGTGAAGGGGGCTTACTTTTAGCCACTTAAGAGTCCACGACCAAATCATTATTTTTACTGTTGATTTATTTAGCCTGTGTTGATCCTTTTTATCTCGTGCGTTTTTTGTCCCTACTGCACACATGCCCTAGGCTGTCTGAAGTGCCCAAGGCTGTGCGCAGTTAGTTATTCCGTTCGTTCATATCTCGTATAAGATGAGCTCGTGTAACTGGAAAGAGAGATACGTCCCAGAGGGACATCTCGATTAGAAGAAGCTGAGAGCTCTCGGAAAGAGATGCGTCGTTGTAGATCGTATTGAAGTGGTATAGGTACCTCACGATTGTGCCTATATAAATTTACAGATATGCCTTAAGTACTATGTCTGCTGCACCCCTCAGTTAAATTCTCTCCCGTTTGTTAGAAGCTATGCTATCGCTTTCTCTTTGCAAAATCCAGTGATGTCGACAAGACCAAAACGTCAAGACCAAGGCCAAGACCAAGATTTTCGCACTGGCCTTAAGACAAAGACCAAGATTTTTGCCCTGGTATTGAGACCAAGACCAAGAATTTGGCTCTGGTCTTAAGACCAAGACCAAGAAAGTCTATTTTACTAGATTGAGTGAGGAAATGCGATTTTAGCTTAACTTAATGAAAAGTAAGCTGATTATGTCAATAAATACGCACATAAATTTACATAATTATATGCCAATATCTCTGTTGCATTTGAGATAAATCAATGCTGCCAATAATTTCTGGGTGATAGTTTCAAAAAAGGGTTGGTCAACCGATTTATTGTCACCGTCGCAAAATACCCCACCATCCTAAAACGCGGTTCGGACCTAGGAATAGGATATCTAGTTTTCTACCTTTCAAGTTTCAACCTAACAGATCCACTCGTTTGGTCCCTAGACGCGCTACACGACTTCCGGTACCCCCCTTCGATTCCCCTACCGCGGCCAAGTCTGGTTCGGACTCGTAAATGGATAACTCGATTCTGAACATTCCCCCTCCGGCAACTCCCCCTCCTCTCCCCCACCGTGGTCAGGTCCTGTCCGAACCTTTCAATGTGCCATCTAAGGCGTATGATCTCTACATATTCCAATTTTCATTCATATCGCTCCACTTGTTTGGCCCATATGCGAGCCACAACATTTCCAGGAAAATCAGAATAATAGTTCTATAATAGAACTATAGAATCATTAGTTCTAATTAGGATAATTAGAAAATATTTCTCGACTCGGAAACATAATCGCCACATCTCTGACATCTCCTCTTTCTGCACATAAAGTCTTCGGAGCCGAAGCATGACCTATCTGCAAATTTCCGGTTCCCGCTCCCCCCGGATCCGGACGCCAAATAACAAATCAAGGCCGCATAAAATCGATACTGTCCAACTTGCATCCAATTCCGTCAATCTGTTTTTTTTTTTTGTTTTTTTTTTATAAATTCAATCGAATTTGTTTTTCCAAATATTGTTTTTGTGTATGTGTAAAAGTTTCTGGGGGGGGGGGTCAAATTCGATCAAGGCGATAGCTCTTTCCAGTTGCCAAGTTTTATCCCGTTCCGACCCGATCACCCGTTCCACTAGATTCCAAGTCCCATAGCATTCCCCTGAAGGTCGAATCGGGTAAACAACTACTCTAAGAGTCAGTCTGTTCTGGCCCCCGATATGCCTTCCAAGTTTCATCGCCCCAACATATCAGGAAGTACCGAACTAGCGGGATCACTAGAATTCCGGACCCCCCCCCTCCACCCAACTCCCTCACAGTTCCCGAATCCGGTCGGGTTATGTCAGCAATGTATCTAGGACTTGTGCTTGTTCTTCCCACCAAGTTTCATCCCGATCCCTCTACTCTAAGCTTATCCCAAGATTGCCGGCTCCCTCTTCCAGCTTCCCCAAAGTCACCGGATCCAGTCCGGATTTGAAGTGAGTCGTCTGAGACACGTGGTCTTTCCAAATATGAATTTTCATTAAGCCGACCACCCGTTCAAAAGTTATAGATACCTCAAGATTCCGGATGCCCCCTCCCTCCACCCCCACGATGTTCGGATCGGGGAAGTGACCATTTCCTACTTTTTACTCTATTTTCATAATTCTGCAGTTTCTTCGTCATTCCTGCTGACATTCAGCCAATGATCAAAACATTTTAACAATATCTGTACATACTGCATGCTTACCTTACAAAAGTAAAAGAAACCCTTTACTCTCAGTGCTCTTGCATTGCAGAATTACAATCAGCTGACCACTCATACTTAACTACAGAAGGTTCCTTAGCAGCCATTATTTTGTAACTGAAGTTATTCACGTCAAGCCTTTACTTATCAATGATCGAGATGATTAGCCACTATAAATAATAATTTTGATCCGCTAATCTCTTGACCTTCAAATCTGTCCTGATGATGTAATCCATTTAATTAACCTTTTTCTGCTTTGCGACGTTTTGAAAAGTTCCAAAACTAATCCTGCTGTAATTATGGTCTTGAAGACCAGGAAAGGTCTTGACGACCGGGAGTGCAAGAACAACACCAATACCAAGAATTTGCCACTGGTCTTAAGACCAAGACCAAGATTGTCGGCACCGGTCTTGAGACTGGTCTTAAGACCAAGACCAAGGTTCAAGACTACATCTCTGGCAAAATCTGAGAAATGGAGAAGATTCTTACCCGCGGGAGTATCAGTTTTCATCAAGTATTTCCATATTGATAAGTGCATTTGACCCTTAGCATGCTCGTAATTCGAGGGATGATCCCTGCTCCCAAGAGAACATGTGTTGCTGAGCAGGAGAGAGGGGAGTCATTAAGCCGCTTTGTGAGGAGTGAGACTCCTGTTGCATGATTTTGACTCAGAACATGGTTGGGGATGAACAGTCTCAGGAGATAACTAATCTTTTTTGTCGGCTGATAAGTATATTTCTATCCGCCATGTTGCAAGTGCTTCAAGTTCGGTGTTCCGTGTACAGTCAGTTTTCGGAAATTCTACCAACTTAGAGATTCCCCATCCCTTTCACCCATATGGGAAATGCGCAGTTGTGCCCAGAGGAGCTCACATCCATAGAGCCAGAATGACGAAAGTTGTTTCTGTCCATGAAGTCTAGATATGTCGTTTGAGGTATGTATCATCACATTCAGACTCAGTTGCAAAGGGCCTAGATTGTCTATTGACTTAATAACCAATATACCAGCCAAGTACTGAACCTTCAGCCTCCCATCCTTCTATCTCGATCATGTACAACTCGGCCAAAGGGGTCCATTGATTTATTTTATTTTTGTTTCAGTCATCTTCCGTGTTTACTGTTCGGATCACACGTACTGCACACTGAGACTGCCGGTATCAGCGACTGCCGAAAATATTCGACAGTGGGCATCTGACAAGCTGGGTCTCAAGCGCGATGATCTCGTCCTTGGGGAAATTAAATCCACAGGTACGTTTACTTACGAGGGAACTAGAAATGGGGGTAGGCTCAGAATCATATGGATCGTCAACTCCTGTTGGAAGAAACGTGACCGTAGCTTGGGAGCAGTCTATCGCAAACCTTTGATTTTCGGGGACTAACGCTCGATACCCTATGCCAAATGCTGGTTACCCTCCTAACCCAATACAAAGTATTGATAAATTTTAAGTGAAGTTCAGAAATCAACCAATCAGCACTCCTCTATAGTGGCGTAGGTCAGGGTGTGGATACCCGCAGGTACCCAGCGTTAAGCATAAGGTGTCTCACAATCAGGGACTTGTGCTTGGGAGATCAGTGCCTCGCCTTTTCAAGGTTTTACTCCTGGCTTATTTAGAAGAAATGCAAAAACCCAAAACCAACGAATGCTTCACATTGAAGACGTTGTCGCGCAGAAACGATCCACCACTCTTGTTGAAACTTGATGCTCCAGGAGCTTTGAAAGTGTCGATTCATTGCGCCCAGTTCGTAGCCCATTAATTGTTTTAAAGCATGTCTACGGACTGTCCTTTTTCTTTTTGCGATTCTTGGTTTCGAAAATATCACATATTTTACTTTCCTAATTGTCCTTACAGTTTAACTGAAAAGCCAACATATTTGTGTGTCATTTGAATACACTGCATAATTTGGACTGTGTTAAGGGATTTTTTTTTAATTTCTCACTATGCACTATTATATATGACGTTCCGAATATCTATGCCGTCCTCACAACGCATTTCAACGAATCTCAACACAAACGCTGCTTTTCAGTGGCCAGTGAATAGGTATCTTTCGTAAGTCGTTTTTTTCAAGCATTCAACACCCATTCCGCTATGTGGAAACCGATTATTCGTGAATAGCGGAGCAACGAAGTAACGCATTTTATCTGGTCTTCAAGCCTCTTTAAGTGAATAAGTTATGGGTAACTAGATTGTCCTATCTCAGCCCTTTCCGGTTAAACTTTGAGCGTTCTTTCTGAGCATTGACGTTGTAGACGACGTTGACGTTGTAACATTGACCGTCCGTTCTAGCGGTCAAAAGCTCTTCCTTCTTCCTTTTTGATTTGTTTTGTATCCGTTACAATCAATCCGTTACAATCAATCAAAATTACAATGTTTTGTATCCGTTAAGTATTACTAAACTGATGTTTTAACGCCACACTAAAGAAGGGAAGAATCCGCGGTAGTTTAGGTTTCGATGAGCCAGAAGCCGGCATTCTTACCGTTATGTCTTAACCGGGATCCTAAATAGGGGACAAGGTGTCCCGATGCTGGGAAGGATAAGTGTAAAAACGTATTCTTTCACGTCGAGTTTTAAAGAGTTTCCTGTTTTCTGGAAGTTCTTGTGACGATTTTACCGAATAATTTTCGAGAAAGAGCATTCGTTGTTGTGAGACAATTGTCTGCTGCATAAGTGAACCAGATCTTGGAAGCATAAGCTTTGGTTTCGGTTCGGTTGACTCGATAAGGTTGAAGGTCTTTCGTCCATTAGGCCCGCCAGGGAGTTCCGGAATTGTATGCTGTGTTTCCTCGGAGAGTCATTCTCGGAGTCATTATAATAAGCTTTTGCGATGCTGGCGGAAGCTTAACGGATGTCCCTTAATGGGCGAAGCTGGCTTATTCGGTGGCTCATAAGGCTCCAAATTTATCCCTTTGGCCCGTAGCTTTTTTGACCTGGGATGAAATGTGGCTATGGCTACGAGGGCAGATACTTTGGATGGAGGTAGCCCAAACGGTCATTACAAAGGGGTGCGAATACAATAGATATCGAGGAGATCCGATGACTAGAGCACCTGGGAAATGGTTAGTACTTGCGACGCCCAGTTTTGCCAGGTGTCTTAATGTTGCTGCCGACCTGGTGCCCGGGAAAGAGCAACTTCTCTGGGGGATATTGTACGTGCCCAGAATAATCATAACTTGTGCTTACTTGCACTTATGTCTAAACGCAAACCATTTAGCTCTCCCTGGCGATAGGAGCTGACAGATCAAGTCTTCTATCCATACAGTCATGCCATTCGGGAACTGGTTCAGCTTTAAGGGCAATTATGGCTGTCTGGAAAGCTCTGCTGACTTATACGCCGTGTGTTCTTGTGCTTGCGGCTAAAACTCGAGTCGCTTTCCGAGGCTGTTGTTGCGCTCCGCTAATGTTGGAAAGTGAATCCCCTGCGTACTTAAGAAGCGGATCCGGCAAGCCAGCGAGAAGTTGTAATGGCGCAACGACTTTCCTTTTATTCTTGCGCTTGGCGGATTCTGCTTTTTGTTTTGGAAAGTAAATCCGTGAGAACTCCAGAATCGCCCTTTAACCAAGAAGGAAGCACTGTCGACGCTAATACTAAAATCATAGACAATACCGCAATACTAAGCAGGTGATAACAGTAGCATTGAATTCGAGAACTTCCTTTTTTTTCCCTATGGGCAGCTTGCAATGTCGTCTTTGCAGGAGAAAAGACGATAATACCGGACACAGAAATTGGAGTCCCAACCGGATTAAGCATCAATGGAAGAATCTTCATTGCCCCGCGAGAGCACGTCGATGCCATGGTGAGTTGATTCTGGGGGGAGGGGAGAACGAAGTAAGGCACAGACTTTCATTTTTACCGTTGAAAGTTTGGTTGTACGTCCTTATAAAGCATTTTATCTTCACAGGCAGTGAAAATTGATATTGGTCCCCTTAACTTTGGTCGTTCGCCTGTATTTTCAAAACAATTGGCGGAAAAATCCCGTCGCCGCGTTAGTCTATAGACCCCTGATTAGCCAGTAGGCAAGTAAAAAGCTTCGGGGGAAAAGTTTTAGAAAACGTGAGTGAGTAATAAATGCCACTCTTGATAAAGGTTGCGTCTCTGGGTTGAGCATACAATAAGGAACGATTTTGTCTAAAAATGCACATTTTCAAAATAAAACCTGCCATTACAGAAACATGTTTTTTTGTTCGCTCGATAAGAGGAGCTTTTATCGCAGAAGTTCATCGTTGAGTCCCTTTTTTATATGACGGGAATCAGTCCTTGCTTCTTCTTTCGAAGCAGACAATAGTTGCGTTTTTGCGGATACCATGCTATCTGTTACCACGGTAACTGGATCTGTAATTGCAGTCACCGTGGTATCTGATATACGGTCCACTGCAAAAACGACTATTACCGAAATTGCACTTTCCGAAGTCATCCCAAAAGAAAAACTGATATCCAGTTACATCACTAAGTGATTCTTAGTTCTCACTAATTTGACAAAATTTGATGAAAGTGAGATGACTTTCCAGCTACCACGACCAGATAACACGGTCGGACCGTGATATCTGAATATCTGTTACCACGGTAACTGGCCAGATACCATGACAACTGCAAAAACGCCTTTTGACCGTGGTATCAGATACCACGATAACTGCAAAAACGACTCTAGACCGTATATCAGATACCATGGTATCAGCAAAAACGCAACTAATAATTAGCCTAGCCTTCAACTACTACAGCAGACGGAGGAACAACGAATAAATATCCAGGTGTTTAGCGATTAGCGGTTCTCGACAAAGCTATTTCTTTTACAGACTCCAGTACCTGACCAAGAAGGACCCACAGAAGGAACGGGAGCGGAGCTGGAAATGTTTAGTACAAGGGAACTCGCCTATTTCATCACCGTTGCAGACTGGGAAAACTTCAACTCTGTTCATGAGGTACGACCTCGTTCGTTTAAAGTAATCTGAACAGGTCCCTTTTCTGAATCCCGGAACTGTGCAGACACTAATTTCTAAAACTTTGGCCCTGTACTGATATTCTCGGAACAAATTGCAACCAAATGCTATCGTCGAAGTCTGTAAGCCTCTTTTCAGCCATCAGCGCAAGCAAATTTTAATTTCTCTCTGGCACTTGCACCTGTTGCTCACTGTTTAAAGTTTAACCGAAAAGAGCTAGGATAGGACAATCTAGTTACCCATCACTTATTCCCTTAAACTGGCTTGAAGACCCGCTGAAAATGGGTTACTTCGTTTTTCCGCTATTCACACGAATAATCGATTTTCAAATAGTGGAATTTCCGTGTGATTTGTGGTGCCTCTATGCGCCTGTATTTTTGTTGTATGCCTTACCAGAAAGATTTATCATTTTTGGGATCCCAAAACGTAAGTGGAGGGATACCTATGACATCGCAAAAGTTGTCCGTCCGTCCGTCTGTACGCACGATAACTCTCGAAGGGATTAAAATATTTTGATGAAACTTGGTGGGAGGATCCTTTGGGTCAAAGTACAAGTCAAGTTCGAAGATGGGCTCTGTAGCCCTATATTTGAGGGTGGGGGAGGGGTTTCAAATTAAGGGATTTTTTGAAATCTATTAAGATAGTCGATTTAGGGGTAAGGAAACATGCTGAATACGAATATGAAAGTTATTTTCTCATCGGACAAGTAGTTCACCCGGAATCCGGCGAAAACCGGATACAAAATTTGTCGACCCCCGCTACCCCTTTTCTCAGATTCGTATAGCTCTGCGCGGGATTAGTATAGCTCTGCGCAGAGCTGACGTAAGAGAGAGAGAGCTAGTGCGATCAAGGTCGAAGGGTTGGTGTAATGGAAAAGAGTAGGTGGTTGCGGGCTATATAACAGTTGGAAAGTTTATAGGGGTTGACAACTTCAGTAGTAGGGTACACACTAAAACCAAAAATAGGCCGATCTCAATTGTGAGACAAGTAGGGGACTTCTAATGGTCTCATGGTCTGATAATAGGCTGTTAGACCATAATCATCTTCGGCAATGAGGGGTTAGCAGTTTTGTCTACTTGGTGTACCTACAGTTTGTTTTCTGTGCTTTATGTGGTACGAATAATTTGGTACCACGTCTATCACGAGGACATGGAGTCGTAAGTAAGAATCGGTTGCTAGAATCTTTGGTGGTGAGGGGTTGCCAACTTTTGCTAGTTGATATACCTTTTATTTTTTTGCCAGTGTACCTCATGATAAGAACGATACGGGACCATGTCTATCACGGGGAGATGGACTTGTAAGTAAGAATCGGTTGCTAGAAGGGCTTCGCGAGGGGCTTGAAACTTTAAACTTTGATCTGTTTCTAAATATTACAAGTAAAGAGTATTGATCTATCAATATCATATAGTAGATTTTTGGGATCCCATCGACACCTTTGGTCTTGTTTCTGGTTGATGCACTAAGCAATCGTCACCAGTCTCACCACTGCCCACTGAAAAGCCGCATTTGTGTTGAGATTAAAATTTCCCGCGTCATAGTAGAATTTACGCTGTCGGGACGGCCGGAGATATACTGAACCTCATAACTAGAGCAGATAGTGGAAAATCAAAAAATCCCTTTGCAGAATCCAAATAATCCAGTGTATCCAGTTAAATGACACACAAATACTTTGGCTTTTCAGTTAAACTTTAAATAAACTGCCATCTGTCTCGAACGCCCTTAACAGAAATGATGGATAGCCGAAAGATCCTTCCAGACCATAGGGTCTATATACACACGAAATTTCGTCATTCTAGCTCCAACGGTGGTCAAGTGACGAACTTGGAAACTATATCAATTGGAATTCTGGACCAGTTGCCCTTAAATGGGGCAACAAGTAAAGCGTCGCGTGATCAGTCAGGAAGAATCACATTCTGTGAAAAAAATGAGCCGCTTAGTTTCCTTGGCAATTTGAGCCGGGAGTTTTTTTTTTCTTTTATTATTTTATTCTCAGCTGGCGGTGGCACTTTCCCTTGTCGTTCCCTAATTCTCTTGGGGCACTATCAGGGAAAGACCTTGGAATTGCTTTCTGTCTGAAATTGATGGAGTACGTCCCATAAAGTTGGTTTTGTATGACTGGGCTCCGCTTGATTTTTCACGGATTTGACCATGTTTTATCAAAATCCACCTCGTACCAGGCTTTTTATGGGATCCCAGAACGTTAGTGACGGGATACCTATGACTTCGTAAACTTCTTTTAGCACGACAACTCTCGAAGGGGTTGAGATATTCATTCAAACTTGGTATGAGGATTCTTTGGGTCAAAGTAGGGGTCAAGTTCGCAGATGGGCTCTGTACCTGTATATTTAGGGGTGTGGGAGGGTTTCAAACTAAAAGGCGAACAAAATATTTTTAAAAGCTAATGAGATAGTCGATTTAGAGGTAAGGAGATATAACTTTTCTCGAACAGGTGTGTAATGCATATCTTCCTATGTTGAAAAGGTAGTTATGTCATGACAATCTTAATCAGTGTAAAAAGGGAGGGCTTTTTATACAAAGGGGAATATGGGGTTAAGTGACTGAAAACTTTTATGGAGGAGGATACGATATCGTATCATCCTCTAGAGAGGCTGGAACAATATCGCAGAGCTTCACCAAGCTGTTTTCCTTAAATGCTGAAAAGTAGGATTCTTCCTTCATAGAAAGCACCACTAGCAAGGAAAATTGACCTTAAAAACATAGGACATATTTTTTTGGCATACCTACGAAAAATACTACTTTCCCCATTTAACCAGAGCCATTCTAAGTTACTTGAGTCATCGCTTGTAAAAAAAAAAAAAAATTGTGCTGCAAGTGGAAATACAATCCGTCTATTAAATATTCTTTGAGCCTCAGCCGACTGCTAATCATAATCGAAACTATAAAAGGATAAATCAGCTACACTGGATACTATACTTGGCGAAATAGCTAAATAGCAGCCATATCCAGAATGAAATCACACGACCAGCTTTAACTCCAAGCAGTAGTCATGAAGAATTAGCAAGTCCAAAAAATTAATTAAAAACAATACTTTCAGTAAAAAAACATCAAAATAATCAAAAATTGTCTGAAAAAAAAAAAAAAAAAAAATTAAAAGTTTAAAAAATGATAGGACATCTTACTCTCTTAGACAACCAGCCTATGCCCTAGGTCATACCTTGTCACAATCAGATTTTCACTGAAAATACAGCTTGTCAACTAAAACAACATCCTACTATCCCTTGCTTTCCAAAAGCTAGTTATTCAGCATTGAAAAAAAACAACATCTTACTCTCTTAGACAACCAACCTATGCCCTAGGTCATACCTTGTCACAATCAGATTTCCACTGAAAATACAGATTGTCAACTGAAACAACATACTACTATCCCTTGCTTTCCAAAAGCTAGTTATTCAGCACTGGAATTTTCTTGTCAACACGTGGTTATGTTTGTTTACATTTACTCGCACGAACCCTAGCGGAGTCGTTTTAGAAGATGTGTAGTAGGTTTCACGGCCGCTAGATGCCATCTGAATCGCGAAAAAAGTGAAAGACCATTGGTAGAAACTGAAGTGCTTGGGTCCCAACAATAGTCATTTTAGTAGGTCTACAGTAGGCTTGGGTTGCTACTACACTAAAATAAAATTCCCTACCCCGTTAGCGAAAGAGTACAACAAAAGAAGAATAAGTCCTACCTATGAAAAATATTTTGTTCGAAAAAGTTATAATAGTTAACATACCTCCATCTCGGTTCATATCAGAAATAACAACCTCGACGGCCATTTAAAAATATCAACCTCGCCTTCGGCTCGGTAGATATTTTTCATAACCTACCTCGCCTTCGGCTCGGATAGGTTATTTTCAATGGCAGTCTCGGTGTTATTTTCCGATATCAACCTCGATGTCTTAAGTTAACCTTTAATACCAAATGCGGAAATGAACTTTATTTTCTCGCCGGACAAATAGTTGACCCGAAATCCGGCCAAAACCGGAAAGTTTGTGAATAGCAGAAGTTTTATCTGAAGTTGATTAGAGGTTCGTCGGGAGTCATGAGACATGCTGAATTCGTTTTTGAACTTAATTTTCTTGCCGGGCAAGTTGTTCTCCCGGAATCCGTCCGAAACCGGAAATCTGCCACGAACTTTTAAAACCCAATGAGAGACATGCTGAAGCCACATCTGAACTCGTTTTCTCATCTGACTAGTTATTTGGCCGTAATTTTTCAAAAAAAAAAACACCAACACGGTTTCAATTTGTACATTTTCAAGCGGTTGATTTTGAACAAACAGTAACATTTAAAATTATCTGGCGAAGCCCGGAAATCTTCGAGACCCGATTGTTTGGATTAAGAAGTCCAATAAATGTTAAATTTTTTGCGATCCCATCGAAACATTTGGTATTGTTACTTGAAGTGTGCCCGGTATACTCGGTACTGCCTTCAGCAGACGATGAAGGTCGGGCGGTCGGAGACCCGAATTCCTGCGAGACTTTTCACACTATCGTCACTTCCGTACAGAAAAGTGGATTTTTTTTTCCAGCTTTTTGATGAAAGTGAAGAACATCCGGCTGGGAAAATCTGGTCGTCTGTTGGCAGAGTATCGGAGGCATTCTGTTTTACTTTGGATCATGTGACTCTGGTTAGATGAGAACCCTACTACAAACAATTGAAAAGATTGGTAATGCTGTGGCGCGTGACCGATTGGTTAAAAAGAAAGATACTGGTCATCGGCGTTCCACAGAGCAAACCAGAGCAAACTAACTCTAGAGAGTACCGCGCAAACTTTGGAAAAGTGACACAGAGTCAATCGCAGCGGAACTAGCTCCGCTAGCGGGACTGAACGTCCCTACTAAAACTCAATCATTCGCGCACCAGTGCTGGCTTCAATAACTTCAAATTCTGAACACAGCAAAAAAAAGATACAACCTCTCCTGTTTCTTCGATGTGTGCTGACCGCATCTTAGCTTTACGGGAAATTTCTAAGCCCGCAAGTTTGTCTCGCTTTAAATGCCCCAAGTGTGGTGGGCGACGCTACAAGTATGGCCCGATTGCGGAGCATAGAAAGCATAGGTCTTCGCGTTACTCCTTAGTGTTATTTTGCTGTGGAGCAAACTAACTCTAGAGAGTACCGCGCAAACTTTGGAAAAGTGACACAGAGTCAATCGCAGCGACACTAGCTCCGCTAGCGGGACTGAACGTCCCTACTAAAACGCAATCATTCGTGCACCAGCGCTGGCTTCAATAACTTAAAATTCTGAACACAGCAAAAAAAAGATACAACCTCCCCTGTTTCTTCGATGTGTGCAGACCGCATCTTCGCTTTACTGGAAATTTCTAAACCCGCAAGTTTGTCTGGCCTTAAATGCGTCAAGTGTGGTGGGCGACGCTACAAGTATGGTCCGATTGCGAAGCATAGAAAGCATAGGTCTTGGCGTTACTCCTTAGTGTTATTTTGCTCTGGCGTTCCATAAAAGGATTGAACAGCGCGAGTTTTCTGCTCTGCTAGCGTCTTCCCTTCATTTTCTATCGTTCCTTTCAGTATGAACTTCTGTATCAAGTAAGCAAAGGAGCCCAGCCTCGACGGATGAAGTCCAATCTAGACATTTTCCTACGGCGCTTCAACGAGCTGCAATTCTGGATTGTTACCGAAGTTTGTCTAGCGGGAACACTCGGAAGACGAGTCACACTGCTCCGAAAATTCATCAAATTAGCCGCCTAGTAAGTCCAACTTTACAATTCCACGAATATCTCTTATGTCGGATTGTGAAAATCCGATTGCGAGTTTGACTTTCATTGTTTCAAGTTGGTGCCTCTCCGGAGCCAACTTCCGGAATAAAGGGATTTCGGCTCTCGTTAATCTTTGAAAACTTCGTTAAGGATGTCACGTTAAATAATAGAATAATTGAGTTTTATGACTGACTGTAAGAAGTAGGGAATGGGAAGGAGGGCGTTTTCCTTTCTCTTGAAGTTATGAATGAATGTTTCTGTCACTCGCTTAATTTTTTTTTTTTTCAGAAGTGGAATGAGTAAATAAATGAAACAAAAATAATAAATTATTATAACGTATAATATATTACATCATAAAGGCGTTCGCCTTTATATACCTCGAAAGAAACTGGGAATGATTTTAAAATCTTATCTATTTACACTTGAAACTGTTAATCGATTCAGACTGTTCCAGGGTCGAGCACCTGTTTGCAAAACTCCACTTGTGTACATCCTTGTGGAAACATGATTTTACAACCTTAAATGCGTCACCACTGCGATGCTATGATATGTATGCTATGTTTCTTTTGAACTAAGTTGGATCACAGATAAATTTCATTTATTGGATTGTATGGAATTGTTTGCCTAGGGCCCAAGTTATCATATGCTTCACTTCCTATCGATTGAGAGCTTGAATGTCTGTAAAAGTGGTTAACACAGAGTTAGGCTAATATTGGTCCAAGAAAATAAGAAATGCGAAAGTACTAAACCAAGTCTGCTTTTATTTAAGACACACCTTGCCGACACATCGCTTCGTCTTATCCCATATGTAAATACCTTTTGTATGTGATTTGTTTTGTGTAATTTGTTGGTTTGTTTTGTGTTATTTGTTGATTTGTTTTGTGTAGAATACATCTTATTGATTTCGTAAATTCTTTTCCTTATACTTCTCCTTTACTAGACTACTGTAGGGCTACCTTTACATTTTGTATGTGCCGTGGGTAAAAAGCTGAGAATCTAAGTTCTTTATATCTCGCTAACAAAGTAAAAAGAAAAAACACACACACTAAAGACACACAATTGGAAACATGTTCACTCGCAAATTAGAATTGAGCCAGTGGGGTGCTTTATTTTCTGTGGATTTATCGACAAACAAAAATTGAAGGATTTACAAACAAACAGAAATAAATTTCAAGGCACAGTGGCACATGTTTGGGCGTGTGTTGTATAGTATTAAGCGGTGCTCTCGAAAACCAGACCCGGACCCCAGATCAAGGACCAATACGTTCCACTTTTGGTAAGCGTTACTGTGTCTTGAGGGCAACAGAGAGTTCTGTTTGTGAGAGGTACTGAAACTGTGGGAGTTCCTCCAAGTACTCTCAATATGACAATCTCTTAGCTGCATGGATATTATTTGCTATTGCGGAACCAGTTTGACGTAATTTGAAAGATTCAAAGCATAATAGCTTGATAATAGTCTCAGCATACAGATCGCGTGGAGAATATCGTAGGCCATCGTACTTTTTGAAGGATGAATAAATAATAGTATTGGACATGTTCGCCGGCAGCCTTTCTGGCTGCCGAGAACCGTTCCCGCTTTCCCTCTAGTTCTGGATGATTAGTTCTCCGTGTATCTATTCGGATCAGACGGATTCGAATGAAAAAGAAGGCTTATGAGAAGAGAGCGAAATTACATTTTCTGCTTTTGACGAGTAGATTCTCGGAGCCTAAATTAATTCTGTGTAGCGACTGACGGATGTCCAGGCTCTTTCCCAAGTGTAATACCATGTGTTTGTTAAAATCATGAACCGTGATTCTAACGGGAAAACCGTTAATTCAGGCCCGGTGAAAGCAGCGATAGGGGACATATGCCTGGTAAACAGAAAGGGGGGGGGGGTATCACTTTCGCAACATCGACCTCCTGTGGATAAGAAAGGAGAGTAACTTTTGTAGACAGGTGGTAAACTTTTGTAGACAAAATTGCAATGAGAGGAATTTTATTTTGAAGCATGCGATTGGAAGAATTTATTGCAGTCTTCTGTGTAACGGTATAGTTACCGCTGTACTCTGGCTGTACTCATATTTTCTTCGCATATAAAATGTAATTATGTTGGGCCGTTTATTGAGTTTTACTGAAGATTTTAGGAGTACTTTGAAGTGTTTTACGACATTTTTTTTAGCTGGTTGACAAACTGTACCTGTGCTTGGTTGGTGTGGTTGTTATATCACTTCAGAAATATCCTTGTTTGATGCCTATGCTGGGGTGCAGAGCCTGGCACGTGAACAACTCCTATGGGAAGATGGAGACTAGGCACACTGTCAAGTGTCATGGTGGTAACGGTTACGAAATACACAAATGAAATTGTGAATTTCTTCTTAGGCGTGTGAGGGCCTTTTTTCTAACCATCATATTTTCTTGCAGCTGTAAAGAATTCCAAAATCTCAACGCTTTCTTCGCTATAGTCATGGGTTTGACGAATGTCGCAATCAGTCGATTGACGCAGACTTGGGAGAGGGTTCCTTCCAAACTGAGGAAGATGCTCACCGAGTTCGAATCCCTCTGCGATCCTTCCAGAAATCACAGATCTTACCGGATAGCGGTTTCGAAGTTGCAGTCACCGATCATCCCCTTCATGCCGCTGTTGCTGAAAGGTAAGCGGCACTCACAGCCGTCTTGTCAGAATGCTTGCTGTATATTTTGATCGCCTTCCACTAGTTCTTGTTTACTCACCCGCTGAAAGACGATCCTTTTTTCTAGGTTTTATTCCCAGTAACTATCGTAGACTTGATTAATAATAAAGGCCAATTTTATTTTATAACTTATCTATTCACCAGGACCTTCCACTACCTGTCATTCAGCAAAGCGATTTTCTTCCCTTTTTCGTTCCCGGCCAAGTATGGCGCTAGAAGGGTGACGGGTTTTGCCGCGTTTGGCTCTTTCCGAGACTTGCCTTCCCCATACTATTTTCGACTAGCACATTGGCTGGAGGGACAGCTATGCAAGTTTTTCTGTGAGGTATTTTCAGACATTTCCGATCCGATGTTTATCAAAGAGCTTAGCCCACATAAAAGGCACACCGTATCACGCACGGCATAATGGGGTATGAGTGGGGCTAGAACAGCTGAAGCCGTTGTATTTTTAGAAGTAGTGAACTGAAAGACAAAATGCTCCTAACCCGGGATTTGAACCAGGACCATCTGCTTACAAGGCAGGCGCTCTAACCGTTTGAGGTACCGAGGGGCTTGTGAACAGAGTTCGCAAACCACTACAATGGGTGCTGGCTTGTCTATTTGGCTCCGACACTGGAGTCCTAGACTTCTACACTAAATTAAAAAAAAAGTTTCTCTTGGTTCGTTAGTCACGGTAAAAGTCCCTTGTATAAAGTGCCATCGTTGTATTTTTCTAAACAGGGTAGAATTTTAAAAGTTATTTGTCAGCTATTGTGTCTGCGGCTTGCCGTTTGAACCGTTGCCTATGTTTCAGATATGACGTTCACTCACGAGGGCAACCCAACAATAATTGAATCCTCTGGCTTGGTTAATTTTGAAAAGATGCACTTGTTAGCACAAACGCTGCGGACCCTGAGGTTCTGCAGAGGGCGACAGTTGCGTAAGTAAATCAGTCTTTTACTATTCATGCACCTTATTCTTACCATCCAGGGAGATACCCTTTGTTCCCTTCAAAGCGGCCTGTTAGACTATTTTTGATTGGCTGCTATATATATAGAGCCGAGTGACTAGCGAGGCGCCGGACGCGTTTACACTCATAAACCGTTCTAGGGACAATCGAAGGTGTGACAGGCCTCTTTGAAGCGAACAAGGGGTATATCCCTGGATGTAAGTATTCGCTGACACACGTGCGTTCTGTGGTCAGCTGTTCACTTGTCTGATGTTAGATGATTAAATCCTGGTTTCACTGAGTTCGTGTAAAGGTGGGGCTTCACTACCCAGACGCCCCAGAATCTGGGGTCCGCATTATGTGAAGACGGTCCCAAACAGAAATCAAATCAAATATCTCTTCAATAGTCCACTTTTGGGCATTTTTCAGCACTTCTGTCATTTTCTTAGATTTTACCACCTCAGCACAATAATTTCTCCAACTCAAATGAAAACTACTTTGTAATTCCCGCTTCTTTTCACCCAGAGTCCGGGAATCTGGTAGATTTTTCTACCAGATTCCCGGACGCGTCCGGGGTGCTTTCAGACCGTTTCAGACCTGTCTTCACTACCAATACCGGTGTCGAAGAAAACGGAACCCAGAATCCGGGCGAAAAATCTGGGTAGTGAAGCTCGACCTTAACTCTTTGTTTGACCACATGAGTCTCTTTTCAGCTCCCGGGCAGAATGCAATCTCTAATGTGAGCTAGGCTAGTCATAACATATTTCAGACGACGAAAGAAGCCAGAACACGCGAAGTAAAACTAGCCAATAGCTCAGCAATATCGTTTTTCGAAAACACCGTCAACGTGAAATTAGCTATTTTCTAGTTAGTGCTTGTCGACTCTATCCAGCCTTCCTGCTCTGCGACGCCGCGGCTGGACGCAAAATATTTAACTGAATGCGCCGTGGTTAAAAATGGGAAAATCAAGCTAAACAAAAGAAGTCCAAAACAGAGGATAGACCGATGGCCTACCATGTCTTCCAAAATGAAAAACAACAGTTTGAACCTTATCATGTCCTTGTGCGTGAAAGAGTTGTCGGCGGACCTGAAAGCTTTAGGCGAAGTTTGCGTTGCGTGCCTAGCGAAACTCGGCTAGGCCGAAAGAGCGTCAAAAAGTCGTAGGTAAACAACGAAGCAATTGCGAAAGGCAGGGATTTCAGATGCATATAATTCCACAAGTGAGCTAGGGATAAATGAAACCGCAGAATAAGCAAGAGGGGTCATTTTAAACTCGGCTTTTAGTTTGTTTGATTGATTGTTTATTATCCGTAAAAGCGAGAAGGAAAGCGAAGAAACCCTTTCCAGTAGTTTTCGCTCTGCTTCAGAAAGTTGCTGAACCTTCCGCACCGATTTTTGCGCTTTGGAAACCGAAGCAGCTATCTTGGAAAGTAACTCCAGAAAGTTAGTGGAAAGCTTCGTGGAAAGTTGAATGCTTCGGTGGAAATTTTGAAAGTGCGGAAAAACACGGCAAGCGTCATTTGGATGACTTCGTTGGAACATATGAAAAGGAAAGGAAAATCCAGTGAGGTTATTTATCCTAAAAAGTTCGAAATTCAAAATTTTCCCGGCGGTTTCAGCATTCCAAATCTTTTCGCGTCCAGCGTGAAAGCGGAAAGCAATTCCAGCAACGTGTTATCACAGTTTTTAGCGATGTGCTTCGCTTGCTGGAAATTGATTGTAATTCCGAAAACCCTCACACATTAACGTAAAGAAAAAAAGAACCGCGAAAGCACTGAAGTACAAAACAACCTAAGCTACTTGGCCCGACTTGGCAAAAATAAAGCAGAGGGTCATATAGGCTTACAACATATAAGATTTACAATCTTGTCACATGGTTCATGGATGAAAATGCAAAAGTTGGATGGGAAATATATCTGCGTGGGATCGGGTGAAAAATTAGCAGTCTTTTCCTGTGAGTGGGAGTATCGCTGTAGGCTCATTTAAGTTGTTTAGAGTTGTGAGGGACTAATTTGTTCACGGGGAAATAAATGGAAGGAGTCTTTTAGGATGAGGATTTGAAAACGGTAAATATATTTCATTGCATCCTAGTTAGACCTAAAGTGATTTGACCGGCTGACAGTGTAACAGATTGGTTAGGCAAAAGAGAAGGTTGTCCGATGTGTCGCGATGGTGACGAGAGTTAGGTTCTTAGAGGGCGGGTTTAGAAGGAACGGCTAAATGGCGAAGAGGGGCTGAACGTGTGTGTTAATTTGAGGGTGAAAATTTGAGATGAAAATTTAGTAAGCGCTACAAGTTCTTGCAAGATCTGCTAGTGCTTTCGCAATCGTCTACGTGAAATACGTTGCGAATTATTTTATCTGCGTAAATGTGATGCTGTTGCATGTCAGATTTGGCATGAAGTCATTAGCAGTTCTGGATGGAATATCAGCCGAGCATTTACCAGGCAGTTTAGATTCTGCTAGTTGCAAATTCAAGAATGAATCAAAGTAGCACTGTTATTGCCAGAAGTATATTCTGCCATCACAAAGCTTTTTCGGTTTACCTCAGATGTTGACCTATAAACCGCTTGGTTGACGTGATGTATCATGAGGCGTATTCTCGCCGTTCCCCGAGGACTCCTCGAGGAGTCGAAGGGAACGGCGAGAATAGAGGGAATCACTCCACGCGGACTCCACGTACAGAGAACAGCGAGAACATGGGGAATGCTTCAAAAACGGATTTTGTTCTTAAACAAAATATGCAGTTGTCAAAATTAGTCTGGATCCACTTTATTTTTGGTTTGCTTTACTCTGGTTATTTTTAATTAATTTTAAATCGCACCAACAACAGCGAAAATTTATTCCCCTCCGAATCTGAAAGGGAGTCCTTTTTGATGATGATGATGATGATCGGAGCATTCCCTGTCCGTAGGGACTCTCGAGAATACAGGGAGTGAGTCCCCGGGACAAACAAAAACGCGGGGACTCCTCAAGTGGAGTCCTCGGGGAACGGCGAGAATACGCCCATGGATGCCAGATCCCCATGCTTGTAAAATAGACTCGTTTTCATTCGCGTGGTCGGGCCGAGAAATATATGCATTCTCTCCTTTCAGTGTAATCTTCAGAGTGTTAGAGAAAATCAAGAGAGAGACTGGGTAACAGGGATTCTCGTTGTACCCCATTGACCGAATCAACCGTGGTAGCGTGTTGCTTGTGCTGAAGCAAAGAATAAAGTTCCTTGAACTGATAGCATTTTGTCTCTTTTTTTTCTCTGTGGACCTAAGATTTAGATATCGGGGACTTTTTTGATAGAATATTGGTATCCTATTTTTCTTTTAGTTCTTCAGCCGCCAACCCCGCGAAGTGAACTGGAAGTGCAGAACTACCTGAGAAACTTACGGGTTATTGACAATCAGAGAATCTTGACAGGACTTTCGCAAAGACTTGAACCAAAGCGCTAGTGAGATTCTGTCCTAGGGGCAGAGTTCCAGGGGACCACAACTTTCTTTACTCTTACTGCTACGAATTGTGATATTTGTTTTGATATTAAAAGTTTATGTTTTAGAAATCTTTGTTTCATAACAATTTTATGTGCAGTCCATTTTCATTGCGAGTTGACGAGAAAAGACCGCCAGGGGCGTCGCAAGTGCATTTTCGGTGGGGGGTGCAGAGTCAAAATTTTACCGAATCTCTCAAAAATTTTACCGAATCGTAAAAACTGAGAATTCGAGCTTAAAATTATGGAACATGAAAGGTACGTAGGAAGAGTAACGTTAAAGGGCAGTATGAAAGATGATAAACCAACTATTAGGCGGCGTTTAGGCGAAGCCCACTTGGAGAATATATTGCCGGGCACGATTGCATTGTCAGCTTCTGCATGTTATACACAAGAGAAATTTAAATGGAGCACCGCAGGCGAATTTTTTTTTTCTGTATGCTAAAATCCAACTGCTTCTCTTACAAATTTATAGAGGCGAAAGCCTTATTATTGCAATTATATTATTATTATTATTAAATTCTATCATTTACCGTGGATTAAATAATGAGACTCAAAGAAGTTCCGGCAGCAGTAGCTACTATAGTCTAGTCCAGAGGCGTCACTATGGGGAGGGGGGGAATCCCCCCCTCCCCCAAAGGTCTTGAGAAAGTAGTTTCGTCGGGCGAAGCCAAGCGAAAGTTCACTTGTTTGTCGGCGCGGAGCGCCGGCAAACCCAGAAGAAATTAAATTTTTCATGCTTTTTGTCGGGCGTTGGTCGACTCGTCGGAACATCAGGTTCTTTTTATACATAAGAAACTCAATTTTGTACGCTTTCGTCGGGCTTCGGTAGACTCGTCGGCACATTAGGTTCTTTTTATACGCATGAAGTCGAATTCGGCAAACATTTGTCGGGCAAAACACAGAAGAAATTAACTTCTGTATGCTTTTGTCGGGCGTCGGTCGACTCGTCGGCACATCGGGTTCTGTTGATCTGTAATAAATAAATTTCAGCAAACATTTGTCGTGCGCACCGGGCAAAAACCGGGAAGTTCAAGTATCGTCGGCACATCGGGTTCTTTTTATACGGAAGAAATTAAATTCTGTAAAGGTTTATCAGGCACATCGGCTTCTATTTACACGTACGAAATAAAGCCCTTTACAGTCTTGTCGGGCAAAACAAATAAGAATTTGAATTCTGAATGCTTTAGTCGGGCGTCGGTATTCTTGTCGT
The DNA here is from genome assembly GCA_023053555.1 of Branchinecta lindahli. NCBI lineage: Eukaryota > Metazoa > Arthropoda > Branchiopoda > Anostraca > Branchinectidae > Branchinecta > Branchinecta lindahli. The sequence continues at coordinate 9,773,311 of JAKZAO010000001.1, forward strand.
CTCATCGGGATATTTTTATTCGCAAGAAATCGAATTCTTCAAACATTTGTCGGGTGCACCCGGGAAGTTAAATTTCGTTCGGAAGATCGGAATCTCATTACACGTAATAAATCCGTAAACTTTTTTCCAATCCCGAAAGTTATGTCTCGTCGGCAAAACGAGAATTTCTGCACACAAGAATCAAGTTTGTTCCTACTTTCTTACGGATGCTAGTCAATAGCGCCGCAGGCGAGATTTTTCTAAGTTAGCTTTTTCCTGCCAAACTTAACTATTTCCATTCTGTCCAGATTCTAGCTTTTAGTGTTTCAAAATCCCGATCTTAGAATTGTCTTAAAACCCCAGTCAAATGATGCACCCTTCCATAAAATAGAGAATATTACGAAAAGCACCGCAGGCGGAATTTTTGAAACATTTATGATTAGGTCTCCTTTTTGGGATCCAAAATAAAAGTGATGACTATCGTCCTAACAGTCCTTTTGTCTGCGACCAGTGCTTCACTCTACCTATTCCGAGATTCGTGGTAACTCCCGAATCCTGGCAAATACACGGGATAAATTACCGAGTCCCAGTTATTATACCGAAAAGGTTTAGACCGATGGCATGTTCTGGATACTGTATAACTACCGTATCCCGGTTATTATACCGAATTTTTGGGGGATCGAAAGACTACCGAATAATAATACCGAAAGACTACCGAATTCGGATTCGGTATAATTCGTGGTGACTACCGAATATATCGAATAAACTACCGAATCCCAATCAATGGCTTATTCGGGATTCTGTGTAACTACCGAATCTCCATAAACATACCGAATAGTTCTGGCATCGAAAAATTACCAAATGATTTCAGTAAATTCTCTCACCGAATTCGTGATAACTACCGAATACTGGCAATTATACCGAATCCCGATCATTATACCGAATAAATTTGTACCGATGGCCTATTTGGGATTCTGTATAGCTACCGAATACCGTAAATATACTGAATAATTCTGCTATACCGACAAATATTAGTAAAATTCTGGCCCAGAATTTTTACCGAATCTAAAAAAGGTGGGGGTGGGGGTGCAGCACCCCCTTGCGACGTCGCTGAAGACCGCATCTCGGTGAGCTGAATTAATACTTATAGATCTTGTTGTTAGATGTCAACAGTTTCAGGATCGTGGTTCCTTTGCTGAAGAAGAACAAGAAAGCAAAAAACTGTGATTTTTGTTTTATTCTATTTTTGAAGGTGAACCTAGGTTTTTAACCTCTGATTAACAGTTTTCTTTTCAGAGCATTGCTGCAGTTTTCTTTGAAGCTTGGCTTTAGAAATATGGAGCATGCTCCACCCTTTTCTAACTTCCACCATTATTTTTAAAAAATGGTTCCACCATTATTTTTTGGGCGGTAAATTCAAATGTCTGAACATATAAAAATCTCAATAAGTAGAACTCCAGGCTTTCGTCCTTACCATTAAGTACAAAAAGGATCTTCAGTTTTATTTCCACGTAGGCCTACATCCAACCTCAGACAAGATTTTAAATTTCCAGACAAGTCTTTCCTTCAGAATAATCCATCTGGCTTAAAAAGGAACCAACAGATATGACAGAAATACTAGATTGAAGCTAAAGGCGTTTTTCCGCGACAATCCCGGATTATAATCCTAGATTGCTGATTCATCAGAGAAACAGCGAATCGACAATCCCAGATTGTACAAACGACGATCCGACGATCTTGCTCCGTAGCAAGATTCTCGAATCGACAATCCAAGCACGAATCCGGATTGTCAGGTTGTCGCAGAAAACGATTTTTCATAATCTGGATTGTCACAGAAAACGTATTTTGGAGAATCCGGATTGTGGGTCGTCAATCTGGATTGTCACGGAAAAACGCCTTAAATTGAATGGTTTACCATATTAGATAAATAAATATTGCTTCAATATTTCTAGTTACATTTATTTTTCTTTACAAACAAGATTACTTCATTCTAACGTGACCTTGATTTATACATCAAAATGATGAAAAAGGAAGAGTTAGCAAAGTCAATAGCCAGAAAACAGCTTTTCAAAACTGCTACTAAATGGAGAAAAGGCACAGAATTTGAATATGTTTGGTCACATGACTTTGAAATAAGTCATCTTGCCTCTTGACTGTCAGGACAGCTTGTACATTTTGTTTTAACATTTTCGCGGCAAAAATCGAGGTAGTGTAAAAACGAGGTCAGATGATTATTTACAGATTATTATTTACTTGAGAAAAATTTAAATTTATTGTTTTGACGCTATTCGAGCCACAATCAACCCACAACCTGTTTGTAAGAGCACGGAAAAACGCCTTTAGCTTTTTCTGGATTAATTACGGACTTTGGTAAAGATGATTTATAATAGCCATCCAAAGGCGTTTTGCTGTGACACAATTGTGGGCCACACACTTCTGAGTGTTTCCGCAGAAACACGATTGTGTGCCACACAGTCGAGCCACAAGTTGAAACTCACGGAAACGCCGTTTTGTCTCTTTTTTGTGCGGTAATTTCAAATGTCTGAATATGTAAATAAAAATCATGTAAAGATCTCAATAAATAGAACTCCAGGCTTTCGTCCTTACCATTCCGTGCAAAAATGATCTTCAGTTTCATGTCTACCTACTTGAGAAAGTTCTTAATTTCATTGTTTTGACTTTATTTTGCTGCTAAATTTGAATTTCCCGCCAAAATCTAGCCACAACATCGACAATCACCTCGGCAGTTGTTTGTCGAATTTGAGCCAGAAAGCGAGCCACACAAATCTTGTTGATCGCGGAAACACACTTATGGGCCGCACAAAAGGCCGCGGAAACGCTCTTTTCGAGCCACAATCGACCCACTAGCTGTTTGTGGGAGCACGGAAAAACACCTCAAATTTCTAAAAGATTAAAACTTTTTCTTCCAGATTGGTCAGCTGAGCTGGCTGTTGTGAAGTCATTTTGTAAACCCAGCGCCACCAGGCTATTCACGCCCTCTGGACGCTGGGGTCGCTGTGGTCCTGGAGTGTCAAACACTCATGTGTCCATCATCAACCTTGGCTGGAAGCTTGTGCACTCCTTCAAAACACGCCTGAATCTCCTTTCTCCATGGAAACAGAAGAATGTCATTCTACCTCTCAAGAAAAATCTGGGAATTCGTGAAGCACTAGTGTCGCAGCTGAAGCCATCATTCTCGATAGCGAGGTTTTTGCAGCAGAGCAACTCTGTTGCTGCGCAGGCATTCAAGTCCAGCAGGTTCTGGTCTTTCAGGAGGGGTCCTCTGTTCCTGCTTGGCTTTGTAGGGGTCTATTTTTCTGCTGATGAAGAATGGACACTCGAAAATGGTATGGTTTCAAAGGCACAGAGCTACGAGGTGGTTGCACAAGACATACGTGTAAGTATTGCCACAATCCTATCATCATCTTTATATTGTCGGATGCAGGCTCATCCCTGTGATAGGCAGTGGGACCTTTTTGTGCCTTGATGCCTACTTAACCTAGAAAAAGCACAAAGAAGAGAGATTTGATTGAGACATTCAGATTAATCAGCGGGAGTTAAGACAGTTTTGAAGTGAGTGATTTTATAAAATTCAGTATTAACCGTCATCATAGGGGGTATGCGCTCAAGCTCGCAAAATCACGACTCCACAAGGACAGGTATAATTGGAGCTTTCGCAACATAACCGTTGGTCACTGGAACAGCCTTACCAGCCTTTCAAGTGCCATATAGGTAGGATTTCTAACTCTTGTCAGTATGATTACTCCTGATTTGTAAGAGTTATTTAAGAGGCGAAAGCCTTTTCTGTGCATTATATTATTATTAAGAACCAGAACGAAGAAGCAAACAAGAAGTAAAGAAATTGAACTGCTTATTGAATGTATTCAGCTGTTGTAGTAATAAAAAAAATAACTTTAGCCTAGGCCTACTGTAAAATGTATTTTCTTCGTTGATTTCGACTTGGATTTAAATCCGCGACTTTGTTCTTCATTTTCCAGCATACAGTGCAACAGTTCGAAGCTCTGGCAAAGCAAGCAAAGTCACTAAGCTCAGATGAGATCAGCAAAGTTCACTCAGTGGAAGATCTTGTTCTGGGAAAGGCCATCGCTAAAGGCTGCTCAGCGGTTGTCTATCCAGCTGACATAAAAGGTACGCTGTTCTTGAGCACAAGTTGAAGCCTGAATTACGGACCTTCAGCGATTTCTCCAGCAAGTCGAAATCCATGTTAAAGGAACAGAAAACTTGACTCAAACTTGACTCGGGGAGCTAGCTATCATATCAAGAATGTACCCTGAGTCGATATTGAGAGTAAGAAAAATTCTCGTTACGACCATTGCAGTTTCCGGGCATTTCCGAGAATTCGACTTTTGAGTTAGTAGAAAAAAAAGCAAAAGGCTTGTGTGCCGCAACTAGGAATCGAACCCAGGCCGTCTTGTCGGGGAGGTCGTTTGTCTGTAGTCTACACGTAAAAAGGCGAACTTTTACAGTACATAAGTGCATAATTACAGTGCATAAGGGGCAAGGGCCTGCCAGCTAGCTTTGGGAACGCTAAGGAGGGGGTTCGAGACGGTTCGAGATAATAAAGAAGGGGGGGGCCTGTCGACAATAAGACCCTGTATATTTATCTAAGCCCCCCGGGCGATTCGGTGGCCGAAAGTTGCGTAGTCAAGTTTACTGTTCCTTTAACTCAGATTACTCCGTATCTTTTCCGCCTCCCCCCTGGCTGAAAAGAGCACTTCGATACATTCTTGTCGTAGAAGCTTGTAATTTCGCACTATTCGATGTGTACTAGTTGCGTTTTATTTGAAGTTCATAGTACAGCGGACTGTTTGTCGTTTTATTCGTCAGTGGGCCGTACGCAGGGAAGGCGCGGGATGCCCGAAGTCGTTTTATTTGCTAGCGGGCCACCCGCTGAGTCCCAGCGGACCCGCTAGTCTGTACGCTGGGTGAGGCAGGGAGTTGTTCAGCGTACTTCTGACGTAGTCCGCCAGGAATAAAACGGCTACTTACAGTTAGCCATCCGATCCCGCTGTACTATGAACTTTAAATAAAACGCAACTCTGATGTGTCTGAAAAATGTATTACGGTCAACTATTTTCTAGTGCCATCGATCTCCTGCGCATCCTTAAGATATCCCCTGGACTTTCTATGATTATTTCCAGGCTTATGTCCGAGAACGTTAATTTCTATGGTTAGTATTTGCAGACGAATATAAGTTAAGAAGCCAAAATGTAAGAATTGCAGTCAGCATCAAAACGCTTTAAAGTTACCTTGGATTCCGGATGATTCTGATAAAATGTTTTGAAATTGACAGATAACAGTGAGAGCTTCCACGCTTCCAGTTGGAAACACACTCTTGCTTTATTCGTCAGCTCAGTAGATGGCACACAAGTCCTGTCAGAGCGCGGACAGCTTGAACCTTGCTCCGACAACAGTTTTCCGACCAGAATCAGTTGATGCGTTTTTGCAGATACCATGGTATCTGGTACCACGGTAACTGGATTTGCGTTTTGTCGTTTTTGCGGTTATTGGGATATCTGATAATACGGCTGCTTTGCAAAAAACGACAATTGCCGAATTTGCGCTTTTAGAAGTCATCCAAAAAGAAACACTAATATCACCCTCATCACAACTGACAAACTTCCTTCCACCAATCTGACAAAAACCCAGGCTCCTCTATTGGTGATGATGAAAGTGAGATGAATTTTTAGATACCACGATCGGTCACCATGGTCCCTGGGACCGTGGTATCTGAATATCAGTTACTGCGGTAACTGGCCAGATACCATGGTGACTAAAAACGCATTTTGACCATGGTATCAGATACCACGGTAACTGCAAAAACGACTTTAGACCGTGGTATCAATCTGCAAAAATGCGACTAGTATCTCTTGCTGTATTTCTTTAAAAAAAAATAAGCTCATCAGGGAAGTTCGTTAATGCTTCAAGGGAAAAGGAGGGCTGCAGCTTCGGTACACGTCCCACGTACGCTTGTCCATGAGAAAACGTTGTCCGCCTTCACAAAACTGGTGGCTTTGTAGTAAACTAACAGTTCATATCTTTGGCAGGGAAAAACGCCTCAGCAAGTTTGGACCGTCCTAAAGAGAAACTGCCGCTGGCAGTCAAGATCATGTTCAACTATAGCGTTGTATCCCATGCCCCGTCGATCCTCAGAAGCATGTTTAGAGAGACTGTTCCGGCACAGAGCATTCACGTTGGAGACCATCTGTCAGAGTGGGAATATTGGTAAGTGATAAATTTGAATGTAGAAGTGTTTGAGAAGGAACAACTTAAAAACTAAAGAGAATGAACCAGAAACGAAAGTAAGAACCGGGACAACTGTCCTATTTCCATTATGTGCTCCGCTTCGGCCCGAGAATGCTGACGCCCCCTGCGGCCCTTCGAAGCGACATGGCGTGTTAAGCTGTTAACATGTTTCCGCTTATATAACCGCCACAGAAGACTAAACAAAATAAATTGTGATTTTGGAAGTCAAATAGTACGATGTTGCGCAACTCATCTTATCGGAAACGATATTCTTTCATTTTTAAACAAGGGCCAGCCCGTTCTGTTACGTGAGTTTGCAATGATGTAAAAAAGTACATTGTTGGGGAACTGTATACTGCCAGTCTGCCACCGTATCGCGTCTTTAATCGTCACAAGTCGTAAAGTACAGGGAACGAATTGAATCACGGCCCGCAACTGTCGGCTGATATCGAATCAGACAAGAAACACAACTTAGGAATAAGCCCTTTGGAGACCTTTGTTTGGTTCTCTCTGCTCTAAAGAAAATCGGTGGTTTTATTGTAAACGCAAATGAAAACCAAAATGGATAAACAATCTATCGGCTCAAGTTCCATCTATCTCCCCCCAAGCCAGCTCCCTCTTTTCTTGTGCGATTTGCTCAACTCGCACCAAATTAAACCTAAATGTCAGTTCGCTGCCGGCATTCATTCCGCGCGGTCGCATTTGAAAACAAGGTTTCGTCCGTGATCATACAAATTTGAATTAGGACCTGACCGTGAAATACAGTTTTTACTGTCGGCAGGCATAGCAGGTGGGCTGTCCTCGCAAAGTTTGGCCGGATTACGGAAGCATCCGTGAGGCACAGCCCTCACGTAAAGTTAAGTCCCGACTTTTGTTGTTGTTTTTCACTGGAAGATGTCATTATCCGAGGATTTATTCCTAAAGAAAATGAAGGAAATACAAGAAACCCTTGCTCCACTGGCGAATCTACCGTCGGCGATCGAGGATCTTAACCGAGGGCTGTCAACTCTGAAAATCGAGCTTACCAGCAAAGTAGAATCATGCGAACAGCAAATTTCAGTTCAAAACACTAGGTTATCGAGCTATGAACGCCGTCTGTCAGCATTAGACAAGGAACTCAGGCGATCGAACCTGGTTTTTTACGGTCTAGCACCCAAAAATAGGAACGTATCACTGCGATCTGATTTTGTTCTAGTTATGAAGTCCATCATACCAAATGTCAACATCTCCGAACACGATATTTCCGACGCATTCCGACTACGGTCAGCAAATGATCCTAAGCCATTACTGGTCAAGTTTGCAAGCAGTGCTACAAGAGATTTGATGATCAGCAATGCTAGAAAGCTCCGCCCCTTTGGCGTTGCTGTGTCGAGTGACTTTACACCTGAAGAAAGGGAGGCAAGAAATAGGCTGAAGGTGGAGATGAAAAAGGCGATCGAAGAAAAAAGAGATGTGAGACTTAGAGGCACTTCTCTCATTGTTGACGGGGTGATTTTCGTCTTCAATAAGAGGGAGAACAAAGTGGAAGAAAAGAAAACGAGACGTGCGCCGGAATCCGGAATTCCGGCACAAGTTGAAAACCAGTCGTCACAAGATCAAAGGGAAAGCGTCCCCTTTCACAGTGAGGCGGTGTCTGAGCCGAGAGCAAGAAGTGCTAGTGTGAATAGTGATGTGAGCGCCATGTCAGGTCTGACAAGATATGGCTCTGTGGAATCCATGGGAAGTGATGATCAGGATAGCACAAATCGCAAGCGTGCAGCTAGTAGTAGCCCTAATGAAGTGCCCCCACCAAGAAGAAACCCGCCACGGACAGGTTCCAACCGCAACGGTCATAATGCAAGTTTCCCGTTTAGACCCAGTGCATAGGAAGAGTTACAGGAGGAAAAGGGGGCTGGTGATTCTCGCTCATATGTATGTGGCCACTGGAATATACAAGGATTTTCCGATGAGAAATTTAAAATATTGTGTTTAGCGAATGAGTTGGACATTATAAGCCTAGTTGAAACATGGAAGGATATGCCCATGGACTCAAGTGAATTCGAATGTCATTCAAAAGAGAGGAAGAAAAGCTCCAATGGAAGAGTTTACGGTGGCGTCGCATTGCTAATCAAGAGAGGAGTATTCAAAGCAAATACAAGATTGAAAAGTAAGTCAGAAAATATTGTTTGGGTAGCGAGCACTCTGGAAAGTAATGAAGTGCTGTTGTTGGCAAGTGTTTATTTACCCCCAGAATCAAGCAGTTACGCACACGAAGATACTTGGGATTTATTATGTTCGGAGATTAGTTTTTATAGGAAAAAGTATTCGGGCTGTCGTGTGATGATGCTAGGGGACTTTAATGCATACACGCGTGAAGACGAAGCATGTTATTGGTCAGGAAGAAAACTTGAGGAACTGGATAGGGGCGGGGATTGTGTGAATGAGAATGATAGTGTGCGAGGTATGGTGGAGAGGAGAAGTAAGGACCATAAAAGAAAAAGAAATAAATGGGGAGAAAATTTGTTGGATTTGTTAGGAAAGGAAAATTTGGTGATTGTAAATGGTAGAGTCGGGGAGGATTTTGAATTAGGTGGAAGTTTCACTTGTTTTTCGGGGTCACCGAGCGTGATAGATTATATTTTAGTTGACACGTCTCTTTTGCCCGAGTGTAAAAATTTCAGGATTCTGAATGTTATTGGATCAGACCACGTCCCTCTGGAGTTGGAAGTTGAGCTGCGATGTCATCGAAAGTCGCAACTCCAGAAAGGTAAACGAGAAAGGAGTGATGTACAAGTGTATAGGGCTATTTGCGTTAAGGATATAGAAGAGAAAGATTTTATTAGGGCACTAGGAGAAGTTCAGATGGAGTCTAGACTAGATGCATGTTATAATCTTGTTAGGGAAGACCGAGTTGAGGAAGCTGTTAATCATTTATCTCAGGTAGTACAGGAAGCAGCAGAAAGTGTGTCAACGAGAGAAAATAATCCAAAGAGGAAGAGGAATAAAGATTTTTTTGATAGAGATTGTGAGGAGAAGCGAAGGGAAGTTGTGTATGCATTGATAAAAGTGAAGGAGTCAAATGGAGAAGAATTGAAAAATAGGCTTATTGATTATAGAAGGATAAGGAAAGAGTACAAGAAGTTAGTTTCGCAAAAAAAGATAGAAATTGATAAATATAATCTTAGGTTAATAGAAACAAGTTATAAAGAAAAAAATAGTAGAAGATTTTGGAGTAGTATTAGGGAGGAGCTTGGATCTAGAGAAGGAAACCTCACACCAAAAGCGGAAACTTGGCCTGCGGTACTCGAGAGAAAAGATGACGAAGCGATGAGGGAACAGATAGAGCTTGAAGAAATAAAAGAGAAGCTTAGAAGTGCAGATAAGATACCATTGGACGACGAGGACCTTCAGCTACTACAGCCGTTTAAAGAAGAGGAAGTTTGGACAGCAATGAAAACTATGAAAGGTGGGTCGGCGCCAGGGACTGATGGTATTCCCACTGCGCTTTGGAAGTGGGGTCGCGTTTTTTTGGTGCCGCTTCTGGCTTTGGTATTCTCTTCGATCCAGAAGAACGTAGTATGGCCAACCCAGTGGTGTATATCGGTTTTGGTCCCGATATTTAAGAAAGGGGACAAAAGTCAACATGGTAATTATAGAGGGATCCAGTTGGGAAATACGGTGAGTAAATTATTCTGTAGGGCAATAGACAATAGATTAAAAAGATGGTTAGAAAAGAAAGGGAATATAAGTGGATTACAGGCAGGATTTCGAGAGGGTTACAGTACAGTAGACCAGATTTTTGTGTTAGATGTGTTAGTAAAGAAATATACAAGAAAGAGAACGGGTCGTTTGTTTGTAGCGTTCGTAGACCTTAAAGGTGCGTTCGATAACGTAAGTCGTAAGTTACTGGTGGAGGCTTTGTTGCAGCTGGGATTACCCACTGGATTTATATTGATTGTGTGTGAAATGTATACATTGGTAAAAGTTGTTGTACGGGTGATGGGTAAAATTTCTAGGAGTGTAAGATCTTACGTAGGCGTGAAGCAAGGTTGTACGCTATCACCAAAGCTGTTTAGTTTGTTTTTGAATGATATTGAGAAATTTATGGAAGAGCGAGCGGCACCAACGATAACGCTTCGTGCTACAATGCTATGCTTGCTACTGTTTGCAGACGATATTGTTCTGATTGCAGAATCCGAACAGAAACTGCAAAAGCTACTACAGTTTCTGGGTGAGTATTTGGATAAAAAACGACTTGAGTTGAATGTAGATAAGACAGTAGTAATGATATTTAGAAAGGGGGGGAAAAGACTAGAGAATCCGGAATTCGTGTTTAAGGGGAGAAAAATTGAGGTTAAGGAAGAATGGATGTATTTGGGATGTAAGATGAGTGCACGTGGGGGACCAAGTCAACATATAGAATATTGTGTTACGAAAGGTAAAAGGTGTGTAAGTATGTTGCATGCTAGTAGTTTGAGAAATAGTAGTAATGTAAGAATGGTTAAAGAAGTATTTTTTTCGAAAGTAGTGCCGATAATCCATTATGGAGCAGAGATATGGGGATATGCAGTAGCTGGGAAATTAGATAAGTTGCAATTAAATTATTTTAAAAGGATCCTAGGTGTAAATAATAGAATTAATGGTCTAGTGGTGAAGGGTGATTTAGGTCTATTGTCATTAAGGAGTAGGAGGTTGGCAAGCATGGTAAATTTTTGGGAAAGGATTTTGATTATGCCTCAATCAAGACTATTAAAGGAGGCATACCTAGAATCATTGTGTGATGGAAGGAAGCAGTCTTGGGCACACCAGATTAAGTGTATTTTAGATAATACAGGTTTAAGTAATTTGTGGAACGAAGGGGAAGGTCCAGGATGGGAGTTAGGAAGAGTGACTAGAGTAGTTAGACAGACACTTCAAGACCAAGAAATACAGACGTGGTTATGTGAGGTGAGTAAGTCTGAATCTCTGAGGTTGTACGCTGGGTCAAAAGAGACATGGGGGGAGGAAATTTATTTTAAGGCAGGGTTAAGTAGGGAAGAGTTGGGTTTGTTAATAAGTTTGAGGGCTGATGGGTTACCGCTCGGTGCAAGAAGAAAATATATGGGTAAAAAAGAGGAAAGATCGGGTCCTTACTACTTCTGCCCAATGTGTGGAGAAATGAATGAGGATGTATGCCACCTTTTGTGTGATTGTATAGAGTTGCGGGAACTAAGGGAGGAGATTTTCGGGGTGGGGGGAAATGATAAGAAATGGATTATTAAAATGATGGGAAGTAAAGATTTTAAAGAAATAAGAAATGTAGGGAAGTTCCTCAAGTTAGCTTTGAAACACCGGAAAGATTTCTTTTGATGAGAAAGTTGTGTTTATAGTGTTTATAAAGTATTTAGTGTAATTATACGTATGCCAGATTGTTGATTTTTTGTATTGTTTTGTTGCATGATGGCCTGATGGCTTTAATGTGCAAATAAATCATTCATTCATTCATTCATTCATTCATTCATTCATTGTAGATATGCTCCTCAGGGGAATGTTGGTCTGTTAAAGAGATTTAACAATCGTGCGTCAGAGAGTGAGGGCTATAAACTCTTGATACTGAATGTCTCCTCAGTAGAACCTGGTCGGTTCAGGATATTTTTAACCGTGGTCTTCAAATCTTCAATCGTAAGTGGTGTAAGCTTGTTGGAACTGGCCGGTTCAAGTGTTTCACCGACCTATGAAACGCCACAGAAGACTAAACAAAATAAATTGTGATTTTGGAACTCAAATAGTACGATGTTGCGCAACTCATCTTATCGGAAACGATATTCTTTCATTTTTAAACAAGGGCCAGCCCGTTCTGTTGCGTGAGTTTGCAATGATGTAAAAAAGTACATTGTTTGGGAACTGTATACTGCCAGTCTGCCACCGTATCGTGTCTTTAATCGTCACAAGTCGTAAAGTAGAGGGAACGAATTGAATCACGGCCCGCAACTGTCGGCTGATTTCGAATCAGAGAAGAAACACAACTTAGGAATAAGCCCTTTGGAGACCTTTGTTTGGTTCTCTCTGCTCTAAAGAAAATCGGTGGTTTTATTGTAAACGCAAATGAAAACCAAAATGGATAAACAATCTATCGGCTCGAGTTCCATCAGAGCCAGCTCCCTCTTTTCTTGTGCGATTTGCTCAACTCGCACCAAATTAAACCTAAATGTAGTGGAAGGAAACAGGGGCAGGAGTGAAGCTGACGAAGGACCCTCGATATTGAGCGGTCTCTGCTGTGTGGAACAGGTCGGTTCAAGGCATTTGTCAACCATGTGTCAGAGAGTGAGGGCCATAAGACTTGGGTACTGAGCGGGTCTCCTCAGTGGAATGTTGGTCTGTTAAAGAGATTTAACAATCGTGCGTCAGAGAGTGAGGGCTATAAACTCTTGATACTGAATGTCTCCTCAGTAGAACCTGGTCGGTTCAGGATATTTTTCAACCGTGGTCTTCAAATCTTCAATCGTAAGTGGTGTAAGCTTGTTGGAACTGGCCGGTTCGAGTGTTTCATCGACCTATGAAACGCTTGGAAGTGATGGTAATCCTTGATATTGAGCGATACTTACTCGGTCAGTAAGGCATAGGATGAGGGCAATAAATGCAAAGCGTTCGCACCATTCGGTATAGGCTCTGCCATTGAATACAGTTTTGCGTTGTTCATGAATATTTTTCTCTTAGCATATCTGAAAATAATGGAAGAGCTGAGCGCACAAAGGTGATAACTAACTTTTTGCTAATTTCGAGATAATAGCGTTTAAAGTTTGGAAAGTTAGTATATCGAAAGCTATAGTCATCAACTTTGTCGACTGAGTATCTCAGTAGGGATTAACCTGGCGAAGATTCTGACAGCACAAGGAGAAAGAGCGCAAAAATGTGTACCAGATGGTGCTCTTAACCCAATTTGCCGAAAAAGCGAGTTATCGCCTTTGTGCGCTCAGCTCTTCAGTTAATCTTCAGTAAAATACTATATTCACTCTTTTCCTAGTGAGCTTATTTCTCGACCGCTGCTAGCCCCTCATCCTAACATTGTCTCTCTCTACCATGTCTTTGTGGATCAAGTACCGTCGCTACCAGATGCGCTCCGCCTTTACCCAGACGCCCTACCACCCCGGATCAATCCCTCTGGACTTGGAAGGAATATGAGTCTATTCCTTATTATGAAACGGTAAGTGATGCATAGTTGGCAAACGAAAAGTTTATCTTCCTTACCCCTTACCGGCAACAGCACAGAATTTGTTGCACACTGCTCAGATTTCCTGAAAAAATCCGGCTAGATTCTCGCTCTGTCATGGAAGTTCTCTAAGGTTTTTTGGTTGATTCGTGGTTCTGTAATGTACATCTTCCAGGATCTGATTTTCCATGATTTGGATCATTTCCACAGTTTATTAGACAAATTTGGAAAAGATGTGGGAAGTCGGAACTAGGCTTTAGGATAGCGTTATCTGTCTTGGAGTTTTTTTCGATGTGGATTTTCTTGTCGTATCAACTCATCAGGCTGTCAGATTAGATTTCATAGTGTATTTATTGTTAAAAAAACGGCATGCTCCTGCACCGAATTGACCAACATAGTGAATTTGAAGCTGACATCAAAATTTCGTCGAGGCTCACTAATTAAGGTTCTGTGACAGAAAAATGTTGACATACTTGGTGCTACGTACTGAATAAGAATGGCAGCAGTATCCTTCTTTAAAGCATCTGCGACATAAACGTTGCTCCTGCTGGTTTACTATACCTTAAATGTTCCCTCGCTTTTGTGTCATTGGCCGCTTGCTGTGTGTATGGATAAGGGCGTACGCGGTCCTGGGTGATTTGGGAGCGTGTTCCACACTACTTACCGTAGTTACTACGCTAGTCAGCGTAGTTACTACGCTAGGCTGGAACGCTCTTTTCTGTTTTCGGTCAAATATCAGGCCGCGGGCTGATTGGACCAATCACGTTACAGAGATGCGTAGTTACTACGCTTACTACGCTCCCGAGCGTGGTAAGCAGATAGTTACTGTTAGTTACTATTTTGAGAAGGATGGAACGGTCGGCTTAGTAACTTTTCGTGATGGTGGAATTGAAATAGTAACTAATAGCTACTATTGGTAGAGGGGTGCCTTCCCGACGAGGGGTGGAACACGCTCTGGATAGAGCATCGCCCCAGAAACCAAGAAGTTTATAGTACAGATAAGAGGAATGCAGTATTAGTTTCCGAAGTCGAGGCGTTTAGTTTGTCGTGTGCTCCAACTTTGGTTCTTCTTGCAGCTACGACTGCTGTCTTCGAGAGTACATACAGAAGGGTCGACCAACCAACAACACATCTCTCATTATTCTGACACAAATACTGGAAGGAATTAGCTACCTGGTTTCTAAAGGAGTTGCTCATAGAGATATCAAGTCCGACAACATTCTTCTAGACCTAAGCAAGGACCCGTTGAAGCCAAGTGTCGTGATCACGGACTTCGGCTGCTGTTTGGCCGATACAGCAAGAGGCTTGAGTGTTCCCTTCAACTCGTGGGATACGGAGAGAGGCGGGAATGCGGCCCTCATGGCACCGGAGGTAAACCTTTTAGTTGGTTGGGGTTGAAGATTGTTGAGCCTCATTGCGTTACAAATAGGTCTGTTCCTGTGATAGTTCTTTTGTGTGTTTGTTCAGCTGATACAAATTGAATCAAACAGTCTACTGATGTCCTTTCTTTTTTTTTGAAAAGAGCGTTTATTTATTTATTTCCCTCAAAACTGAGGAGTAAGAAATATAATAAAATGCCTCTGGATGGTTCCATCTTCACGACAATTTGTTGAGCTCCACAAGGGCACCACGGCAGACGTAGTTCGGTTCAACAATGCTACCCGAGCATCGTTGAACAATCGTCATATCTTGAGCTCAACGCTGGCGTCACCCTTTAAGCTATTCACGTGAAAATGACTTAGAGGATGCCTCCACTGCTAAACGCCGTCGAACAACGCCGTCCATGCGAAAGTGTGTCTTTGGTTAATAGTTCCAGAGACTATCCCACTATTATCCCGAAGTCACGCTCACAGATAGTTGTCGACTGTCATGACCCAGGGTCTGTGCGTGGTTTGTACAGGGTGTGCTAATGGTGTAGCTTGTTTATGTGTAGTTTCCAGAAAAATGGTGCCTCAGCCTTGCCTTGAGGTACCTCCCCTACATTTGGGCACCATGTGTTGTTTGCACTCTGGGCTGTGGCCACACTTGTGGCATCCAAGTCTGGCCTTGAGGTACCCTAGTCAGGGGCGTCACTACTAGGAGGGGGGGGGGACGTCCCCCCAATGTTGTCGCCCCGATTTTCGTAAAAATCGTCGATTTTTTTCGCTGACACATTCGATTTTTCTTAAAAATTGTCTGTTTTTCGTACAAATGGTCGAATTTCCTTAAAAACAGTAGATTTTTTCTAAAAAAAATAGTCGATTTTCTTAAAATCAGCCGATTCTTCGACAACACACTCGTTTTTCCCAATAATATAGTCGTTTTTATCTGCAAAAACAGTTGGTAAAAATGACTAGCCAGTCGGTAAATACCTTGTCCCCCCAAACATTTTGGCTAGTAACGCCTCTGACCCTAGTCCAGAGTTAGGAACACCGTACGCACATCCTGGGCAATGACTCAATGCTACGACAGTCTTCCTGAAATGGTAGTTTTATAACAGGCTTCCCAGCCATTGTTTTGCTATACCTCGTTTGGATCCAGTGATTTCTATTTCAGTGTGCTAAGGGAAATACATTATTTTCTTTCATTGTAGGTGGCATGTGCGAAACCAGGACCTTTCAGCAATCTGAAATACCACAAATACGACGCTTGGGCCGTCGGAGCAGTCGCTTATGAAATATATGGCTCCGAAAACCCGTTTTATGGTAGCGGAGCAAAGCGTTTGGACTCGAGAACCTATAAGAACGAAGATTTGCCGCCGCTTGGGAACGACGTCCCTTGGAATGTCCGAAAAGTTATTTACGGCCTCCTCGAACGAGATTCTGTTGCGGTAAGCGGTCCCTCACAGGGCATACAACGTTAGGTGCGACGCTTCAGACAAAAATAAACGTCACAGGACTCCGTTTAATCCCTCCTTTTCCCGTCTTTTCAGGACAGGAAAACATCTAAGAACAAAGAATATTGTTGTTTTAAGAAAGCTTGAATGCCTTATATTCAGGATTTCTTCAAACCTGGAGCAACTAAACCACCTGTCTTTCACGGAGTATCGTGTTTGTTTCTTTCATTGTTTTCTGCTTTCAACGTACCAGCAGCAATCAGCTACGAAGTGAATGAATTTACAATGAACGGGGTCAACAACGCAATAACGGTACAAAAATAACTTATCAACGTAGTAAGAAACAAGCTGAAGGCTACAAACCTTAGACCTTAAAGTCACCATCCATCACCATGATGGGCCACACAGGCAGAGACAGCCACATTGGCAGAGACAAGTGATGACGTGATGTTTTCAGCATCTGTTGTCTCGGCCATCATTGTCTCCTCGCTAAGAGAGTTCCGTAGAGGGACAACCCGATTTTTAAGAAGTTATTTCTCTCTCGTTTCCTGCTATAGTAAGCTTTTGTTTCTGGGAGTGGCCTGGTGCCGTTCTGTCATGTTCGAGCAGTTGTTCGTAGTGGTTGGTGAGCAACCTATGAGCAAAAATGACGTCCCTTCGTCTTCGCCGAAAAGTCAGTGATGGTAGCTGAACTTTAGTTTGTCAGTCGTTTTCGTTGCACGATGCATGTTATCCCCCCCCCCCCCTAGACGAACAAATTGCTGGATTGTTTGAAAAAAAGGAGAGAAAACTCAGCTGGTGTAGTTGAGACCTGTGCTTCCCGTTATCATTTTTTCTTTCCAGAGGCTTTCAGCAAAGGAAGCAGCAGCGATGTGTCAGCTACTCCTGTGGGCTCCGAAGAGTTGGCTCAATCCGTCTGTCGCTGAACCTTCAGCGAGCGAGGTAAGCTAGCTTTTATTCTTGAGCCTACTTTTTTCTCAAAGTGTGTGTACCGTAAGTAGGGGAGAAGGGGGCAGGTCCGGACATCGGTTCTGCATAACTTCGCTTTTGAAATTTAAATAAGCGCCTTTCTTTTTCGGAGCTGTTACATCTATACGCTTCTTCTTCAAAAATTCCCGCAGTTGCACTCTTGCATTCGTGGCAAACGGAAATTCACTTTTTTGCATTAAAGTCTAAGCCATGTGGTTGGCACCTCATATTGGTATTTCTGAAGCCACTTACATATTTTTTTTATAGGTTGTTTAACATTTGCTGTACCATGTCGAAACAGATTTTTGTTTGTTGAATTGGGATTTACAAATCATTTTTGTGAAAACAGCACCAGGGGCTGGTGCAGGTCCAGAGAAAAACACTTGGGGCAGGTTTGGCCAGCAAAGGAAAAGGAAGCGGAAGAAGAGAAAATCAGACTAGAAAAAGAAACAAAATCAGCAGAAAAAGCCCAAAAAGTCTTTATGACCCGTTCCGGAAGCAATTGAGTCAGCTTTCAGAACCAGCGGAAGCACAATATCAGGATGAAAGTCACTTGACGTGAGCTCGGATCTAGGGAAAGCGCCTGTTGATAAGGGTACAGTACTTGTGGTCGTCTTAGTTCCTTCACCATCCCTTTACTACGCGGGACTTTTTCCCGAGATAAGCAGTGATGACTTCACGATCAAGTTTGCCTAATCAGGTATCTTTATGAAGTTCGTTTTCCTAGATGTCAATAACTCACGTTAATATGAAAGCCATGAAGCTGAAACTTTACTGTCCTACAGTCACTTGAGGAACAACCCGTATTGCTTCAGTAATGTCGTTCTGTGTAAATTTTTCTAGCAACAAGAACCTTTGCGAAAATTCCAGCGAATACCTTTCCTGCACTTACCTACCAAGGTATTTTACATTTTTATCGACTGGGAAAAAGCAAAAAAATCGAAAATTGCTAGAAATCGCGGCGCGGTTCTATATTGGTTCTGATTAAGTAAATCCGGAGAAGTCGTAACAGATTTCGAAGAATTCATTCTCCTTGTGGTAAAAATCCCCTCCCTTTTACGCTGTTAAAGGTTGTCACTGTATAGGTGCCATACGAAGTTAGGCATTAGCCTACCGACCTCTTGGAGAAAAATTAGATCGAAAAATCTACCAACAAACACATCAACAGCCTTTCAATCAATCAATCAAATTTACTTCCAAATAGCTCAAAGCTAGAAGAGGAATAAAATATTTACGAAATACACAAAAACGACAACAAATTAACTAATACACTTGCAAGATATGACCAGAAATAAACGTTGGAATGAAACTGTGTAGAAACTAGGCTGAACAGTTGGTAGGGTACGGACAAAACAGATTGCCAGTGTTCCTCTCGGATCGACGCACGGACGACGGGAGGGGAGGGTGGAATAGACGGCTCATCGCTCATCTGGGGACAACACACTATCTTTGCTCTGGAATTTTTGAAAGGGTATTTCTGCGGTCAGTTAATTTAGGAATGCCCAGTTAAATGAGAGCCTCTTCATATGAAATGTTATGATCACCCAGAATGATACTCGTTAATCATCCCTTTAATGTGAATTGAAACGAAACTGGTCAAGTTTGATCTAAAACTCCAGATTCCTGTCTGTTCATTATTCCCAGTGCTATGAAAGGTCACATTCTCGAGAGATTCATTGTCTGCACGGACGGACGCGACAAGAATAGGCTCCGTTTCAAAATCCGCGTACAACTCGTCATATGCACTCGTTAGCGTTTGGCGCGCAGCTTATTATTCAAGTTCGGCGACAGCGCAGGAATAGTTACTCGCCGACACTGTTAATTCATTTTACAGCATAAGCGTGAACGGTCCTTCAGAAAAACAGTTTTCTCTTTGCTCGTCGAGTTAATGACAGAAAATTATTGCTTTTTTCGGTTCATCATCTAAACTTAAAAGGGCGTAAGAATCGTGACGTCAAGTTGAAGCAAAAGCTGTCATTTCTGAATTCTTCGTCCGTTTCCTTGGGAAAGGAAAGCTCCCCCTTCCTGTGGCATTGGCCAGTTTACTTATCGTTTCTTTTTTCTAGGTTTCAAAGTGGCTTCTAGCTCTGGCAAATAAGGTCGTCTGCATGCCAAACTGGCGAGACCCTGATTCCCAGTTTGAACTGGTCATCACCTTTCTGAAGCGTGCATCAGTAAAAGGATGTATTGACGCCATTCGTTACTTGAGACAAATGTGATAAAAAGCCTGAATTTAGTGTGCAGTTCTAGAATTATTCATACCAAGTTAAAACTGGCTTAAAACTAAAACTCAGTGCGTCTGCTGCGGTACTGCACTGTTCCTGAATCACTGTTAGTTTTCTCTTTGGCCCCGATGGTAATTCCTTACTGGAAGGAATCTGGTGGCATAAGCCAGTTCTCACAGCTAAGGTTTCTCGGTGCCCGATGCTCAAGAATCGGCCAGATTTTTTTTTCTCTGAAATTCAGGCACGTTTTCACTAGATTTCAATCAAACCTGATTTGTTTTATGGCCAGGCAAAATTGGCTCGATTTTTTTTTCGGAAACCATTGCGTTTTTCGCAAGAGAGAGAGTGGACACACCAGAAATTCCTGTTTCGAGGTTTTAGTTGGAACACTAGAATCTGGGTTAGTGAAGCGGATTTCAGATTTTTTTGTCATTTGCGAGCAAGAAAACTCCATATCTGTAGAAAAAGAGTGCAGTGAGACTTTCAGTGACATGCACTTGAGGGTCGCTGGCGATGATTGGAAAATCATGCAAGAAATGCTAAAGGATAAAGCATGTCCACTGGCATGACATAACGAAGTCTGGCCGGTTATTTTTGTGTATGAAATTTTGACGGTGAGAACCAGTCGTAAGGCCAGTAATTAACGTACGGGGACCGGGACCTTTTCCTTCCACCTACCTTTTCGGTTTTAAATGATCTTCGTCCAGTTATGAGGCGTTTGACCCGTAATACAAAAAATCAAACTCAGCAAAATTATGGTTGTAATGTTAGTCACACATTTGTGGGACTATTAATAAAGAAAGATTAAGTGAGATTTCAAATTGCATGTGACATTTTGAATTAATGCAACGCTCGCCAGAAAGATCAGGAAGTAGTATTGAGACGTAGGACGTCTCAAGGACTTCGGAAACATCAAACAAATGTGGAAGCTTGGTATGAATATTCTAGCTGCGTTAATTAGTTTAAATAGTAGGAGTGTGTTTATTCATCAGTTGAGAGAGATCTGCATTCGTATTTGCTACTACAAACGCTAATTTGATGTACGTGCTACTTTCAATGCTCGTGAGAAGCTGTAAGGGGAGGGGCCAAGTGAAGGATAAACAGTCGTATGGTTTGGGCGGATGGGGGCAGTGACAAGCTTCCGTTGTTGCTGGTTGCCAAATGTCGCAAAATAAATCCCGATACTAGGACCATATTTTAATCTTTTGACTTCCAAGCTCGTGCAAAAGAATCGCTTTGGAATCACCCATGCACATTAAATGTTCAGTTCCTTTTATTGTCGAGATCGGCAGCCGGGAATGTGTCGCAGTATGTCTTTCGACGAGTTAGTTTAGTTTCGTAGCGGTTAGTTTAGTTCGGACGTACTATGCGAATTATTATATGAAATCCAAATACATGATATACTCAAAGCTCAGCTGTTTGGGGTCCTATTTTGGGTGGGTCTTGACGACCCCCCCCCGGCGGGAATTTATTTTAGCCGGAACCCGTTTTGGGTGATGTCTTGCGGTCCTTTTCACGCTCCGCCATTCCGAAGGATCTGGCTCTCCTAGCCAGAAAACATCAGAATCAGGTAGGACCGCAAGGATGAAAATCTAACGGAATTTCTGGACCAAAATACAAATCTTTCGCGACAGAGCCCGGATCACGTTGTGTCGCAAACAGCGTAAGGCCAAGAAACTTTTTTTTGTGTTGCTTGAAAGCTCCTGCAAAACTATGCCGGGGGACATTTTCGCGTAAATGGCTGTTGAGCTCAACAGAAGATGTCATCCACGCGAAATGTCATTGCATGATGCCATCCACATGAGAACAGGTTTGAGACAGAGGTCAGTCCTCTACCCGTTCAATAGAGCTCGTGGAGCATCGTTGGAACAGGAGCCACCCAACAAGCTGGACGGTGACGTTGCCCGTCGAGCTATTCGAGCTGGATGGCACCAACGCGAAAACAACCATCATGATGATGGGGCGTAAGCCACCCACGCGAACATGTCCCCCTGGTTGTCACTAGTGCTAAAGAAACCATATATGACGGGTCGGTCAGGAGACCGAGCCGCATTAAAAATCGCTGCGTAACACTGGCACAACCGGGCAGGCTACTTTGAAATTCTTGAGTAAACAAATTATAAGTCTTTATTTAATGGAATGTTTGCGGTAGCATAATCGCACAGTTTGTACTCCGCCGACAGTGTTCGGAAATCGTTTCTCCGAAGCATACAGGAACGTCACTAATTACGTGTTAACAGGGACCCATGAATTTTCCATCACCGCTCGCGATTATCAAGGGTAAACTTCTTTGTATTTATCACCTGCCTCGAGAGGTCTCTTTCAATCCCGGTAGATGACCGTCACAGACCTCACACGCTACGCTTACGAGTGCGGTGCGGTCCAGCTCCATAAGGTAATAGCGTATGCCAAAGTGAAACTAGATCTTGCTTAACGAAGATTAGCCTACAAACAGGATCGAGACTTTTTTTTATGAAGGCTCATGGCCTATTTCTGCACTGTATTGTCATTGCCAATGAAGGGAGTAATCACGAGTGATGGTAACAAATCCTGGGCCCTTGGTGTTAATGAGCATCATACATCAGTCACACATTTCTCAAGGTTACACGCACATCCTATATGCACTGTGTATCAAAGGTCCTTTCATTCGTCACACAAACAGTTTCTGTAACTACGGATCGAATATACAACTATGTACACGATAACAAGGTAACAACTGAGATTTGCGGAAGTGAATATGTACAGTTTGGTTATCAGCAGATTCTCAACTAATCTTTCGCACTCAGTTCTTGGTCCCCCAGTGGGTTGCACTCAACTTCTTCGAATATGAAAGACAGCATACCGAATGCTTAAGTCCGTTCGCGTTAACACCGTCGTTTACATAACAGTAGCCACACCACTGTTTCCGTCCTCTTCATCTTCACTGTCAACGGCGTAATTGTCGTATGCCTCTTTATTTTCCCACTTCTCTTTCGGTTCGTCTAGCTTGTCAACCGATCCAGTGCCGTTGAGGGCATTCAGTGCCATTCTCTTTTTCGGATTCATAAACATCCTTTCGATGTCTTCGAAGGACTTCCCTTTCGTTTCTAAAATGAAAAAAAAAAAATGTTAGGTAATTTGTAAAAAATGCAGAATAAGATTTGAGCGTGAATTAACGTGGCCTATCCTAGCTCGGTTTCAGGAAGGTTTAACTCTTGTTTACCTTTAACGTTCGGGAAATCTGTAAACCAGGAATTTCAGGAATAGTTCTGGGATAAACTTTGTGTTTCCGCTGGTTAAGCCCTCCTGATTCGTCTCACCACCACCCGCTTCTCTTCCTCCGATAGCGATTAAGAGTTAAGAAATGAGTGCAATCCAAAGGCGGAGAGTCGATTGCTATGAAAATCATTCCTATCTGATTATCATATTTGCTTTCTCTGACAATCGTAAGTCAAACAAACACGGAGTTTCGACCCAATGAAATGTCCATGCTCTCGTCAAGGTGGATTTGTTCGATTACTCGTGACACAAAAAAAGGTTCCCGCAGATTCAACAAAAGGTTAGATAAGATCCTAAAAGTACAGAAAAGCTAGATAAATTTCTGGCAGTAAATTTCCTCATTTCCAGTCATCTCTGAAGTTTCAACAGAAATAATTAACTGGAGTTTGCACTAGAGCAAGAACTGATAATTTATTTTGCAGCAAAACAGGATTTCCTCATCTGGAAATGCAGCCTTGCTCCCCCTACGAAACTGGCGACTGGAATAAGCACTGCCATGGTAGTCGAAACTGTGCATACTTTTGCCTCTTCAGTACATTAACCCTATCATATTATGCAAGATTGATGGTATACAAGAAAGCATCGAGTAGTCGTGCGGGACGATCGAGGTCTGCCGGTCTTTGACTCTTGTCCGAATTTTCAGCACCACCGTGAGTTTGTCTCCATATACATGTTATGCGTTGATTCCCCTTGCTCTGTTTTGTGAGTCTGTTCTAGTTGGATTATATTCTTTACTTTAGACCGGAATAAGAATCCAAGTTTTACTGACAAATAATCCTCTTTTCTATCCTGCTTTTCCACAGAACAATCGCGTTTTCATCCGGTACCGGGTAACTCTCCATGAAACATAACATAGCTACGTCTTTACAAGCTCTTATTTATCGCCTAGGGGCCCAACTTTTGCTACAGGCACGTCGGAAGAGGACGACAGTTGATTTTTAACAGTAAACGAAATAAATCTTGTTTAGAAATGCGATCAGCTTATGTTCTAAAAACAATTATAAACACCGATTAACACCCCAGCTCTGCTAACAGTATGTGTGTACCTTAGGAGGGTTTTGGGCAAGTGTCCAGGAGTCAAAGGGATCCATGTGGGGATCCACTTTCGAGTTTCGACCAACCTTATACAGGGGCCATCACATACTGTGGCCGTACAGGCGAGATCGAGCAAATAAAATAGGAACATCAATAAAATACGAACCTGGCAGTAAAAACCAAACGTAGAACAATCCCACCAAACAGCAACATGCGTACATCCAAAACGCTCCATAATACCCAATATCCTTTGCCAGCTGATCGAAGGTCTTGACAATCGTAAATGTACAAGCTAAGTTGAAACACGAGGCCAGCGATCCGAGGAGACTCCTATATTTGGCCGGGAAGAGTTCCCCCATGATAAGGAACGGAACGCTGGCGTATCCCAGGGAGTAGGCGACGATGAAAACGATGAGAGAGGCGAGCGGAAGCCAACCAATCGCCAAAGCTGCCTCTGCGCCTTGCTTATCCTGCAAAAAAACAACCCACTTATACAAAGATTATGGGATCTGAAGTTTTATCTTTTAAGACAACCTGTCACACGAATATCTAACACGAAAAATGTCGTGATCGTGTCCTGATAAAGAACTAAGCTCATAAGCGAAAATAGCCATACAAGACCATATTGTTAGTGTCAGTGCTACTCGGGATAGTGACAGCCAAGTCAATGTATTAACTAAACACTACACGAAAACTGTATCCCCATAAACCAATCCTCGTCCCCTTTCTCAACTCTAAAAATCTCTTTCTTCCTATGTGGGCTTGCATGCAGGCTTGAGTTTAAGCGGACGTTTTCCCATCTTCTCTTTGCTAATCATGGTCAAAATCCCGAGTGCTGACTTAAAAGAAAATCTTCGTCACATTGTTAGTTAACTGCATAGACACCTTCAGAGATGGCGTCTTAGCAACAACTCATAATAGTCATAAGGTTAGGTGTGTTTTCCCCGCTTACGAATGAAATCTATAGCAAACGCAACTTCACCGGCTGTTCCGCAGGCACACCTCCGAGGAAAGCGTTGCTGAACAGATTCGGATTTGTGCAAGTTGTGTGTTGTCGCGTAGGTTTATAACTTCTTACTCTCAGCCCCGCCCTGACTAAACTATGCTTGTGACATTCAACACAGGATGCACGAGCAATATTTGTGCATAAGACTTTGGAATCAATCCACGGATGTCACAAAATATTTGTTTGGGACCTTTGCATTGTTATGAGTTTATGAGGGTATAAACTAAACAAAAACCGTTCTAAATCTTTTTTTAGTGTTATGTCTGGCAAAAAACATAATGCTCAAAATGTCACGATGATTGTTTCGTAACGTTTACCGATAACATCGCGAGTGTTATCTGTTAAGATTCGGCATCCTTGGGTTAAATGTTTCCTACTCCTTCCTACCCAGTGCCAACATTTTCTGGTATTGCCCTGATGTTAAAAGAAAAAAGTTCCAGAGGACGATAACAACAACTATTATCGCCCTGCGACAACTGTTATCGCCCGCTGACAACTGTTATCGCCCTGCGACAACTCTTATCGCCCTGCGACAACTGTTATCGCCCTGTCATAGCAGGGCCCCTGGTGTTATAATCATTATCGCCCTTGCTTTTCTTCGGGCGATTTTTTTACCTCAGTGAAACCCCAAATCAGTATCACTCACCCTGGCGTTCCCCACCGCCACCTTGGTTGCTAACCAACTGAAGCTGCCCCGGTCGCGCGGGGGTGAGAATAGTAATATATTCCCACCCCCTCCTCTTACGGGTCAGCAGATGAGGAATGGAGAGTATACCCTCACGGCCCACTACCGTCTTATTCTATCTATACCTCTACACCCCGCTTTATACTACCCAATCCTCAATTAAAAACAAAAGAGGCGAGAAAAAACGTTGTTTCAGGTAAACATTTCAAACACGTGTAATAAAAAAACAACACCTTAACCTAAGTATCAAAAATCTTGGGAAGCCCAACTCGAGATTTAAACTTTAAATGAGCATTTTCTGCCTTTTTACACTGTATCAATTTCCGCTTTATACTACCCTTTTGGCCTTTGGGCAGCATCGCTGGCGCTCGGGCGATATCAGCCTATCATGCAACCCGCGGGCCAAATTTTTCCACTATCATCCTCAGCAAGGGCGATAATATATAATAAAACTTCACACAGTATAGTCTGCATGCGAATCCCTGCAATGCCCAGCCACCAGAAAACATCTAGCTTTTCACTCAGCCCAGTTACAAAGTCAATTCAGCAATGATGGTGATTTACTATATCTACCTTAATGAAGAAGAAAGCACCCATGGTTGAGAGTGACAGAGCCATCAGGGATCCAGACGTGAGTAGGAGGATCCGTCTGCCCGCTCTATCGACTAAAAACATGGCACAAATCGTGGCCACAAACTGGACTGCGCCGACTATGATTGTTGAGTCGTTATTGTCAATCGTGCTGCCGGCGGCTTGGAAGATTTTCACCTGAAAGAAAACCACGATTAATTCGTGACGCCTTCTACAAACGACGAGGTACCAACTTGAAGGGTATCGGACGTTGAAACTGGTGCCTGCTAGAACGGAGCTTTTCACTCCAAAGCAGAAACATGGTTTCAAGAAGCTGAAATTGTCTCCACAACTTGGGATTGTCCTCTCCGTCCTCTAGTTCTCTAGTTTATAGAACATATTCAATGAAAATAGGTATACATATTCACGAAAACATAAAAGAAAGCAAGTCCTGTATACTTTTGTTGGGCAAAGCCCGAAAGTTTGTCTCGTCGGCAAATTGGGATCTTTTTACACGTCAGAAATCCAATTCTGTAAGCTTTTGCCCAACAAGTTTATGTCTCTTCGGCAAACTGGGATCTTTTTACACGTAAGAAATCAAGTTCGGTAAACTTTAGTCGAGGTCAGCCTAAAAGTTCAAGTTTCATCGGCACATTGGGATCTTTTAAGCTTAAGAAATCAAATTGTGTAGACTTGAGTCGGGCAAAGCGCGAAAGTTCAAGTCTCGTCGGCATAAGTTGGGACAATCCTCTCTGTAGACCAATTAACTCAACTCACTTCACACACCGTAGGCTCTGGGGGGGGGGGAACCAGCAAAAAACATCCTTTTTAGCCCCAAGCAAGATTTCTATGAAGCTTTCCAAAATTTTCATATTCATAAAACCCAGCCCGAGGTCCAAACTTTCCGTGGAAACTATGAGGTAAGACCGCTACCATCTTTCTAGCACTGAGCATAAATCGGCGGACTAGGAAAAAAGGTCCGAAAAAATGGGACAAAACCAAAGAGCTGCTCCGCAACAACAGTGAGTATAAGGTACGCAGAAAAGGAACGACTTTAGGTGGAGTGTCACCTTGTCGGGAACCTTGGCTTATTTACACAGCTTGCTTTTCCACAGACATCAACTACGCATTTTGAGTCATTCACCCACGTTTTTTCCCACAACTGTTTCAAGTGAGTCATGAAAAAATGTGTGTTTCTTAGTGTGTTTTTTTTTGGTTCGGAGCTCAACACGATATTTTCGTTCTCTAAATTTGTGCCAAAAACGAGAAGGTGAACGGCTTGCCAAATTCCCTGTTTTCATTGGCCTGCTCCGTTTTGACATAAACGGAAAATGACACTGAAAAGACAGAAGGTAACAAAGAATGTAGACCGTTTTACATATCAGCAGGGTTCGGACAGGTCGGTTCGTTTCAAATTATAGGCTCTGTCCTATTTTTATAGGATTTCCCGGGCCCAAATATAGGCCAAATATAGGATTCGGAAGTCCTCGGGATCAGATCTGTGGTAGATGGCGTGGGATGCCTGGTTACATAAATTCGTCATTTCCCGAGTTTCTGCATTTTTTTTTATTTTTTTTTATCATTTGCTTACAGTAAGGATGCAGCGCATCGGTGATCAGATACGTGAGTTTCTTCGCACATAGGGACATTCCGTCGGGGATCTTACCGGGGAACATCGCATGGAAGGTTGCGACAATATGGTCTGAAGAGTTAGCAGACATGGAACTCTGTACCGTCTGAAGTGCCCATAAGCGGCCAGCTTTATAAGCGGCAACACGCTCACAAAACATGTTTGTACCAACTAATGGTTTATCCTTGATTGTTTCATCAACTCGAGATTGTCCGGTCAGGTGAAGCTGTAGTGGATGTAGTTGAGCAGTAACTGCGGCTTTGTGTTCTGCAGATCGCATATGTTGGTTTAGCTGAGCAACCCCAGCAGTGCAACCAAAATTTTTCAAGCAAAGTTTGCAAAAGAACGAGTACTGGTGTTCCCAGTCTTAAACCATTCGCCAATCTTTCTACCGCTGCAATCCGTCTTAGCAAGCCATGAACTATTAAACTTGGTAGGCCCCATACTTAATTACCAAGCATCACCTGCAAAATAGCATCCCAAGATTAAAAGACCATAAAAAGAAAAAATGTGGATATGTCCGAAACTGGGCCGTATTCGCATCAGCCTTTTAAATAGCGTTCAGCCAGGAAACGCATAAGTCGCAAGAACTCCAGTCTCATTAAGCAGAGACTGCTAGCCTATATACTGATCTTCGCTCATTTCGGACAGGCCCAACATGACAAAAAAAAAACATAGGCTACTAAGTCAACACAACAGCATAGCCCAGGCAGAAGCAGCTTACTAAGCCCAACACAAAGCATTAGTTGAGTTCAAACAGCTCAACAGTTGTAATTAATTATCGATCTACACCGAAAGACAGCACAGATCTACAAGCAGAGTCAAAAGCAAAGAAAAGCACATCTTGGCTTACTTAACGAGCAGTGAAAATTGCAAATCAGGAGCAATGTTCTTAGTGCTCTTCAGCGGAAAATATAGGAATAATAAGATTTTAGCCAAAATATAGGCATTTTATAGGAGTGCATTAAAATATAGGAATTTATTGGAATTTATAGGCGAGTCCGAACGCTGCATATGTAATCCTGAGACCAAAACTAAACTCGTGAATATGCTCCTCTTCGCTTGTGTGGGCGACTATTCAAACAAATGGGTATCTCCAGATCCAGATGACCTCAAGTCTGGTATAACCAAAGGTTCTTCTTGATGCAAATTTAAACTGATTATGAAAACGTGTCGGTTTCATGACGCACACATTTTCCAGATCTCACTTTCAAAGAGCCGGTTTGGTTTGGTTGGTACTGGTTTTGTTCGGGCAGATCTTACGTTACACTGTTCCTGGAAGACGAGTTTAATCACATTTTAGGGTTTAATCACATTTTACGGTGCTGGCGTTTATGGACAAGTGCTACAGATCATGCAGTCTACGACAGGCTAGTATATGTGGCTATCCGTACGTTATTTCTTATGACTCTTGTTTAGCCTAAGTACTCCAAAATTACATGCGTGGGGAGGGGCAACTCCCGAAATGGTTTATCGATTCATCTAAACTTTATAGTTAGGTTATAGGTAGAGGTGAATGTCATTTTATGGTCCAGGCCGAATCCGGCCACAATCGGAAGTGGGAAGGGGGGGGGGGGCTACACCGAAGAATGGAGTGAAACATGATTATAAGGAAGATAAAATAAATTAATAAATGTTTTGGATCCGTAAAACCTGTGCTTTGAGACGGAAGCGGCTAGCCTCACATTCATAAGATTAGAAGTCGCGGTCCCTCTTTCTGCTAGAAAAACACTAGATTACAATTCCACTTTAAGGACCCGATATAAGTCGACATGGGATTTACCTTATAATGGGGATGGAACATTCAACCTACTATTTTCGGCAAGGAAAGCAACGCCCGGTTCAACGTAACCTATCACTGGCTAGGGCAACGTCAAGGACCACATCCAGCATTCCCGCGGGAATGCCAATAAATTTCCCTCACATCGACCTCGTCTGCGGTTACCTAAGATGGCCCTCTCGGTTATCTAAGGCCATCGGTCCGGTAAAAGAGTAAAGGTAAATGTATCAACATTCGCCTATGCAAGCCTAACTGGCGGTGCTGATCTCCGATTCTCTGCCTTCAGCCAAGAAGTGCAATGGGCGGTTGGGGCTAGCTATTCTCGTGCTTTTGCACACCCTTCCTGTCATCCTCTGGTTTTGGGTACCCATTTGAAGTTGGGTAGATTTTGTAAGCTGGGTGGACTTTGTCTTACAGGGGTACGCCACAAACCAAACAGTAAGACCCACCGAGACTCGAATCAGCGACCCTTCGCTTACGAGTTCAGATTGCTAACCATTCCGTCAGGACGGACTTTGGTCCATGACAATGTTGTGCTAAAGACCAGAGAAAACGAAGAAAGAATAAATCCAGCTTACCGTATAGTAAATCACAGCGTTGATTCCACTGAACTGCTGGAAAAACATCAAACCCATTGAGAGGAGAAGTGGCTTCAAGACGGATCCCTTTTTAAGGTCACGAGGCTGGATATTCTGGTTGCCAGCATTCGCACGACTTGTGCACAGACGGTTAAATTCCGGATCCACATTTGTATGGCTGTAAAAAAAAAAAAAAAAAAAAAAAAAAAAAAAGTAATACAGAATAAAACAGAAAGTGCTAAACAGCTTTGGAATAACCAGACAAACAAGAATAAGCTAAAAAGAGTTGACGTGACTACATACGTATAAAGCACAAGGCAAAAGCAGACCAGGAATCACGAATTAAGTCACGCAAAATTTTGGACCAATTCGTAGACAAAAGCAGAAGGGGTACCACGAAACCACGTGGTACACATGCCCCCTGAAAGTGGAGATGTAGAATATTGTGACGAATTTTAGGGTGGGCGCATTACGTAAGGATGGAACTGTCTACCGTTGCGACGCAAACTTAAGTTCTGCAAAACGTTAAGGAATTATTCTTAGTTGATCACCGTCACTTCGGACTGCTTTAATAACAATATCCATACGAAGCATTGTCTGCAGCTTCTGAGGAGGGTCGCTGCGCACATATCATGTCACTACATTTGGTTGAAAGATGCAGCAAAGGCTATATTTAAAAAATTAGGGTAGACTAGAGGTATTTTCAAACGAATTTCCTTCGAAAATAAAGGTAATAAATGAAAAAATCAAAGATGAATCGACAAGTAACTCAAGTGACATAATATACTCAAGCAACTACATCCGCAATATCTAGCCTAAATAAAATTCGAACTACACCGAGTAGTTCTTTGACACAAGATCATTTGGATGATCTTGGGATGATCTTTTCACTTATTGCTACGATGAAGAATTCCTAACAAGAAAATTTAAATGTTTTTGTTTTGTTTTTATGATATCGCAGGATCAGTCAAAAACTGTAAACAATGATAGGAACTGCTGCCTCTCAGCCACTACGCTGAACAAAAATCCAACACTGTATTGCGTAAAAACGGAGTTCGTTGCACCCAAAGACAATAAAAGTGGGTTATTGTCTTTGTTATTGCTATTGTCACTGTTGTTGTCTTTGGTTGCACCCCGAACTGTTTCTCGTGTTTTCGTGCCAGCGTCCGGTTCTTCTCCTATAACGCGTGTTTCGTTTCGCGGGTTGTCGCACTAAGACATGCCTCCCGAACAGGTTCTGGTTCGTCCGCGCTGGTAAGGAATGACCAGGCACTGGTTAGTCCGAACACGAGGAGCAGTCGCCACACTGCGCAGAAAAACGCCTTATAGGTAAACCCAAAATACCACCGGTGAGTAGTCATGGGACACAGAACGCAACTTTTGTCTAGGGTAAAGGGTGGAATGATAGTGTCAATCGGATGCACTGTGAAAAGGACAAGCGGATGCCTAATACCAAGAACAAATAATCTGACAGAACTTGAAAAAATAAAAATATATGTAGGTGTTGTTATTATAGTAAAATTTTTAACAAGCACTGCATGTTCGAATGTTTGTTCTCCACAGGGCTTGTATAGTGTATTTAAAAATTTCGTGTAAAATTAAAAAACTATATCTGTAATATGACTATGCGGAGTCGAATATTTCCCTATACCACGTCCGCTACGAACGAGCGAAGGTTGGTAGCTTCGCGCCACATTACGTTTCGTTACCTCTACATATAGCCAAATCGCTTTGAAGCCGCTAGTAAGGAAAAGTAGGAGTCAAAGCTGATAGGTTCTATGGACGCGCTCCAGAGCGGGTGAGCCCGCGGAGTACGCCTCCTGTCAGGCTCCTTCAATATTTTGTCTGCGATAACCAACGGCGAAGACGGAAGAGGAGTAAATGGGTATCAACATTAGTTCAAAGCTAGAGTAAATACCTCTAGGTCCGCTCAGTTCTGTCGGGGTTTTCATAGTCGCTGCATGAGACTAAAGACAGAAGTTCTATCTGATTATTTGTTCTTGCTTCTACACAGCATTATTACATGTTGTCGATATTATGCACTCACCTTCCTCTGTAGAACTGCAGTGATTTCTTAGCCTCCTCCTCTTTTCCCTGCGAGAGCAAGTAAGATGGCGTTTCGGGCATCAGCAACATCGCACCAATTAGAAGAGTAGGGAATGCCGCAAGAATCCATGCGAGTTCATTCCAATCCACGAATTTTCCGATGACGTAAGCGATGAGAATACCAAGCGAAAGGAAAATCGCTGTAAAAGAGCCCAGGGCCCCTCGAACGCGAGGGGATGCACACTCGCCAATCTGTACAAAAAAGGTGATTAGTACATCGAACATTTTCGAAAATAGTTTTAATTTCAACGTCGTCTTGATTCACCAGTCACAAGTTACTAAATTATAGATTAAAGCCTTGTCGGCTATGGCAAGCTTGAGAAATTCGGGTGCGAACTTCGGATCGCACTGCCATAAGAGTTGATCGTTTGCCCGACGCAAAGAAGACATCAAGACCAATGTAAAAGGTAGTTATGATATAATTGACTATCAACACAAAAATATAAAAAAAATCTATTGTCATCGGAGCAAAGTTTCCGGATTGTAGAAAGCGTGCGACAGATCCACCGAGCAAAGGAAAAACCTGTATCCGATTACGAAAGCTGGAATGTGTTCTTGTTACTATAAGTCTTCAGAAACAAGAAACTGAAACTCTGCGGCGGTTAACGTACAAAGTGGCCAAGCGGTCTCAAAGAAGACGTCGAGGCCAATGGAGCCCGAGCTTCGTGGCGCCAGTATGGGTCTTGCCAAGGTCTCTTCCAATGCCACCGACCCAAGGAACAAGACGCTCTACTGACCTCCCTACCCATCTAGGTAACCTAATACGCACCGCTATCCCAACAAACAACAAAACAGACGGTTGTATGATAACGTGCTTATAATATAAGATTAGGCAGAATTTAAATGAAATGAAAATAGCTATAGGCTCAATAGAAGTGCTAAGCATGCCAGTGGCATACAAGAACGGCACTTCATCGTTCATAACCTGATCCTAGTGTAAGGCTTTTACAACTGAACAAAAAAACAACAGAGAAACCTAGATAACAGGAATTTTAGCACGACAATTTTAGGCAAGGTTTTTCTAACAACCTTGAACAAATTTTTGTCAAAATGTTAAACAAATAATTTTAGTGACCTAACGTATCATCACCTTTACGGTGGAAATCCAATTCATCCCGCGCATTATATTTCTATTCGGCAATAAAGACTTAAAATATAATTAAACTGTTACTGAGATTTATCTTAATTTCATTTGTCGAAATCTGGAATTACCGCAAAAAAAAACAACAGACAAAACGGCGTTTCTAAGAGTTTGTACTTGAAGGTCACTGAAGCATACACTTCTGTTTCCGTGATTAACGCATGTGTGGTACACACATGTTCAGCGGAAGAAAAGCGATCGGTCGGCTGCCAGTCACGAAGAGCTGCAACGCTTACGTCTTGAATCAAGTATAAATAAGTGCTTACGAAAATCTGAGCGGAGGGCGTCGTAATTCCTATCATAAGGCCACCCAGGATCCTTCCGATGTAAAGCAGAGCTTTGTGGTTTGCAAAGCCAATACACAGAAATCCAGCAGAGTAGGGGAAAGCGATCAGGATAAGTGTCCACTTCCTTCCGAGCTTCGTTAGCAGCGGGCCAGCACACAAACTTCCAAAAATAGAAGCCAAAGGGGGAATACTACCTAGAAAGAAATCATCCGTTAGAGGGGATCCGCCTACGCCGTTCCATTATTCTTCTTCTCAACAATGAGCCCGCCTACTCTCTATTTTCCATTTAGTCATTTTCGTGCATTCGCTGTGTCCGCTAACGATTACCTGGATCGTTAGAAATGGATATTGCCTGCACAGATTTTCGTCTCAAGACAGACCGAATTTTTGTATGGAAGTGATGGTGGTGCTGAAAATCCCATAAAGCGCCAATTACACTGCAAGAGTACGAATCAGACTATAACAGAGACAGAAATTAGCAGATCTGATTTCGCGCTGGCTGGTTAAAGGACAGCTGAACAATGAAACCATACTTGAACACACCATGGAGAATGCATTTACAGACATGACCACGAACAGCATTCTTCTCTTGAGCGTGACGTTTTCAAAATAGGGATGTTCGTTTCTGGAGGTTTGCACATGCAGACTCCAAGACAAAAAGCGCAATTCATTCAAATCTTGTACAGCGCTGGCCGGATCGTATTGGAATTTCTGCTAGATATTCGTTTGGGCTTAACTGATTAAAAAATATTCCAGAAGAAGGGTTGAATGGAGACATTTGTTCATTTCTAAAATTGTTCGGTACTGAAATAAGGACAGATGCAAAATGGAGCAAAAATCATAGCTTGGAAACACTATTTCGTATTTGGATTGGGTTTTCTGCAGGCAATGTGAACGGAAGTCATACAGACAGGGATGATACTTGGTACTCTTCATTCAGGTGTCCTTTAAAGCAAGACTACGCCGATTCGAGACGAGAACACCCCCCAAAAGGATGCAGCTTATATAATTAAAGTTGTTATCGACTATTGCAACACTTGCACACCTGGAAGCAGTGAGTTTTCTAATTGACAGACGGCGATCGCCTTCTAAGTGCGGTTCCTTTTATACATGTGGGATTTTCCAAAAAATTCCACACATGCTTCAGCGGTAAGTGTTCTCTAGGAATGGCGGAACGAAAGAAACTACCAGGGTTGGTCACCAAGAACCAGGGTGTACGAGTTACTTACTTACTTCAGGATACTTTGGGTTACTCAGGGTTACTTTGGGTTCAGAAGAGGCTGTTTTCATTGCAGAAAATTGGTAAGACGGGCCAAAAACGCAGAAAATTTCTAGCCTTCGGCGAAATTGGACCGTTCAGATCAATGTTTTAATGCAAAAACGCTTTAAAAGAGCAAAAAATACAAAAATTTTGGGTTACATTGGGTTACTTTGAGATACTTTTGGGTTACTTTCCAGGGTGTACGAAGTTACTTTTGGTGACCAACCCTGGAGAAACTATACAGTAGATACAGAGCAGTTTCTGTTCTGAAGTATTCCTCAGGAACGGTGGAAATGGAATAAAAGGAACTATACAGTAGATACAGTTTCTGTTCCAATATTTGAACATCCTTTGAAATCCTGCTGTGTTTCTCGACTCCAAACCCGTCTCGGCTGATTTCAGCATTACGCAGAGCACTTGGTTTCGACCAGAAACACGGAGAAACTTGCATAATCGGTATTTCTACCCAATGAGCTCATCAGAATCAATAAGCTTCTGATCCGATCTGCGTTGAAAAGCGCCAAACAAGGAAAACAGACGAATCAGTCTAGCAACGTTAGCGGGGACAAACATTACATGCCTAGTTCGGAATTTCAAGAATAAGAAGAAGATGGAACGACCAGGGGCATGGAACGACACTTCTACTGTAATAACATCATCCTATGACAAAACAATATATTTACACTTCTACTGTAAAGTCAGGACGCCTATTTTGCTCAGGATATGATTTTACTTGAAAAGACCCAATTGGATGAGTGACAGGAATCAACACAGGAAAAATCTTTTGCAATATTTGTAGATAAAACGGAATGTCTGCGCAAACACAAATCAAGGATACGGAATTTTCTAAGCAAATAAAACTCAAAAACATAATCTTCTGCTGAAGTACATTTTATCAGTAGGTACACCGCAATTACTTATTGAAGCTTGGGTGACATAATTAATTAAGGAACGACAACCCGGGAGAGCCGGAATCACGCGAAGCTATTGCCTTAATTAAATACTTACTAATTAAATATTAAATACTAAAGTGCTTTTACAATAAGACTGGTCGGTCACGGTAGCAGCCCCAAATTTAAAGAACTGAAAGGGGTAACCTACAGGACGTGTTCCGTTTGGAACATTCAATGATATGAACGTCCCTTGATTTATATGAGTTTTTTTTTGGGGGGAAGGGGTATTTCCCGGTCGGAGAAAAGAGAAACGTACTGGTAAATTTCGTGAAAAGATATGCCCTTTCTTCTGCCGAATGACGATTTGAGCCACTTTATGTGCAAGTGGAGGAAGTTGAATGAATTAAGATCCGTGGTATTCGGTCAAAGAGTGTTTGGGAAAGAGTAGATGTTTAAAAAATTGAAAACTAGAGCTACGTTGCCAAGGCAACGTGAAGTGTTGCAATAACCTTTGTTCGGCTTCGCCGACTAAAGTATTAACACTTTGGTTTTGTTTCTTCGCTATCTGTCAAAGGACACCTGAACAATGAAACCATACACGATGGAGAATGCATTTACAAACATGGCCACGGAGAGCATTCTTCTCCTGAGCGTGACGTTTTCAAAATAGGGATGTTCGTTTCTGGAGGTTTGCACATGCAGACTCCAAGACAGAAAGCGCAATTCATTCAAATCTTGTACAGCGCTGGCCGGATCGTAATGGAATTTCTTCTGGATACACATTTGGGCTTAACTGATTAAAAAATATTCCAGAAGAAGGGTTGATTGGAGACATTTGTTCATTTCTAAAATTGTTCGGTACTGAATTAAGGACAGATGCAAAATGGAGCAAAAATCATAGCTTGGAAACACTATTCCGTATTTAGATTAGGTTTTCTGCAGGTAATGTTAACGGATGTCGTACAGATAGGGATGATACTTGGTACTCTTCATTCGGGTGTCCTTTAAAGGCTGAAGTTGTCAACCCATCTAGGTTTTGAAAATGGTATATTTCCAAAAGAGTATTTTTCTAAACTGATGACATAATCCGTAATCATTCATCAACCGATTATTACTTACAAGTCCATCTCCCCGTGACAGACATGGTACCAAATAACTGTTCGTACCATATAAAACACAGGAAACAAATTGTAGGTACTCCAGGTAGCCGATATTGCTAACCCCTCATTGCCAAAGATGATTAACAGCCTGTTGTTGCTTACAAGTCCCCTACTTGTCTCACAATTGGGATCGGCCTATTTTTGGTATCAGTGCGTACCTTACTACTGAAGTTGTCAACCCCTCTACGCTTTCAAACTGTTGTATCTCATGAAGGAATTTTTGTACCAAAAAACGGATGACATACACTTTGATCAGCTCATGAAGTTGTCGATTGCCGTTGAAAAAAAAAAATCTATCTGTATTAGTTCATAAGTTGACTTTTGTGCCGTAGGCCAACTTTCTGATATCACCACTATGAAAGGAGCAAAGGACAAGCTCTGATATATTCAGCAATGAGAGAACTTTTAAAGTTTAACCGAAAAGGACTGGGATAGGACAATCTAGTTACCCATCACTTATTCACTTAAATTGGCTTGAAAGACCCGGCTGAAAATGCGTTACTTGGTTGTTCCGCTATTCAGAAATAATCGATTTTCAAATAGTGGAATTTCCGTGTGATTCATGGTACCTCTAATTTGTTGTATGCCTTACAAGAAAGATTTATAACTTTTTTTTTGTTCAGGCACTAAGCAATCTTCACCAATATCGCCACTGCCCACTGAAAAGCCTTGTTTGTGTTTAGATAAAAATTTCCCGCGTCATAGTAGAATTTTCGGTGTGGGGACGGCAGCAGATATTCTGAACGTCATAACTTGAGCAAATAGTGGAAAACAAAAAAGTCCCTTTGCAGTATCCAAATAATTCAGTGTATTCAACTAAATGACACAAACATAAGTTGGCTTTTCAGTTAAGCTTTAAAGTTTAAGAGGCATCTGATACGATTTCTCTTCCTCGATCCCAAGTGTAAGAAATGGAATGATAAAGTGAGCAGAAATCCCGAATAGAAATGAGTAGAAACAACAGATGGCAGCACTTTCGGACCCGTGGGAAAATACCACTTTTGTCTTTCTGTAAATTTTTTTATTTACCCTGAAAGAAGATATGTTGGCTGTAGGGCCGGGGAACTGCCGCGCATATTAGCACTTATAGATTTTGGTCCACCTTCAATTTGAAACTGGTGCCTGTCTGCTTGCCTGCTAGAATGTAGCTTTCCACTCGAAAGCAGAAACATGGTTTGATGAAACGAAAGCTTGGCTGCATAACTTCGGATAGTCCTCTCTGACATAGGCTATACAACTCCACTTCATTTCACCCACCGTAGGCTCTGGCTCAATTACAAGCAAAGACCATCCTTTTTGGCCCCAGGCAAAATTTCTACGGAGCTTTCCGAAATGTAATGTCATATCCATCAATCCAGCCTAAGGTCCACACTTTCCGTTAAAACTGCACAGGTTAGGCCCTTATCACTTTCTAGCAATAAGCTGAAATCGGGGTACTAGGAAAAAAACACGACAAAACCAAAGTGTTGTCTCGCAACACAACTAGACAATCTGGTGATGTGTGAGTGTTTGGGAAATTCCTCCGGATTCGTTTGCGCCACAGAGAACAGAGCTATTTACTCAAAAGATTCACTCTTACTTTGTTTTTGTTTTTTTGCTTATTTTTATGTTTATTCAAATCGGTGATTTTTTGTACCATGGCCTTTGGGTTTTTGTGTATTATATATTGTATTCTATGCTTCTCTACACCCATAAAAAACGTTTCTTCACATACATTCACAGGGACTGGGTACTGGGTACGTAGTACTGGCCGCTTCCCTCCTGCTTCACTCTTGCCCAAACACGACCATGTCAGTGGAGTACGTGAGTACTTCAAAATCACGCGTAAGTTCAAAATCCAAAATCTCTACTAAACGTCTATCAACTTTATTTCCATCCCTGTCAAGCATAATTTTCTCAAGAACATGATTTAAAAAATGCCTGGACTACGTCGAAGACTGCTAGATGAGACGACTTGACACGAACAACTTGCAATTTAAGCCTAGCATCGCCCAAAAGACCGTCAAAAAGGCCGCTAATTGCAGCCCCCAGCTCAAGTGCCCTATAGCGACCGTAATGTCTGTCCGTCGGTCGGACACACTTCTGCTAGTTCGGGTCGGAGGATGAAAATTAGCAAGCATATAAGGACCACCCTCAATGATTAACGGACTAATCGTTTTTCGGACTCGATCAACCACAAGGGGGTGGAGGGAGGGGGGGACTCGGAACCTTGTGGCATGCGTAAGTTACAGATGAGAATGACCTGATTTGAGTGAAACTTGATGGGTAGTAAGAAACGATCCCTTGATGATCTATTTATGTGTCCGAACCAGATTCGGCCAGGCCACTATGAAGTAGGGGTCCCAGAAATTTTAAGGCACACCTAGGGAGTCGAGCGATTGGAACGAAACTTGGAATGTAAACAGGTCATATGTACTAGAAGATTCATTTTAGAACCTCGGCACTGGGAAATACAAGTGAAACTTGATGGGATAAAAAAGAAGATACCCTAAATGATCGGTGTATGTGTCCAAACCGGAATCAGCCACGGCAGGGGAGCTGGGGGGGGGGGGGTAATGTTGTGGCACGCCTAGGGATCCAACGAATTGTGCGATTGGGACGAAACATAAAAGGGGTTGGCTCAGATGATGAAACATAAAAGGGGTTCGCCCAGATTCCGTTATGTTTATTTATTCATATATTTTTTTTATTTATTTTTTTGGTTTGATTTGTTTTTGGAGACGGGATTTTGGAGTATTATTTCTGACGATACAAAACGAATATGTCAGCTACATTTTACTGGAGCTATATTTTGGCCCTTCTTGGCAAGGGTCCTCTTCAGGCTCAAGCCGCTTAAGCTGGAAAATTAACTTGTGGAAAAACAATTAAAGATTTTTATTCCTTAAATATCTGATTTTGTGAACTTCTTCTCTGAAAAATGGTTGGAGTTAAATCTGGTAGTGATTTATTCTGGACACGGCTGCTGTTTTTGCTATTCAGTTGGGTCGTCGAAAGGATAGAGATTCTTCTGCATTTTGGGTTTTGGAGTCAACTGTCTCTTCTTCTTCTTCCCAGCTAAGATGGATACTTGTTGGCGGCATGTGTGGGCGATTTGAAAGTTTCGTACTTCGTTGATAGATATTCCTTCAGCCCAAGGTGACTGCGAATCATATTTGACTATGCAAAACGGATAAGTCAGCAGTCAGCTACATTTTATTGGAGCTAAATTTCGGCCCTTCTTGGCAAGGGTCCTCTTCAGGCTCAAGCCGCTCAAGCTGGAAAATGATTTTGGTGTGTATATTTTTTTTTCTGGGTGTTCAACCAGGAACCGAGTAAGTGCATGAATTTTTCTCTTCTTCTCTTTTCTCTTCCTCTCTTTTTTCGTTTTTGTTTTTATTTGTTGGTAGTGTATGTAGGTTAATTTGTCAACGGGGGTTTGTCAAACCTCTTTACAGGTGGAAACTTCTGAGGGTTTTGTAGCTGATGGTATTTTTTTTCCAATAAAACCCCATATAGAATTTAAAAAAAAATCTTATCTACGAAGGTCGAATGCCCTAAATGTTCTCTCCTGAGTTTGTGAATCTTGGCGGTATTGATGTAAGGCGTACGAGCGAACTGATATACCTTGGCATTCCGATTGACCCGTCACTGCCCGCAACTCGTAAGCTAATTATCGCTCGCACTGATAGGAAACTTAGTGGAGCCTACGCGTCACTTGTTCCGTCGCAAGTGAATATGTCGAAAAAGCTCCTTGCAATACTGTACAACGTTGTGGCTTTGCCTCATTTACTGTTTGTGGCTCCATTCTGGGATCTTCTAACAGCTACGGACAAGAAAGAGTTGAGAAAGCTGTTTTTTAAATTTGGTAAATATCTCGTCCAAGTTCCCAGTTGGTCCCGCAACCGGTATTTGATCCAGAGGTACTACAGACCCCGTGCTTAGCGTCGAAAATCTGGTCGCGAACCTTAATCATAAAGATGTTGAACACCCCTGGATGGGTATTATTTTTTGATAAGATTCTTTGTCTTGTGATTTTGTATCTGGGATAATGTTGTTTTTTGTTTGTTTTTCTTGTAATTGTTGTTTTCTTTTCTTTTCACATACTCCATCTTTTTTTTCCGCTGTGTTGTTTGATGGGTAATAAAATACTTCATTCATTCATTCAATGACCATTTTGGGATCTTGGCTGAATTTGGCCTAGATTAGTTGGAGGATTGGTACCAGGGCCATGTCACGGGGGGGGGTAGGGGGTTCCAACCTCCTTCGACACATGCAGAAGTAATCGTTTTTATAGGCTTTAACCTCTGATATATACCTTTTTTGTACTTTTTGGTACGGACTAGGTCCGACCCACGGGTAAAAACCCCTCCGAAATAAATTCCGGGATGCGGATCTTGTTGGTACCGAAAATTTCCTAAAAATGCTCACATTCGAGTGAAAACAGAAGATCCCCTAGATGTGCCATTCCGTGTGCCGACATGCTTAGAGTGAAGGGTGCGAAGGACACTGTCGGGCAGGAAGGCGACAAGCCTGCGATCTAGATCGACCCTGAAGAAGACCCTTGCCTCGCCAAGACGGGCCGAAGTATTGCTAGAATAAATCTCATCTGATTTATCCGCTTAGCACTATCAAGTTAAAACTGTAACTTTCTGCGACCGCATCAAGGGTGCCCTACGGGCGAAGGGAGCCATATAGAGGGATCAACCCCGTGTAATTATTATTTCAGACTTTTAAGGTTTTTTTAGCGCGGTTCTGTTGCATAGCCTACCTCTTTTTTTTGCAAACTCCTAGGAAGTTAAAGGAACAGTAAACTTGACTACGCAACTTTC
The DNA here is from genome assembly GCA_023053555.1 of Branchinecta lindahli. NCBI lineage: Eukaryota > Metazoa > Arthropoda > Branchiopoda > Anostraca > Branchinectidae > Branchinecta > Branchinecta lindahli. The sequence continues at coordinate 9,814,932 of JAKZAO010000001.1, forward strand.
GGCCATCGAATCGCCCGAGGGGCTTGGATAAATATACAGGGTCTTATTGTCGACAGGCCCCCCCCCCTTCTTTGTCATTTCGAACTGTCTCGAACCCCCTCCTTACTGTTCCCAAAGCTAGCTGGCAGGCCCTTGCCCCTTATGCACTCATGTACTGTAGAAGTTCGCCTTTTTACATGCAGACTACAGAGTAATGACCTCCCGACTAGACGGCCGGGGTTCGATTCCTAGTCGCGGCACACAAACCTTTTGCTTTTGCAAACCTTTTGCTCAAAAGTCGAATTCTCGGAAACTGCCGGGAAACTGCAATGGTCGTAACGAGATTTTTTCTTACTCTCAATATCGACTCAGGGTACATTCTTGATATGGTAGCTAGCTCCCCGAGTCAAGTTTGAGTCAAGTTTTCTGTTCCTTTAAAGAACTGCTCTTGCTTATTCCGCCTTTTATATTATCCCTAGCTCGCTTATGGAAATAAAAGCTTCTGAAATCCATCCTTTAGCCATTGTTTCATTTTGTACCTACGAATTTTCAGCGCTTTTCCGGTTGAGCCGAGTTTTGTCAGTCACGCAACAAAAACTTCGCCGAAAGCTTCAAGATCCACCGAAAACTCTTTCACACATGACAACAGAGAAGCTTCAATCTGTTGTTTTTCATTTTGGAAGACATCGTAGGACATCAGGTCTATCTTCTGTTTTGGACGTCTTTTCTTTTGCATGGTTTCCCACTTTCTAACCACAGTGCGTTTAGTTCTCAAGTATTTTGCGTCCAGCCGCCGCGTCGGAGAGCAGTAAGTCAGGATATGGCCGATAAGGGATAACAAAACACTCTTTAATTTCACGTGGCAAGTAGTAGTATTTTCGAAGACCAATACTTCTGAGCAATTTGATCGTGAAAAGATCATTTTTCGTAAGAGTTGTGCTTTAACTTGCAGCGGTCGCGAAAAAAAAATATAATATCAGCCAAGCAGTGTCTTCAGGAAGACTGTCGTCAGCGTAGCAGCTTATTATCTAAGAGCGTGTTCCACCCCTCTACGAATAGTAACTATTAGTTACTATTTCCGTTCCAGCCTCAGGAAAAGTTGCTACGCTGACCGTTCCAACCTTCTCAAAATAGAAACTATTTGCTTACCACGCTCGGGAGCGTAGTTAGCGTAGTAACTACGCATCTCTGTAACGTGATTGGTCGGATCACCCCGCGGCCTGACATTTGACCGAAAAAAAAAACGCGTTCCAGCCTAGTAAAGTAACCACGGCGGCTAGCGTAGTAACTACGATAAGTAGGGTGGAACACGCTCTAAGTCACCATTTATGGGATTAATTTGTTTCATCCAAGTACTTACTGATCCAGGATGCGTCTTCTTCAGACATTTCGACGTCACCCGAAAGGATAAGCTTAGGCATCCCAGGTGACGACCATCCTCTGACCAGACCCATGACCAGAAAGGCCAAAGACGCGGAGGCTGCTGCTCCCATCTACAAATAAACATCGTAAAGTCAGTAAAATCAGATACACGTAAACATTACTGTAGTTTCAACGAAATCATTGAACGCTACCAAGACGATACTACATGCTGTTAATTAGATGCATGTCCCTGAATTGACGAAGAAGGGACCCAAAAAAAATCACGTTCACTGACAGGAAGACGAAGACAAAATATTCGAGCAGCGAACGCATGTAGGCTATTTACAAAGGACCCCGGGGATAGCGATCGGAATGCAGCCAGATCGCTTTTAAAAACAAACGAAAATTAAGTTGCGTTTTTTTGGATTCACTTCTGTTTCGTCAAAGTTTGTAGTTGTTCTTGTTCAAAGTGTTCTTGTTTTCGAAACTGAAACTAATAGTCAAACTACATTTGCGAGGTAATTTGTAGTTTTAGCCAAATAGTTTCAGAAACTACAGCCTTTGGAACGGATAAATAAAACAGCATGAAGCAAAACTTTTTCCAAAAAACGCTGTTAAGCGAAACTACAGAAAAAAACCGCAACTTTAGACTGACTCGTCTCTGTAACAGTGCGTCACAAGGGCGAGTGCGGGCGGGTTAAGACAAAGGTAGTGCTGTACACAAAACATACATTTAAGAGATCGAAGCAATACAGCTCAGACCTTTGACCGCATTAATATTACCAATGTTAAACCACGCATTCCAAACAGGAGCTACGCTAAGAATATAACCACTTTTGTCTTGCAAATGAAATTAAGCGCAGAAGCTGCGAAAAACCGGACATCACAGGTAGGGTAAGTCACGCTTTTTTCCTTTTCTGTTCTTTTCTTGCATTTTTGAATGTATTTTTTTTTGTTAATGTTTAGGGTTATTATTAGTGCCTTGCATTTTTTTTTTGCGGGAATGGACCCATTAGCCTATTCATTAACCATTTCTCAGATCAAGATATGAAATGTCAAACCGAAGTACAAATATCGTGCAGCTGAAGATGCTGTAGGTAGTTTTGTCCCAGAGTAAAATACTCAGAATATTGAGGCAGGCGAGGGCCTTCCAACACTTCCAAAGCCTATAATGCAGCGATCTTCTTCCCCCATTATTCACAGTCGATTGTTGTCCACAGTCCGTATAACCTTTCTTGGTCGGATAGGATAAAGTATTTCATTTATGGAGGTTCATTCTGCTTTCGTTGCATTCCGGGCCGTCTCTGGTGTTTTTTCACCGGTGTCCGGTTCTTCTCTTGTAACGCGTTTTTTGCTTCACCGGTGAGTGCAAAAACGGCCTAAATTCTGGAGTTTGCGCGAAACTTATAAACCCCGTCAAGTTGACGAAAATTTGCCAACTTCTCGGTAAAGCCGGGCTCCCGAGCAGGTTCTGGTTAGTCCGCACCGGTGAGGTAAAACTGGACACCGGTTAGTTCAACAAGAGCTGTAAGCTCATATGGCACTTGCATGGGTTGAGATGTAGTGTTTGACCAAAAGTACTTTTAAGGTTACCTTTGCGGTTCAGATGCGCACTTTAAGGGAGCTAGAGAAAACGTATTTTGTTTTAGAACTTGGCTGTAATGATACGTACTTTATAGGCACTAGAAATTCATCTGTAAGAAAAACTATTAAGTCAAAACGATCACAGGCCCTTAGGGATCATTGATATATACCATTTGGTAAAAAAAAAAATTTCACTTTTCGGTTAAAATGTGCACTTTAAGGGTGATAAAATAAATTTTCAAGCAAAACCCTTGTGGCACAAATGATCATGGGTTGAGATGTATCGTTTGATAGAAAAAAGTAGTTTTCGACCTTGCGGTTCAGATTCGCACTTTAAGGGAGCTAGAACTTCATTTGTAAGCAAAACCCTTGAGGCAAAAATGATAATGGGCTCATGGGGATCATGAAAATGTATAATTTGCTTAAAAGTATTTTTCTAAATTTACGGTCAAGATTGGTACTTTAAGGAATGTCGGATTTGGAAAGTGGCGATTTCTGAGCCAATTTTGTCGAATCTCTAATATTCCAGCCCAGTTCCATCGTCCTAGCACATCTGGAAGTACCTTAAATCGCGATCACCGGAATTCCGGACCCCCCCCCCTCAAACTCCCCCACAGTCGCCGGAGCAAATCCGGTTCTGTAAGTGATTTATCCAGAGCATCTCTTTATTATTCCCACAAAGTTCCATCTGGATCTCCCCAGTCTGAGCCGGTCACGTATTCCCCCCCCCCATTGTTGTCGAATCCGGTCCGGACATCACAAAGATCACCAGAGACATGTCCTTGATCAATAATCAAATTCCAGATCCAGAGCATCTCTTTATTATTCCCACAAAGTTCCATCCCGATCTCCCCAGTCTGAGCCGGTCACGTATTCCCCCCCCCCAGATGTTGTCGAATCCGGTCCGGACATGACAAAGATCACCAGAGACATGTCCTCTGATCAATTATCAAATTTCACTCAAATCCGATCAACCGTTCCAAAGTTACGCATGACTCAATATTCCGGATTCCCCCTCCCGCTACTCCCCCCACGACTATCGGATCATGTAAATTTTTATTTATAAGTCATTTTGATCGGGTCCCTGATTCACCTCCCAAGTTTCGTCGTGAAAATTCCCAAAACCGCCATTACCGGAATTCCGGGAAACTCCCCTCCACCCCACCCCCCCCCCAGTGTCCGGATCCAGTCCAAATGTATAAACGATTTATCTGGAGCAGACGCTTGTTCTTCCCAGCAAGTTTCACTCCGATCCCTCCATTCTAACCGTTTCTCGAGATTTCCGGTCTCCCCCCCCAGCTCCCCCATGGCGGTCGAATCCGGTCCGGACTTTAAATGGGACATCAGAGGTATGCCATTTACTCAGTTATTAAGTTTCATTCCAATCCGATCACCCGTTCGAAAGTTACACACTACTCCAGTTTTCCGGATTCCCCAGCCCTCCACTCCCCCCCAGGTGGTCGGATTGGGAAACTGACTATTTCCAGGTTATTCGGATCGTGTCCCTGATGCTCCTGCCAATTTTCATCGTCCTAGCACATCTGGAAATACCCCAACTCGAAAAAGTTTGACAAAAACTACTTAATTTTCCGGATTCTCCGGCCCACCACTCCCCCCCAGATGGTCGGATCGTGAAACTGATTATTTCCAGGTTAGTTATATCGGGTCCCTGATATGCCTGCCAAGTTTCATCGTCCTAGCACATCTGGAAGTACCCTAACTCGAAAACAGTGGACCGCCCGACCGCCCGACCGACAGACCGACCGACCGAAAAGCGATCGGTATATGGCACTTGAGCGGAGCTGCAAGTGCCATAAAAACGGGTTATAAGACTGGTGAGTAGTCACCGGTGGTTGCATAAACGCCTTATAAGAACAACCGGAGACCACCGGTGAGAACTCCCCTGACAAAGAACGCAGCTCTTGTTTCCTTTTCAGTAATATCCACTCGATTATGTATGCCCGATTAGAGCGCCTAGAGCACAGTCTACTATTTGTCTCGTAGCTACATTGCGTAACAGAGACAAAGCTTGGTCCCTTAGCAGCGAATTTCGCGTCGCCCAGACGAATTCGGCATTCGGCGTCCCTAGCGGAAAAAAATGGCTTCGGCAGGCCAGTAATTTTTTCTTTCGCGTCGCATCTCAATTCGCCTGGTTGAAATGTATAAAATGATGTCATCGACAGGGATATTACTTATTAACTCAAGCATTCGATTTCGATGAGGACTTGGAACGAATTCGTAGAGCGCGCGAAAGTAAAAAAAAACTGTAACCGTAAAAGATTTGCGTTCTGTGGTCATCAAGCTTAACAAGGGATAATATCACCGAGAAACGTTTCTAATGTTGTAATCGTGCAAAGTCCACTGCAGCAAACACTAGCTTGATTTTATGGTGGAGAAGCGTTAGCTTAACCTCTTTTTTCTATTAACAAATCAATAACTATCTACAACAACTGTCATAATGGGGATAACTATCTAAAACACTTTTGGGCTTTTGCAAATGGAAATATATTTCTAGTAGGCTACTCTGCAACTAAACTTACGAACTGCTAGCTTAGTGCAAAGTAAATCTCGAATGGAAGGAGCTGGCGCTCCTGTTCGCGGACCGGGGATCCATGTGTGCAAAGTAAATCCCCTGATGAGGGAGTAAGACTATGCAAAACTAAGATAGAAATGAGTGGATGAGTGTTTCATGATGCCAACGAAAATAAGCTTTGAAGGGCCTGCGAAGAATGTATGCACCGTACTAAAACAAGTATATCTAAATAGTGAGGGAGTGAAATAAATCAACTGATAAACAAAACTTGCCTGAATTAGGACCTTCCGGGGGTTTTTAAAGATCGCCCGTTTTAGCGACATGGTTATCCGAATGCGTCTGTCGATATTGTGAGATCCGGTAGGTCTTCTTGTCACTAAGAATAATAAGAAAAAATTGTTAAAAAAAAATGACGGGTTCACATTGAGCACTGAAAACTGACTCTTTTGCAACAACTGTTTGCGTGAACATGCTATCACGGACTGCAATAAAACGATGGAAAAAATAACATATGGCGATTACATACTGACAAGAATCGTGGAATTCAATGACGGCTTTATCCGAGAAAACAAGACCAAAGGTTCCGATGGGATCCCAAAACTTCGATATTTGATCCAGACAATTAGGTTTTGTCTTTGTCAGATCCGGTCTTCGCCAGACTCCATGAACATTTATACTCTTAAAATTTAGAAACAGATTAAGGTCAAACAGCTAATCATTAAGAAAACCAAGTTCTGATATGGATTCAGCTTGTGTCTTTACCCCTATAAGTCGATTGAAACGATCCTGGCTTACTTCTGCGAATTTTCCGGTTTCTGGCGGAATTCCAGAACTACTTTTCCGATGAAAAACTAAAGCTCAAAAATGAATTCAGCGTATCTAGTTACCCCTATTTCTAACATCTAATCAACTTCAAATAAAAATTTAACTTATCACAAATTTTCCGGTTTCAACCGGATTCCGGACGAACTATATGTCAAGCAAAAAAATTATTGTCATATACGGATTCAGCATCTCGTCTTACCCCTAAATCGGACATCTAATCAACTTCAAATAAAACTTTTACTTTAACAAACTTTCCGGTTTTGGCCGGATTCCGGGCGAACTTCTTGTCTGGCGAAAAAACGGTTTTCATATTCGTCTTTAGCATGCCTTCTTATACCCCTATATCGAACGTCTAATCAACTTCAAATAAGACTTCCACTTTTAACAAACTTTCCGATTTTGGCCGGATTCCGGGCGAACTACTTGTCCGGAAAGAAAATGGTTTTCCTATTCGTGTTCAGTATGCCTTCTTACCCCTAAATCAAACATCTAATCAACTTCAAACAAAACTTTTACTTTTAACAAACTTTCCGGTTTTGGCCGGATTCCGGACGAACTACTTGTCCGGCGAGAAAATGGTTTTCATATTCGTGTTCAGCGTGTCTTCTTACCCCATACTCGACTATCACATTAGCTCTTTAAAAAAAAAATTGCTTGTCCCTTAATTTGAACCCCCTCCCCCACCCCTAAATGTAGGGCTACAGGGCCCATCTACGAACTCGACCTTACTCTTGACCCAAAGAATGCTCACACCAAGTTTCATCAAAATATCTCATTCCCTTCGAGAGTTATCGTGCTCACAGACGGACAGACGGACGGACGGACAACTTTTGCGATGTCATAGGTATCCCTCCACTTACGTTTTGGGATCCCAAAATGATTTCCACATAAGTGTTCAGCATGCCTTCTTACCCCTAAATCGAACATCTAATCAACTTCAAATAAAACTTTTACTTTTAACAAACTTTCCGGTTTTGGACGGATTCCAGGTGAACTACTTGTCCGGCGAGAAAATGGTTTTCATATTCGTGTTCAGCATGTTTTTTTTACCCCTTAATCGACTATCGCATTAGCTTTGTAAAAATATTTTGTTTGCCCCTTAATTTGACCCCCCCCCCACACACCTTAATGAAGGGCTACAGAGCCTATCTACGAACTCGACCTTTCCTTTGACCCAAAGAATCCCATCCGAAGTTTCATCAAAATGTCTCATTCCGTTCGGGAGTTATCGTGCTCACAGACGGACGGACAACTTTGCGATGTCATAGGTATCCCTCATGACATCGCAAGAGTTGTCCGTCCGTCCACCGTCAGCACGATAACTCTCGAAGTGGTAGAGATATTTTCTCCCAACTTGGTATGAGGATCCGTTGGGTCAAAGTACAGGTCAAGTTCGTAGATGAGCCCTGTAGCCCCGTATTTAGGGGTGGGGGAGGGGTTTCAAATTAAGGGACGAACATTTTTTTTTTAAAGCCAATGAGATAGTCGATGTAGAATAAGAAGACATGCTGAATCTATATCTGAAATTTATTTTCTCGCCAGACAATTACTTAGTCCGGAATCCGGTCAAAACCGGAAAATATGTTAAAAGTAAAAGTTTTATTTGAAGTTGATTAAATGGTCGGGTTAGGGGTAAGAAGACATGCTGAATCCGTACGTGACAATTGTTTTCTATGCAGACAAGTAGTTCACCCAGAATCCGTCCAAGACCGGAATTTGTTAAAAGAAAAAGTTGTATTTGTAGTTGATAAGATGTCCGATTGACGGGTAAGAAGAGATGTTGAATCCGTATATGACAATCATTTTCTAGCCGGACATATAGTTCGTCCGAAATACGGCTGAAACCGGAAAATTTGTTACAGGTTAAATTTGTATTTGAAGTTTATTAGATGTTGGATATAGGGGTAAGAGATGCGCTGAACGTTGTTGAGCTTTATTTTTTCGCCGGACAAGTAGTTCCGGAATTTTGCCGAATCTGGAAAACTGGCAACTGTAAGGCAGGGTCGTTTCGATCGGTTTCGTCAAAATAGGTATGACCTGGGTATGACTTATAGGTGATAAACCCGCGTGCTGAATCCATATCTGAACTTGTTTTTTCTCAGATGATTAGCTATTTGGCCTTAACCTGTTTCTAAATTTTAAGAATAAAAATGTTCAAGCAGTCCGGCGAAGACAAAATCCAATTGTCTGGATCAAATATTGAATTTTTGGGATCCCATCGAAACCTTTGGTTTTGTTTGTTATAGTCGGGTAGACTGCAATTCACCCAGAAATCTGGAACTATTTGCATTAAACCTTGAAATGACTCTGGTCCGAATACTAGGCCTCTTCAGTTTACTTTGACAAATTCTGAAGATGTTCCGTTTGAGTTTAATATAGTTTCTACCCGTAAGATGAATAGTTTGATTTGTTTTTCTTCCACTAACCTCAAAAGGCTTGACCGGAGTTTTGATTAAATCACTCCCTTTTTTCGATCTTTAACGACCAAGTAAAATTATTTACTAAGTGACATTTACTATGTTTAATTCCCAGAAACGCCACATCCATCCACAGGTGACTTGGAAATAGAAAATTCTAGGACACTGTCTAGAAACAGCATGGAAGTCAACTATCTAAACAAAAGGAAGTCACTGTTTACCTGTGAGCATTATAATCCGGTTTCTTCCTCGAATGCACTAGACATCTCTGGCCCGTTTCCCCTAGAAGCTCACTACACAGGTTTCGCACTGACAGTGAGTGGATTTGATCTTCTTATAGTCTCCTACTCATGTTTATTTCTCTCACTCTTCACGTCGCCGCTTTTTTGCTTCTCGATCTTCCATTTTTAAACAAACAAACACTTCCTTGTTTGAACAAGACCAAAGTTTTCGATGGGATCCCAAAAATTTAATATTAACTACGTCTTGTCTTCGCCAAATCCAGTCTTCGCCAGGCTAATCATCTGAGAAAACCAATTTCAGATGTATAAGCCATATCTATCTGACGATACTGATCGAAACTTCCTGGTGTACTTCTGCCAAATTTCCGGTTTCGGCCGAATTCCGAGCAAACTACTTGCCCAGCAAAAACAAAAAATAGTTCAAAAACGAGTTCAGCGTATCTCCTTATCCCTATAAAGAACATCTAATCAACTTCAAATAAAACTTTAACTTCTAAAAAAAAAATCCGGTTTCAACCGGATTCCGGACGAACTATATGCCCGGTTAAAAAATGATTGTCATATATAGATTCAGCGTTTTTTCTTACCCTTAAATCTATCATCTAATCAACTTCAAATACAAATTTTGCTTTTAACAAATTTTCCGGTTCTGGCCGGATTCCGGACGAACTATTTGTTCGGCAAGAAAATGGTTTTCACCATCGTGTTCAGCACGTTTACTTACCCCTAAATCGAATATCTAATCAACTTCAAATACAAATTTTTCTTTTATCAAATTTTCCGGTTTTCGCCGGATTCCGGGCGAACTACTTGTCAGGGAAGAAAATGGTTTTCACCATCGTATTCAGCATGTCTTCTTACCCCTAAATCAAACATCTAATCAACTTCAAATACAACTTTTACTTTTAACAAACTTTCCGGTTTTGGCCGGATTCCGGGCGAACTACTTGTCCGGCGAGAAAATAACTTTCATATTCGGATTCAGCGTGTCTCCTTACCCCTAAATCCACTATCTAAACAGCTTTCAAAAAATATTTTTTTTGCCCCTTAATTTGAAACCCCTCCCCCACCCTCAAATATAGAACTACAGAGCCCATCTTCGAACTTGACTTGTACTTTGACCCGAAGGATCCTCCCACCAAGTTTCATCAAAATATCTCAATCCCTTCGAGAGTTATCGTGCGCACAGACGGACAGACGGACAGACGGACAGACGGACAGACGGACGGACGGACAGACAGACGGACAACTTTTGCGATGTCATAGGTATCCGTCACTAACGTTTTGGGATCCCAAAAAGGAGACAATCACGTACAGAAAAGGTAATGAAATGCAGAAAAAAGCATCGAAGCTCTAGGACAAAAAATGAACCATGACAGCGGTTGGCTGAACTGGCTAGGAGTTTCCCATCTTGTCAATACAAAAGAATTAAACAGAGAAAGAACTGTTCATTTTCGGCAATCCTTAATGTAAACTTTTGGATGTCTCGAATATATCACAAGGAAGAACAAATCCTAAGGAGTTTCTTAATGGAACGATCGAGTGACTGATGTCCTCGAGACCCCAAATAAAGTCAAGATGATCGAGGTAAGAATCCTTTTTCCTTTGAGGCCCTAAATAAATAAAGGGCTTACAAAGAAAAGTATAGTGTTAATAAATTAGGCTGGGCCAATCGGCTATTACATGTTAATAACAAGTGTCAAGTGTAGTTTTTTAAGCTCTGTACTGTAGGCTATGGACATACGAACGATTAAAAGCTCATCACGAACGTCATTACATTCACTTTTGTTCGACTCTTCTCCAGTCTTGATTTTTCTCACACGCAGCTAAGTAATTTGTTTAATTAACATCTAGCTGGTTATTTCATATTATCTTTGCCTTCCATAAGAAACAAATGAAAAAACGAAAACAAAATGGAGAGGTTCATGTATTTTAATTATATCCAAATTAGTCGACTTTATGTTGTCCAGTCATTTCACATAACGTTCAGAAGCTTGTCCGTAGTTACATTCGCAAATCGTATGCAACAAACTGCATTCGTTATAATCTGCACTGTGGTATTCCATGTAAAAACGGATATTCTACACCAAATTAATTTTTAATAAATTAAAATACACCTTTTAAAAATACAGAGATATACAAAGCTCCATAATTCGAAATATAGCTCCAATAAATTTCAGCTGACTTATCCGTTTTGCACTGTCAAATATAAAATACACCCGAATTTCAACGGAAATCGTGCGATCAGCTTGAGATCTATAATACTGCGAATACTGCGATTAGCCTACCTTTCCGTCAACCGAGTGATTTTGTAATAGCCTACTAGACGGCAGTGAAATTTAATCAAACGATCGATCTGGGGAGATTATTTGAAAGGGATAATAAAACACTAAATCGTACTAGAAAAATGCTAGCAATTTTCCATTTTCTATCTGTTCACAATACAGCCTCACACTCTTTATCATGCATGTTCAAAACACCACCCTTACATTTATTTTTACATTTTCAACAATTTATACCGTTATAATCCAGTTGCCCATTTTATCCATTCTAACCGACATTGCCCCGCCAGCCTATGACATCATCCTAAATCAGTTCTTCAATGACAACATTCCAGATACCTCCTCGGATGCCAATTACTGTTTTATGCCAAAGTTTCTTTTTAGTGTGTGAAAAATAGGTTCAAAGAGCGTAGAAATGTTTCGTTTAACGTTTCGTTCATGCTTTTACCTATATTCTCATACACCGCTGTATACATCGAGGTATACATAAGCGGGTTAGAATTAATTATTACACAATGCTGTGTTCCTGGCTCCAACACCACACCATCGCACGATTCACAACACCACTTACCTAGTGATACGGGCAGCAGCAAGCAGGATGAAGTTCAAGTTCCTACAGTTCCTATACTAGCCAAGAATGCCGACCGACAACTCGGAAAGATGCAGCAAAGACACTAACCTCACGCAAGAGAGGCAGTTGGGGTCGCGCGTCCACTTAATTCAACGCTACCCGACGGCATAGTTACGATCCTCTCGGCCATATACACACTTCCAAGTACCACCGATACATAATCGTCCTAATACCTTTCAAAACCCATTTCCCACCCCTAGCAACAAGTCGCTGAACCCTAAGCGATTACTACGAGTCGATAAAAGACAGAATACACTTAACCATAATTTTAAAACTATAAAAGCAATCTTAGCCGAGGGTACTATTTATCAGGCTATGCCTTCAATAACTTTAGCACAACCTGTCAGAATTAATTTCATGCTTTGTAAATCCATCTTTTTCTATCGAAGAATCTTTTTTTTTCATGGCTTGCTTATTTGCCAGGATTGTTATGTTCACGTTTTTTCAGCCTAGGCCACTTGAAACTTTTAGCTTTGTGACGCAATGTCAATCCTGGTCAACTGTCACATTACACATAAGAGCAAAGGATTATTAGCACCTTTCTGGAGGTCCAAATCAGACTAATAACTGTCCCCCTCAATTCAAAATGTCAAACTGGAGCAAAGTTTTAAATCCTCCGAAACTGGAAAAGACTGGAGCCAAACGAACCCCTAAAAGATCTAGTCATGATCATTGCCACTTTTCACAAGGCTTACCAAAGGAGACACGAGTAGATTCCCGAACGGCAGAGCTAGTAAAACTAAATCCTCAAAAATCAACGCCGGAGACCGATGAATTGAGGGTAATGATTAAAAATGCTTATCTTCCTGAAAACAGACCTGTCAACGCATTAATTTGGATTCGAACTCGAAAATTGTGGATTTTACTTGATTTTCCTAAATATGCAGCATGACCTTGTGACTCTGAATCAAGAGCATTGACAATCAGTGCGACACAAATCCGATACGCTTATATAAACTCCCTCGAGAACTGGCTGGAACCGGTTACAGCAACTGATTTCGCCAAACGCTGTTGTTCGCTGATTTGATAATGTGAAAACGAAGCAAGCTATATAAGTGTTTTCTTTTTTGTTACCATTTTTGCCATGGCCTCAGGCTTTTTGTGCATTAAATTCTATTCTATTCTATCAGAAAGTACAGGAGGGTTGCTAATTCCGTAGCCTTTGCTAGAACAAGTCGCATTTATTTACCACGGTGTACTTTGTGGGAAATTCGGGAATCTAGAGGAGACTAGCCTTGGAGAATGCATAAATTTTCGACTGAAGTTTTTATAGTATTTGCAGCCGAGCTTGCAGCCTCCGACTCAAGGGGTGGTTCCCACAATGTCCAGGATTTTCTTGCCCACTCGCTCATAATACCCACAGTTCAAAACGAACACGATTCAAATGCCCACGGTTCAAAACGTCCACAGTTAAAATCCTCATGGGACTAATCACAAATGGCTCAAGTCTCATACACCGATCGCTTTTCATCGCACTGCCGATGATGGCGAATTATAGTACTTCCTGACGGGTTAGGCCGATGACACTTGTCAAGCATATGAGGGACCTGACCATATTATCGTCACTTCCAAGATCCGACCATCCAGGGGAAGTGGAGGGGGGGACCAGGATCTTGCGGCACGCATAGCCGTCTTTTCAAGTCCAGACTGGATCTAACCTGTGTCACTGAAACCAAGAATAAATAAGGGAATTTATCCTTATTATTCCCTCATTTATTCTTGCTGAAACCATAATCGAAAATCTTAGACACGGCAACATCTACGAATACGAAACGAAACAATCTACGAACCCCAAGTGTATCGTAGATATATGCAAATATGTGACTAAAGGATTTAGTCTTGGGAGCAAAAGTTTAGCATAGTAGTTTATAGGTGTAATGGTTTATTTGTGAAGTGAAACTTGTAAAATCTTGTATGGCCTTTTGGCTGGATAAACAAGCGTTATTATTATTATTATCACCTTTGAATGTTACAAGAGAACACCAAGCTATAACTAATATCTTGGTCAAATTTTCAGTAGCCTATATTCTTTTGATTGTTCCCCATCACGATCCTCCGACCATTACGAAGAGTTGCGTAAGGTGGCACAAGGTCACGATCCGGATGACGAATAAACTTAAACCCCGTGTCCACGTCAAGTCAAGGCTATCCCAAAACTAGTCAATCGCATAAATGATGTCGGCTTACCTCTTCGAAGAAAAAGTACAATACATCGACACTGGCTGGTTCAGACGAACTCCATTACTCAGGAAGTGCCACTATTTAATTCAAAGGCGAGGCTGGCAACATTTTTCTACCAAACTACGAAGCACATCCTTCCACCGCCATCAAGTGAGGTAGCGTGTGGACGGGTAAACTGACTGGTATTTTGCCAGCGAAATAACGCATTAGGCATAATTCTTTGAGCAAGGTGATTTGTCTCATTTTTCATTCTCAAGATCCACCATCTTCACTGAGCGAATTGGAAAGCAATGGCACACGCAAATTAAAACATGTCCTCCGTCACGGCTTGGGTGTCAGAACACAAATGCTTAATGATGGACCCATCACTTTCCAACATGTTCTGCGTGTTCTTTCACTTCACACAAATTCATCGCATGCTGTGCTATCGATTCTTGCTGGTATCCAAACTGGGTCGCAAATAGCTGCATTTTCTGAAGATTCTGGAAGGGAAAATGTGGAAAATCTGTAGAACGTTACAAAACACAAGATAGACTATTCTGGAACCAGTGCATGCATTAGTCTGATTTTTCTACACATTCCCATTTACCTGCAAACAAACAAAAATTTGTTAGCTCAATAGTCAAATTATGATCCCAGCCTCCCCATGTGGGGTGCTTCCAAACCGCGCCACTAGATGACCCAGCGGTAGGATCGAGTCGTGGCTTCACCTTGGGCCTTGCGTGGGGGGTTCTAGACGATAGTGACCAGAAGTCGCCCAAATACAAGTCTGAAATCAAAGCTGAGTGGAGCAGCTACAAACGCCTCCTTGCAGGACAAGCCGCTATGAGAAGTCGTTTGTGCCTTATTTCGTTCGGAATTTTAATGAAGACAAGCTTAGAGAAATTGACTGCTGACTGAATTAAATTGTAAATATAAGATTTGAGTAATTGTAAATATATTTTTGATTTAGTTTATTTATTTATAACTGTCAATATTTTTGCTTAATCTCAACTGGGCGTGTTGTGTTGTGTGTTTTGTATCACTGTCTTCTTTGTGACGCGTCCAAACTATCTTATAATGATATTGGTAAGAAATAAATTGATTGAAAAAAAAAATTATGCAACTGCTAGAATGCTTACGATGCAACTCCTTTGAAGTCTCTGATTCATGTGGACCGAAAAGGTGGGAGACACCATCATTTTTACCTGTTACCTTTGTTTTCTTTAAAATCCTCGGAGAAAAGCAACATCGTGTTTAACGCACAGCGTTCTTCGTGACAGAAAGCTGAAAATTGTTATCTATAAAGTTTTTGATTCATGTGGGTCGAAAAGGTGGGAGCAGGGGCGTCGCAAGTGCATTTTCGTTGGGGGGTGCAGAGCCAAAATTTTACCGAATCTCTCAAAAATTTTACCGAATCCTAGAAACTGAAAATTCGAGCTTTAAATTATGGAACAGAAAAAATTACGTAGGAAAAGTAACATTAAAGGGCAGCATGAAAGACGATAAGCCAACTTAATTAAGTGGCGTTTTGGCGAAGGCCACTTGGAGAATATATTGCCGGGCACGATTGCAGTAACAGCTTCTATCTATTACACCCAAGAGAAAAATAAATCTAGCGTCGCAGGCGACTTTTCAGAATCTTTTTTTTTTTCCTGTAGGCTAAACTTTAACTGCTTATTACAAATTCTATCATTTACCGTGGATTAAATACCGATGTTCTAAGAAGTTCCAGAAACCGAATGGAGCGACGTTCCGACAGCAGCAGCTACTGTAGTATAGTCAATACTACCCATGATCACAGAAAGTGAGCGCCGCAGGCGAGATTTTTTTTCTTGTAGGCTAAAATTCAACTGCTTATCTTACAAATTATATCATTAACCGTGGATTAAATACCGATGCTCTAAGAAGTTCCAGAAACCGGATGGAGCGACGTTCCTGCAGCAGCAGCTACTCTACCATAGTCAATACTACCCATTATCACATAAAGTGGGCGCCGCAGGCGAAATTTTATTTAAGTTAGCTTTTTCCTGCCAAATTTAACTATTTCCATCCAGATTTTAGCTTTTAATGTTTCGAAATCCCAATCCTAAAACTGTCTTAAAACCCCAATCAAATGACGCACCCTTCCGCAAAATATAGAATATTAAGATTCATGATTAAACCTTCTTTTTGGGATCCAAAGTAAAAGTAAGGACTATCGATGAGATCATGGATCAGTCCTTTTGTCTGCAACCAGTGCTTCACTCGACCTCTTCCGAGTTTCGAGGTTCGTGGTAACTCCCGAATGGCAAATATACCGAACCCCAGTTATTATACCAAATAAGTTTAGACCGATAGCATGTTCGAGATTCTTTATAACTACCGTATCTCGGTTATTATACCGAATTGTTTTGATATCGAAACAGTACCGAATAATTTTCGTATTCGGTATAATTTCGTCGAAACTGGAACAAAAGTAGGGATTTGTGGTAACTACCGGATCCTGAAAATTATATTATACCGAACAAATTACCGAATCCCAATTATGATACCGAATAATTCTAGACCAATACCTTATTCGGGATTCTGTGTAACTACCGAATCTCCATAAATATACCGAATAGTTCTGGCATCGAACAATTACCAAATAATTTCCGTAAATTCTCTCCCCGAATTAGTGATAACTACCGAATACTGGGAATTATACCGAATCCCGATCATTATACCAAATAGGTTTGTACCGATAGCCTATTTGGGATTCTGTATAACTACCGATATACCGAATAGTTCCGCTATCGAAAATATACCAAACAGTTTTAGTAAAATTTTGGGCCTCCGGCCCAAAACGTTTACCGAATCTCAAAAAGTTGGGGGGGTGCTGCACCCCCCGCACCTCCCCCTTGCGACGCCCCTGGGTGGGAGACACATCATTTTTCGATGGGTCGGATTTTTACGAACACTCTGTTACCTTTGTTTTGTTGAAAATTCTCATGGTAGCCAACGTTGTCCACAAATTACTTGAACAGAATTCACTCTTGAAAGCAAGGTCGCCAATACTCATTAATTATTCATTGATCTCACGCCAGAGGTCAAAAGAGTTACTAAACCTTCGAGAAGATCGAGTGGCGTGTTAGAGGATTAAAACAACTAAGTATATCACCATGTAAACGTTTAAATGTGTCCGAAGAGGAAATCATCGGCCAGTTTGACTTTTTTGTCTCGGAAGCTGAATATTATTTAGCTCAATTTCAGAATCTTCAAGAAATCACTTTAACGAATTTAGTATAATTTATGGCGTTTGTTTATTGTGAGCGTGTCCGATCGAATCCAGTCGCCCACGAAAATTTAGCAAAAAATTCTGCAATCAATGTTGCGAAAGTGTCCGAATTAGATAATTTCATTTCTTCTGTGAAAAGTGGAGAATTTGCGTTTCAGCAGAAAAGAACAACAACTTTGAGCAATACGGCAGTGAAAAATCGGCCGATGCTCGATGATTTTCGCGCATAATTAGCAGTTGAAAATCGGCGCGTACTTTCATCGCGGCCACCGACGGCCGACGGGGCTTTATAAATCCTTTGGAATGTGATTTTTTATGGCTCTGGGGACAGTAATCAGTAAGCAGTCTGTCGTTTGGGGAATTGGGTCAAACTTGAGGAGTTTCAGGTCATTTAAGTTCAAACTCTTTCAGACAAGTGTGAGCATTGTGATTTGTATAGGATTTTGAGAAAAGGTAGAACCATTCTAATTTATCTTTATGATCTATATATATTTTTTCGTTGGGTAATAACTTAAGTAATTGTTTCTGTCACCCCACAGTGAGAGAAGCAACATATTATTTTGATGATAGCAGTATTTCTCTTAATTCAAATGAATTTCATCTGTTATTTCTTTACCTTCAAAAAACCATCTATAACTATATTTTAGTGTTTTCCACTGAAACTCCTACTATTCATTTTGACATATCGTCACTTCAGCGCGCCTTCCGCTTCTTGCTGAAAATCCCGCATAAAATGCTGCATCGTTGCAGTATTTTTCATGACATTTTTCGCGGTATTAACTGTTCATAAAATTTCACGAAAATTCCAGTCAGAAACCAAAATGTTGCAAAAATTGTAGAGTTAATGTGGTATTTTTGATTGATGTTGAGCAATCGAAAGTTTCATCTTGAGTGGGGGTGGGGGGGACGGGGGGTTAGACGTTGCAAGTGCTAGAATGCTTACCATGCAACTCCTTTAACTACCGGATCCGATGTACCGAATAATTCTGGTACCGAATAATATCAGAAAAGTTTGGGCCGAAGGCTGAAAATTTAACCGAATTTCAAAATGTTAGGGGGCTTTAACCCCCTCACCCCCCCCCTTGCTAAGCCCCTTACTCCCAGGATGCAATGATGAAAACTTCATGTTCATCTGAAGGTGCCCATGGGCAATATCTTCATGCTGGACCTGAAGGTTTCTAGGTAAAGCACTGCTTCAAGCGAGAAACCACAAACTCCTAAGTATCCGGGCGGGTTTAGCATATCAGAAAGGCTAGTGTCTGCATTTTTGTGAAAATTCAAACGAAAGCAACCATAACTGCGTACCATCACCTTCCCAATAGCTTTCTTCCAAGAGATCCTCCTAAAAAGCTCACAGGAACAGGAAGTTTAGCAGCCACACTGCCACATGCTGCCATTTCCTTCCAGCGGGTCTACAATGCAATTAGGTTAGGCTGGTTAGAAAGGGAACCCTGCTGCTAGAAGGATGAATATCAACAAATATTTATCGGCTAAGTTTTCAGTGCCAATGTTACTTACCAAATCAGTTGTTTCAATGGTCATTTCCAGTTGAGCGAAGTTGCGTGCAGTTTGGCCCAGTACCTAAAGCAAAAAAGTTTCGGCTCATAACAACCAACAGAATTTCAATAATAATCACTGATGCTATTACCCAGCTCATACAGTGGCCACAAACAGTGGCAAGTACAGAATATAAAAACAAGTGCGCAAGTACTCAAATGTGGAGTTTTCAAAATAAAATGTTTATAATATCTTGTGTACGAACAGCCTAAGAACCAGTTATTTGCCCTTAACTTGGAAGAGTGTGGCAGAAGAGACCACAAAAGAAACATCTAAACACTAACGCCTGCAAGTACACCAAATTTTAGCTTGATACCCATTGTCTTTGGTGAGTGTTATATCTAATTGTAACAAAATGTCAAATTTTAGTTAGAGTACTTATTGGGACATAGTTTGCAAGAAAAAATGAGGATAGGATTGACAAAAGAAAAATATCTGTGTACAGACAGTTTACAATCAGTTCGAGGTAAAAACCGTTATAATGCAAAACATCTTGTAGAACACACAAGGATACAACTAGCCTGCAACCAGCTACAGACTAGCGAAAGAAGTGTTTCACTCAAGAAAAAAGCTAATTAAAAACAAGTTGTTACACTGACAACCACTTGGCTTTCCCTGAAAGCTATCTTGCTTGGGAGGGGGAAGGGAACAGACACAGAAATATAAGAATAAATGTGCAAGCGCCCAAACATGGAGTTTGAATGTACAAATCAAATCCAGGTACAGTACCTCAGTCAACCACAAACCCCTGAATTTTGGATACCCTATGCCAAACGCTGGACATACCTAGCGTTTGGCATGGCCTGTGCTTAACCCTGGTCACCCTATGCCAAACGATGGTTAGCTGTTGCCACCTTAACCCTGACCTACTTTACTATAGATCAATTCTGACTGATTGATTTTTTAGCTTCACTCAAACCATCAATATTTTATTGGGTTCCGGTATCCAGCATTTGACATAGTATATCCAGCATTAGGCAAAGGGTATACCAAACATTAGGTATACCCAGGGTTTGGCGTAGGCTTTCCCAAAATCAGGAATTTGTGGTAAACTGCAGTACATAATACAGTGACCTTTTTTACAACTTCTCCACAACAACCTTTGAACCTGACAAGCTAAAACTAATCAACATAAAGCACCATGATTTTGCTGTCCAAACCATTGACAATTGTGAAGAATACAAACTGCTGGCAAATGCAGTCTCAGTTGGTCTTAGTTACCCCTGAACTGGGTGGAACTGGACGGGTCGAGACACAGGAGGGATATCCAACCTCAGACAAGATTTCAAATTTCCAGAGAAGTCTTTCCTTCAGAATAATCCATCTGGCTTAAAAAGGAACCGACAAATATGACAAAAATACTAGATTGAAGCTAATTGAATGGTTTACATATTAGATAAATAAATAAATATTGCTTCAATATTTCTAGTTAAACATATTTTTCTTTTTCAAACAAGATTACTTCATTCTAACCTTACCTCGAAGTCAATAGCCAGAAAACAGCTTTTCAAAACAGCTACAAAATCGAGAAAAGGCACAGAATTTGAATATTTTTGGACACATGACTTTGAAAAAAGTTATGTGTTGGCTCTTGACTGTCAGGATAGGGTAGCCAGTAAAAACAAAAAAAAATTCAAACCTGAGCTTTTGAAGATCAGAATGTGATTCTCCTATCTTTTAGCTCTGATTTGAGGCCAAAATCACCTCTCTATCTAGCCTCTGAGCATCTTAAATCTTCTTTAGAAAGCAGTAATTTACATTGTGAAATGCCTGGTGGGCAGCCATTGTTCTGTGCTGCCATCTTGTGCTTCAATGGAACTCTATGATACTGGGGTGGTTTTGGGCTGGTTTTGAGTGCACGGGGCACCCCAGCAAGTGAGTTAGATGAAAAAATATGAATACGATCATCAAGTGAATAGACCAATAGACTTATTGCTGCCACTGGCTAATGACTTTTCCTCCTTGGTATCAATAAATTTTTGTAGACAAGTTCAGTTGCTTTTTTTTACATCTAAATTTACATTGAATATTAAGAAATAATACAAAATAGCTAGGACATCTTACTGTTATTCTTATAAAATAGACAATTTTGTCCTGAATGCAATGGTATTTTTTAAATATTTTTTGAAGATACTTTAGATAGTTAAAACTGAAAAACTGATAAGAAAAATTCACAGCAATTCATGCTAACGTTACAGAAAATCAGCAAATTCGCGGCACTGCCCATGGCGTTTTTGTGGCTACCCTAGTAGGGTGGCCACAAAAACACCTAGTGGCAAAAAATGGCAATTTTTTTGTAATGAATGCAGGAATTGCTGTGAATTTTCCTGATCAGTTTTACCTATCTAAAACATCTTCAAAAAATATTTTGAAAATACCATTGCATTCAGGACAAAATTGTCTGTTTTGTAAGGCCATCAGTAAGATGTCCTAGCTATTTAATATTATTTCTTAATATTCAATGTAAATTTAGATGTAAAAAAAGTAGCTGAACTTGCCTGCAAAAATTTGTTGATACTAAGGAGGAAAAGTCAGCAGCCTATAGCAGCAATAGGTCTATTGGACTATAACCTTAATGATCTTATTCATATTTTCTCATCTAACTCACTTGCTGGGGCTCCCCATGCACTCAAAACCAGCTCAAAATACCCAGTTTCATAGAATTTCATTGAAGCACATAGTTCCAAGCTGGTCACTAGATGGACAAAACCCTGAAGTCAATGGATGAACATAGGCATTTCCTTATGTAAAATACTGTTTTCTAAAGAAGATTTATGATGCTTAGAGGCAAGATAGAGAGGTGATTTTGGCCTCAAATCAAAGCTAAAAGATAGGAGAATCACATTCTGATCTTCAACAGCTCAGGTTTGATTAAAAAAAAATTTACTGGCTACCCTAACCCTAGTCAGGACATATATTAGGGTAGCCACTAAAAAAAAATTTAATCAAACCTGAGCTTTTGAAGATCAGAATGTGATTCTCCTATCTTTTAGCTTTGATTTGAGGCCAAAATCACCTCTCTATCTTGTCTCTAAGCATCTTAAATCTTCTTTAGAAAACAGTATTTTACATAAGGAAATGCCTATGTTCATCCATTGACTTTAGGGTTTTGTCCATCTAGTGACCAGCTTGGAACTATGTGCTTCAATGAAATTCTGTGAAACTGGGTGATTTTGAGCTGGTTTTGAGTGCATGGGGAGCCCCAGCAAGTGAGTTAGATGAGAAAATATGAATATGATCATCAAGGTTATAGTCCAATGGACCTATTGCTGCTATAGGCTGCTGACTTTTCCTCCTTAGTATCAACAAATTTTTGTAGGCAAGTTCAGCTACTTTTTTTTACATCTAAATTTACATTGAATATTAAGAAATAATATTAAATAGCTAGGACATCTTACTGTTAGCCTTATTAAATAGACAATTTTGTCCTGAATTCAATGGTATTTTTAAAATATTTTTTGGAGATGTTTTAGATAGGTAAAACTGATAAGGAAAATTCACAGCAATTTATGCATTCATTACAACAAAATTGCCAATTTTTGCCACTAGGTGTTTTTGTGGCTACCCTACATATATGATAGATAGGTGCTGGATAGGTGGAGATGACAAAACTGACAAAAGTTCCAAAAGGCAGCCAAAAGGCAACCAAAAAAGTCATATGATATTTCAGTCGCTTCAGAATCCGAGATTGTAATCAAGAAGTTAGCCTAAGAGAAAGTCATATGAAGTGTTGACCAGACCTCAGCAGATTTGCTCCCTTTTCGGATTTGTTGAATGGTTGTTTGGCAGGCTGCGACTGTGCTCTGAACTCTATCAGATAACTTTATTTTGGAATCCACGAACAAGTTTTTCGCGCTTGTTTTTGAAGCAGAAGTCATAGTGCATACAACACTTTTCACAGTTTCAAACAATTAAATTCAGTAAGCATGCAAATCCCACTTTTTAAATTTTCCGCTTAAGATGGCAACACCACCATCTCTGCAACTAAATATAACAAAAATATACAAAATTAATTTGACTTCCTCTTTTTTCTTTAGGCAAATGAATGAAAATGAAAAAATATGATCAGTTCTTAATTTGTTTTTTGATCATATAGTTTTTTACTTAGTATTTAATCAGATTTAATCGTTAGTACTTAGTACTATCTGTTTTTTCGAGACTACAGGTAACAGGACCGCTCAAAAACATAGCGCAAAGTTTCAAAGTGAAGAAGCATGACTAGCAGAAGATCTGTTTTTCTTTTTAAGTCCAGCAATATTCCCACTTTTTCTGAGACTGTGAATTCTAGTGAAGATGCCTACATTAGTGAGCTTAAAGCCGATTTCTTACCAGTCCTTCTGAACACATTATCTTTCACATTTTTTGCTTTGGACAAACTACAAACTGTCCTTAGAGCAGCAGAGAATTATTCAGGTAATTTGTTACAGGTGCCCCTGATTTGGATCCAGTCTTACAAGACTGCTATTAACAGACTAAGTTCTTATTTACTGACTGACACTAAGCAACTTGGTCAAACTGGGGCAGGCTGCTGGCAGGCTGGCTGATAGTTGTGTATATTTTGCTCTTACTTATGTATGTGTGCCCCTTAGTCCCCACAGAGTCCTCAGAGGGGTACCAGTAAACCTAAGGCGTTTTTCCGTGACAATCCAGATTGACGACCCACAATCCGGATTCTCCAAAATACGTTTTCTCTGACAATCCAGATTATGAAAAATCGTTTTCTGCGACAATCTGACAATCCGGATTCGTGCTTGGATTGTCGATTCGAGAATCTTGCTACGGAGCAAGATCGTCGGATCGTCGTTTGTACAATCTGGGATTGTCGATTCGCTGTTTCTCTGATGAATCAGCAATCTAGGATTATAATCCGGGATTGTCGCGGAAAAACGCCTCTAAACAGCATGTTCAAAGTCAAATTAAACTACTAATTAGATACAAGCTGAACATAATCATGTCATTTTTTCATTTTTTATGGCACTTACCGTTCGGCCAAGTGCCAAATAGCGATTGCAATTTAAGTCTGTTAGTCAGTCTGTCCATCAGTCAGTCAGTCTGTCTGTCGGTCGGTCAGTCCCAGTTTTTTCTAGTTTGGGCACTTCCACACAGGGGCGTCACTAGCCAAAACTCGAGAGGGGGGCACCTGCCGGCGCCCTGCCGCCCGTTTCAGCTTTTTTGTTGCATACATAGCCTAATGATAAAACTCGTGATACCTGCAAGCTTTGAAGACTGAAAAGCCTAGTCATATCTCCAAGCTCAGGGACTATTTGAACCGTTTCCTAAAAGCTCAACCCACAATCCGCCAATACCAGACAAAATGAAAAATGTATATTAGACATAATGAAAATGAGCGGCGCAGGCGAAATTTTGTAAGTAACCTATGACTTTTTTTGGGTTAAACACTACTTCCTCCCAGTAAAATCTTGCTTTTAATATGGCCCAAGACGCAAAATTTCAAGCAAATCCGAATGATATGACGCTACAAAAGGTGCTGCAGGCAAATTTTTGGAGTCCCATAGGATTAAAAAGTCTTTTCAAATCACAAATGAAAGTGAGGGCCATTTAGCACGGATCTGCCAATCTGTAATTAGTAAAAACAGTCGATTTTTACTTAGAAATAGTCGTTTTTCTTAAAAACAATTGATTTTTTTTTACAGTAAGTTTTTCTTAAAAATAGTTGATCTTTTCTTAAAATCATCCGATTTTTCATTATTTCGTCTTTTTTTCTCACTAATAGTCGTCTTTATCTGCAAAAACAGTCGGTAAAAATGACCAGCCAGTCGGTAAATGTCTTGTCCCTCCCCCAAACATTTTGGCTAGTAACGCCTCTGGTCACTGCATCTTGCTTCATTGCTGACCCACAAAGACGATTTACTGTTATATGACGCACTGGAGGAAAAATTATTTTTACCAAATTATTTCCTGTTAAAATACAAAGAAAATTTGCTTGAAACTAACAAATTCTTTAAAATATATGCCACAAGCAAAATCAGCCTGAATTTTGATTCGAGATGTTGGTACACAACCAGAGGCGTTACTAGCCAAAATGTTTGGGGGGGGGACGAGGTATTTACCGACTGGCTGGTCGTTTTTACCGACTGGTTTTGCAGATAAAAACGACTGTGTTGACGAAAAATCGGCTAATTTTAAGAAAAATCGACTATTTTTACGAAAAACCGACTGTTTTTAACAAAAATCGACTGTTTCCAAGAAAAAAATCGACTGTTTTTAAGGAAAATAGCGGCGCTTCGCGCCGACTCGGCTATCTTTTACCGACTGGCCGACAACATTGGGGGGGGGCGTCCCCCCCCTCCCCCCCCTAGTAGTGACGGCCCTGTACACAACGCACAATGGGGAGTAAAAGGAAAATGTCCAGCAGTGGCATCAAACCACAGACCTCTCTGGCGTAGGCCTGGCGGGCTAAGCCACACGACCATCCGGGCTTGTATTTAGAGCCGAATGCAGGAACACATACAGTTTCAGGATTAAAAGAAAACCGGCTCTAATCGAGATTACTTTACTTGCAGTCTTAGAAAATTTACTTGTTTTAAAGAATATTTTGGTATAATTGGTCCTTGAATTACGCGTCTTTGGACAATTTGCCTTATATTTGACTTCTCCGAGGAATTAAAAAAAAGATGGTTGTTTCTTTTTAAGTTACTCCCGTTTGAGTATTTCCTCTAGTTGCCGTCGGAAGAAAAAGCACGAGTCTGCCACTCCTAGTCTTATAGTTATCTTATGATTTAGACCAACATCAAGGTGTTTTTGGGGGAGTGAAGGAAGGGAAGTACAGAAATTGACTTCCGTAAGTACAACTTAATAGGTGATAAGAAATAATGACCTAGACATGCAACATATGCATTCGAACCACATGCGGCTACGGTTGGGGGAGCTCAGGGCTCCCCGAGAGAGAGAGCATATTGGTCAGACGAGTGCAGCGATTTAAATGAAACTTCGAGGGTAGAGAAAGCATTGCCCAAGATGACATATTGTAGAGTTCCGAACCGGTTCCGACCACGGTAAGGGGGGGGGGGGTACCGAAATCCAAAAAATGCTCAGGTTCGAGTGGAACTTGATAGGCGGTAAGAGAAGGTGCGTCAGATGGTCCATTCAAGAGTCCGAACCAAATTCGGCCGTGGTAAGGAGAGTTGGAGGGAGGTACCGGAAATCGTGTGGCACGTCTAAATTTCAAACGAGTGGATTTATTGTGCTGAGAAACTTAGAGGTTAGAACAGTCATTTACCCCACGTGATCGGAGGGGATGTCGGAACGTTCAGACTTGAGTGAATTAACATATCCTATTAGTAGGTCCGAACCATATTTTTGGATGGCCCCCTACCCCCCCCCCCCCCCCCCGGATACGGCCCTGCCATGTATGATTTCTTTCTTTGGTCTATGACTCCTCTTCAGATCCGTGGTATTAATTTTTCCACTGATATTTTTAGCATCTGTCTACTCTTCCCAGTAAAATCATTCTTCGACAAATATAATTTAATTTTCAAATTTATTCTCTGTTTCATTTCAGCTCCATTTTCGGTTAACAGTTCAGGTTTTTTTTATTCGATATTAGGCTAAGCTACTTAATAATTTGTATTTCATGTGAATATTTTTGTACATTTTTTCCATGCCCTCCAGTGTTTAACTAAGCACGACCACACATACAAATCCCAACCATAATTGAATTGCTACAAACGATCGATATCTGCCTTTCAGTCTATAATATAAACTCTGGCCTAATTTAAAGCAAACAAGAATTCTAAAATAATCATAATTTAGATTTTTTTTTTCCCCAATGAAAGGACATAAAAAATTGTTTCTGCATCCTCCAGTAGGAAGACTCAACCTTTACCCTGCCTTTGCCAGGTGTTGCAAACCTAAACTAATTTAGTCTACTAGAAAGGAAAAACGTAAACAAGAAAGGCTCATGAGTGCAAGTGGTTATTCTCTCCTTAAAGTAGGCTGTGCAGACGAATACAAACTAAGAGCCAACTCCCTTCAGGAAGACCTTGTCACAGTGTCCTCGTGACAATCGAGCATCCTACATTTTGGAACCTCGTGATCATCGTTGACGATCAGCTGAAGGTTAATTCCCATACATAAAAGGTGGCAGCAATGATCGAGAAGTGATTGAGATTATGACAATGATTAAGAAATCCTACAAAGCCTTGGTCAGGCCCTATTTGGAAAGCGGCAACATCCTTGCCTCCCTTGTGATACAAACAAGTTCTGAGGCTTTCGAAGACGAGCCACCAAATCCATTAGTGCCATAGGAGCAATGATCGCGAAAACTAGAACTACCGAGACAGAATTACCGTAGAAAGGGGGGGGGATATTAGTATTCAAACTATCAGTTCTGCTTATCTCCCTCCCACTTGCCGATCACTGGTCGCTTCCGAAACTTGTTTCGAAGGTCTTGCTCTGCTCGTATGCTCCAGCGCTTTTCCTCCAGTCAAATTAGACACTTGTGAAATAAACAATCGGGAACAACTGTCACCAGTGGCATATTAACAGGGATTCAAATTGAGGTTTGATGAAGCCTGGCGTGCAAGCATGGAGAGAAGACTGGAGCGACCCTGAAGCTGTAATGAAGAAACAACCACCATCATCAGCGCAAGCTACTCATTGCGATACGTAATTCATATTGCTTGCAAGTGCGATTCAGGTATTCTTCTTTCTGTGTCTACACATAGGTTATTCGTTTCTGGGGATAACCCACACTCTTTAGTTGTTGAGGGATACCTCAGTATTTGCTGACTTCAGAGAAATTCTTTAAGGGAGGCTAGGCTGCAGTGACATAAAACCTGTAAAAATTTCAAATTTCAGCTGTCCATATTTGCTTTTCTTTTCAGGAAAATGGATTAGTTTGACAATCTTTGCCAGGCTTAATTGATAAAAAAACGAATCCCATAATTCACAGTCGTATTATATTTCAGGAATCATCTTCACTAGCCCACGAGCTGTAGAAGCTGTTGAAAATGTTATTTCCTCAATTGGGAGAAACGTTTGGTTTGACCATATCCTGCCCAGCTGGCAAAATAAGAAGATATTCTGTGTTGGAGAAGCAACAGAAAGAAATGTTTTAATCAGCTTAGGTTTGAAAGGCGAAGGAGGAGATTCGGGGAATGCCATCAACCTTGGACATTATATCTTGCAAAGTAAATATTCTTGTTTTGTACCACTTTACTAAAGGCGTGTAAGGCAAGACTTGCCGGGAAAGCCAATATGGAAATTGTTCTGATTTGCAATATCACCTGTCACCAACAAGACAGTAGGCTACAGGGATTCAAAAAGGGCCTTGATAAAGACTGGCATGCTTTGAAGCTGTAATCAAGAAATAAGCACCGTCATCAATTAATTGCAAGCTGTTCATCCGGATACCAAGGTGATACAACTAGGACGATTGTCGAATAAGAATGTGATTTATTTTCAGATTCATCAACTAAAGATGAGCTTCCATTGTTTTTCCCTTGTGGAGAACTGAGAAGGGAAGAGCTGCCGAAGATCCTTGATGCTAATTCTATCCCGTATGAAACGCTTAAAGTTTACAATACTACAGTTTCGCCAAGCTTGGAATCAGATTTAAGAAAAGCCTTGGAAGTTGTGGTAAGCCACTTTAAAGTTTAACTGAAAAGAAAGCTTAATTTTTAATCTGATATTTGAAAACACTGACATATTACACAC
The DNA here is from genome assembly GCA_023053555.1 of Branchinecta lindahli. NCBI lineage: Eukaryota > Metazoa > Arthropoda > Branchiopoda > Anostraca > Branchinectidae > Branchinecta > Branchinecta lindahli. The sequence goes on from JAKZAO010000001.1 coordinate 9,843,441, forward strand.
ATGTACACACATGCTGAATCCATATCTGAAATTGGTTTTCTGAGATGGTTAGCTATTTGGTCTTGATATGTTTCTAATTTAGTACTAAAAAATTTCAAGGAGTCTGTCGAAGACTAGAGCTAATTGTCTGGATCAAATATTAAAATTTTGGTATCCCATCCGTTTCATCCGAGGCTCTAGTAATAACGCTCTGAATGTGCGCTGCTTGCACGACGACCCAAAATTCTTCCAGACGCGGAGAATTTGAAATTTAAAAAAGCCAGCATTTCCAGGAATAAAGATGCTCAGCATTGAGAAATCACAGCTGAAGAAAGTAGGAAAATTATGCTAAGATATGTCTTGCAAAGAATCTGCCATTTTAGTTTATTTGTCGGCAATGGCTTACCTTTTCTAGTTGGTGAATATTTCAAGCATAGAGGGACAAGCGCATAGATGTACCATAAACCCGAAAAAATAAGTTCATTCGATGAAATCGATATCTGTGGATAGCGGATAAACGGAGTAATGCATTTTTGTCAAGTTATCAGGCCTGTTCAAGTGAAGGAGTGATGTCTAACTAGACTGTCGGATCTCAGCCCAATTCAGTTAAACCTTAGAGAAACTATGAAAACAAGACTCGGAATATCGTGCTTAGAGTCGGCTTGTTTTGGTTTTGTATTCGCTTATCTTTAGCAGTATGTGAAGGCATACACGGGATCAGACTGCCGACCCACCATTCTAATCATTGCCGGTCATCAAAAAATAAAACATAACTCACCTCGTTTACTGTATTTGTCCAGACTTGATTTTGTTTAATCAAATGAATTGGAATCGTAATTGCATTAATGCAAAAATAGATTAAAAACAGAGGTTCCTTTCTAGTTTGTGATCCGACTCCGACACGCGTTAAATCAGAGGCCCATTTGTCTAGAAAGAGTTGATATTGGTAAAGGTAAACAAAAGTAAAGAATGTTATTAGGGTAGGTTGATTATATCATGTGATCAGGGGCGACACGTATGGGTAACCCCCCTCCCCCAATGTTGTCCGCCAGTCAGTAAAAAATAACCGAGTCGGCGCGAATCGCCGTTATTTTTGTAAAAATAGTCGATTTTTTTTTTAAATGTCGTTTTTTCTTGAAATCAGTCGATTTTTCGTCACGACAGTCGTTTTTCTTAAAAACAGCCGGTTTTTCAGCAAAAACAGTCGGTAAAAATTACCAGCCAGTCGTTAAATACCTCGCCCCCCCAAAAAAAAAACATTATGCGTTATCCAGCAATTGGAGACGAAGAGCGTGTCATCACTATTAGACACTATTAGTATTGCATTTTCTCTAATACCTCCCCATCTCGGGAACGTGATTAGGGGTGGATTAACTTAAGGTATGGGATACGAAACACGCAGTAAGCCCCAATGCCTTACATGCTGGTGTATATTTTCCACTGAAAAGAAAGAAATAGAATCTGGGCCAGCCTCCCGTACATGGTTGTTCAGAAAAGACTAGAGAAGTTTCATATGAGTTCAGTGGGAAACGAACTGTGTGATGCTTTGCGATATTAGTGTCCATTTGTTGTCTTGCTTGTATATATTTGTGCGTTTCTTATTTGTTGCTTTTTTTCTTCCATTTATTACTCCACTAGTGACGTCATGTCTTTTTTTGGGGAAATAATATTCATTCATTCAATCAGCTAAAATACGATAGACAACTTATATTCCCTCCAAGAACGTTCTGATGAAGTGATACCACTGCTCTCCTTCCAGAATCAAGTACACTATGCTGTGTTCTTCAGTCCTTCGGGAGTCCGATTCTCAAAGCCAGTTCTCACTAGACTTACGGAGAATATGAATGTCAAGGTGAGCTTCGACTACCATTGTCATATATTATATCCCACGGTTCCGTTTCGTAATTTTTACAGAGTTGGGAAGCCCTATGTTTCTAGAACAGTCAGGCCCTTTGCGAGGCTTCTCGTGCTGTATTGATTAGTTAATTTGTTGAAAACCCGACCGTAAGCGAAAGCTGGAGCACCAAGAAAGAAAATTTAGCTAATTTTGATCACACCAAACAACAATAAATAGTTAACCCGTAAACAATGAATTTGTAGGTTGTGCCAGCGATGATTACACCTTCTATCAGAGTTAAAAATATAGCACTGTCAGATCAACTAAGCTTGGGCCGAGTAGTTTAAAGTTTTAAACATCATTCTTCAGTTTTGAAGGATTCAAATAAATAATAATAACTGGAATTATGGGGTCATTGGGTTTAGTAACCTAGATCATTTGCCTGACTTTGCAATTGCCTGAAAACATCTATTGCCTGACTTTTATTACCTTGCAGTTTATTGCCATTGGTCCAACTACAGCAAGTGCCTTGGAATCAGCGAATTTGCCCGTCTATAAAGTCTGTGATAAACCCACACCTGCAGCTCTGCTGAAGCTTCTTCAAGAAGATGAAAGAGTCTGAAGGTTCGCCAGACTTTGGTGTATTCGAAGTGATGCTTTGGTGAATTGCGTGACACAAGCTTTGGAGATAGGAGGACATCAGTAAAACGCTAATATTTCGTCTTTCAGTGCACATGGGTACCTAAATCTAAATCAAGTGATTTGTTATTGCCGCTAGTTGAAATAAAAACTTTTTAAAAGATTGGACGTGAAAGCCAGTGAAAGCTTAAACTTTGCGGGAGCACACCTTTTATTTGGTACAAATCTTGGTAAAAAGTACTGACAGAATTGTTGCACTATCTTTGGACCAGTTTTACCACAATATTAGCCTAAACTGAGATCAGGCATCAGCTCAAAATGTCACTTATCTATAATGCAGACCACTGTAAAAGATGATCCACGTTACTAGAAATCCAGCAAAGGAAGTCATAAATCCCTCTTTTAACAGCTCCCACATTCCTCCGTACTCTTCTTCATCTATTTGCTGAAAGCTGGTGGAATAGGCATAAACAATGGCTGCATTGATCAGAGCGAAGCTGAAAGGAGAAAGAAGAGTTTAGACAAACATTGAAACATTACAAATAATGTTGTGATCGGTAAAAACTGGATATTTTTATAACTGCCATAACCCTAATCGTACACGCTGGTCGAAGAAATTCAAATATTGCGGACAATAGTGGAGAAACCACTACCAGTCGTGGGAACGATTATAGTGAACAAAAACTTGACCATTTATTTCTGCAAAACTCTAACACCAGACAAACTATTCCCAAATAACATAAACATTTAGCGTAATGAGTCATTAATTAATCAGTGAGGCTGAATGTATTCATTAAGCTTCGCGAGAAAACATTTTGTTTTTTATAATACGGCAAGTTTTTAACACGAAACTTCATTCATATTAAAAAAAAAAACTATCTGATTCATTGTAACTCATTGGAGTTCACGTCTCCAGCGCCCAACATTATAGTTCCCAATCTCATCACTAGATAAAGCAAATGTGAGATTGATTCCGCACTCTTTAAGACTAAGGAATCGGCATGCTCCAAGAAAGTATACAATCTCAGTCAGTGAAGGTCGTAGCCTACTATACACACCGAAAACTTCCGAAACTTGAAATATCACTTTTTATCTTTTTATCTTTATATCAAGATCTTGAGAAATTGCATGTTGAACACGTGGGCACAGCTATATCCCTAACCATACATATTAAGCAATTGAAAAGAGATAAAGTTATGAAGGCCATCTGATAAAGCACAGAGGCAGATCTCACCTGCAGATGCCTACAAAGCCTTTAAGTGCAAGCACTCCCCAAACCATTCCTAGGATGATGCCAATGATCTGGCGAATCCAGTAAATCACATCCAAGAACTCCTCCTTGAAAAACAAAAGAGCAATAAACAGGCGTTAAATACAGACTTTTACTTGGAGTCAAAATACAGAAGTTCTCACAACAACACCTTCAAAAAGATCAGTCAAGTTCCCACCCCTCGGCCACCTGCTGCAGACAAAAAAAAAGCGGAGAGGAGTCAAAATTCAGAAGGAGGACTATCGTATCGAACTGAAATTTTTATTGAGGCTTTATCGAACTGAATTTCAGACTAATCAAAACAAACGAATTAAACTTGTTTTTCATTTTTCACGTTACTGTTTGTCATTAGTAAGCGAATACGGTAATTCCCCGAAATTGTGTTTAGTCCGGACTTATTTCACCGCATTCGGTCCGCCCATTCGTAATTCGGTGACTTAAAGGAACAGTAAACTTGACTACGCAACTTTCGGCCATTGAATCGCCCGGGGAGCTTAGATAAATATACAGGGTCTTATTGTCGACAGGCCCCCCCCTTCTTTGTTATCTCGAACCGTCTCGAACCCCCTCCATAGTGTTCCCAAAGCTAGCTGGCAGGCCCTTGCCCCTTATGCACTGTAATTATGCACTTATGTACTGTAAAAGTTCGCCTTTTTACATGTAGACCACAGACAAACAACCTCCCCGACAAGGCGGCCGGGGTTCGATTCCTAGTCGCGGCACACAAACCTTTTGCTTTTGCAAACCTTTTGCTCAGAAGTCGAATTCTCGGAAACTGCCCGGAAACTGCAATGGTCGTAACGAGAATTTTTCTTACTCTCAATATCGACTCATAGTACAGTCAATATAAGGTTTGACCGCAAACAAATTGCAACAGAAATGATTTTTACACCATCTTGTAGAGAAAAAAAAACTGTACAACATATCAAAAGTTGAGAAACCTAGCGGGGTGCAAAATTCGTGTTTTTTAGCGTTTTATGTTTTATTTTATTTTTTACCAACTGAAATTTTCGACCTTCTTAAGGCTTAGTGTTTACTTCATGGGACACACATTTTCTGATGTAGTTTTATGTGCTGAATTCGAATATTACATCAGATTTAAGATACGGTCACCCAAAAGTGTTCCACATTCATCACTATTCAAGAAATCCATATTTCTATTACATTTTCATTTCTATTACATTTTCCCTTCTGTTCGCACCTGGGATCGAAGACAGACCCAAATGGATGCGTTAAGTGGCTAATTAATAACTGTAACGTATATATTAAAATTAATTATAAATTATTTAATTATTCTATATTTGTTTGACGTCACTAATTTTAGAGTCGATCATTTGTCCGTCGCACTATTTCTAATTAGGCCTATGAGTAGGCAGATACGTTCTATAACCTGCGGTGAATTTAAATGAGAAATCCATCCTAGTCGTGTTTTCGACCCTAAGACAAAACGGGCTGTGTTTTATTGCCTACTCAAGGCTATGAGTGGGGTGAGGCAAGCTTAGCCTGAACAGGTCTAAGACTGCCTTACCCAGTAATATTGGTTCTCTAAGGATATACATCGATACCAAGTTTTACGGGTAGCACCAACTATAATTCTTTATAACCAGTTATTAATCTTTAAATATAAGTAGCATATACAAGTGTAATGATTAAAATCGTTAAAACCGTCCTCGCCCAGTGTTTGCTGATGTTCTCGTCGGTCTCTGTTACCCTATGGTACCTCTTCTAGTGACAACTTTGAGTCGACGGTTGCCTCTAGCAAGGAGGTTCAGCAACCTATGTTCGTCTTTGGGGTAGTTTCTTAAGGAATTTAAGGATGGCTGTCTCCGCTGCGGGATCAGTCACACATCTATGAGTTTTATGAAGGCTGCGTCCGTCTTAGTCGCAGAATCCCTTTCGGTTGTGCAATTTAGGGCCTCTAGTTCTTCCAGGCTCTAAGGAGCTGAATCCTGGGTGTCTTGGTCCCCGTAGCTGGCAGGAGTGTATGTGGTTTCTCTTTTTATCACGCTCTCAGTGAGTTTTTTTATGTTTGCTAAGTTGGGCTTCGTGGTGCCTGGTTGGCGTTGTTGGAAAGGGCATCGGGGTCCGTCGGCGCTTACTGCAGGACTCGAGTGTCTTCGGTTTCCATTCGTTGGTGGGTCTCAGGACCTTTTGTTTTACGGAAAGGGTACTCTCGGCTTCGTAGTCAGCTTTTGCTTCTCCGTTCTTGATCCGTAGAACGTCGATGTCCTTTTCACTACATCAGCAACCTTTATTTCTTGGGCTTCTTGGTGTAGGCCGATGTTTGGTTTTGTGCTTCGTCTCGTCTTAGTGACGGTTTAATTTCTAATGGTCTGAGACGAAGGATGATTCTGCTAACCTGCCTGTCGTCTAGGGATATTAAGGTTAGGATTCTAGGTTTCACAGCCCCTCCACCGAAAATGTTTGTACGGAGCGCTGAAAACCAGACTTGACTACCCAGTGAGACCAAATATAAAGAGAGTTTTCCCAGAGAGTTTTCGCGAGCTGGAAAGCAAAGTCGGAATAACCTTCCAATGGTTTTCGCGATGGTTGGAAGCCGAAACAGCATTCCCGGAAAGTTATTCCAGAAAGTTAGTGGAAAGCTCCGAAGGAAATTTAACGTCTCGGGCGTGAATTTCGAAATTGCTGAAAAACAGTGTCACTAACAAACGAAAATAAAATAAATGGTAAGCCGCATTAAGGATGACGTCGTTCGGTTATCTGATAATCAAAGAAACGTCCAGCGAACAATATTTATTCTGAAAGGTGGAATTCAAGAATTTCCCGGCGATTTCAGCTTTCCATGCGTTGTCGCTATCGGTCCAGCGGAAAAGTGGAAAGTGATTCTAGGAATCGCTTTCCTCCATTTTTGGAGATGCGCTTCACTCGCCGAAAGGTGATTAGGAATCTTTTGAAAACCCTGCCCTCTAGATGACGTGAGAGTAAAGTGGTGGAACATAATGTGCATATTCATTGCACTACGGATTGGAAGGGATAAAATTTCTCAGCCTTTTACCACTGTGATTTTTTTGTACTCGTGATTCGAGTATAGTTTAATGATGAAGAGATGATGAACAGGATTATCTGAAGTATTCTGCTTGATATGGTAATATCTTTTCGAGGAAACTTCTTGTATGGTGATGAATGTGAAACACTTTTAGGTTGAACATATATCTTGAATCTAAGACGATATTCAGATTCAGCACAGAAAACTACCTTAAAAATATGTATCCCATGAAGCAAACGGTAAGCTTTTAGATAATAGAAAATACCAGCTGAAAAAGAAAAAAAAGAAAATGTTACAAAACACGAGCTTTTCTTTGAGACAGGTTTTGACAGGCTGAACCTTTTACTTTTCTCTAAGACGGTTTAAAAAAATTCTGTTGCGATTTGATACAATCAAACGACTGTAATTTACTAGATTCACGGCTTTCTTGTATGGTGATGAATGTGAAACACTTTCGGTTGACCGTATTTTGAATCTGATGTGATATCCGAGTTCAGCACATAAAACTACATCAAATGTGTTTCCCATGAAGTAAATACCAAGCCTTAAGAAAACCAAAAATTTCAGCAGAAAAATAATAAAATAAAATATAAAACGCTAAAAAACATGAATTTTGCACCCCGCTAGGTTTCTCAACTTTTGATATGTTGTACAGTTTTTTTTTCTCTACCTACAAGATGGTGTAAAAATCATTTCTGTTGCAATTTGTTTGCGGTCAGGTCATATTTGACGCTAGATTGACTGTACTATCAGGGTATATTCTTGATATGTTAGCTAGCTCCCGTGTCAAGTTTGAGTCAAGTTTTCTGTTCCTTTAAAGTGTTTATTCGGGTTCCCATTGGTTATCGAATTCAGTAGCCTAATTCGCTGGAATTTTCTTTGGTCCATATATGTTCCACTGCGTCGGGTACTTGGTAGTCCATAAGTAGTTCCTAAAGGATTTGATTGGTATGTCGGGAAGAGGAGAAACTTATTACCAGTTGAGAAGAATGATTGTGATGAACATAACTATATCCTATTACCAGCCACCATTATTCACAAATAACAGCTTTTTACAGCAATAAGTCTGTAAATCTATTCAGTAGGTAAAATTGCATTGACCAAATTTGGGGATTGAAAGAAATACACATTTCAAAATATTAGCCTAAGCATTTTTTTTTATTTTGCTTTCAATTCACATACCAGCCAAACTTTTTCTTCGTGTCAAATTCTGTTAGAGCTACTTTTTTTTTAACCTGCCCAGTCAGGCGATTCCAGTCAACCACAAATCCCTGACTTGTGATTAGGTTACTGGGTACACCCACGGTTTGGCATAACCTACCCCCAACTAACGGCAAATGCTGGTTAACTATTGCCAGGTGTTGGGTACCATTATTACCTTAATTACGTTAATTTGCACTTGGGAGCAAATTAAGATCTGCAGATCTGTTGAATGCTCCCGAGTTGAATCGGTGGTATCTCATAGCAGGTATGAGCAGGACGGGATGTCCCACTCATTGCGCCAATCTTTCGTGGCCCAACTCTTTGTCCAGTGCTTTCTTGAATGCTTCAGGGGTGGGGGCTGAGACAGTTGCATCGCACAGTTCATTCCAGGGGTTGACGGTTCTGTTGGTGAAGAAACTTTTTCTGGACCTGATTTTGACTGACTGTTTGAATAGCTTGTTTGAGTGTCCTCTGGTGCGCTGTGGGGGCCTGGGTGGCTAGGCAGAATCTTGGCATACAATGAACTCCGCAGTTTGCGGGTCATCATCATGTCGCTACGGTTGCGCCTGTACACGAGGGTAGGGAGGTTGAGAGCCCGTAAGCGATCTTGATATGGTTTGACTCGACGATTTTTGATGGCCTTAGTTGCTCTCCTCTGAACTCCCTCAATTAGCCTGACATCTCCTTTGTACGTTGGGAAGGCAGAGCACATGCCAAAATCTAAAACAGGTCTGACTAGTACCTTAAAGAGTTTCAGGAAAACTAGTGGGGATCTGCTGGTAACTGTTCTTCTGATCAGACCTAGGTTCATGTTGGCCTGGGACACGCTCTTGATGGTGTTGGCATGGAACCTGAGAAGACTGTCAACAATAACCCTAAGGCCGCCTTCCTCTGTGCTGTTCTTGATGGGTGAGTCGGAGTTGGAGGCAGGTCCAGGCATACTGCAATGGGCGCACGGGTTTGACGATCCAAAGTGCACCGTACTGCATTTGCTTATACTGAAAGATAACATCAATTTGGCTGCCCACAGCTGGATTTTGTTGACATCTTCTTGTGGGGACTTTACGTTCATTGCCCCAAATAGCTTTGAGTCGTCGGCACAGAGAGACAGGTTGTTTTCCACCTCGCTGAATATATCGTTGATGCAGATGTTGAACAGTGTAGGACCAAGAACAATTCCCTGCAGTAGTCCATTAATGACATCAGAGGGCTCGGAAAAGACCTTTTCACCCCCAGCACCAAATACCCTGACTCTCTGTGTTCGTCCTGACAGGAAATCATAAGCCAATCAACCAGGTTGAGGTGTATCTGGGCAGCAGTAAGCTTTTCTCTTAGCATTCTTGGGACCCCAACCAAAACGTAAGTGGAGGGATACCTATGACATCGCAAAAGTTGTCCGTCTGTCCGTCTTTCCGCATGATAACTCTCGAAGGGATTGAGATATTTTGATGAAACTTGGTGTGAGGATCCTTTGGGTCAAAGTACAGGTCAAATTCGAAGGTGGGCTCTGTAGTCCTATATTTGAGGGTGGGGTTTCAAATACCAAAAAAAAAATATTTTTTGAAAGCTATTGAGATAGTTGATTTAGGGGTAAGGAGACATGCTGAATCCGAATATGGAAGTTATTTTCTCACCGGACAAGTAGTTCACCCGGAATCCGGCAAAAACCGGACACAAAATTTGTCGACCAATTTTCGGCTACCCCTTTTCTTCACACTAGTATAGCTCTGCGTGTGGATGACGCGCAGACCGCGTAATCCATGAAAGTCGGAGAGAGCTAGTGTAATCGAAGGTCGAAGGGGTTGGTATATGTTGTTCAAGCTAAGTAGGGGTTGATATATCTTGTTCAAGCTTAGTATGAGGATTTATTGGCAAAGTACAGGTCAAATTCTTACATGGGTCCTTTAGTCCTATATTTAGAGGTTTCCAATTTACGGTAAAAACATTTATGTTTCATGAGCTAATAAGATATTCACTGAAGGGGTAAGGAGGTCGCTGAATCCATATCTGAACTTAGTTTTCTTGCTGGACAAATGATTCATCACGAATTTGGCCAAAACTGGAAATAAGATTGAAGCTCAAGGTTGTTTTTGCAGTCGATTAGAGATTCGGTATCGGGACATGGAGACATGCTGACTGCATTTTCGAACTTTATTTTAACAGTACCTACAAATTTTATAGGAATCTGACAAAGACTCAATGGCGAAGACAAGACCCAATTGTTAGGATCAAATATTTTTGGGATCCCATCGAAACCTTTGGTCTTGTTTTGTGGGACTTTATCAAAGGCCTTAGAACAGTCTAGTAAAACTAGGTCCACTGGCAATCCTTTGTCAAGCATCTGTGATGATGTCATATGTTTCCAGTAGGTTTGTTTCAACTGTACAATTTAGCCCAAAACTGCAGTGTTCACACTAAAGTAACTAGTTGCGTTTTTGCCTTCATCCAGTTAACCGACCTACAAGATTTCCCACTATAAGTCGTTTTCTTCCTTCGGTTAACCGACCTAAGTTCTTATAAGCCGATTTTTTACGCTCTTCCGACCTACGCTCTTGGCACGGCGCGAAATTCAAAATTCTCATTGGAGAGATAAGCGCCGGCAACAGGATGACGCCATGTTTTCTTATAAGCCGTTTTTTAGAGCTCAGTCGAACCGACCGGCGAGACGAAAAAACGGTCAATAGTGGCAAATAGGTCGGTTAACTGACCTACGGAGAAAAGGCAAAAAATGCAACTACTGTTCACATAGGCATACCTCTACTGCAGCTCTACTGTAGACTGGAGATCAAAAATACCTATACAGGTGGTTTTTAGCTGCCCTTCTTACCTACTTTGGCTAACTTGTAGTTAGCTTTAGACACTGCAAGTGCATGAAAATGGCAAAGTCCGAAGTCAAAAAACGTTCTCATAAGCATACCTCTACTGACACTGTACTAGGGTAGCCACTAAAAAAAAAAAAAAATCAAACCTGAGCTTTTGAAGATCAGAATGTGATTCTCCTATCTTTTAGCTTTGATTTGAGGCCAAAATCACCTCTCTATCTTGTCTCTAAGCATCTTAAATCTTCTTTAGAAAACAGTATTTTACATACGAAAATGCCTATGTTCATCCATTGACTTTAGGGTTTTGTCCATCTAGTGACCAGCTTGGAACTATGTGCTTCAATGAAATTCTATGAAACTGGGTGATTTTGAGCTGGTTTTTAGTGCATGGGGAGCCCCAGTAAGTGAGTTAGATGAGAAAATATGAATATGATCATCAAGGTTATAGTCCAATAGACCTATTGCTGCTATAGGCTGCTGACTTTTCCTCCCTAGTATCAACAAATTTTTGTAGGCAAGTTCAGCTACTTTTTTTTATATCTAAATTTACATTGAGTATTAAGAAATAATATTAAATAGCTAGGACATATTACTGTTAGCCTTATAAAATAGACAATTTTGTCCTGATTTCAATGGTATTTTTAAAATATTTTTTGGAGATGTTTTAGATAGGTAAAACTGATAAGGAAAATTCACAGCAATTTATGCATTCATTACAACAAAATTGCCAATTTTTGCCACTAGGTGTTTTTGTGGCTACTGTACTTCTTCTGCTTCAGATCTCCTTTAACCAGCCTTTAACATTTAGAGTGCGTTCAGACGCATCGGAAAATTATAAAAACCCGATCGGTACCAAGGGAAAACCGATGGGTTTTACGTGCTTGAAAATAATCCAAGCTCAAAACCCGATGGGATAAAACGTAAAACCGATCGGTTTTTCCCTGTTTTTCCCACCCGTCTGAACGTACTCTTAAGGAAGGGATCTTAAGTTAAGAACAATACCTTTTCTGGCCAATCTGAGCTGCCTTTAAACGCTCTTTTCCAAACAGAAGGCCGTGAGACTGGGACGGTTTGCCCATCAGTTTTCTTGGTAGAACTCATTCTTCTTGTTTTCGTGCCCACGTCTTTAGCTAGTTTTAAATAATTCGCGGTTTGGAATTTCTGCCGTTTGTTTTTGTTGGCTCTGCAAACTTCTTTATTTTGGTGAAATATCATCAAAAATAAAATAAAAATTAAATCATACAAGGAGTTCAGAAAGGCAATGGGAAATTCCGGCAGCTCTCGTAAAGTTACCGTTGATAAAGATGGGACAGGTGTTATTAGGGTAAGTATGTTTCTTATATCTCTCAGATCAGCAGATGTTAAAGTGGGCACATGGCTGACATCTGGCTGACATGAGTTGTGTTTTTGCGGATACCATGGTATCTGTTACCACGGTAACTGGATCTGGAATTAGTCGTTTTTGCAATTGCCGTGGTATCTGATATACGGTCCACTGCAAAAACGACTATTGCCAAAATTCCACTTTTCTAAGTCATCCCAAAAGAAAAACTGATATCCAGTTACATCGCTAAGTGCTGAACTTCTTTCTCACCAATTTGACAAAATTTGATGAAAGTGAGATGACTTTCCAGATACTACGACCAGATACCACGGTCGGACCGTGATATCTGAATATCTGTTACCACGGTAACTGGCCAGATACCAGGACAACTGCAAAAACGCCTTTTGACCGTGGTATCAGATACCACGATAACTGCAAAAACGACTTTAGACCGTATATCAGATACCATGGTATCAGCAAAAACGCAACTGTGGCTTGCGTCTTTTCCCTTTTTAGTCAGAGACCACAGTCTTTCAGTTAATTTCATGCCGGGGCCCCACTACGGACACACCTGTTTGTAATTTGTTTGTAAGACCAGTTTTTAAGGCATTTGGGATGCTCCTCTCGCATTGGTTGTTCTTAACTTAAGTCCTTAAGAAATACAAAATGGGAGATGGATTATTCCATCCCCAGATTTTATGAACGGGTTGAGAGAGGAACGTAAAACCCGCTAAAAACCCTCTTAAAAACGGAATTACAGTAGAGGTATGCTTATTTATTTATTTATGTGAACCTGATGTGAACAGTTACTTTAATGTGAACACTGCATTTTGGGCTAAATGGTAGACTGAAGATCCAAAATACCTGTACAGGTGTTTTCAGCTGCCCTTCTTACCTACTTTGGCTAACTGGTAGTTAGCTTTAGACACAGCAAGTGCATGAAAATGGCAAAGTCCGAAGTCAATAAACGTTCACATAAGCATACCTCTACTGTGCGAACAGGTCTGTCAGTAATGGGGCCTGGGCATCAAGGTGATTCTGTCTGGCAATCAACATCTTTTCGCTAGCACAATCTGTATTTCGGAAGAAGTGCTTGTAACCTTGAACTGTTGAAGCTGCCTTGAAGAGCATAAAAACTCCTCACAATAATAGTTCAGTGTAACAAATATGTATGAACGTAAAAAAAAACATAGGCTATTGTCAAGCCTCATTGCACCCAGTCTACATCCACTCTATATCATACCAGTATCATACCACTGTTGCAGCTTCCCACCTTGGAGGTTTTTCCTTATCCAGGCCACTGTTGTGGTTGTGGCACCTGGGAGGTTTCTTCTGACCTGGCTGTCAAGTGAATCTCCCAAATCTGAGGTTTGCCTCATTTCTGCAGTGATATGATCTCCTAGAACTGCCAAACCTCTATTTAGGGAGGATCTCTTAGATCTCAGGTCTGCCAAAACCTCCCTAAATAGAAGTTTGACAGTTCTTTGAGATAATAAGACTGACAGATTATGGCAAAATTGAGGCAAATTTTCTGTTCAGGAAGACACTAGAGCAGCCAGATTGGCAGTAACCCCACAGATAGCAGGTTATGCAGATACTGGGACAAACCTCAGCCTCATGAGATCACTGGCCAGCCAGAAAAGAGGAAACCTACCAGGTACAACAGTGGCCATATTAGGAGAAACCTCCAAGGTGAGAAACTGCAACAGTGGTCCAGAATTGTTGTACCACATTAAACAGTGTAGTAGAATAGAATGTAGCAAAATAGCTCTAATTTGATATAGTAGGCTGTGTTGTAATGAAAAATTCATATTTCTAGTACTCTGTTTAGAATAACAGTGCTAACACAAACACTGTATGAAATGCTCGTGGTTCGGCTGTCAGTTACGAGAAAAAATACTTAGAGAGCTACCTGCACTTATGTAGCCTACTGAAGATCAGCAGATGGCCACTATTTTGGGAAAATCTTACTAGGCTACCATATCTTGATTAGTCTGGCTACAATGTACACTTACTGAGGCTGTCTTGTCATGCATAAGCTTGATTAACTGTAAGGACATCTTTTGCAGGATCAAAATGCCAACACTCGTTTGGTGCTTAGTCCCAGAAATTAGAATATCCTGGGGATCAGATTTGGTCTGTACTTAGAGATCAGTGAATTGATTCGAGACCCTACCTCTGCTAGCAATAACTGGCTAAAAGTGCTTTTGTAGCATATAGAATTAGTTATGTCCCAGTGACTTTCATCACAGTCTAAAAGGGCAGGATTAGCCCTATTGATTTAAAAACATAAAATTACAAATTTTATGTTTTGGCCTAATAACAGCATTCTCTTCTTCCTGTTGAATACTAGCAAACCTCATCAAGTATTCTTACTCTGAATCAAATACACCTTCAACTTACTTGGTAATCATCTTGAAATTTCACCATTTCACCTGGCGTTTAGGAATAGCAGTTAATTTGTTGGATATTACAGTGTAACCATTGGTTGGTTTTAACATAGATGTACTTTTGTTTCAGGTTACAGACTCAGTTGTGAAGAGGTACCTTGAAGGTAAGCAGCCATTTGACGGAATAGATGCAGAGCAATTATCTGCGGTTGAACAATCAGCCTCACCCACATATGACATGTTCATAGGGAAATACTTAAGGCGTTTTTCCGCAGCACATTTGTGTGCCACACATTTCCGAGTATTTGTCGCTGAAACAGACAGTCGGAACCTCGCTTGCCATTGGTGAATGACGAATGTAAACTTCGGCTACACCTGTTCATGAACATGTTTTTAAAAGATATTGTGTAACGAAAACACTTTAGTGAGATACTATTTTAGTGAGGGCTACTTAAGTAAAGTAAACATCAGAAGAGTGTTGATGCTTCTTCTTTGACCCTTAATCTAGAGTTTGCAAAATCACATTAACTCTTGCATCCTTCTTTTCCACTCTTTCCTCTTATGCTTTGGCTTTCTCTCCTCTTACTTTCCTTGATGCAAAAATATTCTAGGCTATCTTGCTTTCCTTGATACGTCCATCTCGAGCCTTTTGGTAGGAAATCCCTTATTTTTCTTCTGGTGTACTTCATGCAGGTCTTTCAAGCAGGTTCTCAAGATTCCAGAGAGGGTGGGTAGACTCCGTGTCCTGAAAGATTCGGTGTCCTCATCGTTCAAGTCGGAAAGTGAAGTCTACTTCTTTTTTAGCACTGACCACAGTTTAGATATTATTTTCTGAGTCAGTGAAAATAGGAGGGTCCATTCCATGGCTCTTCATTCATTTATTTAAAATAGGGTGGTTTTATCCAATTATTTAATTTTGCTGAAGACATGATGCTTGATGCCTGTAGCAAAACGGGATGAGAACGGTATTCGGAACCGAGGTTCCTGTTCCGTTGATTATCCAGCAGAACGTAACGAAGGATGATATACGACTCGTTCTCCTTTTTGCTATACGAATCTGCAAAAGACGGCTTATAGGAGAAGGGAATAGAGAAACGGAGAATGAGTTCTAAACAAAACGCGGCTATAGTTTCAGACGAGTAAGTTCGTCCATCGGCAAAAAGTTGAAAAAGCACGCAAGTCAGGTATCCCATT